>CM077912.1:78857918-80169239 GCA_039766575.1 Serrognathus titanus
CTAAGGTGGTATCCACCTAATAGGGTAGCCCGAGGGTTCAGGATCAGAGGACCTCTTTACAGCTTTCTTTTCTAGGGCTTTTCTATTACTCTACGAGGCTCTAGGTTAAGGATCTTCTTTTCGTACACTATCACATCACCTACATTGGGAATATTTAAATAGCTATACCCTATAGCTAAACGTGGTCAACGAGAAAGTCAAAGAAGACGCAAAAATGGCAATCTTTTAATTTGAACGGAGATATAAAATTAAAATCTATTACTCTACGAGGCTCTAGGCTAAGGATCTTCTTTTCGTACACTATCACATCACCTACATTGGGAATATTTAAATTGCTATACCCTATAGCTAAACGGGGTCAACGAGAAAGTTAAAGAAGACGCAAAAATGGCAATCTTTTAATTTGAACGGACTTATAAAATTAAAATAATAAGGGGGACACTTCTGTTCACGAAAAGGGTTCGGCGGACACTTTATAAAAATGACATGAATGTGGATGTGAACATTGGAAACGCAAAACCGTTCGCGAAAATAACTCGGTGAACGTTAATTAATTTTTTGAATCTTCTCTCCCTTTGTTTGCATTTTCAAAACTCGAGGCCCTTTCGTAATTTGCAACTGCGAGGTGGCGGTACCTGGGCGAGTCCCCCTTTTGGACTCGCTCATTTAGGTCAGTGAAGTTACTTAAGTCGCCTACCCTCAAGGGATTGCGAAGTGTTTCTGGACCGGCTCCGCTACCTTATGTGAGTGAGGTTCTCACGCGCTCTTATTGCGTGCCTTATTTACTTTAACGTATCTTAAGGGCCTCTTAAACATAGTCAGTATTTTGGCTAAAGTTGTCGCTTGGGCCCCTTATCGCCTGAGATTGTTTATATTAACAATTAAAGCGTGAAATTTTTTCGTGAATAACCCTGAAGTAATTTCTTTTAAATAAAAAAAAATCGAATTGAAATTTTCGGCTGTTTACAGAAAAGCATTGCAATGCTGAGCTTAGCTGAACACGTCCAGTGACTTTAAAATGTTTTGACAAGCAAATACGTATTTTCACATACAGAGAAAGCAATTTATAGAAATTAATTATACCGGAATTACCCATTTTATGCATAAAATAGGCAACAGAAAATTTTGTTGGCGCTTAAGATATAAATCTAGGTAAATACTTAAAATAGTATAAAAATAGACGTTTAAGCACGAAAAAATATACATTTCATTCTAATTATAATTGTAAATTAAATGTTTAATACTTAATTGCACTTGTTTTTTCTTAGGCAATTGTCTAAAGATTAGTTATTAGTAGGGAGCGGACACGAGCGTACTGATTAAAACCGTGTATGTTTTAAGACGCTGTGTTGTAAATGGGCCATTTATCGTATGGAGAGGCAGTGTTTTGGCTAAAGTTGTCACTTGGGCCCCTCATCGCCTGAGATTGTTTATATTAACAATTAAAGCGTGAAATTCTTTCGTGAATAACCCTGAAGTAATTTCATTTAAATTAAGAAAAAATGAACTGCAATTTTCGGCTGTTTACAGAAAAGCATTGCAATGCTGAGCTTAGCTGAACACGTCCAGCGTCTTTAAAATGTTTTGGCAAGCAAATACGTGTTTCCACACACAAACAAAGCAATTCATAGAAAATAATTATTCAGTAATTGCCCATTTTAGGCAGAAAAAAATTTGTAGACGCTTAAACTATAAAATTAGGTAAATAAATAAAATATGTGCAGCGACTATGTAAGTTGTAACGTGTAGGTAAGGAATTTGTACCTATAAGTAAAGCCCGGATCGTTAGGCTAGTGCCTAAAATCTCATTTAAGAAGAAACAAAGACGACTAAACATTTAGATTATAATTTTAATTGAATTAATTCAATTAAAGTTATAATCTAAATGTTTAGTCGCCTTTGTTTCTTCCTAAATCAGATTTTAGGCAATAGCCTAACGATCCGGGCTTTACTTATAGGTACAAATTCCTTACGTACATCTCACAACTTACATAGTCGCTGCGCATTTTAATTTCTCATGGTAATTTACAGCTCATAAATACAGAACCGAATTTAACGGATTTTATTGGCACGCACGGCTGAAGACGAAGAAATATGATGCCCCTTGTTACGTGAACGGACGGGGCTTTAATTATTACCCAACGGTTTTCTGATTAGAATGGCGTGTTCACAACACGTACAAAATTTCGTTTTCAAGACGATTTTCACGCACCTAACGGACCCAGGCGAAGCCGAACGGAACTTTTTTATTCACATTCCATTAGTCAAATTAAACGACAGTTAAATTATGCAAACTGCGTAATTGCAACACTGACCGTCGATTTTTTATTACCATTGATAATATCTGGCTGGCCATAACTATTATATTGTAATTCATTAATTAATTTCCTTATAGACTTGAGCTTCAAATATTTTTAAATTGCCTGTCATAAACATAAACCGTTATTATTATAATTTTTTTTTCAAGTAAAATCCACAATCACCAACTAATTGTTGGGTGGATGTGGATACACCTGTAAATAATAAAGGCGACGTCTTCTCTCGAAAAGGCGACATGTCGCAACGAATTTCACATGGCGTAAATAACGGAACGAAGCCAGAGGTTAATTAGAAGGCCGCTAAAACGCAAACGAGAACACGCAATGGAGTGCGTTAACGATTTTACGCCGGGCATTACCGTTACGTGTTGCGGAAATGAACATCGCAAGACCAGAATTTGTGGCTTTGCGAGATTTGCTCGGCGTGGTGATGATTAGTTTTATTGCATGTAAATTAAGGTTAATTACACAGTGGAGTGTTTAATGGACCGGCTTTGTGTGCCAAATTATTCCACGCTTTGTTTTCTAATTTCTCTTTGGGGCAGTTTTTACTTTCATCTTCGTCGGCTATTACTTTTCTGGCCCAAGAATTTATTCTTAATCCTTCTTTTGTTTCAGGATGCCAATTTTATCCACCCGGGGAATACTTGCGTTTCGTCAGAGTGCCTGAGGATCTTAGAGTTGGACAGGAGGTTCTGCAGATTGATGTCTTTCCCAGGAAAAATCTCAGCATACAACCCTTAGATAAGGTAAAAAGCGTTAAATATTATAAATATTTACTTACACCCTGTATAGGGTGGCTGACCCTGCATCGTGTATAGGGTGATTGCGACAAGTCCGACAAAATAAAACGAGTAATGAATCAAACATTTCTTGCAACACAATTACAACTACGCTAATTAATTCATTATGAAAACGCAATTAATTTTTATAGTTTCTCAACCGACAATCAGAAACCGATCCCTATCATGAAAAATATTAAAACACAAAGAAGAATAAGTAATTCCAAATTAATTACGCAATTAGATCCAAGCAACGTGCAACACGGTCATCCTTTGACTGAACTTGTATCGGCCGTTTCATAATGGCCCCCGGGAACAAAGCGGAGATGATTATTAGAACGTGCCGCGCTCATTTGCAGATTCATCTACTGTTGCATTGCAGGATGAAGACGCGAGTTACTTCACCTACAGAGATCTCAATCGCACCACGGTTGCTCTTCTGCTAGCCCGTTCTTTGGACGACCTCGTGGACAGCGATAAGCCACAGAACGTCCTCAAGTTTAAAGTCGCCTGTGATTACGATGATGAAGAAGATTTGGTAAGTATAGGAAACCTTCAAGTAAGTCAGTTGGCGACTGTTAATTAACCCGACAAAATGAAACCATTAAAGGAAGCGATGGGAAACAAATTCATTCTACTTTAGTTTTCGAGAAATAATGAATCAAAAACTAGCCCCAAAATGACGAAGCACACTTGGTTAAAAAATAGACGAGCAGATGAATGAAGTAAATACCCTTTTTATAGTTTTATGATACGGCGGCGCGGCATCGTGAATTTGACCTTTAAGTTGAATTTTACGTCAACTTCGTTTTGATGTCAACGACCGGCCGTGGAATACTTGACAAATGCATGCAAATCACCTGAAGTAGATCATTCCAAAAAGGGCTCCACTCCGACAGGTAATCAAAATTTAAAAAAAAATGCCATGTTAAGAATTCGTTCACACTTACGCTCCTGCCTATACTCTCAGACATTGCTTCTTTTGGTGATTCTATTATGTCTGGTTAATTAACAGTCACCCTGTGCAGTAAAAGCAGGTTTGCGTAAACTGAAAAGTCACGTTGCTGTCATCATTTGTTTGTGAGAAGTTTATAAATCAAACAGCTGTCGTTTTGTTGAGAGAGCATCACACTTTTTCTTTTTCGTTCTTAGGAAACTCTTTCCGATTTAAAAGCCGTAAATCACTCCACTGGAATTTCGACTTTTAAAAAGCGTAAAAAATTAAAGATCGAGGGGCGTTCAATAAAACAAGACGTTATCGTCGATTTCAGTGTCGTCCAGTTGATTATTATTGTTGTGCTTGTATCATCTATTCTGCCTCTAGCGCAGCTATGAAAGTCTAGGTATAATCAAGAACGGGAATTATAGATCATTAAACAAACTGAATCTTGTTATTATAGATTACGCGTTCAAGATTAACGCGATAGTCTGAGAATGAGATGTTTTCTGAAAGTCAAGTGAATGCAAAATCGTTCGCTGTTTTTATTATTTTTTTTATATTTATTAATCTATCAAATTGTGCTGCAAAATCTTCAAAAATTTATTGATTTATTAAATTGCGTTGTAAAATCGATCGTCTTTCATTTTTATCGTTTTCAAATCTTATTATTTCGTAGGATTTTAAATTCGATTATTTAATTTTCTTTGTTTTCTCGTCGTTTTTTTTTTAATTGATTTGTTTTTATTGTTTTGTAAAATCGATTGTCTTTTGTTTTCACTATTGTTTATTTTTTTAAATCTGGTTATTTTTGAATTCTTCTTATTTCCTTACCTCCAAAACAATTGTTTTTTTTAATTTTTGATTTACTGATTTGTGCTGTAATCGATCGTCTTTTGTTTTTATTATTTTTTAAAATTTATTAATTCGTATTTTTCCAAAATTCTGTTTTTTGCCTTCTTTGTTCATCGTTCTTTAATATTTTTATTATTGATCTATTAAATTGTGTTGTGAAATCGATCGTACCTTTTTTGTTTTTATTTATTTATTTTTAATTTCACTCTTCATTTTTTGAATTTGTTTTATCACTATTCTTTTGAAATCATTTCGTTTTCTTTGCTCTATCATCGTTCTTCGATTAATTTTTTTTTGTAATTTTGTTAATCTATTAAATTGTGTTGTAAGATTATTTTCTGTTTTTTTTTTAATTGTATTGTAAAATCGATTGTCTTTTGTTTTTACTATTGTTTTTTTTTTAAATTTTTTAATTATTTTTGAATTCTTCTATTTTGTATTCTTTATTTTGTCACAATTCTTTTCAAATTGTTTTTTTTTTTAAATTTATTAATGTATTGCGCTGTAAAATCGACCGTCTTTTGTTTTTATTATTTTCAAATTTTACTGTTTTGAAAAATTCTATTATTTCATTTTCTTTGTTTTCTCGTCTTTTTTTTTTCTAATTTTATTTTATTTTTTTAAATTGCATTGTAAAATCGATTGTCTTTTACTCTTACTATTGCTTTTTTCTTTTAAATTTGAAATATTTTTTTTATTTTAATTATTTTGTTTTATTTGTTATGTCACCATACTTGTTTTTTTTTAAATTTATTATCGAATTTCGCTGTAAAATCGACTGTCTTTGGTTTCTACTTTTTGTGATTAAAAAAAAATTATTCTTTTTATTAAAAAATCAAGTTTTCTTGCCAGATGAAAATTATGAAAATTAATTAAAATTGTGTAACTGGCAGTATAGAAAGTGTTAGGAAAGAGTTTATACATGTATTTCGGCCTTATTGGGCTTCATCAGAACTCTGTACCTTAAAAATTTTTGGTTTATTGAAAAATTTAGAAAAACTTACCCCTTTTTTTTTCTAAATTTTTCAATAAACCAAAAATTTAGAAAAACTTACCCCTTTTTTTTCTAAATTTTTCAATAAACCAAAAATTTTTAAGGTACAGAGTTCTGATGAAGCCCAATAAGGCGGAAATACATGTATAAACTCTTTCCTAACACTTTCTATACTGCCAGTTACACAATTTTAATTAATTTTCATTCTTTTTATTATTTACACGTTGGTGACACTGCTTACAGTTGAGGTCATCCTTACCTCCAAAACAATTTTTTTTACTACATCGTTCGAAATCGATTGCCTTTTGTTCTTATTGCTTCTTAAATTTTGCTGCTACATATTTTTCAAAAATTTACTGATTTATTAAGTTGCGTTTTAAAATCGACCGTCTTTTGTTTTTATCGTTTTCAAATTTGATTATTTCGTACGTTTTTAAATTCTATTATTACATTTCCTTGTTTTCTCATCGTTTTTTACTTCAATTTTTTTTTAATTGTGTGGTAAAATCGATTGTCTTTTGTTTTTTTTAATTTGATTATTTTTGAATTCTTCTTATTTTGTATTCTTTGTTTTGTCACCATTCTTTTCAAATTGTTGTTATTTATTAATTTATTAATGTATTGTGCTGTAAAATCGACAGTATTTTGTTTTTATTATTTTCAAATTTTATTATTTCGTATTTTTTGAAGAATTCTATTTTTTCATTTTCTTTGTTTTCTCATCTTTTTCTTAATTTTATTTATTTTTTTTTAATTGCGTTGTAAAATCGATTGTTTTCCTTTTATTGAAATTATAAAATCCATTTTCTTTTGTTTTTAAATTTCATTGTTACATATTATTTATTTTTCTAAATGTTGTTTATTGTTTTATGTCTTGTCACTTTTCCTCCCGAACAATTTTTTAAAAAATTTATTATTCTGCTGTTCTTCTTATTTTTTTTTAATTTATGAGTTGTGCTCTAAAATCGACTGTCTTTTGTTTCTTAATATTATTGTTACATGTATTTTTTTTTAATTTTGTTCATTTGTTTTTTCATCTTTCCTCCAAAACGTTTTATTTTTTTAATTTTGATTTACTGAATTGTGCTGTGCTTTTTTTATTTCTAAAATTTATTAATTTGCAATTTTTCAAAATTCTTTGGTTCCTCATCGTTCTTTAATTGTTTTATTATTAATCTATTAAATTGTGTTGTAAAAATAGATCATACCTATTTTGTTTATATTTTTTCTTTTTCTCAAATTTTATTCTTCATTTTTTTGAATTGTTATTATTTCATTTTTGTTTATTTTGTCATCGTTCTTTTGGAATTATATATTTAAAAAATTTTTCAGTAAATCAACTGAATTTCTTTTTAATGATTAGTGATTAATGAAGTCTTAAAGTGATCGCGACATCCAGCGATCACTTTATGACACAATTTTGTATACAAACTAATCATTATTATTACATCGCAATTGCGAATAACCTTGGGCAGGTCGGTTAGGTTTGGAATGGAAGCCTCGAGGTGCGCTTCTGCTGTCGAGACCCCAAACAGGGCCGAAACAGCTGAACAGAGGATGCTTGAGGGATCCACTGCAATCATAACCAATTTGCAACAAATTTTTTTAATGAATTTCTTTTGTTTTTAAATGTCATTGTTACATTTTATTTAATCGTTCGAAAACATTCAGAAAAAAAATTAATATGATTGAATTCAATTGACGAAACAAAAAGGATTTTGTAGGAGTTGTTTGTAAATCAACGTGCTCTGGGAAAATCTTAAAATTCTATTTCTACAAAAAAATGGCGCCCAACATGGGGCCCTCTTCCACTACAAAAATAAATAACATCTTTTGTTTTGATATAATTGATGATGTATACATATAACATGTGTACAAAAAATTTTCCCATCTTGTGTGTTGCTCTCATTTTTTCGATATTCACGTATGTTCCTTATTTGATCAGTAAACACCAAAATGTCATTTAACCTTGACATAACGTCAACAGAAAATCATAATCACAACAGATGTTGAAAATGGTCTTCTTCGAGGCATTTTCTAACTCTACTGCGACATCCATTAATAACATTTTGCAAAATGTGGGGAGAATTGTTTATTTCATCACATTTTTCGATGTTCCTTTGGGTAAATATCTGTAAATCATTAACGGGCTTTTTAAAAAGGGAATTTTTCAAGTGGGGCCAAACAAAGAAATCCGAAGGAGTTAGATCGCAAGATCGCGGTGGCCATTGATTTTTTGGGCGTTTCGAAAGTAGGATTCAACCATAAAAGATTTTTCTTCCAATGTGAAAACCATTGTAAAATCAAATCAATAACACAATTTTTTCTTAAATTATGTTTGTTTACTTGTCTGTTTAGAGTACGGATCAAGTAAGGAACACACGTGAACATGCGAAAAAATGAGAGCAGGGAGAACATTTTGTAGCACAAAACCCGTACTTCCGTTATTAAATCAACTAATAAGGCCTAAAAAAATAGGTTTTCACTTGACTGAGTATGATACATAAAGTAAAGTTCCTGTGAATGACATATACATAGATGCCAGGAATGCGAAAACTTTTTGCGCGAGTTTTGCTCTGCTAATAAAGGCGCAGCCAGCGAGTTTTTACCAATCAGAAGGATAAATGTGTATAATAAAGATTAGAAAGTAAAATCTATGTATCTATCCTGGTCGTTTACGTCGCAAATGCTCTTGTTTTAGCAACTAATTGTAAGTACACCAGAACTAGATTTAGTCTTCGTCGATTATCGTCCGTTAGATGCACGACAGATGGAAGACATCGATGGAGGCACACGTACTTGGACTTACGGCGATTTGCCACAGATTCGTTTCTGGTACCGTTAGGAGATATCATATTACTGCGATTATTTATAATTTAAAGCCCATCTTAAATAAATAAAGAAATAAGTCCAACGTTACTACATCCTACAAGAAAATACAAATTGAATCCCTTTAGGCAAAATTGACATTTTTTTCCAACAAAAACGGTTGTTTTTCTGCCAGATAAATTACAGTGATTTTAAAGTCCGCTTCTTCTTACATCAGCAAATTACACTTTTGCGTTTTGCAGGTGTCGTCTTCCTTATCGGTGACGGTGTACGTAGAGGACGTCAACGATCATGCACCGGTCTTCGAAAACGCTCCCTACCACATAGTAGTTGACGAATTAACTCCAGTCGGTAAGTATAACACAAACTAACGAAGAAAACTCGCAACAATAGGAAATGTAACGGAAAATTATGCTACGTCCTATTTTCCACTGAATCATAGATTAGAAACGATTAAAGGCGGCGGTGACGCATGACTAGATAATCAAATCAGTTATGTTATCGCAACGCAAATTGCTACGTTTGTTCCATGGAATGAGTCATTTGCGTTCTTTTCAGAGTACCCTCGCAGCTTTTTTCGTCCTTACCAAGTCAGTGTGACGCCTTAAGGTAGTAGATGCAAGGCCGAATCTTGGTCAAGCATGAATGATACTCTCTTTTGATTAAAAATGGGGCAAGTGCCGCAATACTTTTGCAATCGCGATTTTTCGCCTCTTTAAGTTGTTCAGTAATTATCCGCTTTGGCAAAATGCAAATTAACTACGCGATGTTAATACTGATTTCTAATTTTTTTTATTAACAAATTTACTGTTCTATCGTAAGAAGTGATCAAATGAAAAATGAATTAGAGTTGGCAATGCAACTAAACACGCATGTGTGCATTTAGTTCATCGGACGTTCGTTCAGTCACTTTGACGTTTCTACAAAGCAAGAAAATCGTTTTATTTTTAAAAAATTAAGGTAGATGCGTAAAATGACCACTACCTGCTGCTGCTACTTTTGAACTCTTTGAATAACTGCGTGAGTAACATGAAACATTTCCGGCGTGTTATTTATAACACAATTGTATGACAATAGTATTAATATGACGTTATCCAAGACATGCATTTAAATTTCAACGCCTACCCTAATTCATTTTCATATTGATCGCTTGTTAGTTTGCTTACAAAAACGATGCAAGCAACAAAAAAACATGTTAAATCATTTGGACATTTTTTGCGTCGGAAATAAAATAAGAGCCGTTCGAGTTTCGACTTTCGCCTATCGAAGTTCATAATTCATAAAGAAAAACAAAATAAAAGATGATCGATCGATGCAAGAAACAAAAAAATTTGTTAGACCATTTAGACATTTCTTGCGTCGAAAATAAAATAAGAGCGATGACAAGAGAATACCAATCGAATACCAATCCAATTTCAGCTGCTTCATAACCCATAAAAAAATTACAAAACAAAAGGCGATCGTCCGTTTAACAAATGCAAGAAACAAAAATTTTGGTAACATTTTGCATATTAAAAAAAAAACTTTCTTTTTGCATTAAAATTAAAGTAAGAGCGATGACAAGCGACGTTCGAATTCGAAGTTTCTTCCGTCGAAATTCATAATTCACGAAGAAAATAAACAAAACAAAAGACGATCGATCCGTGCAAGAATTTTTAGACGATTGGACATTTAAAAAAAATCTTCAGCTTTACTTTCGCGTCGAAAGTAAAATAAGAGCGATGGACAAAAGACGTTCGGATTCCAATCGAACCTCAACTTTATTATGTCGAAGTTCATAATTCATAAATAAAACGAACAAAACAAAAGACGATCGATCGATGTAAGAAACAAAAATTTCCCTTAGACGATTTGGACATTAAATAATAAAATGTCGTTTTTTACTTTTGCGTCAAAAAGAAATTAATGAAAATGACAAAAGACGTTCGAATTCCAATCGAGTTTCTTCTGTTGAAATTCATATTTCAAATAAAAAACAAACAAAACAAAAGACGATGAATCGATGCAAGAAACAAAAATTTTTGTCAGACGATTTGAACATTAAAAAATCTTTTGCTTTTACTTTTGCGTCAAAAATAAAATAAGAGCGATGACAAAAGACGTTCGAATTCCAAACAAATTTTAACTTTCTTCTGTCGAAATGCATAATAAAGGAAGCAAATAAAACAAAAGACGATCGATCGATGCAAGAAAACAAAAATTTTCGTTAGACAATTAGGACATTAAAAAATAAAATTTCGTTTTTTACTTTTGCGTCGTCGTCGAAAATAATTTCAATCGAGTTTCGACTTTCTTCCGTTGAAGTTCGAAATTCAAAAAGAAAACAAACAAAAGAAAAGACGATCAATCTATGCAAGAAACAAAAATTTTTGTTAGACGATTTGAACATTAAAAAAATCTTTCCGTTTTTACTTCTGCGTCGAAAATAAAATAAGAACGATGACAAAAGACGTTCGAATTCCATTCGAGTTTCGACTTTCTTCTGTCTAAATTCACAATTCAAAAGGAAACAAACAAAAGACGATGGATCGATGCAAAAAACAAAAAGAAATTGTTAGACGATTTGCACATTTTTTGCGTCGAAAATAAATTAAGGGCGATGACAAAACACGTTCGAAATCCAATCGAACTTCGACTTTCTTCTGTCGAAGTTCATAATTCATAAAGAAACCGAACTAAACAAAAGACGATTGATCGATACAAAAAACAGAAATGTTTGTTAGACGATTTGAACTTAAAAAAAAAATCTTTCGTTTTTACTTCTGCGTCGAAAATAAAATAAGAGCGATGACAGGAGACATTCGAATACCAATCGAATTTCAACTTTCTTCTGTCGAACTTCATAGTCATAGAAAAGTAAGTAACAAAATAAAAGACGGTCGTCCGTTTAACAAATGCAAGACAAAAATTTTGGTCGAAGTTTTAGGTGCTAAAAAGAGCGATGACAAGCGGCATTCGAATTCGAATTGAATTTCGACTTTCCTCCGTCAAAATTCATAACTCATATAGAAAACAAAAGACGATCGACCGATGCAAGAAACAAAAATTTTTGCTAGATGGTTTGGACCTTCTTTTTTACTTTTGGGTAGCAAATAAAATAAGAGCGATGACAAGAGGCGATCGAATTCCAATCGAATTTCGCTTTTCTCTTCATAAAAAAATAACAAAACACAATCAACTGTGAAATAAATTTAGGAAATTTAGGATAAGCGCGTTTTCTTCCCCGGAAAGAAACAGAAAATAAAGAAAGACACAAAATGGATTGATGATAATAAAAGAGAAGCTTCGATTATTGTTTTTTTTTTGTTTGTGGTCCGAATCCGTTCGTCATTCACTTGTTCTGTTGGTTTGACAGATGTCAGCGCAAAATGACAGAACCAATTATTTAATTAATGAATTAATGATTTATTGAAATTATTAGTTTAGTAGAAAACACTTACATATTTTTAAATGAAATCACTACATTTTCGACGTCTGAATTTACAGGAAGTTTCAATAGAAATTTCAACAGAAAGTCACTAAAACTAGTGACAAAATCACCAAATTGGCAACCTTGTTCGTTAATCGTTCAAAATATCATAAATCACTTTTGTTTCTACTTTTTACGATTGAAAAAAAACTATTCCTGAATCCGGTAATAAATTTTAAGGATTTCTGCTTTTTACACGTTGGTGACACTGCTTGCTGTTGAGGTCATGTTGATTGGGCGTTTTCGAAAATCAGAGCGGTATATACTGGTTAGTCTATTTTCTCCCTCTTACATGCATTAAACGCATTCGTTCTATCTCACTTTCCTGCCTTGCTTTCCCAATATTTTTGTTTTAAATTGATTAATTCACTGATCGTGCTATAAAATCGATTGTCTTTTGTTTTTATTGTTTTCTAAATTTTGTCTTTTGTTTCTATTTTTAATGATTTTAAAAAATATTTCGGGAGAATTTAGTAACGAATTTTGGGGATTTTCTGCGTTGAAAACAAAAGGCAATCGATTAGAAAGCAAAACTCTTAAATTAAAAGAACTTTTGAAAAGTACAATAAAAACAAAAGACGATCGTATTTACAGCAGGCTTCAGTAGATTAATTATTAACAAAAGCAGTGTCACCAACGTGCGAAAAGCTCAGATGACTCGAAAGTTACCAAGAAAATCCTTTTGGTAACTTTCGAGTGATCTGAGTGAATTCCTTTTGGTAACTTTCGAGTGATCTGAGCTTTTCGCACGTTGGTGACACTGCTTACGATTGAGGTTATGTTCATTAAAAACCAACAACTAACCTGCCATTGCAACAACCGACATTGAATCTTTAATTCAAATTGTGTTCTAAAGCCGACTGTCTTTTGTTAATAATTAATCTACTGAAGCCTGCTGTAAATACGATCGTCTTTTCTTTTTATTGTTCTTATCAAATGTTCTTTTAATTTCAGAGTTTCGCTCTAAAATCGATTGCCTTTTGTTTTTAAATATTATTCTTGCATGTTTTCTTAAATTTTGTTTATTTGTTTTCTTTGTTTTCTCAACTTTCCTCCAACACAATTTTTGAAAAAATTTTCAGTTACTGAATTGTGTTGTATTTTTTCAAAATTCCGGTATTTCGTCTTCTTTGGTTTCTCATCGATCAATTGTCGATACTATATTTGAAAATTGTGCCGATGGCGACTATAATTCATTCATATTCGTTTACAATGAGACCTTAACACAGTTATTCTGCACGTAAATAAAAAGTTTTATTGCGGTTCATTGCGTTTTATTTGATACGATTGCGAAAACAAGTCATAAACTGACCGGAGGCTTCATGACAAGGTGACTCCGCCGGAGTCCACTGTCTTGAGGCAGGTCAGTTTCTCAATTTTTTTTTTTAATAAGACCGTTGAGATTTGAAAAATCAATTATTAATATAGTGAGGAACTTGCAGTTTGCAGTTTGATATATATATATTTTTAATTTTATTTATTTTCTTTTCTTTGTTGTCACCGTACTTTTTAAATTTATTATCGAATCTGATCTGAGCTTTTCACACGTTGGTGACACTGCTTACGATTGAGGTTACGTTCATTAAAAACATCTAACCCGCCGTTGCAACAACCGACGTTAAATCTTTAATTCAAATTGTGTTCTAGAATCGACTGTCTTTTGTTATTACCTTACCAAACAGATTTGTTGCTGCAAATGCGATTGTCTTTTGTTTTTATTATTCTTTTCAAATGTTCTTTTAATTTATGAGCTTTCCTCTAAACTCGATTGCCTTTTGTTTTTAAATATTATTGTCACGTTTCTTTAAAATTTTGTTTATTTGTTTTCTTTGTTTTCTCAACTTTCCTCCAGCACAATTTTTTAAAAAATTGTGCTGTAAAATCGATCGTCTTTTGTTTTTATTATTTTTTGAAATTGAAACATTATTTTTCAAAATTCTATTATTTCGTCTTCTTTGGTTTCTCATCGATGAATTGTCGGTCTAACACATGGAAATTTGAAAATTGTGCCGATGGCGTCTACTAGTTTACTAGCCTTAACCCAATTCCTCTGTACGTAAATAAAAAGTTTTATTGCAGTTCATTGCGTTTTATTAGACACAATTGCGAAAACAAGTCATAAACTGAGCAGAGAAGTTTCACGACAAGGTAACTCCGCCGGAGTCTGCTGTCTTGAGGCAGGTCAATTTTTCGTTTCTTTAATAAGACCGTTGAGATTTGAAAAATCATTTTCTAATATAGTGAGGAACTTGCAGTTTTAATTAAAGAAAGAGATTTAGAAATACTCTGTATACGTATGTAATTCAATTATCGAGTACTGAACGTAATAGCAAATCAACAAAAACAGAAAAAAGTAATAAGTACCCCCGACGACTTCGATACAGATTTTTTTTTAATCGTTATCACAGTTTCTACAGTTTTGAGTCGAGACATCTAGCGGCCGATTTTTGGAATTCTGTAGGCAACAAAAAAGAGTGAATACGCCTTCAAAACTTAGTATTCTAGAAATAAACGGAAAGATAATAGCAAATAAAAAATGCAAGAATAGGAAAAACGAAACGCAAACAGATTTCTTCAAAATCGATAAATAAATATACAAATAAACAAATGAAGAAGGTAAAGAAATAAGAAGAAGAAATAAAAAAAATGAAAAGGAAGCGAAGTAGAGAAATACCCTCATAAAGTTTTTTTTTATAGTTTTATGATACGGCGGCGCGACATCGTGAACTTGACCTTTAAGTGAAATTTTACGTCGACTTCGTTTTTAGGTCAACGACCGATGTCGTAAAATACGAACGAAATACGCATATTTACTTGACAAGTGCATGCAAATTAATTGAAATAGAATATTCCATACAAAGGATAACGGCGGCTCCACATTGAACACCAACTCTGACAGGTGAACAAATAATTTACTAAAACGACGAACAATTCAATTAAGAATTCGTTCGCACGTACTTGCACGTAATATTCCTTTACGTTCGTCGAAAAACCGACTCTCTTTGGTTCGCGGCGAGTGGCTTACGCACTGTTCTAGAACAGTTCGTGAATATCGTACAAACTTAACGAACTGTTGCATCTCGTGTTCAATGGTGTAGTGACGAGCTTCCAAGAAATAAAAAAAGTCGCCCGCTCTAACACACGCCGTTCTGTTAGTTTGTATTTAAACGCCGCCGATTTTATTAATCCAGAAAGTGTTTGCGTCTACGCAGGATGACTGTTAATTAACCCGACAAAATGAAAACAATAAAAGAAGCGATGTAGAGAAATACCCTCATAAAGTTTTTTTATGGTTTTATGATACGGCGGCGCGGCATCGTGTACTTGACCTTTAAGTGGAATTTTACGCCCACTTCGTTTTGTTTACCCGATTCATTGGAAATGTAATAGTTGTCTTGTCGCGATTATTATTTATTATTAGTAATTTTGCTTTTATCCATCTCTGGTAATCCTGTCTGAGACTTCCAAACAACCCCAGCAATTTACATTGTCTCGTAATCTCGTAAGCCTTCACGCACGCGATTTGATCAAAAATTATATGCATAACAAATACGCAATTTTAGTGGTCGGGTTAATTAACAGTCGCCCTGTATACATGGTTTTATTTTATATAATAAATAAATATTATGATTAATGGACATTCTACGATCAGATTAGCTTCAATATCGCGCAACGAACGCAAACGATAAGTGCTACTTGAAATTAATAGTGACAGATTAGGACAGCGAAAGGAAAAGCAATTTAGACGGAAAAAAAAGCCGTCCAAATAATTAATACGCTTACGTTTCAATCCGTACTCAATCATAAAACAAAAGTGGCACGTTAATTAACGCGACATAAATCAATATTTGATGAGGCAGGCCTGAAATGATCAGAGAAGAATAAGTACTGAAGAAAAAAGTGCGCGCCATTCCAGACCAACCAAATGACTTCTAATTAAAAAATCGAATCGCGTGCAATAAATATTAATGGCTGCTCGCTCAGTTGATTTGTGTTTGTACATCTACCGTAATTATACAGTGCAGCGACTGTACGCCTTTCACTTTTACAATAAATCGCTCGAAGTAATTAGCAAAACTCACTGTTTGGAGTTCTTCAAAGAACTTGCTTGCAATCGTTTTTGAGAAGAATTCATAGGTAGGACTAACTTTATCCAGGATGCCATAAATCATGTGACTCGTCCACAGTTCCACTCATCATCTAGGCCATTGCCTTAGCTGTCTCTCTAACTGCTTTTAATCCCATATTTCCACGCTCGAGTAATTCCGTTCTCAGTGGAGCAGTGATGCTACGGTCGCGTCATATTTAAATGCACCATCGATTAACGGGATTCTTTATTAATGTCGTTGTGTTGCAGGTTTGACTGTGTTCCGGGGCATCCGAGCGCTCGACAAGGATAAACCAAACACACCAAATTCCGACGTGCAGTACGCCATCGTTGCCGGCAACGAAAAGGGGAAGTTTGGCCTGGATAATAGTCACCAGGCTCTGTTGCTGCTGAGGAAGGCCTTAGATTATGACGCCGGAGATAGGGAGTTTGGTTTAATAATTGCAGCAACGGTAAAGATTTCATCCACTTAGTATTTGCCAATTTGGTGGCGGTTAAAGGAAATCCCATTTGGATAGTTTTGATTTAGAAAAAAAAGTTACTTTATGGTAATTTCTGTGGTTCTAATGACCTAAGGCCATATGCAAAGCTGTATATAGTAATTAGCAACAAGAGGTGTATTAATATTGATTACTTTTACTTGCTCGCTGGCGACAATTAAAATTCCAGAAGTTAATTGCATAATAAAATGTGACAAAATGGCATGCGTTCTTTGAATTTGCTTCGAGGAAAGTGAATCGACTAGTCTGGCGAAAATTACCAGAAAATTAGTTTAATTTACTTGCGCCTGTAAAATCACGGAGTGTCCTCATGGGAACCTCTTGATGGGCACCATAATAATTGCAAAATATATTTTTTTTATTTCAATTTGCTTATTTCTGTATTGTCTCTTCATTTCTTCAGGTTTTTTGGTTTTCATTCACCTGTGACTTTTCCTAAACAAAACTTTTACTTTGTTTGAATCACGTTTTACTTTGCTTTTTCAATCATCTTTTGTTCGTCTTTTCTAGAGTAAAACTGGGCATGGTAAACTGTAGATAGTTGTTGCCTTGAGAGAACTTCTTTTAGGAATCTTACCTGAAAGCAAACCACATTCAAAAGAGATTGCAATTTTGAGCAATGGACATTCCACTTGGGCTAGGAGGTCAAGTTCGTCCGTCGTAAGAAAAAAGCGATGTTTTCTGCCGACCAGGTGCAGACGTTCTTACAACAATTGCAATTAATCATTGCATAATAATTCGCAGTGCTATTTAGTAGCTTACGTTTAATTTATTCAAAGTAAAATTTGAAAGCAAACTGTTTGAATTCGTAGCGCCAGTTTTTATTTATACGTATTAAATGATTACAATGTCTTGATTGTATAATAAAATTAGTAGTTTGCACGTATTGTAGCTTGATTACAAAAAAGGCGGTAGTCGTTTGGTGCCGAGCCTTACACCATATTACAAATGACATCATATAAAATGATAAAACAGAACTCTACACCCATCTCTTCAAGTTATTAAACAATTAGTTTAATAAACGCGAAATAAATATCAATTGTCGATGTAACGCATACAGACATTTGAAAATTGTGTCGATGGCGACTATAAGTCATTCATATTCGTCTACAATGAGACCTTGATCCAGTTCTTCTCCACGTAAATAAAAAGTTTTATTGCGGTTCATTACGTTTTATTTGATACAAGTCATAAACTGTCAGTTTCTGATTTTTTTAATAAGACCGTTGAGATTTAAAAAATCAATTACTAATATAATGAGGAACTTGCAGTTTGCAATTTGATATATATATATTTTAATTGTTTTCTTTTCTTTGTTAAGTCACCATACTTTTTAAATTTCGCTAAAATTTCGCTGAAAGATCGACTTTTATAATTAAAAAAAAACTATTTCTGAATCTGGTAACAAATTTTAAGGATTTCTGATTTACTTACACGTTTTACTTTACTTTTTTAATCGTCTTTTGTTCGTCTTTTGTTTCTTTCTGTGTTTTTTTTTTATTTTTCAGACTTTCAGTTTTTTTGTTTTTGTTTGTTTGTTGATATTTATTCATCTTCGGCTTTTTCAGAACGAAACTCTTACTTTCGTTAAACCACGTTGTCCTTTATCATCTTTATCATTTTTTCTTGTGTTTGCCCTTTTTATTTTTAAAATCAGTTAACGTTCGTCTTTTGTTCTTCTTCTTGTCTACTCCTTGTCGATCGACTCTTCTTTGACGTTTCTTTTTTTGTTTTCACTTGTTTCTATTCTTATTGTCCCCTGTTTTGTTATGCAAAGTGAATTTTGCGTTTCACTTTATTATTTTTGTGCTTGCCTTTCGTTCGTCTTTTGTTTTTTTCCTGTGGCTTTTTCATTTTTCAGACTTTCAGTCTTTTTCTTTTTGTTTGTTTGTTGACATTCGTTCATCTTCGGCTTTTTCAGAACGAAACTTTTACTTTCGTTAAACCATGTTGGCCTTTTTTATTTTTTCTTGTGTTTGCCCTTTTTATTTTTAAAATCAGCTAACGTTCGTCTTTTGTTTTTCTTCTTGTTTATTCCTTGTCGATCGACTTTTTCTTGACGTTTCTTGTTCTTGTTTTGTTTTCACTTGTTTCTTATACTAATTGTCCCTTGTTTTGCTATTTCAAAGTGGATTTTGCGTTTGACTTTGTTTTATTTTTTTTGTGCTTGCCTTTTTTTAATCATCTTTCGTTCGTCTTTTGTTTCTTTCTGTGGCTTTTTCATTTTTTCAGACTTTCAGTTTTTTGTTTTTGTTTGTTTGTTGATGTTCATTCATCTTCATTTGTTTCAGAACGAACCTCTTACTTTCGTCAAACCATGTTGTCCTTTATTATTATTTTTTTTTTATGTTTGCCCTTTTTATTTTTTAAATCGGTTAACGTTCGTCTTTTGTTTTCCTTCTTGTCTACTCCTTGTCGATCGACTCTCTTTTGACGTTTCTTTTTTAGTTTTCACTTGTTTCTATTCTAATTGTCCCCTGTTTTGTTATTCAAAGTGGATTTTGCGTTTCATTTTATTTTATTTTCTTTGTGCTTACCTTTTTTAATCAACTTTCGTTCGTCTTTTGTTTCTCTCTGTGGCTTTTTCAGGCTTTCGGTCTTTTCAGTCTTTTTGTTTTTGTTTGTCATTGATTTTCATTCATCTTCAACTTTTTCAGAACGAAACTCTTACTTTCGTTAAATCACGTTGTGCTTTCTTATTTTTTCTTGCGTTTGCCCTTTTTATTTTTAAAATCAGCTAAAGTTTGTTTTTTGTTTTTTTTTTTCTTGTCTACTCCTTGTCGATCGACTCTTCGCTGACGTTTCTTTTTTTGCTTTCACTTGTTTCTACTTTAAATGTGAATACACAAGATCTCGGATGATTCAGGGCCACAAAAAAAAAGACGATCGATAAAGAGTTGAATACCTACACAACAAAAAAAAACAAAAGACGAACGTTAGCTGATTTTAAAAATAAAAATAAAAATGAAGGAAGAATTAATGTTTCGTTTTGAAAAACATATAGGCGAATGAATGTCAAAATAAAAATAAAAACAAAAACAAAAACTGAAAGAGTCTGAAATAATAAAAGCGAAAACTAAAAAGAAAACGAAAAAACGAAACGAAAAATAAAAAATCACACAATAAAAAAACAAAATAAATCTCGAACGATTCAACATGAAAGATATATAAAAAAACAACACGAGGGACAAACGATAAAAAAAATAAAGTGAAATATGACAACAATTTAAAAAATTAAATAAATCGCAGACAAATAAAGAATCCGTTGTGAATGCCAAGAAGAAAGACGATTGACAAAGAAATGAATAGTCACAAAAAACGAAAAAACAAAGACGAATGATGGATGGTTTTAAAAACGAAAAGTTGAAATGTAAAAGAAAAACGTAAAATATGGCAACACCAGTCAACCAGCGAAAATAAATGTTTCGTTTTGAAAAATTAAAAAAAAAATGAACACTAAAGATAAAACAAAAACAAAACTTGGAAAAATCTCAAGAAATGAAAAGACAATTATAAAAAAGGTAAAAACAAAAAGAAAACTTCAAAAAGTAAAACAAAAGACGAACGGTAGCTAATTTTAAAAATAAAAAATGCAAATACAAAAAAAAAAAACAATAAAAGATGACATGATTTAACAGAAGCAAAAGTTTCGTTTTGAAAAAGCCGAAGACGAATGAATATCAACAACAAACAAAAACAAAAAGACTGAAAGTCTGCAAATGAAAAAGCCACAGAATCCTAAAAGAAAATTAAAATAAATCTCCAACGATTCAAGTTGAAGACCACCGATAAAGACACATAAAGAAACAAAAGACAAACGAAAGATGATTAAAAAAGGCAAGCACAAAGAAAATGAAACAAGTCAAAACAAATGATAAAAAAACACAAAAAAAAGTATAACGAGATTCAAACAAAATAAACGTTTTATTTAGGAAAGTCATAGATAAAACAAAAACAAAAACAAAACACTAAAAAAATCTGAAGAATTGCAAAGACGAATGCGAAAAAATGCAAATTCACTTTGAATAACTAAACAGAGGAGAATTAAAATAAAAAGAAGTAAAAACAAAAAAAAAAAACGTCAAAAAAGTCTATCGCCAAGGACTACATACAAGAAGGAAAACAAAAGACGAACGTTAACTGATCTTAACAATAAAAAAGGCAAATACTAGAAAAAATAATAAAGGATAACATGATTTAACGAAAGTAAAAGTTTCATTTTGAAAAACTCGAAGAAAACAAAACAAAAACAAAAAACTGAAAGTCTGGAAAAATGAAAAAATTTGAAGATCATCGATAACGGTACGTAAAGAAATAAAAGACAAACGATAAACGATTAAAAAAGTAAAGTAGTAAAGTAAAACGTGATTTAAACGAAGTTTTGTTTAGGAAAAGTCATAGCTTAAACAAAAACAAAAAAATCTGAAAAATCTGAAGAAATGAAAAGGCGAATGCGAAAAAAAAAACGTAAAATTCACTTTGAATAACAAAACAGGAGACAATTAGAATAAAAAAACGCCTAAAAAATCGATCGACAAGAAACACATACACATCAAGAAAAACAAAGGATGAACGTCAGCTAATTTTAAAAATAAAAAAGGCAAATACGAGAAAAAACAATAAAAGATAACATGATTTAACAGAAGCAAAAGTTTCGTTTTGAAAAACTCGAAGATGAATGAATATCAACAACGAACAAAATAAAAAAAACTGAGAGTCTGAAAAAATGAAAAAACTACAGAATCAACTTGAAGGCTTCCGCGGCCGTCGTCCATTGTTGAATTCTTGGCTTCCGGTTGGAACCGCGTGTCTCGGATTTCTTCACTGCCGACGTTTCGTTCATCGTTGCAGAAGAACTTCTTCAGGGCTGCTGTTGGTGGTGATGCTGCTACTGCTGCTGCTGTTGGTCTTGCTGCTGCTTCGCGTTAGTCGTTGAGACGCGAAGCAGCAGCAAGACCAACAGCAGCAGCAGTAGCAGCATCACCACCAACAGCATCCCTGAAGTAGTTCTTCTGCAACGAAGAACGAAACGTCGGCAGTGAAGAAATCCGAGACACGCGGTTCCAACCGGAAACCAAGAATTCCAAAAAAAAATCTCCAATTCAAGTTGAAGACCACCGATAAAGGCACATAGCGAAACAAAAGACGAACGAAAGATGATTAAAAAAGGCAAGCACAAAGAAAATGAAACAAGTCATTACATTTCGGGTTAATCTAATTCTCAAGGTTCTGCTGCTTCACAAGTTATGGAAACTTCAAGGGCTACTTTTCAATTGAATACCTTTCCAAAAGAAAAAAGAAATGAAACTTTATACGAGGAATTAACTTCGTTAAGTAACAGTTGCTTCATAGCTTACAATTTTTTTTATTTTTTCGTGCAATTACAGAGATTGCAGCAACTAATACAAATGATCAGCGAACACGCTGAACTTCCGCCGCGCTTGTTTCGAAGATTCTAACAAAGCGCTCTCCATTACGCTTTCTAGTTACACGCTCCTTTTAATTAACAAAGAAAATTAATTTTTCTCTCCCTCTCTGATGTGCATTAAATTAAAACCCATCTAATCAAAGGTACTTTTAGGATCGCGGTGTGCCACAAAGAAGTACAAATACAACGATCAGGATTTCGGTCCAAGATAACGACGACTTACCGCCGAAGTTCACCAAAGGAGTCTACAGGACCAAAGTAACGGAAACGTACCCGCTGACGGTAAGTCTCAAGGACATCGCGCAGGTGGTCATTTATACTTGAACGCAAAATTAGATTAGTGAAAGCAAACTGTTTGAATTTAGCGTACGCATAAATCCCATAATTAGGACGACAAACTTTCTTTCGCCGCCGTGCGAACGAAAGCGTAAGTCCAACCTGTTCGTACGTGACAAGAAAACAAATGCGCGCTTTTCGATTTCAGACAGAAAAAATCCACCAGCTCCTCGAGTTCGACCCACCAATCTACGCCTACGACCAGGATTTAGGAATAGAAACGCCGATACGCTATGACATCATCGCCGGTAACGAAAGACACCTGTTTTACTTGGACCACGTGAACGGGTCGCTGTTCCTCGAGCGGGAGATAGACCTGGATTCTGAGAGGTCGTTACCGGCGAACACGTTCGTCCTGCAAATCCAGGCATCGCAGGTTGATAACCCCATGAAGACGGGCGTCGCTCGTGTCGAAGTCGAGGTGATAGACCTCAACGACAACCTGCCCGAATTCGAGGTCGACCTATACAACATCAGCATCGTCGAAAACCTACCCAACGGCTTCAGCGTCCTCCAAATCATAGCCACCGATCAAGATCAAGGCGATAACGGCGAGTTCACCTATCAACTTGAAGATAAGTCTCAGGCCTTTACGTTAGACTCAAGAACGGGGTGGCTAACGGTAAGTCCAAATCGCAAACAAAAGCCAAGTTACTCTAATAAACTCGATTAGGTGAGAGACCAGACGGTGTTAGATCGTGAAAAGCGCTCGACGATAAAGATGAGGGTCCTCGCGAAAGAAAAGGTGCCCAGTGTCGTAACGAACCAAATGGGGGCGTCGTCGGTGGCCGTCGAAATCACCCTGCTGGACGCAAACGACAACAACCCTACTTTCATCCCCAACAACATCTATGAATTCAATGTGTCGACCACTGCGAAGGTGGGCGACCCAATCGGGCAAATACACGCGATCGATCCCGACTTGGGCAGGAATGGTTTGGTCCTCTTTACGATACAGAAGGCTCCAAATACCTCCATCCCATTCATGATCGACCCCAGGACGGGTAGAATGAATATTACGGAAACGCCGCTTTTGGTGGGGCGACACTTGCTCTTCGTCGAAGCGTCAGATCAACCCCTCAACCCCAGTGAGAAGCGAGTTTCTTTGGCGGTGGTGACGATCGACGTTAGAATCCCAGGTGAGTACGTCCATCCCTTGCGCTTCGGTGGACGGTTCTAAGGAATCGCGTAGATGATTCTAGGGAACTGCCCGATTTCATCGGCGCGCCTTACGAGTTTTGGGTGGGAGGGAACGTCGACGTTGGTTCAAGCGTGGGCCAAATCAGAATCACGGATGACTACAACAACAACAAGAACTTAATGTACGACTTATTGCACGGGTACCCCAATGGAGGTAAGGTAGCGTCATCGACCGTCACTTGCGCGATAGTGTGGATTTTATTTTTCAGTTCCGTTCGCCGTCGAGGAGCGTTCTGGAACTATAACAGTTGTAGATGCACTCTCGAAGTATGAAAGGCAGATATATGAGTTCGAAGCCGTGGTGACCGATGATGCTGATATTTCCTTGGTGACCAACGTAACCATTCACGTTGTGGACATCGCCGATAAAGGCATTTTTATGAAGTGAGTTTCCTCGATAGCTAAATTCTATCTAAACCACTGGCTTTTCAATGATGCAATTGCTTTTAGGGGAACTGGTTCTTCACCGATGGAGTTCCACGTTAAAGAAAACCAAGGCAAAGTCCTGATAGGCACCTTAACCCCACCCAACGCGACCAACACCAAACCAATCAAATTCGTGATCGCCAACCAACGAGACGTAACGGACCAAATCTCCATCGCTTCGAACGGTTCGCTCTTCACCGAGAAATCCTTGGACCGCGAGGAAAGGGACGTCTACAGGCTGACGATTATCGCCGAGGGGATTTCCATCGGGTCGGGAATTTACCAAGCGATCGTTTACGTCGATGATGTAAACGATAACGCCCCCAAATTCGAGCACGACTCCTACGAAGGCGCTATCAAAGAGAACAGCGTTTCCGGAACGGAAGTCGAGCTGAATTACCCCGTGCACGTGAGCGACGCCGACGTCAACGAGAACGGCGAGTTTATCGTCAGCATCTTCGGAAACGGCAGCGAGATGTTTAGGTTGGATAAAAACAGCGGGAAGATCTACTTTAACGGCGGATTAACCCCGTTGGACCGCGAGCAGAAAGACCTATACGAACTGCGCCTGGTAGCAAAAGACAAGGGTGGTTTGTACAACGAAGTGAAGCTGGCCATTAAAGTGGAAGATGAGAACGATAACGCGCCGGTTTTCGTGCAAATGAACGCCGTGTTGAACAAGGGCATCGAAATCCTCGACTACGATAAGACCAGCTCGAAAATATCATCCCCATACATCCCGGTGAACGGAAGCAACGCTGCCATATACGCTCTATCCCCCACTTACAAAAACCAGGAGAAGGATAGCGGAAAGGTATCGCCGATAATCTCGTTGCCCGAAGACATTTCCGTAGGCTCGATTATTTTGAAGCTCGTCGCCGAAGACAAGGATTTAGGCGACAATGCGATAATCAAGTACGAACTCATCTCCGAAACGTACATTCCAAACGAGCACGCCATCGATCCCTTCCACGTTACGCAGTATTTCATGGTGAACCCCGCGACGGGGGAGATAATCGTCGCGAGGACTTTACCCCCCGAGTCCGAATTCAGGCTCAACGTGACCGCGTCGGATAAGAGCGAGCTTAAGGACTCCATCCTCGCAAGGATATTCATCAAAGACATCAACGATCACCCGCCGGTCTTCAAGAAATCCTGGTACAATTTCGATACTGAGGAAGCCGGATTTTCCAGGAGTATCCTGGGGAAAATAGAAGCGACGGACGCGGATTTTGGTAAAAACGCGAACGTGTCTTACTCCTTGAAGAGCCTGGACGAGGAAGAGTTGCCCTTCTCGATTTCGGAATTCGAGGGAATCCTCAGGGTAAACGGGGAATTGGACCGCGAGAAAATCGATAAGTACTCGTTTTACGTCTTGGCACACGACAACCCATTAGGTGGGAAGGCCCTTAGCAGTACCGTCAACGTCGAGGTTAACGTCCTCGACATAAACGATAACGCGCCGGTGTTTTACGGTTACGATGACCTGGTGGATGTTACCGATAACGGAAGCGTGCAAATCATGCCGGTTTATTACGCGACGGCCGCCGAAAATACCCCAATCGGAACGCCGATCACCAGAGTCTTCGCCAACGATTCGGATTTCACCGGAAACGGCAACGGCCTCATCCTCTTCGACATCCCGTACAAAACCAACACGGATAACCTATTCGCGATCGACTCGAAAGAAGGTATAGTGACGAACATCGGGAAGTTAGATTTTGAAACGTTGGAGAACCACAACGTTACCATCGTCGCTTCGGATTTGGGCTCGCCCAGTTTGAGCTCGACGGCTTTGCTGATCATAAGCGTGATCGACGTGCAGGAGGACCTAACGAATATGGAACACCCTGTTTTCGCGCACCGCTACTACGAAGTTGAGGTCGAGGAGAACGTCCCCGTCCCTTTGAAATTGGTCACGTTAAACGTCACCGAGCCGTACAAGAATTATAGGCTGCGCTATAGCATCGTGGCAGACAAGAACAGCGATGTCAGGCGCACGTTTAAAATCGACCCCAGAAATGGGTCGCTTTACATAATTCGAAGTCCGGACAGGGAAACTCGGGCTTTATATGAAGTACGCGTGAGGTTGGACCAGTATAAAGTCGGAAGGGATATGACAGTGATGGTTTACCCGGTCACCAATGAGAAACTCAGCGATATAGGTAAGAGGAAGCTATTGTTTTGAGGACACGTCCATTCTGGGGTAATCCTTTTAGGGCTCAACGAGGTGAAAGTCATAGTGAGGGTGACCGATTTGAACGACAACGTTCCCAGGTTTACGATAACTGGAAGGCCCATCGTAGCTGCCATTTCCTCCAACGCTAATTTTGGATACCAAGTTATTCGTTTACACGTACGTTTATAATTAGTTTTTAATGGAAAAGTAAGCCTTTCCCCATCTACAAGTCAATATGAGGACTGTTAACCCTCTCTGATAACCACTTTAAGTGTGGAACAGGTTTTGTTACGGGGCTGTGTTTTCCTTTTCAGGCTAAAGATCCTGATCTGGGCATGAACGGAGAAGTCCGCTATCAGATCCTAGGGCGCGCTGACGAGACGTCGCGGCGCTTCGCCATCGATTCAGTAACCGGCCAAGTTCGCACCGTGTCCAGTTTTGTCAAGTACGCGGGCAAAGTGTTTGGTTTCGATGTAAAAGCGACGGATCGCAGGGGTGCGGATGACGGCAAGTCTTCGATCGCCAACGTTCTCGTAAGTCCCCTCCGAATTAGGAAAGGATTAGATTCAAACTCACACTCCTTACTACAATCAACAGGTGTACGTATTGAATGAAGACAAGCAGCTTATAATGGTAATGGGATCGAAACCCACCGAGGTGGAAAAGAGTATGGATAGCATTACAACGTAAGTAGATGGAGATTAACCGAGGATTTCGTTTTTGAAAAGATTTTAACGACGCCGAATGGATTCTTATTGAGATTTTTATTTAAGGGCGCTTTATAATGCGACCGGATACGACGTCCGCATCCGTAAGATCGAACCTCACGTAGATCGAAACCAAATCGACAACACCGCGTAAGTAAAACCAACCCCAAACTGGGGCGAAATTAAAAACCCTTTCGTTTCAGCACCGACATGTATTTGTACGCGGTGGACCCCCGCCTGAACGTGGTGGTCGATATGGAGCAATTGCAGAGGTAAACATCCACTTACCTCCCAAAACTTTTCCAATAACGCCAGGATTATTTCAGGGTACTCCAAACGAGACAGTCGGAAATCGAGCGCAGACTCGAGAGCCACAAAGTCCTCGGACTGGTGAGTGGGACCCAAGAGCGCAACCACGCCAGGAATCAAAGAGTTCTCCTTTCGACCCTTGAGGTCGGCGTCGTCGTTTTGGGCTGCATCGTTTTCATTGGGGCCTTGGTGACCGCCGTCTCGGTGATCTGCGTGCGCCAAAAAAGAAAGCGGTAAGCTCTGTTTGATTACCCAAAAAAAGAAATCTTCGGGGCTTTCACTGGCTTAGTGCGTAGTAACTGTCTCTTTTGCATGCGTTGTTAGACTGCTTCGGAAGAGTTACGCTCACTCTCAGCAAATGGGTTACACGTTAGCGAGCACCCTCGGGAAGCACGGCCTTTTCCCGGCGAGTTTCGGGGACGGACTGCATTACGGGGACACCCTGAATTCGGGGCCGTCTCATGTTGGATACCGCCATCAGCACGACGTTAATTGCCCGCGCTACGCCAGGAGGAAGCCGCACATTCGGGAGCGTTCACGCAGCATCGGCGGAGTGGAAACCTCGATTACATCGCTACATTCCAGCGGGCACGATTCCGGAATTGTCGACGCAACCGTGCACTGTCAGTGCGGACAATCCAGTAGTCAATCATCTGCAGAAGATAGCAGCAAGTAAGACACTTTTATTTCACGTAATGACCATTTACTGTACAAATTCAGAGGAAAGCTCCGAAACTGTGACCGTAATAGGACCGTAACCGGGCCGACACACTTCCACTGGCTCGTATCGAGTCTGTCTCTGAGACCGGACCGTACCATGCCGGACGTTATCTCGTTAAAACTGTGGAGATGGTTTCTTGCATGTGTCCTAGCACGGCCCTATTACGATCAGGTCAAGTGGGCGGAGTCCTTAATACATTTTAAATCAACAAAAAGGGTAGAAAATACAACCTACGTGATAGGGTAGGCTGTAGACTCAGCGGCAGAGACCTCTATCATCGTCCCTTAGGTGCCATGTGAAAGGTTTTCTTCCTAACACCACGTCACATCACCAACACCATGAATTTTTAGTAAATTTCGCGAAAATATGTTGCATCCCTTCGGAAACGCGACAGTTTATTGTTTGCATTAAAAAAGCGAGATGCTCCGCCCCCCTTGTAGCACGCCGCCTTCTCTAACTCCTTCCCCTAACGGGCCTCTCCAAATATGAGATGGAACTGATTCAAATGCCTGGTTCACAAATGTTTGCGAGGTGCTTTGGATCAGTTACGCTTCATTCTCTTTAACGTAAATGTTTAGACTGAGCTATTTCCTCCCGGGCGTTATCAATGAGGACGTTTACTTTTAAACTTTATGTAGATATGGATAAAGGCGTTTTTTATTTTAATTTGCCAATTGAACTAAACCTTGTACAAAAATAGGATAGTCTAGGTCGACCTTAGCCATGGGATGCTCATGACTTATAAAACTGGAATTAAACTTTGTATAAAACATCTTCATGACCGATCATTGCTGTTTTCTCTTCAGATTTTCCCCTCGAAATGTGAACTCAAAGGCTGTCAAAATAGCCAACGACTTTCAACAAAACGATAATAATCAACTTATTACGAGTTTAACTTTTAAAATTCCATTTTTTTCTAGCAGCTACGAGGATTCTTTGAAGTCTGTACCCCGAAAGCGCATCAGAGACCCGATCTCCACCCAGCCGGACCCAAAAACGAGCCACCAGCAGCAGCAGCACCACAGAGACCGAAAGCATTCGTTGTCCGACGAAATGCTCCAGCGCCCTTCGTTCGTTCACAAAAGTGCGGCGCCGCACCCGCATTCGCACTCGCACACGCACGTTTCGACCTTGACAATGCCCAGTGCGAAACGGCAGAGTGAGAAACTTTAGACCTCGTGAAATCCGCGATGAAAACTTTGCCAGGTGGAACACGTAATGTTATGGACTAACGTTTTACTAACGAGTGAAAGGGTAATTCCGGGATGAAGGAAGGCAGAGGGAACTATTGTATTTACGAGGGTGGAAGAAAACGTTACTCCTCTTTAATTTCCCTTAACATATATAGCAGAAGACTCATTACGATCGTGTTGTTGTTTGCTTTCATGAAAATTCTTTATCTTCTTCTTCTTCTTGTTCTGCAAAAGATTGCTGGTAGAGGAACTGAATTGAGTTGGAAATTTGTAAGCCAAAGTTTTTGGGAGAATCCGTGCCAATGGTTCACCAGAAATCATCAAAGTTTTCATGGTGTTACGATGCAAGTATAATTTGGACATGCAGGGTGACCCAAAACATCAAAATCAATCTCCTATGGGTGCGTATGTTTTCAGTTCTTCCTTATTCTGGGTTTGACATGCATCTCCTTGTTTCTTGTTCTCATGTCTGGGATTCGGTGATCTTCCTGTCGTTCCATCTTTATTTTCTTCTAGTTTTGTTTCTGCCATGTGCGACCTTTTGTAACCTTTGGTGTTCTTATTTTCGCTGTTCTTAGAAGATGTTTGCTTTTCTGTGATGTCTTGGGTTTTCCTCACCGATACCTGCATTTTGGTTGTAAACTTTTTCGTGTGCTTTTGGAGGAGGGCGAAGACACGAATCTTGTGGACATCGGCATCCGCTTCTTCTTGTCTTCTTTTCTTATTATTTCTAGTGGCTACGTTTCGTGGCATCCTGAGTCTCCATCCTTTGTTTCAGCAAGACGACTTGGACGACTTTTTATCTTTCACTCACATCGCGCCTTCAATTCGTAATTCGTCTTTAGATCTTACCCACCTGATTACGTCTTCAATTTATAGCTCGTCCTTCACCTTTTATTATCCTCAGTGAGCTTGAGTCTTCTGAACAAAAACATCCTCTTCTTGGTGCTGTTACTTCTGGTATCTACTACATCTCTTGATATTTTGATTTCCCATCCATTCTTCTTTTAGGAGGTCGACTTGGAGGTCTTTTGCTAAACGGCTCTTGATCTCTTTTGGTCCCTCTCGTTATTCTACATCTCTTGGTATCTTGCTTTCCCATCCATTCTTCTTTTAGGAGGTCGACTTGGAGGTCTTTTGCTAAACGGCTTTTGATCTCTTTTGGTCCCTCTCGTTATTCTACATCTCTTGGTATCTTGCTTTCCCATCCATTCTTCTTTTAGGAGGTCGACTTGGAGGTCTTTTGCTAAACGGCTTTTGGTCCCTTTCGTAATTCTGCCTGGGCTCGTCTTGTTTAATCGCTCTCTCTATTCCCGCCATCTTTTAGAACTTTTCCTCCTCAGTTTGTGGTTCCTCTCTTATGGTGCTGCATCAATCTCTGCTTCGTAAACCTTCTCTCCTTTTATTATCCTTGGCGTTTGCATTCCTGCACTTCCCCTCCTTGGCTTTACTTTCCAGATCTATTTTTCTATACTTTCGGCGATTCTTGTTGCTTCAGCTCACCTCAGCTGTTGTGGATGGTTGAAACACTTGTCCTGTGGTCTTAGCATCAGTCATCAGAGACAGCGAAAGAATTCTTTTGAACTTACTAAGGATTTAGTTTCTTCCGTGGACCATGCAACATCCCAACGAAAATGAAATTTTGTGGAGAAGCTTTGTTTTCAGAACCCCCAAGCCACGATCTTGTTTTTTGTTGGACGTGAGTATTTCCTCTTAGTAATTTCAATTATTTTTACTGTTGTGATTACATGTTTCATCCATCATTGCTTCTTCCCCTTGCCTTTAATCTTCTGGCTTTCTTTATCGTATGTCGTTCAAGCAACTGCATAGGAGAGGAGAAGAAGAACAAGAGGAGAAGGAGATGATCGTTAAAATCGTTGCCTTTATTGACCTACTCTTCTTCGAACCGTAAATCGTAACGATTTGCTTGACCAACGATAATATTTTTCTTTTTTGTTGGAAGGGGGTATTTCCTCTTAGTTATTTCAGTTGTTTTGACTATTGTTTCATCCATCGTGCTTCTTCCGTTGCCTTTGGTCTTCTGGCTTTCTTTTTCGTATGCTGTTCACACCAAAGGCAACCAACTGCATGGTAGAGGAAAAGAAGAATAAGAGGAGAAGGAGATGATCGTTAAAATCGTTGCTTCTTCTGTTGCCTTTGTTCTTCTGGCTTTCTTTGTCGTTTACCGTTCAAGGCAAAGGCAACCAACTGCGTACAAGAGGAGAAGAAGAACAAGAGGAGATGGAGATGATCGTTAAAATCGTTGCCTCTATTGACCTACTATTCTTGGAATCGTAAATCGTAACGATTTACTTGACCAACTAGTCTGTCGATAATATTTTTCTTTTTTGTTGGAAGTGGGTGTTTCCTCTTAGTTATTTCAATTGTTTTGACTGTTGTGGTTACGTGTTTCATCCATCGTTGGTTTTTCCCTTGCCTTTACTCTTCTTGCTTTTTTTTATCGTATATCGTTCAAGCCAAAGGCAACCAACTGCATAGAAGAGGAGAAGAAGAACAAGATGATCTTCGACAAAAGAAGAGAGAAAACCATGCATTGTCTTAACCTTAACTTCTTCTTTCTATGAGGTCTATTCCAAATGAAGCCAATAATATTTTACTACTTCTTTGATCTTCAAATTTGTCATTATTTCTTTGACTTGTCACCGAGAGTGGCTTCCATCTTGAATACTTTCAGCTTCTAACATTTCACCTTCGATGAGGTACAGTCGAGACCGTTCAAATCGTTGTCTTTATTGACCGATTATTCTACGAATCGTAAAACCAGTAACTCTTTTTCATTCGTATGCTTTACATAAACGACACTATCAATAATAAACTAAAACAGTCGTTGCTTTTTAATGAGGCTGCTACATTTCAGTCCGCCCTCGTATTTGTCATGCAACGCTGCCATTCCCACAACCCCTTGGGATCCCCAGATAAAACACAGCATATTTCATTTTAAAGTTACCAGTTAGTCTCTAGTTTATTTTTGTGACTGATACATTTAGTGTTCATGTATATATATGTACTACAGATTTTATTATATAAATATCACTAACATGTACATAAATCATCCTCATTTAATAATCACTGTAAAGCACGCATCATGTCATTTCTTATTGTTTCGGTGTTTAGAAACACTTACATTTATTTAATTAGCACCTTTGTTACTAACGATTTTATTATAAAAGTGTACAGTGCAACCTCGTTTTCAATCATTCAACGAGGGACGTGCTGTATTGAGAGGAAAATAAAACTGAACCAGCGCCTCTCTAAGCTAAATCCGTCTCTGCATTCCATGTAACTAGATCGTAATACAAACCTAATCCATTCATAACATTTGCATAACAGGCCTCCCGTGCAATATTATCACCGCAGTTATCGTCTTGTACCAAATATGTATCATAAATTTTATTAAACCCTATGTATAATAAGAGCATGAATTGTATATAAAGTAAGTCCTAAAATAAAACGTAAGCTGCAATTTCTACCCCTTCGTTTTACTTACGTATCAAAACAACCCTCCGCGTCATTCAAAATAAGATCGATGCGTAAACAATTTGTTTACCCTCAAGTGTTTATTTATTTTGTTTAGCCAATCCAATTTCACGTGTGTCCCGAAAACACGAATCAATCACGCGGTACATATTTTGAACGTTCACGTCCCTCGTACGTACAATTAAAGTGATTAGAAGCTTTTTCGATCTGAACGATCTGTTTGAACAAGCGTTATATCGAACAGGGGTGCAAAAAAGAATCACTCCCGTTAATCTATGAAAGTACTTATGCGCTGAGTTATCTGTTTAAGTCGGTGAGGCGGGAGTACACTCGTAAATAACAATTATTTTGCCGTTATAGTAAGAACTTGCCTTACGTAGATTTAAAAGTTTTGAAGAAGTTTTCTGTATGCTAGAAGTTTTAAGGCCGTTAAGTAAGTGCAGATTTAAGGGTATTTAATTACTACTGCATTGTGTACAATCGAAAGTATTTTATTGACAAAATTTCGATATATTTTTTCTCTAAATCAGGACAGAGCCACTAACGAGTTTTTTGCTTATAAAACTGAAGCTAAATTAAAAATAACAAAACTTACTATCATCTGCGTATCTATTAAGACAGTTTTCAAATGTCAATAAAAAAAGAATTATTGATTAGTAGGGGTCATCATCATCCCTGATTGATTATGTAGAAGTAGGAAGAACAGATAAATAAAAACAACAAAAAAATCCACGATCCTTCGGTGACATATTCAAAGAAATAATAAAATGCAGAAAACGCACTCAAAAAAAAAACTGATTACAAAGAAAAAGATGAAAAGAAACAAACAAAAGTCGTCTGGGATCGATCAGAGATTATTTGAAGATTAGAAGACTACTAGAAAACGAAGGAAGAATTTTTTTTAATAAACACACAAAAAACAGAAACAAAAGAAAACTCGAATGAAACACAACGCATTGCAAAAAATTAAACTGAAAATTAACGAAGAAATCCTAAAAGAAATTCTCTTTCGAACTGTCAGAAAATTACACCTAAAGACTGCCAAGAAAACAAGCGAAGAAATTATTAATGACGCATGAAAAAATACTTCGATAAAAAGAAACAAAGGAAAACTTGAATAAAACACCAAGAAATGCGAAGGAATAAAAATTAAAAGGAGTATGAAGACGAAACAAAAACAGACGAATCAAATTCTCTCTGGGATTGCTTAAAATTTGAATGACAAGGAAAAGAAAGAAGAAACTACTATAACACACGTCAACGAAATGAGAAAAAATAATTCGTTAAAAGAAACAGAAGAAGACTCAAATAAAAAGCGAGCAAAACATAAAAACTAAAGAAACGAAGATGAAAAGAGAAAACAAAAGACGACTGGGATTCCTAATGAGATTGAAAAGTCCGCAAGCAAACGTAGGAATAAATTATTAAACACGAAAAAAATAACTAAAAAAAAAACAAGAAAACTCGGAGGAGACTGCTCGAAAATTATCCAAAACACTGGATAAAGAAAACAAATGAATCAAACACGAAAAAATAATTCCATAAAAAAAACAAGACAAAATAATTCGATAAAAAAAACAAAAGAAAACATCGATAAAAGAAACAGAAGAAAACTCGAAAAAACGAACGAAGTATATAAAAACAAAGAAATGAAGAAAAAGAAAACAAAAGACGACTAGCATTCTGCATGAGATTATTTGAAAATTAAAAGACTGTTAGAAGTTGAAAAAAAGAAATTGTTAATGGAAACAGGAAAAAACAAAAGAAAATTCGAACCAATTACCAAAACTGCTCGCAAATTACCCAAAAGACTGCCAAAAAAACAAATGAAGAAATTATAAGTGAAACATGACAAAATAATTCGATGAAAAACAAAAAATAAAATAATTCGTTAAAAAAAAAACAAAAGTAAATATCGATGAAAGAAACAAAAGAGAATTATAAATGAAATTACTATTAAGAAACGAAGCAAGAACTTGGATAAAAGACAGAGAAATACGAAAGAATAAAAAAACAAAAGAAGACTAAAAGAAGTACGAAGACGAAACAAAAACAGACGAATCAAATTCGTCAACGAAATGAGAAAAAATTCGTTAAAAGAAACAGAAGAAAACCCAAATAAAAAGCGAGCGTAATATAAAAAAAATGAAGAAGCGAAGAAAAAGTTGAAAAGAGAAAACAAAAGACGACTGGGATTCTTTACGACATTGTTTGAAAATTTGAAAAGACTAATTAGACTAAAACTAATTCGATAATAGAGAAAAATAAAAGAAAACTCGAAAGAGACTGCTCAAAAATTACCCAAAAGACTGCAAAGAAAACAAATGAAGAAGTTATGAATGAAACACGACAAAATAATTCCATAAAAAGAAAGCAAGACAAAATAATTCCATAAAAAAAACAAAAGAAAACATCGATGAAAGAAACAAAAGAAAACTCAAAAAAAGCGAACGAAATATCTAAAAAACAAAGAAACGAAGAAAAATAAAACAAAAGACTATTGGAATTCTTCATAAGATTGTTTGAAAATTAAAAGACTGTTAGAAGATGAAAAAAAGAAATTATTAATGGAAACACGAAAAAACTAATTCCTTAAAAAAACAAAAGAAAACCGGAAGCAATTACTAAGACTGCTCGAAAATTACCTAAAAACAAGTGAAGAAATGAAGAATCAAACAAAAAAACAACACAAAATAATTCGATAAAAAAAACAAAAGAAAACATCGATAAAAGAAACAAAATAAAACTCAAAGAAATGTATAAAAAGCAAAGAAACGAAGAAAAGGAAAACAAAAGACGATTGAAGAAATACGAAAGCAGACGACTAAGGCTCGAAATTTATTTAAAAGACTGCTAAGAAAACAAAAGGAACAAAAGCAAGAGAAAAAACAAAGTAATGCAAAAAAATAAATAAATAAAAGAATACTGACACTGAATGACAAGAAAACGAAAGAAGAAACTATAAAAAAACAAACGAAACGAGAAAACATAAACCGACTAAAGAAAACTCAAATAAAAAGCAACGAAATATTAAAAAACAACAAAAGAAAAATGTAAAAACATCATTTTTTTTTAGTTTTTACTTTTCTTTGTTTTACTTTTATATTTTGTAGTTTTTTAAGTTTTTTTTGTCGAATTATTTTTTCCCGTTACGTGTTTTACAGTTCTCCTCAAAACAAAATAAAAATAAATAAATCAACGATTATCCGATGGAAAGGCGAACCAAAGGTGTTAATGTCATAATTAATGCATTAATTGAAATAAAAAATTAATTTAGTAGAAGAGAAACGAAATAAACAACGACGAAACATTGACAGTCAACGAAGAATAAAAGAAAGTGAACGGTATTATGTATAAACCAAAACAAAAATTAACTAAAAATGAATTTGATGAATTAGGTTAAAATGGAATGTTTAAAATCATAACATTGACAGAAAGTAGGTAAAAGAAATTTCAAAAAGCAGCAACAATCCCAAAAAAAAAAAAGAAGGAAACTATACCAAACAAAAGAATAGTTGTCTTTTGATATTTCAACGATCCGCCGATATTTATTTTGTTTTCCGTTTATTACATTATTCGAATTTTATTTCATTTTATTCGAATTAATTTCATTCATACTCTTTTTTTGCTTACTAAAAGTAGTTTGATTTTCAAGAACACTTGATTTCTGTTCATTGTAATTATAGTTTAATTGCTCTTTTGTTTTTCTTTTTTTATTGGAACAATTTGTGTGTAATAGAGAAAACCATCAAGTAAGACTGTCACAGCTGCAGCCGCCAAAATTGAATAATAACAAATGTTGAAGTATTTTTTGTTTAATTTCTTTGGTATTTGTTTTGTTTTCGGTTAGTCTTTTGATTTTCGAACAATTCGTCATCGTCATTTTGTTAACGATTGGGATTAAAAAAAAACAAAAGAAAACTCGAAGCAATGGTTAAGATTGCTCGAAAATAACCTAAAAGACTGCCAAGAAAACAAATGAAGAAATTATGAATGAAACACGACAAAATAGTTCGATCAAAAAAACAAAAGACAAAATAATTCGATAGAAAAAAAAGACAATTTGGGTAAAAAACTAAGCAATGCAAAAAAAAATTAAAATATAAAAGAAAACAAACAAAGAAGGAATACGAAAACATAATTCGACTAAAGGAAACAGAAGCAAAAAAAAAAATAAAGTCAAGACAAAATACGAACAACAAAAGACGACTCCCTGTGATTGTTTGACAACTGAAAACGAATGACAAGGAAGCGAAAGAAGAAACTGTAAGAAACAAACGAAACATAAACCGACAATAGAAAAGTCGAATAAAAAGCAACAAAATATTAAACTAAAGACTAAAGAAAAATGAGATGTTATTCGTTACATTTCAGAACGAAAGAAGAGACTACACGAAACATGAACGAAACGAGAAAAAATAATTCGATAAAAGAAACAAAATCAAACTTAAAAATAACGAAATATTAAAAAACAACAAATGAAAAATCAGAAGACTTCTGGAAGACGAAGAAAGAAATTATTAATGGAAACACAAAAAACTAATTCCTTGAAAAAAAAAAACAAAAGAAAAGTCGAAGCAATTACCAAGACCGCTCGAAAATTACCTAAAAGACTGCTAAAAAAAACAAATGAAGAAATTATAAATGAAACACGACAAAATAATTCAATAAAAAAAAAACATAAGACAAAATAATTCGATGAAAAGAACAAAAGACAAAATAATTCGATAGTAAAAAAAAACAAAAGACAATTTGAATAAAAAAACTAAGCAATACAAAAAAAATTAACTTAAAAGAAAACAAACAAATAAGAAGAAATACGAAAAAAGATGAATAAAAAAAGGCGACTGTGATTGCTCGAGATTAACTTAAAAGGCTGCTAAGAAAACAAATGAAACGCGAAAACATAATTCGATTAAAGAAACAGAAACAAAAAAAACCAAAGTAATGCAAAAAAATAAAAGAATAGTAAAAAGTGAAGAAAACATACGAACAAGAAATTCTTCCTATGACTGTTTGACAACTCAAAATGAATGACAAGGAAATTATAAAAAAAAAACAAACGAAACGAGAAAAAATAAACCGACAAAAGAAGAGTCAAATAGAAAGCAACGAAGTATCAAAGAAAACTAAAAAGAAATGTTACACATTACATTTCAAAACGAAAGAAGAAACTATAGGTAACGTCAACGAAACGAGGAAAAGTAATTTGACAAAGGAGACTCAAATAAAAGCAACGAAATATTAAAGAAAAACAAAAGAAAAGTTTCATTCTTCTTTGTATTTTAGTTTTCTTTGTTTTTCTTTTATTTTTCGTGACTTTTTGAGTTTCCTTTCGTTTCTTCCATCGAATTATTTCTTCTCGTTTCGTTGATGTTTCCTATAGTTTCCTCTTCCGTTCTAGTAAGTATGTCGCAGCAGCCGCCAAAATTGACTAATAGCAAGTGCTGAAGTATTTTTTATTTCATTTCTTTGCTATTTAGTATTTCGTTTTCCGTTAGTCTTTTGATTTTCGAACAATTCGTCATCGTCACTTTTGTTGATTTTTGTCGTTGGCGAATTTCAGTTCTCTTTTGTTATTTTTATTGAACTATTTTTTTTTTGTATTTATAGATTTCTTTTGTTTTCTGCTAGTTTGCTAGATTTTCGCTTTAGGAAACGATCTTTTATTTTCCTTCCACCTTATTATTCAAATACTACCTGGAGGTTTTCCTAAAGAAAAAAAATAACACCATCTAGGAGCTTCCTAATGATTTGCGGAGGTTCGGCGCGTAATGGAAATTGTATTAGAACGGTTCTAGAGCATTTTTAACAGAGGGAACCTCTATAAAAGCAGAACCTAGTACGAGATTTAATCAGTTTTCTATTGGATGGCGAAGGGTACGATTCAGAGCCAACCATAACCAGTTGAAGTTACTACGAGCGGTGGACAATTTAATTATTTCCAATTTATGAAACGTTTATTTCTCTTGAATCTCGAATTCGTAACAATATTCTTTGAGAAACCAACAAGAAATTTGAATTTAAATCAGCGACTCAAAGCGAAGCGTTATTTAACAACGGCATTTAGCTTGCATAATAGATGCTGCAATGCATCACACAATGTGGCTCTGAAATTTCCTGTACGAGTGTACAGATGCATCAGAAATAATTGAATTTCAGGACGTATCTTCATTTTACAATGAGCGGGTCTTAGCATTCGCCGGCCCACATAAAACGTCCACAATAAAACACAAATGAGAAAGTTCGAAATTTATTATGTTGAGCGTCCGACACGTATATCTATCTATCTATGTGTAAAGTTAGCTAGCCATGAACTTGGCGGGGGATATAAATACAAAAGGAGACATTTCCTTGGCAGCCGGCCCCGTCCTCGATTTTCCCTGATTTTTCGCGGTCAAGGTTTCAAACAAAGGCGGGGGGAGTAAGTAATTGCGTAATCCGGAAGCTAATGCATACGTTTTCGGATATTCGGGCGGACACGTTGCGCATCCGGAATTTCAATTAAACAGTATTTGCCGTACTTCACTAATCTCGTCGCGAATTTGCATAATTATCACATACAAGAAAACACATACATATTATTGTTGAACTATGCGAGAGCGTCCATGAATAACTTTATCATTAGTAGTAATAAGCAAAGCACGGACTTAGCTGTACTGGTGACTAAAAAGTTTGCTACAGAAATTGATTAATTAATCAAAAAACTCTAAGACACTCATAAGGTATGAAAAATAAAATAAGTGTAACGTTGGCTTTGATTCTTTTAATAAATGAAGTATAGAAAAGTAAACAAACGGCGAATGTCATCCTGATCTAAGTAAGTGCATTGTTCTTCGAACACAATGCAGCCAGTAGGAGACACCACTGAAATTCCTCTCGGTGTTTGATTTCAATGCCATGCAGACGTGACTCCGACACATTATTAAAAACGGCCGGGATCCGGTTGCAATTTTTCAAAGCGGAATACCCGCGCTAATATAGACCTTCGACAAGTATGACGGCGACGACGACGACGACGACGAGGACGACGAAGAGTTGCATTCCGGATGCAGGGCGCATCTCGAGCGAATGCATGAGCCAATAAAATTTTAATGCGCGAATACTTTGTGGAAACACGACGGAAGTTTTTGACGTTCGTGACAAATTGAAAGAATGAAGTTTGGTGGAAGGCCCAAAATTTTAAATTACAAAAAGAAAGCACACGCAACTTTTTACGAAACACAGTTTCTGTTATGTGTTTGGTGAATTTAGAATTCATCAATACAGGAAGAAAATTACACCGTTTATAGAAAAAAAGCGTAAAAAGCTTATTATTTGGACACCAGGACGAATCTTGGCCCCCTCATTTACATTGTCATAAAAATGCGACGATGCCAACATGTTCTTACAATCGAGACCTATCTGTGAACCACGGCTCGCAGGCTCCTCCCCTTTTTCTTTGAGAACCGATCAGATTTAACAAAACATCAAAGCGTGCAAGTATATAAGAAGCAGAATTAAGTACAATGAATCATAATATAACAGGATAAGTTATAAACCTTATCAAAATGTCTCGAGCCTGTGTAAATAACCCAAACAGTTTCTGTTATTGTTTGGTGAATTTATGTTTCGTCAAGGCAGGAAGAAAATCACACCGTTTATAGAAAAAAGCGTACACAACTTATTTTGGTTTCGAAATTGGACATCGGGACGAACCTTGGGCCCCCCCATATACATATAGAGCGTACACAGCTTACTTTGGTTTCGAAATTGGACACCAGGACGAACCTTAGGCCCCCCATATACATATACAGCGTACACAGCTTATTTTGGTTTCGAAATTGGACACCAGGACGAACCTTGGGGCCCCCCATATACGTGGTGCACGTTCTTAAGATCTTTTATATTAAAATTTAATTTTGATGTTTTATGAAAACCTTGATATTTAAAAAAGTGTTGATTTCTTGGGAACCGGACGCGTTTGCTTTGTAGTTGTCAATAATCATGGACCAATAGAAATATGCCATTAAAAGCTAGGAAAGAAACAGTGACCAACAAAATGGTGACTAGACACTTCGATAATCAATGTTAGACACGAATTAGACACATTTGATCTTAGCCCTGTACACTGAAATAATAAGTAACGATTGTACAGGATTCGTACGGTGTTGAGGGAGAAATGCTCAAAAAAGGGTCCAAGAAATAGAAAAAGCGGATAATTTCCAATTATTTGAAGGCCGAAAGCAGGAAGTAATTTCTAATTTGGAACTACCAAGAACAACCATAGAAGGTATAGAATTTGATTAGTCCGAAAAGATGGAGCCACTACTTGCCATTGCAGCCATAGTTACGAAGTTGAAAGTACTTGAGGTTAGTAGCCAAGAAATGAAGGCCAAGCTCGAGGAAGTAAAAGATCATGAACGACCTAAATCATTAAAACTGTAAAAGACGTATCTTTAGTAGACGACTTTGTTTTTGGCGAAGAATTGGTTGAGGACATCTTAGAATAAACCACCGCAATAGAAGAACCAAACAGAGCATCCTCAGTCGACGGTCCTAATTTGATTGAAACCCAACAGAAACTTGCAGCTCTTGAACGCCTTGCAACAAGTGAGTGCATTAAGTCAACTGTGAAAGTCGAATCCATGAAGGTGTGAATGGTTAATGCTTTTAACTCTTGTGATCTTCCCGTACGATAACACCGAATAGATGAACGATTCTTATATTTCTTTCATCCTACCACACTTGGAATGTGATAAGATCCATCATCTTGCCCAGCGAGTGACGGTGTCTTGATAAATAATCTCGCATTTCTCCTTTCACGTATCCATTGCCGTCGAGGTTATTACGAAACAACAGCTCTTGTTCACCCTGGCGTCCTTTTTAATGCCTAAATTACACACATCTATCTCACTGTTGTTAGCTGGGGGGAAAAGCTAGTGAAGGAAACAGAGCAGACTTGTTACCAGGTTAAAGTAAATAACGGAGTATTCATTATTAAAGTTTTATAGCAGCAGTCTATCAAGATGATTAGTGTTCAACAGCGCACTGGCATAGGAAAGGAGTCTCGTTGACTCAGTATTGATTCATCATTGATTCCAGAATTGAAGTCGTTGCTAATGATATTTGACCAGAATTTCTTGAAACGCAGGAACTGTGCTAACTCTGTAGCTAAAGAAAGGCCCATGCATATAGAAATGGCTTCCTCCAGCATAATTTCATAAATGTGGTGACGACAACCCAAGTAAGGGTTGCTTCAGGATGCACACAAACTAAGGTATTAGCAGCAGAGATTCCAATCGTGAATTGTTTGGATCCAGTTCCATAGGAAAGCTTTGGGACAGCAAGGAGTTGGTCAGTACAGCAAGCATTGGCAATCTGTCGACCTCCTCATCACCTGTTCCATCAATTTTCCGTCACCAATAGAAGGTGTAGCTTTCTCAATTTCAAGTTTTCAAGACAAAATGTCGAAAGAGCGAAAAATCTGTGAGTCTGTTGAAGGGCAAAAAGCAAGAAACTAAAACAAGTGAGCAGGAGGCGCTGGCTTCTTTCACCCAGAAGCTACAGCCACTTCTGGGAGTACTCAAAACGAACGTTTCGCTTTCACTTGAAGGCCAACTTGATAAGCTTACGATTTTGGAAAAACCAATCAACAAAAACTCGATTATCTTGATTAATATAGCAGATAATTTCCAATTATTTGAAGACCAAAAGCAGGAAGTAATTTCTAATTTGGAACTACTAAGAACAACCACAGAAGCTAGTCCAAAAGACGGAGCCATTGCTGCTGAAGTTGAAAGTACTCGAGGTTAGTAACCAAGAATGAAGGCCAAGCTCGTGGAAGTAGAAGATCACGAACGACCTAAATCTTTAAAACTGTTTGAAAGAAGATGTATCTTTAGTAGACGGCTTTGCTTTTGGCGAAGGATTGGTTGGGGGCACCATAGAATAAACTACCGCAATAGAAGGACCAAGGAAGGCATCCTTAGCCGATAGTCCATATCCTGCAGGCTCCTGAATTGACTGAAACCCAACAGAAACCTGCGGCTCTTGAACGCCTTGCAGCAAGTGAGTGCATTAAGTCAAGTGTGGAAGCCATGGTCGAAACCATGAAGGTGTGAATGGTTAATGCTCTGAACTCTTGTGATCTCTCTGCCCTACGCATCCTACGATAACACCGAATAGATGAACGATTCTTATATTTCTTTTATCTACCGAGCTTGGAATGTGGTGATCCAGGTAGTACTTCGAGCACATTTTTCCTGTACTTTTTGGTATTAGAGTCTTGAAATATCCATTTACGCCTTTGGTGATTTTTAAATCCTTGGATAACAGTTCTGGAGATCGGCCAACAGGAGGCGCTGTAACAGTTTCGCAAACTTCGCCTCAGTCGACGTTTGGCGGACGTATTGAAACTTCGACAGCTCTGACACTTCGAAGACCGTGAGTCTGTACCGTTTTAAATTTTATTTTATCGTTACGACGCGAGTATTTTACCAAAGAGCGAATTTGACTTTTCTCTTGTTTGAAAGTTAAATAATGTAACCATCCGCCCGCCGGTGGATGACTCAAACATTACATTACAAAGCATTACCTGCTACCGCTCCTCCTTTCCGTTACCTGTCCCGGAGTGGATGTATCACTCATATTACGGACCTGACACGGGTGTTACGTGTGCTCCGCCCCTGAGTGGGTGTCTCACTCTTACCGACCTGACACAGATGTTTCGTGTACTCTGCCCCTGAGTGGGTGTCTCACTCTTACCAACCTGACACGGGTGTTTCGTGTACTCCGCGCGTGAGTGGGTGTCTCACTCCTACTGACCTGACACGGGTGTTTCGTGTACTCCGTCCTTGAGTGGGAGTTTCACTCATTCTTACTTGACACGGGTGTTTCGAGTACCCAGACACAGAGTGGGTGTTTCACTCACTTCTGACCTGTTAATCCGTTCCCCGGAATCAGAACCGAAACGTCAGCACAGCGTTGCTGTAAGTCAAACCGTCCGGAAAATGAATATTTCCAGTTACCGTCCGGAGACTAGTCGTTCCAGTTGCCGTTAATTAAAACTGTCCGGGATATACTTGCTAATTTGTACTTATTGCAGTATTAATTACCTTTTGAAAAATTTTAATTAAGCAGTTACGTTACATGGGAAGAGTTAAAACATATACAACAGTGCCACGGTCCAGCAGATGTTCCACAACAGCTTTCGAAACAATTTGGCGAGGTAGGCGCAAGAGTGACGAAACATTTCGGCAGGACGACATACATCTAAAACAAACAAACAGACTAGAGGACAAATACAAAACGAAAAGAGAAGACTAGTCTACTTGGAAGACGGCCGACGAATACGCCTTCGCTGGGATAAGGTTCCGGACTTCCTAATAGACTACGAAGCATTGTGTAATGAACGCTTGTACGGAAGTTGTCAAAACTAAAAAAGAAACAAAGTGTAGATTATATTATATCTAGTGTAGGACGCTATGATAGGTTAAGTTTGACAATTAGTAAATTTTATTAATTTTTAAGATAAGTAAGGCGCGAGAGTTTGGATTAATTAGAAAATAATGTATTTACCTGTTGTTTAGAGTTAAGCTTGTTCCATTTTAGTTTGATTTCTTTGAAATGTAGTCATATCTAAGGTAGACGTTAATTGTCAAAACGTGAAGTTTGGTTACCAACTCAAATCTAGTAACTAGATTAGAATTCAGGTTTTTCCGTAACCATAACAACGAAAATACAAACAAAACGAAGCCCTATAAAACGTGAGCGTTCCGCGATTTACAGGACTTCTCCCTCGACCTCCGCGGGTAACACGACTTCTTCCTCGACCTCGCGGGTAACACGACTTCTTCCTCAACTTCTGCGAGTTACAATTAGTTAAACATAAGAAACTTTTTAATTAAAAAAAGTCAGTAAAATACAACGAGGTCTTTTTATTAATAAGAACCGAAGCGAATATTCACTGAATCCTGAATACCCTGTATCCTTCTTCCTTGACCACTAACAACATGGAGAACGCTTCCAGGTAGGGCATACGTGACGACACAAGCAATTTTTTTTTATATAAACACCTGACGACGGGAGACGTTTAGGTATCATCGAAGGATGCCTCTCTCTTGTGAAAAAGTTGAGGCACATGCGTGATCGGCGATACAAGGTGTACACCTGGTAGGGCAAGAAGCCCACGTGAATTGACTAACTTGTGATATCTGGACGGAATAACCTGTATCGTCGAAGGGCACCTTTTTCTTGTGAAAGAATGGAGGCACATGCGTAATCGGCGGTACAGAGCGTCCCCTTTTCGACAAAGTATGCATCTGGTAGGGCAAGAAGCCCATCGAACCTTGTGAAGGCGAGGTGAATTGACTAACTTGTGATATCTGGATGGAATAACCTGTATCGTCGAAGGGCGCCTCTTTCTTGTGAAAGAATGGAGGCATATGCGTAATCGGCGGTACAGAACGTTCCCTTTTCGACAAAGTATACATCTGGTAGGGCAAGAGGCCCATCGAATCTTGTGGAAGGCGAGGTGATTTGGCCAACTTGTGGTACGAGGTGTCCGGTTTGGACGGACAACAACAACGGACATCGAGCAAGCAACACCAGCTGATGAAAGTCATCTCACCTAGGGAAACTCAGTTTTGAAACGATTATTTATATAAATTGAACATTACTCTACTTAACATAGTATTCCTTGAGGACCGTACAATTCCTTTTCTTAGCATTCAAGTTCAGGCCTTTTACGATTAATATTGAAATACTTAGAAGGCGGTTCTTTTTTTTTAACTGAAGGAAAATCGTTACATTCAATCGAACTAGGATAAGAATTTCATAAAACTCTCGAGGAAAGACCAAGTTTTTTTTTTATTAATATTCTCCGCCCGAGCTCCAGTTTAATTTCAAACCAATGACGCGTTTCAAATTGATCTGCGGGCGTGATAGCAAGAAATGAGAATTTCGCTCTCGCGGTGTAGAAATTTTTCAATTATTCATTACGAAAATTGATGCGCACTTTAATGTGCTCTTCAGATCAGATTGAGTGTCATGCTTGCATTTGAAATCAATTTTTTTTGTTGTTGTTCTACTTGCGAATTCCAAATAACAATAAACTTTCCCTCAAGAGCACTTGATTAAAGTATGAGCGAATCAGTGAAGATGAACGGAATGAATGATGTTTTTCTTTTTCGACAACAAACTCTCGTAAATCTCGAAGGGTTTTACTGAAAGTCACTAATCAAGCTAAAATTTTAAAGTTCTTTCCCGATGATAGTTTCTTTTTTTCCTTCGAAAGAAAATCGCTTTCACTTCGCCCGCTCGTAATAATTTACAACTCCCATGCGTGCCTGGAAATTTATATGTCATAAAGCCGATCCTGGCACATTAATAACGTCTTGCTGCAGTATGGGAGAGTATTAATTTAAAATTTCCCCAAACTTCTTTAATTTTCCACTCACTTTCCTTCGTTTATCCCCACCGTTCGGAAAAGCGAGAAGAGAGAAAGCAATGCGGGCGCAGACGCTTATCGTACGCGCGACCTTCTCAATTTTCCTCCCACGCAACTGCATCGGTACGGAGCGCCGCGACGCTGCATTCGCCATCGCACCGTGGAATGCGTCGGTCGGGCCGCAGAGAGCACGTGCCGCCGCGCATCACCCCCTAAAGTTCAGTGAAACTACCCCCTCAAGTTGTGACAGAGAGATAAGTTTCTTGCGCCTGTCGGGACAACATGCACCGTAATCTCTAGTCATTAGCGGCGAGTAATTAACGGTTGCAGATAAAAAGTTCTTGTAATGGCGGAATTTGAACCGTAATTAAATGGAGGTTCTAAAATCATCCGAACCGAAATTAGATATTCTGAGTTTGCACCTCCAACAAGAAGACGAGTACCAGCAGTACGAAGGCAGGAAGCTTTCGTCTCGGTTTCTTGCGACGAGCACTTTAACACCACCGCCGCCGCTCATAACTAAACTACCCTCTGGAGACTTGTTACCGGATAAAATGTTGTCCGTCGAATATCTCGGGAATATTTTGGATGCGGTCACCGCACACACTGAAAGCAGTGACATTCATAAGTCTGCCATTTTTGAGATCGGGATTAAAACTAATGGTGCTACCTTGATCATGAACGCATCCCTGAACGCCACAGAGTCAGCTTTCGTCCCTGAACTTTTTTACAGGCACTCGATGGCTATGACCGCCGTTTACTGCATTGCTTATTTGCTTGTCTTCGCCGTTGGGATTGTTGGGAATTTCTTCGTGATCGCCGTCGTATTTAGGTCGCCGAGGATGAGGACCGTCACGAACTTTTTTATTGTGAACCTAGCCGTCGCTGATATCCTGGTTATAGTCTTCTGCCTGCCCGCCACTTTGATGTCCAACATTTTTGTTCGTAAGTACTCCAAAACCCTCACTCATTTACTTATTAATTAGAATAGCAAATAGCAATAGCTTTGATATTGGATAACTTCAACATGTTGAAACGGATTGAACGTCACGCGACATTTTCTTATTAAGAATTTGAAGCGGAGATTATCCGAGGGAGGAAAATGATAAATTTCGGTCCCATTCAGCTGCGACGAGCTTCGCATTACATCCAATATTCCAGAGCGGAATAATTAATTGTTGCAAATCAATTTCACCTACGACAATGAAAAAGTCTCTCGTCGCGAGAAAGGAAATAATAATGACGCGCATGCAAATAGCTCCGGGTGATAAATTAATTTCGTTGGCATTTGAAATGCATCGAATTTCAGGGGGTTTAATTAAAATAATCGAAATTAGTTTGCGATAATTGGGGGCGCACATACGGTGCAAACGGCGAAGGCGTGAAGGAAAAATTCAACCACACTTGCAAATGAAAATTGTATTTTGTATTTATCCAAACTCAAATAAATAAAATTGAAAACATATGCTTATACATAAGCCCGGTTGTTAATAACGCAGTTATTTTGGGAATAATAAATAACTTAGGAGTGAGTGCCATTCAATAGGGCGCTCTAATAACGTTATTAAAATTTCTTAAGTAAATGTTTACGTAGAGGGTTATTAGTTCCGCAGATGACGGCGAGAATTTAGCACAGTGGTTCCAAGAGCTACTATTATTATTATTATACGGGGGGGACCCTAACTCATTGTCAGTCCTGAATCAATAGGAAACTGAATGGGATTGTCAGACGTAGTCATTCGCAGACGAGATATTATCCGTTTGCTACTACTTACATGTTAAACGAGAATGTCACCTCATAAACCCCGAAATATGAGACCGAGCGTTCTACTTTTCCCCCCAACAATAAAATCCTGCACTCTTTCATATATTAAAAAGAAACGGAAGTTGGGCGCCTTTATTACAATTAAATCTACGCTCACGCAGAGAGAAATGACACAATTGTTTAAAACTTATATATTTCCAACTCCACCTTAAAAAAGTTTATTATTATTATTGCTCCACTTTGTAGTAAAGGGTTTCATGCGAATTTGGCTTTCGTACTGCAATAAATTCTCGTAATTCTACATCTTATGTAAAAATTTTGTTGTATACATTGTGTAAAACTATAACGGAAAGTTTTCTACAATTTTAAAAATGATTAAATTATTAACTACAGGATATATTAACATCTTACACAAATTGTGGAATAGTATCGAGGTATCGTGTGATTAATTGCGTCTCCTTATTGGTCCATTAATGCGGATGACGATTAGGTGACTACAAATATAAATCGAGGAGATGATGATGATGAACCTGTTAGGAGGCGACGGATGACAAAAGGAATTCTAGGAGACGACGCTGAATAATGTGTTTGTAACTGAGGATAGAAATTAATTGAGGAGGGAAAGAAAACGTGTGGGATTGAGGATGAAGTAGGAGTCTTAGAAGATTGGATCGAAATACAAGGCAACAGATGAAAAAGAATAATCCGGGAGTGAAAGATAATCAAAAATGTGTGAGAACGGACAAGAGAGAGAGAGTCTAGAAGTGAAATCTAGAAATTAAAGACAAGAGAGAAGTTGAGGAGGATGTTGCATTTTGGTAAAACAGGATCCCTTAGTTAACCTTAATCTTTGGTTTATTCCCGTAGAAACAGTTGCTTCTATAGTTTCCTTTTTTAAAATTATAATTAAATTCCGTGTTGGTTGTAGAGTGTTCATCATTACTATCAACTCTAACAGATATAGAAATACTTGGGTGATGTGGATCCTCAGCTACGACTGGGTCAACAACATTAGCTACTGCGCACTTTTAAAAGTTGGGAAAAACTAAATCCAAAACGTGATTATTTTCATTGCAAATATTGTTCAATTTTATTCACAATTTCGGATGGTGCAGCGGTCCTCAGTGGATAGTAATTTGCAAGATAGAAGGTTTTTTGATCAGGAGAAAAGATTGGTGCCTTAGTTCACGTTTATTTTGAGGGTATTTTGAAAGATGATTGGTTGGGAGCTTTTGAACGTTTGAACATTTTCTACTACTTAAATTACATGATTTTCTTAAAAATGTGAAATGTTTACTACAAACATTAATCCACAAACAAACGCAAACATTTTATATTTATAATAGGTGTTTTCATTTAACTAACTCAACTTGCCTTAAGAAAAACCATTGTTTTTTCTCTGTGCAGTGAGCGTGAAATTATAAGATCGTTAAGAAGTTTACTACTCTGGTTCACGGACGAAATTACAGTACGTTTACATTTCAACCAAATTTTAATCACGGGGGCGGAACTCCTCGTCGTCGTTGCTTTACGACGCCCGTTTACGGCTTTGATTCCGAACTAATTCAAGTTCTTGAAAGCTCCGGTATTAAAATTATTAATGTCCCGGGCAGCATTGGTTTGTTTTTTTTAATTGAAACGCCCCGTATAAAAACAATGAAATAAAAGAAGAAAAAAAAAATTAATTTGTAAGTAATCAGTTTTCTCCGCCAGCAAAACGTGTAAAACTCTCCCGCACACGATGTTCTTACGATCTCGGAGAGTCAGTGCAAACACATTACCATAATGAAAGCACTATTTTTGCAGCTTCCATGGCATGCGGCGATGATAAGCTGGTATTATGTAAATGGTGTTTCCCTCTTGAAGCGAACGGAAAATTCTTTTGCTCGACGGGCGTAATTTTTTCGCAAAATCAAAACTCCATTACGTTTGCGTCCGGGCCTGCACATGTACACGTGCATGTAACCGAGGGGGATGATGAAATATTGCCCCGCGCAATAAATAACGGAATCGATTCGCTTGCGCAACACAAAAAAAAACTAATAATAATAGCGAAACTGCAACTTTAAATATTTGCGCGCTTTTGCATTCGAATTTCCGTAAATTCGCTTGGCCCGGCGCCAGCAATTCCCGACTTCTTTGTGCGTCGCGTCCGTCAACGACGACGTCTCTTTTATACATACTGTACAAAGTTGGCCCGCCGCCGTATGCTTTAAATTCCTCGTTAACGCCGCCGTCGGACCGAATCATCAGGAAATCATTAAATCACGACCGAATACTTCCATCGATTTATCCGCGCTTTAATTACGGCAGCAGCGCGGCCCCTGCCTGCCTGCATGTTAGATGCGCGAAAATCAATTTGTGGTGGAATTATGCTGTCGTATTAGGGAAGCGTCGGTACAGATTTTGTGGCTGTTTGGAATACACCGGGGCTGTAGTAGTTTGCCTGGTCTGGTTCGATATCTCAGTTATCTTGAAAGGAATTTGAAACTTGATGCGATGGTAACGAGAAATATTTGTCTTACACATAATTCCACCGACAGAAACCATATCGGATATCCTTGTTACATAAATTAAATATGGCGTACGTTTATCAACAGTAAAGATGTGACCTTTCGAGAAGGTCCAATTCTCTGTTGCATTATGAAAATTCTAGATAGATTCAATTGTTAAAGCTCAAACTGCATTTTGCATTCAAATGTAACGAGTGCAATAATTTTTCTAATCGCGAAACGTAAATTTCAAAAATCTGAGTAATTGGAAGCGAGAGGAAAGTCTGGAAAATGAGGTAAATGAAAAGAATCGAGAAAAAAAAAGATTATTTAATAATTTCTGGAACGTTGAAGTACCCAAAAAATTGAAGCAAAGAGTTGCGAGATCTTCACCGATTTTTCCAAGCGGGTCTTGGAGTATAAATGAAAGTCAGAGAAGAAGAGATAGCTCAAAATGAGATTTGGAACAGAAGGAAAATAAAGAGGAATACAATTGGGAACGAACTCTTCGAGAAACAATCGCAACCACCTCAATCCATCAAAGACAACTCAAACGATCGATTCACTTCCCAAGGATGGCAAAAGGAACATAAACATACACGAAGTAAGAGAAAAGAGGAGAAGAGGGTTAACTATACTTTTACAAAGAGATTAAGCATACAAAATAGGTCACAAAGAGTAATCAATAGGAATTTTGCGAGCAAATTATTAATTACTACCAAAAACGACAAGAAAAGGATTCAATACAGAAGCACAAAAGGCACAACTCACCGAAGACCACCGAATTGATATCTAAAAGCAAAAAAACAGATTAACACGAAGAGGAGAGGAGGGAAGAAGAATACCGAGAGGGAGAGAGTTTGGAGAAGACACAAGGAGTGGTGGTAAAAGTCTTCAAGAAACAATCGCAACCACCCCATTCCATCAACAACAACTTAAAGATCGATTCACTTCCGAAGGATGGCAAAAGGAACATAAAAATATATGGCGAAAGAGAGAAGAGGAGAAGAGGGTTAACTATACTTTTGCAAAGCGATTAAGCATAAAAAATAGATCACAAAGAGTAACCAATGGGAATTTTGCAAGCAAATTATTGATTATTACCAAAAAATACAAAAAAAGGATTAAATACAAAAGCACAAAAGGCACAACTCACCGAAGACCACCGAACTGATATCTAAAAGCAAAAAAATAGATTAACACGAAGATGAGAGGATGGAAGAAGAATACTGAGAGGGAGAGAATTTGGAGAAGACACAAGGAGTGGTAGTAGATGTCTTCAAGAAACAATCGCAACCACCCCATTCCATCAACGACAACTTAAAGATCGATTCACTTCCCAAGGATGACAAAAGGAACATAAAAATATATGACGAAAGAGAGAAGAGGAGAAGAGGATTAACTATACTTTTGCAAAGAGATTAAGCATAAAAAATAGATCACAAAGAGTAACCAATAGGAATTTTGTAAGCAAATTATTGATTACTACCAAAAAAGACAAGAAAAGGATGAAATACAGAAGCACAAAAGGCACAACTCACCGAAGACCACCGAACTATCTGAAAGCAAAAAAATAGATTAACACGAAGAGGAGAGAAGGGAAGAAGAATACTGAGAGGGAGAGAGTTTGGAGAAGACACAAGGAGTGGTGGTAAAAGTCTTCAAGAAACAATCGCAACCACCCTATTCCATCAACGACAACTTAAAGATCGGTTCACCTCCCAAGGATTACAAAAGGAACATAAACATATACGAAGTAAGAGAGAAGAAGAGAAGAGGAGGAACTATAACTTTTGCAAAGAGATTAAGCGTAAAAAATAGATCGCAAAGAATAACCAATAGGAATTTTGCAAGCAAATTATTGATTACTACCAAAAAATGCAAAAAAAGGATTAAATACAGAAGCACAAAAGGCACAACTCACCGAAAAAAACAGATTAATACGAAGAGGAGAGGAGGGAAGAAGAATACCGAGAGGGAGAGAGTTTGGAGAAGACACAAGGAGTGGTAGTCGAAGTCTTCAAGAAACAATCGCAACCACCCCAGTCCATCAAAGACAACTCAAAAGCTCGATTCACTTCCCAAGGATTACAAAAGGAACATAAACATATACGAAGTAAGAGAGAAGAGAAGAAGAGGCTTAACTATACTTTTGCAAAGAGATTAAGGATAAAAAATAGATCACAAAGAGTAACCAATAGGAATTTTGCAAGCAAATTATTGATTACTACCAAAAAAGACAAGAAAAGGGTTAGATACAGAAGCACAAAAGGCACAACTCACCGAAGACCACCGAACTAATATCTGAAAGCAAAAAAAAATAGATTAACACCAAGAGGAGAGGAGGGAAGAAGAATACTGAGAGGGAGAGAGTTTGGAGAAGACACAACGAGTCGTAGTAGAAGTCTTCAAGAAACAATTGCAACCACCCCATTATCAACGACAACTTAAAAATCGATTTACATCCCAAGGATTGTAAAAGAAATATAAACATATACGACGAAAGAGAGAAGAGAAGAAGAGGCTTAACTATACTTTTGCAAAGAGATTAAGGATAAAAAATAGATCGCAAAGAGTAACCAATAGGAATTTTGCAAGCAAATTATAGATTACTACCAAAAAAGACAAGAAAAGGATTAAATACAGAAGCACCAACGGCACAGCTCACCGAAGACCACCGAACTGATATCTAAAAGCAAAAAATAGATTAACACCAAGAGGAGAGGAGAGAAGAAGAATATTGAGAGAGAGAGTTTGGAGAAGACACAAGGAGTGCTGGTAGGAGTCTTCAAGAAACAATCGCAACCACCCCAGTCCATCAAAGACAACTCAAAAGCTCGATTCACTTCCGAATGATGGCAAAAGGAACATAAACATGTACGAAGTAAGGGAAAAGAGAAGAGGAGGAACCAATTAAATCAACTCACATAACCCAAGTTGAATTTGAAGGAAAAGAATTGAAAGAATAACGAAATGTGAAAGGGGGAAGCGCCCAAAAAATTGAAGTAAGGAGTTGTAAGATTTTTGAAAGCGAAATCTGGACTACAAATGAGAGATAAAGAAACAGAAAAATGCGATTTATAAGAAATATACAAGGAACATAATGGGAAATGAAATTGGGGCGAAGTCGTCAGGAAACGAAACGCAACCAACACGTCCCATCGAAGACAATTCGAAAGAAAACGAAACATAAAAATATACAAAGTGAGACAGATAAAAAATGAAGTATAAGCGCGAAATTGCAACGAGAACGACTAAAAGAAACAAAAGAAGAGCAGTACAAAAGAACAGATTAACACAAAGAAGAATAGAGAGAGAAATCAGTTGAGATTAAGAAGCTCAAGCAAATACATTTGGAGGAAAAAAAAACATCAGAGATTAAGAGAGAAACGAGAACCCAAAAGAAATGTTATAGGAAAGTAGACAGAAGACAACAGAGAGAATAAGGAGTTACCAGTTAGAAAGAAAAGAGGATAGGAGGCATTACAAAGCAGCAAGGCAAAAATATTTTCAATTTTTGAAGGTATTTATAATATTAGCAAAAAACCAAGGCTTCGGAAGCAAACAATAGTTTGACAGGCATGAAAAAAAAGCATCGCTAAAGGTTTCCAGCTGATTTGGTTCCAGGTATTCCAAAATGTTGCGGATTTGAAACTTCCACCATCAAGTAATTAGATACAGGGAATGACAATCACAACAATTCGAGGATAACTCGAAGAAAGCAATGACAGATCTAGAGAATGGCAAAAGAAATATTCGAAGCAAGAGAGGAGAGACAGTTATGGAGATCCAGTCCGATATTCATTTACTCCCCTCTAGACGAAAGCAATCCTTCATGGCTGAGATTGCATTCCACTCGTTACACTTTTTTTGCGCAACATTAATAACAAGCCATCCTCTGATAAATTCAAACGAAATTAATAAATCTCGTGTCCTGGAAGAATTATTCTCACAAATACAAGAATCCTTTTCACAAAACCAAAGGATTATTCGTCCGTGTTGTAATAAATTCCATGCTTTATTTTAGCGTCCCTAAAACGCTACTTACAATTTCGCGAAACATAGAAACGGTGTAGCCGATAAATGTTTTGAAGTTATGAAGTCGGAAGTCCACCGACGCGACGTATTGGAGCAAAGTCTTTCGTTTTGAACACAAATTATAATTAATCGCCAGTTTCAAATTTGAAACCAAAGTCTCATCTACATATATAAAATCACCGATGAATTATTTTCACATAAATTAATTAACCAGGTCGCATTTAGGTCATCGGTAATCGGAGCAGCGCGTAATTTAATGATTATAACTATTTCAATCCGGTCGCAGTTAATTCTGTGAAATTATTTAAACGTCTTTAATAACCGAGGAGGTGCGATTCTCCTCCTAATACGTATTGTTCGGGAGACAATACGACGTTTAAACGGTTCCATTACAAGTCCTGCAGATTTACTCCGACGTTATACATGGCAGCGAGTACTACTACTACGTACTTATCGGCTGGAAGAATTTAATCATGGCGGCGCATTCATGTGTAACAAACGCGAACGGTTCTCCGAATTTATTGCCTTGTGGTGTATTATTTTCTCAGTTTCGGCCGTATCTCTACTTGAATTGGATCGTATCGGAACAATCTGCGTGTCTGTCCTGGACGGGTTCCAACTGGGATAGAAATGGTCCTTCGAACGATTAGGTGATAAACGCAATTATCCTCGGGGGTTGTTAAACATCTGGTAGACAATTTTAGACGATATTTAATTCGTTTCCATTTTCGAAAACCCTATAAAAGGGATTGCCAGAGAAAAAAAAAATTAGAAATGACAAAAAGGATGAACCATCCATGCAAATGGCGTTGTATGATGAAGAAAAGAGTGTTCTTTAAAAATTCTACTACGTATTTCGAAATTACGAAAGAAAGAAGGAACTTCTTCATTGCAATTCGTTCTCTCTTTTGTAATTTCTTCTTTTCTTCTATTCATATGGCTTTTTTCTTCCTTTTGAGTTTCTCGTAAACCACCACTTATCCCTTTCTTATTCTCCCTTCTTAATTGTAACTCTTCGTATTGTGCCTTCTTTCTTCTTCGCTGGAACTTCTTTTTTCCTTTGCCTTCTGTGTAAATCCTCTCTTTTGTAGCTTCTCCCCTTTTATTCGCTTCATCACGCGACCGAATTTTGACCTAAAACTGTGCTGCACTTTTCTCCTTTGGCTTTTTCTTGTAATTCTTTCTTCTATTTTCTTTCTTGCAACTCCTTCTTATCTTTGTTATGTTCTCTCTTCCTTGGAACTTCTTTTTTCTTTGTCTTCTTCCTTTTTTCGCGCAACTCCTCACTTTTGTAACTTCTCTTCTTTCCTTGCGTACAGACAACTTGAGAATCTTTCGTCCTCTTTGGTCTTCGTTCTTGATTGTAACTTCTGTCTCCTTTTTCTTCGTAACTAGTAGTAACTCATTCTTCTCTCTGTTGTCTTCTGCCTGCCTTCATATAATACATTACCTCTTTTATTTTCTTTTCTTAATTGTAACTCTTTTCTCATATTGTGACTTCTTTCTTCTGCCTTGGAACTTCTTTTTTCTTTTGCCTTCTGTGTAAGCCCTTCTCTCTTTTGTAACTTCTCTCCTTTTATTCGCTCTTTTATTGGCTTCTTCTTGTAATTCCTTCTTCAGTCTATTATCTTCTATTTTGTCTCTTGTAACTCCTTCTTATCTTTGTTGTCTTCCCTGAAACTTCTTTTTTCTTTGTCTTCTTCCTTTTTTCGCCCAACTCCTCCCTTTTGTAACTTCTCTTCTTTCCTTGCTTACAGACAACTAGAGAATCTTTCGTCCTCTTTGGTCTTCGTTCTTGAATGTAACTCCTGTCTCCTTTTTCTTCGTAACTAGTAGTAACTCATTCTTCTCTCTGTTGTCTTCTGCCTGCCTTCATATAATACATTACCTCTTTTATCTTCTTTTCTTAATTGTAACTCTTTTCTCATATTGTGACTTCTTTCTTCTGCCTTGGAACTTCTTTTTTCTTTTGCCTTCTTTGTAAGCCCTTCTCTCTTTTGTAACTTCTCTCCTTTTGTTCGCTCTTTTATTGGCTTCTTCTTGTAATTCCTTCTTCAGTCTATTATCTTCTATTTTGTCTCTTGTAACTCCTGCTTATCTTTGTTGTCTTCCCTGGAACTTCATTTTTCTTTGTCTTGTTCCTTTTTTCGCCCAACTCCTCCCTTTTGTAACTTCTCTTCTTTCCTTGCGTACAGACAACTTGAGAATCTTTCGTCCTCTTTGGTCTTCGTTCTTGATTGTAACTCCTGTCTCCTTTTTCTTAGTAACTAGTAGTAACTCATTCTTCTCTCTGTTGTCTTCTGCCTGCCTTCATATAATACATTACCTCTTTTATCTTCTTTCTTCTTAATTGCAATTCCTTCTCTCTTTTGTAGTTTCCCTTATTTTCTTCCATCCTTTAAGCTAAGTTAATCACAATTTGCCTTCGACAATGATTACATAAGGTGATTTCAAATTTTACGTTTTCTTTTTTCTTTTGTCCTTCTTCTATTGCTTGCCTTCTATTTTCTTTCTTGTGACTCTGTTCTTTCTAGAACTTCTCTTTCCTCTTGTCTTATTTCTTCTTCCTTGTAACTTTTTCCTTTTCTTCCATATGGATGACTTGAAATTCTTCTTTCTAACTAGTAACTCCTTCCTCTCTCTGTTGTTTTTTGTAATTTCCCTTCTTTTCTTCCCCTTGATGGATTTAAGCCAAGTTAATCACAATTTGTCTTCGACAAGACCGCACGTTCTTCTTTTTCCATTTGTCTTCTTCTTGTAACTCCTTCTATCTTGTAATTCCTTCTTATTTCTTCTGTATTCTCTCTTCTTTCTTCTTCGCTGGGACATTCTTTTTGAGTCTTCTTTCACAATTTGCATTCGACAATGATTACATAAGGTCTAAACATAGCCCACGCAGTTCTCTTTGTTTCTTGTGTCTTTTTCTTGTAATTCCTTCTTCTATTCTCTTCCTTGTAACTCCTTCTTATCTCTATTCTTTCTAGAACTTCTTTTTCCTATTGTCTTATTTCTTCTTCCTTGCAACTCTCTCTTTCCTTCCGTATAGATTACTTGAAATTTTTCTTTCCTGTTGCTGTTTCTTTTGTTTTTGGTCTTCGTTCTTGATTGTAATTCCTTCCGCCCATCTTTGTTTCTAACAATAACTCCTTCTTCTCTCTGTTGTTTTCTGCCTGCCTTCAACTAACATATTCTAATTTCTTCTGTCTTCCTTCTTCTTCCTTACAATTCCTTCTATTTTTTTGGAATTTCGCTTCTTTTCTTCCCTATAGATGGATTTAAGCCAAGTGAATCACAATTTGCCTTTGACAAGCCCGCACGTTCTTTGTTTTCCTTTTGTCTTCTTCTTGTAACTCCGTTTTATCTTGTAATTCCTTCTTATATCTTTTGCATTCTCTCTTCTTTCTTCTTCTCTGGGACTTTATCTTTCTTTCTTGCAATTCCTTCTCATTTTTGTAACTTTTCTTCCCTCCTTCCAACCAGTGTCTGTAAGCCAAATTTATTACAAATTTCCTTCGAAACAATTCCTTCTGTTTTTTGTAACTTCTCTTCTTTTCTTCGACAAGGCAATTCTGTTTTTCCATTTGTCTTCTTCTTGTAACTCCTCCTTCAATCTGTTATCTAGCTTGTAACTTCTTCTTATCTCTTCTGTACTTTCTCTTCTTTCTTCTTCACTGAGACATTTTTTTTTGAATTTTCTTCTTTCTTCCTTGCAATTCCTTCTCATTTTCGTAACTTCTTTTCCCTCCTTCCATACTTTGAGCCATATTTATTACAATTTTCCTTCGAAATAATTCTAGGGGGCAACTAAGTGACTTGGTTTATTGGTCATTGCAAATAACTGGCAACATTCAACTATCTCAAGAAATGCGTAACGAAAGAATCTCAATAAACCTCCTCTCAACATTTTTGCGGTAAGTGCTCCGACGACAATTTATCACCGCATTTCAGTTGTTTCTTTTCCTCGATGGGGCTTCGAATATTCACTCGAAATAGTTTCGAAAAGTGTCACATACTACAGCACCGTATCAAAATTATTAAAGCCCGCAAACTCATTTAAAATTGGCCGCAGTAAAACCTTTACTGCGATTTTACGAGGCCGGCGTCAAACTTTACCGCCCGATATATTTCTGATAAGGCCCCCCCATAACGTGTATCGATAATTCCGAAGACAAGTGGAAGTAAAACGCCGCGGCCGGGCGAAAGTCAAGGGAAATAATAAGGTGGAGGAGCATTAGAATGAGTGGCTCGTCAACTGCAGAGATCGGCATTGCTGCTGAGATTCGAAGAGGAAAGGAGGAGGTCCGCGCGTTCGTCACATTCCATCCCGTCCTTGCAAACAGGAGCGTCAGGAAAGGAAATCAACGCCAGCTGCCGGAGGGAGCTTCGGCATTTCGAGTAATGTCGAGCCGTGCGTGTTCATATTTTACGGTCTCGTAGTCGAAGAGGCAATTACAGTGCAAGTCACGAGCAGGCTTTGTTTTTTTTTTTTTTTGGAACATCGATTTTGTTGTTTCAAATTTTACCCATCCACGTTTGGAATTAAACTGGTGGCAGCGAGGAACTCGTCCCAGAAATGTCCCAACTCTTAGATCTCAGACCCTAGTGACGAAGATTATTGACACCAACTAATTGGCCCCCACCATGAGTATTTAGTGGCTTCAGTTGATGTTAGGGTTTCCAGGTACTCTCGTATGCCAGGACTTCTTGTTTGTTGCCAACGTCTTTTTCCTTTTCCCATTTTTTTGTCCTAATTTACCACGACCAAGGAAGGGAACACTGCCAAACGTAAGACTTCCGAGATTATAGCTGCATGAAGCAATTCACCAATGCTTCTGGAAAAACTAAATAAATACACATTACCATGACGATTTATCTACGATGAATCTTATGAAACTATAGAATTAATTACACAAAGCCTTCCTTCCTACTAAAACAGGCTAAAAAAGGCTTCTTGGCGGAACTTATTGGAGAGAGTTTTAGAGTGAGGGAAGTAGATTCTGGATTCTGGATAGATAGAATCTGCCCTACATTCTGTAACTGGGCGGAAGGAAAAGCTATAAATAATAAACTGTTCACTTTAGGAATATTCGTGGACACAGAGGGTGCGTTTGGCAAAACCACCTTCAACAGTGTCGAACGGGCACTATGTAAACCATATTCTTCGGGAATGGATTTTACAGCTCTTGAAACATAGAGCGGTACACGTTAGTGTTGGAAGCTTGTCTATTAGGGGAACGGTGAGCAGAGGCTGTCCTTAAGGTGGCGCTCTATCACCCCTACTATGGAACATAGTAATGGACAGCCTCCTCCATCGACTTAATGGAGCAGGTTTCTACACAGTAGGATATGCAGTTGACATAACTATCCTGCTTAATGGAAAATACGAACAAGTGCTGTGCAACCTAATGCAAACAGCACTCACATTGACCGAAAACTGGTGCGAACTCTTTGACAATCAATCCCTCAAAGACGGAAATGATTCTGTTCACAAAAAAGAGGAAAGTTGAGATCCGTAGAGTCCCCAAACTTTTGTAAACTGAACTAACCTTTTCAGATGAAGTCAAATACCTGGGAGTCATTTTTGATCGGAAACTGAATTGGGGTAAACATGTTAATGTAAAAGCAGCAAAGGCATGCGTCGCCGTGCAATGGCTGGAATTTAGGGACCATCACCAAAAGCCGCTCTATGGTTGTACACTGCCGTACACTTTGCTATGGAGCGTTGATCTGGTGGCCCAAAGCCCGAGTAACGACAACAGCATCGGAGCTTTCGCACGTACAGATGCTGGCATGCATGAGTGCTACCTTTTTTTTTATAGAGGTTTAGAGAATATTCGAAAGACACCTCCGGATACATTAATTCCGGAGGCGCATTGGATTCATTTCTACATGGGGCGCCTACCAACTAAACTCCTTTCCTCTCTCAACATAGAGGATACCGCCTCTCGGCATTTCATCATCATCCTCTTCCTTCTCTTCATCCTCATCCTCCTATCCTCTTCGTCCTCTGCATCCTCCTCCTCTTCTTCCTCTTCATCTTATCTTCCTCCTCATCCTTCTCCACATCCTCTTCGTCCCTTTTCCTCCTTTCTCCTCTACTACCCAGCTTTTTCCTCTTAGCACTTCTGGACCATTATCAACCTTAGCATGCCGATAATGGTCTTCCAAGTTCCTCCGTCTCTCGTCAGTAGCTCTTTCGTTATTGGGCAGCCTGCGTCGAATTCCGCAACGCATCGGACCGCGTCCCATCTGGGGCACTCGAAGATCGTGTGTCCAGGAGTGTCCTCGACGCCTTTACTTCAGTATTGGCAGTCCGCTGTCTCCCTTTTCCTTATCTCTTTCAGGTACCTTCCGTGTCCGGTGAGCGCCTGCGTAACGTCTCCGTCGGGCCGATTGCACCAGACCTCGACGTCTTTGGCCCAGCCCTCGTAGTTCTCCCAACGGGACTGCCACGCCGCGTACAGTTCTTCTCTGGCCAAAGCCCTTCTCTATAGATCTTCGACCTCTCGGCGATCTTTAAGTTGATGGGGGGATCTCTGCTATAACTAGGACGGCCTCTGATACCACCGTCCTGTACGCAGACGCTACTCTCACCACTGCCAGCCTGTTAACCCTCTCGAGCATTTTCGCGTGATGTGCGTACTTTGTCGCATTTTGCCAGATTGGGGTTGCGTACAACATCACAGAGGAGACCATTGCTGCCAGCAGTTTCCTATGAGTGCTACCGGTGCGCTGAAATCCACCCCCTACCGCCGCCTTAGAGGCCATCCTTGGGCTCCCTCCAGTAACATATATGTGGAGGAGATGGCGCTTAGGCCGCAGGCAAAAAAGGTCTGGAATAATAAAGGTCTCGGAGGTAGACACCACCTCATCATGAAGGAGGATCTACAAGAAACTCCTCTTTTTGGGGCGTTTTCTTGAACGCTGAAGATGCACCCAAACCTGATACATCCATCTTCGCTAACGAATCTAAGAGACTTTGGAAGAAACAGGCGCAGAAATTTTCTCCGGCGACCTGGACTTTCGCACGAGCCTAGCACTAGGCCTACTGACAAATGTTTTTCAAGCAGAACTAGTTGCCATTATAGAAGGTGCAAGAGCAATTCTGGATTGGGGTGTTCGGAATAAAATCGTTAGGGTATCTAGCGATAGCAGGGTGGCTCTAAACAGCAACAAAATGTCCTTAGGAATAACATTCCAATGTCACGGTACGCTAGAACAAGTGACCAAACACAACACCCTGCAACTAATTTGGGTTAAAGGACACGTTGGAACATTTGGCAACGAACAGGCAGACGAACTGGCTAGACAGGGCTCGGGTGGCCCTTTTGGGGCCCCGAATCGGTCATACCACCGTCATTAAGTCTGTTTAATGCCTTAAGCAGAGAACCCAGGACCGACATATCGACAGATGGATAAACCTAGACAAGTGTCACCAAGCGAAAAAGGCTATAATGGCTCCCTTGCTCAATTACCTAGAAGAAGACTACGTCATTCAGGACATTGCAAACTAAACAAACATATGCCTCGCATTGGTTTAGCAGACATCCCCATGTGTAGAGGTTGTAACTTAGAGGAAGAAACAGCTGAGCGATTGCCCCGCACTCGCCTCGATCAGAGGTCCCATGTTAGGGGAGTTCTGGCCTGACATGGCTGGAATTCGCAGTGCCCCTCTGACCCATCGTAAGGGTGGGATGGCTCGAAGGACGCTGACAGTCAAACACTGCTGAACATGGGGGTAGTACAATGGGCCCAATTGCGGCCTAAGTGCATGTGAATTCGTATTCACCCCCCTCACCAATCCAGAATCCAGAAGTTCCCTCTTGTTGTATTATAGTCTAGTGTGAACCATGTAAGTTGATTACTATGCTCCTCATTTCCGATGTGTACATAATTACGTAGCAATACTTATTTGATTCGGCGGAAACGTAAGGCGAACCTAGGAAACCTAGGTCGCCTCTTCTTGCGAACAGCATCATTTAGCCCGGTCTAATGGGGCAGATGAAAATCCCCCGGAACAACGCTCTCCGGGTGAAATAAAACGAAACGATAATAAATATCCGGTATCAATTCTTTTCCGCAGCGTTCGGGCGAAATGCGTTTTGCGATGTACTTACATTTACAATAAAGTACAAAAATAAAGTAGCAAATCATATTATATTCAAGAGGATTCGCTTCGCGGATGCGGGATTCTCTAAGTTTTTATTTTCAGGGGTTGAACTTTTGCCCTCATTAACGGGACGTGCCTGTCTGAGGTGGAAATTCGGGTTAAATTATTTTCGGAGGAGGGCGAAGGGGGCGCTTTAAATCTTTTACCTTCGTCTTTGGCTCGTAAATATTTCAGAAGAGCTCGAGTACCTTTAATAATTAAGGGTTCGTTTATAGCAAATGGTTGTAGGACGTGTTACCCAGTCCGAATTTGGTGGTGGTTAGCACGAAGACTTTCTTCGAATGATTAAGTTTTTGGTGCTTCGACCTCTGGGAGGTCATGCGAGGACTGAAGCGAGGAGACTATAGTTAATAAAAGGAAAAAGTAATTTCGCATGTTTGAAATAAACGTCAAAACTAATGATTATTTACTTTTCCCCCTTTTCCAAGTGAACGTACTCCGTCGAGCAGCTTTTATGAGCTTTTATTCAGAGACTTGCCCCACTAACGATCCACCTTTTTCCCACCTGCTGCTGCTGCACGGTGTCATAATATATTGACCAGGTCACCGGCCCGACTCGGCCTGCCTGCCCTACTTTACAATCCGTCGATCATCTAATATTTATATGGATTCGGGCCGCCTGCAAAGATTCACAAATAATAGCACCTGCCGGATCGATGAATACCTCCGCTTCGAGCGCACGATGAATTCAGCGTAATTCAGGGCGACCGACCTACATACGACGTGCGAATATTTTCTCAATGAAAAATATTAGCTGGTTGGCGCCCCGAGGAGAGGAGTTTGGCTTCGATCAGAGGGAGGACGCTCAGGGAAAATATTGATTCCGGACTTTACGCAAAAGTTGGTTGCTGCTGCACGTCAATAACCAGACTTCTCCTTCTTTGCCTTCTTTGCACGTTGCAATTGCTCGCGCTCGGTTCAATATATTCTATTACTTTAATGAATTGAAAAAGAACTCATCTCCAGACGTATCTTTTTTAAAGAAGAATCGTCAACCAAATGTTTCCAAACGATGGGGAAAATTTGGGAAACCTTAAAAACGATCCATTTCTGTTCGATTAGAGGCACATTCGAAGGACCATTTTGAAAATTCATTTCCTCTCTCTACATGTTTCTGGAAAAATTACGTTGCTTTAACTTAGCAGACCAAATAGCGAAAGAAGGTTTGATGTTATGAGGACATTCGACCAAAACTAAACCTCATAGGAACGAAGAAGCTGGACCATTAATCTTACTTACGGGCAATAAAATTTTTGACAAAGGTCCTTCGCGTCGTAGCTCCTCCGCCCGTGGCTATATTGTTTCGGGAGTCTGGTAAACGTTGGCCCGACCTCAAAGTAAAGCTCCATTAATCACGGATTCGCTTTGTATGCAAAACAATCCGAATAATATGAACATTCCTTCATGCCCGACGTATACTTTGCTTCGACCCCCCCCCCCCGTAACAAGGCAGGTGGTAATTTCGAAATTAAATTAACCCCTAACAGATAATCAAAGGAGGTTTAAATGAAAGGCGGCGGTCGTTTCTCTTTTGGAGGCGGCCAAGTTGTATGTAGTATACTTTCCCTGCCGTGACATAGTAGAGCATGACCGAGGCCGACGCTCTGCGTCGGCGTCGTAACCTGATGGGGTACTGACCTGGATACTGCTGCAACCGGCTGACACAGGTGCATTGATTTATCACGACTTGTTACTACCACGTTTAGTTCGTTTTTTGTTGCTCTTGTTTCGTGAATTTTCAAATTACAGATTCGCATGCCTCGGACGCGTTTCCTTTTCCTGATCGGTGGAGGGGCGGGGGGGCTTATTTAACTGTCATTGGGGTTAATGTGTAGGTTGTGCGGTGGTTACGCAATAATTTACTGAAATACACGTCGTTAATCATTTTTAAGTGATCTATTGATTTCCTGGTTTGTTCGCCGCGGGACATAAATCATCTTTGCTCAACTTTCGGAAGGATTCATTGAAAAGTCGCGGGGGATGTTGCCACCTACGCGCTTACTAGTTTATCGAAGGGGTCACACACGAATGAATTTTATTAAAGTTGACAAAGCAACTGATTCAACTGATTTAAGGACTTGTCATTTAAATTTAATGGAAAGCTTACGCTCATGATGATATTCAGATTTGACTGCAATCAATACGCGTACAGAGAACTAAAACTTACAAAGAAATCCGGCGGATTTGAAATTATAATTTTATTGCTAATTTTATTATTTCTTCCTATATTCAAATAACTATGCGAAATCGTTGAATACGTCTACATAATAAAATTGGATCTCTTTTTAAGGGCATTCAACGAGTAAGCAAGACCATTATCCGAGATAAATGTTTAGGAATAAGGAATGTATTGAAAATTGCTTCCGGTATAGCCGGAAGTCGTTGTTAACTTTCCTGGCAATTTTTAAGTTTTACGCAGGAAAGCAAGAAAATTGGAAGAGTCAAACTATTTTTGAGATTTTTCAAATTAACAATTCAAAAAAAAATTGCAATTACTTCGTGGATTTTCTTTAAGATAAAACAAAACAAAAAAGTTACGCCCTGAACCTAAAGAAGCCTCATATTTATGAACAAATATGTACCCTACTGATTGCAGTGGAGTTTTCGAGCTACACTTCTGCTGAAGAGGCCCCAAATAGCGCCGAAACCCCTGTCCAGAGGATGCTCCACTGCAATCAAAACCAACTTGCAACAAATTTCTATAATTTCTTCCATCATTAACGAACAAGCGTTAATGAATTTGCTACTGATTAATAAAAGAAGTTAATGCGATCGATAGCTTTTGTTTTAGAAAGTTCTTAGTAGATTGAGAAAGAAAATAAATTACCAAAAACGTAAAAGGCTTTGCAAATTTTGATTTTACGGAACTTCTTCATTTACGAACGCGATCCGTGTCGTTTCTCTCGATCGCAAACGATTGAGAAAAAGTTGAGTGAATTCCGTCGATAGCTTTTGCTTTTGTAGTAGGTTGAGAAAGAGAAGAAATTGTCGCAAATTGAGAGAGATACGACGAGAAATACAAGAACACAAAGAATAAGACAAACAAAAATTAAAGAAAATCGATGCTTCTTAGGCGGAATGTTTCCAAACGAGAAAGTAAAACAAAAACGCAAGAAATCTGTACAATAAGAAACTTAGTACGAAAAACAAAAAGCAGCTGAAACAAACAACAACGAATTACTGACTTAAACGAACCCGAAACAAGAGAAGAACGATGATTTATTCCGTGGTTATTTAATTGAATTTTAATTTAGAAAGTTATTTTCATGATAAGAATAAAACAAACAAACAAACAAAAGACAGCTAGTATAAACAACGTCAAAAAACGAAGAAGAGAAAGAGACGATCAAGTGATTGAAAAACAAAAGACAGTTTAGAACGAAAAGAACATAAAAATTTAAAGGAAAGAAATCGAGAGGAAAATCGACTAGTGTGAAACAAACGTTCAAAATAAAAAAACAAAAATAAGACCAATTGATTGAAAAACAAAGAAAAATCAACCAGTCCCGAAACAAAAGACAATCGCCTTTGGATTAAAAGTACAAAATTCAAAATAGAGTCAAACAAACAAAAGACTTTTTCGAACGAAAATAAACATAAAAATTGAATCGTCTTTGAATTGAATGTTCAAAATAAAAAACAAAAATGGGACTATCAATTGATAGTGAAACAAAATACAAATAGAAAATAACAGCTACATAGTCCTAAAACAAAAGACAATCGTCTTTGAATTAAAAGTTCAAAATCAATTTTAAAGTGGAAGATTAATTGAATGTTCAAATGTTCAAATAAGAAACGGGACGATCAGTTGATTGAAAAACAAAGAAAAGTCAACCGGTCCTGAAACAAAAGACAATCGCCTTTGAGTTCAAAACTCAAAATAGAGACGCTCAAGTGATCGAAAAACAAAAGGCTGGTTCGAACGAAAATAAACATAAGAATTGAGTTGAATGTTCAAAATAAAAAAACAAAAACAAAAAATGGGACTACCAGTTGATAGAAAAACAAAACACAAATAGAAAGGAACAACTACATAGTCCTAGAACAAAAGACGATCGCGTTTGAATTAAAAGTTCAAAATCATCTTTGAATTGAACGTTCAAAATAAAAAACAGGACGACCAACTGATTGAAAAACAAAAAAAAAAAAGAGGAAAAGATCAACTAGTCCTAAAACAAAAGACAATCGTCTTTGAATTAAAAGTTCAAAATCAAATAAAAAAATTCGAAAGGAAGAAGAAGATAACTAGTGTGAAACAAAAGCCAATCGTTTTTTCATTGAACGTCGAAAATCGAAAAAGAAACAGGTCAATCAGTTGATGGTAAAACAAAAGACTTTCCAAAAAATACAATCGTTTTTTAACTGAATGATCAAAATTGAAAAAGAAGAGACCATCAGATGTTTGAAAAACAAAAAACTATTTCAAAGGAAAAAAAATTATATAAAAATTATATTTTATTTCATTCTGTTTTTTTTTTTTTTCTCTCTGAAGGAATCAACTTTTAGTGATGTGTTCACGCTTAATTCTCTCTTAATTTTGGTTTTTTCTTTGAAACAGACTCTCTTCATTCTTTTCAATTCGAGGATACGATCTGCGTAATTGATTGAGAAACAATTGAATTAATACGGTCGCTAGCTTTTGTTTTTCGTAATTCGTAGTAGGTCGCTTTTGCTTTGCAAATTTTGATTTTACGAAACCAGTTTCGTAAACCAGTTTTCTTCTTCTTCACATTTACGAACACGATCCACGCGTCATTTCCTTGTGATCGCAGACGATTGAGGAAAAGTTGAGTAAATACAATCGATAGCTTTTGTTTTTTCTTGTAGGTTGAGAAAGAGAAGAGATTGTCGAAAATGCTAAACACCTCACATTTTTTTCTTTTTAACAAACTCCCTTCATTTCTTTTCAATTCGCGAATACGATCTGCGTCTCTCTGAACCGTAATTGTTGAGAAAGAGTTCACGATCGATAGCTTTTGTTTCTCGTAGATTGCAGTAGATTAAGAGAAGAAATTTTCGAGAATGTTAAACCCCTCTCGCTTTTTTAACGGACTCCTTCAATTTCTTTTTAATTTATTTGCGAATGCGATCTGCGTTTCTCTGAACTGTAGCTATTGAGAAAGAGTTGAGTGAATACGATCGATAGCTTTTGTTTTTCGTGATTTGTAGTAGATCGCTTGTGCTTTGCAAATTTTGATTTTACGAAACTGGACTGGACTCTTTTCGGTGGTCTTCTTCTTCTTCTTCTTCATTTACGAACTCGTGATCGCAAACGACTGAGGAAAAGTTGAGTGAATACAGTCGATAGCTTTTGTTTTGTAGTAGATTGACAAAGAGAAGAAATTGTCAAAGATGTTAAACACCTCTCAATTTTTGTTGTTGCTTTTTAAACAGACTCCTTTAATTTCTTTTTAATTTATTTGCGAATACGATCTGCGTTTCTCTGAACTGTAATTGTCGAGAACGAGGTCACGATCGATAGCTTTTGTTTCTCGTAGATTGCAGTAGATTGAGAAAGAGAGGAAATTTTCGAGAATGTTAAACATCTCTCGTTTTTTTATCGGACTTCTTTCATTTCTTTTTAGTTTATTTGCGAATACGATCTACACTTTTCTGAACCGTAATTGATCGAGAAACAGCTGAATTAATACGATCGCTAGCTTTTGTTTTTTGTAATTTGTAGTAGATCGCTTTTGCCTTGCAAATTTTGATGTTACGGAACTGGGCTCTTTTCGGTGGTTTTCTTCTTTTTCACTTACGAACACGATCCACGTCGTTTCTTTGTGATCGCAAACGATTGAGAAAAAGTTGAGTGAAAACAGTCGATAGCTTTTGTTTTTGTAGTAGGTTGAGAAAGAGAAGAAATCATCGAAAATGCTAAACACCTCTCAATTTTGGTTTTCTTCTTTTTTGAAACAGACTCTCTTCATTTCTTTTCAATTTGCGAATACGATCTGCGTTTCTCTGAACTGTTAATCGTTGAGAACGAGTTCAAGATCGATAGCTTTTGTTTCTCGCAGATTGCAGTAGATTAAGAAAGAGAAGAAATTTTCGAGAACGTCAAACCCCTCTCGCTTTTTAACGGACTGAAGGAGTCCGTTTAATTTATTTGCCAATACGATCTGCATTTTTCTGAACCGTAATTCATTGAGAAACAGTTGAATTAATACGATCGCTAGCTTTTGTTTTTCATAATAAGTAGTAGTAGTTCGCTTTCGCTTTGCAAATTTTGATTTTACGAAACTGGACTCTTTTCGGTGGTTTTCTTCTTCTTCACTTACGAACACGATCCACCTCGTTTCTTTGCGATCGCAGACGATTGAGGAAAAGTTGAGAGAATACAATCGATAGCTTTTGTTTTTGTAGTAGATTGAGAAAAAGAACTGAACTGTAATTGTTGAGAAAGAGTTGAGTGAACACGATCGCTAGCTTTTGTTTTTCGTAATTTGTAGTAGATCGCTTGTGCTTTGCAAATTTGATTTTGCGGAATTTGACTCTTTTCGGTGGTTTTCTTCTTCTTCATTTACGAACACGATCCACGTCGTTTCTTTGTGATCGCAGACGATTGAGGAAAAGTCGAGTGAATACGATCGATAGCTTTTGTTTTTGTAGTAGATTAAGAAAGAGAAGAAATTGTCGAGAATGCTAAGAACCTCACAATTTTTTTCTTAAACAGAGTACCTTAATTTCTTTTCAATTCGCTTATACGATCTGCGTTTCTCTGAACTGTAATTGTTGAGAATGAGTTCACAATTGATAACTTTTGTTTCTCGTAGATTGAAGTAGAATGAGAAATAGAAGAAATTATCGAGAATGTCAAACCCCTCTCACTTTTTTAACGGACTCCTTCAATTTCTTTTTCATTTATTTATGAATACACTCTGTGTTTCTCTGAATACGATCTGCGTTTCTTTGAACTGTAATTGTTTAGAATGAGTTCACGATCGATAGCTTCTGTTTCTCGTAGAGTGAGAAAGAAAAGAAATTTTCAAAAATGCTTAACGTCTCTCATTTTTTTAAGGGACATCTTTCACTTATTTTTAATTTATTTACGAATACGACTTGTGTTACTCTAAACCATAATTGATTAGGAGACAGCTGAATTAATACCATCGATAGCTTTTGTTTTTCGGATATTGTACTAGGTTAAAAAGATTATTTATCAAAAATGCAAAACACTTTCCCAAATTTTGCTCTCGTAGTTCCTTTCGATTGCTTTTCTTTTATTTATTAATATGATTTGAGTTTCCTTAAGCTTGTAATTGTTTTGCGTTAATGTATTCGATAGATATTGTTTTCCTAAGATCGTAGTAGCAGGTTGAGAAAGAGGAGAAATCATCAAAAATATAAAACCCCAAATTGTGTTTCTGTGGTTCTTTTCTTTTTCTCTCTTCATTTATTAATGCCATCTTTGCTTCTCCGAGGTTGTATTTGACCGAGGAAGAGTTGGGTGGATGCCATCCATAGCTTCTGTTTTTTTTTTAGAGGGGGGGAGTTAAAAATTCAAAAATACCACCTCGAACTTTGCTTCTGTGATCCCTCTTTCTTTCTTTGTGATAACAATCTACTCTGTGTATGTAAACAGCTGATTGAGATTGTCGAATTGAGTTAAGTGAATGCGATCGATAGCTCTTGTTTTTTGGCGTCCGTAAATTCAAAATACCCCCTCAAAATTTGTTTTTGGTGGCTCCTCCTCTCAATATTTTCGTTCTTTGCTCGTGAACGCAATTCACGTTTTTCTCCGAGCGTGTAGTTGATTGAAATCGTCGAGTTCAGTTGAGTGAATCGATCAATAGCTTTTCTTTTTTGGGCTTTTGCGAATTCAAACTACGTCCTCGAATTTTTGATTTTGTGGCCCCTTTCAATATTTCTTCCTTTGTTTGTGAATACAACCTATTCTAAGTATGTATGTAGTTGATTGAGACTGTCGAGTTTAGTTGAATGCACGCGATCGATAGCTTTTGGTTTTTGGAATTTGTAAATTCTGAATATATCCTCATATACATATATATTTTTGTGGCGACTTTCAATATTTATTGTTTATTAATACAATCTATGTTTATCTGAACATGTATATAGTTGATAGAGATTGCGAAGTTGAGTTGAGTGAATGCTATCGATAACTTTCATTTCTCGTAGTTTGTAGTAGATTGAGAATTGAGTAGATGATGGCATTGTCAAATATGCAAAACACTTTCCCAACTTTTATTTTCGTTGTTCCCTTCAGTGTTTCTTGCCTGAATATGTAACTTACTGAGATATAGTTTTTAATAGTTTCGATATATTTTACCTTTTGGAATTTCTTTCTGTTCTGAAAATTTAGAAAGAGATATCAATACACAAGGCCTAGTGTCGATATTATGCTCTCTAACTCGTTACTTTGAGCAACATTTGGCAATACCTCACTCACCTCGCTCACTCTTCTTCCTGTTACCCCCGTTGATCCATTTCTGTTGCCACACGCATCCAAAATGGCATTTCGTATTTGTCTTTTTGTTGTTCACCAACTTCCGTACCAGTAGCAGCACCATATTTAGATCATTTCGCTTTAGCCAGTATTACGCAGCTCTTCTTCTTATTTGTAGAACAATCGGCAAGGCACCTAAAATGACTAAAAGTGGATCTAGTGATATGCCAAATGCGCTGGTACACTTTATGAGTATGCCTCTCTGTTCTCTCCTCACCTGCAGCTTGCTTTTCACAAGCAAGAGGCGGTGACCCTTATACTACGATAGACACCATGACTCTATTCATGTATGTCCTTATATGTTGGAGTGGGTTTCTGTAGTTCTTGCTATCCTGTGCATAAGACCACTTGCCTTTTGAAATGCAATCTTTAGATGCTCCTGGAAGTTTTGCTTCTCATCGATTCTTATTCTAAGATATTTACTAATTTTGCTCTGCCTTATGTTATTTCCTTCTAACTTGATTATTAGCACCCCCTTCATGATAGACATTGTTGTCTTTGCCTTTGCAATTTGCATTTTGTGCCTTTATTGACTTCCAGTTTGGATCTGCCTCTACTATTACTATCAAGTCGTCGACGTAAGCTATCCCTGCCGCTGTCGCAGCTTGTCGATCCAGGATCTAAGCAGAACATCCATCACGATGTCCCAGAAGACCGGTCCACAAACCTAACCCTGTGGGTAACCTCTCGTTATTCCCATTCAGATTCTGTGGGCTTGTTATCGTGTGCATAAGACCACTTGGCTTTTGGCGTGAAATCTTTAGATGCTCCTGGAGGTATTGATCCTTATTCTAAGATATTTGCTAATTTTGTTTCGCCTTATGTTGTTTCCCTCCAATTTGATCATGACATCTCTGCTTAGTAACCCCTTCATGACAGACATTGTTGTCTTTGCCTTTGCAATTTGCACTTTGTGCCTTTTTCACCAGTTATGTAGAACTGCCACGATGTTCTTCGTCTTGGCTTCCAGTTTGGATCTAGAATCTACCTCCACTATTACTATCAGGTCGTCGGCGTAAGCTATCCTTGAAGTTGCGTCAGCCTTCCATTCTAGGGTCTCCAGCAGGACATCCATTATGATGCCCTAGACGACCGGTCCACAAACTTACCCCTGTGGGCAGCCTATCGTTATTCCCATTGAGATTCTGTAGACTTGTTATCTTGTGCATAAGGCCACTTGCCCTTTGGCATGCAATCTTCAGATGCTTCTAGAAGTTTTGCTTCTCATCGATCCTTATTCCCAGATATTTGCTAATTTTGTTCTGCCTTATGTTTTTTTCCTTCTAACTTGATTATGGAATCTCTCCTTAGCATCCCCTTCATGACAGACATTGTTATCTTTGCCTTTCCAATTTGCATTTTGTGCCTTTTTTGACTTCCAGTTTGGATCTGCCTCTACTATTACCATCAAGTCTTCGGCGTAAGCTATCCCTGCCATTGAGAAGCTTCCCAATCCAGGGTCTCCAAGAGGACATACTTTATGATGTCCCAGAAGACCGGTCCACAAACCGATCTCTGTGGGTAGCCTTTCGTTATTCCCATTGAGATTCTGTATTGTGCATTAGACCACTAGCCTTTTGGCATGCAATCTTTAGATGCTCCTGAAGGTTTTGATCCTTATTCTAAGATATTTGCTAATATTGTTCCGCTTTATGTTGTTTCCTTCGAATTTGAATATGGAATCTCTTCTTAGTATCCCCTTCATGACAGACACTGTTGTCTTTGCCGTTGCAATTTGCATTTTGTGTCTTTTACACCAGTTATGTAGAACTGCCACGATGTTGTTCGCCTTGGCTTCCAATTTGGATCTAGAATCTGCCTCCACTGTTACCATCAAGTCAGCGTAAGCTATCCTAGCTATTTGCTAATTTTGTTCTGCCTTATGTTTTTTCCTTCTAACTTGATTATGGGATCTCTCCTTAGCATTCCCTTCATGACAGACATTGTTATCTTTGCATTTTGTGCCTTTTTTAACTTCCAGTTTGGATCTGCCTCCACTAATTACCATCAGGTCGCCGGCGAAAGCTCTCCCTGCCGATGCGTCAGCCTTCCGATCCAGGGTCTGCAGCAGGATATCTATTACGATGTTCCAGAAAACCAGTTCACAAAACGAACCCTGTGGGTGGCCCATTCAGTTCTGTCGGCTTGTTATCTTGTGCCTTTTGGTATGCAATCTTTAGATGCTCCTGGAGGTTTTGATCCTTATTCTAAGATATTTGCTAACATTGTTCCGCCTTATGTTGTTTCCTTCCAATTTGATTAGTAGTAGTATTAGTATCCCCTTCATGTCAGACTTTTGCACCAGTTATGTAGAACTGCCTTGATGTTGTTCGCCTTGGCTTCCAGTTTGGATCTAGAATCTGCCTCCACTGTTACCATCAAGTCAGCGTAAGCTATCCTTGCCGTTGTGTCAGTCTCTCGATCTGGAGTCTTCATTGCGATGTCCCAGAGGACCGGTCCACAAACCGATCCCCGTGGGCAGTTTTTCGTTATTCCCATTGTGGTCTTCTCATCTGGGCATCAATATTTTGAATTGTGAAGATGAATAAATTTGATATTTAATCGGTTTTGTGTCTCCTGTAAAGTATGGTGAATGGCTCTTAGGTCCTTTTGTCGTGCAACCATCGATATGTCCTAGCTATTGTAATCCGTTTATTCCTCATCATTTATGTAAGTTTTCTTTATTCAAAGAAGACTCTTATTTCTTGGTTTTCTCCTCATCCAATCTGTTTTCTTTCTCTGACCTTAAGGCTGCATAAATTTTCTTTTCTCTTGAATGGTTTAAAGTTTCGTTGTAAGTATTCGTCTTCTGTCAACAGTCAGGGCGTATAATATTTTTAATAAACAGATGTTATTTGGTATTGAAAACACAAATAAAAATGCAAAACACTCGTATAGTCAACATCCGCGTTCACATTTCGGGTAAATAACTTTATTTTCATTTACGTTCTCATTTCTCCACGTATGCTAATCAACAACATTCGTCCGTTTTACAGCCGGCAATATTTTAAAGCACATAATTTTCCACTTTCTCTTTTCATCTTTTTACGGCTCTCACTTCCGCGGACCCCCTTCCTCCCTCTGCATAACGCCGTTTATCAAGGGGTCTTTCAGCCCTCGCACGTACGACGTCGTATGTAAAATATCAATTTGCCGTCGCCACCGAAATAAAAAAAAAAGACCAGACACAAATAACGGTAAACGAAACCCCCCTAATATCAGCTGGTAGAAGAGACCTATCAGCAAAGTGCCTGCGTAAATATGCGCGCGCTAAATCATGCGATTAAGTGGAGGGTCTGTTTTATTTTCCCCTAAATGCCGCCGCAGTATTTCCACGTAATATAGCCTGGGGAGCTTGATAAATTTTTATTATCTCTAAAAGGAGGACGGGGAAAAAAAAGCAATAACAGATTGTCTCGGGGTTTCGCCTTGTTTATGTTGATTTTAAGGATGAAATTAAGGATCGGATAGAATCGAAATGTGAACGTGAAGATCATATGGCCTGGAATGCCTCGCCCCATAAAGCAAGAAAAACAGGGAGGGTACAAAGTTGTTAAAACAATCCTAACAGTAACGGTAATGATAAGGGGATGAAGGCGATTATAAATCTGTAGACTTCGCATTTTCAAGGTGCAGTGAATATGAATGTTATTCTAACTGCACACATAACTGTCAGACGCAGGGAAATTTATAGAAAACGAAGAATATTGTTCACATTCGATATCGGTTCATGCTTTTATATTTATGTCCCACCGGCAACAGCAGATATAGATTATTTATTCAGGCGGAACATTCCATTGATTATACGAAGAAGAAGGAGTTTTTGTTTGAATTGCAAATGGAATTGCCATAAAAATGTTCGATGATTCGCCAGAATATTACATTCACCGCAATAAACGCAAATGGGTCCTACACATTCATTTTTTTTATTCAAGGATTAATTAAAAGTCGGAAAACAAAAACAATTTGTAACTCCTTCGGGTGGTGGCGTTTACTTTCTTCCACTTCCATTTAAATTTCCCCCCGAAACAAAGACTTTTCACTTTCAGTAATCGCCCTTTCGAAAACAAACCCATCATCCCCCGGGGGGCACTTATGAATTTTTATATCCAAATAAAAACTTTCGGCCGGACTTGAACAAGTGCCCAATTACATTTTATTGGGATGCTTCGCCTTAAATACGTATATTCGTTCGAGATCGCCTCCAATTCAGGACCGTTATTACCGGTGGTAATTTAGGAATTTGTTGCCGACGTCTTTTGGATGAGAGAAAAAAAGAGGCAGACGGCGGCGGCGGCGGTGGCGTTTAGGATGTAAAGTCGGATGTCGAGCACAAAGGCGTTGCGAACTCGATTCGTTTTATGCTGGTGAAGTTCAACAATGAACGTTACAATGCGCTAATGAAGTCTGACACGACTGCGGAGTTCAAATTATTAACGTGCAGCTGCTTTTGGAAATTAAAATTCAAAATTTCCAGTGGGTAACACGAACCTAGTGCATTTCGTGTTTCGCCTGCGAAGTTAATTTCAAAACAAATCGCTGCTTATTAAATTAAAAATGAACAACTAACTGAGTTCATTGAATTTCGCGCTTGGTTCTACTTTTATAATTAATACGTACTATGGAAGTTCCGGCCCATTTTCTTATGGAGAATCAACATCGTCGTTCTATGTGTTTCCTTCCCGCACGGAACGCCTAACTATAGGCAACCACACATACACATTTGGCACATAATTTTAATTCTCCATAAGTGAGCCTGAACCGGCTCTTTTCCATCGGGAAACGTTTCAGAATGAACAAGATTTACGAGAACAATCGCGTCGTTTACTGAAATGAGGGCAACAGGTCGTTTCTCTCTACCCTACTGGTGGCAGATTCAACAGGGCGGTCCCTATTTTTCAACACCCGAAATATCACGTAGGCGCCCCCTTACTGTTAACCCCTAAAAGCATTTTTCCATTCAATTACTGTTCAGGGTTAGCTCGATGCCCTTGAATTTTCTCATTGAGCTCGGAAGATGGGGCAGGGTGCATGATGGGTCATGATGGGACTTGACAAGAAGCCTCAGGAAAAAGAGGAATTACAAAAGAGGAAGAAGAAAAGTACTGTACTCCAGTGCAAGGTAGAAATCACCAAATGAAGATCAATTTCTGGTATCATCACCATCTGGTTGCAGTGACCTGATCCAAAGAGAGCCAGAAAAGTGATATTCTCACCAGAAGTGCTGTCCTTTCTTGACGGGGCGAAAATCAGTGACAGATAAGCCGTGTGTGCGCACAGGGCAGAAGTACTCTTCGGCGTTATCGTAGAAAGCAGAGTTAAAAACATTACCCATTCACGGGGATGGAAAATTGATGGAACAGGTGATGAAAAGGTCGACAGAAAAACCCAGTGAAGGTACTGCTTGCTGTGCCGAAGCTTCCCAATGGAACTGGACGGGCCATGTGTGATGCCATCATCCAAACAATTGATGACTGCAATCTCAAAAAGGTCATAAAAGCATTAATCAGCTGGTAATACCGGAGTTTGTGTGCTTCCTAATAATTATGGCAGCAATGGCCAAGTAGTGGCTCCATCTTTCCGGACTAATCAAATTCTATGCCTTCCGTGGTTGTTCTTAGTAGTTCTAAATTAGAAATTACTTCCTGCTTTTGGTCTTCAAATAATTGGAAATTATCCGCTGATAATCGAGTTTTCGTTGAGTGGTTCTTCTAATACCGTAAGCTTATCAAGTTGGCCTTCAAGTGAAAGCGAAACGTTCGTATTGAGTAGGCTCAGTAGCTCCTGGGCTCACTTGTTTTAGTTTCTTGCTTTTTGCCTTTCAACAACTCATTGCAACTATTTTGAAGGGCATCCACAAACTCACAGGTTTTTCGCTCTTTCGCCATCTTGTCTTGGATATTGAAATTGCGAGAGCTACAGCTTCTACAGGTGATGGAAAATTGATGGAACAGGTGATGAGAAGGTCTACAGATTACAATTCTTGCTTCATGTGAAGGTACTGATCAACTCCTTGCTGTCCCAAAGCTTCCCAATGGAACTGGATCCAAACAATTGATCGGTGATGGAAAATTGATGGAACAGGTGATGAGAAGGTCGACAGACTGCCGCCAATTCTTGCTTCATGTGAAGGTACTGATCAACTCCTTGCTGTCCCAAAGCTTCCCAATGGAACTGGATCCAAACAATTGATTGGTGGTGGAAAATTGATGGAACAGGTGATGAGAAGGTCGACAGACTGCCGCCAATTCTTGCTTCATGTGAAGGTACTGATCAACTCCTTGCTGTCCCAAAGCTTCCCAATGGAACTGGATCCAAACAATTGATTGGTGATGGAAAATTGATGGAACAGGTGATGAGAAGGTCGACAGACTGCCGCCAATTCTTGCTTCATGTGAAGGTACTGATTAACTCCTTGCTTTCCCAAAGCTTCCCAATGGAACTGGATCCAAACAATTGATTGGTGATGGAAAATTGATGGAACAGGTGATGAGAAGGTCGACAGACTGCCGCCAATTCTTGCTTCATGTGAAAGTACTGATCAACTCCTTGCTGTCCCAAAGCTTCCCAATGGAACTGGATCCAAACAATTGATGACTGGAATCTCAGGGAGGACATAAGAGCAATCAGGTGGTAACACCGGAGTTTGTGTGCTTCCTGAAGCAACTCTTACTTGTCTTGTCGTCACCAAATTCACGAAATTATGCTGGAGGAAGTCTTCTCTACACGCATAGGCCTTCCTTTAGTTCCAGAGATAGCACAGTTCAAACGTTTCAAGAAATTCTGGTCAAACATCAACAGCAACGACTTCAATCCTGGAATCGGTGACGAATCAATACTGACTCGACTGGACTCAGTCATGCAAGAGATCCTTTCCTATGCCAATGCGCTGTTGAACACTGATCATCATCATAGACCGGTGCAACAAAACTTTAATCATGATTACTCCTGTTACTTACTTTGACCTGGTAACTGTTTCTTTCACTAGCTTTTCCCCTCAGCTAACAACAGTGAGATAGGGGTGGGCAATTTAGAAATTAAAGAGGACGCCAGGGTGAACTATAAACCTAGCTGCGATGGATAAGTGAAAAGAAAAATCCGAAATTATTTACCAAGACGGCGTCACTCGCTAGTGCTTGCCACCTGGATCTTAAAACATTCCAAGCGTCTTGCAGCAAAGTCGTAGATGAGTTCTTCTACTATTTCTAGCAAGAGCTCCAACATGTTGCAACACACGACACGCCACCACCACCAATGAACGAGTTATGACGCGCTTCCCACAAAACGAAATAGTCATTTGACGCGTAGGAATCTCATAATGAAGACGCGTTAGTTTTCGTCGATCAAAGTTGCCACGATGATCTCTCAATTGGTCGAAATTCTCCGATGTTGCCCAACTTAATTTCGCTTGATTAATTCTAAAACGTAACGAGAGATAATTACAGAGGGTTACTGGAACTTACGGTTTCATTCTTGGGAGGAGTTCCTCAAAGAGGAATCAAATTCATGAAACCTGGAGCTATAGTATGAAGATCTTCCTTTTTCAGAATAGTGGAACTCTGTACTTTTTAGTTCAAATTTTATTTCAGAAGTTGGTTCGCATCAATGCTTGGAATATCTGCTTCAAAAAAAGATCTTCTTTTAGCTCAGAGTTTACTGATGATATCTGGAGACCGAAATCCTCTTGCTGCTCTGAAAAAGCTCCATGGATACCTCTGGTACCTTTCCGGAGGAATATCTGTCGAAGAAAAGAGGAAACTGATATTGGGTTTAGTAACACCTCCTATTTTTGAAGATCTGCCAAAGCGAGTAAGTCTTTCTGACCATGACATCAGGCAGAAGGAGATTCCTGATTTTGTGACAAAGACTACAAAAAAGCTACTTGACACTAAACACTGATTTCCTGAAAGATGACCCTGGATCTTGGCCCAACAATCCATTATGTCGTGAAGCTCACCAAACAGTGGCTACATTACATGACACTGTTGAGAGAGGAGTGCCTCTCATGCAAGAGTACAATAAATTGTGCACCGACATCTGAACAGCAAACTCAGTTCACCCTCCAAGTAGTATCAAAGCACTGAAAACTTCTCCCCTCTATTACCAAAGCCGCAATCTTACAGTAGCTACTTGACGTGCCACCAATGACACTGCTGAGAGCGGAGTGCCTCTCATGCAGGAGCACCGAAATCAGAAGAGCAAACTCAGTTCATCCTCCAAGCTCCGAAAACTTCTTCTCCCCATTACCAAAGCCGCAACCCTCAAAAGGGGCGTAAGATACTAGTTACAGGGAGAGTTTTTAAAGTAAATGTAACCAATTTGGGAGGTGGTCAAATTAAGAATTTCACCTCATGTAAGAACCACACGCTAATATAAACATAACCATGTAAGAACCACAGCATAACTATAGATGACAACGAAGTTTTCGTGCATGAATTTGAGAGACCATATAACCATTTCAAATAGCATAACTTTGCTCCGAAGTCTATCTAATAACGCCCCTCATAAATTAAAAAGAATCCCAAGGGTAATTTCAGGAAAGCTCTAATAAAACACGGTCAGGTAAATCAGCAGACCAAAAAGTCATCAAGTCATCCGACATAAATGAGGGAGGTTCTTGTTTAGAAGTAACAAAAGTAAATGTCCCGAACACAAGGGCCAAACGAATTTCGGCTCGGCCCGGTCGTCATCTTAATCCTCGTCGCTCGTCTCCCAAATGTCAAGGTGTATTATTTAAAATTTACAGCTCAGCTCAATAAAACTCGATTTCCCTACGCAAGCTTTACACCCCAGTAACTATTTTATGGACGCCGTAAACCGAAGCCGGAAAGTATCGACGACGAAAACTAAATCGGAGTAATATCTTCATGTGCGATTTTATCGTCCGTCATTAAAATGGAGGAGGGTGAGCGGAGGAATCGATGGCGAAGTTTTAACGAAATTGAATTTTGTTACTTGCAGGGAGGGACAAACAGCTTTGGTTACCACGTCGTAAAATTGTTCGGGAAATAATTGTCGGTTTTTTTTGACCTACATGCAAACGTGTAGGTTCCACGTCTCCACATACACCAAATTCATCTCCACCATCTATTTCTTTTTCAGACAGGTTTTTTTTTCACGTCATTAGCTGAATACCAGTTGTTAAGTCAGGATGCGTGTTCTTCAAGTGATTACCAAAATACTTTCTCAATGGTGCCCCAAAAACTGGTGGTGACACTATAATATTGGTGCCGCCCTTTTTTTTTTGGAGTGTGTTTGAAATTCAAGAGGAAATCGATCGAAGACCCATCAATAACTCTCATAAATTATAAGGACCGTGAAACGTAAATACTCACGTCCCAGGATTCATCGGCAAAAAAAAAAGGGAAAAAATGGGGGGTAGTAGAAACGCGAAACAAAACACGACGACAGTGATAAACGAGCGCGTAATAATGCTTTAAAATTTATTTCGTCCGAAAGCGAACGATCTCCCTGATGAATAAATAATCGTGAATTTTCGACATTAAGGACTTCCGCGGCGGTAACGGGCGCGAGCGCGCACCGAACCTTGAGCAGCCCCTTGTAAAGGAGGCCGGAAAGCTGCTTCAGTTCAATGGCCTGACCTAAGCTGCGACTGGTTGACCTGATTTTGAGTGACCTGGGTCAAAACAGCTCACGTGAGTTCGCTCGAGTGTACCTGATATTGTCTTCATCAGCTGATTCTATTCTAAACAGGGAAAATATTCCATTTTGTTTTTCTTTTTGTCTGAAAAAGAAAAGTGGGCGATAAATTCTCACAGGCCGGCTTTTAGTTAATGTCAAGATTTTCTTTCCCCGTTGAAATTCTATTGATTGATCGGCTCGCAAAGATAAAAAATAAGGAGTTGAGGAGGGCCAACGACGTTTCTAGGTCAAATACGACTGTTTTCTATTTGTCTCTGCTGCGGTTCGATTTGAGTGCGTGTTTGTTCCGAAAGAGATAAGAGTCTTGGAAGGGGGTGGAAAATATGGCGATTTACAGTGCGTACGTGGTGTTGTCGCGTACAGTCACCGACCCCCAATTTAATAGATGTAACCGGAGGCATATTGTCTGCACTTTTTTTGAACTGTGTTTTTACGACTGCCAAATGATTCATTGGATAATATTTTCTTTATGTGCAATACGTCTCCCCGACCAAAAGAACAAAGGACCGTTTCAGATAACGATATAAAGACGACAACAAACGTTTGTGGTGGATGCGCTTGTTGTTAACACGTTTCACTTTGAAGTTCAACTTTAATCTCCACGTGGAGAGAATAAAATTCTATAGTATATTATTATATGAACGGTTATGACAGGCATTACTCACTGAGATGAGTGCGTAATGAGACCATAACTGCGCTGTTATATAATTTCCATCTCCAGTGGTATGTGTATCCAGCTATAAAAATCATTAACACGTATTAAAAATAAAAGAGGTCTAAGAACGAGTCCTTGAGGCACAATTAGGAAAGTGTCATCCAGCTTAATTTGATAAAATTATTATTATTATTGTTTTCCTGATTAATTAACTTTGACAAAAGTAATTTAGACAAATCCATTAGCAAACACGTCCAGGTAATGTCGGACAAAATTAAAAAAAGTTATTAAATAAATCATTTAGTTTGAGTAGGCTGATACGTTTGCGTAAAAAAAATTAGTATAATACCTTGGGGTACGTAGGCACAACATACAAAGGTCACTCGTTAGGCATAGAAATTACTCTCTACCCCAATTTCCATTCCCCCCATTCTGGTAATTTGGGCACTTCGTTAGCAACAAAATGTGCCGGCGTGAAGCCGCAAATTGATAACAGGTAGCGATATACAATTACATTAGCAGACAAGAACTCTCTGCGGTACGTGACACTTGATTAAATTTTTGCCCCGAATTTATCACCCGCAGTCGTGTATCTGAATATTAAATTTCCACAACGCACAATGTATATACATTTAAAAAAAAAGGTTCCCGTTTTAAATCAACTTCTTTTCGCACTTATTCATACGCAAAGGCGTCTGCAACCCGTTAATACTCACCTCCTACATAAACGAAGAAAGACAATTTTACAATAGGCAACCCATCAAACAAATCAGAAATAACATCGTGTTTTCATGATGTACTTAAACGCACGGAAGTAGAATGGGTTGCCTATTATCTAATTTTAAGAGGTCGTGTCTTAAAACGGGCACCCTGTAGGGCAGTGAAGCACGAACACTAAACAAAGTAGAACAAGTGCATGTGAGGAAGGAAAGGGCATAAGAAGATATTTGAAAAAAAAATTATAAGTAGATGGATAAGAAAAACTGATGAGGGGGTTGAGAGGAAGACACAAATTTAATTGGGATCATAAATGTACACGTCAAAACGATACCTACACTATTAATGGCAAGCACAACACCACAGAAAAGAAAACGGCGACCAAAAGTGTATGAAACGCATAAATAGAAAAGAATATAGGATTACCTCGTGGAAAAAGAAAGTCAGGGAGAAGCCGGATTAGTCAAACCGTGAACCAAGTTGAGCTTGTAAAGCTAAACAGTAATGTGCTCTCTTAAGTGTCATTCAACTTCCTACAAGTTTTTACTTTTGTTATCTTTAAATATTCGTAGTCTTCTTTAGGCCTTTTTCCCACTTTCAGTCTCTATTATCATCTATCTACATCAGAAATTCGGTAATTACGCTAGGTATTCCCAATCTTTTTAAGCCACTCGACAATGGCTGCACAAGAGATGTTTGTGGTGGTGGTGGATGCTTCTGACAATGACTGCACACAAGACTTGAGTGTGCTTCCGACAATGACTGCGCAGAAGGCCTTGGATTGCTCCTGACAATGTCTGCACGGGAGGCTTGGTGAGTGTTTCTAACAAAAACGGATGAAGGGGTTGAAAGGAGGACACAAATCTAATTGGGGTCATAAAGATTAGGACTCGTAAAAAGGAGCAACACCACAGAAAATGAAATAAAACAGAGAAATAAAAAAGAATATAGAATTCCCTAACTATACCAGGGATTCCCAATTTTTTAAAGTTACTCGACAATGGCTGCGCAGAAGGTGTGTGTAGAGGTGGATGCTTCAGACAATGGCTGCACAGAAGGCTCGTATATGCTTCGAACAATGACTGCACACAAGACTTACGTCCTTCCGACAATGACTACACAGAGGGTTTTGGGTTACTCCTGACAATGTTTGCACAGAAGGCTGACAAAAACGAATGAAGGGGTTGAAAGGACGCGAATTTAATTGGGATCATAAATGTACAAAGATAGGACCCATAGAAAGGATCACAGAAAAGAAGAAAACAGCCGAAACTTACATGAATCACAGAAATGAAAACGAATATTGAACTATACCAAGGATTTCCAAATTTCTAAAGTCACTCGACAATAGCTGCACAAGAGGTGTGTGTGCCGGTGATAGATGCTTGTAACAGACGACCTGTGTATGCCTCCGAAGGCTTAGGGTTGCTCTTGGCAATGTCTGCATGGGAGGCTAGGTGAGTGTTTCTAACAAAAATGGATGGAAGGGATTTGAAGGAGGGCATGAATTTAATTGAACTCATAAATATGTAAAGATAGGATACGTAGAAAGGACCAACATCACAGAAAAGAAGAAGACGACTGAAAGTGAAATCAATCACAGAAATAAAAAGAGCAGAGAATTTCCTAACCATACCAAGAATTCCTAATTTTTTAAAGCCACTCCGCAATGGCTGCACATGATGTGTGGGTGGTGGTGGATGCTTTAAACAATGGCTGTACAGAAGGCTTAGGGTTGCTCCTGACAATGTCTGCATGGGAGACTTGATAAGTATTTCTAACAAAAAGGGATTGAAAGGAGGGCACGAATTTAATTGGGGTCACAAAAATAGGACACATAGAAAGCACCAACACCACAGAAAAGAAGAAGATAACCGAAAGCGAAATAAATCACAGAAATAAAACGAATAGAGAATTTCCTAACTATACCAAGGATTCCCAATTTTTTAAAGCCTCTCGACAATGGCTGCACAAGATGTGTGCTAGTGGATGCTTTAAACAATGGCTGCACAGAAGGCTTAGGGTTGTTCCTGACAACGTCTGCATGGTAGGCTTGATCAGTATTTCTAACGAAAACAGATGAAGGGGTTGAAAGTAGGGCACGAATTTAATTGGGGGTCATAAAGACAGGACACGTAGAAAGCACCAACACCACAGAAAAGAAGAAGACGAGTCGTAAGTGAAATGCAACACAGAAATAAAAAAGAATATAGAACTCCCTGACTACAACAGGGATTCTCAATTTTTTAAAGCCGCTCGACAATAGCTGCAGGTGTTTAGGGTGGTGGTGAATGCTTCTGACAATGGCTGTACACAAGACTTATGTGTGTTTCCGTCAATGACTGCACAGACGGCTTTAGGTTGCTCCGGAAAATGTTTGCACGGAAGACTTGGTGAGTGCTTCTGACAAAAACGGATAAAGGGGTTGAAACCAACACCACAAAAAAGAAGAAGACGAACGAAAGTAAAACGAAAGAATTGCTGCAGGTGTTTAGAAGTGGTGTTGAATGCTTCTGACAATGACTGCACACTTGTGCAAGACTTGTTTGAGTTTCCGACAATGACTGCACAGAAGGCTTTGGGTTGCTCCGGAAAATGTTTGCACGGAAGACTTGGCGAGTGCTTCTGACAAAAACGGATAAAGGGGTTGAAACCAACACCACAAAAAAGAAGAAGACGAACGAAAGTGAAATGAAACACAAAATAAAAAAGAATATAAAATTCCATAACTATACCAGAGATTCCCAATTTTTAAAGCCACTCGCCAATAGCTGCAGAAAAGGTGTTTTTGGTAGTGGTAGTGGTGGATGCTTCTGGCAATGACTACACACAAGATTTCTGTGTGTATCCAACAATGACCACATGAAAGGCTTAGGCTTACTCCTGACAATGTCTGCACGGGAGGCTTGATGAGTGTTTCTAACAAAAACAAACAAAAGGGGTTAAAAGGAGGACACGAATTTAATTGGACTCACAAATATATAAAGATAGGACACGTAGAAAGGACCAACACCACAAAAAAGACGAAGACGACCGAAAATGAAATAAATCACAGAAATAAAAAGAATATAGAATTTCCTGATTATACTAAGAATTCCCAATTTTTTAAAGCCACTCGACGTTGGCTGCGCAAGATGTGTGTGTGGTGGTGGATGCACAGGAGGCTCGTGCGTGCTTCCGACAATGACTGCACAGGAGGCTTTAGGTAGCTCCTGACAAAGTTAAATAGAATAATACCGCATAGATCTTATTAATCGAATACTAATAGTTAGTTCATCGACCCTCAAAAGAATTCTTTAGAGTTTTCAGCGGCCTCCCCCAAAAGGGTCCATTTCGAATCTGTTAGGAACCTTTTCTGGAACTTATAGCCTGTATTTCCGTTCACGTTCGTTTAGGTTTTCCTTGTTTTTTTTTTGTTTTGGAGGGGACATTTCTCAATCTGATTTTTTCCTTCAATTATCCTTTAATTGACCATCTTTAACTTAATTTAATTTTGTTCTTTAGCTTTTGCTTGTCTTTTTATCCTTAAAAATGTTGTAAGCTCTCAGGGTTCCATTTTTCTTTTCTCTTCATTCAATCTCTTCTAATTTATTTTATTTTGCCGCGCGTTGTTTTGATATTTCATTGTCTTTCGTTATCTTCTCCTTTATTTCTTCCTCATCTGCTCCCTATTTAGGGAATATCATCATCCACAAATATTTTAATTTACTACGTCTTTCCATCACTTCGTTGATTTGTTACCAACGGGCATTTCTTTATCTATCTCCATAAGGCGTAAGCTGGAGGTGGAGTAAGCAAGATTGGTCACTTGCAGCTCTTATTATCAGGAATTCAAACGAAATTGCATTTCCAATCTTAACCACAGGGATGAGAACAATTTTTCTTGGTCAGTGGCCCATTTTGGATTCCAAGTTGACGCTGGTGTGACGTTGACGCTGGTGTGACATTTACACTAGAGTCTTTTATAGAGAGAGTAGTGGCCAATCAAAGAAACTGAATCCCTTTTTCAAAGAGAATAAGTCGTTTTTGATTGGTTCGCTTCCCAACTCACACGTCATGTCTTTACTCTTTCCATAAAGATCTCAAAGTTGCACCTTCTTTTAGTGAGTTATTCAAAGAAAGTTATTGTCTTCCTCTTTTTGGTTTCGCTTCTCCTTCCAGATGTTATTTTAGAAGATATCTTGAAACCTTCATAATTTAAACGTTTTTTAATTGAAATTTCCTCGTATTCTTCCTGATTTTGCATTTCTAGGGCATAGTTCACTTTTTTTTTCTTCTTCCTACACGTAACTGTGATAGATGTATTGCTATTGCGTCATAGAAACGAAATTAAAATGATAAAAGTTGCTAATTCAGCCAAACTTTATCATCATTAATAACATCACGGTCGTCCGTTTTTTGCAGCTCCTTAACCCACGAGTGCCCTCCTTTTTCGTGCGTCAAATTTTTGGCCAGAGTTCCCGAGTAATTAATCAACGTGACGCATCGCAACCGCGATGAAAAATCCGACGCTGCAAGACAAAATGCAATTTTCCGCCCTCTGACTGACGGGAATCCGAAAATCTGAGGCTAAAGTGCGCGATTTATGAGATCGAGACCTTGACTCTTTGTTCAATTTGTTTCAAGAGGGCGCCGATTAAATACTTTCTTAAGTAACCGAACGCGACTTGATTATCCTTGGCGGAATTAACACGAACCGGTTGAGATTTTCACATGAATTAACACGCGAGGAAGCGTACTTTAGTGTGAACAAGCTCGCATGTATTTGTGCGCGGGAACATGTGTTATGTCACTCTCAGCTTTGAATTAGTTTAACATTTAAATGCCATTTGAATATATTAATTTGCCGCACGGGGAATATACGTGTTTGTGTTTACACACACAAATGTTTTGCTTAAGTATTTGCAATCGCTATTAATTTGGTTTTCGTTGTGAATAACATGTTGTTACCGCCTGGTGAATAGGCCATCCGCATACCCGAAGGAATGACTTGTCTAGAACTGCCTGGAAGTATGGAGACTGTTTTAGATTAAAAAAGAAAGTGTTTTCGCAAGAATTAAGAATAGTACGATGGGGTTAACAAAGTCCGGGGGGTTGATATGAATGTGCGCAGAGTACATTTTTATTCCCACAACCCTCAAAGCCCTCGAGAATCGGATACGTTGACTGTGACAATTCATTGTATCCTGTAGCATGAGGCGTTCCGTTCGTTTGCAGCACGAGAGCGCTCAGAGGAATACAAATGATTCAATCTGGCCGTCCTGATTGATTCCACGTCATTTGTACCGAGCACAATGTGCATATTATGATCCACTTCGGCCTGCTAATGCTTCCTTTCACGATCTCCTCCTCTCCTCTCCTCGCAGACGTACGATTATCGGAGGTATAAAATTTCGGAGCATTTTTACGACGTCTGCGCCAATTACCGATTGTAACGAATACGAAACTCTAGAAAGTTTTAATCGAATGTCCTGCAGTTAAAACTTTGCACGAGAGAGCAAAAAGGTTCGCCGTTTGTAGGAAAACTGATTTAAATCTTTAAGCTTTTTTCCAATTTCTAATTTATTACCGGGGGAGTTTTTTTAATCAATATTTATTTAATGGAGTCCTTACTTGTGCTGCTCGTAAACCAAGTTGGAAATATTTTCTTTATTGCTTGGTATTGTTTCATTGCTTGGTTTAGAGTTTAAAACACAAACAAATAATACAATTGCTACGAAGAGTATAGAGTAAGTAGCCACGTCAAAATATGAAGTACCACTCTACGTAAGTAAATCAAAACCATTCGAGATGCACTTGCTCTAAAAATGGGGTCAACTATTGTTTGCTATGACGTTGACCATTGATTTTATAGGGGAAGAATATTGGCCCTATGATTCTACGGCTGTATCCCGCCGTAGAATCATAGGGCGGGATATAGTTAATCAGCTGTATCCCGCCCTATGATTCTACGGCGGGATACAGCTGATTAACTGTATCCCGCCGTAGAATCATAGGGCCAATATTCTTCCCCGATAAAAATCAATGGTCAATGTCACAGCAAACAATAGTTGACCAGCTGTATCCCGCTAACCAGCTGTATCCCGCCGTAAAATCATATGGCGGGATACAGTTAACCAGCTGTATCCCGCTAACCAGGTGTATCCCGCCGTAGAATCATAGGGTGGGATACAGTTAACCAGCTGTATCCCGCTAACCAGCTGTATCCCGCCGTAGAATCATAGGGCGGGTTAATCCAATTCAATAAATTAGAATAATTATCAATTTGACCGATTTATGATATTCATTGACAGAACGAGCTAATTCAAAAAGCGGCACAAATAAATTTACATGAAAACATGTAACAGATTCCACTTTACACTGTCGTGTAGGTATTAAAAATGAGACGTTCTTTGAATTAACATTAATGTAAATCGAGCGGTAGATTTATGACCTGTAATCTCGTCGAACGTCGAATGTATACCATTTCAAACTTAGTAGTAGATGGAGCTGAATAATTCTCGCGGAAACACTTCTTCAAAATTCCAGTTTTCGTTTTAAGTTCACATGCCTAATTCATAAGGGCAAGGTTGGACGTGAAGGAAATTCCAAGTTCCAGAACGTTCCGAGATCTTTTCCGAGCCACTTCTGCGGAATCAAACGTCAAGAGGATGCTATTTAAAAATTTGCGTAAGACGTAGAAATTTATCCTTCACCTTTTAGACTGCAAAAGGTGGGGTGGGATTTCTTTTTCTTTTTCGAAAATAATTTATTTTGAATAAATTTGCTCGAACGTGCGGTGACGTGACGACGAAGTGTGCACCGAAATTTTCGGCGGCGTTTCCAGAAAATTACCTTCGTGCAGCACATTCAAACTGCGGATGTGTTACTTTCATTTAAATGTAAAATGCAGGATTACGCTTATCCCGTGCCCGTTCACATGCGACCATTTGCATTCGTATTAATTAGTTATTTATGCGGCCGCTCGGCCGGTACATGCAAAGCCGTTTCATCACGTATGACGGAGCACGCCGCCGTTTCACACCAGAATGCCTGCTTTCAGAAAGCTCCGGAAGTTAATACATCGTGAATTTTTCATGGGGGGGGGGGGGAAGGTCCGCCATACAAGAAAAACGCGGACCAGAAATTATTAGCTGGTATGTGCGTTCGTAATGTTTCTAAAACTTTGATAAACTTTATTATCAAATAAGGATTGACGTATTTTATAAGTATCTTATATTACGCAGCGAATTATTGCATAATACTGGTAAAAAAAGTTGATTCCAACAAGTTCTTGCAAGTCGAGACCTGTCTGTGAACCGCGGCTCGCAAACTCCTTACCCTTTTTTTTGAGAACCCATCAGATCTAAGAAACCATCAAAGGGCTCTCTGCGTAGGTATATAAGAAACCGAATCAAGTAAAATAAATAAATTATAATATAGCAGAATAAATTATAAATATTATCAAAACGTCTCGAGACGGGAGACGTTTAGGTATTGTCGAAGGGCGCCTCTCTCTTGTGAAAGAGTTGAGACACATGCGTGATTGGTAGTACAGAGTGTCCAAGAATACATCTGGTAGGGCAAGAGGCCCACCGAACCTTGTGAAAGGCGAGGTGATTTGGCCGACTTGTGATACGCTTTGGATGGCAACCTGTCGTCGAAGGACGAAATAATGGAGGCACATGCGTGATCGACGGTATAGAGCGTCCCCCTTTGACAAAGTATACATCTGATAGGGCAAGAAGCCCACCGAACCTTGTGAAAGACGAGGTGATTTGGTCGACTTGTGCTAACAGGTGTACAGTTTGGACAGACAACAACTTTTTTGACAAACCCTTTTCTTCATTTCCTTTTCTGACACGCATGAACGCATATACTTTGACACAGACACCCTACCCCTCATTTTTCTGTGTTTGTCATTGTATGTGTTCGCCATGAGTTCAAAATACGAATCGTGAGTAATTCCGAGCGACGTAAGAAACCCCTCAGAGAAAGACAAAAAGAAAGTAGTACACGTACCCACACACACAAAGACAAAAATTGACAAAAAACAATAAAGAAAGCCTCGCATCATAATATATTAATCAACGTGGGGCGATCATTACAATAATTGACACCCCAACGAGGGGCGATCATTAGAAATAATTGGCGCCCAATGTGGGGCGATCATTACAGTACGTTCTTTCACACTGCTTTCTTTAAGAAGCTCCGATTTCCTTCGTAAAAGAAAAACTGAGTGCATAGTACGCAAATAAAAGAAACAATCAAATGCGAAGAATAAACTGAACAACAAAAACAAATGAAAAACAGACGACTCTCCAGAGGAAACCACTAAAAAATCACTGGTGAGACATAAAAGAGAACTGTAAGAAGTGAAGCAGCATTAATTCGCCTGAAAGAAATAAAAAATGAAATCAATAACAATGAAATACCAATAAGATGAAAAGAAAAACAAAAGAAAAAAATGCAAACAGTGAAAATCACTGATAAAAACAAAAGAGACTGTGAAGAATGGAAAAAGAAGAATGAAACGCGAAGATAGGATAAAACGAAAAACAAAATAAATTCGACAAAAAACTAAAAGACTGAAATAATTAAATGCAGGTAATAGTTTAGTCAAAAAAAAAAACAAACAAATGAAAAATCGACGAGTCTCCGGAGAAAAACTGTTGAAAATTACTGGCAAATTACAAAAACAAATTCCAATTTAACATTCGTTTGACATTATTCGCGACTTAATTGTCAACGCGAGAGGTCGCTGCAAAATGGCTAAAAGGGTGAAGCAACCTTTATATGTTTTTTTGCATTCATTTAAAGATGCATTTACACTATACAACAAAACATATAAATATAACAATGTTATTTTATAACTTGTTATATGCATGCTGCACAACATTTGTTGTAAAACAGAAACCGAAACGCCACTGTAACGAATTATAAATTCGACGCAAAGGCAAAGTGGCCTGGCATGAAACTTTTTTGTAGAAAAAACTATCAAGATGAAATTGAAATAAAAATAAAAACACTTCTAAGAAAAAAATATTTTATTCGTTTTCGTGCTGGAACCGCAATGCCGACGTTTCGTCCACACTGAACTTCCTCAGGTGGTGATGCTGCTGCTTCCGGTCGATCCAACAAGAGAAGCAACAAACGCAGCCGTGTTTTATTATATAGTGTAAACGCACCTTTACTTTTAACTATGTAAAGTATAAAGTAAAATTATTAAGGGCCAGTTTATCACTTACAAGTTAACTCTAACCTTCATTTAATTGCCATGACAGCAATTATCTTCATGGTGGTTACTATGGGAACAACTGAAAGTAAGAGTTAATCTGTGATTGATAGTTCAGAATTTTATGTTACATTTTACATTTCATGGAATTAACCAATGAGTTTCTTTGTAATTTTACAGATTTTTCAAATTTTATCTAAAATTGCAGTGATAGGGATCGGGAGAGCACAAAAGCAACAGAATTATAAAACTAAATTTACACATTTTCTTTTTTCTTTACCGACGCAGCCCGGGAAACAAGTAACTCGTTGTAAGACTCAAAACAAAAAATATATAAAACATCGATGTTTTGTAACATTTTTTAACAAGTTGTAAAACGTTGTCGTAGAACAGAAAATGTTGTCGTTTGTTATATAGTGTGAACGCACCTTTTTTTTCTATTTTTTTTTCTACAGTGTGTGAGACTCGTCCTGAACTCTTGTTCTTCAAGATTTCACGAACTTCGTGAAATGTTGTTCACCCTTTTGATGGTAACAGTATTGACCACCAGAGGTCGCCTGCTTTGTTTGGTTTCGCGAATCTGTATTTGTTGACATCTCAAAGTATAAACACAGCCTCCAAATCGACATTTGTTTGAAATTACTTTAAGCGCAGACCAATGTCACACAAGCAAACAGAAATTTCCTATATTTGAATTCTGGTTGCCATCACCAAATTTTGTTTTTATTATTATTATTCCAACATCAGCGCGACAAATCGAATAGACGACATAAGAAAGCCGACTGATTAATAAAACGCAAGGGAAAGGTAACGCGTAATATTGGGCCATAAAAAATGCCGCAATGTTTGAGACGGACACGTTGCACGTGAGAATAAACTTTATTTACAATTTGAATTAAAATTTTTAAAAAAATACTCAGAGATACCTGAATTGTTCTCGTGTTGTAGTGATTTATTTGTTTACCCGTCAAAACAGGTGCTCGATGTGATTGTCCTTACGTTATACAATTTGTACGGAATTAGTTACTTCAGGTGATTGGCATGCATCTGTCAAGTAAATATTTTAAAGTGTTACGTTTTGATTTGTTTAAACGATTCTGCCTGCAGAGTTTTTACGAATGGCAACATCGACTTTTGTGAAAGAGTGTTGGTAACGCTTCCATTAAATCTTTGAGGGAGAGAAGTGTTGTGAAAGAAGAACCTTGCTGAATTTAGCTCCTTTTCATTAAAGTAAAATAGATAAAGGTATATAAATCCCACATCTGCCATCAATCTCGTTATTTTTTGACTTTGTTGCAGAGTCGAGACAACGAAATTTGTTCTGTTTTGATTTATTGACGATTGCACAAATAAATCTTGTGTTATTGCGTGTGTTTTGTTTTTGTCGAGAACCTGCGCTGAATGCAACAAGTATATTAAATCTCCTGAAGTTTCGAAGTTACCTGGAGCGAACACTGCGGGACCTTGGGAACGGTTCCGAAGTGGTTACAGCAATTGGGGTTTATTCCCTGGCGCCCTGGTTTAATTTAATTAATGATCCACCCCTTCTTCACCGAGCTAGTTTGGGGAACAGTTGCTGGAATGGCAACGCTTACTTATCACCTGGTGTTGTCAAATTTTTCAGGAGTATTAGCTTTAACATCTTGGGGGTTACAAAAGGTCAAGTTCACGCCAGACACTGCGCCAAAACAATCATAAAACTATAACATCTCTTTCTTAAAACAGGGACGCATCGTCCTTTTGGGTCTAAGATTCTTTCACCAATTGTTTTGTCGGTCCACTCAAGATTCACCCTGTATTTGCCCTTCATATGAATGTAACCGTTTTTATTTCAATTTATTCACATATTCAACGGTTTTTATATTTCCTGGTGTGCTTCTATGCATTTCCTAGTGTGGCTGCAAGTCGGCTGGATTGCAATGGGGCCCCCGAACATCTTGTGTATAGCTATTTCGGTCCTAAATGGGGCCTCATCAACAGAAAAGTAGCTCAAGAACTCCATCGCAGTCCCGATGACCAACAAGACTCACGCATTACGCATTTTTCTGTATATTATTAAATCCCACCGCTGCCACCATTTAAGTGGGAAGGATCGGGGGTCGTAAGAGAAAGTTTATCTAAAAACTAAAGTTGACAGTCTCTCGCGTATTCGCCTTATTTTAATTAAAAAATTTAGCATTTAGCTGCTTACAAAATTGCCGGCGAAGTTATTAGATAGGGAGCCAGAATAATAAACATGTCATTCTCTGCATTGTTGGTGGCTTATCCTCCAAGCTATAAAAACAACAAAAACAAACATGTTGATTCGTTCGGCCACTTAAGAATCCCCATACAATGGTTTTACTTAAACCTTGAAAAGCTCAGGCTAGGAAGGAGGAAAACGGGGGCCCGAAAAAATTATTGGCTTGTTATTTCGGAGGCCGACGATTATGAGACGAGTTTGCCGCCTCCTTAAGGGTGGCCACATAAATCCGCGTTCCGCGAAATGCGTGCGCCCGCGTACGCCGAAATTAGGTCACGATTCTGACTGGGATATGAATGTCGGTCGTCGCACGTGCGCCTTGCATCGATTTATTTCAACGCTTATAAATAAAAACAATGTTTGTTTCCTGGTGTTGTCGGGGCGGACTTACGATCTACTCAAAAGAGAACTTCGACTATTTACTACAGCTTTTTAAATATTTTGGTCGTCAACAAGAGCACTTTCAGTCCTTTCAAAGTTTTTCATGAATATCACACGGACGTACCAAATTCCTAAATGAAATTTAATAACTTCCCCCCAGTTCTGAAATAAAGACAGATAGGAAGTTCCTCCGGATTACGATTCTATTTACGACATTAACATTAATTAAGCTTTCGGGCAAAGTACTTTGCGTTGTGTTTTCGAGGAAACGTGTCAATGACGGAAACAATGGGGGCCCCTGTAACTAAGATGTTTTCACGTCACCTAGCGAGCTTCCAACTCGATGACGTTGGGTACGTTCCATGTAAGATACGCCGAGCTGTAGGTAATGGAAAGGCCAAGACATACAAATTGAATTGGATGGAGTTCAGTGCCAATGTTTCAACTTGAAGCTGACGATCTTGAACCGTCAGTCGTCAGGTTAATGACGCGCTCTATCACCCAGGTGTGACTTTTAATTCCGACGAGGTGAAGCTGAGAAATGAAAGAAGAAGAAGTCTTGCACGTTTTATTATTGTTTCCGGAACGAATACGTGAAAATTATACGAGAATAGGCGCGCCCCGGCTTTTTGCATGGGAACGGCGGAAGTTTTATATTTTCCTTCGCCCGCTCTCGCGCAATTCTTACGAAATAAGCAAAATAATATCTCGCCTGTGCAATTATGTGTATCTGCGGAGCTCGCAAATCAAAAAATTCGCTCCCCTTTCCTACGTATTCGCCGCCGTAATACTATCATCGTCGCTGTAATTACGATATAGCCGAACAATAAAATAGAAAAAGTGACTCTGACGGGGTCGCTCGTAAAAGCTTTGTTGGTGTAATGCCAGTAATTTAATGTGGGGCTTGCTTTTAATTTATCTCTTCATTAAGCGATGAGTTTTTCGAACGCGTTACATTTAAAAGCCCCGTCATTATTAGGGGGGATTCACGTCTGGATAAATAATTCGGATTAAAATGCAACTTTGTTAGGGGGTTTCCGACTTGAACGTTCGCTGTATTTTTTTTTCTGTCTATCCCACCGCTGAACGGTGACCCCGAATTAACAATTTTTGGCCAAAATTCTGAAACTTTGGCTCGTGATTACCGGAAAAATAATTTTAAAAAAATGTCACTGATAAAATAGAGTACTCGTGGCTACTCGTAGCGTGATACTTAATCCGGTGCCAACTGCCGTCTTAAATGGTTCAAACCGGATATTTAGATTATGTAAAAAAAACTGCATGTGGGATGAAGTTTTACCATTGCTCTATGAGTCGTCGAGGCTTTCCTTGAATCGACTGCTCTCTTTGATTTAAAATAAAGAGTTCTTTTATATAACAGCGGCATTCTATGAATCACCTCGGCGACTCTTTGATAACGCAACATGCAGTGCTATTCCTCGAATTGTAATTTTATTACAAAGGTCCGTCATGATGAAGGCAAATCAAGTCGCTCATTGTACAGAGTCTGAATGAACAATTTTTGGCGAAAATTCTGAAACTTTTGACTTATTCAGAATTGCCTCGTGATTACCGGAAAAATAATTTAAAAAACGTCACTGATAAAATAGGGTAATTTTTAAGGAGTTGAAATGGAAATAGCAGCGGAAAATTCTAAAATTTCGGATTGATACACTGACCGGCAAAAAAAATCGGCCACCGTAAAATACATAACAAAACCATTGACATACTGGTTTATTTAATTTGAGATGTACTTTATATCGAAGGACCACTCATTATTGGCAAAAAAAACATAAAAATTACTCAAGAAAAAGACGAGATTAAACAAAATTAAGTTTAATGTGAAAAAAATAACAAAAACGGCAGTTCGAAAACTAAAAAGAAATGTCTTCAGTTAAGTTACTGTGACGGTTGACCTCCTCTTGCTCGAATGACATCATTTAAACATCGAGGCATCGAATCAATCAAATGTGTCAATGAATTTTGAGGTATTGCCTCAAATTCGCCGTAAAGCACTGCTCTTAAAGCTTGCAGTGTTTCTGGCAAAGCCGGGCGACGACGAAAGCCTCTTTGAAGTTGATCCCAAAAGTGCTTAGTGGGATTGAGATTAGGGCTGCATGCTGGCGAGTTAAGTCTCTGAATTCCGACCTCGACTAAGAAGTCAGTCACTACTCGTGCCACGTGTGGTCTAGCATTGTCGTGCATTAAACTGAATCCATCTCCTATAAAGTGAGAGTAGGAAACGACAGCTTCATGCAAAATGTCTTCCACGTATCGATGGACATTTAAAACCCCATGTTCCACAAAAAAAGTTCGGTATGTGCCTCAGACGAAATTCCTGCCCACACCATAACAGAACCACCATTAAAAGATCGCCTTTCGGAAATGGTGCAGTCTGTGTACCGTTCTTTTGGTCTTCTCCCCACCCTTTCGCGACCATCAGGCGAGCGTAGATTCATCAGTGAAGAGAACTTTACTCCATTGGTGAGGAGTCCAGTTTGAATGAAGTTGTACAAATTCCAACCGTGCTCAACGATTTCTTGATAACAATTCTGGACCTGCTGCAGGTCTCCGTGACTTTAAGCCTCCTTCAACCAGCCTTCTCCTTATTGTCCTTTCACTTGCTTCAACTCCACGAGCTATTTGGAGGCGATGTTGAAGTTGAATAGCCATTGATCTTCGATCCCTTAGTGCGTTCAGCACAACAAAACGGTCATCAACTGCAGTTGTTGCTCTTCTTCTTCCGGATCCTGCTCTCCTAGTGCAGTTGCCAGTCTCCAAATACGGGTTCCGGGCATCCTAAACGGTGGTACGGGGTATTCCCAATGCGCGAGCCCCGTAACATTGGTTACGACCATCTTCAATTAAAGCAAAATAAGAGCAACAACCCCAACAGTTAACGACATTTTTTTTAATTTAACTGTCACACTCTATTTTAAAAGCAATGCAAAGAAGCATCCCTGATTTTAGACAAATGAGTCATAAGAGACAACACATGAACAACAAAAATTTCTTAATCTCGTTAATAACGGATTTTATCCTTTAAAAATAAAGGTGGGTATAAATCAAATGGATTATGAAATTTAATCAAATTAACTTTCCATGTCGACTTGAAATGTGTCTTTAGGTTCGACTTTTTAAAATATTTTATTGTGGCCGGTCTCTTTTGCCTGTCAGTGTATAATTTGGCCATTGAATCAAGAAAATATAGTAGAAAAATTTTTAGGGGATGAAAGTCGAAGTGAGAGCAAAATTTTAACATTTCGAAAACCTTTAAGCTTTCTAGTCGCCCTCTAAATGAACGAAAAAAGAATTTTTTATGACAACCCAAAGAAAACCGAATAAAAATCCGGAAGGGTCGAGAGTCGTATCAAATTTAACATATAAAATGAAGGAAAAATAAAAAAAACCCACATTCGAAATAAGATTCAGGATGTGGTTCATAAACACGTTTCAGGAACTAAAGTTTTTATTATTGGGTTCAATAATCGCTTTCATGGTCACTTTGTGCTTCACTCGAATCACTTTCGACTTTGGATGACGTTGAGGTATTCATTTGTTCGTCGTCAGGTGTCGATGAGCCTGGTATTTCTGGGGCAACAAGTAGTTGCAGAGCTTCTACAGAAAGACTCGTCTTTCTTCTTGACGGAGGTAGTCGTAAGCTTGTTATGAAAGGATCAGACGAAACCAAAAGCAAGTACAACAAATCTTCATTAATCACAGTTCTTGAACATTTTCCAGTGTGTTCCCTTCTATAATGCTTGATTCTTGCGCCTTCTCTGACAATTTCCCTATGGGTAGAAAGGCATGAGTGCACCATGAATTTTATGCACGCTAGCTGGCATATAGTACTTGCGTGTATAAAGCAAAGGTTTCTTTCCAATATTTTTTCGAACGCCGATGCATCAATTTTGAAACCCGATGAAGGTGATTGCAAAATAAGACTGAATCGTCTGACCAGACCAAATCAACATTTAATCCTGTTATCTTGGCCGAATCTTCATAACTCCTAAAAACCTACCGCCGTATTACCATCGTCCGATGTGCCTGCTCCATCTACTTGCACTTGATCCACTACGAAACCATCACTTCCCGGAATTTTTTTTGAATTTCAGTTTTTCGGACGCTCAATTTTTCCATGTCGTTTCCTCTCGCTTGCCATTTCTTAAAATCCAAGCGATATGATGTGTGAAGGAGGCATTCAAAAAAGCGTACCTATATATGCGTACAACGTGGATAGTCCAAATCGATAAGTAGTCACATCAATATTCGCATAATTTGGTCCAATTTGTTCATCTGTTTTGGAGTAGCTTCACAAATGTGTGCTACATTTGAGCAGAGCTCGTGGATGTTGCAGACTTACAAATTTTACCATCAATCATGGTCAGCAATAATTCACGACGGATTTTTATTTGTTTATCTTCGTTTAAGTCTACATCAGTTTTTTCTAAGTTTGAAATCTTACCTTCTATATAGGCGATTTCTTTTCGAGGCAAAGCAGATGCGTCTTTGGCAAACAATATTTTTGTCGGTCTACAATACCTCACTGATGATGGACATGGATTTTCCCAAACAATGGTATTTTTCGATGAGACTGGATGTAGTAATAATGGAACAAAAGACGTGATGAACATATCCGTATCAATTGTTTCTTCCTGAAATTTCTGTTCATACTGACTGTGACCTGTGCTTCCACCACAGCCCCGTTTAGATACCAAAATTAGCTCAGAAATAAGTTCTGCAGGTAAAGATTCAGCCACTTCTTGTTGAAACTTAATTATACGAGACACAGTATGGTCTAAAAGTGCTCGCAATTCCACCTCCATCGAAGATTCCAATACCATAATAGATCAGGTTTTAGGGTAACACTGCTCTTTAGCTGCACGCAATTGTGATAACTCGGATAGATATTGATCCTCCTTGCCCCAGCTCCTAATCTTATTTTCAAATATTGATTTTTTTGTCATTTTTGTTTCCAAATATGGAGAAGGCTTCATCGGGTCTATACGGCACAAGCCGCTTTGGTTTTGCCTTCATCCAGGCAACTTTAAGTTTCGTAGCTCGGGTCGGCGTGTGTCTAGCGCCTCTTTTATTAATTTTCTACTGCTGATTTTAAACTCAATTGTGCAGCACGAGTTAATTCTTGTGTGTCATATTTTTCGACAAGTTCTTTAGTTTCTTTCCTCTTTGACCTTCCACCACTCCCCTCATAAGGTAATTTTGGTCCGCCGCGCCTGGACGTGGATGGTAGGTTGATATCTGGTAGATCCTCAGCAAACGTAGGAAATTTAAAATCCTCATTTAGCCATTCGGCATTTTTCGAGAGAAAATATTTCTCAGTTCTTTGACTTCTTTGCCACCTTGTCGATAATTTATTACAAAAGTTGTAGACCGCCTGTCGTACTTCAGTTAAATATTCTTCTGATAAATTTGGTGTCAGTTCGCTTAATACGGCATTTTGGACATATTGACATTTGTCACTTGATGTTCCAGAGTGTTCTTTCCAAATCTGGAATAGAACAAGCCGCTTTGGTTTATAATTTAAAACACGAGTTTCAAAATCTAAAAAAGTGGGAAGGATCGAGGGGGTGAAGCAAAAATTTTTGACTAAACAATTTCCATCATACGAAAAACTTGATTGGTGGCCTATCCTCCAGAATATAAAAGCAACATAAACGAATTAGTTAGAGCCCTTAAGAATCGTATCATACCAACTCGCACTTTCATACTTGTAACAAATTAATTAATTTGAAAAGCTTCTGCGTGCAACAAAACGTGGATTTCCTTTACGAAAACTTTATACCGCGCGCGCAAAACTTAAGTGGATTATCCAGATCTCGAGGAACCAAAATGAAATTGCATCCGCCGGATTTATTCGATTTCGGCGCTGCCTACATTCCTTCCTGTTAAATATTTAAAAAATCACAGCCGAAGAACTAAGTAGGTCAAACTTGATACGCCGAAAAACGGGGGGCGCTTTATGTTAATAGAATCGAGCGCCGTTAATAAATCACACTCGTCACGATTCCTCCGACGAATGTGATTTTTTTTCTAATTGCGAGCGCCATTAAGTCCGTTTTTATTGCAGAGGCGATGTCTTTAATTCTTTTGTAGTATTGCGATTCCGTTGGGGTTCCCTTTGAAGTGCGTCCAGTGACCTAATTTGCCGGCTCTGTTCATCATTCCTGACATATTTCGTTCCTCGGGATAATTTTACTGACCTATATATTGCAGGAGACGTTGCGGTGTGGTGTTGTGGTCTCTTTGTTCGCCCATTTTACCAGCAGCATCTGCAATTTATTAGATGTAAGAGAAATCTAGATGTATTTAAGTCCTTAGGCATGAACGGAAACTACTGCTCGGTAATATGAAAAATAATTGATCATCCTCATTGATCTAACCCCATTTCAAGCCAGTTTGAAAAAAAGAAAAATATTACGAGGTGTAGAAGAGGAATGAAAGAGTTTTTTTTTCTTTTAAGGACTTCGAATGCACCCATCTGCAAGAAGACCTGCGTTAGCCCCCTGAATTCAAAAATCCACAAGCCACAGGAAGGACCTGTGACCTCTTCGGGTTTTATAAAAGCATCACCATGGTGTTAAACAACTCCAATTATGATGGAAAACACCCTAATAGTTAACTTGTTCTTCGAGTTCCAAACTAATTTGCCAAAGTGTCACTTTCCCAATTTCTTTCGTGCTAAACACGAATGACCACTCTAAATACTCAATCTCCTTATAAAAACAGGTCGTTTCGTTGTAAATCTCTTCATTAAACGGATGGCTTTCATCAAACGTTATTGATACTCGAAGAGCCCCAGCACAAAGGGGGGATTTTGATGGATTAGACATCGCCGGGGGAAAGAATGGCCGAACTTAATTCCTTCGAGATTTTAAGCATTCAGGTCGGGGACAATGGACGGGCTTCTGATTTTCCAGCAACGGCAGCAGCTCATCGTCAGCCGATAGCGCCCTAATAGCCGCGTAGTGGCGCGGATGATCGCCCAGAACTAGTCCAAGGCCTGTTCTTTTATCGTCGCCTACTCTAATTGATTTGCCAAATGGTGTGCGATGTGATTCGATTGTTTCAGCAACGCATCGGTTTTATGCAAGCCGAATTTCCCTGGCGTTCGGGATTTTGGGATAATCCCTTCGTCACTATTTTAATCATTTCGCTGGTTTCCAAACTTCAAATTTATGACGAGAGGAAATAAAAATAGAAAAGGGTCTATAACTCTGGCAGGAATTATGCTTAAGCTAGGGGTCAATACGATGCAATCGTCTTTTTATTGCAATCCACTAAACGGAATTACAGCGCCATCTCTCTGCCATAACACCGCAAAAATTTAACGCGAAACCAGTTAATCAAAGATTAGTCGAGACATAAATTTCCATCAGTGACGCGAGATGATATCTCTGTCCGGAATTAACGCACACACAAAACCGTTAATTGCGAAAAGCGCGCCGGAGCGCTTTCGTAGTAGCAACGTTTCGGATCAATTTTAGCGCGCCGGACATAATTCAGGCGATAAGCCTTCGGACAAATAGAGATACAGAATTTTAATTACGCCGGTACACACACACGAATATAATATAAATTAACGCCGGCGTGACACAAATTAAATAATAAAGCTCCGCGCTCCGACAAGCGACGTGTTAGCAACGCGTTCATAATTGGAAGAGCAAACGGTCACCAAAAAAAAAAAAAAAAGCGGGGGCTTCCCCGTGCGCGGCGAATAACAAACAGTAGTTCTATTGGATGGTGCTAGGCCACTTGTCAAAAATAATCATGGAATTTGCTGACGGTTATACAGCAATTAAAACTGGCCAATCATATGGTTCAGTGATGCAACGATATTTTTAAATAATATTTCTATTAAAACGCGGGATGGTCCAATGTCCATAACTAAATTTAAAAAAAAATCAGTTGATTTAAATCGTCGCAACCTTGGTGGCGACGTCACGTGAGCCAAACTAAATTTAAATATTTCCGTCCCGCGCGAAACTTCCAAACCAACTGTAAATCAACGGCGAAAAAGTAACCTTTCAAAAGATGACGTATCAAAAATGTTAACGATAAACATCATAATAAAATAAGTTTTATAATGGCATAAAACTTCCACCGCTTCAATTTTCCGGAAGCGCCCGGAGCTTTAAGGATTGAAAGCGCCCACGCTTGAACTTGATACAAATTGGGACAGATTAACGACGTTTTATGAGATGATGTAAGCGACAAGTCTGGCTTGGCTGTCGATGGTTAAAAAATGAGTAAAAAGCGACGCCGAAGGGGCCGCAGTTGTTGCTAATGGCGCAATTAAAATTTTAATGCAGGAGGACGTCCGTGAAGTTACGGCGCCCGAAATACCTGAGTAAAAGGAGGGACTGTTTGTTAAATGCATTTTACTGCGATGATTATGACTTGAGGAAGTGACGTCGTTATTTTAAATTATTTACAATTTAAATCTCGGCATATTTAATTATTTTAAATTTGCGTAATTTTTTACTCACGTAAAAAAAAATTGCAAATAACATTTTCTTTTTCGGTTAACATTTTAAAATAAACATGTTCGGTGAACACTTCTAAATAGAAAATTATGCTTAAAATTTCAACTTACAAGCAAATGTGCAAGACATATGCAACGAACTTATTTTGCGCCATAAGTTTTACGTCTTATGCAAATTTAGGAAATGTGTTCAGAAATGCAAACGTCCCTGATCACTAGCGCGAAGCGTAAATATAAATATTGCAGAGAACTAAGGCCGTATACACATTGTTTGACTTTATTCTACAGTTACATTCTACAAAAAAAAATATATAAAGTCGACATACAGGGGTCACTCATAAAGTCAATTAAAATCTGCATTCTTAAAAACATACTAGTAGTAGTCCCGATACTTTACGAACGTACTTCGTACGCACAATTTTACGCAATACGTGTGTTCACGTTTTGTTTTGTTTTAATTAAATTGGGTGGTTCACGTCTACCTTCGTAAACTCAACGTAATTCGAATAATTTGCCTCAACTTGACAAGTTTGTACATAAAACATAGCCATGCAGCCCGCGGCAAAGCTCTTCGAGTGGCTTCGCTAGAGTGCCTTCTCAGCTTTGAAGTGGCCGGGCTAGCACGGAAACTTATCTGCAAGTCTCCTCACAGTTTTTTCAACGCGATGTCACAGACTCATATTTGCCCAAGGAACGAACGAACGTCCGCCGTAAAAACGGAAACTGCGTAGGCGAATTTCATAAATCCGCAGCCGGGGTTCTAATAAACTCGTTTCGTTCCAACGAGATGTTAAACGAGGGATGATTTGGTTAAAAAAATGCCTGTATTCGTGGGTGGTAAGCGGAAATATGTTAATACGTTTTTTCAAATGGATATTTACTTTCTTTGAAAAAATGCGAAATGAGTTTTTGTAGCGCGATATGTTGATGGTAATTTGACAACATGGAGGGGAACAACTAAACAATTTCTTAGCCATAGCAGCTCAATTAAATACACGTTAGAGGTGGAAGCTAGCTTTCCTGGACATGCTGGTAACAAGAATGGAGTCGGGATTACTTGGCCCCCAAACAAAAGAAGTAGTCCCTGTATTACAGGGACGAGGTGGAACGTCATACATAGAGTTTGGCTCTGGAAAGCGCACTTTGCATATCTACCGTACATAGCGGGAACAACTGACAGAATTCCAAAAACACTGAAAAAGAATCAGTTTCGGGATAGTCACCAAAATCGAAAATCTGCTACTAAAAACAAAAAAACGTATACCAAGAACTATAGATGAAAGAGTTTACAAAACTCCAAACGCTTGCGAAAATAGCTACGTCGACCAAACAGGAAGGACAGCTAAAACATGGCACAAGATAGACTTCCACAAAGGAGTACCATCAACGAATAATACGAGAGGCAATAGAAATAGAAATGTCTACAGAAAGGACAGGTCGAAACTCAGCAGTACTACTAAGAAGACAACGACGCAGAACGGACATGGTCACTGAAGCACAACGCAACGCTCCATTGGAGAGTAATTATAATATTATCACCTACCCAGTTATTCAGTTCCTGAAGAAGCTATCAGTATGAACAGCGAAACGTCGAACTACAACTTTAACACACGGCAGATTTTTAAATGTTTGTTTTAGTTTCATTACTACTAGTAAGGCCCCTTTGTTTTTTTTTAAACATTTTGCCCTGTTTTTAAAGTATATTTCAAAATTAATATTTTTCAAAAATTTTGCCCTAATTTTAAAGGTAGATTTAAAAAGCAGATATTTCAAGGATTCTATCCTGCTTTTTGAGGTAGAAGGCGTGCTATACAAACCTATGTAGGTAACGATTTTAAAAGAAAATTGATAGATTTTTCTGGCGGAATAAAACACTCTGTCTGTAAAATTGATGTAAAACTATTTATTCTCTTTTGAAGTTTGTACTATATGGGCCTGTTTTTTAAAGATATAAGTATTCAAAAAGTATATTTAAAATTAAAAATCAAATATTTCAAGCGTTGTCTTTGATCGAACAAATAAATTATAAAATCTACTTAAGCTGTTACACTTTATTTAATTATTCATTTTGAATTAATAATATAAATTTATTTTTATTATTATTATATAAATTTTGCTGACGATAGTGGAAATGGTGAGCCGATGATGCAGGTGATGTGTCTCTACAAAAAAAAATTAACAGTTTGTATTGTATTGTGTGGGTTATAACAAGCGCAAGATGTTATTTTTAATACTATAATACTACTTTAAATTCACATATATTTCATTTAATAAATCATTTTTTTCCTTGTGGTTTGTTAAACAGCTTATAAATGTTATAAATTAAGTAGTAGAGAAATTTTTCTTACCCAGCAGTCCTGCAAAGTTCGTTCTTTGCGTTTAGGGAATCAAATCTTAATATAACTTCTTTACCTCCTCTTAGGCGAAGGCGTAATTCGTCACTATTGTAGATTATTATCTCATTTTTATTTAAAAAAAAACCATCATAAAGAGGATTAATGGAGTTTAACGTAATTTCCGTTTTTAATATGGCTATCCAGGCCTCTGTTTCCGGAATGTTTTCACTTCTAATCCTTTAGTACGCTCATCGTGGATGACCGTTTTAATCTGACCATCGTATTTGTTAATCTATTCGAAAGACAAAATACATTTTCCTAAAAACATTAACAAGAAAGGAACATACCTTGCTTTTTTGTTTTATACGAAATACTCTTGTAGTGATAATACAGGTTGAATTTTAAAACTAGGTGAATAGAAGTAAATTCGGACGAAGTCGTGTAGGAGTAGAGGAGGTTCTTGTGCTAGCGTGTATCAGTTCACGCCTCCAGTTCGTACCATGCAGAGTTGTTTTTGAGCTACAAATATATTTTTTATTACAATATAATATTTATTTTAATTGTTCTTTATTTTTCTTTAGTACAAAAATTCAGTATGAATTATAGTACACCTGAGAAAGTACAAATTATAAAGTGGTATTACCGGAATTTTTCAGTCGAACGAATAATTAATTTACTCAGAGAAAAATTTGTAAATCGTCCAATTCCTTCTGCTACAACCATCCGCAGAATTAATAAAAAATTTGAAAGGTATGGATGTGTAAATCCAAAGAAACATAAAAAACAGCAATTAAATGATAATATAAACGAGGAGGAGACGGGATGATAAGTGCTGCTGCTAAGGAAAACCCTCGTTCTTCAAGTAGAGATATTGCTGAAGCACTGGATATTTCTCAAAGCACAGTTTACAAAACGTTAAAAAAATATAAATCATATAAAATTCATAAGAATAATGAGATTTTCCCTGTAGACACAGAAGGAATTGGACGATTTACAAATTTTTCTCTGAATAAATCAATTATTCGTCGTTCGACTGAAAAACCCTGGTAATACCACTTTATAATTTGTAATTTCTCAGGTACACTCTAATTCATACTGTTTTTTTTGTACTAAAGAAAAATAAAGAACAATTAAAATAAATTATATTATAATGAAAAATATATTTGTAGCTCAAAAACAACTCTGCACCCTTTCGAACTCGAGGCGTGAACTGATACACGCTAGCGCAAGAACCCCCTCTACTCCTACATGACTTCGTCCGAATTTGCTTCTATTCACCTAGTTGTAAAATTCAACCTGTATGTTTCCTACTACACTCCAACAACAGTCTTATCATGTTGACAGTCAGTATTGCCAACAAGTTAAAATCTAAAATACTTGTTATTAATTTCACAAACTTCTTTGTTCGGTAAATAAACAAAGTTAATATACTCTGTTCGTGGTCTTTTTGTATTCAGAGTAGGCCGTGTTAGGGTGACATTTTTGTTGGTACCATAAAAAAAATATACTTGTCAGAAATTTGATTGACGCTCGTTTTTAATTTTGTGGTTACGTTTTTGAAAACTGCCACTACCAATGTTGCCAGTTCAATTGTGCTGTACAAAGTATTTCATGAAAGCGAAAAATATCGTCTCGAACAAACGTTTAATGATTAATTATTTTTTTCATTGAGAAAGTTTGGGGTGAGGTGTGTTGTTTGCGTGTTCTTAGTCAACAATTGTGCCACAAAGCGAAGAAGTGTTTCTTTATTAACAATAATGTGACTCCAGATATGATAATAAACAATAATGACAGAATGTTTGTTTGTGTTTTTATAGAATCTTGTGCACAGTGGTGTGGCTAATGGATCTTGCTACTTGTGCAGCGGGTGGAGAGGTGTATCGGCTTGTGCAACCCGTGAGGATGGCTTGTACAGGCAGGAGTTTTTTTTCGGACTTGTTCAGATCGAAGAACTGTCGTTCTCAGGCCCTGGATGGTCTTATTATAGGGCTCGCGGCCATTTTCGCCTCGCTGTCGCAGAAGGGGTGAATACTCGAGGCCGGGATGAATTTCTGAAGGGGAGTTTGGTGCCTGGCAATGGTGTAGAGGTGCGCTGCAGGTGGCACAATAGCATTATATGAAGGGGTATTTAAATAATAGGATCTTCTTACTGTTGCCGGTGTCTCAGAACCTTTTATGTAAAATATCTTATCATGAGTCCCGAGAAGACCATAAGCTATATCTCGTTTAAAATTCTGTCTACTTTCACTACCTCCTCCATACGCACACCATCAGATTCTTCTGCTAATACTAGAATTTTGTAAATCTGCTTATGTTTGTGCATTTTCCATTTTCCACTTGTAATATCACTTTAAAACAATTAGTATCTTGGGTTCTAACGAACGTAACTTCAACAACTAAACTTCAAATGACAGATAAAGAATTGCTCTAAATCATAGACAACTTATTATCAATAAATTCAGCTGTACCCTCGTAAAAAATGTTTTGGGTGTTGTGAATCGGTCTCCGTTTCTTTCTCTAATGCATACTCCGGTAGGATTTTCTAATATTTGAGATTTCGAATTTTTCATAAAATTGTTAGTCGCAAAACGTGCAGCAACGTGCAGCAGACAAATCATCGGACGCGGACGTAACGTACTGCAGACAAAGCGTAACGATTTCGCCTGTCACTTCACCTCCGAAACACAAAATTTCAATATCATTTCCGTGAAATTTACGCTCGCGAATTGAAAACCCGATCCGGTTTATCTCCTCCGCGGAAAGAACTTATTCCGGCGGTATTACCGACGCCGGAGTTCTGTTATTATTAAACCATTTATCCGGGGTCTCCAATACCTCCCCCGAATCGAAATTAATATCTCAGCGGCGGGTAATGCGAAGGAGTTACCGTCCGCTCGTAATTTCGCGGGGCTTACAATAAAAAGGAGCAGAATTTTTAATTAAGCGCGCGGAGCTTCTCCTCAGTTTGTTTTAGAATCCGCCGTCCGCAATAACTTATTCGCCGAGAAAAATTTCGCAGAGGCGAGCGGGAAATTTTTGTCGTCGGGAAATAATTTCTGTACAAGCGCGAATTAAAATTACGCCGGCGATTCAGAGAGAATTAATGTTTATCTCCGGAAAGAGGCATAAATTTACGTTGATTGTTTCATTACTGACTTTTATTAAAAGCAGAATGAACAAGCGCCCGAAAAGAAAATTAGTGAGAAAACACTTTCTTGACGGCGACAAAATTATAATTACAAACAAGGCTGTTTAAAAAAAAAAAACCAACATGGCTAGACTATAAAAAAATTATTAAATCAATTTAAATTTCATTGCCCATTCCAGAAAACGTAGGCAAGCAAAATTGGCAGCCGGAGTTTCCATCAATGAACGTTTATTTAGCCATGTTATCGCATGTTTGATGAGGAACGTAAAGTTTAAAGGGCCGATAACTTCCGCGATTTCTGGCTGTACGAGTGTGTGTTCCACCGGAGGGCGAACACCGAGGTTAAATCCAAATCCCTGCCCCCTACACACTTCCAAGTTGAATATTAATGCCGAAGCAGATGTAGCGACCTCGGTTAAATTAAACCGGGGCATTATGCGGGATTAGTTGAATGCGAATTGTTTTACATGAAATTGTTGTTTAATCAGGGCGAACAAATTTCTGCCTGCCACACATATTCTAGGGGGCGAGCCTTCCCAATTCCCCAGAAACTAAAAAAAAATGCACGTCACTCTCTTAAGTGATTCTATTAAAAATACAAAAAGACATGACCTCCTAGCATTTGAAGGAATCGATTCAAACGAGTGCTGCTGCTGTTACAAAATTTAAACCACTTTTGGGGGCGTCCGATAACAATTGTAAAAGGAAGTCGTACATGTGTGCAGTCAGTAGAATGGTATAGGAAATCGATGTCAATTAAATTCGAATCGCCCCGACGTCGAAAGCTAGGAAAAAATTCATTTCTCTGATTTCTTAATAATCTTGTCCGTTCGGAATATTCATTGCTCGATTCAATAGCGCAAAAATAGACGACGTTCGGCCATCAACAGCCGCATGCAGACAATTAAGGGATCGATTCGCGAAGTTGTCTGAAGTACTCGAACTCAATAGCGAGTGCTTCTTAACCTCTGAGGCTTTTAGAGACAAAATTCCTCGTGTAAATTAAAGGGTACGTTAGTGCCGGAAACGATAGGAATGTTCCTGGCCGCGCTTGCTAAAATATTCGGAAAACTTTGCCCCATAATCATTTCTTTGATTAAACTTGTTTCGCGCCAAACAATGGGGGGAACTCACCGGCGAACTTTCGACGCTCCGTTTCTGTTAATTAAATTTTTAGAGTTTCGCGTCGTAAATAAAATTCACTAATCTTTCTTCCAATTCCACCACCCACCCAAAAGAATCAAAAAATAATAAGACTCGTAAAAGGCAGTTGGAAACAGTTTTTGTAATTCAATTTCACAAACTACTGGAACTTTGGTATAATTATACAGTGCCTCCCGAAACTAACGGATAAATTCTCTAATATTCTTAAACCAACATTTAAAGATGTAATTTTTAATGCCCCATCCCTCAACCTCTAAGCGCTGGCAACCCTAACTTTAAAAATTCAAATAGCAAAGTGATACCTCATTTAAAAGCATTTTTTATTTGAATATAATAAAACTTTTTCAAAATCAGTTGATAAATAACTGGGATATTCAACAAAAAAGAAAAAAGAGCCAACATTCGAATGGTAAAAACAAATACAAGTTGTTTGTACACAGTTAAAAGTGAAATAGAATTTATTGACATTACGTACTTGTTTAACGATTAAATAGCAAAAATGAGACTTACTGAAGCCGAAAGGATCGAAATTTTAATGATGATTAGGTTTGGAGATAGAATTCGGACGCATGAAGGTAAGTCGAATTGAGAACGAATTTGGATATCTACGAGATAAACCTAAAGCCGAACATCCATCGACTTTAGGTGAAGACAGACTATTGGATGCCACGTTTATGGTACAGGAAAATCCCCATGGGAGTCGCTTCATCTTATTACGTCAAAAAAATGCAGTTTTCAGACTTCTTCGTAAGGAAAAATTCCGTCCCTATACTCGGTGCAAGAACTGTCCAATGATGATTGATTGATTGATTGATTGATCGACGAACGCAATGATGAAACTCACCAATGCATTCATTAGAAATATTCTCTTTTCTGATGGTTAAATGGTACCGTCAAAATAGGCAAAATTTTTGAAAATTTTTGGAGGCGGGCACCTTCAAGAAGATTGGAAATTGCGTTGGGCTGGTCGGGGAAGTGCAGAAAATTTCCCAATTTTTCTAATTTTTGAAAATTTTTGATTGGATGATGGAGGCGAATACACAATATCCCCCCAAAAGGTTAACGTGTGGACCGGGATCGAATTATTGGACCGTATTTTCTTGTTGGAACGGTGGGTGGTGAATTTGAATTAATTCCGGTTTTAGTGGCACTTTTTTAATGCAAACGATTCTGACTCACCCGATCCCAGAATTTGGTTACGGCAAGATGGTGCCCTTCCTCATTAAGCACGTCCAGTACGGGAATATCTCGACCAAATATTTCCTAATCGATTGAACTCCTTTGGATTATTTCCTGTGGGGTTATTTAAAAGCTCCAGACATTGAGGAGTTAAAGCAGAGAATTCGACAAAAAATTCACTCAATCAATGCTGAAATGGTAGATAATATTCAACAAGTGTTTGTCTCTAGATTAGGATAGAATTTCTCTATAGCTCCTAAGCGGTACAAGATATCGAAATGCGATCTTCACCATTAATTTGGCTTAAAAATGGAATTCCAAGAGCCGAAGGTCAGTTTCTCATTAAAAGTGTCGAATTTGGCCCACCCTGTACATCACAAATAAATGCGATTAAAAGCTTTGAGCAAGTTTCCCTATGCGGAAGGTAGTTTTGATCACCTTTGGGTATTTATTTTCTCAGGGACGTTCAATTATTTTCAATCGCATTGTATTACATATCCCTCACATTCACTTTTACGAATTCTGTCGTTAGTAGTAATTTACATACGCATCCTTAGTACAATAGTAAAAGTGAGCCCTTCGGTTTCCTTGAATGATTACCACTGAACGGAATGGAATATTTTCTTCAAACGAGGCGGCAAATGTTTACAGCATATATCGCACGCAATAAACCACTTCAAACTGCAAGCGCTTCAATGGATGCGTGTACGGACTAGACATTAAGTTGACCAACTGAACTTACGCTTTCATAAAGCGAGGGTGGGTTCAATATCTAGTTAGTTCATTGCTCACTTTTTATAGTTTTAAAACGATACGATTCAACGGCGTCGTATGTAGACGGTTTCGAATGATATGCAATTGTGTTGCAGACATTCTTAAAGAAAATAAATGATAATAATGTTAATGATAACAATGAATACTTCGCTGATTATCAAAATAATACTGTGTACTAATACAAATACAACCTGCAGCTCGCGTTTCTGGGGTTTACGAAGCACCAGTAATATTTGGGAGGCTGAAATAAACTATAAAATTCCGCCCAGTAATGATTACCATTCTAATTAGGCATTGCACGGCTTTCAATGCAGCGTCAACTATAAACGCACATAAATTTGTATGCAAATGTTACACAAACGAATTTCTTGCAAAATATGAAAGAGCACATTCAAATCTATCGATTTGTGCTATCTGTAAGATTTGGGCGATCGATTTTATTGATTAATTATCGATTAAAAAGGAGCTCTCCCACTACTTCAGATATTCAAGATACAGGCCATAGTATGTATACAGGCTTCATTACTATGAATACCATTAATTCTTGTTAGTTTAGCACTGAAGTTCTTTTCTTCAAATAGATAAAAATAATAGCATGTCTTCTGGAAGTTTGAGAACGTATTCCAAATGTCATGAAAACTGTTGTTAATTGCCTTAAAGTGAACTCAGTTCGATACCAGTTGTGGATTTGTATCCCTTTTGTTTCTTGAAAAGATGCCAAATTGCATTGTCAAATGTTTGAAAGAAAATTAATGACAATTACCCAGGTAGCACGCGTACGTCGTAATAACGTCTGTTTTTGGTCAGAATTACAGAATAACGTCAGTCGCTTAAAGACGAACGTAAAATTGATGTTTTCTTTTGGACGATATTATGACGACAGAAAGAAGACATTAATTTGACGTTTTCAAAGAATTAAAAATTACGAATTCAATAATTAATTTAATTTTATATAATTTCAGAACGTTTTTATTACCTAAGGCAATAGCAGTGATTATTTGAGGAAGAAATAAAATGAAACTAAAAATCATTATACATTTAGGACCGGTTTTTTCACCTCCAATTAACTTTATCTAGCAATTAATTCCCATAGTAACGATTGTGATCGCAATTGTTACTATGCGAGTAAACCGTCACATAAAGATAACTGGAGATGAAAAAACCGGGCCTTAGTAGATCTATATTTCCTGATAATTTGACAATGCTGTAAATAATTTATTACATTGTTTTACCCGATATTTTTATTGCGCGTATGGATTCAAATTCTAAAGGTCACAATTGTATCGCATTTTTAAGGTATCTAACATTAAATTTGATTCTTATTTAAATTATAACAGTTTATGTATGTCTAGCCGCTAGCCTCTAGCGTAATGTCAGACACATTATAAGTAAAACTTAAATTGAAAGTATCAATCAATGTAATTGACATGCACTGAGAAAAATTTTTGGTTAATTATTGTCAATGTATTTATTTGAATGAACGAGTTTTACAGATTGTTTTAAGTAACCTTCTTGTTGATTCAGATATTTTATCGTTTCATTCTATTAAATTAAATGAATTTGTTTCTCGATATTTGATTGAATGAAACGAAGAGTTTTTTTTTCAACAAATGTTATTTAAAACACTATGTAAAATGCGTTCATTCAAATAAATAAATCTACGTATATAACCAAAAGTTTTTCTCAGTGTGGAGAGGTACACAGTTGTCTTATGTCCAATTTTACAAAAAGTAGTTAATCAGGCGTTAAAGTTAATTCTCCGATTAAGGATTGTTATTGGACAAAATTTAACAAGAGATTTAAAACAACCAATTGTATTGTTTTGATCGACCAATCATAGATCTTAATCGGAGAATTAATTTTAATCATGATTATGATTAACTACTTTTTGTGAAACTGGACATTATACTAAACACGAATAGATTTAATATTTGCTTAAAAATGCAGTGCAATTATGACATAATTGGATTATATTTTGATGTCTTAATTACGACATATTCGAAGTCAATTTGGCATCAGTTGACTACATCATTTTGACGACAGTTGATTACATCATTTTGACGACAGTTGACTACATCACTTTGACGTCAATAGATGACGTCATTCGGCTGTGACAAATGGCCGTCAGTTTAGGATCATCTTGACATCATAAAGACCGTTAAAATGACGTTAGATTCGACAGCGACTGACTGAAAAGAGATGTGTTTATGACGACACCGTGCTACTTGGGTAATATAGTTACCACATATTTTTCAGCCTATGTCGATTTAGGAAACTCTTATTAATACATTATGTATACTCAGTTCAAGGTCTTTTTGTATTCAGGCCATGTTAGGGTGACATTTTTGTTGGTACCACAAAAAAATATACTTGTCAGAAATTTGATTGACGTTCGTTTTTAATTTTGTGATTACGTTTTTGAAAACTGCCACTGCCAATATTGCCAGTTTAATTGTGCTGTACAAAGTGTTCCATGAAAACGAGAAATATCGTCTCGAAAACTTTGGGGTGAGGTGTGTTGTTTGCATGTTCTTAGTCAACAATTGTGCCACAAAGCGAAGAAGTGTTTCTTTATTAACAAATGTGACTCCAGATATGATAATAAACAATAATGACAGAATGCTTGTTTGTGTTTTCATAGAATCTTGTGCACAGTGGTGTGGCTAAATGGATCTTGCTACTTGTGCAGCGGGTGGGGAGGTGTATCGGCTTGTGCAACCCGTGAGGATGGCTTGTTCAGCCAGGAGTTTCTTTTCGGACTTGTTCAGGCCGGAGAACTGTCGTTCTCAAGCCCTGGATGGTCTTCTTATAAGGCTCGCGGCCATATTCGCCTCGCTGTCGCAGAAGGGGTGAATACTCGAGGCCGGGATGAATTTCTGAAGGGGATTCGAGTTTGGTGCCTGGCAATGATGTACAGATGCACTGCAGGTGGCGCAAAAGCATTATATGAAGGGGTATTTAAATAACAGGATCTTCTTGCTGTTGCCGGTGTCTCAAAACCTTTTCCATGGCTATATTTATGTAAAATATTTTATCATTTATCCCGAAAAGACGATAAGCCAGATCTCATTTAAAATTCTGTCTACCTTCATTACCTCCTCCAATACGCACACCATCAGATTCTTCTGTTAACACTAGAATTCTGCAAATCTGCTTATATTTGTGCAAATTCGTGGCTATTAGTTTTGACTGCTAAAAGGATCGTCGCAGTATATTTATAAGTTTTACAGATATACATGCGTTTTCTACACTATAAAATTTTGATGCCAAATTAAATGTTCCCTATTCGCCTTCCATTGATTCCATAGAAGAATCTGATTCATCATCAATTTCTGATTCTGAATCAGATTCTCCTAAAGTAATAACGAAAGGAGGAATATTTTCAAACCAAAAGTTTCCCATGTTTCGTCCAGTCTTCCGAAATTAATTTTTCACAAAGGTTACAAAAATTTTGCCACATGTCGGGGGTAAATTTTGAAAAAGCCTCACGCCATAAATTTGCAACCCTATCTTTCGATACTAGTTGCGAATTTATGTGCTAATTGTAAAAGCCTTTGCACTGCCCCCATGCAATCTCAATAGGATTGTATTGACAATGATATGAAGGCATATACCTAGATTAGAAAATGGGGCTCATTTAATTTATCTAAGCCTCACTCCATGTATATCTATCAACCTGCTTATAATTTCATCTTATGTGAAATCTGGACGATCTTTTTTATAATAATTGTAGGCTTGGTTATAGCTTGTTTGGTTTGCCCGCTTATAATTTTCGGCATTTTGAGAGGATTAAAAATGTAATTAAATAATTAGTTATTTGTTTAAAGTTACTTTGATCATGGCATTGTAGTTCAAGTTTATTTAAGTATTGGCAACATAGTCAATACAGCTGATGTGACAATATCATAATTTTTTTCACGTCTGCCTTCAAAATACATGCTCGTAACGAAACGAAAAAAAAACATGGCCTACTAGAATGCAAAAAGATCGTAAATGGATATTACATTCTACGTTAAAAAACTTCTCACTGTATAAGCAAAGCTCCATGATTTTTGTTATCGCAAGTCACGACCAACTCCAAACGTGGGAGTTCTTGAATGCACTTTAGTATAGACGATAGCAGATACGTATTAAAAGGATGCGAAATTTGCCATATATAAATGTCTATAGATTGAGAAAAACAGGATACGCCATAGAACCAAATGAATAAAACGAGGCTCATGCTCTTAGAAGTTTGAATTTTTTCCTCAGTTTAGATCCTACAATTTCTAGCGACCTCATTTGGTTCGAAGTTCATTTATTTGACGCAACATGAGGAAGAAACGTTTACACTTATTCTTTTTTTTTTTTTGTACTGTACTAGTAGTTTCATTCAGTGATTGGCTATCACCATTGTCAATTTTTTTTTTATAAGTAATAATTGTGAGTCCTTGTTTATTATGTTAAATCACTGTCGTCAGAGCAACGATATTCTCGTAAATATTGGAACAACTTTTTTGTTACACTTGAACTCGTTTACAGTCCGGAATTTAAAATTTTTTTAACACTTAAGGCGGTTTAAACGATATTATCAAACTACTTATGCTTTTATTTCTACAATCAATTTTTTTAAAGTTTATTTTATTTTCCTTGTCAACTTTCATTTGAAAACCAAAAATTTGCAATTTCTTTTTACCGACAGCGAAACGTCGACGTTTATTATAAAAAAAGTTCAATTGTAGGAACAAACTGATGTAACAAATTAATCAAAATATAATCTAAATTGGGTTTAAAAAATACCTATACCTAAATATACTTTTATTAATTATAAATTAAGTACCCACTTACATCTCCATTGGTATTCCCTGCAAGCTCTTATGTACAACAACATCTTTATTAGCCGCCAAAATTTTATTAATTAAAACTAACTCAGAATCCTTCTCCTCGAGCTTCTCCGCGGGAGTCCACGAGTGATCCTGCTCCAACCTGTAACCCCCCACGAACTCATGAGGGTGATTGTGCCACTCTTCGGGCGAAAGCATGCTAAAATACAACTGCCCCGTCGGCCTCCTATACAAACTGTAAACGTTGCCTGGAACTCGAACGAAGTTACAAGCTGCGTGGTGCAAATCCGTGTTCCTCTTGGCTTCTAACAAGACCTGCTCGGCTTGCCTCTGCAAGAACCGAATTTGCTCGGCTATGACTTGAAGCTTGTTGCACGCGGTCGCTTTCACGAAGGAATCGGCACGCTGAATCTCCTCGGCCAGTTGTAACAGGTCTAGGGTCGAGACTTTGTTGTAGTTCGCTGCGTTTAGAGCCACCCCGTTTACAACCGGGCTGGATTCGACTAGGTTCACTTTCTTGCAGGAGTTCGAGACGTCGGTGAGGCAATTGCGTTTCATTTTAGACTAATAAGTAACTGAAACGCAAAAGAAAATAATAATAAGTACGAGAGAAGTTTGAGGTTAGAAATCGTGCGGTGAGTTTATGCTTTATGGTTGAATTAAAACGGTGTTGTTTGTACGCAAAACGATAGTAATCTCTAAAAATACTTACGTGGCGTAATGTGAGACGTATTAGTAAATAATTTGATTATAAAATAAATCAAAACATCCTTATCGAGGTTAGCGCGTCAGCGCTTTTGTTGGCAAGCGGCGACTTTTCGAACTAAACGAGCGCCAACTTCGAATTAATTAATTAATTATTTCAGATTAATGGCTTTAATTGCTTGGCCTATTAAATTAAAAAAGAAGGGGACGGATAACCTTGAATTTTAAAAAGAATTCCCAACCCAACCCAAAAACTTAACGCGACTAAAAGCCATTACGGAAAAATCTATACAATTGATTTTGAGGTTAGGATTCACCTTACCACGTCTTCTCTACGCAAAATGTGATTTTTGTCTTCGCCCCCAACCATCTGGAACTGGAAAACTATATAAATTAATTAATTTCGTTTGCGGTTTAAAACTGTGAAAAGAAATAACTTTTGTAAGCGTTGCCAACCGTCGCACAAGAAAATTACTAAAAGAAAAGTGCCGGAGGATCGGAAGCGCTCCCGGTTTAATTCATAAACACGAACGACCTTAAAGGCCGCGCCGCTGATTGGTTGATCTCCATTACTTCCACGAATGGCGTTGCGTTTCGATGGAATTATAGTATCTTGACGCCGTGACGTCAGCATGGAATCCCCCTTGCGTAGTAAAACTTTTAAAGGGAAGTTTCTATATGATTTTCATGAACTAGAGGGTTGAAATTTTACACGGACTATGAAATAACACTGCGATAATAAAATAAGTAAAAAACAATAATGAATTTTAAGTCTTGGGCTCAAAGTATCCTTTCCTTTCACCGGTCAGATTTTCTCGTATTTTTATTTTTAGTTTAATTATGATGAATTCCTTCTAAATACATAATAACTTCCGCGGCCCATTGAATTCGTAACGTTCTTCCAAAATGGCACTGTCTGCGTGGCCCTGTTGCATGATGATTAATGGCCTTCAACTTACTCGTTATAAACCAAATTTCATAAGGCGGCCTAGCACTGTGCGAAATGCAAATTTCCGTAATCCATCATTCCCGGCGGTGCATTTGACAAAGCATGGGCCCGGACCTTCCCCAACAGAGCCAATAACGTAAATCTATTGCGTCGATATTTTATCTAAGCACCGATAATAATTTATCTGGATTAATGGCGCACATAATGCCGCCTAATATTTACGATTGTCGTTCCGCCGGAATTTACAAAGATCCCGTCTTGTTTCAGCTTGGGTGCTCGGATGGTGGATGTGCAAGACGGTGCCGTACATACAGGGTGTATCCGTCGCCGCCTCCGTTTATAGTCTCATTGCAGTTTCATTAGACAGGTAACAATTTATGGTTTATGGTTTTATGACTTTATTTTTTTATGTTGCTAAAATTTGTACGATTTTTTTCTTCTTTTTAATCTGGACTGGATTTCTCGATGCAAGAAAAAATAATATAAATTAAAAAGCAAAAGCGACGAATGATTTTTCTATTAAAAAAAAAACAAATTAGGAATGGTTTATTGCGTTTCCATTTTCTCCACCGATTAGCTTAGATATAAAGAGTCAGCAAAAACGATTGCAAATCACGTGATCTTTATACATGGTCGCTTTCTTTATATATTTTCTTTTATTATCGTCTTACTTTCGCTTGAAACAAAAAGTGGCTAACTTCGTATACAAGAGAGGACACTCGAACGAAGAGTGCAAATTAGAGAAGAGAAAAGATTTACGCCAATTTAAACGTCCTTTCGTGCACTATCGTGTGTTGCCGGACAAAAATTGTGACAGCGGCAACGGACAGATAATCTAATTGGTGAAAACTGCACGCTACGCCATCGCCATTCTATGATTCGTTTCCCGCGTCGTTCGCTACGTCAATTTAAAGGGACAACAGTTTCAAGGTCATAGAAACTAATCGCGAAGATCAAACTTAACTATTCTTTGCTCAAAGTGCCTATAAGTCATACCGACGCCACCTTGCAATCGACGATGATCGTCTTATAATCGAAAATGTTAGGAAAAGAAAAGTAAGACTGTATGCCACGCCATGCGCTACGCCAAGGCCATTCTGTGATTCTTTCCCGCGTCGTTCGCTACGTCAATTTAAAGGGACAACAGTTTCAAGGTCATAGAAACTAATCGCGAAGATCAAACTTAACTATTCTTTACTCGAAGAACCTACAAGTAATTGCAAATAACTGCTATACCGACCCAACCTTGCAATTGACGATGATCGACTTATAATTGAAAATGTTAGCAAAAGAAAAGGATGACTGTAGGCCACGCCTTACGCTACGCCAAGGCCATTCGGTGATTCTTTCCCGCGTCGTTCGCTACGTCAATTTAAAGAGACAACAATTTCAAGGTCATATAAACTAATCGCTAAGATCAAACTTAATTATTCTTTCCTCGAAGCTCCTATAAGTAATAGCAAATGACTGTCATATCGACGCCAACTTGCAATCGACGATGGTCGACCTACGATCGAAAATGTATAGAAAAGAAAAGGAAAACTTGCGCTACGCCAGGAGCATTCTGGGATTCTTTCCCGCGTCGTTCGTTACGTCAGTTTAAAGCAACAACAGTTTCAAGGTCATAGAAACTAATCGCGAAGATCAAACTTAACTATTCTTTGCTCGAAGCACCTATAAGTAATTGCAAATGATTCAAAAGAATAAAAAATGACAGACTTTATGGTCATACTAACGCCATCTTGAATTCAAAAGTGGCCAGCTTATGACTGAAAGGGTTTACGAAAAAGACAAACCCATCGCGTGACCCATCAAATGAAGGGTCTCAGAGAGACTAACGCTACTGTCACATCTACGCTATCTTGCAATTGAAGATGGTCGACTTATGATCGAAAATTTTTACAAAAACAAGAGGAAAACTGTATGCGCTGCGCAAATGACATTTAAAGGGACGACTGCTTCAAGGTCATAGAAACTACTGCGCAAAGATCAAACTTACCTATTCTTTGCTTGCAGTATCTACATGTAAGTGTAATTGATTCAAAGAATAAAGAATGACTGTCATACTGACGCCATCTTGAATCAAGCAATGGCCGGCTCATAATTGAAAGTTTTCACGGATAAGAGAAATCCATCGTGTGACCCATCAAATGAGAGGTCTTAAAGAGATGAACGCGATGGTCATACCGACGCCATCTTGCAATCGACGATGGTCGACTTATGTACGAAAATCGTATGACCTTTCAAATCAAAGGTTTCATAGAGACGAACGCTAGTGTCATACCCACGCCATCTTGCAATCCAAGTTGGTGAACATTTTGATTCAAAGAATAACAAATGACAGGTTTCAAAGTGACTAACCTGACTGTCATACTGACGCCATCTTTAATTCAAAAATGACCGACATATGATTGATAGTTTTTACGAAAAAGGCAAACCCATCATGTGACCCATCGAATGAAACGTTTTAAAGAGACGAACGAGACTGGCATAGCGAAGGCATCTTGCATTCGACGATGATCGACTTTTGATCGAAAATGTTTACAAAAAAAAAAAAAGGAAAACGGTATGCCACGCCTTACGCTGCGCCAATGCAATTGTGCGACTCGCTTCCCGCATATTGCCCTAAAGGGATAGTTGATTCAAGGTCATAGAAACTTCTCGGGAAGATCAAATGAGTCGAGTGTCTTCTCTTGGCTAACTTAACTACCCTTTGCTTGAGGTATTTATTCGTTCATGAGTGCAATATTAATTAAACGTCACGAAATTCATTTTGATTCAGAGATTAACAAATGACAGGCTTCAAAGTGACTATTCCGACTGTCATACTGACGCCATCTTGAGACCAAAAATAGGCCGACTTACGATTGAAAATGTTTACGAAAAAGAGACACCCATTGTGTGACCCATCAAATGAAAGATCTTGAAGGGACGAATGCTACTGTCATACCGACGCCATTTTGCAATCGAAGATGGTCGACTTACGATCGAAAATATGTACAAGGAAGAAGGAAAACATGTCTTGCGACGTATCAAATAAAAGCTTTTCGTGAGACGATTTCGAATACTTTCTCTGTGCTCTAATTAGGTCTATTTGGTACACATATCTTCTATGTACATTTCGTGGTATATTAAAATCAGTTTTCTGTATTCTTTTATTAATTTAATTATTTATCCTTGCTCGTGAAGATTGATTTAAAACAAATATTTTATTAAATATGAATATGAGCGTAAAATAAAAGCTATGAGAGAGCAATCAATAACTGCGAAGCAACTCACAATCAGACAAAAGCAATTTGCAAAGAAAAAATGTCCGATGGCTTCAATCCGTAATCCTTCACGTCTGATGCGGAACTTACGAAATCAATTCTAAAGGACGATCACCGGGGCTGACAGATAATTTCATCCTTGCCATTTTTTTTTTGTTACGTTTCAATTCCTGCCTTTCGTACGAGTGCGTTGCGAACTCGGGTTCATTAAATTAAAAATGTTTCTACGAAATAATATTTCAATTAGTTATTCATTAGTTAGTGAGTGATAGTTGGAAGCCATGCGAGATTTTCCGGTTTTCTGAACTAAATTTTCCAGCCAAGGATAAATTTTGTAGGTAATTTTAGATTCAGAGATAAAATTACTGTCGCTATTGAAAGTTTCAGTTTAAGCAAATTCGACAAAAACTATCTGCAAGGAAAGAAGTCTGATGTATTCAAGTTTGGGGCCATTCAATCCTGATGCGAAACTTTCAAGTCCAATTCCTGGCAATCATTCTTGACGAAGTTTCCTCAGCAAGCACAAATGTCTCGTCGATAAGTAAAACACAATCAAAAATTCTCAACAAATTATACAAAGTGAGTTCCTAGAAAGTGCAGTGCAATTTCTTTTGGGAATCATCCTTGAAGGAGTGTTTTCAATAAGCATCTGCCTTCAGCGTCGATAAGCAAAAGACATCATCCATTTGGGTCCTCTCTGTAAAGAATTCGAACGTTTCGCCGAAATTAGGTGAAGGTGACGCCGGAGAATTTGTTTAGTACGGCCGATAAAGCACCACGCCGTGAAATATTCTCGAAAAACGACGATGATGCATGTTGTACGCGAAAGCGCGAGAAATGTAATGCCATTAAAAACATAAAACAGGTGCATAAATCACGGGGTTTTTGTCCAGCGCCGCAACAGCAACAACAACAAAATATTACACGTAACAAAAGGACGCAAAACAAACCCGTCCGATATTAATTGCCCCGCTTTTTTTTTTTTTTTAATCGACTCGATCGCGGACGCCGCATTAATCCGCGCCGCGGATGTAATTTTATGCATCATTTTGAAAACACGCAATAATTTTAAACCGTCCCCGACGTTCCCGGGCGCGAATTAATAAATAAACTAATTAAATTCCGGCGATTCATTCATTTCCGACTTTGGTATTATTTTTAGTTTCCACTCAAACGTAAGGATATACTTACCGGGGAAACTTTCGTTTGCTTTATTTCTCGAGCACGCCCGCGCGCCGTCTGGATATTAATTTAATTCCAGCGCCGAGATAAACGTATTAGAAATGTATTTAAACGGAAAGCGGATATCAAACGTCTTAGTGCTCGGGCCGACGACGACGTAGCACAATTTCTCCCCGGTGAAACGGCCCCTAAAATCGTTACGTTATATCGTGTTAAATCGAAGATAGAGATCTTCACATCCGGCGTAAGGCGAGACGTTATGATGAAACTTATCTTTATCGACGCCCGAGTGAAGATCATAATCATAATCATAAAAGTGACCTAGACATTCCGTGCGATCAATTTAATTATACAGGGTGACTGCTCATTTTAAATCGTAAGCTCTGAAGACTTGAAATAGGCAACCCTTTAATCAAATTCATAGCCGGCTGATGCACACAAGTTCGCAGCGAAGTATAGTGGGTTGCCTATTGTCTAATTTTTAGGTTGCTTATTTTTCTAACACGTATACGTATAGTGACGGGCCCAAAAAACGGGCCTAGAGAGTATCCTACTTTCAATAACAGTTCTAACATTATATTTCTCAAAACCATTATATAGTTCTATGCAGGACAAAAGTATGAGATGAATTTAACTAACGAAGTAATGAAGTTGCTATCAGAGATGGTCCAAAAATATCGTCGATTTTTTGATTCTAAGTAGAACGTTGCAGGTAACTTTCATAATTCCATGTGAAGCTACTTTCGAGCATTCATCGGCGACAGCTGCCGGCGATCAGACAGTTCTAATTGTTACGTATATTTCGGTTCGTCGGAAATTGATGAAGTAAAAGTATTAATGTTGGCAGGGGAGATTTGTCAAAATACTTCATGATTTTAATACTCGTCAATGCTGACATTCAACAAACAAATCGATTGATCACAATCAGATCCTATCTATTAGCAAGAAAGTGGCGAAAACAAATTAAATGTCTAATATACAGTTCCCAAAATTCAAAATGAAGACACCAATCGTCTTATTTTTAAAAAATACAGATCAGATCCAAATCTTTGACGATCAATGTCCTTGGGTGGTTATAGAGTAGAGTTTTGTTGAGCGCTCCTTACGTCAAAACTAGCCCAAATTGGGCACCAATCGCCAAACATGTCTAAAACGTAACACAAATGGTAGAATTTTGCTTAATCTGGCAACCGTGATGATTACAGATTTCTGTAATCGAAACCACAGGTAGTTTTGGAGCATTTCAACGCTAGTCTGACCCACAACATCGTTTTTAACAATTCAACAATCCACGTATTTCTGGTTGTAGACATATTAGGCGCAGATTAAAAAATGCAAGCAGGGTCACACTAACCTCAAGACATTATCCGTTTTTCAGGCAAAAATTAAACTTATTTAGACAAATTAGGTTTTCATTGAGATTATATTTCTATCAAAACGACGTTTGGCCGCCTGAAATCTTGCAGTAGCACTGAAATACTGAAAAACCAACAAAAGTACTGATAAACCAAAAAAAAAAAAATTTTCATAAACAAAAAAGTTATGAAGGTTTTTAAAAATCGTAGAATTTTGAAAAACGCCCTGTAACTCATAAACGGTACAAGATATCGAAACGCGGTCTTCATTAATTTTGTCTTAAAAATTGAGCTCCAGGGACCGAGGTCACTTTTTGTCTAACTCGTCTAAAAATAGGAGTTTCCTCTTAAAAGTGTCGAATTTGGCCCATTTTGAGAATCTCCAGAGGTACACTGCCATTCAACTTTCTTAACAAGGCAAGGCAGTAATTTTTCCATGTAAGATTAATTACAACTACAAACAAAAAACTATTATTTGATCTGTTTGAATCTTTTCAGCTTCGATAATTAATAAATGAGCCAACCCGTATAACTAACAGTAGCAGAAGTAGTCTAGACTATATCATAACAAATGCAAATATTTTGTATTACAAAATTGTTGAACCTAATATTGCCGATCACACTGCTCAAATAGTCACTGTACATACGGATTCAAATAAAACTCTACCTGTCCAAAACCATCAGTATAGTCTAACACAAAAATATAATGAAATTAATATTAATAATTTCATAAATTATCTTTCTCATATTTGTTTGATCAGCAAAATATCTGATACAAATCTAATCTTCGATAAATTTTGGTTCGAATTTAAATATTATTATGAACTATGCTTTCCAATTAAAAGAAAGTTAAATTCTAAAACTTACTTCTGACGACAATATCGAATCCAACTATAAAATTCAAAAAAAGAAATATCGTGAGCAAATAAATTTAAAAAAGGAAAACATTTTTCTCAAAAAAAAATACACAATGCAAGAAATAAAAATAAAACATTGTGGGACATTGTGAAATCGCAGACTAATCAATTCCAAAAAGTACCATTAAATATTGTTCTTGAACAAAATAATATGAAATATTCAAACCCCACAGATGTTGCAAACTTATTTGGAGAATACTTCACTGAAATAATACCTTCAAGAATTAATGATCATTTCAAAAATAGTATTAATGATAATTTTACGTCTACATATAGTAATTCGACTATGTTTTTTATGCCTACATCTGAAATAGAAATAAATAGATTAATACTAAACTTGAAAAATACAATTGGTCCAGATGGCGTATCAGTTTTTAGCTTAAAAAAATGTAGCTCCTACATTTCTCCCATTCTAAGTAAAATAATTAACTTCTCTTTTTCATCAGGTCAATTTCCAGATTTATTAAAACATTCAACAGTAATTCCTATTCACAAGAAACATGCTCAAACCGACATAGAAAATTATAGACCCATATCACTATTAAACTCATTCCCTAAGATCATAGAAAAAGCAGCATATAATAGAATAACCGATTATTTAAGCAAATATTAATCTACTATCTCATAACCAATACGGTTTTCGTGAGGGTTATTCTACCGAAACTGAAGCCATTGATTTTGTACAATCCATACGAAACGCTCTTAATTCTAAGCTTAAAGTGGTCGGTGTCTTTTATGACTTAACGAAAGCTTTTGATAGTCTAAATTTTAATTTAATATTACATAAACTAAATAACCTAGGTCTTAGAGGTAAAATTGGAAAATGGCTCGAATCATATTTATCTGGACGTAAACTGTCTGTTAAAATTAATGAGCACTACTCAAACAATTTTGATCTTACTATGGGTGTACCCCAAGGAAGTGTCCTGGGTCCACTAATCTTTCTATTGTTTATAAATGATATACCTAATCATATTACTGAGGGGCAAGTATATATATGTTTGCGGATGACACTACAATTTTAGTTACTGCATCGAATTACTGTTCATTGGAAAAAAAATTAAATATTGTTACTAAACAATTTAACGAATGGTGTAACAAAACCCGATTGATTATTAACTATAACAAAACAGTTTGCATCGATTTCTATTATAAAATTATGAACACCACCAATATATTTAGATATAAAAATATAGAAATGACACTACATACCAGATTCTTAGGACTTACAATAGATACACACTTATGTTGGGCCAATAATATTGACAACGTAGCATCGAAGCTGAACAAGAGTTATTATTTGATCCTGAGCTTAAAAAACATTACTAAATTACTAAAGATCTACTAAACATATATTTCAGCACAGTCTATCCCCACATTAGTTACATGATATGCGTTTGGGGTCAAGCTGTTGATTTGAATAGAATTTTTATCATTCAAAAAAGAATTATAAGACTTATATTTAATCTCTGTCCACGAACGTCCTGTAAAGAAATTTAAAGCTAATAATATACTAACTGTTGCTTCAATATATTTATATAAACTACTTACATATATACATGTGCACTCCAACAAATTTAATAAGGCCGCAAATGTCCATAGACATAATACCCGTTTTAAAGAAAGTCTACGTCCTGAGCACCCGAATACATCTCAATACCAAAAATCGCCGTTTTATGCTGGAACTGTCTATTACAATAAACTTCCCAAAGATCTCAGAGAATCGAGAACACCACCATAGTTGTGATATATTTTAATATTTCTTGTTTGACGAAGACACCCATGTGAATGGAAACAAGTCTAATAAAAATTATTATTATTATTATAGAGTCGAAAGTCAATCCTAAGAATTTTACTTTATCATCAACCCGTATATCAATATAAAATATTTCAGTTTATAATTAAAAGAAGTCGGTGAATATGAAATCAGAACTGTTTTATTAACGTTTAAAGATAAATTGTTGCATCGACACCAAGCAGTCATATTTGTGTTGCCAACTACGCAACTATATTAATGATCCAAAGCCAAAAACGCCATTATTTTTATTCTTCTACAATTTGTATTATAAAATGTTGACTACAGTCAATTAGTAGGTACTCAAATTTTATTTTGTTTTTCTGATTAATTTGTATTTTTGTAATAGGGACGCAATTACAAACAAAAAAAAAATGAATTAAATTATTATCAAAGCGCGGAATTTTATACGAAGATAAAGCTGAATTTATTGAGAATAAGAAAATCTAGTAGGCCGTGAAAAACGAAACATACAGTGTTACTAATTTTTTAAAGTGAAATTACAATTTAAAAAATGGAATTAATCAGAGAGCATTTTCGAATCATGATTTATTACGATTTTAAAAAAAGGTTTGAGCGCTTATGAGTGCAAAAAGAGTTTAGATTCGGCTTTCAGTGAACAAACACGTTCCATGGCTACAATTTGGTTCCCGATCCCAAAAAGGTCATTGGTAATTTGGTTCCCGTGTATTGCCGGGTTAGAGGCACTACCCGTAATCCCTTGTTTATTTAATTACGAATACTGGGAAAACAAAATATTAATTATCTGCTATATGTTTACTTTTATTTAGAGTTGTACTTCTGTGACGTTCAGTTGTGTTTCGAATTGTGCTTGCCCTGTGACATTCACTTTCCTTTAAAATTGTGTTAAATTCACCCCATGAATCCCGAAATTTTTGAGTGGACGAGGAAAACAGTTATTAAGTATTAATAATTATAAATGTGGTTTTCAAAAGGCCCTGAAAAGTGGTGAGAAGCGATGGACTTGGACGAACAGAAAGTGCAAATCATTTGTTCTTACTTTGGGCGATCGTGATAAAAGTTTTACAGTTACAAAACAATATACGAGAACATTTTCATGATGCAGTTGTGCAGGACATTATCGTTTATCAAATAAATAGATTGTAATAATTATCAAGTAATAGATTGTAATAAATTTGAAATGTTGCACTCATGTCTACAAAAATTAATATTTTTTATAAAAACTTTATGTTGTAAACACTTTGTCTATAATAAACACTCTTGCTTTCCGAGAACCAAATCACCCATACAGACCAGGCAAACTAAAAATGTCGGGAACCAAATTACACATAAAAATTAGGTCAACCTAAAATATTGGGAACCAAATTACAAACTTTTTCTGACCCTTCTTAATCTGGGAACCAAATTACATGTACCCGATACACTTGCAGTGCTGCCAGGTCGTATAGATAATCCCTCTTTGCAGGAATTTTTAACAACTAGCAGAGGAATTTTTTTAATTTTCTTTTGACGTATAGCATAAATTAAAATAGAAATGATTATGTTTAAAAAAAAATATTTAGTCTGGTCCTTCATACTCTAACAGGGTGTCATATGAAATTAAAAAAATACAAACTACTAAAGAAATTAAGGTGGAATAACACTACGGGAAAAATACGAAGGATTACGTTACGTTACAAATAAATATTATTACGTACAATAAAGCAACTCCACCTACACGAACGTAAAAATAAAGGGCCCATAAATACCCAGTATTTTTAGAAGCTGATTAAATCGAATCTATTTCAGGTTTTATATTTCGTAAGGACGAATTATTAAAGCTATATTTAAATATATTGCAGGGCATGTTTAACGTACGTAAGTGAACGTCCATTATGCGATTTCAAATTAAAAATCCGTCAATTGAAATTCTTAATAAAGAAATATTTGAATTTCATTCAGCGGAGCTTTAAAGTCGCAGCTTTCAATTTAAAATGTCAGTTATTAGAATGCAGTTGCATTGCTTCTTACATCCCAAATCGCGAACAAAATTGATTAAAAATGCATTTTCGATAACTAAATGTATGGCTAAAATTTCGTTGGTGACCCCCGCCCCCTCCCTGCGGTCTTGAAGCACTCAATTTCATTCGTAAGAAAACAATCACAAGCAACTCAATTTGTTTTTTTTGTTGCTGGCACCATCTATCACCAAGTAATTCAATTTTCTTTTGTTGGCTAGCGCCATCTCTCACCAAGTAGCGTTGGTGGTCGTTTCAGGAACTCTCCACCACATTCGAGAGAGTGCTAGAAGGCACTAGAGCTTTCTAGAAATATCAATTCAGGTTCGTATCGGATGTGAGATTAAAAAAAAACTCCTGTGGTCTGATTAAAGTAAACAAGGACTCCAGGATTACTAGCAACTGATAAGAGGTTCCACTTTGTTTTAGTGCCAATCTTATGATGGCAACTTTTTCCCTTTTCAAATGGACATCAGTAAAAATTTCGAAACGAGTTTAAGTAACTACAGACCATCCTCTCTCAATTTGCAGCCTTCGTTAAACATTTAAAGGTCCTGATCGCCGGCGATGGTGCACCAGGGGGTTGCATTTGCCGGCAATAATGCAACACGTGTAACGCGATTAAAATAAATTAGAAGGGGGGGGGGGGGTCGCAACTGCGCCGTTTCCCATTTGCAGGCGATTTAATTAAGTCCGTCTATTTCGTCTAAGCTGCCTCAATTAAATCGATGACTCGGCGAGATAATTTATAAGACTTCGGGATGGTGCTCGATAGTGCACCTTCCTGCTTTATATTGCTGTCTGGGGCTGATGTATCGCTTGCAATAGCGTCGGGAGACATGTCTTGTACCGACCGCCCACGTTCCCGTGTTACCACACAGCTCCTCTTACTATTCCTCTGTTCAGCAAGACAGATAAACATTTTAATTACTAGCGGATAATTAAAACAATACAGTGCCTTCAGGAATCCTCGAAAGCCACGTGATTTTATATTTTTACCAGTGGGCCAGTACTAGAGCCCTTTGGATTAATGTGAAAGCATAGTATGAACTCACACGAGTATGTTTGGTTGCCTATGTGTACCAGTCAATCATTTTTGAATGCTAGCTGATAATTAAAACCATACAATGCCTTCAGGAATCCTCGAAAGCCACGTGATTTCATATTTTTACCAGTGGGCCAGTACTAGAGCCCTTTGGATTAATGTGAAAGCATAGTATGAACTCACACGAGTATGTTTGGTTGCCTATGTGTACCAGTCAATCATTTTTGAATGCTAGCTGATAATTAAAACCATACAATGCCTTCAGGAATCCTCGAAAGCCACGTGATTTCATATTTTTACGAGTGTGCCAGTACTAGAGCCCTTTGGATTAATGTGAAAGCATAGTATGAACTCACACGAGTATGTTTGGTTGCCTATGTGTACCAGTCAATCATTTTTGAATGCTAGCGGATAATTAAAACCATACAGTGCCTTCAGGAATCCTCGAAAGCCACGTGATTTCATATTTTTACGAGTGTGCCAGTACTAGAGCCCTTTGGATTAATGTGAAAGCATAGTATGAACTCACACGAGTATGTTTGGTTGCCTATGTGTATCAGTCAATCATTTTTGAATGTTAGCGGATAATTAAAACCATACAGTGCCATCAGGAATCCTCGAAAGCCACGTGATTTCATATTTTTACGAGTGTGCCAGTACTAGAGCCCTTTGGATTAATGTGAAAGCATAGTATGAACTCACACGAGTATGTTTGGTTGCCTATGTGTACCAGTCAATCATTTTTGAATGCTAGAGGATAATTAAAACCATACAGTGCCTTCAGGAATCCTCGAAAGCCACGTGATTTCATATTTTTACCAGTGTGCCAGTACTAGAGCCCTTTGGATTAATGTGAAAGCATAGTATGAACTCACACGAGTATGTTTGGTTGCCTATGTGTATCAGTCAATCATTTTTGAATGCTAGCGGATAATTAAAACCATACAGTGCCTTCAGGAATCCTCGAAAGCCACGTGATTTCATATTTTTACGAGTGCCCCAGTACTAGAGTCCTTTGGATTAATGTGAAAGCATAGTATGAACTCACACGAGTATGTTTGGTTGCCTATGTGTACCGGTCAATCATTTTTGAATGCTTCGTATAAGTTATCTTTTATTTTTTAGTGTTTTTCAGTTCTCCATCAATTCGTTGTTAATTTCCTTCCTCAGCGGCGGCAATTCAACGCACATCTGGGCAATATCCGTCGATATCTCTCCCCCTAACAAAAAGCCCTCCACTGGATTATAGGCTAATCTGATTTATTGATACGTTGACTTCGGTTCGCGCTCCCGAACTTCAAAGGATTAAGCGGTGAGCCGTTAGGCAAATATAACAGCGCAATTTATCCAGAGATATTATCTAGGATCTGTGTTTTACAGCCAGGAGCAGCTCCAGGATGATGCAGTGTTGTGCAGGTCGGTCCGCCGCCGGGGGGTTGCGAGAATTATTTCGCGACGCCCCTTTTTTGCACCGCCGTCAATTTTGTAAAGTGATGATGGTGCTTCTCCCCCTCGTGAAAAATGACGCGACGGTGGACGGTATTTATCACGAGGGTGGGCGCAAAAAAATTAATTTACTCGGTCGTTACCGTCAACTAGCTTCACTTTACCCTTCGCAGTATATTAGGATTGAATGACTCCTTGGATAACTTCAACAAATTGAGTTCATTTTCTCTACACTTTATAATTCACTAATTATACCTGAAAATTTAGAAAATAGGCAACACATTCTACGTCCGTGCTTTTTTTTAGTATAATACGAGCGGAGGAAGTCCTTTCGGATTTGATTGATGAGTTGCCTATCCTCAAGAATTAAAAATTGTAACTTATGAAACAATTAACGTTTATTTCGATATAATTTAAGTGACATTTAATGTAAGGCTACGACGGGGGCGGTTTTAATGACAGGTACTATGGGTGCGGCGTGCACAACAGGGGCAGTTCTAATGACGGGAACTGACACTACGGGGGCGGCTTTAACGACCGGAACAATTGGGGCAGCATGGACAACGGGGGCTGCATGAACAACAGGTGCTGCATGAACAGCATGGATAACAGGGGCGGCCTTAACAACGGGTACCACCGGCGCAGGATGTGAAATAACGGTACTGTGGCTAGAAACAGCGGCGTGCGTGGCCACGGGAGCTACAACGACGCCACCTGGTGCGGCGGAAGCGAGAGTGCAAAGGGCGGCAAAGGCAAACTAAAAAAAGCACACATTAGAAAACGATTACAAAAAAAAAAAGTGAGTCACTCACCAATTTGAACATCTTGCTGGTTCGTTGTGTTATGATTCCGTTTGTAATTCGACGCAATTATATACTGCCTTTTCATCCCCATCTTTTGCGGAAACCTTCCGAAACGGCACGCACCCAGTTCACCTTAGCATATTTATCGCGGCCGGCATTATTCACCGACTTATCTAGCCATAATAAAGAACGTTGCTCCATCAGCATCGTTCCCGCCGTGCTTGCTCTTAATGTATCAGATGAAACTCGAATAAATTAAATTATTTTTATCTGGCGCCGTATAGTGACAGTTTTATGTCAAGGATAATTCGGGCTGCACTTCACTCGAAAAAAAAAAAAAGAACATTTCGGAGGCGTACCCGAACTCTTTCGTTTTGATCGTAAGGTCGAGCCTAATTGAATACGAAAAGTTTTCTTATCGTAAACAAAAACAGACACGCTTATTAAAATTAATTGCTGTTTCGGCCGAGGATAAACGGGGGCAGGAGCTGGAATAACAGGGAAGCGTACACTGTAGTAGCCCGCGGGCTATATTTGTATCTGAGCGAAATTCATCTTCATTACTGACCTAGATCAGAGAATTTTTCGACAAAAATGAAAGTGTGCGGGTTCCAAAACACGCCCCCGTAACGAACACACAGTTTTCAATAACGATGGAACTACTCAAATATTGCATGCATACGTATATTCCAGAGTTTTCTTTTTAAGGCTCTTTGTTCTATAGAATGGAAGCAAATTGCATCCGCTGCTTCCATGAATCATTTTATTTACTTGGCGCTCGTTTTTCGTTTCATTTAAGAAATGCATGATGCTACTGCAATACGTTTTGAAACTTGAAATAACCGCAATCTTAGTAATTCCATTATCAGCTTTTAGTTTTCGCCCTTTTCAAAATGAAAGCTGAAAGCTTTAATCACTCACTTCTTCTTTACATGATTCGATAGAAAACTGTAAGAAACCGGCATTTCTGCACATCATTAAAAGCATGGCCTAAGTTAAATTCAATACAACGCACAGTGGATCCGATTAAGAAATTTCTGGCCAAAAGTAAATGTAAGTCGAATTTTTAAAGTTTCATGAAAGGGGTCATAATTCTTATACGTGGCTCATTTACCCTCTGTAGGGCTAGAAGCAGAGACGTGTTTAAGCGTACGTTTGTGCTGTGAGTTTTCAATGTTTCCTTGCCTGTGATTTTTATTTTTTTTACTTTTCTTTAGTGAAACAGCTATATCTGATATTAAAGAAAGATAAGTCAAAGTGGGTTTCCATTAAAAAAAATTGTAGGTACGCCGCTGTACAGATAAATTCATTTCCTTTTTAGATTCTGAAACTCGTGTTTTAGATTATAAACCAAACCGGTTTGGTCTATTCCGGATTTGAAAAAAACACTCTGTAACATCAAGTGACAAATGTCAATATGTCCAAAATGCCGTATTAAGCGAATTGTCGCCAAATTTATCAGAAGAATATTTAACTGAAGTACGACAGGCGGTCTACAACTTTTGTAATAAATTATCGACAAGGTGGCAAAGAAGTCAAAGAACTGAGAAATATTTTCTCTCGAAAAATGCCGAATGGCTAAATGAGGATTTTAAATTTCCTACGTTTGCTGAGGATCTACCAGATATCAACCTACCATCCACGTCCAGGAGCGGCAGACCAAAATTACCTTATGAGGGGAGTGGTGGAAGATTAAAGAGGAGAAAAACTAAAGAACTTGTCGAAAAAGATGACACACAAGAATTAACTCATGCTGCACAATTGAGTTTAAATTCAGCAGTAGAAAATTAATAAATGAGGCGCTGCACACAACACCGATCCGAGCTACGAAAATTACAGACGCCTAAGTGAAGACAAAAAAATCACTTGTGCCGTATACACCCCATGAAGCCCTCTCCCTATTCGTGGAAACAAAAATGACAAAAAATCAACATTTAAAAATAAGATTAGGAGCTGGAGCAAGGAGGGCCAATATCTATCCGAGTTATCACAAATTGCGTGCAGCTAAAGGGCAGTGTGACCCTAAAACCGGATCTATTACTGTATTGGAATCTTCAATGGAGGAGGAATTGCAGGCACTTTTAGACCATACTGTGTCTCGTATAATTAAGTTTCAACAAGAAGTGGTTGAATCTTTACCTGCAGACCTTATTTCTGAGCTGGTTTTGGTATCTAAATGGGACTGTGATGGAAGGGAAGGTCACAGGCAGTATACACAAAAAAATATACTTGTCAGAAATTTGATTGACGTTCGTTTTTAATTTTGTGGTTACGTTTTTGAAAACTGCCATTACCAATGTTGCCAGTTCAATTGTGCTGCGCAAAGTATTCCATGAAAACGAGAAATATCGTCTCGAACAAACGTTTAGTGATTAATTATTTTTTTCATTGAGAAAGTTTTGGGTGAGGTGTGTTGTTTGCGAGTTCTTAGTCAACAATTGTGCCACAAAGCGAAGAAGTGTTTCTTTAGTAACAAATGTGACTCCAGATATGATAATAAACAATAATGACAGAATGTTTGTTTGTGTTTTCATAGAAACTTTGGGCACAGTGGTGTGGCTAAATGGATCTTGCTATTTGTGCAGCGGATGGAGAGGTATATCGGCTTGTGCAACCCGTGAGGATGGCTTGTTCAGCCAGGAGTTTTTTTTTCGGACTTGTTTAGACCGAAGAACTGTCGTTCTCAGGCCTTGGAGGATCTTATTAGAGGGCTCGCGGCCATTTTCGCCTCGCTGTCGCAGAAGGGGTGAATACTCGAGGCCGGGAAGAATTTCTGAAGGGGATTCGAGTTTGGTGCCTGGAAATGGTGTAGAGGTGCACTGCAGGTGGCGCAAAAGCATTATATGAAGGGGTATTTAAATAACAGGCTCTTCTTGCTGTTGCCGGTGTCTCAGAACCTTTTGCATGGCCATATTTATGTAAAATATCTTATCATTTTTCCGGAGAAGACCATAAGCTAGATCTCATTTAAAATTCTGTCTACTTCACTACCTGCTAACACTAGAATTCTGCAAATCTGCTTATATTTGTGCATATTCGTGACTATTAGTTTTGATTGTTAAAAGTTACTGTGATTGAAGCACAATTCACAGTCAGTATAAACAGAAGTTTCAGGAAAAAACAGTTGATACGAATATGTTCATCACGTCTTTTGTTTCATTATTATTACATCCAGTCTCATCGAAAAATACCATTGCTTGGGAAAATCCATGTCCATCATCAGTAAGGTATTGTAGACCGATATAAATATTGTTTGCCAAAGACGCATTTGCTTTGCCTCGAAAAGAAATCGCCTATATAGAAGGTAAGATTTTAAACTTAGAAAAAACTGATGTAGGCTTAAACGAAGATAAACAAATAAAAATCCGTCGTGTTGACCATGATTGATGGTAAAACTTGTAATTGTGCAAAATCCACGAGCTCTGCTCAAATGTAGCACACATTTGTGACGCTACTCCAAAACAGATGAACAAATTGAACCAAATTATGCGAACAAAACCAGATGTGACTACTTTATCGATTTGGTCTATCCACGTTGTACGCATATATAGGTACGCTTTTTTGAATGCCTCCTTCACACATCATATCGCTTGGATTTTAAGAAATGGCAAGCGGGAGGAGACGACATGGAAAAATTGAACGTTCGAAAAACTGAAATTCAAAAAAAATTCCGGAAAGTGATGGTTTCGTAGTGGATCAAGTGCAAGTAGGTGGAGCAGGCACATCGGACGATGGTAATACGGCGCGTAGGTTTTTTAGGAGTTACGAAGATTCGGCCAAGATAGCGGGATTAAATGTTGATTTGGTCTGGTCAGACGGTTCGGTCTTATTTTGCAATCACCTTCATCGGGTTTCAAAATTGATGAATCGGCGTTCAAAAAAATATTGCAAAGAAACCTTTGCTTTATACACGCAAGTACTATATGCCAGCTAGCGTGCACAAGTGCTAGTTCATGGTGCACTCATGCCTTTCTACCCATAGGGAAATTGTCAGAGGAGGCGCAAGAATCAAGAAATAAAAACCTCAAGCATTATAGAAGGGAACACACTAGAAAGTATTCAAGAATTGTGATTAATGAAGATTTGTTGCACTTGCTTTTGGTTTCGTCTGATCCTTTCATAACAAGCTTACGACTACCTCCATCAAGAAGAAAGACTAGCCTTTCTGCAGAAGTTCTGCAACTACTTGTTACCCCAGAGAAACCAAGCACATCGACACCTGACGACGAACAAATTAATATCTCAAGGACATCTGAAGTCGAAAGTGATTCAAGTGAAGCACAAAGTGACTATGAAAGTGATTATTGAACTCAATAATAAAAACTTTAGTTTCTGAAACGTGTTTATGAACCACACTTTCATTCTATCCTGAATCTTATTTGGAATACGACATTTTCTTATTTTTCCTTGAATTTATATGTTAAATTTGATACGACTCTCGTCCCTTCTGGATTTTTATTCAGTTTTCTTTTGGGTTGTCATAAAAAATTCTTTTTTCGTTCATTTAGGAGGCGACTAGAAAGCTTATATGTTTTCGAAATGTTGAAATTTTGCTCTCACTTCGACTTTCATCCCCTAAAAATTTTTCTACTATATTTTTTTGATTCAATGGCCGAATCGCAAAAGACTTGGAGACTGGCAACTGCACTAGGAGAGCAGGATCCGGAAGAAGAAGAGCAACAACTGCAGTTGATGACCGTTTCGTTGTGCTAAACGCACTAAGGGATCGGAGATCAGTGGCTGTTCAACTTCAGCATCCCCTCCAAACAGCTCGTGGAGTTGAAGTAAGTGAGAGGACAATAAGGAGAAGGCTCGTTGAAGGAGGCCTAAAGTCAAGGAGACCTGCAACAGGTCCAGAATTGTTACCAAGACATCGTTGAGCTCGGTTGGAATTTGCTCGACTTCATTCAAACTGGACTCCTCACCAACGGAGTAAAGTTCTCTTCACTGATGAATCTATGCTCGCCTGATGGTCGCGAAAGGGTGTGGAGAAGACCAAAAGAACGGTACACAGACTGCACCATTTCCGAAAGGCGATCTTTTAATGGTGGTTCTGTTATGGTGAGGGGAGGTATTTCGTCTGAGGCACATACCGAATTTTTTTGTGGAAAATGGGGCTTTAAATTCCTATCGATACATGGAAGACATTTTGCATGAAGCCGTTGTAACCTACTCTCACTTTATTAGAGGTGGATTCAGTTTAATGCACGACAATGCTAGACCACACGTGGCACGAGTAGTGACTGACTTGTTAGACGAGATCGGAATTCAGCTCGCAGCTCTGATCTCAATTCCATTGAGCGCTTATGGGATCAACTTCAAAGAGGCTTTCGTCGTCGCCCGGCTTTGCCAAAAACACTGCAAGATTTAAGAGCAGCTTTACGAAGAATTTGAGGCAATACCTCAAAATTTATTGACACGTTTGATTGATTCGATGCCTCGAGGTTTAAATGATGTCATTCGAGCAAGAGGAGGTCAACCGTCACCAGTAACTTAACTGAAGACATTTCTTTTCAGTTTTCGAACTGCCGTTTTTGTTATTTTTTTCACATTAAACTTAATTTTGTTTAATCTCGTCTTTTTCTTGAGTAATTTTTATGTTTTCTTTGTGAATAATGGATTGTCCTTCGATATGAAGTACATCTCGAATTAAATAAACCAGTATGTCAATGGTTTTGTTGCATATTTTACGGTGGCCGATTTTTTTGCCGGTCAGTGTATATCAATCCGAAATTTTAGAATTTTCCACTGTTATTTCAATTTCAACCCCTTGAAAAGTACCCTATTTTATCAGTGACGTTTTTTAAATTATTTTTCCGGTAATCACGAGGCAATTCTAAATAAGTTTCAAAAGTTTCACAATTTTCGCAAAAAATTGTTCATTCAGACTCACTGTGCAATGTGCGACTCGATTTGCCATCATGCATCATGACTGACCTTTGCAATAAAATTACAATTCCGGAAATAGCAGGTGCATGTTGCGTTATCAAAGAGTCGCCGAGGTGACTCATAGAATGCCGTTGTTATATAAAAGAACTGTTTATTTTAAATCAAAGAGAGCAGTCGATTCAAGGAAAGCCTCGACGACTCAGCGCAATTGTAAAACTTTATCCCACATGCAGTTTTTTACGTAATCTAAATTTCCCGTTTGAACTATTTAAAAAGGCTGCTGGTACCGGATTAATTGTAAGTCTCACGCTACGAGTAGTTATGTGGTCGTACGCGTGAGACGGTCAGAAGATGTAATGTAAAAAAATAAAGACAGTAAGTAATTTAAAAGACGTAAAAGTCGATCAGTTTTGGGAGTGATTTATACGTGCTCTCTTTGACAATAACGCAAACCCTCACCTGAAATTGATTACAGCGAAGTTGCACCTCAAGGGGGATCCCGCGGAGAGACTTTATGAAGTTTCGCTAAGTCGCTGCAATTTTCCGTTCCTTTAAGAAAACATCTTCTCCACCCATATTTACGACTTCCTCAGACGAAATTTATGCCCAGCACCGACGTGACGTGAAGAATGACTCCATTCGCCTTCCTCAAAAATCGATAGATGGCACGGCATCAGGGTTTTATCTGAGGTGCGCGGATATTAACTTCCGCAGAAAAATATTTGGGTCGGAGAAAGTGCGGCCCCTTTTTATTTCCCCGAGGACGTGTCCTCGACCTGTTCCGCACCAAAAGAAAACATTCGGCGCGGTTTAATACCCCGCATTTGGAATTTAAATGGAATCCTTCTACATTTTAAATGGGACATGTTCGACACAATCGCGGTGGATACTAGGTAATGGGCCAAGGTTCGAAATTCAAACCGGGGGTGTTACTTACTTTACATAAATAAGCGATTGTTTTGTCATAACAAATTGGCGGCGTGTGCTTTTCCCCCTTCAACGGCGTAAGCGGAAAAACACACAATGGCTGCTGCTGCTGCTTCTGCAGCTTTACTCAAGTCGGATTGAAGCTGTTCGAGGATGCGGAAGGATTAATTTGTTATCGTAAAGTCTTAGCCGGGGCCCCCGTCAAGGCAAATTATGTCTTAACGTCGAAATGAACCGTCGCAGAAAAATCGTCCGAGATGATGGAAACGACGGGACGATGATCTCGTAGATATTTTTCTTTCTGGCTTATGTTAAAAGATCACCAGGATTTTCATGATGGGGGGGTATCAAAGTACGTCGCTTCGTTTTATGATAACATCGGAATACGAAGAAGGAATGAAACAATGCGACGTCGCACGGCCAGACCAAAATAATCCAAGGTGGAGCTGAAGTAGAACTGAAATAGAACTCATAAATAATAGCATAACACGGAACACTATTTAAATATTTTAATTTTGCATCATGATAAATCGCAATGAAATATTTAGATCTAGATCGTATAATGCAGGTGGATTTGGATGTGATTGGATGCGAACAACGTAGAAAAAATAAAAAACGAATTGTTTTCCATTTCCATTGCCCTGCTACAAATAGATAGAGCTTTCATAGCGCAAAAACCATTCAACCTCTGCTCGAATGGAACTATTATCTTCCAGCAATTAAAACTGCACCGGAAACTTGAAACTTCATATGCAAATACGTACGGGGGGGGCTTCGGCTAGGAAGTGTGACACAATTGTCTGGATTTTAGGTAAAGCTTTGGCTTGCGGTTCACCAAATAATCTTCAACACTCCCGTAAGTTTCTAATTTGTTTTTAACGAAGGCAATTCGATTTCGCCCGCCGAAATAAGAGTTTGGGATTTTGTTAACCAAATTAGCGCAAAAGGAGAAGCCTCGCGCGCGTCCCCCATCCACCCCCCCCCCTTCTCTAAATCCAATTTATCTACATCAGCCGAAATTAAATTTTCCGGCAACTTCATATTAAAGGTCGCAAGTTCAAAACTGCAGCACGCCGCCGAGCACCAACCAGTACAAGAAAGTTCCATTAAACGTTGTCTGTCACGGCCTCGTATTGACATAATTTCAATTTTTTTTTTGTGCGCCCCCCGGCGAACGATCTATCAACTCGCTCTGAAATATACAGGATCCCCGACCTTTGCCTGGACTGTAGCCGTCAATGTCGAGTAATTATTTATCTCACGGTTCAATAGCGACCCGCTGCAGGTAAATCTTGAATAATGGAGAAAATTATTTTTCCTTCGGCGCGCACCTAAAAATATTTGCTATTCATAAATTTTAATTTATACGTTGACCTACTTATTTCGATTCAGGACTAATTTAATTACAGGAAAGATGCAGGTGGTGATATCTTTACAGTGCTTCAAGTCAGCTATTAAAATTCATTAGGCCACAGACCACTAAGGCGCATAGCAGAACCGGCGCGGCGTTCACGCAAATACGATTTTCTTATTCTTACAAAATGAAAACGTAATTATAGAAGTCTTAAGTTTATCAGCTTTGCTTTTAAAATCAAAAAAATAAATAAATAACCCGTCTTCATTTAATCTTGTTTGTATGACTAGGGATGGGAATAACATATTTTGACGTCATCACGTCAGCGGCGCACGCAAGTACTTGCGATCTACTCTTATGGTATTCGTGTAAATAAAACAAATTAAATATAAAAATTGTATAGCATTAAAGTAATTATATCTTGCTGTCTTCTTTTTGTATTGAATTATTTAGAAAGTTGCTCCACTTTGACAAATTTGACAGACCATTTAAAAATGTATGAAAAATTTAACAACTAAAAAAAATAAATAACTGCTATTTAGCTCAGCTAACCTCTAGATTGAAAAAAGGGAGAAAAATTAACATGATCTCTGCTTTTTTTATCGATATTTCACTTTGACAAGTTTGACAATTAATAAACAAAAAAAGAAAATTAAGAAAGCAATTGATATTTGCTCTGACTTATATAAGTTATTTCAAAAACTGATTGCCTTTTGATCGACGTTTCAGTTGGATAGGTTTGACAGTTAATAAAAAAAAGGATGAAATGAACAGTAACTAAAAAAATTAGACGATGTTTGTACTTGGTTGAAAAAAAATGGAAAAATCTGCTCTTCAGAAAATTGATTGTTCATCAACATTTCACTTCGACAAGTTTGACAGTTAACAGGAAATGTGATAAGTGTGGTAAGTAAAAACACAACTTTGACAGTTTGACAATTGAATGAATGAAAAAAATATGAAAAGTATCACTTACTTTTAAGTATAAGATATTTCTAAAAATTGGTTTCCCTTTTGTCGACTTTTTACTTTGACAAGTTTGACAGTTTTTGACACTTATTAAAAAAAAAACATGCAAGGAATGGTAATAAAGAAAACAAAGACGATGTTTTTGTGCTACACTAAAAAAAAAGGAAAAAAAAACAGTTCTTCAGAAACTTGATTCTTTTCCTGTCGACAATTTACTTTGACAAGTTTGACAGTTAATAGAAAATACGGTAAGTATGATGATTAAAAAAACAAGTGATGTTTTTGTTTACCTCTGGATTAAAAAAAGAAGCAAGAAAGCTTCGTTAACACGATACTCTTTTGTTGACATTTTACTTTGACAAGGTTTACAGTTAATTAAAAAAGTATGACAAGTTAAGAATTAAGAAAGCACCAAATTTGTGATAACCTCCTCCAGATTAAAAAAGAGAGAAAATTAAACTCTTTATACAGAATGTTTCATACAATTGAATGCTTTTTTTATCAACGTTTCACTTTGACAGTTTGACAATTAATGAAAAAAAAAATGAAAAGTATAATATTTAAGGAAATAAGTGACGTTTGTAATCATTTACTTTTAAGCATAAGATATTTCTAAAAATTGGTTTCCCTTTCATCGGCTTTTTACTTTGACAAGTTTGACAGTTAATAGAAAATATGACAAGTGGGTAATTAAAAAACAAGCGATGTTTGTTACACCCCTCGATTAAAAAAAAGAAGCCAGAAAGCTCCGGAAACACGATTACTCTTTTGTTGACACATTACTTTGACAAGGTTTACAGTTAATTAAAAATATGACAAGTTAAGAATTAAGAAAGCACCAAATTTGTGGTTACCTCTTCCAGATTAAAAAAGAAAGAAAATTAAACTCTATACAGATTGGTTCATACAATTGAATGCTTTTTTATCAACGTTTTACTTTGACAAGTTTGACAGTTATTGCAAAATATGGTAAATGTGGTAATGAAAAAGACAATTGATGTTCGTGTTCACCTCTGGATTAAAAAAAAAAGGTGCTTCGGAAACACGATTACTCCTTCATTGACGTTTCATTTTGACAAGTTTGACAGTTAATAGAAAATTAAAAAAAAAGTGTAGTAACTAAGAAAACAACTGATATTTGTGCTCACAACAGAATTTAAAAAAAAAGAGAAAATTTTGACAAGTTTTATAGTCAATAAAAAAATATGAACTCTTCTATTGACATTTCACTTTGACAAGTTTGACAGTTATTACAAAACATGGTAAGTGTGGTAATTAAAAAAACAATTGATGTTCGTGTTCACCTCTAGATTAAAAAAAAAGGTGCTTCGGAAACACTCCTTCATTGACGTTTCACTTTGACAAGTTTGACAGTTAATAGAAAATAAAAGAAAAGTGTGGTAACTAAGAAAACAACGGATACTTGTGCTCACAACCGGATTTAAAAAGAGAGAAAACTTTGACAGGTTTTATAGTCAATAAAAAAATATTAACTCTTCTAATGACATATCACTTTGGCAAGTTTGACAGTTATTACAAAATATGGTAAGTCTGGTAATTAAAAAAAAACAACTGATGTTCTTGCTCACCTCTGGATTTAAAAAAAAGATGCTTCGGAAACACGATTACTCCTTCATTAACGTTTCACTCTGACAAGTTTGACAGTTAATAGAAAATAAAATAAAGTGTGGTAACTAAAAAAACAGATGATGTTTGTGGCTCACAATCGGATTTGAAAAGAGAGAAAACTTTGACAAGTTTTGTAGTCAATAAAAAATATTAACTCTTCTATTGATATTTCACTTTGACAAGTTTGACAGTTATTAAGAAATAAGATAAGTGTGGTAATTAAAAAAACAATTGGCGTTCGTGTTCATCTCTGGATTAAAAAAAAATGTGCTTCGGAAACACGATTACTCCTTCATTGACGTTTCACTTTGACAAGTTTGACAGTTAATAGAAAATAAAAGAAAAGTGTGGTAACTAAGAAAAGAACTGATGTTTGTGCTCACAGCCGGATTTAAAGAAACAGAAAACTTTGACAAATTTTATAGTCAATAAGAAATATCAGATCTTCTATTGACATTTCACTTTGACACGTTTGACAGTTATTACAAAATATGGTAAGTGTGGTAATTAAAAAAACAATTGATGTTCGTGTTCACCTCTGGATTTAAAAAAAAGGTGCTTCGGGAACACGATTACTCCTTCATTGACGTTTCACTTTGACAAATTTGACAGTTAATAGAAAATAAAAAGGTGTGGTAACTAAGAAAGCAACTGATGTTTTAGCTCACACCCAGAATAATAAAAAAGAGAGAAACTTTGACAAGTTTTATAGTCAATAAAATATATTAACTCATCTATTGACATTTCATTTTGACAAGTTTGACAGTTATTGCAAAATATGGTAAGTGTGGTAATTAAAAAGACAATTGATGTTCGTGTTTGACAACTACAGACGAACAACGGCTCATCTCTAGCTTAGAAAATTAAATTCTTTATACAGAGTCTTTCTTTTATCATCATTTCACTTTGACATGTTTGACAGTTAATAATAAATATGATAAGGGGGGATAAGTAAGAAAACAACTGACGATGAAGACAGAAAAATAGTCCTTCGGAAACCTAATTGTATTTTTGTTGACGTTTCACTTTGATAAGTTTGACAGTTAATAAAAAAAAAATACGGAAAGCGTAAGAACTAAAAAAAAGACACTTTCAGATTAGAAAAAAAAAAAATAAACTCCTTATGCAGATATTTCAGTGATCGCTATTTTGACAAGAGTTCACTTTGACAAGTTTGACAATTACCACACTTGCGTGAGTTCTCGAGCTATTCTCCTGATGAAGCCCCAATTAGGGCTGAAATAGTTAAACAGAGGGTGCTCGGGAGTCCCGTTGCAATCGAGTCGACTTGCAGCCAAATTTTGCAAGTTTGACAATTAATAACAAAAAAATGTTTAATAACCCAATTAAAAAAAGACAAAAAAAATAGGCGCTTCAGAGAAACTTGGGCGCTCACTGCTGGATAAAAAAAAAACAATTCTTCAGAGACTTGATTGCTCTTTTGTCGACATTTTACTTTGACAAGTTTGACAGTTAATAAAAAAGATATGGAAAGTGTCAGAATTAGAAAAAACAACTGATTTTTGTTCTCACTTTCAGATAAAAAAAAATAAGCTCCTTACACAGGTATCCCAATGATCGCCATTTTGTCAAAAGTTCACTTTGACAAGTTTAAAAGTATAAGTAGGTGACTAAGACGGGAATTGATGTTTGTGTTTACTTCCGAACTAAAAACAAAAGGGAAAAAGAAGCTACTTCAGACACTTGGGCGCTCTTTTATTGACTTTTCAGTTTGACAAGTTTGACAGTTATTAAAAAAAAACATGAAAATAATGCTAACTAAGAAAATAAGACGGTTCTTGTGCTAGATTAAAAAGAAGACAAAAAAACGATCCTTCAGCAACTTGATTGCTCGACATTTCGCTTTGACAAGTTTGACAGTTACTAAAAAAAGATATAAAAAGTGTCAGAATTAAAAAAGCAACTGATTTCTGTTCTCACTATCAAATAAAAAAGAATTAATCTCCTTAGACAGGTACCTCAATGATCGCTATTTTCTCAAGAGTTCCCCTTGTTAAGTTGTTCGTTTGTCGACATTTCAGTTTGACAAGTTTGACAGTTAATAAAAACAAATTGTGGTAAGTGTAAGGAGTAGAAAAAACAACAAATTTAAGAAATAAATGTTTGTATTAGAAAAGGGAAGAAAATCGACTTTTCACTTTGACAAGTTTGACAGTTAATAAAAAAAAAAACATGAAAGTAATGGTAACTGAGAACATAGGACGGTGTTTGTGCTAGATTAAAAAGGAGTCGAAAAAAATCGGTTCTTCTGGAACTTGATTGCTCTTTCGTCGACATTTTACTTTGACTAGTTTGACAGTTACTAAAACAAAATGTGTGAAGAGTGTAAGAATTAGAAAAACCAACTGATTTTTGCTCGCACTTTCAGATTAGAAAAAAAGGATACTCCTTATGCAGGTATTTCAGAAACTCGTCGCTGTTTTGTCAACAGTTCACTTTGACAAGTTTGACAGACAACGATGGAAATACTGAAAGTGTAAACATGAAAACAGGAACGCCCCCAATGATGTAACTAAAATCTAGTAACTGATAGTTCTGCCAACTGTTTGCATTGATATTGCCTAACTATCAGGCACAATTTGATCACGTGGGTAACAATCAATTATGAAGACCCTGTATAAATGGGAGGATGTTTTTTATTTTTATGAAATAGCACCCAACTTGCCTTTAATCACTTTCTAAATGTTTTCACAAAGTAATCGCAAGCGATTAGTTCTGTTTCAAGTGCGATAAAGCTCGATTTGAATCCGTCGAAATGACATTCGAAAATAAAGTCAGCTCGCCAGCAAATGAGCTTTCCACTCGGAGAAACAATTTAAACGAATGACAGATTCCATTAAACGAAGAAGAGCTCCTCCGTTCAGTTTCAGCTGACCTATGCGGTTTCGCCGTGATCGACCCCCAAAAACTTTCGTCGGGGGACGTTTTATGCAATTAGCTCTCGAATTCGGGGTCAAAGTTAACGGCGGCACCGGCCGTGAAATCCTGCCCGCCCCCGATCCGATAGAATCGTAATTCGCGCGGCATATCGCGAATAAATTTTTAATATCGGGCTTTGTTTTTGCCGGTGTTATTGTCGTCCGACGTTTTCGAATACAATGCGGGTACGACTTTGTGTTCGTCGTGTTTGGAGCGGAGCCAAACGGACACTCTCAAAAACGAGTGTACGAAACGTAATTGAAACAACAACAATTCGGCGAAACACTTTCGAAATGGAGATTATCATACCGCGCCCTCGTTTTCGTTTGCTGAACAAAACCTGCAATTCGGAATTGGCTAAACTGCGAACGATATAATAGCAGATGACGCTTGGACGATTACGTTTTGGGGTTGAACGAGCCGAATAGTTTGAAATGAAATGTGATGGAAAACGCCGATTACGAACGTCATTTCAAAATGTACACAGGGCCGAAATATAATTAAGCAATCACAAACAAACGCTATTGTTAAATTAGCAAATGGAATGAATTCGCCCCTCATACATTAGGAAAATTCGATTTCGTGGTCGTTAACTAAAAAGAATGGCGATTGAGTAATAAAATTCTATTTTACTCGAAGCGGAGATATAGGGGAAAATTGTGTGTGTGTGTGTATAAATACGTAAAGACGTGATCATAATGCCTTAAAAGTAATTTCGAATACGAAGTAACTTTATTACGTCGCCTTGCGCGGTCGTTCGAGTTGCACAGAAAAGTTTCGGAGTCTTCACTCTGAATAATTTAATTCCCGAGGCGGTTCTCAAAAAATTAAAAGCTACGTTAACTTCTTTTCTGCTCCGATCTCTGCTGAATTTTAATCGGCCGTTAATTAAGTGACAAAGGAGAATTTTTGCGTTTCGTTGACCAACAAAGGGAACGGCTTTTAAAATTAGAAATATGAGAGTTACTAATTCAATTAATATACGCGTTAAAAATTCACCAAATAAAATTCTTAATTCCAACAAAAGGAGCTGATGATTGTTTTTGAACTGAAATTTAAAAAAAAATACTTGATCGCATTTAAAAGTCGACGTTTCGCTGTGGGTTCACAGCTTCTGCAGGATTAAACTTTTTTTTTATAGAGGTTTAAAACACCTCCAGATATATCGACCCCGGAGGCGTGTTGGATTCACCCCTACCTTTCTGCAACGGGCGCCTACCAACTAAAATCCTTTCCTCTTTCTTACACTCTGCTCAAAGGTATCGCCTTCCGGCATCTCCTTCCTCTGCGCATGTTGTCCACCTCTAGGTCCTGCTTTCCTCTTCTTATCCTCTTCCCTTCCTCTTCTTCTCCTCCTCCCTTCCTCTTGTTCTCCTCCTCCCTTCCTCTTCTTCTCCTCTTCCCTTCCTCTTCTTCTCCTCCTCCTCTTCCTAACCTCTTTTCATCCTCTTCTCATCCTCGTCTCCTCCTCTTCTGCCACCTTTCTCCTCTTCTGCCTCCCTTATCCTCTTACCTCTTCTGCCTCTCTTATCCTCTTACCTCTTTGCCTCCTTTTTTTCTCTAATACTTTCTCTCCTGTTTACTGCGCATTCTCCTTTTCTTCCTCAATATTTTTCCCTACTCTTCTTTCTTTCCTCTATTTTAGGCCTCATTTCATCTCAACTCGTCCTTTGCCTTTTGTATCATTATAGTTCTGAGAATTTGTGTCCCAGCTCTGCTCGTCCCGGACTAATATTTTTGCAACGTTTTCTGTTGTTATTTGCTCTCATACTTTAGCCTCTGCTTCGCTTCGCATCTCCTCCCACTCCGGTCATATAAATATAGTAACCTCTGGGCTGTCCAACTCCTCCTCGCGGTACTGGCATTTGGCTGTCTCCGCTTTCTTGATTTCCTTGAGGTACTTCCCAAAACAACCGTGGCCGGTGAGCGCTTGCGTAACATAATAGTCCATCTCCCCTCTCCTTCTGGAACACCGGGCTTCCACGTTTTTAATGGAGACCTTAGCCCATCCTTCATACTGGTCCCAGATGTTCTGCCATTCCTCATAATGTTCCTTCCTCACCTTCTCCTTCTTCACCGTGTGTCCCTCTGTGTATATTTTCCTCCTTTCCCGTATTTGGAGACCTATGGGAGGTATCTCTGCAACGACCAGTATCGCCTGCGTGGCCACCATTCTCTATGAAGACGCCACCCTTATTGCCACGAGCCTATTTAGCCTTTCTAGCATGATTTCGTACTGTTTATACTTTATTGCCTTATTCCATATCGAGGCGACGTATAATATTATGGACGAGATCAATGCCGCCAGGAGCTTCCTCTTTTTGGGATTCGGCCGTGTACGCTTTTTGTGCTTTCACGCAGGTCTCTCTGACGTGAGCTGTCATCTTTAGGGCTAGCACTCCCAGGCATTTTATATTTGGGGCGGTTGTTACGTCAGTTCCGTTGACGTTTAAGGTCATCCTGCACAGGCTTCGCTTTCCCACCAGGATGACCGCTTCCGTCTTCTCCCCCGCAAGTTCCAAACAAATCCCTTGTAGCACATTTTTTACCTTGGTTACTCCGTACAGGGCCTTTTCTTCAACCTTGGTCGCCGTCCTCGCGCCGACCACGACTGCGAGGTCGTCCGCGTATGCGACCAAGGTGGAACCTACCCCCCACTTCCGTCTCCAGAACCTGATTGTAAAGAATATTCGACAGGGTCGGCCCCAGAACAGACCCTTGAGGAACCCCACTCGTCATTTTCCAACGCACGCCGCTCGGCGTTACGATTTTTCTGTCCGTCGGGTACGAGTCTATTATCCTCCTCAGGGATTCGTCTACCTTATATTTGAGTAGGGCCTTCACCACCTCGTACCATGGAGCGGTGTTGAATGCATTTCTGATGTCTAGAACAATCAGCACGATTTTTATGAGCCATCTCCTGAACCTTGTCCACGATGTTCTGGACTTGCTCTAGCGCCGTCAAGGTTGATCTTCCAACCCGGAAGCCGTGCTGGTTGGGACTAATGACGTCGCTTTGCTTCAATTCCTCCGTTAGCCTGTTCCTTAGCCTCATTAGCGTTTCCAGGACTTTCCCTGTGACGTCCAGAGCGATAAGTGATGTCGTCGTTTAGATTTTTTGCGACTTTTCCATCAGTACTAGCCTGGCTTCTCTCCACTCGCTCGGGAAGTACTCTTCGGCCCGGCATTTATTAAATATTTTCAAAAAGAGCTGTGCTTGCAGGATTAAACTTTTTATTTTTTATTCAGGTCGGGGAATCTTCAAAAGAGGGCTTCCCGGCTTCCACGCCAGGGCCACTGCTGGATTCACTAGGGAATGGTGCCCTAGTGCCTACCAGCTAAACCCCTATCCTCATTTCATCTTCTGCGCAGGGAGGACCGCCTCCCGGCATTACTTCCCCTGCGGATGGTTGCCCCTTCTGGGTCTTCACCCTATTTATTCCTCTTTGTCTCCTTCTTCCTCTGCTTTCCTTTTCCTCTTCTCTCCCATCCTCTTCTTTCCTCTTCTGCCCCTTTCTCTTCTGTCCTTTCCCCTCCTCTTCCTTCCTCTTCTCAACTCTCTCAATTTAATAATAATAAAACGAAACTCAGATGTGTATCATCTCTATTTTTTGACATTTAATAACAATAAATAAAAATTAATTTGTCTCTGAACAGTTTTTAAGCTTGAAATTCGTTCGCAATTGTTTCCATTCCTTTTTGATTGTTTTCGCGATTGGCTTTTGTTTGTTGGCTGTTTTTTAGTTCAAACTCTGTGCCTGTCACTTTTCGAAAAAAAAATTTTTTTTTAGTTGCTGTTATTGTTTGAAATGGCATTGATGAATTTCTCTTTTATTTACATTTTCTAAATTTATTTTCTTTTCTTTCGTAAACAGTGCGATCGTTATTTGCTTTTCGGTTTTTCTTTGCTTTCGTAAGATCGTCTTTTGTTTTTCTCTCTCTTTTTCTTTTACATTTGGAAATATCTTTCTTTTTTCCATTTCGTTTACTTACGTTTCTCCAAGGGTCAAGAACGTTCATTTTTTTTTGTTTATGTTTAAGTTCTCTTTCTCTGCTTGAAATTAAACGATCAAAAATGTTTTCGCATTACTCGTTCTCTTTGCGATCGTCATTTGTTTTTCTTTTACCGTTTCTTTTTTTTTCCTTTTGAAAATTTCGTTGGTTTTCTTTCTTTTCCATTGCGATTACATTTTTGCAAAGGTCAGAAGCGCTCCTCTTTTTTTGTTCTTATTCGTTTATCTGTGTTTTATGTTTTCATTTGTTTTTCTTTTGCTGTTTCCTTTTTTCCTTTCGAAAATTTCGTTGGTTTTCTTTTCCACTTCGATTACATTTTTCCAAAAATCAGAAGTGCTCTTCCTTTTTTTGTTTTTATTTGCTTATTTGTGTTTTCTGTTTTCATTTGTTTTGACGAATAAAAACGTTCCTTTGCGATCTTCATTTGTTTTCGTTTTTATTTTTCTTCTTTTATGAAGTTATCGCTTTTCCACTTCGAATATTTTTTTTTCTGAGTTTCTTTTTTTTTCGTAAATATTATGATTGTTTCTTGTCTTCTTTTTGTTTGCGAATTATTATTTTTTTTTATTTTAAATTTGCTACTTTTTTGTGTTTTTATTTATTTTTTTCATTATGATTGTCATTTGTTTTTCCTTTTTTCGCTTCGGTTTCTCGTTCTGCGTTTTTTTGTTTGTTTTGTGTTTGTTTTTCAGAAAATAAGTTATCAGAAATTTATTTTCAAATGTTTTGCGTTTCTTCGTAAATGTTGCGTTTGTAATTTGTTTTTCTACCTCTTTTTTTTCTGAATTTCTAATTACCATTAAATAGTTTTCTTTACTTTTAATCTTTTAATTTTTTTCTCACTCTCTCTAGAAATTTAAATTTTTTTTTCCCTCTTCGATTGTTTCCATTTGGCTTTGTTCGTTTCATTCTCATCCGTAAATATTGCGATAATGTTTTCCTTTTCCTCTTTCTTTATTTATGAATTTATCTATTTACGAACGATTATTATTAACTAATTTTATTGTTATGATTTTTATTACGATCGTCATTTGTTTTTTTTTCTTACTTTTTTTAAGAATTTGTTTTTCCATTTAGATTACGTTTTTCCAAAAGTCAGAAATGTTTTTCTTTTTTTTTTAATTGTTTATCCATGTTTTCTGTTTTCATTTGTTTTTCTTTTGCCGTTTCCTTCTTTATTTTTGAAAATTTCGTTGGTTTGGAATTTGTTTTCCTATCTCTTTTTATTTTGTTTCTGAATTTTCACATTGTGTGTGGTACAATAAAACAATGATTTATACTCCAATTTACTGCTGCGTTTATAAATCGTGACGTTGTATTTCGTACGTAGTGTCGCAGCATGGTTTTAGAGCGAACAGTTGTCATTCACCCTGTACGTTAAAACAGAAGTTTTTGTTTTCCTCAGCTTAAATGATTGACGTTTTTCTTTGGTGCGGTAATGCAGTGGTAAATTGGGTAATTTTGAGGAGGACACAGTGCTGCCAACTTCATGAGAACCCGGTAATTAATGATCGAATGCAATCTAAACTCCGACACAACAAAAGCACGATAATTTATACTCTTTTCCAATTTGCATTGTAAAATGTTAGTCAATCGTTTAATATTCAAACTATGTTTGAGCTATTGCATTGATTAACTAGTACTAAAATAATTACAGGAAACAAGTTTGTTTTTATTATAAATAAATAAGAAGATAAATAAAATGACATTTAATTATATCGTAGTAAAAGAAACTTAACTCAGACTTTCGTTCCTATGTAACAAAACGAAATTCAGATGTGTTTCAAGGTCACGGTCACCAAACTGAATTTAATTTCAATGTTTGTGTCGTTCATTTTTTGTTTTGGCAGAACAATTGTGCGTCACCCTATATAATATATTGTGATAGACGGGCGGTTAAAAATAATAAAAGAAAGAGTTTGCCAATTCGTAAGGCCTCGTCGTGTTACTGTTCTAGTTACAAACCACAACGGTAGTGAAAGAGAGAGAGATTCTATTATATTTTTCGGGATTGTCGAGATCTTCTTCTACAAAACTATATCGTACGAAACAATGCTAAACAAATTCAAAATAACTTTACAAAAAGAAGAAACGGCATTCTGTACATCAAATAAAGCAGTTGTAAGTTTTTTAAAACACAATTAAGTTGGAATTCACGATTGCGATCACACTAGGACATGTCACTTCTGCCGAAGAGTTCACGACCATATACCTTCTGACTGTGTGATCATCCTGTTTCATGACAACCAGCCGTTTTTTATTTAATTCATATTAGAAGTTCCGATTACAAACAAAAACCAACATGTAGGATCGAGTTGTAAAGTGGTGCCCATTTTTCTAATGAGTCATCGCGGCATTGCCTAGTTCGACCGGTCTTAGTCATGTTTAGTTTATAATTGCATTAAAATAACCGTCTTTTATGAGTCACGTCGGCGACTGTCCGATGACGCAATGGCAGATGCAGTTTTGTTGCAAAGCTCAGTCTCATTATCATAACGGCGAAGTTGTCATTTATCTTAACTTGTGAAATTAATTTAATGATTTAGAAAATGCCCTTGCAATTTTGGCATACCCTATATGTATATATTCTTGTTGTTACAGAATTAAATTCAAAATTTTAACTTTTATGATGTCCACCTATTTTATTTTACTTAATAATAAACTGTATATAGATATGAAATTTTAGAAAACAATCATGGAAATTAAAAGAAAAGATGTTTTTGATTATATCCTGCATGTAATTAAAGTAATTTTGATTGCCAAAAAATTCTTTTAATGTCATTTCTGCTGCAACCATACGTCTTCTTCTGAATATGCGATCCCGTTTCGTGACAACTAGCAGTCTTTTATGTGGTTCATACCGGAAATTCCGGTATGAAAAAAATCTCATTTACAGTTGCGCAATCATATAGAAATGAAATAGCGACAGCAAAGGACCTATCATCGACCCTTGAGGTTTACCCAATGAATCTCTCCGCATCTGATTAAATTTTAAATATTTGCTTGATGTCAAGGGGTGAAAAATAAATATTTTGATTTGTCTGATAGCTTTCGAGAAACGTTCTTAGAAATATGATGAAATGTACCCATCTACATCTACTAAACATATTTTTTTTATATTAAATTTGAGTTTTCTGGTACGCTTAATAAAGACTGTCCTTTTTTGTTGCAGATTTTTAGCGATTTGGTGGCCTCTGAAGTGCCAGATAACGAAACGCCGCGCAAGAATAATGATCATGTTCATCTGGTTCATAGCCCTAACGACGACGATTCCCTGGGCGATCTTTTTCGATTTAGTGGTGATCTTCAGCGACGCCCCCGACGTCCAGCTGTGCATCGAAGTCTGGCCGGACTCGATGAACGGCGCCCTGTACTTCCTAATCGCGAACATGGTGTTCTGCTACATCCTGCCGATGATCCTGATCACGATGTGCTACGTCCTAATCTGGATAAAGGTATGGAAGCGAAACATTCCGACGGATACGAAAGACGCTCAGATGGAACGTATGCAACAGAAATCGAAAGTGAAAGTCGTAAAAATGCTGGTGGCGGTCGTGATACTTTTCGTGGTGTCGTGGCTCCCCTTGTACGTAATATTCGCTCGCATCAAACTCGGAGGGGACATCGAATCCTGGGAGGAAGAGATACTACCCATCGCGACGCCGATCGCTCAGTGGTTGGGGGCGTCGAATTCTTGCATAAATCCGATATTGTATGCATTTTTCAACAAGAAATTCCGTCGCGGCTTTATGGGCATCATCAAAAGCCGACGATGCTGCGGTCGCCTGAGATACTACGAGACCGTCGCCCTAATGTCATCGTCGACAAGTATGCGTAAGTCATCGCATTTCTACAACAACAATTCGTCGACGAGGAAAGTGCCCCCGGTGGCTCAGGAGGCGGCCGCAGTTTCGTACATTTACAACAACACCGGCGTGTAAATCGTAAAAGTGGAGTCCACCCGACCGGTGGATTGGTCCCTGCTCTAATTTCGAATTGTCTCCACTCAAAAGCGAGATGATTCACACGAAAACAAATAAATAAATAAATAACCTGGGCTTTTTGTGAATTGAATGTAGATTTGTCTGTAAATTATTTGTCGGGCAGAAAATAGGGTACAATACATAATAACAGATACTTAATTAAGTACATACCATATAGAGAGGAGTTTTTTTGTTGCGGGGCAAATAAAGCAACGAATTTTAGAACGAACTTTTGATGCACTATAGGAACAAGTTCAACAATAGTCTAAATAATGGCAGAAATCTTATACTACCACATAGGAGATATTACTATATTTATGTGTACTTTAAGAGAAAAAAAAAAAGAATTTGTAGAAAAATATTTTATATGTAATACGTAAGCATCGATGATGATGATGATGATGATCATAAAAAGAAACTTAAGGTAATGTTGAGCTTTAACTTTAAGAGAGATAGTAGAGACACTTGTCTTGAAACCGTGGTTGCCGAGGATGGGGTGGGCAATTTTTTTCCGCCCTCCCCGAATTTGCTTGCGCCACGTTTTACATTTAATAAATATACATATATAGTCGTTAAGCATCACCTCAAGCGTGTCTTATAATTTCAAATTTTCATTCAGTCAGTGGATGTAGATGTGCACTCTCTCTCTCTCTATAAATTTACGGTACCTGCATCTGCGTGCACGTATACACTATTCCTTTCCACAATTACGCTTAAAACAAGAAAAAAAAAAAGAAAAAAACAAGAAGAGATTTAGAGAACGCTATTTTTCCAAAACATACAGATACAGATATTTTTTCAAACTACTTGCGTTAACTATGATTTCCACCTTTGAATGTTGTTGCATGTTACTGTCGATTAATCTTAAATGTTTTAGTTCTTAAGGTTTGATGTCCTAGCTGTACGTAATTTAATTAGATCCCTCGAAGGATAAATAATAATAACATAATTAATAACTTGCTGTTACTGCTGTAAAATAATTGTTAAATATTTGGACGTATCAATGTTGATGATTAAAAAAAAGAAATGTTTGTATTACTGAGAGGTAAGTTAGAATATTTTCCCATTGATAAAAAAAAAGCGCTTATTATTCAATAATAGTCATTATGATATACTGCCCTTTTAGAACAATATCAACTACATACATATACAGCGCGTACAATAATCGTTTAAACAAAAAAAAAAAGTAAATTTGTTAATCTTACAGAGCACCGAATGTAACAGATTTTACGTGATTTGTCGAAATAATAAAATAACTCCAAACGTGCTTGTTGCGCAAATTACAAACAATAGAGAAATGTCGTAGATCAACGAAAATAAAGCAATAAAATTTAGATTTTAAAATACGTAGACCCGAATTACTCTTCTCTAATTCATTCTTCAATTCAAAGCCTCCAAGAATTATAATAACTCGAAATTAAAGCTCTTTCATAACTGAATAGAGATGTGATTTTTTTAATTCAAAATCGACTTAAAACAATTAAATATCTTGTGCATGTCGACGTTAAACACATATCAAGCAACCCACCCCTTCCCCAAAGCAGAAAAATTAATTTTCCCTCCTTGCAAACCATAGTCTTTATAGATCTCTAAGAAATTTTTAAATTAGCTTTCACTTTATAATTCAGTGAAAATATTTGCCTTTCACTTTCTTCGATTTTATTTTATTTTTTTAATAACGTTGAGCTTTCAGTTTCTTACATCACTTACAACTTCGGTTACACACAAAAAGACTTGCGCTTGTGTGTGAAGTTTCACTGCCAAAAAAATAAAATAAATAATAACTTAGTTCTTTTAATAATCGCAACAACGACAATAAACAAGGTCTTCTCATCCGGAAACTGGCCGCGTTTGCGCCGGAAGTTACGTTACAACCGGAAGCGTTGCGATTTTTTCCGACCCTGTTACATTCGGTGTTTTGTAAAAGACTTTGATGTACGAGTTTTCTATTGTATTTTTATAAAGCGCAAAGTTTCTGTGTGTGTGTGTTTTAGGGGGAACTGTTGTTCTTGTTGTTGTTGCTGTTGTTCGCGTAAGCAGTAGTCTGCGAGCTACGCCATAATTTAAATTCTGGAGGAAAAAAAATTGTTTTCAAAGGTATATAGATATAATTGTTAGTTGTTGTTGAGTGTGCGTGCGTGCGTTTTTTTTTTTTTTGGTTTTTTGGAAAACCGCAAAAAGCAGAAGCTTCAGAGGTTTCAAAGAAAAAGTCCAATTTTTTTGTGAGGTGTTGGTTTTAATGCTGTGGTGGAGTTGAAGAATTTTTTGCATACTCTTGACGTAAAGTAAAAATTAATCTAAATCAAACGTACGCATTCAAAATTCTGATCTACACGTCTAATTCCATTTTGTTAGTTGTGAACCAGCCTCAAACGACCTAATGTATGAAAACAGTTTTACGTAGAATCCAGGCCCGTCTTAATGAAAATGGTGGACACTTTAATCACCTATTATGATTTTACTTTGAATTTTGATTAAAATTTGTTAACAAAACGGAGCTTTAATGCCATTTCCTTCGATAAGAAAAGTGAGGTTAAGTTATACGTCAATTTTTGACGTTTCAAGCAAGGCTAGTTCACAACTAACAATTCACGACCAACTACGAGAAGAAATTTTAATAAAGGCACGTTGTTTTTCAATCAATTAAAGAAAAAACTATGCGTCTATATACAGGATGGGTCTTGTATTCTCTGCCTTTATTGTTGACACACTTAGAACGTCCTTGTGTATTGAATGGTTGTCATATATAAATTTACATTTTATCGGAACACCATCGTGTACTGAATCGTGTGGCACATACTCCTTTGGTTCAACTTAAAAACCATATACAACGTGTAAACCGATTTATGTGGCCTATCAGTTGGCATAGTGGACAAGACAAAGAGAGAAATTGAAACAAACATGGCAAAGACAAAGAACGCAATGGTGTATTGCAGTTCGAACTTCCTGTCTTTATCTTTACGTTTACTCCGAAGTATTTCCTTCTTTGTCTTGCCTATGTCACACCAATTGATTTACACATTGTATAATATATATTGTTATTGATATCTACCACGTTACGACTTAAATTGACGATTACCACTTCTAGTATTAGTATTTCTTTTGTTTCTGGGTTATCCTCAAGTTGCGAGCCTTCAAGAAAAGACACTGACAAGTCCTTAGTGTACAGGGCGTCCCAAACACATTGTATAATATGTATTGCAATTGATATCTACCACATTACGACTTAATAAATTGACGATTACTACTTCTATTATTAGTTTTTCTTTTGTTTCTGGGTTATCCTCAAGTTGCGAGCCTTCAAGAAAAGACACTGACAAGTCCTTCATATACAGGGTGCCCCAAACACATTGTATAATATGTATTGCAATTGATATCTCCCACATGACGACTTAAGTTGACGATTACTACTTCTATTATCAGTATTTCTTTTGTTTCTGGGTGATCCTCAAGTTGCGAGCCTTCAAGAAAAGACACTGACAAGTCCTTCGTATACAGGGTACCCCAAACACATTGTATAATATGTATTGCAATTGATATCTACCACATTACGACTTAAATTGACGATTACCACTTCTAGTATTAGTATTTCTTTTGTTTCTGGGTTATCCTCAAGTTGCGAGCCTTTAAGAAAAGACACTGACAAGTCCTTCGTATACAGGGCGTCCCAAACACATTGTATAATATGTATTGCAATTGATATCTACCATATTACGACTTAAATTGACGATTACTACTTCTATTATTAGTATTTCTTTTGTTTCTGGGTTATCCTCAAGTTGCGAGCCTTCAAGAAAAGACACTGACAATTCCTTCGTGTACAGGTTGTCCCAAACACATTGTATAATATGTATTGCAATTGATATCTCCCACATGACGACTTAAGTTGACGATTACTACTTCTATTATTCGTATTTCTTTTGTTTCTGGGTTATCCTCAAGTTGCGAGCCTTTAAGAAAAGACACTGACAAGTCCTTCGTATTCAGGGTGCCCCAAACACATTGTATAATATGTATTGCAATTGATATCTACCACATTACGACTTAAGTTGACGATTACTACTTCTATTATCAGTATTACTTTTGTTTCTGGGTTATCCTCAAGTCGCGAGCCTTTAAGAAAAGACACTGACAAGTCCTTAATGTACAGGGCGTCCCAAACACATTGTTTAATATGTATTGCAATTGATATCTACCACATTATGACTTAAATTGACGTTTGCTACTTCTAGTATTAGTATTTCTTTTGTTTCTGGGTTATCCTCATGTTCCGAGCCTTTAAGAAAAGACACTGACAAGTCCTTAGTGTACAGGGTGTCCCAAACATATTGTATAATATGTATTGCAATTGATATCTCCCACATTAAGACTTAAATTGACGATTACTACTTCTATTATTAGTATCTCTTTTGTTTCTGGGTTTTCCTCAAGTTTCGAGGCTTTAAGAAAAGGCACAGACAAGTCCTTAGTGTACAGGGTGTCCCAAACAGATTGTATAATGCGTATTTCAATTGATATCTCCCATATTACGACTTAAATTGGCGATTACTACTTCTAGTATTAGTATTTCTTTTGTTTCAGGGTTATCCTCAAGTTGCGAGCCTTTAAGAAAAGACACAGACAAGTCCTTAGTGTACAGGGTGTCCCAAACCTCTAAGAAAATGCCGTTTTATATACATATTATAAAAAAATAATTAATAAAAGTTGTGTAGGTCTCCATTCCGCATAATTTAAAATTATTTCCAACTATACAGGGTGCTTCATTTAAGAGGTTACAGTAAGAAGTTACAGAGCTAACTTTTTTTATAAATAGCAATTTACGGAATCTTCTAAAGACTACCCAAAGTGCAATGTCAGAAGGAGTGTGGGATTCATACCGACTACCTCCTGGGGAAAGACGGCCTATCACCATCTCCCCCCGGCAATCCCCTGCATGCCTACCAACTAAACTAGCCCTATCTTCTGTAAAAGTATCACCATTTGGCATTTGTTCCTTACCTTGTCTTTTTTTCTTCTTTCTTCTTTTATTTCTCTTCTACTTTCACTATCTTATGACTTCTTCTTTGGTCTTCTCATTCTCTTTTTGTTTTCTGTCGCCATTTCCGTTATTTTTGTCCCGTCTTCTTTTATGTCAAATATTGTATCAATTCTGTTATTCACAGCTATACTTTGTTGCATTTCTTCCTCTGCTGTTCTTCTCATTGCTTCCCATCTTCCGCATGCGAAGAAGGGATGCTCTGCATTGTCTTCTCCCACACTGCAGTATCTGCAATTCGTATGTTGCATTCATACAGGCTACGCCCCGTGGAGAAGACGACCTATCACCCTCTTCCCCCGGCATTCCTGCCAACTAAACTAGCCCTACCTTCTGAAAATAGGTATCATCATTCGGCATTTCTTCCTTACCTTGCCTTTTTCTCTTCTTTCTTCTTCTATTTCCCTTCTACTCTCACTATCTTAAGGCTTCTTTAGTCCTCTCATTCTCTTTTTGTTTTCTGCTTATAATTTCTGTCGCCATTTCCGTTATTCTTGTCCTGTTTTCTTCTTTTTCGAGCATTATATCGATTATGTTATTTACAGCTACACTTTGTTGCACTTCTTCCTCTGCTGTTCTTCTCATTGCTTCCCATCTTCCGCATGCGAAGAAGTTGTGCTCTGTCTTCTCCCATATTGCAATATCTGTTTCGGTTTTTTTTAATTTTCATTTTGTTTTATTCGTACACCCATGCCTGCTCATTGATTGATCGCCATGTTTTCTATTACATCCTCGACCATTCTGCTCTCTCTCTCTCTCCTGCTTCTCATCTCAATTGCCATCTTCTTATTGTTTCATCTCTTCTCTAGATTTTCTCTAGTTGTTTCTTCCTTCTCTAATGCCAGCAGATCTATTGGTATTAACTTAGTCGCTTCTCTCGAGATGGTGCTATATCCTCTACACACTCATGGCGCTAGTGTCCTTTGGTAGTTCAGCAGTGGTCTTCTGTTCTTCTCTATCTTGCATACCCTACACCAAAAAGGAGCCGCGTATAATGTTATAGGCTTTGCTACCCCACTTATGATTCTCCTTCTCCCATCTCCTGGACCTTTCTTCTTTGCCATTAATATCGAAACCTACGCAACTTCTATTAATTTTTTTTTGTAAAAAGGCATTCTGGGACTATTTCAGAGGCCTGGGACACCTGTACAGCAAAAGCTCGTCGAGATGAAAGTGCGTTTCCTGCTCTAACTAAATACTTACGTAATTCGATTTCGTTTTCATGGACACTTATATTATCTTTCTCTTTCTAACTTAGTATTTTTTTTGAATCTCCGCTCTCTCTCTCGTTCTCTTTCTAATGCATTCCTTCTTGTAATGGGTTGCGAGTCATTTGAGTTTCCGGCTCAAAAACCGGAACTTTTCTTTTCCTTCCCCGTCGAGTCACCCCCAATAATTCTGCCAGTATTTTTAATACACTTTGATGAAATTAATTGTTGCTTAAGAAGATGAAAACCACTTGTAATAGAGTGAGCATATGATGTAGATGATTTATTTTATGATGTCTTGCCCCTTTTTCAAGTTACAATGAAACGATCGGTATTCATTAATTTTTTTTTTTCAATTGGAACGAGAGTGTATGCAAAGAATTCTTCCAAAAACTGAATAGCTTGTAGTTTAATGGTAGAGGAAATTTCTTTTCAAGTAGTCCATAGAAAACATACAGGAGCCAGTCCGTGTTTACTCACCCAGATTTGGGCATGGGAAGGAGAGGCCGTTTTGACGGCCTTAAAAATCCTCGGGCGATGACCAATAAAACGATAATTATTGCTCGTAAAATTTATACGATGACCGGCTCAATGCGGCGGCTTTACAGTAATTCAATTTAGTCTTTAACTGACGGCGCCATGTTGGTCTCCCAAGAGGAGAGGAAAAAGAAAATCGCGTCTGTGTAAATAAGTTATTTGGACTTTCCGTTTTAACGACCAGCTCTAGAACGGTAATAAATTTAGACAATCAAATTAAATGAGTTTATATTTGAGATGTGAAGAAGATAAAAAAAAATATATAAGTACATAATTATATAGAAGCAAAATGAAGAGGAAATATTTTTGTAAAGCAGAAGCGCGTTAGGTATTCCGTTGTTGGAAGCTTTTATTGCGTTATCAAATGATATAATTTAATGGTCACCAGAAAGATTAGGTATAAGCTCGTTCGAATGGAACCCGAAGAGAAATTGATAAAGCAATAACAGCTTCATGTCTATAAAAGCCTCCCACTTACTTACATTTATCAATCAGTCGAGAAAAAAAAATATATATTCGAGCACCCTCAAACTAAAAAACGCTCTTTCACAAGTAAACACCTCACGTTTTTTTTTTCATCTTCTTCAAACAGTCCCCTCCAATACCAACCCCCATGTGACATAATTTATTTCTCCGATAAAGAAAAAAATCCGGCATAACTCAGGTTTCCATTCGCAGTCTGCAAGCGGCATTTTTGAGTTCTAAACTGTTTCAATGGCCCTTCTAATGGATGCGTGGGATCTCGGACGTGCGCCGGCGGAAGAAATTTCCCGCGTGGGAAGCGGAAAGTTGGCGGAAGCAAAACGATCTGCAGAAACTGTTCCAAGTGAGTCATTAATTTTACATTTCAAGGCGGCGCAAAAAAGGAGGCATCAGCGGGGAAAACGTCCTTAATACATTGTGGAACGCAGAAGCAACAAGAACAGATTTAAGTGAAGCAGTTTAATCCCTAATCCCATCCCATTAGGATGTATATTTAGGAAGCTGTAAATCTTCCCTTAGCCTATTTTTTTTTTTAATAACAGAGTTTGATGACGCTCATCCAGAGATTGTAATAGTCCTTTTGCAATGACTTACTGATGCCCAAGCCAAATTCATAACGACTTCCAATTTGGGTAATGATTAAATACCCCGTTACGGAAGGAAATTGGAAACAACCAGGACGATTAAGGATGAAAAGATACGAGGAAGACCAAAGACCATTTTCACAATGGCTTCCAATTTGGCTAGTGAAATACCCCAGTATGGCTTGGAATTACGGAATGGAATCGAAAAAATACATGTAGAACGATTGAAGAAGCAATAAAGAGGAATATTCAAAGACAATCGAAAGCAAAATTGCAATTTCTATAATGATTTTCAACTTGGCTGGTGATGGAGTAGCCTAGTATGGCTTGAAATTATGACAGGAAGCTTAAAACATACGAGCAGAACGATTAAAGAAGGAAAGAGATGAGTAAGAGGAATATTCAAAGACAAACGAATGCAAAAGTGTAATTTCCAAAATAATTTCTACTTGGTTAGTGATGAAATACCCCAATATCGCTTGGATTATGGCAGAAAATTGAAAAAATTTGAGCAAAACAATTGAAGAAGAATATCTGCCAACATTAAAGATTAGTATTTGTATATGGCAAGATATCTTTGAAGAAGAAAAGCAAATGTTGATTAAGCAAACCTAAAGATTGAGAAGAAATACTCAAAATCTCAAGCGGACGTGAGTGTACGGGCTTTAGACTTTTTCCTCAAAGAACAAATCAAACTAAGTTGCATTAATAGCATCTATGATTTTACGACCAAGGATTTTATTCTTGAAGCCTTCCAAGCTAGTCCTAATTTCTTGTTCCTGTCCTCTCCAAATCTCCTGCATCACCTTTCGGTCTTCTACTTCGAACTCTTTTTTCTTCATTTTCCAAATTACGAGATCGTCAAAATTCCTTGGTCATGCTTCTTCCTGTTGCTTCCAACTACCTGCAAGTCCTTCCTTGGCCATGCTTCTTTCTGTTGCTTCAAGTTATCTGCACTTCCTTTCAATTTTTCTTCTTCAAGTTACGAACTCGTGTTTCTAGAACGTTGCGAGGTCTTCAAAATTCCTTGGTCATGCTTCTTTCTGTTGCTTCCAATTACACCCACATCTCCTTTCCGATTTTCTTCTGTGAACTTTGAGAGGCTTTCTTCCTTCTTTTCCAACTTACGAACTCGTGTTTATTTTCCATATTGCGTATTCGTCAAGCTTCCTCCTATCGCTTCAAATTGCCTTCACGTCCTCCCATGGCCACGCTTTTTCTGTTGCTTCAAGTTATCTGCACTTCCTTTCTGATTTTCTTCTGTGAACTTTGAGAAGTTTTCTTATTTCTTTTCCAACCTACGAATTCGTGTGTCTTCTCCCAATTTAGGAACCGCATTCCCAAAATGTAAATTTTCCAAATTTCGAGATCGCCAGAATTCCTTGACCATGCTTCTTTCAGTTACCTCCAATTATCTGGACCTCATTTCTTCTGTAAACTTCTTCTTTTTCCAACTTCCGAATCGTGTTTCTTACTTTGCTTTGTGCTGCTTGTAATCACCTGCACCTCCTTGTCGATTTTCCCCCTGTAAGCTCTTGATTCTTCATTTCCAAAATCGAATTTATAATTATTGTGTCTTGAAGTATCGTCTCTTCATGCGAACAAACAAAGCGATTCGTGTCTTCAACTTTAGATGCTTCATTTTAGTTCCTATTAAGTTGGAACATTCTTCGTTTAACTTCACTTTTTCATCGAGCATGCCCAAATTTCGCTCAATTTTAAGCGTTTTGGTGAAATGGTTTCGTTGGTATTGCTATCAACAATGGAAAGTACTCTAGGACATTCTTCTTCTTTTTTTTTTGAAGTCGTTTCTGTAACATCAAAATTTGTTGATCCCCTGCACGTTTTCGTCGTCCATGAACTTTTCCAATTATGTTGGGTCTTGTGTCAGGAGCGTCGAAATGTCTTAACCATGCTTCTTTCTATTACTTCGAATCATCTGATTTTCTTTTGGCAATTTTCTGTTATTATTATGCAGAGGAGTTGCTGGCTTCTCACGCCAAATCGATCTGCTATTTCTTCCTTGATAAATCCCTTGCTACTCTTATCCTTTCGTGGAAAGATCTTCTAGGACTACTTTGTTCCTTTTTCTAGGCGGTATCCACCTGAAGGGGTATCCTATCTATAATTTTCCATCTTCATAAACTATTTCTTCCTTTTTCCATCTGAAGATTATGCGAAGACCAATCTCCATAACCTGCGTGAACCGTTTCCAGCTTCTTCGTTCGATTCTAGTCATTACTGTCTCTTTCTTCTTATTTCCTCATTGATGGCGTAGCCTGTTCTGAGTACTCCCGCGCTTCTCCTCAGATAAAATTTGCTCTCCTCCTAACTACAGCGTTTATTGCCCGAATTTACCATCCTCAGCATAGTAGAGACTCTACCAAGGCTCTTCCCTCCTCTATTTTCTTAGTTCCACTTGTAAGACGCCCATCCCACCACTTACTCTCTTACTTTGCTCTATTCTATTTTTTATTTGAAAAGATCCAACGCCATCTTTGGTTGTAATAGCAGTTTTCTTTTCGTTTTCCCAAATTCTGAGCTTGTGAGTTTGTGGAACGTGGAAATTTTCGTTGCCTCGAATCGCTTCCATCTGAAAATTATGCGAAGGCCACCTCCGTAGTGTGCGCGAACCATTTCCGGCTTCTTCGTTCGATTCTAGCCTTTGCCGTCTCTTTCTTCTTATTTCCTCGTTGATGACATAGCCTCTTCTGGATACTCCCGCGCTTCTCCTCAGATAAAATTTACTCTCCTCCTAACTTCAGCGTTTATTGTCCAAATTTGCCATCCTCAACGTAGCAGAGGTTCTACCAAGGCTTTTCCCTCCTATTTTCTTAGTTCCACTTGTAAGACGCCCATCCCACCACTTACTCTCTTACTTTGCTCTATTCTATTTTTTATTTGAAGAGATCCAACGCCATCTTTAGTTGTAATAGCAGTTTTCTTTTCGTTTTCCCAAATTCTGAGCATGTGAGTTTGTGGAACGTGGAAATTTCCGTTGCCCCGAATCACTTACATCTAAAAATTATGCGAAGGCCACCTCCATAGCGTGTGCGAAACATTTCCGGCTTGTTCGTTCGATTCTAGCCTTTGCTGCCTCTCTCTTCTTATTTCCTCGTTGATGACATAGTCTCTCCCACGCTTCTCCTCAGATAAAATTTACTCTCCTCCTAACTTCAGCGTTTATTGTCCAAATTTACCATCGTCAACGTACCAGAGGCTCTACCAAGGCTCTTCCCTCCTATTTTCTTAGTTCCACTTGTAAGACGCTCATCCCATCACTTATGTCCGTGTTCATTGAGATTTCCTTCAATGTGGAAACCCTTAGAATGGGATTGTAGTAAGGCAGATGCATTATAACAGTACCCATTCTAAGGGGTCCCTTATTGAAGGAAGCCTCAAGGAAGCATCACTTTCTCACTTTGCTCCATTCTATTTTTTATTTGAAAAGATCCAACGCCATCTTCAGTTGTAATAGCAGTTTTCTTTTCGTTTTCCCAAATTCTGAGCTTATGAGTTTGTGGAACGTGGAAATTTCTGTTTTCCCGAATCACGCCATCGGTTTTTGCAAAGCTCCAGATGTCTTCGACTTTCATTTCCAAGAAGACGTTTAACGGTCCTCTCACTTTCGCAGTCCAGTTTGCTTGGGCCAAATATACCAAAACTTTTTATTATGCATTACATCGTGATGTAAGTCGGATTTTAATTCGTCTTCTTTTCTTAACCACGAGCTTCCACGATGATTTGGCGACGTTCAGAAAGGACATCACCAAGTAAGAAGCGAAAAATTATAGGAAAGTGGAAAGATTACATGAAATAGAAGACTACCAATCTCATAGAGCTTGAGGCAAAAAGAACCATGTAAAAATGTGAACCAGAAGAGGCCAGGAAATCATCCCTAGGTGGGGGAAAAAGTTGTCAAAAGCTCTTTTGATTCAACCAAGGAAGGTTCCAAACAGCAATAATTTTATGCAAAACTTTTGATATATTCTGGATTTTAAAGCAATGGAAGCAAGACATATCAAATCAAATAATAAAAATAGAAGAATATTTTTCGTGCAGGCAACTTTGATTGCAATAGGTACATGAAAGTCGAAATTATAGAAAAACGTTTCCGATTCACATCTGACGACAATGAAACTCCCTGTGTTTTGTTTTTGTTTTTTTTTTTTTTTTTGAAAAATGTAAGTAAGCATTGCGGAAATATTGACGTGCATTGTCCGTCGCGGATAATAACTCAACCACCATTCTTGTAAATGATGCAGTCGCTTCGTCCTTTATTGATTTTGCCGCATTAAAGTTGCAACGCGAAAGCACTTGCTTTGCCTAACCCGTTCCGCGTATGTAAAAACTTTTATACATACCCACCCCCTTTTCCCCCCTTTCCCGACGGTGCGTTTTAGAAGAGGCAGCAAAGTTAAATACGTAAGGCCGTTTAATCGAAATGAAAACAAATCCCAAAACTTACAAAGCTGGTCCGTTCGTTAGGTTATGGCTTTGGTTTCCGAAGAATATTTTGTATACTGTGCGTAGTCTTAAGAGAAATTAGGGTATCACTAGCAAACGTGGCAGAAAATTCAAGTTCAACTTCGCGAAAGAAAAACGTTTTTCTTTCTTGAACCCATAAAATAGGCGATAAGTGATAAGGATGACTTAACTACAATAAAATAAACTGTAGCCGTTATTTTAACAGATAGATAATAAAAACTTGTGGAACACTTTTCTTTTGTCTTATTAATTTCGAATTCCCTCGAAAATGTGCGGGACTATTGAAAATACGTGACGGAAAAAGTAAACGCGCGATTAGTTTTCGTATTTTCTCTCGTTAAGCCACCGACTGCGCTTTCTGTAAGTAAACGATAATATCTGCTAATACAAGTCCGAACTGCGGCAAGTTTACAACGAAGCAGCTTATTCCGAAACGATAACAAGGCGATTAAAATTATTGTTCAACGTACCGGAAAGATAAGTCCAAGAAAGTTAACAACAGAAGCAGTAAACTTAGCATCCGAGAATTAAACCATATATTATATACAGTGTCTAATCGAATAAGTTTCACATACTGCATATAGACGTAGAGTAATTGAGGTCAAGTTTTAAAAATATCTTTGAAAAAAATTCCAAAAGATCGTGCAGATTAACGTATGCAGATCACTCAGTGTTAATTATACACGTTCAGTGTATTTTAAGTGCTTCAGTTTCCTCTCTCTTTGGTAAGTTAATTATGGACTTGTCAAATTTACCAATTAATTAATTAAGGGAGTAAACCACCAACGCACTTCCTTCACAATTCGATTAGGCCTTCCTCTTATCAGCGAATTTAATCGAGTCCATTGTGATTCCGTTCGTCTCGTACAAAGCTCCCGGACTCGAAGGAAGTCGAAACGTATTTCCAGCGACTCGCCAAATAAATTATGTCTCGAGAAGTAAGGCAAACTCCACCCGAGCTAACTTTTATTGAAAAATGTCTTATCAGTGCAGGGGCGAGCTGAATAATTTATCGGCCCTTAAACGTCTGCCTCTTATTTAACGCGCCTGAAATACGTTCTCATATTTAGCCCGTTCAAGGGCGAAGGAAGCAAGCGGAGATGCTTCTTGCCGTTAGCATTGACATCGATGTTCGATGGTCGGATTGGGGCCGTTCAAAGGGGCCCCCCATAAATCCGCGAAATGACTCCGGCCGCACAAATCATTGATGGCTATCAAATGCACGTTTTTGAAATCGTGTCAATGTCGTCGCTTAAATTCAATTTCCGCGTTTTCATGCGGGTTGTTTATTCACTGGTGGCACAAGATCATGTTCATAAATTAAGGACCTGTCCTCATGCTTTGCATTTATATACGTATCACACTGAACGGTTTTACGTAAAAACTTACATCGAAGCGAATTGACTTACGCAATGGTAATAACATTTTAAAAAACAATAAAAATAAAAGACAATCGATTTTACGACATAATTAATAATTTCTTTTTTCAAAAAACAAAAAGCAACGAAACTGAAACATTTTTTTTTATTTACGAAATAGTAATAAAATTTAAAAAAACAATAAAAACAAAAGACAATCGATAATTCATAATTTTTTTTTTTTTTAAACAAAAAGCAACGAAACTTAAGTAATATTTTTTTAATATACGAAATGATGATAAAATTTTAAAAAACGTTAAAAACAAAAGACAATCGATTTTACAATAGAATTCAATAAATTAGTAAATTCAAGAAGAACACTGTTTGGAAGGACAGGAAGCGGAACAAAGAAAACAAATGAACAAAATTGTAAAAAAATATATACAGGGTGTTAGGTTATTGCTTGGACAAATTAAAACTGTAAATGAAGGGTGTCGTATGGGATCAGAAAGTACTCAAACATGCCGGATTTTCGGTACATTTTGAAAAAATGCAAAAAGAGCGAACTATTGAGAACCGCTGATAGTACTTACGGAGCCAGCGCCGATTAAAGATGTTCGAAAGTCATGCCGTCAGCTCGAATGCATGCATCAACACGACGCTGTAAAACTGCCCGCACACGGAAAAAGAGCGCCGGCGATATCTACGCTCTGCAGCACGTGCATTGCACCTACATTCGCCATACGTCAGAATAATATCAACAAGTTCGTAATTTGTGTATGCATTCATTTTGTCCCGACCTGCACACTCCGAAATATGTTAAGACACTGAACGTGCGTTATTTGCTTGTCATAAAATAATAAACCATCTGGGAATTTATAGCAAGGAGATCGCCCGCCCGGATGGCGTTCGGCACATGGGTGTAACAGTAGATAAGACAATCAGTGGTTTCGAAACAATTTTTATCGATTTTTGTTTGAATTTTTTCCGGGAAAACGAAAGCCGGAACACCCTCGAATGTAAAGGCTTTTTTACTGTACAGAGTGTTCTCCATACGTGGTTTGCAGGTGTCCAGGCAATTACCTAACACCCTGTATATTTAAAAAAAACTAAAGAGACATCTCAAAGCAGATTCATAAATTAAAACAAACGAAAAACAAGCTTTCGACACGTTTTAAGAGATGGCACTCACCGTTTTTCTTTTTGAAAAAAAAAATGAAAAGCAAACAAACTGAAACGAAGAATCTTTCAAAAAATTACGAAATAATAACATTTTTAAAACAATCAAAACAAAAGACAATCGATTTTTACAACGTAGTTAATAATTTTTTTTAACAAAAAGCAACGAAACTGAAATAATATTTTTTTAATTTACGAAATGGTAATAAAATTTAAAAAAAAACATTAAAAACAAAAGACAATCGATTTTACAATAGAATTCAGTAAATTAATAAATTCAAGAAGAACACTGTTTGGAAGGACAGGAAGCGGAACAAAGAAAACAAAGGAACAAAATTGTAAAAAAAGATATATTTAAAAAAAAAACAAAACAGACATCTCAAACCAGAATTCGATAGATTCATAAATTAAAACAAACGAAAAACGCATGTTCGACGCGTTTCAAAAGATGGCGCCGTTTTTCTTTTTGAAAAAAAAAAAAAATGAGAAGCAAACAAACTGAAACGAAGAATCTTTCAAAAAATTACGAAATAATAACATTTTTAAAACAATCAAAACAAAAGACAATCGATTTTTACAACATAATTAATAATAATTTTTTCAAAAAACAAAAAGTAACGAAACCGAAATCATATTTTTTTAATTTACGAAATGGTAATAAATTAAAGAAAAAAACAATAAAAACAAAAGGCAATTGATTTTACAACATAGTTAATAATTTTTTTTTAACAAAAAGCAACGAAACTGAAATATTTTTTTATTTATGAAATAGTAATAAAATTTAAACAAATAATAAAAACAAAAGACAATCGATAATTAATAATTTTTTTTTCAAAAAACAAAAAACAACGAAACTGAAATAATATTTTTTAATTAAAAATAGTAATAAAAGTTTAAAAATAATAAAAACAAAAGACAATCGATAATTCATAATTTTTTTTTTAAAACAAAAAGCAACGAAACTTAAATAATATTTTTTTAATATACGAAATGGTGATAAAATTTTAAAAAACGTTAAAAACAAAAGACAATCGATTTTACAATAGAATTCAATAAATTAGTAAATTCAAGAAGAACACTGTTTGGAAGGACAGGAAGCGGAACAAAGAAAACAAATGAACAAAATTGTAAAAAAATATACATATATTTAAAAAAAACTAAAGAGACATCTCAAAGCAGATTCATAAATTAAAACAAACGAAAAACAAGCTTTCGACACGTTTTAAGAGATGGCACCGTTTTTCTTTTTGAAAAAAAAAATGAAAAGCAAACAAACTGAAACGAAGAATCTTTCAAAAAATTACGAAATAATAACATTTTTAAAACAATCAAAACAAAAGACAATCGATTTTTACAACGTAGTTAATAATTTTTTTTTTAACAAAAAGCAACGAAACTGAAATAATATTTTTTTAATATACGAAATGGTGATAAAATTTTAAAAAACGTTAAAAACAAAAGACAATCGATTTTACAATAGAATTCAGTAAATTAATAAATTCAAGAAGAACACTGTTTGGAAGGACAGGAAGCGGAACAAAGAAAACAAAGGAACCAAATTGTAAAAAAAGATATATTTAAAAAAAAAAACAAAACAGACATATCAAACCAGAATTCGATAGATTCATAAATTAAAACAAACGAAAAACGCATTTTCGACACGTTTCAAAAGATGGCGCCGTTTTTCTTTTTGAAAAAAGAAAAAAATGAGAAGCAAACAAACCGAAACGAAGAATCTTTCAAAAAATTGCGAAATAATAACATTTTTAAAACAATCAAAACAAAAGACAATCGATTTTTACAACATAATTAATAATAATTTTTTCAAAAAACAAAAATCATATTTTTTTAATTTACGAAATGGTAATAAATTAAAGAAAAAAAACAATAAAAACAAAAGTCAATTGATTTTACAACATAGTTAATAATTTTTTTTAACAAAAAGCAACGAAACTGAAATATTTTTTTATTTACGAAATGTTAATGAAATTTTAAAAAATAATAAAAACAAAAGACAATCGATTTTACAACATAATTAATGCTTTCAGCGAATTAATAAATGTAAGAAGAAAACTGGAATGAAAGGTGGCAGAACGAAAAAAAAACAAGTGAACAAAACAGAATTCAGTAGATTCATAAAATTAAATTAAAAAAAACGAAAAAACTTTCGACGTGTTTCAACAGATGGCGCTGTTGAATGTCTTACAATGACAGCAACAGAAACGACTGTCAGTTGAAACTTAATCCTCAAAGGATGGTGATTTTTCAATATAAATTGCTAATAATTTGTTTGAGACGACGCGCGTGCATTTGTCAATCAATAATTTCGTAAATATTTTGAAGCTCGTATTCAAACATTAGCGATAAATCGAATAAACGACGTAAAGAGAACCGACTGATCAAAATGCAATGCTATAATGCATTCATAACATAGAGGTTTAAATTGTTTTCGTGTTGTAGTGATTTATTTGTATTTGGCGCCCTTTCAAATTACTGAACAAATGAATCCTTCACCAAATGTACAGGAGAGCCAATATTTGCTAGCATTTAATGCTATTTCCCTATCTAAAAAAAAAAAAAACGAGTCAACACAGTATACATACAGGGTGACTGACAATTGTTTCACAAAAAACGTATAACAGAATGAACGCCACAGATTATGTGAAAAGTGTTAAAGAAATTCTATGAAATAGCTTATGATTAATTTAAAATTTACCCAGACAGTATGTTAGTGTGTGTAGAGTTTTTATAATACGATTTATTAACAACATGGATATTTGAATTATTTTCGTGTTGTAGTGCTTTATTTGTCACCTGCCAAAGTAGGTACTTTACAAAATTTATACGGAATAATTTACTTCAGGTGACCCGCGTGCATTTGTCAGTCAATAATTTCGTACGTATTTTGTAGCTCGTACTCAAACAGTAGCGATAAACCGAATGAACGACGTAAAGGGAAGCGACTGATCAAAATGCAAGTATATAACGTATTCTTAACATGGAGGTTTGAATTGTTGTCGTGTTGTAGTGATTTATTTGTCCATTGGCGCTCTTTCAAAATTCTGAACAAATTAATCCTTCGCCATTTTATTTGAAATATACAGGAGAGCAAATGTATGCTAACATTTAATTGCACATGCTATTGCTCTGTCTTAAAAAAAAGAATCAATACAGTATACATACAGGGTGACTGACAATTGTTTCGCAAAAAAGCGCATAACAGAATGAACGCCGCAGATTATGGGAAAAGTGCTTATATGGTTAATTTACAATTTACCCCAAATACTATGTTATGACAGTGTGTGTAGAGTATTTCCAATACGATTTATTACTAACACGGATATGTGAATTATTTACGTGTTGTAGTGCTTTATTTGTTACCTGTCAAAGCAGGTATTTTATAAAATCCATACGGATTGATTTACTTCAGGTGATTCACTTGATCACATCAATTTTGTTTAAAGGTCAAGTTAACGTCAAACGCCGTAACAATGATAAAATTATAAAATACTTTTATGACTGTACATATTTCGTTTATTTGCTTAACTAGGGATATGTCGTCGTTTATTTTTCGAAAATTAAAGTACTATCCCCGCCAAAAAAAAATGGGGCAACTCTATACATGTATTTGTGAGTTATTTGATAAGTTTGAACGCAACTTTGAACTAGTCATTATGCTTGTTCTCCGATAACGTAAAAATAGACAGAAATAGACAATACGTAATTCGTCGTTTTTACAATGGAACACGTTACATATCCCAAATTTGTTTGTACATAGATTTTTTTTTAATATTTTTCCTCGTGGTTTCTTTTCTGGCGAAAAAATTGTCGGTAACCCTGTATATATGTACTGATTTACCTATTGCACTTTAATAAAAATTAATTCTGCTGAAATGAAGTTCATAAGGAAGGTGCTTTTGAATGATTATTTTGGCTATGTTTTAAACCAGAATTCATTTTTAGTTAAATTTATTTAAATAATTGCAGACAATTTGGCGGCCCTCTGATCAGATGCCCTTGTGCGTGGCTTTCATTAATTATTTCCGTACTCTATCTACTGTCTATCTACTCAAGAACCAGCCTGTAGACACATTTAAATAATTTTAAACATTTTTATTGCGATTATTAATTAAAATCGTATGATAACCGATGATAGCCAAAGTGACTGACTTGGCGGCAGCAAAAAAAAACGCAATAAAAAAAAATAATTCGTTGAGACGAAGATAAAAGAGTTCTGAACAATATTGCGCTCGTAAGGACCGGGCAAAAAATACTTACTTCTCCAAACTTCGCAGCCACGCTTTATGAGTTTCAATGTACTGGAAACATACTGCGTGATCTGCCAAAACAAAGATAAAAGTTTTGTAAGCGTACGTATACTACGTACAGTCAGAATTGAAAGTAATGCCTCCACACACCACTGTGATGCAAACAGCCGAAAATTTCAAACACAATTTTCTTAAATTTAAACTTATGACAAATGCGAAACAATTCAATAAAGTTTTGGTTTTAATATGAACATTCTTAGGTTATCTTTCAACGTGTGAGAACACCCACACGTATTGAAAGGTAACCGAACAGAATTAGAAATAACTGGAAGGTAGGCAACTTAAGTTACTCTGGTAACCGAAATTCCACTGATACAAAGGAGGACTCAAATAAAGGGCGTCACTGTCTGTTACATTGGACTATGTTCTCACTTTCAAGCAAGTGTCAGCATATATTACCTATGCAAAATACTCATATATTTGGACGATTACATAATTATCGTAAACGTACCGGAAGTTTCAGTTTCAGTTTCAGTTTCAGTTCAGTTGTGTTTGTTTTCAATAAAGAAAGACTTGAAGATCGTTTGTGGCATAACATCAAGTTATGTGGTGTTTTCCTTTGTACGTGTTAGGTCAATAAAGTTATCGAATTCATTGTTCAAATTACACACCAACATATTAGGTGGGAAATTCGTTTGATTGATGAATTCCTTTGTATGAAACTGCTGGTAACTTACGAGCAAAATAGTACGGAACTGGAAGGAGAAAGGAAATCCATAGAGTTATAAAATTCTATTGAATTACTACATGTAATCTCATCTTATTTTAAGCTGGTGTAATAAAAAAAAGATGGAGAGTACTCTAGAGCAGGGATGGCGAACCTATTTTTAAACATTTACACGTTCACTTTCTCCCAACATAAGAACGTCGGTGAAAAACGATCTGACAAAATATCTGTATTTTATACAGCAAAAATTAATCGAATTATTCCTACTTTTATTCAACGAAATAATTGAGTTATGTATTCAAATACAGTCCTTACTCGACAGCAAAAGCAGAAAATCGCTACATGCAACGGTAAAAGCAAAACATATGATGCAAGTGTTACAAAGATAAGCAATGGAAATAATAGTTACATAAGTATAGTCAGTGATAAAGAGAAATGTGAATCTAAATGCGAATTAAAAGACATCATCAGCTCTTTGAGAGTAAAACTGTCTTCTTCTGAAAATCAAATAGAAAAAAGCCGCGCGGAAAATGATGCACTCCTCAAACAAATACATATACTTAATGAGCAAAATCGGCAGAAAGAAACTATTATTTCTGAATTAAAATCAGTAATCGATAAATTAACCCAAAATGTTTCAAATAAAACATTACATGATTCTCATACACAGACAGAACTTAGTGAATTAAAATCAAGCCATTCTCAAACTTGCTTCACGAATCTCAATGCTTCTACCGAAAAAGCTGCACCAGTCTCTATTCCCAATGAAAATCAAGAAGCTACGATAAAGTTGAATACATCGAAAATATTGAAATCTAAAGTGTATTTGTTTGCCGACAGCCATGGACGTAACGGCTACTACAATTTGAGAAAACATTTAACACATAGTAACTTTGAATTCACAAATTTCTTTAAACCAAATGCTAAACTAAATGAAGTTATTTCAAATATACCAGCCATGACTAATCATTTAACAAAGCAGGATTATATCATTATTATTGGAGGTATAAATGACATCTTATCAAATAGTAACATCTCTACGCATGAATTCTTAAGAACGTTGAAGCAATTGCGACATACAAATGTTATTTTTGTCTCAATACCGTACTATCAACGACGATCCATTCTTAATGACATAATATATGACACTAATTTAGAAATATATAACGCCATGTTTGCTCATAGAAGTCACTCATACTTCATCAGCTCCAATAGTATCCTTCGATCTACAGATTTCACAGCACCTGGACTACACCTGAATCCGAACGGAAAATTAAAACTATTCAATTATATTGCAAAACTTATAACTGGGAATGATAATAGAAAATCCTTAACGGTCTATCCTATAGATGCAGTGAAACAGTCCGTGAACTTGGCAGTCAATAATGATACTACTGAAAAAAATTTTTTAAATAAAACTATTGCCACCAACGAGTTAACGTCGAACAGCGTCACCAACAACACCAGGATTATTCAACACCAGAAGAAATCAATCCAGTGCAGTAGCTCCTTCAGTGATGAAATAATACAGGATGCGGAAACTTTTTTAGAGCAAATAACAGACTAAGAATTTTCAATCTTAATATCCAAGGTCTTGGTTCTAAATTAAATGAATTAGAAATATTACTATATGATATTAACCCGGACGTTGTATGTTTATGTGAGCATTTCCTTTCTAGCGAAAATATAAAGGCGGCTACTTTGTTAAACTTTAAATTATGCGCTCACTATTGCCGTTCAAATTTCAAATGTGGTGGTGTCTGTATTTATGTAAAGTCTTCATTGGAAAATGTGTCAGTTATCAATGTTCAAAATATGTGCTCTGAAAAAGACTTTGAAATATGTGCCATAAAATTATTAATTTCTAGTAAATGTTTTACAATTCTAAGTATATATCGATCTCCTAGTGGTTCACTTGATATTTTTATATCGTCTTTACAAGATATTCTTGTGGGTATAGGGAAAAGTAAATCACACATAATCATATGCGGTGATTTCAATGTTAACTTTTTAGAACAATCACACGCCAGTAATGATATTATCAATTTATTACTTGAATATAATATTAAGCAAAGTATTTTTGTTCCAACTAGAGTTACGTGTCATTCCGCCACCTTGATTGATAATATTTTTTCAAGTGAATCAATATTGCCAGATAGTGCGAGTGTGACAGGCACACATCTCTCTGACCATTCATTTCTTTTATTAGATATATTAATTTCACCAGAGAATATTACTCATCAGCGGTTATGTAGATCATTCTCAGAAACCAGTATCGAACAATTTCAGAATCTGCTGATGAATGAAAATTGGAAGGATATGTACGAAGCAGTTGGTTTCCAAAATAAATTTTCGTGCTTTTATAATAGGTTTCTAATGTACTTCAATTTCGCTTTCCCTGTCCGTAATTTAAAAAAGATAAATGGATGCCGTCAACCGTGGTATAATGATGAATTGAGAAACCTGTCAAAATTACTAAAAGAGTTAAGTGAAATGTGCAAATCCTATAAAACTAATGCGCTGAAGGACCGACTGTCCTATGTCAGAAAAGTGTATAAACAGGAAATAGAGAAAGCAAAAATACAATACTATAACAAACAAATTACAACGTCAAATAACATGTCAAAAACTTGTTGGAAAATAATCAATAATGCATCTGGTAAAGTTTCATTTGGTATACCCAAAGAACTATATGTTAATAAAGTTACTATAAATGATACTCTTCAAATTGCTAACACTTTCAATGAAGCATTTTTAGCTACAACCACAACAACTGAGACATTACATCGCGAAATTAGTAAGTCGCATTCAAGTAGTCTTTCCATCTTCTTATATCCTACCACACCTGTTGAAATTTTAAAAATTATCAATAAATTTTCTTCTCAGAAATCGTGCGGCTCTGATAATGTTCCCGGTTTTGTTTTGGGTAGAGTTAATAAACTCCTATCAACACCATTATCATACTTGATTAATTTGTCTTTTGAAGGACATTTTCCCAAGTTATTGAAGAAGTCCAAAATAATTCCTGTTTACAAAAACAAAGGTGAAAGATCTAACTGCGCCAATTATCGACCTATAGCATTACAGTGTTCCATTGCGAAAATATTTGAATCTGCCTTTTGTGATCGATTAGTCAATTTTTTGGAAAAAAACAGCCTTCTTACTCCATATCAATATGGTTTTCGGAAAGGCCGCTCTACAAACGCTGCAATATTGGATGCATTGGATTTTATTTTGGATTCTTTTAATAATAAAAACAAAGTCTCTGCAATATTCTTTGATATGTCAAGAGCATTTGACACCGTAGATCATTCGTTACTATTAACTAAACTTAATAATATTGGAGTCCGCGGACCTGCACTTTGTTGGGTCACAGAGTACCTAAACGATCGAACCAATTATGTACAAATCGACAATGTGCAATCATCACTAAAACAAAACGCATTAGGCGTTCCTCAGGGTTCGTTATTAGGCCCTCTATTATTTCTCATTTTTATTAATGACATAATTCATACACTTTCAACCCCAAGTAAAATAATTCTATACGCGGATGATTCAACGATGTTGATCGCAGCTAAGGATTTGGAAACGCTAATTTATAATTCTAACAACATCGTTAATGAAATGCACAATTACTGCTGTGAGAACGCTCTAGTTTTGAATCCATTCAAAACAAATTTTATCAATTTTGTCACAAAAAATTCTAGTGTCAATAGTAGTTTATTAATTAGATTACAAGATAAATCAATTGAACAGGTTCGCAACACCAAATTCCTAGGTATCTATATGGACGAAAAGTTAACATGGAACAAGCACTTCGAATACTTGTGTGCCAAAATGAGTTCCGTTTGCTTCATATTGAAACGATTGTATGGGCAAGTAAGTTTAAATGTTCTTCGACTGGCCTACTTTGGCCTTTTTCAATCGGTAATTTCATACGGAATTGTATTCTGGGGATGTTCTTCCACTGTAAATATGCAAAAATTATTCACAATCCAGAAAAAAGCCGTCCGTATCATTTGTGGTGAAACTTATAAAACCCACTGTAAACCATTATTTTCTAAAACAAGAATATTGACTTTACCTTCTTTATATATCCTTCATTTGGTGTCCTATGTAAGACAAAATATTACAAAATTCCCAACCAACTGCTCTATACATAACTATGAAACTCGAATAAGCAATGATTTACACATACCATATAATCGACTGTCAATATGTTGTGCCAGTCCCCTGCATGCTGGTACAGTATTCTTCAATAAACTTCCTCCAAATATTAAATGCGCCGCTGACTTTAATACATTTAAACGGGCTGTAAAGACGCTCTTGTTGGAACAACAATACTACTCTACACAAGAATATTTAGACAATCAGTAAACACTGTGATAATTTTATTTCAATTTTATTTACTAAACTTTTGTTTTACTCTTTCATGACATATTCGTATACCCTGTAAGTATGTTTCTATGTACAAAGCAGAGGTGATGAATAAAATATATATTATTATTATTATTATATTACAAGGAATCACCCAAACATATCGATTTCTTCCGAGAGTGTAAAACGCTTCATTTTCCCTGCAATACATCGCTGAAATTTTTTTTCAATTTTCATCGAAGGGCAGTTACTTTATTTATTTATTTTATAGACATATAGATACAACTGTGGAATGCATGAGTAACCCTTAGTGCCGTACGGTGATGATGTGATGAAGTAGTGAAGAGCACTTCACAATATCAAAGGTTTCGTAAAGTGCAGAGAATAAGTAAAGGAAAAAGTTGAAAGTCAAGGTCTGATGGAACGCATAAGAAACCTGCAACGATATTCAAAGTATTACATACTAAAGGGACAAATAAATGAAATAAACTACAAATAAGAAATGTGAAATAATGAAAAAACAAGAAGCGATTGTAAATGAAAATGACAAGACTAACAGAAGGAATCTAAAAAAAAAAAAACGTTTACGAAACATTAAAAATGTAAGAAATTTGATGAATTGATAAAAAAAATAAAAGGAAAATTGAAATAAATAACATATTTCTTTTGTTTTTCTTGATTTAATTTCTGTTTGTTTCATTTCTCATTCAATTTTATTTCACTGCATCTGCTAAGATATTAATTTGAGTCGAATAAACAAAACAAAAGAGTGTCGGCGTTTTTCCTACGGATCAAGAGACCGACGGAAAGCTCTCGAAGATAGAAAATTGGCAAGAAACAAAAGAAAAGCAAAAAAATCAGTAAAAACGAGAAATTCATTCAAAAAAAGAAAACAAAAAAAAAGCGAAATACAAAAAATCACAACGAAATACCGGAGAATAAGACGAATGAAGAACAGAAGAAGATTGACGATATTCCTCCTTTTGATTTTCTGTCACTCTTCGCGCAAAACAAACAAACGAAAGCACAGTTAAATAGGGAATCACGAAATTAAAACAAAAGAACAAAAAAGATCAATAAAATGCAAAAAAAATCATCAAATCAAAAAAAAACAAAATAAACAAATGAAGTAGGTAACGAAAATAACATTGATTAAAAACAAAAGAAGATTGATTAATGATCCATAATTTTTGGATGGATACAAGACACAAGAAAAAACAAAATAAAAGCGCAAAAAAATCAATAAAATGCAAAGAAATCAAAAGAAACAAAAATGAAATAGAACAAATGAGGATTTTTAATGATCGATGATTTTAAGATGAAAGGCTTTGGGAAGACGAAAAACTGACAAAAAAAAACAAAATAAAAGCGCAATAAATCAATAAGACACAAAAAATTCATCAAATCAAAAGAAACAAACAAAAACGAAATAAAACAAACAAACGAAGTAGGTAAGGAAAAATATATGATTGATTAAAAACAAAAGAAGATTGACGATGCTAGCTCTTTAGATTTTTTTAATGATCGATGATTTTTGGATGGAAGACGAAAAACTGACACAAAAAAAAACAAAATAAAAGCGCAAAAAATAAATAAAATACAAAAAAATTACCAAATCAAAAAAAAAACGAAATAAAACAAACAAGTGAGGCAGGTAACGATAAAAAACAAAAGAAAATTGACGATGTTCCCCCTTTAGGTTTTTAGCATTTCCTCGTAAACAAACAAAAGCACGCTTAAACAAAATTAAAGAAGAGGAAATTAAAACAAAAGAATCAAGAAAATCGACGGTTCTCCGACGGAAGGCATTTGGAGATGAAAAACTGTCAAAAAAAAACAAAAGGAAAACGCAAGAAATCATTCAAAAAAAGAAAACAAAACAAAAGCGGAAGATAACAAATTACTACAACGAAATGACGCAAAAAATAAGATGAATGAAAAACAAAAGAAGGTTGACGATATTCCTCCTTTCGATTTTCAGTCACTTTTCGTGTAAAACAAACAATTGAAAGGACACTTAAATAGTGAATCACTAAATTAAAAACAAAAGAACTAAAAAGACCAATAAAATACGAAAAAAAATTCATCAAACAAAAAAAAAAAAAAACGAAATAAAATAAACAAATGAAGTAATCAATAAATACGAAAAATCATTCAAAAAAAGAAAAAAACAAAAGCTAAAGAAAACAACTACAACGAAATACTGGAGGATAAGATGAATGAAGAACAAAAGAAGATCGACGATATTCCTCCTTTTGAGTTTTGTCACTCTTCGCGTAAAACAAATGAAAGCACACTTAAATAGTGCATCACGAATTAAAACAAAAGAACAAAAAAGATCGATGGTTTTTGGAAGGAATTTTATGGAAAACGAAAAACTGACACACAAAAAAAAAACAAAATAAAAGCGCAAAAAATCAATAAAATACGAAAAATTCATCAAATCAAACGGAACAAACAAAAATGAAAAAAAAACGAACAAATAAAGTAGGTAACGAAGAATAAATAAGATTGATTCAAAACAAAAGAAGATTAACGATGCTTCCCCTTCAATTTTTTTTTAATGATCGATGATTTTTGGATGAAAGACTATGGAAGACGAAAAACTGACACAAAAGAAAATAAAACGCAAAAAATAAAATACAAAAAATTCACCAAATCAAAAGAAACAAACAAAAACGAAATAAAAGAAACAAGTGAGGCAGGTAACGATTAAAAACAAAAGAAAATTGACGATGTTCCCCCTTTAGGTTCTTAGCATTTCCTCGCAAACAAACAAAAGCACGCTTAACCAAATTAAAGAAAAGGAAATTAAAACAAAAGAACCAAGAAAATCGACGGTTCTCCGACGGAAGGCATTTGGAGATGAAAAACTGTCAAAAAAAAACAAAAGAAAAACGCAAGAAATCATTCAAAAAAAAGAAAACAATACAAAAGCGAAAGATAACAAATTACTACAACGAAATGACGCAAAAAATAAGATGAATGAAAAACAAAAGAAGGTTGACGAATTGCTTCTTTTGATTTTCAGTTACTTTTAGCGCAGAACAAACAAACGAAAGCACACTTAAATAACGAATCACGAAAATCTAATTAAATGAATAAAAATAAATGTTCTTCCGGGTCTTCCTCCGCGTCAGGTTCTCAAGAGAACCGTTTTCGTCTTGACGACGTTTCGGCAGAATCGCATCTGCCATCTTCAGGTCTTCTCTGCTGCTTGTTTGGTTCTGCTTTTCGTTGTTAGGCGAGTCGAACAGACTTCTGTCGGCGCCGGTGGTGGTTTGTTTATCGCTCGATGGTTTTACATATTATTTTCTTTCTGTTATTATTTGATTCATTTAATTATATTTTTTATAAATTATGAATATGATTAGTTGGTTGTTAGATTTTATGAAGTACTTTTAACTCGATAATGTGTACTGGAAATGGCAGCTTAACTGCCGAAATACGTATCTACGGAAATAACAATAAACTTGAATTGTTCTTAAAAAAAATTATTACGAATGAATTTCCTTAAGGAACGAAATATTCCCTTATCTTACCTAACACATAATTAAATTTAGATTAGTGTAAAATAATCAATAAAATTAAGATGTTATCTGCAATCACTTTGTTCCCACAATAAACAATTTACTTTCAACTTGTTTAACATAAAAGAAATCCAAAGATTTAACAGAATTTATTGTCTTTTATATATGTACATTATATACAGCAAATAAAATTAGCTGACAATAATTTATTGCAAATATAAATAAACTGTACAATAATGTATAAATGGTCGAAATATAAAAGTAAATATCATTTAAAATGCACCGTAACTCCAATGACTTGCAGCATCGATCGTTAAAATTTCGTTTACATTTACCACATATAAATAAATATAATGAGTAAAATGAATATCCGTGATGGGAGGGAAAGGGGGGGGCGATTCACAATTGTGCTAGACACTACTTTACTTTCAACAGTCTTTTAACAACCGTGACGACGTCTGCCGGTCGAGGTATTGCAGCTTCCTCGAGGTTCTTGGCATAAGGCATGGGAACATCAGCGCCTGTTACTCGAACGGCCGGTTGGTCCAGGTGGTAAAAGGCTTCGCTCTCCATGATTTTGGCCAGAATTTCTGCCCCAATCCCACACTGGGGCCAACCCTGCTCTACCGTAATGAGGTGATTGGTTTTGCTTACAGAGGCAGATATTGTGTTTACATCCAACGGTCTAAGGCTGCGCAAATTTATAACTTCGGCTTCGATGCCTACCCCTGACAATTGTTTGGCAGCTTGAAGGCAGGTCTCAACGGCTCTCGAGTGCGAGACAAGCGTTACATGTTTTCCTACAAAAAGGAAAATGTTTCGAGTATATTTTTTTACTTTCAAGTAAATTTCATACCTGGTCTTTCAACTTTGGCCTTCCCAATCGGTATTAAAAATTCCTTCGACATTGCTTCATCCGACATCGGATACCCGACGCCATAAAGAATTTCATTTTCCAGAAACACGACGGGATCGGGATCTCGAATGGCCGATTTTAATAAGCCCTTGCAATCCTCCGAATTATAGGGCGATATAACTTTGAGCCCCGGGCAATGCGAGTACCAAGCGCCGTAACATTGCGAGTGTTGCGCGGCAACCCCGGCCGCAGCCCCGTTCGGCCCTCGAAACACAATCGGGATGTTCACGAGCCCCGCCGACATGTAAAAGGTTTTGGCGGCCGAATTTATGATGTGATCGATGGCCTGCATCGCGAAATTAAACGTCATGAATTCACAGATTGGTCTGAGACCACCCATGGCTGCCCCCACGGCGATTCCTGCGAAACCCATCTCGGTAATCGGGGTGTCTATAACGCGTTTGTCGCCGTATTTCTTCCACAGGCCCCTCGAGACCTTGTACGCACCATCGTACTGGGCGACTTCTTCGCCCATGATGAAGACACGCTCGTCTCTTTCGAGCTCCTCGTCCATGGCTGCGTTCAGAGCATCCCTGACTGTCATCTGCTTGGCTGCTGCGGTCTTGGCAGTGGAAAATCCTCTTCTATTTAGGAGTTTGCAGAGGTTATTCAAGAAGGTTGGAGTTGAGATTACGGCCATGATCGGTTTCGTTGGTTTCTGGAAATAGTTTCAGTTATAAATGCCCGTTTGTTAGAAGGAATACTTACAGTTGTCGCTGCCAAGGTTAATAAGGACGAACGGACGAAATTTTTGGTGTATTTGAGCGATGTTATCTGCTACCTCCGACGTAACATGACAAGACACGCGCTCTGACACCAACACTTTTAATTACTTCGCGGAGATTTCGCTCAATAACGGGCAGTAGATTTGGTTGTGCATTAAATTGTTCCAAAAATATGTTAGTTTTCTATCAAAATGGTAAAATAGAACGTGAAATTTCGTGCGTCGGCCAATTTTTGACGTTTGAGGTTATTAAACGTTGGAAACAGAGACTACCCAATAGATGGCAGCACAGTTTCCGCAGCCAGTTATACAGTGTTATCAAATAAATTTCAGAGTAATTGGTGGTTTTCAGATTTGTACGAGAGCTGGAAGCAATGAACAAAAATAATGAAACCAATAACATATAAAAACACACTGATGTCACAAGTATTTTAGATTTTAACTTGTTGGCAACACTGACTGTCAACTGTCAAAATCAATCACTATGATCAATCAGTCGTCCCGCTCTGACATTTGCTTTTCATATCTCGAGAGCCCTCGAAGCAATCAGAATTAAACAAATCGAAGCAGATGAATTAGATACTACAATAACCCCTGTGGGGATGGCTGCCTTATCTTTTCGGGACCTAAGAGGACACAACATACGAACAAGTGAGTACAAAGCACTAATCGTCACTATTTAACAATATCTTTTAAGCTATACTTGTGGACTGCGCCCACGTGCAAGACCTAACAAAAACAAGAAGCATTTTCGAATTCACGTGCCCCCTGGATATGGAGATTGCTGGGATCAATAAGTGCTTTGGAAACGGGGAGCACCCTTGCAGTTGGGAAGTTCTATACACTTTCAAACCAGAAGCACAAAAAAATTGTGACGCAGAGAATGCAAAAGATGCATTTCAAGAGATTCTCAAGTATTTGCCATTTAACGTTAGCGTTAAGGAATATGATAAACAAATCATTGGAACGCCTTCAAGCTATAGTGTGCGATACAACGTTGAATCTTGCAACTGTCCCAAGTTGGATTTTGATGTATATAATTTTATTGTAAAGCTTAATGTCGAAAGTTAATAAAGTAGCTAGACATTATCACAATTTTTTTTAAAGATGTTTAAGGGGACAGAATCCTCTTGTTATTTACACTCATAAATTTAGTTTCAGATCTTATGATTGAGACCATATTTTTTTGATTTTTACTGATGTCTTTTTTATTATCTTTTCACATAGAAAATGCAATATTTGACGTTAACAATAACGAATAATTGAAAATAACAATAACGACTAAAATACGTCTTGTTCAAACTTGCAAATGAAATAACTTATGTGTAAAGTAGCAGTAAATAAGGTTGCACCACCTTGCACTTTCATATAAACAAAAGAAATGACGCGAGTTGTCGCTATTTTCTAGTCTACATCGCGAACGTTGCGCTGCGTAACGATAATGAGTAATAAAATGTGTAATATTTCATAACAGTGTATAAAAGTCCATCTACATTGATACGTCTTCTCATAGAAGTGGCAGGAAAAAAGATCCCATTTGGCAACATCTCATTGAAAAGTCGTGTAAATCTGCTGGAAAAAGAGGAAGTAAAGCTACTTATAAAAAATGCAAAGTAGAAATGCAAGGGCTCGTGGAACGTATGAAAAACCACTAGGAAAAATGTGCTTCAAGTAATATAGAAAAAGAAACAAAAACAGATAATGGAAGTGCCTCTGCAGGAATAGTGGCAAATGTACAATCAAACACATTAGAAGAGGACAGTTTGGATAGTGCCCATTGCTCCTAGCTTCTAATTCATCAATTAAAAAAAGAAAGGCATCTAATGCTAGTTCTGGGTCTTTAGCTTCTTTGTGACATGACAATTAAATGCTTGAAGCAGATCATTGATGAAAATAATAAATAATAATGGCCCCAGAACAGACCCCTGTGGGATTCCTGATTCAATGGTTTTCAGGTGGCTAATTATTTCATTGTGATAGACGTACTGTTTTCTATTAGTGAGGTACGATTTTATTAATTTACCAGCTACGCCCCGGATTCCATAATGCTCAAGTTTGTGAAACAATTCCAAATGAGGCATAGTGTCAAACGCCTTACTAAGGTCACAAAATAAGGCCGTGGTAGAGCTTTTATTTTCCATATTTTGCATTATGTAATGTAACAATGATCGAATTGCGTCTACGGTACTAAGGTTCTGTCTAAATCCAAACTGTTCCATAGAGAAATATTTGTGAGTCTCAAAGAATGAAATTATACGATGCGACATTACTTTTTCGAAAATTTTTGAGAAAGATGGAAGTAGAGCTATTGGCCGGTAGTTTGTGCACGCTGTTGGATCTCCTTTCTTGAATATTGGTAAAATCTTTGCGATTTTTAGACAATTGGGGAATATACCAGTTTCAAAGGAACCATTTATTATATCTGTTGCAATAACTTCGGATGTTTCCTTTATTGTTCGGGTACTCAAGTCGTATTTTTCGTTTTTAGATTCCTTATCACCGTTTTAATTTCTTCTGGTGTAGTGGGTGAAAAGAACATGGAATTTGCAGTTGTATGGACATTTGTGAGAAAATCTTGTGGGCGACTTTCTACCGGCTGAATTTGTGTTTGAAGTTGATCGGCAACATTACTGAAAAATTCTTTTAGTTTAGTTTAAAATTATTTTTATTTGCATATCCAACAGACTTTGTCATAACAGAGGAAGTTGCAGCAGTTGAAAACGAATTAGTTCTGAGATTGTTAATTTCCTTCCTTAACATTTCATTGTTTTCTTTTAAATATTTCACTTCCGAACATACATTTGCGTAAAGGTTTTCCAAATTCATTAGCCTAGCAGTAATGTTTTCAAAAACTGTTTTGTTTATTACAATTTCTTGAGCACTTGACGACGGTACATCGTTTTTTCGGAAACCACTTACTGGATACTCTGCTTCACTCGCTGTTGTAAGTTCTGTTTCGCTCTCTTTTAATTTAGTTTCACAGAATATAACATTTTTATCATCTATTATTTTTACATTTTTAAGAAGTTTAATGCAACTTTTATGATAATCCTGTAATCTTTATTTTATTTTGAAGAACAATCGATGTCATTATGTTTTAAGAATAATATTGTTTAAATGTCCTCCTCGACTTCGTCTAACTCAGTGGTTTCCAAACTTTATGTTTCTACGGCCCCCTTTAAAAAAATCTTATCTTGGCGCCTCCTCTCTTTATTTTGCAAAATAATTAACACGTTTTTAAAATGATCAATGCATTATAAAAGTTCTGTTATAAGAGTTTATTTACATTCTCACTTTTTTTTATTTATAATATGAAAATTATATATACAAATAAACTTTTCACGCCTCCCTTTGTACCAGTCCGCGCCTCCCCAAAGAGGCGCGCCTCCCAGTTTGGAAATCGCTGGTCTAACTGAATGCATTCTGGAGGCTCAATTTGCGACTACTCTTTCACACATATCGCGTGGTATGTTTCTAATAGTGCGTTGAATATTCCGTTTAAGGTCGGCAATAGTTTGTGGTTTCTTTTTGTAAACCAGAAATTTCACATGACCCCATAGGAAAAAATCTAAGGGCGTGAGATCGCGTGATCTTGGTGACTAGTTGACATTAGCATTTTTCGCAATAACGCGTCCAGAAAACTGTTGTTGCAATAAAACAATTGTCTGACGAGATGTGTGACACGTGGCTCCGTCTTATTGAAAAAAAAAATTATGTCGACATTTCTCAGTTCAGGCCAATTAACATATTCCTGTACCCTTCACCATTAACAGTAACAGGATTTCCATCACCGTCTTTAAAGAAATAAGATCCGATCAGCCGTGAGCCCAAAAACCGCACCAAACGGTGACCTCAGGATAAAGAGGCGATTCATGAATCACTCGAGGATTGTCATCAGTCCAAACTCCGCAGTTATGCTTGTTTACAAATCCATTGAGCCAGAAATGGGCTTCATCGGAAAACAATATCTTTTTTGTAAAATGTGGATCGGCTTCCAACTGCTCAAGAGCCCAGCTCGCGAAATTTCGACGCCAATGATGAATATTTGGCTTCAGGTCTTAAGTGATTTGAATTTTATAAGCCTTCAGATGGAGATCTGCATGCAAAATTCTCCAAGTACTCGTCTGAGAAAGGCCGAGTTCTTGAGAACGACGTGGAATAGAGAGGTTCGGATCATCTCTTACACTTTGACTTACAACAGCAATATTGGCCTCCGATCGGGCACTCCGATGACGTACTGATGTTGACGTATCTGCAACTGAGCCAGTTTGTTCAAACTTTTGAATTAAACGATAAAGGGATCGCTCAGTTGGTCGATTGTATTGACTATAAACTTCTCGCAACGCGCGAAATGTCCAACGTAAAGAACACGCATTTTGATGGTAAATACGAATAATTTCTAAGCGTTGTTGAATCGTTAATCTGTCCATATTAATTTGACACAATGTACTGAACTCATTTGTTATAAAGATTTGCCATTTACATTCCAAAAAAATCTTGTTTTTGGCATTAAAGTTCTGACGCACTAATTGGAAAACCCTTTTCGAGTACCAACTGCAATATAAGCGGGTGTCATCCTAATCGCAGGCAATATAATAATTTTGTGACAAGAAACATTAATGGGGCGACACCTAAAAATTGCATTCCGGGGAAAACCCTTTTCGTTAAACCACAGTAAAAACAAATTGTCAACAAAAAAGGATTGTCAAGAAACAGAGTGTCATCTCAATCGCAAGGGATTTAATAATCTTGTGAAGAAAAACATTAAAAAACAATAACAGGGCGACGCCTAAAAATTATACTCAGGGGAATACTTTTCTCGCTAGACTACAGTAAAAAAAAAAAGATTGTCAACAAAAAAGGATTGTCAACAATTGTTAGAATCGGGGGTCATCTCAACCACAAAGGATATAATAAACTTGTGAGGAAAAACATAAAAAAAACTTTAATGGAGCGACGCCTAAAAATTACGTTCCGGGGAATACCCTTTCTGCTAGGTCACAATCGACAAGAAAAAAGAGTATCAGCTGCAATAAAACCGGGGGTAATCTCAATCGCAGGGATTATAATAATTTTGTAAAGAGAAACATAGAAAACATTAATGGGGCGGCGCCTAAAAATTGCATTCCGGGGAACACCCTTCTGAGCAAGAGCAAGAGGAAAAAAAAATGGAAAAAAATACAAAAAAGAAAACCAAATGAAAACTTGATCTGATTTTCAAATGCTTCATGGCGAATATCGACGATTTTTCATTTGTTTTTTGACTTTCAGTTGCTCTAATTGAATAACGATCGCCTTTTGTTTTCATCCAGTTCTCCATTTTGTCGTAGTACGTTTCTTTTGTTTCTTCCTATGTAATTAATTGTAGTATTGCACTGCCATAATTCTTTTTGTTAATTTTATAGTTTTTAAGCAAACTTTTCGGTCTCTTCCGTTTTGTCTCGATAATTATTTTTAGTTTTAAAGAACGGGTTATCTATCATGTTTGGTAAATGTTCAAAATCTGTCAGCGAGATTTATCGATTCCAGTTAATTTGTTTTTGTTTACGTGCCAGGTACTGCTGTATTATTTCTTTGAATTCTTGTTTTTTGAAGTGAACGCTGAGATTTGAAAAAACCGCCAACACTCGCGCCTGCGCTTTACGCAGACGTCTGGGGATTTTAGTCGCTCGTGAAAAAACGTGCGCTTTAAAATAGAAATTTTAAATATGAATAGATGGCGCAAGTAATCAAATGTCAAGTAAGATATAAAAAGTAAGTTAATAAACAAAGTTTTATTTTCCATGGCCATATCATCGTCATAAATTATTAAGCACCCCCCTTTATGTGGCTATTTAAGTTGGCAACACTGATTAAGGTACGTTCACCTATTCACTATTACAAATTTTTAAACGCATTTTTTGCATTATTGAAAAGTTCAACCCCCTAGCGTGGTAACGCCTTAATTTATCTAATGATTTTTATTAACGCCGTGTTGTTAATTTGATTTTCGTTCGCTCATGACGGTGCTATTGTAGGTTATGTAAACGTCAACAATCATAAGCAAACGCCTGATAACATTGTAAAACATTCTTGGTATTCACCGTCGTTTGAAACCATACTCTTTCACAACATTCTAGAAAGAACAGACCGCAATTCAATTATGATAATGGCGATTCCGTGCAGCCGCGGCCTGTTTGCGCATCGAGTGGGGGTCGTCGCCGGCTGGGGGAACTGGTTTAGAACCGGAGAGAAATTTCGATTTCGTTCAACGTTTACTGAACGAGGGAGTGTCAGCAGCAACGTTTGCCTTATTCGCCGGCCTTATTTAATTGTATTCAAAGCAAAAAGTAAGCGTAAGAACCGGTCGCCTCTAACCGTGCCTCTTCTAAAACGAACTTGTGTTTCAGTATCAAAATGGGAATCGACTTCTACTATGTCCCCGGGAGTGCACCTTGCCGCACCGTCCTTCTGGCCGCGAAGGCCTTAGGCGTGGACCTCAATCTCAAGTACGTGGACCTGATGAAGGGGGAGCACTTAACTCCAGAATTTGTTAAGGTAAGTAAAAATTGCGTTAATTTACGTAAAAAATCATTAGACTTCGAATATTTCGGAGCGTAACCATGGCAACGCTCCGAAATGTCAGAAGTCTGCTTATCATACAGTGTGTGCCCTTCGAACAAAATGTTCTTAATTAAAACAATTAATGTATTATACATTTTGAACATCGTTAATCGCGACACTAACGTGTCGCGAGCCGGTAATTCCAAGGTAAGTTTTCAGTGTAGCATTCATTTGTTACCGATAATTTTTGAATGTTACCTGTGTTGCCGGTAAGGAAACATTCATTTGTTACCGGTAATTTTTGAATGTTACCTGTGTTGCCGGTAAGGAAACATTCATTTGTTACCGGTAATTTTTGAATGTTACCTGTATTGCCGGTAAGGTAACATTCATTTGTTACCGGTAATTTTTGAATGTTACCTGTGTTGCCGGTAAGGTAACATTCATTTGTTACCGGTAAAAGAAAGAGATAAAAAAACAAAAGACGATCGATTTGTTGATCACTCCATTAAAGAATAGAAGAACGAAAGACATTTCAGTTAAGAAAACAAAAGACGATCGGCAAAAGATATTTCAAGGTCAAGCCGAGGAAAAGAATTAAATTTTTTTTTCCAAATTTACACGTCACGTGATCTTCAGCTTACTAGCTGCTGCAAGCCCCCCACGCCGCTTGTTTCAGTTAAGAAAGCAAAAGACGATCGGCAGTTTCTAAATTAAATCGAGAGGAAAGAGGAAAATTAGTAAAACAAAGACGGAGAATTTTTAATGAAAACAAAAACGGAAAATTTTCGGTAAAATTCTAAAATTTCTGGAGAAAAAAAAAATTTACTAATTTCTTGGCCCCTTTCTCTTTTGACGAGAAGCTTTTTGAAAATCGAACTTTCTTTTGTTTCATTTTTTTTTGTGAGTCAAAGAGAAAAACAAGTAAATCAAGCTTTCGTTTGTCTATTCGCATTTCACTTTTTTTTTTTCTTTTTGCAAACAAGAAATAACAAACGAAAAATCGACGAAGCTTTTTACAATCGAGCTTTCGTTTGTTTGTTTCTATTTCGTTTGTTTTGAGCAAAAAAAATGAATTTCATTTGTTTATTCTTTTGCTTCTTTATGTAAGCAAGAAATAAACAATGAAGAAACGACGATTTTGTAACGAAGCTTTTGAAAATCGAACTTTCATTTGTTTCTTTGTTGGCATTTTATTTTTTTGTGAGTAAAAAAAAACAAACAAGCGTTCATTTGTTTATTTGCATTTCATTATTTTTTTTCTTTTCGTAAGCAAGAAATAACAAAGGAAAAATCGACGAAGCTTTTGAAAATCGAACTTTCCTTTGTTTCTTTGTTGGCATTTCATTTTTATGAGAGTGAAAAAAAAAACAATCAAGCTTTCATTTGTTTATTTGCGTTTAATTATTTCTTGTTGTCTTTCTGTAAACAAAAAATCGACAATTTCCAATGAAAAGCTTTTGAAAATCGAACTTTCATTTGTTTCTTTGTTGGAATTTCATTTTTTTGTGAGTGAAAAGAAAAAAACAAACAAAATCGACGAAGCTTTTGAAAATCGAACTTTCCTTTGTTTCTTTGTTGGCATTTCTTTTTTATGAGAGTGAAAAAAAAACAATCAAGCTTTCATTTGTTTATTTGCGTTTAATTATTTCTTGTTGTCTTTCTGTAAACAAAAAATCGACAATTTCCAATGAAAAGCTTTTGAAAATCGAACTTTCATTTGTTTTTTTGTTGGCATTTCATTTTTTGTGAGTGAAAAAAAAACAAACAAGCTTTTATTTGTTTATCTGCATTTCACTATTTGTTTTTCTTTTTGTTTTTTTTTTTGTTTTTCTTTTCGTAAGCAAGAAATAACAAACGAAAAATCGCCGAAGCTTTTGAAAAAGCGAACTTTCGTTTGTTTCTTTGTTGGCATTTCATTGTTTAGTAAGTCAAACTTTCAGTTGTTTATTTGCATTTCACTATTTTTTTTTCTTTTTGTAACCAAGAAATAATAAACGAAAAAACGAACTTTCATTTGTTTTTTTGTTGACATTTCATTTTTTTTTTGATAGTGAAAAAAAAACGAGCTTTCATTTGTTTATTTGCATTTAATTATTTCATGTTGTCTTTCCGCAAACAAAAAATCGACGATTTCCAACGAAAAACTTTTGAAAATCGAACTTTCATTTGTTTCTTTGTTGGCGTTTCATTTTTTTGTGAGTGAAAAAAAAACAAACAAGCTTTCATTTGTTTATCTGCATTTAACTATTTGTTTTTCTTTTTGTAAGGAAGAAATAACAAACGAAGGATCGACGAATCTTTTGAAAATCGAACTTTCATTTGTTTTTCTGTTGGCATTTCATTTTTTTGTGAGTAAAAAAGCCAGTAAATCAAGCTTTCATTTGTTTATTTCCATTTGTTTGCATTTCATTATTTCTAGCTGCCTCTCAATGTTATTATTTTTTTTAATTTTTAGTGTTTACTACTTCAACGGTTTATTTTTTGCAAACAAAAATGTTAAATTCTATTAAAATTCTTTATTTTATCAATAAGTTTAAGCAGATTTTACAAAATCATGTTTAAAGATCAGTGATTTTAATCAAATTTTAAATCCGCTCAACTCCGTTTCTGAACTACAATGAGTCTCCATGCCATCCTCTGTATAGCTATTTCGGCCGCAATTGGGCCTCCTCAGCAGAAGAGTAGCTCGAGAACTCCATCGCTTTTATTATAAAATAAGTCTCTCGGCGTATAGGCGGCGCTGCTGTATCTGAATTAAGGAATCCTGCGTGCAACATTTTTTTTTCAATAACACACGTTTGTTTTATTTAGATTAAAAATGCAGGACGGTTTTATTAAAGCTTTGCACTTACAAGCGTTAGCAAAAAAATCCTTCTTCGGTTCTTTCGCCTAAGACGATAGAAAACACCAAAGGGCTTAAGACATACCCTTGCGTTAGACTTATTTTTGTTTTGGTTTGGAATTCAGTAGATTCTTCGTTCACTTAATATTGAACACGTCGTTTGCAAAGGTCTTGCATTAACAAATAAAATTCATTATTAAGTAAATAAATAAATATTCAACTCAGTCAGATTTTGACGAACAAATTAAAACGTTCCTTACCTTTAAGCCTTGATTACCCTTCGGCCAACCGTTTGTTTAGTTTGTTAAATAAGTACAGTTACATGAAAACGTGATGTAAAAAGGGATGATTGGTAATTAGAATAAAAAAGAAAGAAAATTGAAAGGCGATGACTACTCATTACATAACCGAAGTTGACTCAAACGTTTAAAAAAGTCGTTTCACATTGTAGCCATTAAACTTTATCGTTAAAAATAAGAGGCATTAGGCAATACAAATCGGAATGTTTATGGAATTTTATAATAACAGTTGCAATAACGCAATCGTCCTTGGTTAAGCCTTCGAGATAAAAGTGGGCAAGCTCAGTTACGCTTACTATCACGTTTGCAGCATTTTCTCATGTGTAACGAACGCATTAATCAAAGAAACAGGATCACCTAATTTTAGAAATACGAATTCGCCGACGTTTCTAAACTTGACCTGACCTTGGGAAAGATCGAAAGTTGTGTGGTCCTTGAACCTACTCGTTCTTAAAATAGGACCTCACCGCGTTGCATCCTCACGTTTGCTCATCGCAACAAAGTGTTAATGAAATTATGTAATCACTAAAACAAACAGACGCAAGCAATTCGCTGTTCTAAAACCAATTTCGAGTTTTTTATATTGTCACGGAAATGTACGTGTGGCGTGATTAAGGTTTAGATTTGGTGGTCAGAAAAAAACCGCCGCGCTCTCTAATTAAATAAACACTTTCATCCTGTTTGTTATTAATAAATACTTAAAGTTTGTCGGCGAGTTTTGTAGATTAAATATAGTTGAGGTTTCCTTTGGAAAATAATATTGCGAAAAGGTTGCAACTTAACACAATCAGGCCTATTAAGCATATCGTGATGACAATCGAGAAAATGTTTATTCACTTAGGCTACGGTTTAATGTTTTCGCGTACATCCAAGGCCAACACCATACATGATAAATTTTAATAATAGCAACGTGATAAAAATAGCCTTCAGACTTTTGCATTTATCTCTTTCAGTTGAATCCACAACACACAGTCCCTACCATCGACGATAATGGTTTCACCTTGTGGGAGAGCCGTGCCATCATCACCTATCTCTCAGATCAATACGGAAAGAAAGACTCCCTCTACCCTAAGGACCCCAAAAAGAGGGCCCTGATCGATCAGAGACTGTACTTCGACATTGGGACTTTATACGCTCGTTTTGGTGACTATTACGTATGCATCACCCTTGAGGTCGTTGATGGTTTCAATGGTTTATCACGATGTTTTTCTTTTTTTTAAGTACCCGGTCATTTTTGGTGGTGCCAGTTACGAGCCGGCGAAACTCACCAAATGCCAGGAGGCCTTCAAGTTCTTGGACACGTTCCTGGAAACTTCAGAATTCGTCGCTGGTGATACGCTGTCGCTTGCTGATCTTTCGCTAGTTTCGACTGTGACGACTTTTGAAGTCGTCGACTTCGATTTGTCGCCTTACCCCAACGTCGCCAGGTGGTTGGCCAAGGTGAAGGCAACCGCCCCCGGTTACGAGGAGGCCAACGGAAAGAACGTGCTGATTTTCAAGCAGATGGTCGACGCCCTGACCAAGAAGTAAGGCGAGCAGCGACTGCGTTTTGGTTTAATCTTGCATTATAAGTTTGTTGAGTGTTTGCACACGTTTGAGAGAATAAAGACCACCTTTTATTGAAGCAATTCGTTTTTCGTGTTTAATTTATCCCTTGCGCGTTTCCGAAGCTGTACGCAAACGACAGTGGCGGCGTTTGCTTGTTTGGATCGAAATTGAAAAGTCGAATGGGCAACCCATCAATCAAATCAGAACACAACTTGCTTTAATTATCGGAGCAACGTTTCAGAAGTAGAATGGGTTGCCTATTTTAAGGCGTTAAGTCAAAACCTTCGAATTCTCAAGCGAAGAAAAGGAAGAAGGAAAACAAATGACAATCGCGACATTTACGAAAAAAAAAAAAACAAAGAAAAATGGTTAAAGAATGAAACGAGAAAAAAAAAGAGAGAAACGTTTCTGACAACCTAAAAAACAATCAAATTACCAAAGAAAAATAAAAAAAAAAAACAAATGACTATCGCAATAAAAATATTAAAACTCGAAACGAATTACAATTCGTTTGGTTTTTTTTTGAGCATTTACAGATTTAAAATTTCTCAAGGGAATGTTCAATTGTTTTTTTTTCATTCCTGAAAAATGGTGTAAACAATTGAAAACGGAAAAAAAAGCGAAGAACGTTTTTGACGACCCAGAAACAATAATAATATTAATAATCGACACGGAACAAAAAAATAAAAATTCCTGTAGAAAGTAAACATTAAAAATCTAATTCACAAGCAAAGAAAACAAATGACAATCGCGACATTACAAAAAAAAATAGAATAAAAAAAGTAAGAAAAATGATTAAACAATCAAAAACGAACAAAATAAACGAAAAACGTTCTTGACGATCGATCGAGAAACACAAAAAAAAACAAATGACGATCAAAATAAAAAAATTAAAACTCAAAATGTATCACAATTCATTTGCAGTTTTTGAGTTTATACAGATTTCCCAAAAAAATGAAATTAATTAATAAACGTAATGGTAATTAGAAGTTCAAAAAGAAAAGAAAACAATTCACAATCGTAGCGGTTACGAAGGAGAAACGCAAAATAAATGGAAAATTCTGTAAAATTATGTAAGCGATTAAAAACAGAAAAAAAATGAGTACGTCTCTGACGATGCAGAAACGCAATCGACGGAGAAAAGAAGAAAGTCACAAAAACAAGTAATAATCATAATGAAATACAAAAAACAAAGAAAAGGAAAAAGGAAAACGAATGACAATCGCGACGATTACAAAAATGGTAAAAACGGTAAGCAATCAAAAACAGACAAAAAATTAAAGTGAAGAAAAAAAAGGGAAAACAAATGACAATCGCGACATTTTACGCAAATAAGAGAACCAAAAGCAGATGAAAAAGTGAAAAACGATCGACAATCGAAATAAAAAAAAAATAAAATAAATAAAATTCCGAAATAAAAGCAAGAAAAAACAAATGACGATCGTAATAAAACACGCAAAACAAACCAAAGAAAAAGGAAAAATAAAGACAACCGGGACATTTACGCAAACATTCAAAAAGAAAGCAAAACAAACCACAATCGACACAGAAAAAATCTAAACTCTCGAGGAAAGTAGCAAAAACAAGTGACGATCAAAACAAAATAAAAAGTAAAAACTCTAAACCAATTGTAGATTTAAAATTTCCCAAAAAATATTTAATTCTAAATCGAATTCACAGACAAAGAAAAGGAAAAGGGAAACAAATGACAATCGCGACATTTCCGGAAAAAAGGAGAAACAAAAAGAAAGAAAAATAGTAAACAATCAAAACCAGACAAAAAAATTAAGAGGAACACGGTAGAAATGTATAAAAATTAAAATTTCGAAATAAAAGCAACAAAAAAATAAGTGACGATCGTAATAAAAAAATTGAAAACACTAAACGAATTAGTTTCAGCTTCTTGACTAATTACAGATTTAAATTTTTTTGAAAAATATTTTCTAGTAAACATTAATAAATCAAATTCACAAACAAAAAAGGAAAAAGAAAAAGGAAAACAAGTGACAATCGGGACATTTACTGAAAAATTCAAAAAGAACAAAAGCAAAACAATTTACAATCGAAAGAAAGAGAAACACAAAAAAAAATTCTGTTTGCTGAATTTCTGAAAAATGGTGTAGTAAACAATTAAAAAGAGATGGAAAAATAAGAACGTTTTTAACGATCCGAAAATAAAAAATCCCGAAAAAAAACAAACCAACAACAAAAACAAGTGACGATCATAAAAAAAACGAAAAGTGAAAACGCACAGCGACAACTAACATAGATTTAAAATTTCTTAAAAAATATTCAACGCTGAACACTCAAAATCAAATTCACAAACATAGAAAAGGAAAAAGGAAAACAAATGACGATCGGGAATATTTACGGAAAAAAAGAAACAAAGAAGGAAAAATAGTAATCAGTCAAAAACAGACAAAAGAAAAATGGTAAACGTTTTTGACGATCGAGAAACACAATCAAATCGAAGAAAACGCATTCCCCTTCCTCCTCCTCTTTGAGATTCTGATCGATTTTTTTTGTTGATTCTCAAAGAAAACTAAGAAAAAACAAATGACGATCGATAGCAATAAGAAAAACGAATTACAATTCGTTTGTTCACTTTTTTTGAGTTTTTACAGATTTAAAGTGGTCTCAAAAGAAACAATCAATAACAAACGTAATGATAATTCAAAATCGAAAGGAAAGTGAAAGAGAAAGAAAAACAAATCACAATCGCAACGATCAAGAAAGGAAGGTAGACTCAAAAACAAAATTGAAAATTCTGTTTGATTACAGAACTAAACAATAATTAAAAACAGGAAAAAAAACGAAGAATGTTTTTGATGATCCAGACGTACAATCGACACAAAAAAAATCAAAATCCCTAAAACAAAAAGACAAGTGACGATCATAATAATATAAAAATATTGTAGATTTAAAATATTTAATTCAAAATGAAATTCACATTCAAATAAAAGGAAAAAAGGAAACAAACTATTGTTATTATTAACATTCCCATCAAGAGTAAGATGTTTATGTTTAAGAAAAAACAAATGACGATCGCGATAGAAAGTAAATAAAACGAATTACGGTTCGTTTGGATTTAAAGTTTCCCAAAAAATAATAACAGCGAACAACAAAAAAGAAATAGAAATTCGACATTCACAAGGAAAAAATGAGAGAGAAAAGAAAAACAAAAGACTGTCGAAAGAGAGAGAAATTTCGAAAACAAAGACGAAAAAATTAAGAACGTTCTTTGACCATCGCGAAAACCAATCAAAACGAAAAAAATTAAAATTCCCGTCGAAAGTAAGAAAAGACAAGTGACGATCGCTACAGCTGTTTTCCTTGATGAAGTAACAAGGGAAACAACTTTTTTTTAATTCAGGAAAAAAATATTAATCTATATTCACACTGTAATTTGAAGTTCGTTTGTTTGTTTTGACATGTCATACGTCTGTATATGTATTTTCATTGCAGCAATTTGACTAATAAATACAATTACAATTACAATGATTCTGAATGAAGATCAAAGGAAGTTGCTTCTAATTTTCACAAAAAAATGAAACGTCGGAAGAAGCAACTTGGCGTTTATTAAGAAAAATTGGAAGACATGCAACGCTTCCATTGCTTCATCAAGGGTAACAACTTTTCTTTTGAAATTTATGGAAAGAATGATTCTGAATGATGATCAGAAGACAACTTTTCTTTTGAAATTCAGGAAAAGAATGATTGGGGGTATCTTCTAATTTTTTTTTGGGTCACGATAAAAAAGGTGAAGAACAATCTTGACGATCCTAAAGAGGAAATGGAATAGCACTTTTTTAATACTTTAACTGGGAACCTTGGAACCTTAACATAAATGGGCATGGTGAAGTCTCTACCTTCCAATACGGCTAACAAAGAATTCGGTTGCCATCCTAGTATCATTAAATCTTAGGTTTCAGGTTCTCGTATCAATTTTTATCCCCTTACTACCTTTCAGCCCAGAAAGTAAAGCGAGACTGGTTTGGTTTAATAAACCAGCCTTTGCGAATTACGTTTTCTAAGGAGAAAATATTTTGGACTTTCAAAGAGTCGTACGAAATTGATTAATAAAAACTAATTTGATTGTACAGTTAAAAGGAAAGGAAATTTGGAAACGCGAATCTTTATGTAAAAAACAAAAAGGCAACAAAAAATGAGTGAACTTTGAATTTAAAATGGGGTTTAAAAGGTCCGCAATGACGTTTTTTTTTTAATTGTAACATAACACGCAGGGACATCATCACATGATAGAGGCGGTGGGTGGTGTTGTTGCATCACGAAATTTCAGAGTTCACTGAATTGGAAAATAATTTCATTCCAGTCATTACGACGACGAAAATTACTTAACATCGCTCGATGATTAATTACTTAAACTTTTTCCCGGGAAACAGAGACTTTTTTAATTAGGTTCCCTCACGCAACCTTCAAAACAATTAACGCAAGGACGAAATTCAATGAACGACATTAAACTGCGCGCAACCAATAAATTATTCAGAAATCAAATTATTCTACATACATATAATAAAAGTTGCAGTAATTAAGTTTTTTTTTTTGAATAGTGTGGAAATGAAGGACGAGTTTGTTGCAAGTTACAAGCAAGCTATTCGTCGCCAAGGCAACTTATTAACATAATGTAATGTAGGTCCCCACATTCGATTAAATTGCTAGTAGAAAATCAATAATGATGAATGGTTTTATTAACATCGTCATTAAAATTGAAAAATAAAATGAATTAACCTAACCAAACAACGGCACGCATAGTGATGGCGGAAATTATTTTCTGGCTGTAAATTTAAGTGTTTGCTTCATATGTTGGAGTCCACCTTCCACGATCTCTTCGTAGCCCGGAATTTCTTTCTTCATCTTCCATAGCCAAGTTGCTATATTTCTGTAGGGTGATATGTCGAAACCTACGGCATCGGCTCCGGACACGGTTACAACCAGGCTTACGTCGGCTATCGTTAGTTGGTTATCAGCCGCATAAGTGGTTTGGTCTAAGAACGAATCGAATATCTCCATGGCATCTTGAAGGTTCTTGAGTTTTTCCGAATCGACCACGGTTTTTCCCATCATAACTGGTCGCTATAAATTATAGAGAAATACACTGAATGGGGCCAAATTCAAAGTGTCGTCAATCTTTAACAATCACATTGCACAGAGTGTTCCAAACTTTTATGATTTTTTACATGGAACGGTTCAACAAAATTAGTCAGTTTTTTTTTTTAAGGAGCACCTGTATATTATAACATGTGTGGATAGCCTTTTCTACAAAATATCCATTGACACCACGATTGAAAACCTGCGAGTTATTAACATCAATCGTAAGCCCTATCGTGTGGCATTAGTGGAAAGCTCGTAGAATAATATACAGGTTGTTCCATTTTATAAAAAAAATTGACTAATTATACTGTGTTGATGGTCGCCCAAAAATGTTGAATATTTTAAAAGTACAGATACGTAGAAATAGTTTGGTCCTAAATTCAGCGTCGTATCATTAAAAATAAGAATTTGGCAACCGATCGAATATGACCCAATCAAGGGCTAACCAAAAACTGCAATAAAATATACAGGGTGACTGGTAATTCGACGTATTCCTTTGAGGGCGTGTTAGGAGAGCTCATTTGCAACTGATTGTTACTGATGATGACGCATTATCGGCATGCAATTCGAAATTTATTGGACCAGTGGTTTCCAAATCGGTGGATTGGAAGAGGCGGCCTGCCAGGAGCCCCGACTTAACGCCGTTAGACTTTAATGTGTGAGAACATATTAATGAAATAGTATACACGACAAAAATAAATACACGAGAGGAATTAGTCCATAGAATACAAGAAGCAGCTAACAGAGTTAGCGAAACGGAAGTACGAAAAAGAGCACGTTTTTGCATACGAGCCAGAGGGAACCATTTCGAAAATCAAACATTAATTAAAAAATTGGACAATGAATTTATTGAATTTTATTTACCAGTCTATTGCCTGTCTAGTAAAGACGAGATTGAAATCCACACCTACTTCCATTAATGGAAGTAAAAGTTTTTTACTAAGACTTGATTTGAATTTGTTTGTTTTAATTGCTTGATATAACAAAGAAGAGAAATTTTACAAGGCGGAGAACGCCACCGTGAAGATAATAGGTTTAGCCGACGAAAACGACGCAGAGGGATCTGAAAAAAGGCGTACATTGTACCACCCTCTGAGGCCCGAAGAACGTAGTCGACAAAGATCCTACTCCCGGAGCCTAATTAATTAGGTTAATGAACTAGAGATAGGGTTATTGCAGCACCTCTGAAAAGAGTCCTTGAAAAACTAGCGGCATTTGCTGTTAATCATCTTGCAAATTGATCGCCGGGGCGGCCTTTTGTATCACATACTTCTCCGAACATTTGATTAATTAATAATAATTCCCATTAATAAAGTACACAAAGCTATTTTGAATAGCTAGAATTCTAGATAAATGGTAGTAGGGAACGTAATTCTAAGAAAAGCACAAAAATTAAAATATCTGAGAAACTATTACATTTTTTATAAAGCATGTTATGGTCAAATCAATTGCAAATGAGCTCTCCTAACACACCCTCAAAGGAATACGACGACTTACCAGTCGCCCTGTATATTTTATTGCAGTTTTCGTTAGCCCTTGGTTGGGTCATATTGTCAAATTGTCATTTTTAATGATACGACGCTGAATTTAGGACCAAACTGTATAGCGTTCCATTTAAAAAATTATAAATTAGGCCTGTAACTTTTAAATGAACAAACCTGTATAGTTGGATGTAATTTTGAATTATGCGGGAATATAAACCTACACAATTTCTATTAAGAATTTGTTTTTGATAAAATGTACATAAAAGGGCACTTTTGGACTTTTCAAGTACATACCTAATCAAAATAAATTTTAAAAAATCAAAATAATTTAACGTGAGATTCTAAATGCAGATATTTTTACTTTTAAACTTATTATATTTATTTAAAAAAAAATAATTAAATGGGAACGTTAAGAAATTGCAGGGCCATTAAGTAATCAATTTGTGAAATTCGTGCGGTAAATACCTTGAAATGCAGGTGAAAAAATTAATTCCACTTTAATTGAGTAAATAATACTTGCAGTTGCTTGCAACATTTTTCTAATTAAGGACAAATAAAAACCTGCATTACCCAACGTACTTCAGCAGTCTCTTAATTAGTTACTAAAATAAAGAGTTGTTTAACGAAATAGGACAGATTGTGACAATTTTAAACAATAAATAAAAAAATTATACAGGGTGCAATCGAATAAGTTTCGCTTAATACTGTAAAGGTTGGTTTACGCACCATGCATCATTTAGTGTAAAGTAATGGAAGCGAAAGGATTAAGTGAATGCGTTTATGCAGTCATTAAACGTAATTTCAGATATTTATGCTGGATTCAGGCAAGAATTAAGAATTATTTTGTGATTTCTGTTGCTTAAATACTAGGAAAAATTAGAATATAAATGTTTCATCACTATTAGTTTATTGCTTACGCATCGCTGGCCGTATTTTTTCGTACGAAAGTCATAAATGACCTGCCTCGACGTTTATTGTATTACACCCATGGGTTTACTGGTCTATAAATGATTGGACATAATATAGTTTTCTTTTTTTATAATACCTGTCAGTGTCAGAGTTTCTGTTGGAACCCTGTCGTTGTATTTTAGAAAAACAAAACGGAATATAGTAAACTTCACTCAACTGGGACATTTAAATCACACCCGGTGCTTCTCAAACGTTTCTTGTAAAAAGTAAACGTAGATTTTTCCGGAGTTGCCATTGATTCTTGTCCCCTCCCCCCATACGTCATAACTTCGCGTCTTTCTTTTTGTATTAATAGTGATTACAGTAAGCGAAACTTGTTCGATTACACACTGTATCGAGATATTCGAATATTTCTTTGAGGTTATTAATTCTTACCTGCTCCAGAGCACTCTGAGAGTATAGTTATTACACGAGGTTAAAACAAGACGGAAATAGAGCAATCAGTTAAGATTTGAAACTTACGTAACACTCTATGAAAGCAGGATATAATTTAATACCATCGAAGTACAGTCTCTGATCGATGATCGCCCTTCTTTTAGGCTCCTTGGAATACAAGGAGTCGTCCCGACTGTACTTATTGACCAGGTACGTTACGATCGCCCGACTTTCCCACAAGTAAAACCCATTATCGTCGATCGTAGGCACTGTATGCTGGGGGTTTAACTGCAACAGAAATTATAATACGTTCAAAAATCCCTCTAACTCGAGTAATGGCCAACTCCTAACGTGGGAGTTTTTTTTTGTTAATTCAAACCAATCAAGTAATTTGTACCTTTACGAAGTATGGCTTCAGTTGCTCTTGCCCCATGAGGTCGATTTCGATCAGATTCAGTTCAATATCCAGGATTTTGGCCGTCAGCAAAACTATACGGCTCGGCATGCTTATGGGGTGGTAGTATAAGTCGATCTTCATCTTGCTGGCGACGCACGAGTGAACTGTTGGAATTTTCACTGTATTGCCGATTATCATCCCATCGTTTAATCGGACATGTTTCCCCGATTAAGCACTCGAGATAAGGACAACAGGATTATAATTTCGGGAGAATGCAAACTCGATTTGGTTGTTCTTGCGAGAATTATCAGATTTTATGTTATCGATTAGCTTGACTCTCATAATTGAGAGATGCTCGAAATTCCTTGGGTGTGTGTTTCTCGATGACGCAAGTTTGATATTCGAAGAATTCCTTTGGAAATTTGAAATTATGTATTTGAAAAAACTTGTTTTGTTCGTGTGTGTCCTCAGGAACAGTTCGCAAGCTGTATAACATGAGCAACAAGAAAAAAAAATCTGATTCAACAAAAGTCGCGTTTAAATGGTACGTTGAAAGCTATTTTGCGTAAATTTATTTTTAGATAAGTGCAGCAAAAATTTCTTGACCTGAATAGTAACTGACCTCGACTATCGTCAACAAACAAGACGTGGTTTGATCGTTAAGTCCTACAATGACTCTGCATTACCTACAGTGTAACGAAAGTTGCTGAATCAACACCAAGGCGATTGTAATTATTACATGCTTCCCGGTGACTAATTCTTTCGGGATTTAGTACCGGCGAAATTTCTACAACCTCATGTATGAAAATGGAGAACGCAATTTAGATTGTCATTTCCTTAAAGCAAATTCGACTGTTTAAATATACACTCATGATTGCAAGCACTTTTTTTTCGTTGGAAGGCCATAAAATGCAATTTGAAAATGAGCCCCCTGAGACTGTTTCCTCCAAATGATTTTTCCAGCAATTAAAATTGAACAGGATGTGAATTTGATCATAGTTAACAATGCATACTTTGAATAAATTCCATTTTCACTACACGGTGATCAATCGGAATTTCACGGCACTTCCTGCAATTATTATTTACTGCTCGAACGGTTTAGATAACTATGTACATATTCTGCTTCTTTGTTTATACATAGGCAGGTGAATAAGTACGTGACGCAAAATATAATTGCGTGCCAGGTTTTAAATCGTTAATTGCCATAATGTACAACATGTAAATGATTTTGCTAAAAAAGATGCGATTATCATCAGATTGTAAGAAGTAGAATGCAAGTGATATCGTTCATTTCTGCAACGCAGATAAGTGCTCTTTGATGTAAAAAAATAATCTCGTTAAGTTTCTTATGTCATACAACGTGATTCATTAACGAAAGTTGTCATTTTCAAAAATTCCAAACACTTTCAGGCGATTAACTCTGCTCCATAATTTTTAATTTGAAAATACAGTAAGGGCTGTGGTTCTTTTTTTTTTTAAATCAAGAGAGATATGACGGAATAAATAAATTTGGTTAATGGAATTCATTTTTAGCAAGAAAAAATGACACGACAGAATACTAAGATAAGGCTTTTACAAATATTTAGAATAAACGGAGATAACAATGACTTTCGCTAGGAGAAGACCGTCATACGATCTTTTGGGGTCAAATCCGCATTCAAACGGTGATTTGTTTTTCCAGGATCAATGCAAGTTTTTTTTTTTTTTTTTTGGACAAGCAATTCACCTTAAGTAAGCGTTTACTTTCTTCCTGAAATTTTGACGGAAACGTTTAACTGAAACCGTTCGGGTTTTCGTTAAATTTCTTCAATCAACTACTTCCCTTGGTGTTTACTCCTATATATCTTTCAAAAAGAAAAAAAAAACATACAAAAAGAAAAAAACTCACAAAACGAAATTCATATTCCAAGAAGAAGAGAAAGGAATAAATTGACAGAGGGGCCATAGTAGTAGGCGAAGGCGGGTAATGGCCTATTTTCTTTAATTCTCTTCAGTTAACAACTCCCTTGGTTTATTCCTCTAAATTTTCCAGAAAGAAAAACCTTACAAAAAGAAATTCATATTCAAACGAGAAGAGAAAGAAAGAAATTAACAGAGGGGCCTTAATAGTAGGCGAAGGCGGGGAATGTCCCGTTTTCTTTAATTGTCTTCAATTAACAACTCCCTTGGTTTATTCCTCCACATCTTCCAGAAAGAGAAATCTTGAAAAAAGAAATTCATATTCAAAGAAGAAGAGAGAAAGAAATTAACAGAGAGGCCATAGTAGAAGGCGAAGGCGGGGGATGTCCCGTTTTTTTTAATTCTCTTCAATCAACAACACCCTTCGTTTATTCCTTCACATTTTCCCGAAAGAAGACCTACTGCCCTTGGTTTATTCCTCTACATCTTCCTCAAAGTAAAACCTTACAAAAAAGAAATTCATATACAAACGAGAACAGAAAGAAAGAAATTAACAGAGGGGCCATAGTAGAAGGCGAAGGCGGGGAATGTCCTGCTTCCTTTAATTCTATTCAATCAACAGCTCCCTTGGTTTATTTCTCCACATGCTCCTGAAAGAAAAACCTTACAAAAATAAATTCATATTCCAACAAGAACAAGTAGAGAAAGAAAGAAATTAACAGAGGGGCCATAGTAGAAGGTGAAGTAGGCGGGGAATGTCCTGTTTTCTTTAATTCTCTTCAGTCAACAACACCCTTCGTTTATTCCTTCACATTTTCCCGAAAGAAGACCTACTGCCCTTGGTTTATTCCTCTACATCTTCCTCAAAGTAAAACCTTACAAAAAAGAAATTCATATACAAACGAGAACAGAAAGAAAGAAATTAACAGAGGGGCCATAGTAGAAGGCGAAGGCGGGGAATGTCCTGCTTCCTTTAATTTTATTCAATCAACAGCTCCCTTGGTTTATTCCTCCACATCTCCCAGAAAGAAAAACCTTACAAAAATAAATTCATATTCAAACGAGAACAAGTAGAGAAAGAAAGAAATTAACAGAAGGGCCATAGTAGAGGGTGAAGGAGGCGGGGAATGTCCTGTTTTCTTTAATTCTCTTCAATCAACAACTCCTCTACATCTTCCAGAAAGAGAAACCTTACAAATATTAATATTAATATTAATTTGAGCTGAATAAACAAAACAAAAGACTATCGGCGCTTCTCCTCCGGATCAAGAGACCCGACGGAAAGCTTACGAAGATGGAAAATTGGCAAAAAAAAAACAAATGAAAAGCGCAAAAATCAGTAAAAACGATTCAGAAAAAAAAAGACAAAACAAAACAAAAGCGAAATACAACAAATCACAACGAAATAGCGAAGGATAAGATGAATGAAGAACAAAAGAAGATCGACGATATTCCTCCTTTTGATTTTCTGTCGCTCTTCGTGTAAAGCAAACAAACGAAAGCACACGTAAACAGTTAATCACGAAATTAAAACAAAAGAACAAGACAGATCAATAAAATAAATAAATGAAACAGGTAACGAAAATAACATTGATTAAAAACAAAAGAAGATTGATTAACGATTCATGATTTTTGGATGGAAGGCATTGGAAGAGGAGAAACTGACACAAGAAAAAACAAAACGAAAAAGCGCGAGAAATCAATAAAATACAAAGAAACAGGAGAAACAAAAATGAAATGAAACAAATGAAGAATAAAATGGATGAAAAACAAAAAAAAAAAAGACTGACGATATTCCCTTTAGAACTTTCAGAATCTCCCTGCAAACAAACAAAAGCACACTTAAATATAAAAGAACTACAGGAAAAAATCAATAAATACAAAAAATTCATTCAAAAAAAAAGCGAAAAACAAAAGCTAAAGAAAACAACTACAACGAAATACCGGAGAATAAGATGAGTGAAGAACAAAAGAAGATCGACGATATTCCTCCTTTTGATTTTCTGTCACTCTTCGCGCAAAACAAACAAGCGAAAGCACACTTAAATAGTGAATCACGAAATTAAAACAAAAGAACAAAAAAGATCAATAAAATACAAAAAAATAATTAAACCAAAAAAATAAAATGAAAACGAAATAAAATAAACAAATGAAGTAGGTAACGAAAATAACATTGATTAAAAACAAAAGAAGATTGATTAATGATCTATAATTTTTGGATGGACACAAGAAAAAACAAAACAAAAGCGCACAAAATCAATAAAATGCAAAGAAATTAAAAGACTGAAATAGAACAAATGAAGATTTATCGATGATTTTAGGATGAAAGGCTTTGGGAACACGAAAAACTGACAAAAAAAAAAACAAAATGAAAGTCCAAAAAAATCAATAAATTCAAATAAAAACAAACAAAAACGAAATAAAACAAACAAATGAAGTAGGTAACGAAGAATAAATAAGATTGATTAAAAACAAAAGAAGATTGACGATGCTACCCCTTCAGAGTTTTTTAATGATCGTGATGACACAAAGAAAACAAAATAGAAGCGCAATAAATCAATAAAACACAAAAAATTCATCAAATCTAACAGCAGGTAAAGGTTAAAACAAAAGAAAATTGACGATGTTCCCCCTTTAGGTTCTTAGCATTTCCTCGCAGACAAACAAAAGCACACTTAAACAACAAATTAAAGAAAAGGAAATTAAAACAAAGAAAACAAGAAAATCGACGGTTCTCCGACGGAAGGCAAACTGTCAAAAAAAAAAACAAAATAAAAACGCAAAAAATCGTTCAAAAAAAGAAAACAGAACAAAAGCGAAAGATAACAACGAAATAACGCAAAAAATAAGATGAACGAAAAACAAAAGAAGGTTGAGGATATTGCTTCTTTTGATTTTCAGTTACTTTTAGCACAGAATAAACAAACGAAAGCACAGTTAAATAATGAAACCTTTCGAGTATGAAATTCCCTGTGCGTTGGTTCCCTTTTCGTTGCCAAAATTAGCTTTCGTGAAACGGATTTTAATTTTAACATAGAAAATAATTACTAAAATTAATAAAAACACATTTAATAAGAAAACAAACAAAACATTTTAATCTTAAAAACAAGGATTTGATTTCGTTAATGATAATTTGAGGGCTTAAATGATTGAAATAGTTGGTGGCACTGCCTCAAAATGGAAAAGATAGTTAAAAGGTGCTGCCAACTATTTCAGTCGTTTTGTTCTTAAATTTGGCGTCGAAGTTGGCCGTGACGAGGTGCTTACTGTGAACACACCACAATAAATGTTTGTTCTTGGTGTCTCTTTTCGTTTACTGCGATAGATCACATTCTTGTGTCGTCTTCGCGTACTGTTGAGTTCGAAACTTCGAAAGCAAGGTTAGGAACGGCAAGTTCAAATGTCAAATTGACAACTGTCTTGATGATGATGGTTCACAATTAAATTTTCATGGCCAACTTTGACACCAGATTTAAAAAAAAGCTCTATTATTAGCTGGGTTTTTCCAACCTTCGATTTGGAAGTATAGTTCTTCCAATTTGGTAACAACAAAAAAATAAATATACGTACATGTAGCATAAAATAGAAATTAAAACTAACTTATTCATTTTCTCAAGATTCCTTTAAATGAATAAGAACTTTTCTTTCCACAATAAAAAAGAAAATCCCTCAGGTTGGCAACACTGCTTTACGTCAACAGATTTCTACGTTGGTGTTGGTAGATGGCACTGTTAATCCCTTAGTCATTCTTGGTCTTTTTAGATTAGTAATTAAAATTACCACTTTCTCTTTGGCAAGTATCTCAATTTCCCCACATTTTATAAAAATCTCTTCCGCCTCAAAATTCCCTAAAAAACGGAAATTTCCCCAGAATTGGCAACAGTGCTTTCAAACCCTATCTTGAGTAGTTCCGTTAATCACAAAGTGTGACGTAACGAACTCTGTCGCCGACGACCGAAAGTAAAAGAATTGTAAGTAGACAAAAACAGTTTCCTGTAAATGTCCTTCATCACTTCTTCGTTTATTATAGCACAGATAATAGATCTCTCTAGTTCTATTATCTGTGATTAAAGGCTTTAAGCTTGCCAAATTTGAAAGCTCTGGGAATTTGTAATGCCACGTCATTTGTCAAGTCGTGTTCAAACAAAACAATTTTGAGAGAAACAATTACAGAAAACTGTAACTGCGATTGTGTTAATTCTGTTCAGAAAAAGAATTCTGTAATTTACGAAGTAGATTTCAGCAAGTTTTGTGTTTCTCGTGTGAAATAAACACATTCCTGCGATCTCACAGGAAACTGTCAAGGCAAGTAACGTTCAGGCAGTCGCAATTGTTTGCACCGATCGCAGGCAGCATCGCAGACACAGCAGCGTTTGCTGTTAGGCCAACGGCGAAGAAATTCTACAATGTGATCAACAATGATTGAAATTATCAATTTTTTATTTGGCAACGGGGGTGTTTAGTATTAGGATGTCAATAATAACTTCCACGGGGCGTTGTACGTTAGTTTCCTTATTATTTGAGGTCGACTTATATTTGAATATTCCAGACGCAAACCATCAGTCATTGTTGATCACAGTGTATAATCAAAACTGCTTCATATAGTAATTCTATTAAGAATAACTTTTTGTCTGTAGAGTATAAAGTATGCAGAATTTGCTTCGTGAGAGAGAAAGTAAGTAATTTTGGATCATTTGATCAGTTGATAATTATAGTAAACATGAATGGGAGAATAAATTAGAAAGAGTTGCGAACAGGGTTGCCAGGTCTAAGGAAGTTTCTCCGATGTAGAGGATAAGTTGTGCCCTTTTAGAAATAAAGGAAAACACTATTGCCATCAAAAACGTTATCAAAAAATTGCTCACTTTTAGTTTTCTAGTTATTTTAAACGTCAGAAAAGGTGCCTATTTGAAATCGTAACGCCTTAAGAATTGAAAATAGGCAACCCATTCCACTTCCATGCTTTTAGTATGTTATGAAGACGGGTTGCCTACTCTGAAGCCCTTAGGGGTTACTATTTATAAAGGGGAGCGTGTATAAATCATAAAAAGCAAACGTCGTTTAATTCCAGCACAAACTATAAAGCATGTGAATTTTTAACTGTTTACTTACTTCGGTTCATAACATCAAATCAAATTATATTCCACGATTACTGCAAACGTAAATAAAAAAAATCCCAGCGTAAGAATGTTTAATATCTAAAGCTTCCTCGATCGAATAAATAAACTAAAAGAAACGAGATAAGTTTCGACTTTAAATTAAGGAGCAAAAAAAAGTGTACGACAACGTAAAAGGGCCAAAGAAAGCCAGGATTTTATCCGACAAGTTTGGACATGTTGTACTGCAAAGATTGCCCTGATTTAACCCGAAGTATCCGACGTAGTTTATCCTTCCTGCTGCTAGTTCCTCGATATCTGCCCTGGAAGATGTTCGGAAACGCCACTTTATTACCGATTTAAAATTTACTGCCAACGGGCTGACCTCTGCAATTCATAAAACCACCTGAAAATATTGAACGAAATTAATTTTTTTTTGGTGAAAGTAATAACCAGATTTACTCAAAACGGAACAGAAATTAAAAAAAAAATTCTTTAATTAACTTAATTAAAGAAATACGCTGCAGCGCAAAGAGCAAACGAAACGAATAAAAAAAGACTTTGTTTTATTAACACCTTTGAAGAATAACATATCTCGAAACACACACAAAAATATTGTACCTAAAATAATACATTTGCTTCGTGCCTTAATTAATTCAAGTGCGTTGTAACAAGAGGTGATTTATTTTTGATTTTCTTGAATGGTGACGCAGCTAAATTCGAGAGTGCAACTTTTCTCTCCTTTGAATCCAATTTTATTTGAGTTTGCTATCAAAGAAGTCCCTGACCATGTTAGCACCAGCTGCATTTATTTCTTCGTATCCGTAATCGGCCATCGCTTTCTGTGTCCTTTCGTACCAGGCGCTGACGTTGGGGTACTTCCCGATATCAAACTGTACTGCCTACAAAACACAATAACTTGATCGTATCTGTAGTATTTTACGAGGTAATTAAACAAGCAAATGCTTCTACTTATCATTTCACTTTTCGCTAATGGAATATCGGTGTTAACGCGCTAATAGATATTGGCAGTCCTAAATTTACGTTGACCCTGTAGAATTTTACAAAAAAAAAGAAAAAAATTCAGACCTCGGCTGTGGAAACCGTGGACACTATGGCGAAATCGGCGACCGTCATGTACTGACCAGCAACCCATACTTGTCCTTGCAGGAATTCGTCCAGGAAACCCAGGGCTTCCTCGAATTTGGCGGCGCGTTCCGGATCCGGTTGGGCTTCGCCTTTTACAACCGGAAACTGGAAGGCAAATTGTGTTAATTTCTTGCTCAAATCTTAGTAGTAATCAAAATGTTACGCTCAAGGAAATCGAGCACTTTAATAAAGGAAACCCAAAATTTCCCAAGTTAGACCCAAAAGAGTACAAAAAAGTTGGAACCGTCCGCTTATAAGGAAGCTATCCGTAGTCTAAAATTGACAAAAACCTAAAATCACGTACAAATCATTGAAAAATTTCGATCGACTCAAAATGACGTTTCTCTTCTGGACCAGGACAATTGGGCACATGGAAAAACTCCATTCAAATCGAGGTTTCCGAGCTGAAACCACGTGAAGTTGTGGCAACGCCGACGTTTCGTCTTGGTTGTGCTGGACTTCTTTAGGGCTGATGTTGATGATGTTGCTGCTTCTCTTTTTGGTGACTGGAAGCGACGAGGTATAATACCTCAAAAATCGCAATGAACGAAACCTATTTCTCGATTATCGTCGGGAAGTTAAAATGTTATCCCAAAGAGCAGATACCACGACAGCTTGGGCACGAAAAAAATGGTTAAAAATCGTCAAAAAATGCCTAAAATGTTTCACTCTTAGATACCCCAAAATCACTTTCAATTTAGGTTCCTATGTTTCTCAAATAGTACCCAATTCTCAATCCAAAAGCTTAAAGTGCACCCAAAATTGAGGCACCGCACAAATAGTCAAAATTTACTTTTGGATTTTGTAACGCCATTTTGGGCTACCAAAAACCCAAGTTTAAAGAAGCAACTAATTAGGATAGGCACATGGAATGCGAGGACCACATACATAAACCTTGTGAAAGCAAAAAGAAAGTGCAGACACGACAAGAAACGAAACAAAAAAGAAAGAAGGCAGTAGTAATTGAGAATTATGTTTTCCTGAATAGTGGCAGTCGCATAACAGGCTCCTTGGAGTGGGTTTTATAGATGAACGAACATGAAACCAAGTCGATCATGTGCTGCTAGAGAATAACCATCAAAATCTGGTAAAAAAAAAGCGAGGAGTTACAGAGGGGTAGACCCTAATACGGATCATGTTTTGGTCCTGTCAGATTTGGTGCACAAACGTGCCCAGAATGAGGAACACAAAAAATAAACGAAAACCTTACAATGTAGGAAAAATCCAGAGCTTGGAGGCAGTAAATAGCACTGACCAAGAAAGAAAACAACTAGCAATAGTAATAGGTCTCATAGGATTGGTATTGATAGAAACAAAAAAGAAAAGAAAAGAATAAAGGGTGGTTTGATGAAGCATGTGAAGGAATATTGGAAAAAATAAATTGAAATTTCCTGAGGAAAAATTCGGAAGACAACAGGAAAGCTCATGCAGAAATAAGAAAGGAAACGAAAGAGTAGTGAGACAGAAAAAAGGGAAAGCTACAAAAAAATGGAAAGACGATTTCCAATAGAAGACTTGGTACAACCGGAAACCAAGAGAAAAAGGACAATATCCCTGGAAGCCTTCAAATTAATCCAATTGTACTTTGGGAGAGCATCGAAGCTCTACCCTTTTTGGCCCTCCTTCCGAAAGCATAAAGCAAATGTGTAAATTTAAAATTTGGCGCGAAATTGTTGACATATTGGCACATTCAAGATGTTAGCCAATAACGTTTCGTTTCTAAGAGCAATTCCTTTTGTGGTTTCCACGCTCTGAAGTTAGCTGCAGTTCTTTCTGGAAATTCACAACAAAACAATTCCTTATGCTTTCCATAAGTGACTTGGATTTCCTTCAAAGCTGGAAGCTTTGCCCTATTCGTAGATGGAAACGGCAAAAAGAGGAAGAGGCAAAAAGGTCAAAGGAGTGCCAGGAAAAGCAAAACTTAGTACCATACTGTAGAGACGAAGAAAGGCAAATAATAGGAGAAACCCAGAGCAGACTGGAAAGATGGGCGAAATATTTTAGGGGTAGGTAAAGAAATATATGAGGAAACAGATGCAGAAAACAATGTGCAATAAAGAAGAGATAGGAGAAATAAATTGTAAGAAATAAAGAAATTAAAAAATAATAAAAGTGCAGGTGGAAATGGGATACCAACAGAAGTTATCAAGTATGGGGGAGATCAACTATGGACTGAAGAGGAAATGCCAAACGAATGGAACAATGCGGACAACACCACATGTGGAAACTACAGAATTTCATTCTTGGATGAGCTATAAGATTTTAGAAAGACTTTTAAGAAACAAACTGACTTCCAATTCTAAGAAGAAATAGTAGATGAAGACCAAGGAGGGTTTAGAAAAAGGAAAGGAAACAGTGAAGCAAAGATGAAAATGGATAAAAGCTTTGAATAAAATCTGGGATGACATTATTTATCAATTTTAAACAAGCACATGACCCAGTCCGAAGAAATAAAACGTATACCTTGGGAGTACCAAAGAAAAATCTAATAAGAATGACCTTGAAAAGCCCTTCAAACAAAGTAGGAAGTTTGTCAGAGAAATTCTTAGGAAAAAAAAAGGATGAAGGCAAGGAGACCCGTTATCGACAATACTTTTTAGCTTCGTATTGGAAAAAATGGTAAGACAGAGTAAAACTCCGTTAAAGGGCATGGTATATCATCAACGACAACAAAGTTTTGTATATGCAGATGACGTGACCCTATTCACCAGATCGAAAAGAGAAATGTAAAATTTTTTTTGGGCAATAACGGAGACCGCAGAAAAGTCGAGTTAAGGGTAAATGAAGACAAGACCAACTCAGGCAAGCACTAGAGGACGCAAGGGACCAAATAAAATTTAGAGCAACAAATAAAAAGTGCAAATTTAAGAAATTGGAGGAGTTCGAGTATTTGGGCGTAACGGTGAAGAAGAAGAGGAGGCACAAAAACGTGTGGCAAAAGGAAGTGGAGCCTAGGACCACTACAGAGAGAAAAGGAAATATCTAGAGCAGCAAAGATTAGAATATATACAACAGTGAAACGGCCGACAGTAACGTATGGATGCGAAGTGTGGATGTTAACCAAGAAAGTAGAAAGAAAGCTGGAGACTTGGGAAAGGATAACATTAGGATGAATACGAACGGAGGAGGTCAAGGTCAAAAATATGTAAGATCACCCAAGCATAACCCAACACGTAAAATTCCAAAAGAAGAAGATAGCTGGGGCATGTGGAGCGTATGGCAAACAAGAAGCACGCAAAAAGAGCACTGCTTGGGGAAGCAGGTGGGAGAAAAAGGGAGAGGAAGACGAAATGGTTGGATGCAGTCTTGGCAATAGAGAACAGCTCAAAATCGGATCATATGGAGAAGAATAAGTCTTGGGCCTTCAAGGTATATATTTTGGGCTATTCAATACTTTCGGCAATACCTCAACGATAGCCCTGGTCCAGAAATTAAAAAATGCAATTTAGGGCGTCTAAGAATGAGCGATTTTATTTTTAGGATTTGATGATTTTTCTAACCAGTTTTCATGAACCGAATTTCTACCAATTGAAAATGGGCTCCTTTCTTCGTTTATTATAATTCTGAGGTATTACATCTCGTTCTGGCCAATTTAGAGGTCATCATGGCAATTCGGGCGCTCCGAATCCCCCGGCATAGGCTTCAAATTATCGAAAACATCGCGTGATCGATGACATTTGCGTTCATTGGATGGAGCTGACTTCATCTGCTATTCCTCCGCGTCAACCCGCTTCGCTTTGTTGGGAAGCGCGTTATATCCCGTTCATCGTCGGAAGTGATGATTTTTTCAATCATTTTTCATGCACTGAATTTCAGCCAATTGGTGACGGGCTCCTTTTTTCGTTTATTATAATTTCTGAGGCATTACATCTCGTTCTGGCCAATTTAGCCATCATCGTGGCAATCCGCACGCTCCGAATCCCACGCCATAGGCTTGAAATTATAGAAAACATCGCGTGATCGATGATATTTGCGTTCATTGGATGGAGCTGACTTCATCTGCGATTCCTCCGCGTCCACCCGCTTCGCTTTGTTGGGAAGAGCGTCATAACTCGTTCATCGGCGGCGGTGCTATGTGTGTTTTGCAATTTCTTGGAGCTTTTGCTAGAAATGTTAGGAGAACGCAACTACGACTTTGGCGGAATCTTTTGAAATACCGCTAGATGAGTTTTGAACAGCCATCTGCAGAACTGAAACGGTTTCGAGATTATCCGTCGAATTTCAACCAATTGAGGACGGGCTCCTTTTTCGTTTAACAGGTATTACATCTCGTTCTGACCAACTTAGAAATTATCGTGGCAATTCGGACACCCCAAACACCCCGGCATAGGCTTGAAATTACCGAAAACATCGCGTGATCGATGACATTTGCGTTCATTGGATGGAGCTGACTTCATCTGCAATTGCTCCGCGTCAACTCGCTTCGCTTTGTTGGGAAGCGCGTTATATCCCGTTCATCGTCGGAGGTGCTGTGTCGTTTGTTGCAATTTCTTGGAGTTTTGCTGGAAATATTAGGAGATCGCATCTACGACTTTGACGGAGTCCTTTGAAATACCGCCAGAAGAATTTTGGATGACCATCTGCCGGAACGCCATCGAGGTTATCCTGACGCTGTTTTATTAACATCTAAATTACCCACCCCTACCTCACTGTTGCTGATCGAGGGGAAAGCTGATGAAAGAAAGTGCACACTTGTTACCAGGTCAAAGTTTGGTGGTAGCAAAGCAGACAGACCAATGATGCAGAGTTACCTAATCCCCGCCACAAAATAAGGGTATAAAAGGCAGAACGCGTATTTGCTAGTGCTGCATAGTCTGGCAATGCTCACCGATGATGCTGTATAGTTCGCCAAACTATACAAGCAAAGGAAGAGATCACCAAAGAGACACTCTTCGTCGAGCTCAACTGCTTGCTCCCGTCTCACACCGACTTTCTGCACATCCTCCAAAGTAAAGGTGCCTAACAGCTTCGCCGGAATTTCTAGTAGACTTGCGATACGAACTTACCCTCGTCGAGATTGGGCGGCAACAGCTGTACCAAGGAGTGCGCCCCTTTATGATGCTGTTGGAGGTCCCCCACGCTTCTTCTTAGAAGGGCGCATCGCGTATCCCCTGTTGTTAACATTTGTATATTTATATTAACGTTTTCGCTTCTTATCAAACAGGTTTTGTTTATGTACATGGAATAAAGTTTACGTTTAGTTAAATAACACATGATTTCGCAGGACTATAGGTCCAGTACCAATGGTACCACCAGACTATGCAGCACTATTACCACCAGACTATGCAGCACTAGCAAATACAGGTTTGCATTTTTTCACGTGCCCATTTGTCTTGGGCTAAAAATGAAATATCCATTTAGGTTGATCGAAATTGATTCTATTTTTTGGCTTCACTCGAATTATTTTCACATACGTAACTCTTTAGGGCGTTTAGTCTTTTGGGTCTTTGATTTCGGAGGTTTTTTTAAAAGCTTTTAGTCTTTTTTTATAAACAGGTGCACAAGTTCCTTGGTCCAGAAGTAACATTTTGATAATTACTACTCCTCTTTAAACTGCTCACGAAGTAATCGCCAAGGCCCTTGTACAAGGTGCACGCGTCGAAATACAGGCGTTGGTTGACCACCGCCGCTTTCTTGACGTCCTTGGGGTTTAACGTGTCGTCCTTGGCGTATTTATCTGCTAGGTATTGCAGGATTGCCCGACTGGGAAAATAAAAGAAAATTTAAGCAATTTTTTTTGTCAATTTGACGCCCCCAAATTGAGGAACGTGGTACACAATGTGAAAACTAAAAATATTTAAGCAAGTGTAGACGGAGAAAGCACGTACAAGAGGCAAGCCAAATACGTTGCTTAAATGTAATTACCTTTCCCAGAGTATAAAGCCATTATCGTTTATGGTTGGTATAGTATGTTGTGGATTAATCTGAAAATTCATAGTGAAGTAAAAATTGATGACAAAAAGCAAAGAAAATGGCAACACTGGACTGATTTTTTTGGATTTCGCTTAGTCTGAAGTATCTTGTTTGTTTCAACGTTCAATCCTAGTTGCGCTCGCACGCTAATCGGATTTGATACTCTTTAAATTTAAAAGAATTGAACCTTACTGTTCCTGTACCTGACACAAATAAGCTTCTCAAACGTTTTTAGTAAAAGGTGACTTAGATTTTTCCGGATTTACCATTGACTTTATCCCTTACGTATGTTATAACCAGACTTCGGATATTTCAGAGCGTCGCCCTGGCTACACGATCCTCGTTTTGCATAACTAAGGCTACGTTTCGAAATGTTCGAAGTCTGGTTATAACCTAGCTTTTTTTCTTGTACATTAATAGTAAGTGAAGTGAAACTTATTCGATTACGCACTGTATATTTAAATTACAAATATAAAACAATCTTTATTACTAATTCTATGTTAGCCAGAGAACTTCGCTACCGGTTTTACCTTCCGTTCTAATAAATTATTACATTCACGTTTCTTTTATTGGCCCCTGTAAATTTCAGCCCCATAAATAATAAGAACAACTCCTGTAATTACCGGCCGGGTCGCACGAAACTTTTTCAACTAACAACCGACCCGATACCCATTATTGATCCATTTGTCTTTCGAGTCCCGGCTTTAACTCGATTAAAACTATAATAAAAACGGCGGGGCGCGCGCCGTACGAAATTGTTAATTTTCGGCCGTCCTTTCTCTTTACTTGCGGTCGGTCCTTTAATCGCGATCACGTATTTCGTTCGCGCGGGTCCTCAAACTAGTTGAATTTAATTATAAATGCGGGGGCAACGGTGTCGATTAATTATTGTGGCAGTTCCTCGTTTTGAACTTCGCTTTATTATCCCGCCGAGTAATTAATTCGCATCAGATGCAGTTGCTAAGTTCCGACTCTTTATGATCTCTTTGTTTGATGGCTCGATCGCCAAGAGGAAGAATTTTCATTCCCAGAATACTCAGAGGAAGTTTACAGGAGAGAAATTGAATAAATTCTTTATCCTATTTAAGAAAGTATCATAAACCCTTTCTACCTTCCGATTTTTGGAGTTGGAGTTGGAGTTGTACGCACAGAGCTGCAACCTGGAATATTTTTATTTAATTCGTGCAAAACTACTTCTAATTTTAGGGATATTCAAAATGCAGTTTTGAGTACAATACTGAAACGAACTTTGCAGCGTAGATTCCGCAAACTGCCGAAATAAAATACGCGCAGACGGTTCACCGCAAACGTAACCGAAACAGAAAGGTATTTCCAGAGGAAGGGATGAAAGAAAGTTGTGCGGAAAAGGGAACGAACAATGGGTGCCGATTACACGAGTGTAAGCACGAGTACCTGCCTCTCTTTGTTTCTCGTTCGAATTAAAAGAGTTAAAAAGAAAATTCGCTTTTTTTCCTTTCCGCTTTGTTTCCTTTCAGCTCGCGATTTTAATTAACTTAAAATGTAATAAAATCATAATGAAAGCAAAAAGAAAATTGCAAATAACGTCAACACTTCAAATGTTCTACAGAGAAGTAGAGAACATATGGGCGGAGTTAACTACTTATATTGCACACGTAGCAATATAAGGTCACGTGACAGGTTCTTCTCAAGTTGAGAGATAACTTAAAACGTAATAAAATCATAATAAAAGACAAAAAAAAATTGAAGATAACATCAACACTTCAAATGTTCTACGGCGAAGTAGAGATCTCGCAAGGCGAGAAGAACAAGTGGGCGGAGCTTAACTGATTATATTGCTTACGGAGCAAAGGTCACGTGACAGGTTCTTCTCAAGTTGCGAGATAATTTAAAATGTAATAAAATCATAATAATAGAAAAAAGAAAATTGGAGATAACATCAACACTTCAAATGTTCTACAAAGAAGTAGAGATCTCGCAAGGCGAGAAGAACATGTGGGCGGAGCTTAACTGCTTATATTGCTTACGCAGCAAAGGTCACGTGACATGTTCTTGTCAAGTTGCGAGATCTCTATTCCATCCTGAGTGAAGTTATATGTGACCCATTTAGAATTTAGAATGTATTTATTATCTGATTTGAAAAGGACTTTTCTTTCAAATACAGGGTGACTGACAATTGTTTCGTCAATGAAAAACTATGATAAGAAGTGATGTTCGAAGGTATAGGAAAAATTCTTCCTTTACCAAAACGAGCCTCTGGTTTATGCCCTCATAAAAGTTTTATGCCAGACACGGCGGTGTGGCATCAAACGTGAACTTGACCTTTAAGTGGGATCTCATGTCAACTCCGCTTTTAGGGCAACGACCGATGCCGTGAAACACGAACTACATAATATTTATTTTAGTCATCTGAAGCAGATTATTCCATACATAAACAGAATTTAAAACATTATAATCGACGAATGTCTTCGTAATCTGTTAATTATTGTAATTTGTGTGTGACGAATTATTTTTAACACAAATCTATTAAAAGTTTAACAAATTCAAGACGCGTTCGCAACTCTTTATCCTATGTTTGGCGCGCTGGTTGTAAATTGCTCGTCGTTCCATCACTTTGAATAATTTGTTTGAATTTGAATTAAATTCTTAAGTAATTATAAATTGTCACTTATAATTTTTTTAACGTAATCCCGTAGTCTGCTCGTTCATTCACGTACGCGTTTTGATTAAAAACTGCGCACATCACCACCGACGTTTAAAACAGCTGTAGATAATAAAGTTTTTATAGCTTAAAAAACAAAAAGAAACTTGGCGACGACTGAGATTCGTCGTTTTATATTTTCCAAAGAACCCTAGCAGTTTACATTTTCTCGTAATCTGTTACACGCATTCACGTACGCGATTTGATCAAAAAGTGTATTAGGTCTTCGACGGCGACAGTTGGTGCATTGCCTCCTGTGATCATCAGATTTAAATCCTGGTGGATGAAGCCGCTGGTACATTCCGTTTTGGTAAATAATCCTCACGGATTAATAATTAAATACTTTTATAATTTGTTAATGATTATAATTCCGTTTTGTGTGTGACGAATTATTAATAACACAAATCGATTAAAAATTTAACAAAATCAACACGCGTTTGCAACCCTCCTGTGTTTGGCGCACTGGTTCTAAATTGCTCGCCATTTCATCACTTTGAATAATTTGTTTGACTTCGAATTAAATTCTTAAGTAATTATAAATTGTTACTTAGAAATTTTTGAACGTAATCCCGTGGTCAGCTCACTCATTCACGTACGCGACTTGATTAAAAACTGTGCACATTACCACCGACGTTTAAAACAGTTGTAAATATAGCTTAAAAAACAAAAAAAGACTGTCGACGACGAATCTCAGGTCGTTTTACAGTTTCCAAAGAACCCCAGCAATTTACATTTTTTCGTAAATTGTTACACGCATTCACGTGCGCGATTTGATCAAAAATTGTATTGTGTCTTCGATGGCGACAGTTGATACAAGGGAAATTGGGGGAGTTGGACATTCTCGCTGTGCGTTAGCTTTGTCTAACACGGAATACAGATCCAAACTAATAAAGAAAGAAAGAAATGAAACAATTCATAGCGCTATCGCGATCCCTCGGACGTGCATTGCCTCCTGTGATCATCACATTTAAATCCTGGTGGATGAAGCCGCTGGTACATTCCCTTTTGGTAAATAATCCTCATGGATTAATAATTAAATACTTTCATAATTTGTGAATGATTATAATTCCGTTTTGTGTGTGACGGATTATTAATAACACAAATGTATTAAAAATTTAACAAATTTAAGACGCGTTTGCAACTCTCTATCCGGTGTTTGGCGCACTGGTTGTAAATTGCTCGCCGTTCCATCACTTTGAATAATAGTTTGACTTCGAATTAAATACTTAAGTAATTATAAATTGTTACTTAGAATTTTTTGAACGTAATCCCGTAATCTGCTCGTTCATTCACGTACGCGATTTGATTAAAAACTGCGCACATCACCACCGACGTCTAAACCGGTTGTAGATAATAAAGTTTTTATAGCTTAAAAAACAAAAAAAAAACTTGGCGACGACTGAGATTCGTCGTTTTACATTTTCCAAAGAACCCCAGCAGTTTACATTTTCTCGTAATCTGTTACACGCATTCACGTACGCGATTTGATCAAAAATTGTATTATGTCTTCGATGGGAACAGTTGGCGCAAGTGAAATTGGGGGCAATTGGACATTCTCGCCGAGCTGTGGGTTTGTTTAACACGGAATACACATTCAAACTAATAAAGAAAGAAAGAAATCAAACAATTCCCTCGGATGTGCATTGACCCCTGTGATCATCAGATTTAAATTCTGGCGATTTTTTTGTGGATGAAGCAGCTGGTACATTCCGTTATAGTAAATGAACCTCAAGGATTAATAAACAAAATACCTTCGTAATTTGTTAATGATTATAATTTCGTTGTGTGTGCGACGAATTATTAATAACACAAATCTATTAAAAGTTTAACAAATTCAAGAAGCCTTTGCAACTTCTTATCCTGTGTTTTTGGCACATTCCGCTCTAGTAAATAATCCGTAAGTATTAGCAAACAATTGTTTGCGAATTTGTTATCCTTATTTCAAACGCAATTATAGTTATTTTAGAAATGACCAATAATTACGTCGCTTAAAAGAAATAACTCACCCTACCGTTCTCAACAGTTAAACGTGTAATAAAACTAATTGAGATATGTGTCAAGGTCGCATTGTGTCCAAGCGAGTAACTTTATAGACCTATTACACTGCCGCATATAGAACGCGGCATCCTAGTAATTTTTTAAGTAATTATAAACTGTTTAAAAGATTTTTTTAAACGTTTTTCCCGTGGTCTATGGCATTCATTCTCTTACGCGTTTCTTTTTTTTTTTTGGCGGAACAATTATCAGTCACCCTGTATAGAGCAACAGAATCTCTACTGCGAAGCAAAACTTTAGTGTCAATTTTATATTTCTCAAAGCCTACTATGGATTTTTTCTACGTCGAAGCAGTCCATGAAAAAATAAATGAAAGACAACTAAACTATAATTTTTTTGAATTTTTGATGTTTTTGATAGTAAGAAGAATCAAACATGTTTTAACAATAAATGAACAAAGAGAAACAAATAAATACAATTTATAAACTTAGTATTAACCCATTTAAGGTAAATCCGAATCCAATGCCCGTCAGATTGTAAGTAAATAAAATCGCTAATCAATTTTAACCATTTTAATGTAGAAAAAAAAATTATGGTAGGCCCTGAGGATTCAAATTAACTGTCAAAAATGTTCTTCGGGGTAGAGTTTCTGATTCTCTATCTTTTCAGTGATGTTTCCATTCTAATTGGGTCACACTGTATATTAATTACAAAATTCACATAAAGGGACCACAAACTCAAAGTTTAAATAAATCACAGGGAACAGGAAAGCAAGTTTTAGAAACATGGTGAACTTAATGAATGAATTTTTGGCAAAGAAAGAATTCATTTGTGATCAGGAAATTAAAACAGAAACCTCGCATCTTATATCAAAGGATATGAAAGCGAAATTGGAATGTCTAACAAACAAATGCCCTAAAAGTTAAATTTACAAAAATTAATAAAACGGAAAACAATGCAAAGAATTCATCAAACGTGTTATAAGTTACATAAATTAATTAAGAATAATAAAATAATGAAACTATCAGCCTTCGTATAAAACTGAGACTCACGTGACTGATTTAAATAGGCAACCAAACATACTCGTATGGTAAGAAACCGGCATTTTGCGAATCATTCTAAGCCATACCTGATATCACGTCGTCTGCGTTACAGCGACTTGTTTAGCCATCATGGATCATGATTGACCCTTGTAATAAAAGTGCATTCGGATAATATCAGCTGCATATTATAATGTCAAATAGTGGCCGGGGTGAAGGCCGTTGTTATGTAAAAAGATTTATTTATTTTAAATCAAACGGAGTAACTGATTCAGAGAATGCCTGGATGAGTCGCAGTGCAATTGTGAAACTTATTTCGCAATCGGAACTTCCGATTCGAACCATATACAGTCCCTGGCCACCTTGAATATTTTGTGCAATTACATTACCACAACAATTAAATACAAACTTAAATAGAAATTCGAAGACCGATTGTTTATTTAGTATCTTCCAAGTAAACTTCTTTCTAAGAAATCTTCCTGAGAACTTAACAGGGTGTGGGATAATTGTAGGTATCGCCACGCTGAGGATTGTCTTGAATTTTATTGACAGACATACTTCGGTCTAATTGGAGCTGTTAGGGCCGTTATGTAAAAAGATTTGTTTATTTTAAATCAAATGGAGCACTCCATCCAAAGAGGAAAAGCCTCGATGACTGATAGGACAATTGTGAAGCTCTTGTTCGTATTTGGAATTTCCGGTTTGAACCATATAAACAGGTGGTTAGCACCGGGATTAAGTCTCACACAACGAAAAGTCGTGACGATCGCAGATAGTCAGAAGACGTTTGGTTATAATGTCGCCGGCAGAAGTGACTAATTGTAAGTCCTGTCACAAGTTCCGTCCGTTTCTCTGTATCCAGTATTATGATTTGGTGAGAAAACATTAATTTTCTTTACGACGATTAGTGATGTTATAAAAACTAACTGCCTTCTTTGGTATGCAAAATGCTATTTCTTCTTGTTCTAAAAAGTTTGATTTGCGACAATCTGCGATCGCTTTTTGATCTAACATTGCATTAGAATTGACAAATTGCAACCAGTTTGGTGCTTAATAAGTCTTCCCGTACAAGACGCCCAAGCGTGTTGTCAAAGCAGCGCCAAGAAGGTCACGTGGCTCTCAGTTTTATTTGAAGTCTCTGTATAAGGACAGATATTAATCGACGTTAATAAAAAAAGTTAGACAAATTGCAACCAGTTTGGTGCTTAATAAGTCATTCCGTACAAGGCGGCCAAGCGTGCCGTCAAAGAAAATTGGTTTCGTACTAAGGTCACGTGGTTCTCAGTTTTATTTGAAGGCCCTGTATATTAATAGACGTTAATAAAAAAAAACGTTAGACCCGTTTGGTATTTAATACGTCATCTCGTATAAGGCGGCCAAGCGTGCCGTCAAAGCAAATTGGCTTCGCGCTAAGAAGGTCACGTGGTTCTCAGTTTTATTTGAAGTCTCTGTATAAGGACAGATATTAATCGACGTTAATAAAAAAAGTTAGACAAATTGCAACCAGTTTGGTGCTTAATAAGTCATTCCGTACAAGGCGGCCAAGCGTGCCGTCAAAGCAAATTGGTTTCGCACTAAGGTCACGTGGTTTTCAGTTTTATTTGAAGGCCCTGTATATTAATAGACGTTAATAAAAAAAACGTTAGGCAAATTGCAGACCGTTTGGTACTTAATACGTCATCTCGTACAAGGCGGCCAAGCGTGCCGTCAAAGCAAATTGGCTTCGCGCTAAGAAGGTCACGTGGTTGTCAGTTTTATTTGAAGTCTCTGTATAAGGACAGATATTAATCGACGTTAATAAAAAAGTTAGACAAATTGCAACCAGTTTGGTACTTAATAAGTCATCTCATAAAAGGCGGCCAAGCGTGCTGTCAAAGCAAATTGGCTTCGCGCCAAGAAGGTCACGTGGTTCTCAGTTTTAATTGAAGGCTCTGTATAAAAAAAACCGTTAGAAATTATAAACGCGTTATGAACGGCCGAATTTATTATTCGAATACGAACGAATGAATCTGGATGATCGCCAAATCATTAGTAAATATAATTATATTTTACTCACGGCAGTTAATGTAACGGCAATTCAGAATTAATGAAACAATGAAACAAATAACGGGGAAGCAATAAAACAGCGACGAAATTACATGACATAATCATAATAGTGTCACAGATAATAAATTCAATTGATTCATCGCGCCGTGATGATCCGGAATACAAAAAATTATTATTTGATGGGGGGTCATGGTTTGTGTTTTTTTACCTTTAGATATTCGGGGGTCATATGTTCTCCTGCCATAATACTAATGGTTTTCAAGTTGAGTTGTACCCCGACGGCCTTGGCGAGCATCATGACCGATCTACACGGTGGACTCGCCGGAAAATAATAAAAATCAATGGACCCGTTTCCATCGGTGTCGTTGGCGTTCATTTTCTTGGCCTTGCTGTAAGCAAACAGGATGGAAGCTTATTTTTCCCGCCGAGCGTGAACAAATCGGAGCGCAAATATTTAACAACTCATTAAAAAGCCAGAAATTAAATCTCCGCCAAATAAAAGCGGAAAGCAAGAAAGAAAGAAAAAGAAAGAACGCAAAATAATAAAATTCCATCCGAACGTTGATTAAATGAGGGAGCGAAGTTAATACCTTGTGTTCGTGAAAACGGGCGCCACCGTTTCGTTATCCATGCAATTCCCCAGCTTGAATTATTAAAATTTTAACAGCGGACTGCCTTCGAAGAACATAATTTAAAGCCGATACGGGAGCACCGTTCCGAGGAGGTTCAACATTCGAATGCGAATGGAAAACGTACGTATCGCTAATTCCATCGCACCGCGATTATATATCGCTCGGAAGTCGCCATGGAAATGCATCACACAAACACACAAAGGTATAAAGGCCGTCGCTGCGATACCTGATAGATTAAAAATTAATTTTCTTCTTTGGTTTACGGTTAATGCTCCTCACATTCAAGTTAATCGAAAACGTCGGAGTCCTTTGATTAAACAAATTGCGACATGACTTTGAACAGTTAGATGTTATCAATTTTTTTTTTGCTTTATTAGATTATTAACACGAACTGTGGACAAATTCATTTCGTAACAATCCTAATCTTTGCCCTTCGTTTCAATTGGTCTGGTAAATCCTTGTTCTGCGAACCGTAAAATCTGTCCTACCTACACATTCCTTGTTTACGCTTAGTTTCGACGAAATGACTTTGTTTGCAAGTCTCTCTACCTGCCTGAAGATAACAATCCATTCCTGCCTTCTCCTTTGTTACCATCATTAACAAGAAATTTATTTATATCTCATGTGAGGAAACGATTTCCACTAGCTGCAAATCCCCTTAACTCGCTGCATACGTGTAACTCCTCGCACGCCCCATTACCATTTCCCATCCTGCCGCTGAAAGCAACAGAGACCACTAATTACAATTAGGACGAAGTGGAATATGTAGTCAGCAGATAACGCTAATTGTAATAATCCTAAGTTATCGACCCAAGTCACGGGAGCTTGACACGTCAGCCCTGGACTGGATTTTAAAAACGAAGTCGACAGGTGGCGAGTTCCGCGGTAAATAATAAATTGGACGTGTCGAGTAATAATTGATGAATCAGTTAAGCGGCCGGTAATTAATTACGTTTGAAATTATGGGAAAATTCGGAATTGCCCTGCTTTATCGGGAACGCGGTTGATAAGAATTTCGGGCGAAACGCAGGTAGAAAATTTGGGGGTGAGGGCCGGGCGCCCTGGGAGTTGTATCCGTGCGACAATAAGGCGTCGTCGTAGATTTTTTTTTGTATATTCCAGGGAAAATAGGCGCTCAGATTCCTTTACCTTAACTGAATGAAATGAGAACTTTTGAAACTCAGGTATTCTGTACCGGGAACGTCACACAATGAATGGTGGTCAATATTTCCAAAGCAAAGTAATTTCTTTTTCGATTGTTAAAGCGGCTGTTTTCATCTTTAATTACAAAAATTGATAACTTATGTTACATTGTAACAACAGATGATTACAAAACAAAGTTAAAAATTGCAGCAGATTTTTTTATATAGGGTGACTGACAATTGTTTCGTGAAAGAAAGAGTAAGAAAGTGAACGATATAGATTCGAGGGAAAACGTTCTGCGAAACAGTTTCTAATTAAATTAAAAATCAACCCTAAAGCATGTTACTGTACTGCGTACGAAATACAACGCCACGTTTTACGTTTATTATTGGATTGAGCTACTCGGCTACAGACCATGCAACCTTGGCATACAATTTCGTGCGAGTTGTGTTTCTTTTACGCGATCAAATAACTCGAATTGCATATAGAATAAGGGCTAAAGAGTAACGAATTAACAAATAATTGTAACAGGTGGACAAAAAGTTTTCCCATCTACTGTGTTGCTCTCATTTTTTCCCATGTTCACGTATTGCAGTGTTAGTTACGTTTTTGGAAAAATTAATTAATTAATTAAACAATTTTGAAAAAATTTTGAGTTTAAGCAAAGAAAATGGCAGAAAGGAAATTAAGAACTCCAAGGACAAAAGCCCAAAAAATGTAGAGAGTAGCAGAAGAAAGAGAGGAACTTGGGGAAAAAACGAGAGAAACCGAAGTAAAAGAAAAAGAAACAGAAGAGGATGTCACGAGTATTTTAGCAATAATAATGGAAAAGATGGAGCAGAATAACAAAGAAATTCAACAGGAGAGTCAAGAAAAATTTGAGCAAACAAGCGTAGAAATAAAACAGAATTTTGAAGAAGTAAATAAGAAAATAATGGAAAACGAGCAGGAAATGTGGAACATTCTGGAAGAGTTCAAAGTGGAGACCAGAAAAGAAATAAAAGAAATTCACGTTGGATACACAGAAAGGAAGATCTGATCAACGTAAGTGAAATGATAAAAATAAAAAACAAAACATGCATACTACAGGTAGAGGAAAAGTTGACGAAAGCAGACCAAGAACTAAACCTTTGCTCGCAAAAAGAATCAAAAAAAAATATAGAAAGAAACAAAAACTTGATTGCAATGACTTCTGTCGGAAATCGTCGATCTTTTTCTGCTTCTCAAAGAAAGGAACAAAAAATAACGCAACGTAAAAAGAACAAATGAAAGTTCGATTTTAAAAAGCTTGGCGCCGGTTATTCTTTTGTTATTTTTTGCTTACAAGAAAAACAAAAAGTGAAATGCAAAGAAAAAATACAAATTTGATTTTGGAAAGCTTCGCATCGGAAATCGTTGATTCTTCATTTGTTTTTCTTTGCTTACAAAAATAAACAAAAAAAAATATATATAGAAACGCAAAGAAACAAATGACTTCTGTCGGAAATCGTCGATCTTTTTCGTCTTCTCAAAGAAAGAAACAAAAAAAAAATAACGCAACGTAGAAAAACAAATTAAAGTTCGAATTTGAAAAGCTTCGCGTCGATTTTTAATTTATTTTTTGCTTATAAAAGAGACAAAATGAAATGGCAAAACAAATGAAAACTTGATTTTCAAAAGCTTCACCCCTGAAACCATGAGTTTTTCATTTATTCTCAGCTTCATTTTTGCTTGTAAGAAGAAGAAATAAAAACAAAATACTTGCAAAAAAAACAAACGACAGCTTGATTTGATTTTCAAATACTTCGCGCCGAAAATCGTTTTTTTCTTCTTCTGAAAGAAAGGAACAAAAAAATAACGCAACGTAGAAAAACAAATGAAAGCTCGATTTTAAAAAGCACGGCGCGATTATTCTTTTGTTAGTTTTTGCTTATAAGAGAAACAAACAGTGAAATGCAAAGAAACAAATGACTTCTGTCGGAAATCGTCGATTTTTTTTCTTCTTCTCAAAGAAAGAAACGAAACATAACGCAACACAAAAAAAACAAATGAAAGTTCGATTTTAAAAAGCTTGGCGCCGGTTATTCTTTTGTTATCTTTTGCTTACAAGAAAAACAAAAAGTGAAATGCAAAGAAAAAATACAAATTTGATTTTGGTAAGCTTCGCATCGGAAATCGTCGATTCTTCATTTGTTTTTTCTTTGCTTACAAAAAGAAACTAAAAATATATGTAGAAACGCAAAGAAACAAATGACTTCTGTCGGAAATCGTCGATTTTTTTTCTTCTTCTCAAAAAAAGGAACAAAAAAATAACGCAACGTAGAAAAACAAATGAAAGTTCGATTTTAAAAAGCTTGGCGCCGATTATTCTTTTGTTATTTTTTGCTTACAAGAAAAACAAAAAGTGAATTGCAAAGAAAAAAATGAAAGTTTGATTTTCGAAAGCTTCGCACCGGAAATCGTCGATTCTTCAATTTGTTTTTCCTTTGCTTGCAAAAAGAAACAAAAAATATATGTAGAAACGCAAAGAAACAAATGACTTCTGTCGGATTTTTTTCTTCTTCTCAAAGAAAGAAACGAAACATAACGCAACACAAAAAAAAACAAATGAAAGCTTGATTTTAAAAAGCTTGGCGCCGATTATTCTTTTGTTATTTTTTGCTGACAACAGAAACAAAAAGTGAAATGCAAAGAAAAAAAGTGAAAATTTGATTTTCAAAAGTTTGGCGCCGGAAACGTCGATTCCTCATTTGTTTTTCCTTTGCTTACAAAAAGAAATGAAAACTTAATTTAACTTGAAGGCTTCCGCGGCCGTCGTCCATTTTTGAATTCTTGGCTTCCGGTTGAAACGGCGTGTCTCGGATTTCTTTCTTTCTTTCTGAAGTCTCAACGACAAACGCGAAGCAGCAGCAAGACCAACAGCAGCAGCAGTAGCAGCATCACCACCAACAGCAGCCCTGAAGAAGTTCTTCTGCAACGGAGAACGAAACGTCGGCAGTGAAGAAATCCGAGACACGCGGTTCCAACCGGAAGCCAAGAATTCAACAATGATACAACATGATGCAAGAGGAGATACAGACGTTCAGTGACTTCCAAGATCTCTTCAAACAGCAAAATTGGAGTGTGAATGAACAAAGTGAAGTTGATATGCAAAGAAGAGCAGAAAAATGACGACGAAAACTTGAATAAGTTAAGAGGATTCTTAGAAATTCTAAATTATTATCAAAAATTTGTGCCGAATTTAGTAGCAAAAGCCGAGAAACTGTTAGAATTATTGAGAAAAGGTACGAAATGGCAATGGACAGAGGAGAGGATAGATGTTTTCGAGGAATTAAAGGAGACGTTTTATCACCCAGACTTCACAAAAGAATTTTGTTTACGTACAGATGCACGATTTTTAGGGGGGCATATACTTCGTTCATCTGCTTCTATTTCTTAAACCGGGGGCGTATCGTCGTTTGAGGGACAATTTTTGATTAATTATTTCTGGAAAACCGAAGTACGTAGTGTTTTTGTTTAACATTTTGCTTATATTCTCGGATTTTGCTTCTTCTTGTGGTTTTTCTTTGGCGGAATAATAGCCAGTCACCCTGTATATGTTTAGAGGAAAGGCGAGGGTGAACGAGATTAAATAAATTCAAACGTGCATCATCCTGTAGACGTGAAACTTTTTAACGCCGAACAACTTGTTAGAACCAGGATCAGACTTAAATAAGATCTTAAAGAATAATAACAAATAGTGATAATAAATAATTTGTTTAAGACAAATCTATAAAATGTAATTTATTTTGAATTAATTAATGAATAGTAGTGTTTGGTTTAATTATTTTTTCGTCGCCTGAAATCTTTGTGGCGCGCAAATTGCGAAATTACGGAATGAAAGCAGAGGAACTCCCGCAGTTTTCGATTAACACACGTCTTTCATTATTTTTAAAAATTTAACCAGGAAAACGTTATTAAAATAAAGATGCATTTTGGAATTCGTAGTACGATGAGTTTTCAATTTAAAAATATGAGGCATTTCAGTACAAGAAGGTACCTACTTTGATTCCCTAACGCAATATAGAGATCTCGCAACTTGAGAAGAACCTGTCACGTGACATCTGTTACATAAGAAACACAGCCAGGTAAGCTCCGCCCACAGGTTCTTCTCACGTTACGAGATCTCTACTTCCGTAGAATATTTGAACATTAAAGATTTTTTTCTACCACATCTGCTTCCTGTTCTTTTAGGGTTGCGCAACACCACTGGTATTTAATATTCGAAGAAGAAATTAACTTTCTTGTACGATGAAAATTTGTACAAGAATAACCTCTCATAAGATCAACATAAAAATCCTGTGCGTCTCGCCTCTGAAGAAGCTGTCAATCGGTGGCGAAACGTCGAAGATGGCGCAATTTTATTTCGTGTTATCCTTGATGAAGTCATTGAATTGAAATGAATTGAATTTATGCAATTCTTACTTCAATCAATCAAACCTAATCCATATCAAAAACACTTTTTTTTAGTTGTAAATTAAATATAAAATTATATTTTTATGAAACCAGCAATTTTTAATTGTAAAATCAAATGAAACAATCGAAAAAAATTGCATGTATCGCATGATGACAAACGCCTGGGATCAAAACGAAAGGAAAAATAAAATACTAAAAGAATGCACGAAAGAAGATCTTTATAGATTACATAATTGAAATCTTTTGTGAGAATAAACAGTCAAAAGTCCTCGTATGTTTAATTTTCAGCATTAGAAAATGTGATGCGTCTCTTTGGCATCTTAACGGATTAGGAAAATGTGCGAAACAAAGGAAGGGATGCGGTTTATGGATTTGGCAGGGGTAAACACCCTTGGCAATTGCCTTGCTATAAATGTTGGGCACGAAAATAAGGCGACAATTGCAACAAGTGCGCCCGTCTTGTGACCGCCCGTTTCGTCCTGTCGTTATTACAGGTAAGCATTCCATTTTATTTATTTTATTTTCCCGCCAAGAATTCTACAACTGTATTAATTTTATTTTTAATTTTTGCTCACGTTCTAATTTACATACAACCAAATTAGTTAGCTTTAAAAATCTCTCATCTTTAATTACATTTGAAGTAAAGATTAATTAGTTTGTTCCCAAATCGATTTTTTTTTTCAAATTTTATTAAAATTATATTTATTTTTATTCTAGTTCTGTTAAACATCGTTCGCCATGAGGAGCTTATGGATCACGGTCGTTTTTGCGATGGTCTTCGCCACCGTAATGGGGGAGGCAGCTCCTTCAACCGCCTCACCTCATACACCCGTAGCGGACCCAGCTCCTGTCCCCTACTCGACGTATACGAATTCTGAGACTTACCCCTATTATGATCCTTACGCATTGTCAGCGGGGGCGGCCTCTCCGGTGTATGGCTATCTTGACACCCCAACGAATCCACTCATACCAAATTCACAGGTAAACATTAATAAACATTTAAATAAAATAAAAAATTTGGAAGAAAAAAATAAAGTCGAAAGTCACACTTTCACGCGTTTTTGTTTGCATTACATGTGAATGTTACTCAAATTTTACGCCTGAAAATGCCCCGTTGAAGGACGAAACGGCGATCGAGTTGCACGAAACAAATATTTTGGTGGTGGCTTTCGATTTCGCCCTTTCTTCCAAGTTTTTAATCCAAGTTTTTTAATAATGGTCAAGTTAAATTATGAAACTGTACATATGCACATTCAGAAGATTTTTTTTTAACTGCAGATTGTCCTTCTCTTGCTTTGTTTAAAGTCGAAACATAAATCAGTCTTTATCTACTTTCTTATTGTCTTACTTGGAAATTATTATTAATATTATTAAATGGCACTCGACTTGATAGTTTATTAAAATTTAGTGAAAATGTTCAAGGTTTAATTATTTTTTTTTATTTCAAAGTAAAGTCATCTATCTCTCCATAAAAATTAATTAATTAATTATTAATTAAGATAGCTTCTTCCCCGGTGAAATTATTTGATAAATTATCTCAAACGGACACTGAAAAATGGCACAAATGCTCGACGTTTCACTATCGCTTGATAGCTTCTTCAAGCGATAGTGAAACGTCGAGCATTTGTGCCATTTTCCAGTGTCTGTTTGAGATAATTTATCAAACATAAAAATAAGGTATAAGCTAAGTTGCTCTGAAACTAATTTAATGACAAAAGAACGATTCTTTTCTTATCATGCTTAATTTGTTGGAAAATCCGCCTAATACCTATCGATTCTCTTTTGTTTTTCACATATTCATCGAACGACTAAAAAACAAAGAACTCTTTTGGTAAACAAAAAATAAGCTGAAGACAAAGAGAGAAATTGACGATTCGTAAATCAAATCGCTGGTTTCTTTGCAATTTCGTTGTGTTTTTTTTTTTTTTGTTTCTTTTGGCCGCATTATTTTCTTGTGTTACAATTGACGCTGATCTTTTGTTTTATTTGATTTCTTGTTAATCGGTTTTTTTTTTCATATTACGTTTCACACTTCAAACAAATTATTCTTTCGTTCTTTTTTGATTTCTATTTTCTATTTTTTGTCTCGTCTCTACTTATCATTTTGGCTTATCTCTACTTTCTATTTTTTTTTGTCTAACTCATTGAATTGTCGATCTTCTTTTGTTTTTTCGTCCACATTGGCATTTTCCAAACAGTGACAGCGTGTTATCGTTACTAAAAAAAAAAATTGTAAACAAAAAAGAAGATCAAAAGAAATGAAAAGTTGACGATTTCCGACCCGTAAATCAAATTGAACTATCATTTGTTTCTTCGCATTTCGTTGTTTTTTTTCCTTGTTTCTTTTGGTCGCATTATTTTCTTTCATTGTTTTCTTTCTTTTTCATATTACATTTGACACTTCAAACAAATTATTCTTTCGTTCTTTTTTGATTTCTATTTTCAATTTTTTTTGCCTCGTCTCTACTTTTCTTTTTGCCTTGTCTTCACTTTATATTTTTTTCTAACTCACAGTACGTCCTTGAATTGTCGATCTTCTTTTGTTTTTTCGTCCGCATCGACATTTTCCAAACAGTGACAACGTGTTATCGTTATTAAAAAAAAAATATATATAAGTGTTTAATTATCGATTTTCTTTTGTTTCTTCATATTATCGAGCGACTAACGGCTGGTTTATGAATTACAAGTTAACTCTTAAGCTAACTCTAACCTTCAGTTAATCGCCATGACAACGATTGTCTTCGTAGTGGTTACCATGCGAACAAACTGAAAGTTAGAGTTAATCTGTGATTGGTAAACCGGGCTTAAGCATCAAAAGACTATTTGGTAAACAAAAAAGAAGATGAAAACCAATGAAAAGTTGACGATTTCCGACGCGTAAATCAAATTGAACTATCATTTGTTTCTTCGCAATTCGTTGTTTTTTTTTCCTCGTTTCTTTTGGTCGCATTACATTTGGCACTTTAAACAAATTATTCTTTTGTTCTTTCTTGATTTCTATTTTCTATTTTTTTGCCTCGTCTCTACTTATCTTTTTGCCTTGTCTCTACTTTCTATTTTTTGCCTTGTCTCTACTTTCTATTTTTTTTCTAACTCACAGTACGCCCTTGAATTGTCGATCTTCTTTTGTTTTTTCGTCCACATCGACATTTTCCAAACAGTGACAAAGTGTTATCGTTATTAAAAAAATATATATAAAAATATAAATCAAATTGAACTATCATTTGTTTCTTCGCACTTCGTTGTTTCTTTTTCCTCGTTTCTTTTGGTCGCATTATTTTCTTGTGTTACGATTGACGCTGAGGTTTTTTTTCTTTGATTTCTTATTAATCGGTTTTATTTTTCACATTACATTTGACACTTCAAACAAATTATTCTTTTGTTCTTTTTTGATTCCTATTTTCTTTTTTTTTGCCTTGTCTTTACTTTCTATTTTTTTCCATCTCACAATGCGCCAGTGAATGTCGATCTTCTTTTGTTTTTTCGTCCAAATTGACATTTTTTTAAAAGTGACATTTTTTAAAAGTGACAACTTGTTAGCGTTCTTTAAGAAAAAAACAAAGACAAAATGCGAACAGCACGGAAGTATTTAAAAATTTAATTGGACGATGTTCAAATAATAATAAAAAAGAAATTATTTAAACGTAAAAAAATTGGAGAAATACAAAAATACATTTATTATTTTAGCCTTTTTTCGTCAAAAATTCAAAGTTCAGATTGAATACTGCAACACGCTATAGTTTTCAAATTTCGCGCCATACGAACCACTTAAACAATGACCGAAGGTCATGGAGTTTCGTCAAAGGCACCGCCCGGAGCCTTCACATCCTGGTAATCTGTGACTTAGGTATACAATTTTTAGAAAGAACAATTACAGGAAACTGCTTCTGTTTACTATTTTTTTTTGCTTTCGACTGTATAAAGGTTATTTTAAATGACTTTACAAAAGCTTGTCTAATTTGACTTGCTTCAAAGTTTGTTAAACGCCATCTGTGAATTCGAATTTAAACTCCACCATTTTGAGAAAAAACAATTACAGGAAACTGTAAGTGGCGCCTTTTTTGGCGACACACTGTTTTAAAAATACGATTGGTTCATTGGTTTAAACCGTTTTGAAGAGTGACGTCATTATTTCATGTAGCACGAAAATGCAATTGTTTGAGATGAGGTTATGAAATACAGTCTACTGTTAATCGAATGATTTATTCGTTGATTCTTTAATTTGTTGATCAAAATAAAAAATTGAAGAAAGGTGTGTTAATTTATTGAAGCAGTTTGTAGAAATCGAATACTGCAACGCACTATAGTTTTCAAATTTCGCGCCTTACGAATCACTTAAACAATGGCCGAAGGTCACAGAATTTCATCATATGACATCAAAGGCACCGCCTGGAGCCTTCACATTTCGGTAATCTGTGACTAGGTATACAATTTTGAGAAAGAACAATTACAGTAAACTAACTGCTCCTGCTTACTTTTTTTTTACTTCCGACTGTATAAAGGGTGTTTTAAATGACTTTACAAAGCTTGTCAAATTTGACAGCTTTTAAAGTTTTTTAAACGCCATCTGTGGATTCGTATTTAAACTCCGAAAAAAACGATTGCAGGAAACTGTAACTGATATACTTTAGGGGTCATTTTTATGACACGGTTGGTTCATTGGTTTAAACCACGTTGAACAGTGACATCATTATTTCATACAGCATAAAAATGAACTTGTTTGAAATATAAACTTTGATATTTTCGGTTTGGCGGTAATTGGTATTCTTTCTTTTATTTGACATTAAAAAAGTCAGCTTTAAGTCAAATTATAATGTTCTTATTAAACATTCCTCTAATTTAGAGAGGATTAGAACTTCTTCACTTTCAGTTAATAGTGACATTATTCTGTCATTTTGACAGCCAAAGTGACAGTGACACAGAGGAACTCCCGCAGGTTTCGCTATCGGTTCACAGCTTCCTCAGAAGTGTTGGCTCTCGACAAAGTTGCAAATGCAAATTAAATAAAATCTTATTGACGTGTCAAAAATAATCAATTTTTTTTCAATAAAAGTAATGAAAATTAACTAAAATTGTGTAACTGGCAATATTGAAAGTGTTAGAAAAGAGTTTATATATGTATTTCGGCCTTATTGGGCCTCATCAGTACCTTAAAAAAAATTGGTTTATTGAAAAATTTAGAAAAACTTACCCCATTTTTTTGAATTTCTAAAATCCCAAAAAACAAGAATAAAATTAATGATAAAAACATGAAAATCTTTTGCAAATTATACAAGGAAGCGATTGTATTCTCTAGAGAAATTACAAAAGTGACATTTTTAAAATATTTGTTTGATGTTACTAAATGACATTTTTAAAATATTTGTTTGAAGTTACTAAGGCAACAAATTGACAATTATAAAATCAAGTTTTCTTGCCATATGAAAATTATGAAAATTAACTAAAATTGTGTAACTGGCAATATAGAAGGTTTAGGAAATAAAATAATAGAATTTGTGGAATTTTTAACGCGGAGATTTGAATCGTTTTCTTGTTGTAGTGATTTATTTGTTTGTATGCCAAGGGAAATGTTCAAAGTATATTCGCATGCATTTGTCAATAATTTCGGAGCTCGTACTTAGCTGTTTGAAGGTCAAGTTCACGTCCGATGCCGCTCTTTAACACTCATAAATCTATAACACGATTTTTATGAGGGCATTTGCTTCGTTTACCTGCTTCTATTTCTTAACCAGGGACGTATCGTCGTTTGAGGCACAATTTTTGATTAATTATTCCTGGAAAACCAAAGTACGTAGTGTTTTTTCAACATTTTTCTCATCTTCTCGGATTTTGCTTCTTATTGTGGTTTTTCTTTGGCGGAATAATAGCCAGTCACCCTGTATATGTTTGGAGCAAAGGCGAGGGTGAACGAGATTAAGCAAATTCAAACGTGCATCATCCTGTAGACGTGAAACTTTTTAACGCCGAACAACTTGTTAGAACTAGGATCAGAATAAAATAAGATCTTAAAGAATAATAACAAATAGTGATAATAAATAATTCGTTTAAGACGAATCTATAAAATATAATTTATTTTGAATTAATTAATGAATAGTAGTGTTTGGTTTAATTATTTTCTCGTCGCCTGAAATCTTTGTGGCGCGCAAATTGCGAAATTACGGAATGAAAGCAGAGGAACTCCCGCAGTTTTCGATTAACACACGTCTTTCACTATTTTTAAAAATTTAACCAGGAAAACGTTATTAAAATAAAGATGCATTTTGCAATTCGCAGTACGATGAGTTTTCAATTTAAAAATATGGGACATTTCAGTACAAGAAAGTGCCTACTTTGATTCCTTAACGCAATATAGAGATCTCGCAACTTGAGAAGAACCTGTCACGTGACATCTGCTACATAAGAAACACAGCCACGTAAGCTCCGCCCACAGGTTCTTCTCACGTTGCGAGATCTCTACTTCTCCGTAGAATATTTGAACATTAAATTTTTTTTTTCTATCACATCTGCTTCCTGTTCTTTTAGGGATGCGCTATACCACTGGTATTTAATATTCGAAGAAGAAATTAAATACTTTCTTGTCTGATTCACAGATGAAGGTAAATCAAACAGCGTTGCCAACCGGGTTGTAAGAAATTTTACTAATGGATAACACTTTAAAAAATCGCGCGTTTTCTTACCGTTTCGCTATCCCTCGACGAAGTTGCAAATGCAAATTAAATAAAATGCTACTGACGTTTCAAAAAGAATCAATTTTATGCAGTAAAAATAATAGAATTCATAGAACAGAAAACGTTTCATCGATTTGTTATTAAGAACGTAATAGTTTAGCAGAATTGTTCGAACGAGGTCAGCCTCATTCAGTAAGTTGTTAAACAAATTATATTGAAAAATTACTAAAGACTTTAGTAAACACAAAAGACTAGTTTCCAACAATATTTTTAATGTTTAACTTGCATGCTGCAGGTACCTTTTAAAATCGTTCATCATGTTTGCTCAAGCATAATAAACATTATGATAAATGTTGTGGATTTAAACGCAACTCTTTTTGACCAATTCTTCGACAATTCTTTTTAAGAAATAGTATTTACGAGCAAGAAACACACAATGATTTTATATAGAGCGTTCATAAATGATTGAAAGGCGTTTGAATTTAGCGCGCAGTCGTGTTAGTAATTTTTATCTGATAACGTTGGTATGTCTGCGTACTGTCGTCTGTCTACGTTGTTGCTTCCATACTTTCTTTGAATTGGTGCTAACTTGCACAGAATTATTTGAATCCCAAATATTAGGATTTTAATTTTGCTTGTGACGTCTGTAGTAAAAAACTACAGAATTTTATGTCAAGTTTTAAAGATTCAAATGCCTTCAGTCATTTTTGAACGCTCTGTATAAGCAGCGAGATTATAATCTATTTTCGTTCGTAAGAGTTTCTTTTCGGAGTTTTATTTTGAACCTCAGAAAATGATGACAATAGCTGGCTCAGTATTGCCGACTTAGGGTTTCCCCCTAAATTTAGGGGTACTTTCTGTGAAAGGGAGAAATCCTAATATTACAAACTAATACAATGAAACTTTTTAAAAATAATATAATATATTTATTTGTAACATCTGAATTCCTCTTTAATAATTTTGAAATGCGCTGCTGTCTTATCTGAATGTTTATGAGCTGACGAGTTGACAGTCGACAGTTAACAGCAGTGTTGTTCTTCGTTTGTTTTAAAACTTATGAATCTATTGAATTGCGCTTTGTCGCGTTATTAATTTTTTTAAATGTTATATATCTATTTTTTAAAAAATTGTTCATTTGTTTTCTTTGTGTCCCGCTTTCCCCCCAAAAAGCCTTATTTTTATTCATTGTGCTGCAAAATCGATTGTCTTTTGTTCTTATTGTATATTATTTCACATTTTGTAAGAATTCTATTTCATTTTCTTCATTTTTCCATCGCACTTTTTATTTTTATTTTTTTCAATTTATTCGCTGAATTGAGTTTTGAAATCGATTGCCTTTTGTTTTTTTGTTATTATTCCTTTTTTAGTTTAATTGTTTTTCCGTTTTTTATTATTTAGTTTTCTTTGTTGCTTGTCCGATGAAAATTTAAAATTCACACGAGCGCTCAACGTTTCGCTATTAGTTGATAGCTTCGTCGGGAGTTTACTTTCACTGCTGATAAAGATGTCAACCGATAGTGAAACGTTGAGTGCCTGTACGAATTTTAAGAGTTCGTTAAAAGAATTTGTTATATTTAATTTTATTGAATAGTTTGAATCGCGACATTCTGCGATTACTTTTTGACACAACTTTGCGATTCAAACAATTCATTATTATTACATCGCATTTGCGAATAACCTTGGACAGGTCAGTTTGGTTTGCAGTGGAAGTCTCGAGCTACGTTTCTGCTGACGAGGCCCCAAATAGGGCCGAAACAGCTGTGCAGAGGATGCTGAAGGGATCCACTGCAATCAAAACCGATTTGCAACAAAATTTTTAATTTTATTCTTAATCTAGTGAATTGCGGTGTAAAGTCGACTGTCTTTTGTTTTGTTTAACTCATTAATGAGTCTATTAATAATTTTTAGGGATTTCCTATGACGAAATTTGATAAGTTTAGAAAAATTTTGGTACAGTTTTCACTATTGGTTGGTAATTAAATTTTAGAACTATTGGCAATACTGGGCGCAAGGCGCTCAACGCGAGATGCCGATTCCATATGAACAGATGCTAGCAACCTTGCCAGTGCTCTCACATGTTATTAACAAAATACCCTAGACGTCAAAAAGTTAATTTTTAAAATTATTTATTTCTTATTTTTATTAAATAAATGACTCACTCGTAGTACAATAAGACTTTTTTTTATTTAACTCGTATGATAATAAGCTTATGTATTTTATTTTTCACAGACATTATTGCAAGGCGCCCTCAGAATATTCACCAAAGTCGGGCTTTTCCTAACCGGCGGTTTGGCTCTGCTTTTGGTCGGTGGAATCTTCACCGCCGCCGTTTGCTCTCTAACACCAATTTGTACCATCACTTTCACCGGATTCAAGAGCGTCAACAAAGAAACCGTGCGTTCGTTCGTGACTCCGGACAACATTTCCGCAGCGGCCAACTTCGTCCAGAACGCCGTCGACAAGTACAACCGCCTCCAACGTGCCACCGGCATCTAACGACTCCTTCGACTAGCTCTAGCTCTAGCTCTATATTAATTACATTGTAGATTTCACAAGGCGATTATCAAATAATAAATTTATTTTATTTTTCGATTTCTCCGCACGCTTATTTTCCCATTGTCGGACGTAATTTGCTCAATTTGCCGCGGCATTGTGTTTGTTTCCCTTCTTCTTCTTCTTGTTGCTTTGTATTGTCTGCGGAGATTGTGTGCGAACGTGCAGGTGCTCGCGTTATGACTATTGTAATTTGAATCGATTTTCTCACGTGTAAATAAATAATAAGTGCGATGCAACGCCGGCAATTTGGAAAATTCGAGTCGGTTTCCGCTTCGCGGAGGATGCGCGCCTGATGGGCGCTTATGCTAATGCCACCGGAAAGGATAATGGGTGTATTTATCGACTACATAAGTGGTAATTAGCGAAGGGCGGCATCTGAGCTCTTGCTTAAGCGAAATAGATGACAGTTTCATCCCAGGAATTTGTAATTAGATTAGAATCACATGTAAATGGAAATTTTAAGCAAGACACTCAATAGAACCAACAGTTTCAGAGGGTTACTTATAAAAAAATAATGAAAAGAAAGCTCTGCAGGACATCGGCATTTTGCAAATCATTAGGAGCATTCGATAGAACGTTGCCAGCGCAACCGCAGATAAATAGCTGACCTTAATAACAAAACTGCATTCATCAAAGACTCGCCAAAATTGGCTCATTAAAGAAGCCGCCGTTATGTAAGCATAAACAAACATGACTAAGAGTGGGCGAATTTAACAAAACCGCGATGACTCATCATTAATGCCACACACACGCACAGCGTCTTGCTCATGTTCACTATTTTTTCTTTGCTTCCGACTGTATAAAGGGTATTTAAAATCACTTTACAAAAGCTTGTCAACCTTCAAAGTTTGTTAAACGCCATCTGTGAATTTGAATTTAAAATCCACCATTTTGAGAAAAAACGATTACAGGAAACTGTAACTGATATACTCTGGGCGTCTTTTTTTGTGACACGGTTGGTTCATTGGTTTAGATCATTTTGAACAGTGACGTCATTATTTCGTATAGCGTGAAAATGCAATTGTTAGAAACATAAACTTAGATATTCTGTCAGAGACTTACTTTTTATTTGACAATAAAAAAATATTTGCCTTAAGTCAAAGTATAATGTCTTTGTAAGCATTCCTTTAATTTAGAGAGAATTAGAATTTCGTCACTTTCAGTTAATCGTGACATTTGTCTGTGACTTTGACAGCCAAAGTGACAGTGACATAGAGGAACTCTCACCGTTTCGCTGTCGGTTCACAGCTTCCTCAGGAGTGTTGACTATCGACGAAGTTGTAGATGCCAATTAAGTAAAATGATAATGACGTTTATGTAAGCATAAACAAACATGACTAAGAGTAAGTGAATTCAAAGGCTTGGCCATCACGAATTATGATAATTAGACTGACTTTGTCTTATAACTCCATTCAAGGCAGCTGATATTGCATCGTCAAACAGTCGCAGAAGTGACTCATCAAAGAAGCCGGCATTATGTAAGCATAAACAAATATAGAGCAAGTGTACACCTTGACCCACACACAACGTCTTGTTCGTAATCGGAATTTCAGGTATGAACCATATAAAGGACGGCTACTTTAACGAAACACGATTCGACAGTCAGAAGACGTTTGGTCGCGAAGTCATCGGCAGAAGCTTGCAATGCTTAGTTTCATTGTGACAGCGTTGATCGATTACATAAGCGGTAATTTGCGAAGAGCGACATCTGAGCTCTTGCTTAAGCGAAATAGATGACTGTTTCACATTTAAAATAATTTTGTTCTGGTGGAGTTACTCATTAAATGAAATCAAATAAAAAATAACGTAAGAAATCGGCATTTTGCAAATCATTAAAAGCACATAGGAGTTAAATAAACGCCAGCGCGACCTCTGATAAAAACGCCCATCTAAAAATAATAGTTTTGTTCCTAGACAGTTCAGGACTAGCTTGGAACTGCCGATTATATTCGCCCATCGAACTAATCATCGCTTTCAGGAGCTGCGTTAAATATGAAACTTATATCGAAGCATGTTTCTGACAATTTCCGACTGGTCAGATGCTCTTATAGGAACTGGCCTAATATAAACAAACGATTCGCTTTTCCAAAGGCTTGGGCGTCATAGCCATAAAACAGGATTAAAAGTAATTGCGTATTGCATCATCAAACAGTAGCCGAAGTGACTCATAAAAGACCCCGGCATTATCTAAGCATAAACAAACATGACTAAGAGTGGCCGAATGTAACAAAACTGCGATTACTCATAGGGCAAGTGTGCACCTTGACTCGCATACAGCGTCTTGTTCGTAATAGGAACTTTCGGTATGAATCCCAAAAAAATCACGAAACATGATCCGCATTCATAAGACGTTTGCTCGTAAAGTCATCGGCAGAAGTGTCCATGCATAGTTGGATTGACAGTATTTATCAACTACATAAGTGTTAATTACCATAGAGCTCTTGCTTAAGCGAAATACCCAAAATTTGTAATTAGATTAGAACCACATGTAAATTTTAACTAAGTCACTAAATAATACCAACAGCTTCAAAGGAATTACTTATAACAAAAATCAAATCAAAAATAAAGAAAGGAAAGCACTCTAAGAAATCGGCATATTGCACATCATTAAGAATATATGCAAGTTCGATGGAACGTCACCACCGCAACCTCTGTTAAAAACGCCTAACTAAAAATAATTGCTGTGTTCCTACACAGGTCCGGACTAGTTTGGAACTGTCTAATATATTCGCCCGTCGAATTAATCCCCGCTTTCAAGGGCTGCGTTAAATGTGAAACTCAGATCGGTACATGCTTCTGACAGTTTCGAACTAGGAACAGACCTAACGTAAACGAACGACTTGCAGTTTTGAAAGGCTTAGGCGTCATGCGTCATGATAATGAGGCTGATATTTGCAGTAAAAATACAAAGGAGCTGCGTATTGCATCATCAAACAGTCGCCGAAGTGACTCATCGAAGAAGCCAGTGCTATGTAAACATAAACAAACATGACTTAGAGTGGGCGAATGTAGGAAAACCGCATATAGCGTCTTGTTGTAATTGGTATATCCGGTATGAACGGCTATTTTCGTTAAATATGTAATATGTATTCGAATCACTTCGTTTTTTACGTTTTCATGCGTTTTGTTTCTTGTTTCGTTTCTTTCCCTCTCGAATTTCATTGAGACTTTTCACGATTTCTCCTTTTGCTTTTTTATCAACTTTGTATCATTGATCTTCTTTTGTTTTCGAACTAGTTCGTTCTTTAAATTTGTTTCGTTTGTCTTTTGTTTCTTTTTCGAGTTTCGCGCGACTCTGTTTATGGTTTCTTCTTTTGTTTTCTTGTCAACAATCGTCGATCTTCTTTTTTGTTTTCGAAACACTTCGTTTTTTATATTTTCATATCATTTGTTTCGTTTTTCTTTTGTTTCCTTTTCGCATTTTATTGACTGTAAAAAGAGTTTATCACTCTTTTGTTTTCTTATCATTGTCGGCCTTGTATCGTCGATCTTCTTTTGTTTTCGGATCAGTGCGTTCTTTACCTTTGTTTCGTTTTTCTTTTGTTTTTTTTTTTCGAGTTTCTTCATAGTTGTTTCTCTTGTTTTCTTGTTAACAATCGTCGATCTTCTTTTGTTTTCGAATCACTTCATTTTTTTACATTTTCATTTGTTTGTTTCGTTTTTTTTTTTTGTTTCTGTTTCGTTGATTTTTTGAGTTTCTTCTTTTGCTTACCGATATTCCCATTCTCTCTTTCAAGAGTAGCGATAAACGTGACTTTTGGCAGTTTAGAACTGGTCGGACGTTGTTATAGGAATGTAAATGTAAACAAACGACTTGCAGTTTTTAAAGGCTGATCTTTGCAGTAAAAATACAAAGTAGCTGCGTATTGCATCATCAAACAGTCGCCGAAGTGACTCATCGAAGAAGCCAGTGCTATGTAAACATAAACAAACATGACTTAGAGTGGGCGAATGTAGGAAAACCGCATATAGCGTCTTGTTGTAATTGGTATATCCGGTATGAACGGCTATTTTCGTTAAATATGTAATATGTATTCGAATCACTTCGTTTTTTACGTTTTCATGCGTTTTGTTTCTTGTTTCGTTTCTTTCCCTCTCGAATTTCATTGAGACTTTTCACGATTTCTCCTTTTGCTTTTTTATCAACTTTGTATCATTGATCTTCTTTTGTTTTCGAACTAGTTCGTTCTTTAAATTTGTTTCGTTTGTCTTTTGTTTCTTTTTCGAGTTTCGCGCGACTCTGTTTATGGTTTCTTCTTTTGTTTTCTTGTCAACAATCGTCGATCTTCTTTTTTGTTTTCGAAACACTTCGTTTTTTATATTTTCATATCATTTGTTTCGTTTTTCTTTTGTTTCCTTTTCGCATTTTATTGACTGTAAAAAGAGTTTATCACTCTTTTGTTTTCTTATCATTGTCGGCCTTGTATCGTCGATCTTCTTTTGTTTTCGGATCAGTGCGTTCTTTACCTTTGTTTCGTTTTTCTTTTGTTTTTTTTTTTTCGAGTTTCTTCATAGTTGTTTCTCTTGTTTTCTTGTTAACAATCGTCGATCTTCTTTTGTTTTCGAATCACTTCATTTTTTTACATTTTCATTTGTTTGTTTCGTTTTTTTTTTTTGTTTCTGTTTCGTTGATTTTTTTAGTTTCTTCTTTTGCTTACCGATATTCCCATTCTCTCTTTCAAGAGTAGCGATAAACGTGACTTTTGGCAGTTTAGAACTGGTCGGACGTTGTTATAGGAATGTAAATGTAAACAAACGACTTGCAGTTTTTAAAGGCTTAGCCGTCAAGGGTCACGATAATGAGGCTGATCTTTGCAGTAAAAATACAAAGTAGCTGCGTATTGCACAGTCGCCAAAGTGACTCATCAAAGAAGCCAGTGCTATGTAAACATAAACAAACATGACTCAGAGTGGGCGAATGTAGGAAAACCGCATACAGCATCTTGTTGTAATCGGAATATCCGGTATGAACGGCTATATTCATTAAACATGATCTGACAGTCAGAAGACGTTTGGTCGTAAAGTCATCGGCAGAAGTGTGTAAGTGTAAGTTAAACGAACATTCGATAGAAGGGCACTAGCGCGAGCTCGAAGAAAACGACCACCAAAAAATAAAGTAAACAAACGACTTGTGTTTTTAAAGGCTTGGCCGTCATGACTAATGATAATGAGATTGAACGCTGCAATAAAACTGCAATCAAAGCAGCTCGTATTGCTCCATCAAGCAGTCATCGAAGTAACTCATCAAAGAAGCCACATTATGTAAGCATAAACAAACATGACTGAAGGGAACGATTCTAGGCGATTCTCGTTTGAATTCAGTTTGCATTGGCATGATATAAGTAGAGGTCTCGTGATTACCCACGAACAACCGAGCATAGAGCGTTGCTCATTCCTTGGTTGCGAATTTTCGCTGTCGTTTTCTTGCTTTCTTCTTATCGAGCTCATACAAACTCCTGCTCTCTAATTGTGTAAAAAGTTATGTATTTAACGTCTTCAAACAAATTGTAGAAGAAATTAAGAATTTGTCGCATCGCGTCTGGATCTACACGTCACTGAATTAGCTTGAGTGGAGATTGCAAACGCGCTGTTGAATTTTTTCTGCGAGTCTTTGCTTATAGGACAAGCGTGCACTTTCATCCACACACAGCATCTTGTTCGTAATCGGAATTTCCGCTATGAACCATATAAAAGACGGCTACTTTCGTGAAATAAGTTTCGATAGTCTAGAAGAAGCAGGTCGCAAACTGTTATTTAACGTCAATTACGTAGTTATGCTATTAGGAACTAACTGCTTTGTGCAGAATGCTGTTTCTTTCCGTTGTAAAATAATCTGAAGTTGATTTGCATTGTTTCCTATGACATTGTTTTGACTTTGTGGGATATCATGATAATGAGACTCATCTTTGCAATAAAAGTGCATACAAAGCAGCTGCATATTGCCTCATCAAACAGTCGCCGAAGTGACTCATCAAAGAAGGTGGCATTATGTAAGCATAAACAAACATGACTGAAGGGAACGATTCTACAACCGTAGGCAGTGACTCCCTTGATTTCAGTTCACATTGGCATGATATGAGTAGAGGGTATCGTGATTACCTACTGCTCTCTAATTACGTAAAAAGTTACATATTTAATGTTATCAAACAAATTATAGAAGGAATTAAGAATTTGTCGCATCGCGTCAGCATCTGCGCAGTATTGAAACGCCTTGCAAGTGCGCTGTTGATTTTTTTCTGCGAGTCTCTGTTCATAGGACAAGCGTGCACTTTGATCCACGCACTACGTCTCGTTCGTAATCGAAATTTCCGCTTTGAACCACATAAAAGACGGCTACTTTCATGAAACAAGTTGCGATAGATAGAAGAAGGTCGTAAAGTCATGCTTATTGTGATTGTGACGGTCATAAGTTCCGTCTGTCTTTCTTCATCCAATACCATGGTTTGTTGAGCAAACATTTATTTAACGTCAATTACGTAGTTATGTTATTAGGAACTAACTGCTTTGTTTGATGTGCAGAATGCTGTTTCTTTCCGTTGTAAAATAATTTTGTAGTTGATTTGCATTGTCTCCTATGACATTGTTTTGACTTTGTGGGATATCATGATAATAAGACTCATCTTTGCAATAAAAGTGCATACAAAGCAGCTGCATATTGCCTCATTAAACAGTCGCCGAAGTGACTCATCAAAGAAGCCGGCATTATGTAAGCATGAACAAACATGACTGAAGGGAACGATTCTAGGACAACCGTAGGCAGTGACTCGCTTGAATTCAGTTTACATTGGCATGATATGAGTAGAGGCTATCGTGATTACCTACGAACAACAGAGCGTTGATTTGCATTGTTTCCTATGACATCGTTTTGACTTTGTGGGATATCATGACGATGATGTGCAATAAAAGTGCGTCCAAAGCAGCTTATATACAAGAGTCGCCGAAGTGACTCATCAAAGAAGGTGGCGTTATGTAAGCGTAAACAAACATGACTAAGTAATTTCGACAATCCTGAAAAAAATAGGTATGTCGTGGGTGTAGGGGCTAAAATCTCATTTAGTATAAAGGGGGCATTGAGAGCAATATCTGACTAATTCAAACTCAAACCATAAACAACGTGCAAACATAGAAATTGCTGCTTGGAGAAGTAAAAATAGATTTTTGGCGCAAAAATCACAGTAAATACTTTCCCACGTGTAAACAAGATAGTATTCGTTTAATTCCTGACTCTAGCGACAGTAACTTCGACAGTATCTCGACGAGGCATTGCAAAACTGATAAATTCGAAAACAACTTTTTTTAATCGTTTTAACGACCCCTTCCTCACAGCTCTCCTTTTTTGCTTAAACTTTGCGCCATCACTCTTGAATCTTATCTCTTGGGGGCGACCACTATACCATACGCTCAAACGAACGTTCGTCACGGTGATTTAAAAATGTTACAAGTGTTCGAAATGGCGTCCATCATTAGCGAGGCACGGCCGAGCACGACGAAGAAGTGTTCGCATTAGCACGGATACTGTTAAGTCATTTATTTACAATGCCCCACAAAACAAGTTTAAGAATCACTGCCTCGACGGAACATTCTGAAAATCGATACGCCCTCCAAGCTTTTTTTGATTGCACCCAGTGAATATAAGAAGAGGTCGAAAGTTGAGGTAATTGTCTGGGCGATACGTTTCGGAATAACGTTACTCCAGGGGCCAGCCGGATGTCAATTAGCGGCCTCCTCTTCCACCAGCAGGAGGGGCGGGTGGGACTCCTCGCTACCTGAACAGGAGCTATGACCCCGGGAAGGCGCCGGGGCCCTATATTAATGGACTTTCCGTAATGCGTCCTAATGGAACGGACGGCGTCGCATCTACACGCCAGCAGCGTTCGATCTTGTATTTCATTCGTTCATTCTTCTTTCCACATACAAGAACTTAGAAATCAAACACTTGCAGCGTCCTCTTAATATTAAGTGAAGGTCGCTCGAGGACGAAACCTCTTCTGTTTATTGCGGTGCCAGTTTTATTATTGTCTGCATTCCGCTCTCTCACCGATCGTCAAAATGCAAATCGGACGGCTATAAAATGAGAGATGTCGCCGTCGTCATCAGTGTTGAGCTCAATAAAAACTATCCGGGAGTAGCCAAGGAATGAACTGAAATGTTCTGCACGTGTGGGTGCCGCAAGTCTTATCGTCCTAAACTCTCTGCATAATCACGAGCTGGATGGTGTTGAATTGAATGTATTGTATTCGCGAGCTTTGAATTCTAAATTTGAAACCACGAAGCCGAAACGCCTGCGGCGACATCGTGTACAACACCGGGCGCCACGGTTAACAGTGGACGCCTGCGTGTACCCAGGTGTTCGCGATTGAAATTTGCATTTTACAGCGGGTAGCAAATCAGTTCGTTTCATGCAAATCGCGACGAGCTAGTTAACAAACGATTATTTCGCTAAGCGATGTAGCAGAGAAAAGTCGTGCGCGTCGTAAAACGAACAAAGAAATAAAGGGCTTCATTACAGGCACGAAACGTTTGATTTTATTGTTTGGAAAGCTTTTACCTTGATAAAGGAAAATTAAAGGGACGAGTTTAGATCGACGTTTATTACCCAAACAGAAAAGGGTGTGTACAACACACACTTAACGCTTTTATTTTAGTATTGCTGTTGGTGTAGAGCGAAACGAAACGACTTCTAATTTTTGCATATCGATGGCTTTGTGGCAGTATTGCCATTAAGCCTAAACGTCTAAACGATTTCCTTCACGCCAGAAAAAAATAATTTTGAAACCAAAGTTTTGCTTAAAAGGAAATTTTGTAGCACATTAGAAATAAAGTATCACAATCAATCGTTGACTTTAAGTGAGCTTTTGAATGTGAAACCCTGTTTGCTATGCAAAGTTAAATTACAGGGCATAAAATATAAATGAAACGATGCAGAAATTACAAATTCGGTCGTCGCTTTGTGAGGAGAGACGTGCCGCCGCGACGCTTCAGGAGACGTCGTCGAGTAAGCCGAGCAATTACACATTTTTACGCGGCGGTGAATTAGACTGCACGGAAAATGATCGCGCCTCTTTTGCGAACGTGACCGGCATCCCGACGCCCGCCCCGGCGGGCGACCGAACGGAAAAACCGGCGGCTCGATTTCTCTCTGATCAGCGAATATTATTTTAGCGCGTCTGACAAGCCACTTCTCTCGACCGCGTTCGTTTTGCCGAAAAACGAAAACAAATGTTCTCCGACCGAGAGAGGGGCAAAAAATCGAGGGCTTTTTGTTGTTTTTCCTTGGAAATTTGGTTTTTCCGCAGGAAGAGAAAAATCATTCCAATACAGGCAAGGGCCCGCATAAAAAATTAAATAAATTTCATATTTCTTGTAGGTACGTGTTTAAAGACAATTACAAGAACGGCATTAAGCTAGGCGACTTCGAAAAGAGAAAGCAAAAGCACGTCACGGTTATCGACGAAATGTTTTCTGAAATAAATTACGCCGTCATAAATATTAAATACATAAACGTGCAGATGATTAAGATTGTATGCAAATGAAAGGCATCTTTTCCTTTTATGAAGAGCGTGATCTCCGCTCATCCATCATCTTGTTATCCGATCATTCTGGATAACTTTACTGTACGGAAGCGTACGCTTTTATTTCTGTTAAGTTTTACTCCGACGAAGTTAGAATTCATTTATACTTTAGAAGTTAGAAATTTCTTCAATTACATAATATTTTACGATTCGGTTTTTATTTCGTTCAATTTCGATCATTAGAGTGACTCCTCCTCCGCTTGACTCCGGTGTTTTGTCTCTGCGCTCGCTATCATATGCGAAAACTTAACTAGAAAGTAAAGTTGAAGTTCTCGCGCCTATTCGCCTAAAATGACTGCTATAGCACGAAATTTTGCAACGAATAGGTTTTGATTGGTTAAGGCTGACGGCATCTGCGATTATTTCGAGTCACCCTGTTTGGTTTTATTGCAACATTTTTGAAATAATAGTTCATCTACATTCTAGAGATTTTTGGACGGGAGAGTACTTCTACGGAAGGGTCTTTCACGAACTAAAGCTGCATTCGTCCATCCTTACTAAGCAACATCACTTTTTCGTGTCCATTCAAACGAAACCATCGTAACAAGTTTGCACCGCTGTTGCCCTGTGAAGATGGATGTGGTTTAATGATGTTAAAAGAAAGACGCCAGGGTGAATCCTACTCAGCCGAAGATAAATTTCCCAATATTACTTCGCACTCGGAATAGTTCCACGTAACAATCAGGAGATGACTTAATCGATCACTTACGTTAACTAATCCCCTCCTCCGCTTGACTCCGGTATTTGTCTAAACAATGTCCTCTGCGCCCGCTATCATATGCGAAAGCTTAACTAGAAAGTAAAGTTGAAGTTCTTGCGCCTATTCACCTAAAATGACTGCTATAGCTCAAAATTTTGCAACGAATAGGTTTTGATTGGTTAAGGCTGACGGCATCTGCGATTATTTCGAGTCACCCTGTTTGGTTTTATTGCAACATTTTCGAAACAATAGATCGCCTACATTCTAGAGATTTTTGGACGGGAGAGTACTTCTACCAAAGGGTCTTTCACGAACTAAAGCTGCATTCGTCCATCCTTACTAGGCAACATCACTTTTTCGTGTCCATTCAAACGAAACCATCGTAACAAGTTTGCACCGCTGTTGCCCTAGGTAGCTCTGTGAAGATGGACGTGGTTTAATGATGTTAAAAGAAAGACGCCAGGGTGAATCCTACTCAGCCGAAGATAAATTTCCCAATATTACTTCGCACTCGGAATAGTTCCACGTAACAATCAGGAGATTACTTAATCGATCACTTACGTTAACTAATCCCCTCCTCCGCTTGACTCCGGTATTTGTCTAAACAATGTCCTCTGCGCCCGCTATCATATGCGAAAGCTTAACTAGAAAGTAAAGTTGAAGTTCTTGCGCCTATTCACCTAAAATGACTGCTATAGCTCAAAATTTTGCAACGAATAGGTTTTGATTGGTTAAGGCTGACGGCATCTGCGATTATTTCGAGTCACCCTGTTTGGTTTTATTGCAACATTTTCGAAACAATAGATCGCCTACATTCTAGAGATTTTTGGACGGGAGAGTACTTCTACCAAAGGGTCTTTCACGAACTAAAGCTGCATTCGTCCATCCTTACTAGGCAACATCACTTTTTCGTGTCCATTCAAACGAAACCATCGTAACAAGTTTGCACCGCTGTTGCCCTAGGTAGCTCTGTGAAGATGGACGTGGTTTAATGATGTTAAAAGAAAGACGCCAGGGTGAATCCTACTCAGCCGAAGATAAATTTCCCAATATTACTTCGCACTCGGAATAGTTCCACGTAACAATCAGGAGATTACTTAATCGATCACTTACGTTAACTAATCCCCTCCTCCGCTTGACTCCGGTATTTGTCTAAACAATGTCCTCTGCGCCCGCTATCATATGCGAAAGCTTAACTAGAAAGTAAAGTTGAAGTTCTTGCGCCTATTCACCTAAAATGACTGCTATAGCTCAAAATTTTGCAACTAATAGGTTTTGATTGGTTAAGGCTGACGGCATCTGCGATTATTTCGAGTCACCCTGTTTGGTTTTATTGCAACATTTTTGAAACAATAGTTCATCTACATTCTAGAGATTTTTGGACGGGAGAGTACTTCTACCAAAGGGTCTTTCACGAACTAAAGCTGCATTCGTCCATCCTTACTAAGCAACATTACTTTTTCGTGTCCATTCAAACGAAACCATCGTAACAAGTTTGCACCGCTGTTGCCCTAGGTAGCTCTGTGAAGATGGACGTGGTTTAATGATGTTAAAAGGAAAGACGCCATGGTGAACCCTACTCAACTGCAGATAAATTTCCCAATATTACTTCGTACTCGCAATAGTTCCACGTGACAACCAGGAGATGTATTGTACTCACTCGCACATCAAAACACATCTACTAATTTCGATACGTTCGTTCAGTGTCGAAAAGTTGGTGAAATTATAACAGCGCCTCCTGTTGACCTGTCCTCATAACTGATATTGAAGGGTTGAATAATTAACCAAAGCCGAAAATGGGTATTTCACGGATGTAAGATTAAAATGTACAGGAAAAATGTGCTCGGAATGTGCATGAATATCTCACACGTCAATAGAAGAAGCCTGAATGCGATATTGGCTATCAAGATGGTATCAGCCGTTGCTGTTTTCTTTTGTTATCTGGATGTTATCTCGGTCCAAGCTTGGTAGGATAAAAGAAAGCTCGTCTAGCGGTATTTTAAAAAGATTCCAACAAAGTCATAGATGAGTTCTCTTAATTTTTGTAGCAAAAAACTCCACAAATTATAACACTCGACACATCACTCCCGCAGATGAACGAATTATGACGCGCTTCCCACAAAACGAAACGGAAAGACGCAGCTTGACGCGTAGGAATAAAATGAAGTCAGCTTCAAACAATAAACGTCATCGATCATGATATAATCGGCAAGATACGAAGCAAGGTCGACCAAAACAGGGAGTATGCGATAATAGTCTCCCTGGACGTTAAGAATGCCTTTAAGACGGCATCGTGGCGAGGAATAATGACGGGAATTATCAGGATGGTAGCCTCGTACCTGTCAGATAGAGAGATTATAGCCCCAGACGACACCCGCACCGGCATGACACGCGGCGTGCCGCAGGAATCCGTCCTAGGACCGACCCTCTGGGACGTTCTGTGTAATAAGGTAATGGAACTCGTCGTCTGTACTGGGTCAACCATAATCGTCTATACCGACGATCTGGCAGTGGTAATCAGAGCCAAAACCGCGGGGTACTGCAGGTGAGAGCTGCGTACGCCATAGAGAAAGTGGGTCAGATCCTGGAGAGCATGGGACTAGCTTTCGCAGGACAGAAAACAGAGACGACCATATTAACGGGTAAGCGAAACCTGTCCGTCCTAGAACCGATATGTGGGACGTTCTGTGTAATAAAGTAATGGAACTCGTCGTCTGGGCTGGGTCAACCATAATCGTCTATGCCGACGATCTGGCAGTGGTAATTAGAGCCAAAATCGCGGGGCTACTACAGGTGAGAGCCGCGTACGCCATAGAGAAAGTGGGTCTGACCCATGGGACTAGCTCTCGCAGGGCAGAAAACAGAGACGATCATACTAACGGGTAAGCGAAACCCGACAAGGGTGGTCTTTGAAAGTTGGCGAGGAAGAAATAGAGGCGAGGGAGTACGTAAAGTACTGGAGCATCCACCTCGACAGGGAATTGAAAATAAATGACCACCCACGTCAGGGAAGTAGCCGCAGAGGGCACGTGCATGCACGTATACGTTAACGACGCAAGATATGAAAGAGAGGTTACAACGATACCGACTCGATCTTCACCAATTCTATCCGGTGTTCGGCCTTGAAAGGGGCACAGCTCGTGAAGCGTTCGGTGGTTTCCTGTACGGCCAGCAGCAGTGATAGAAGAGGCTCTCGAAATCCGAGGGCATCAACAAAAGATCTTGTTCGGGAAGAAATCCAAACGAGAAAGGGGGGATCTCACTCTCAAAAAACTTGTCCTTCACAACGTGCTATAGGAAGAAACAAAAAAATATAAGTGAAACACGACAATGCTATGGATGTTGCATCAAATTCGACTTAACCTTTTGGAATTAAAGGACGTATCGACCTTAGAGGGGCACATGGCGTCTTGATTTACGAAGCACAGAATTTAGTTCGGAAACAACATTTTGAGAGGAACCAAAGCCTACGTCAGGCAAAATCGTAGTCGGAGGTACAAACAAATACTCAAAATTAACGTATACGTTAACGATATGAAAGGGAGGTAGCTAGCGTACGCCATAGAGAAAGTGGGTCAGACCCTGGAGAGCATGGCACTAGCTCTCGCAGGGCAGAAAACAGAGACGACCATACTAACGGGTAAGCGAAACCCGACAAGGGTGGTCTTTGAAAGTAGGCGGGGAAGAAATAGAGGCGAGGGAGTACGTAAAGTAAAGGGGCATCCACCTCGACAGGGAATTGAAAATAAATGACCACCCACGTCAGGGAAGTAGCCGCAGAGGCCACAGAAGGCATGCATGGAGCTGGCGAGGCTGATGCCAAACGTCGGAGGATCCGGAGCGAAAAAGGGAAGCTACTGGCGGCGGTGGTCTCCTCAATCATATTATACGTCGCTCCGATCTGGGAAGGAGCGACGAATGACAAGCTGATGCTCGAAAGAGTTACCAGAGTGCCTGCGATAAGTGTGACGTCTGCGTACAAGACGGTGGCAACCAAGGCCGTCCTCGTGATAGCGGAGATCCCCCCATCAAGCTGCAGATCGCAGAAGGTACGAAAGTGTACAAAGAGGTGCACCAAGTAAGAGACTTGGCTAGAAGACAGCTGTACAAGGAGTGGCAGGTCCGCTGGAACAAATACGAAGGCTGGGCCTAAGTCTTTATCAAGAACCTGGTGCAATCGACTCGAGGGGGAGGTCGATTATCACATCACGCAGGCGTTGACGGGACACGGCTGCTTTGGGAAGTACCTGAAAGAAATCACGGAAATCACCAAAGTCTTTATCAAGAACCTGCTGCAATCAACCGAGGTAGAGGTCGATTATCACAACACGCAGGCGTTGACGGGACACGGCTGCTTTGGGAAGTACCTGAAAGAAATCACGGAAAGGGATACCAAAGTCTTTATCAAGAACCTGGTGCAATCGACCCGACGGGGAGGTCGATTATCACATCACCCAGTCGCTAACGGGACACGGCTGCTTTAGAAAGCACCTGAAAGAAATCACGAAAAGGGATACCGCAGATTCCTGATACTGCGGGGACGTGAAGGATACCCCGGAGCACACCACCTTCGCATGCCCCAGGTGGGACGCGGATCGGATCGCGGCGGGAAACGGACGTCGGATGTGGAATAAAGAAGTAGAACGTAACGGAACTAATGGAAAGGGACGGCCGCACGTGTTCAAAAAATGTAAGGACCAGAGAAGTGGGCAATAAGAGAGAGCAGAGGAGGAAGAGGAGAGAGGAGGAACGAAGAGGGGCGAAGAGAGGAAAAAGAGAAAGAGGACGAAGAGGTGGAGAGGAAGAAGAAGAGGAAAAGGACAGAGAAGACGAAGAGGACTAACAAGAAGCAACATGCGAAGCGGACGATACGCTGGAGGGCGGTACCCGCTTCGCAGAGTGGAGAAAGAGGAAAGGGTTTAGTTGGTAGGTGTACGACACTGTACCAGATGAATTCAACACTATGCCGGCGCTGATATGGTCGACATAGTCTATGAAGCTTCCTAAACCTCTAAAAAAAAAGGTTATTCCACGAGTGCTCCGGTCAACGTGCTGAAGACGTAATCGACCTTGTCCGACCGTATTAACCTTTATTATCTGCCACGTACAATTATCGATCGCCTCGTGGCATGTCCTAACATGGGCATTTTCGATAACAATGGCTTCTGATTGGTCGAAGATGACGGCATCTACGTTCACCTTGCGGCTTCGTTGTAACGTTTCGCTAGTCGTTTAATTTTGCTTGTGTCTGGCGATGTCACGATTACAATTAACAGAGTTTTCGTTAAGTAAGTTTAGGGAAACTCATATTCGACGTGGTCGGAATCTCCCCAAACGAGTTTGGGGTAATTCTCACTACCCTGCCAGAGCCTGGTTTAGTTAAAAGCCAGGTAATGTCGGATAAGCGGCGTGACGCAATCTTATATTGTTTCTTTTTAAATCCGGTTTGCTCCTTGGGGTAGCTCTGTTGTTACTTTTGCTTTTGGACACTTTTCGTGTGGGTATTCTTACTTTTGGATATTTTTTTTTGGTACTCGGTTAATTAACCGATATTTTGGAAGCAGTGGCCGTGCCCGGTTGAATCGGAGGTGATTGTTGCAGACTGCTCAACGAGTGCTCTGGTCGATGTCAGGCAGGAAGAGCTAAGCGACCTTGACCTACCGGAGACACTCTTGGATTGCGTGAGTTCATACCGAAGTTCACTATTAACTGCTTCGTGAAGCTGCGTTTACTTAAAGAGCGAATTTTCGACAAAACTTGCGCCTTTAATTAACCGATGTAAATTGTTGTAGTAAAAGTAAGACGATTTAGATTTGCAGTGTTGAACAGAGTAACTAATTAAGTCGTACACCCGAGTGCAACATTTTTGAGGCGTCTTAGTTGGTGTTTTTAGCGACATTCTGTCGCATTGTATTGACCTGTTTGTAATTATGCAATTATTTTGTGCATTTATGATTAAAACAAGTATTATTTTAGCTGTTAGTATATTTGTACCACTACCTTCAACGTACACGTGAGTTAAGTAGATCTCCTGAGCTTGTTGCGAATGATCAACTGCAAAGCCGAGATACTGTCGAGGCCTGGTTCGGGTCAGTTGGATATTTTGTTCACCCTGGCGCCTGTATTAACATCTATTTACCCGCACCCATTCTTCACTGTTGCTAGTCGAGGAAAAGCTACGACGCAGACTTGTACCGAACTAAGTAATTAAGACAGGAGTAATTCACTTTAGAGTTTTGTGATAGCATGGTTCGAAGAAGTTTAAGAAAAAGAATCTTTGGTTGCACATTACTTTCTAGCTTTGCATTCACTTATTACTTACTTGCAATTTAAAACTCTTTTCCGTGCAGTTTTAAAGCCCCGCCATTAATTAACTAAATTAGCTCCCATTTCATTGTTGACACGTGACAAGTCAGTATAATAGCCTCAAGCAGTGCGATTTTTCTTCCGCTTCTTATGGCGACTGAAATAATAACTGCAACACAAACTTGGGGCTCGGAGATGCTAATTACCTACTTCTCTCAGGGTAATTTGAAGTCGGGGGCGTCGTCCGATGTCGTTTCCAGTTTTCGATGCAGTTCGCAGGGGGTAAGTAATTCGAGAAATGCTGGATATCAATTATGTCGGCCGGCCAAGAATGGGAAAGCTTTTAAGAAACGCGGGACGTGTTTTGAATTCACGAGCCTGAAATATATTATGTCTTTGGCCGGCGCGCGTTTAGGCAGGGGCGGGGGGGGGGGCGCTTCCACTGGAGTTAAGTAACAAGTTCGTGAAGGGACGGACTCCCCCGATCGATTTTTTCTGTTGTAAGTTCTACGCATTTGAGGAAATTAGTGTGGGAAAGATCCCTTTTTATGAAAGTCATAAAATTATCGAAGTAAATAAGAATTTGAGGCAATTTGCATTTGCAAATAGTTATTTGAGGGGCAGTCGTGCAAAGTAAAGCCGACTGCATTAATCTAAATATCTGCAGTTATATTTCCGATTACTAGCGCTCCATTAGGCGTGCCAAACACGACTCCGGGAAATTAAAGATTTATCCGGGAGCGCGCTCCTCGCCTTCGCGTTTTCTCGAGCTCGGCAATAATGACTCAGAAAACATGAATGAGCATTCATTGCAACTCGTCCGGCAATAAATTACCTTCGTTTTCTATAATTCTAATCTCTTTTCACTCACGTTCCGAGGAAATTGGAATAGTTCTGAGTGCGTGTGTAGTTAGCGAAGGGGTTGATTAATCGAACGGCGTTTCTTCCAAGCTGTTTACCGGATTTATTTCCCGACGTCCTTTCAAATCATTTCTATTTAGTCTTTTCATAGGCGACGCGTACAAATGTCGACCGCCTTTGCTCAAAAGAAACTACTCGCCTGTGAAAATAAAAGCGAGGCAGATAAATAAATAACGGGGTTAAAAATTAATTCTGCAGAAGAGAAAGATGATACACCTCAGGTCTCATTCAAAAGAAAAAAATAATAGATTACTCTTTTTCCGGATTTCCTTTAAGTATTAATCAAAATTTTATTCCGGTCTAAATTTCTTCCCTACTCGCAAAAGGAATTGTTTTATTTGCTGCCAAATCTGTAAATTCGCTGCACTTTCATAGTTTGTAAAAAGCACGTAGAAAAAATAAATTAGATAATGAATTGCGCATCTCCAATAAAATATAAATTTACCGTAAATTCTCTAGGATTTCACTGAATCGTATTTACAAGTGATTTCCTGTTCCCTTGCCTGCAATAAGTAGTTTATAAAGCTTCGCTGCACACAAATAAGTTTGAAACGTTTCGAAGCAGTTTAATACTGTCCATTGTCTTCTGCATTGTATCTGAGAAGTAATTCTTGAAATTGAAATAAGTGTAGAAAACCGGATACGCGCTCAGCTTTCAAAGTTTCGGATTGCAGACGATTGCCCTGGTTTTTATTAAAAAAAAAAATAAAGCGAAACAAAAGTACGTGTATAATTCAATGCAAAATTGATGTTCCTCGTTCAACACTTAAGAGCTGTTATTTAGTTTTAATTAATTTAGACAATAAAGAAGGAGTGTTTTGACTGAACGATTTCCTCTGCGTCCGCTATCATACGAGAAAGTTTATCTAAAAGCTAAAGTTGGAATTATCGCGCCTCTTCACCTAAATTGACTCTTATTTTAATTTAGTAATTTAGAGTTTCTGTGAGAAATCGGCATTTTGCAAATCATTAAGAGCATTACGTAAGTTAAAAAAACGAGCGCCCAAGTAAAAATTATTTAAACAAACGATTTGCTGTTTCAAACGCTTGGCCGTCACGAATTATGATAATTAGACTGACTTTGTCACATAACTACATTCAAAGCAGCAGATATTGCATCGTCAAACAGTTTTCAGAAGTGACTCATCAAAGAAACGTATTATGTAAGCATAAACAAATATGACTAAGAGTGGTCGAATCTAGGAAAACCGCGACAACTCATAGAGCAAGTGTACACCTTGACCCACACACAACGTCTTGTTCGTAATCGGAATTTCAGGTATGAACCATATAAAGGACGGTTACTTTAACGAAACATGATCCGACAGTCGGAAGACGTTTGGTCGTAAAGTCATCGGCAGAAACGTGCAATGCTTAGTTTGATTGTGACAGCGTTGATAGATTACATAAGTGGTAATTAGCGAAGGGCAGCATCTGAGCTCTTGCTTAAGCGAAATAGATCCCAGAATTTGTAATCAGATTAGAACCACATATTTTTTTTAGTGGAGTTACCCATAAAACAATCAAATCAAAAATAACGTAAGAAATAGGCATTTTGCAAATCATTAAAAGCACATAGTAGTGAAACAAACGCCAGCGCGACCTCTGATAAAAACGCCCATCTGAAAATAATAGCTTTGTTCCTAGACAGTTTCGGACTAGTTTCGAACTGTCGATTATATTCGCCCATCGAACTAATCACCGTTTTCAGGAGCTGCGTTAAATGTAAAACTTATATCGAAGCATGTTTCTGATAATTTCGGACTAGTCAGACACTTTCATAGGAACAGGCCCAATGTAAACAAATGACTCGCTTTTTCAAAGACTTGGGCGTCATGAGTCATGAAACTGCATCAAAAGTAGCTGCATATTCCAGGATAAAACAGTAGCCGAAGTGACTCATCAAAGATCCCGGCATTATCTAAGCACAAACAAACATGACTAAGAGTGGCCGAATGTAGCAAAACCGCGATTACTCATGGGGCAAGGTTGCGCCTTAATCCCATAATAATAAGACTGACCTTTGCAATAAAACTGCATTCAAAGCATCAACAAACAGTCGCCGAAGGTACTCATCAAAGAAGCCGACATTATGTAAGCACAAACAAACATGACTAATAGTGGACGAATCTATGCACCTCGATCATGTTCTTAATCGCAATTTCCAGACTGAACCATATAAAAGACGACTATTTTCATCAAACTTGATCCGAGAGTCAGAAGACGATTGGTCGTAAAGTCATCGGCAGAAGCGTGCAATGCTTAGTGTGATTGTGACTGCCATAAGATCCGTCTGTCTCTCTGCATTCATTACCATGGTTTGGTGAGATAACAGTTGCTTTGTTTGATGTGCAAAATGCCGTGTCTTCTCGTTATAAAATTATTTTGAATTTGATTTGCATTGTCTACTAGATATAGTTTTGCCCTCATAGAATACTGTGATAACGAGACTGACCTTTGCAATAAAACTATGTTCAAAGCAGCAGCATATTGCATCATTAAACAACCGCCGAGGTGACTCATTAAAGAGGTCGGAATTATGTAACCATAAACAAACATGACTGAAAGTGAACGAATCTAGGAAAACTGCGATAACTCGTAGAGAAAGTGTGCACCTTGATCACACAGGCAGTGTCTTGTTGGTAATCGAAATTTCCGATATGAACCATACAACCCTATAAGAGACATCAGTGGTCGTGAAGTCATTGGCAGAAGCGTCAATGTCATAGTGCGATTGTGATAGCCACAATCAAAATCGTGTTTTGACCCTTATAAATCGTTGGTGTTACTTACCTGCAATTATGCCCACCTTAGTGGAGACAGAGTGAGCTACAAATAGATTATCTGTAGCTTGAAAACTAAATATAGAAGGGGCGCCACCTAGCGTAAAACTCTCCAAGTGGATTAACAAAATTCGTGGTACCGCTAGGACTGCACACAGGTTTCTACCCGCGTACATGTGTGTTTGTCAGACATCCTGTATATTGGCACAATTGACAGTCACCCTGTATCGTAACACAAATAAAATATGTAACACGGTGAATGGTGATACGGTCGCTTTTTATCGCACAAAACCGAGTCAACAAACCGAGAAACGGAACGCATGTGGCCTTGACAATTCGCTCAAATAATAACAAAAAAGTACCGTTACATAGTTCAAAAATAACAAAGCGAAATCACCGGCGAGGATATCCTGCTTGGCGTAACAAGTGACGTATAATAATAAAATTCTGTCTAGAGGACATTACATACATTAGTTCGCAAAAATATACATTAAAAATAGAATCAAACTACGTTTCGAGAGGAACCAAAGCCTACCTACGTCAGGCAAAATCGTAGTCGGAGATACGAACAAATTTTGGAAATTAACGTATACGTTAACGACGCAAGATATGAAAGGGTAGCTATGATACCGACTCGATCTCCACCAATTCCAGAAGAGGCTCTCGAAATCCGAAAACATCAACAAAAGATCTAGTTCGGGAAGAAATCGAAACAAGAAAGAGGAGATCTCTCACTCTCAAAACTCATCCTTCACGACGTGCTACAGGAAGAAACAAAAATATAAGCGAAACACGATAATGGGATGGATATTGCATCAAATTCGACTTAATCTTTTGGAATTAAAGGAACTAGAATGAAGAAAACTTGACGCGTTGACCGTCGAGAGGCACATGGCGTCTTGATTTACGAAGCACAGAATTTAGTTTGCAAACAACATTTTGAGAGGAACCAAAGCCTACGTCCGGCAAAATCGTAGTCGGAGATACGAACAAATTTTGGAAATTAACGTATACGTTAACGACGCAAGATATGAAAGGAAGGTTACTACGATACCGACTCGATCTCATCAATTCCATCGGGTATTCGACCTTGAAAGAGGCATCGTGAAGCGTACCCTAAGCAGTTCGGTGGCTTCCTGTACGGCCAACAGCAGTGATAGAAGCAAATGATCTCGTTCGGGAAAGAATCCAAAAGAGAAGGTGGGGATCTCACTCTCAAAAAACTCGTCCTTCACAACGTGCTATAGGAAGAAACAAAAACATATAAGTGAAACACGACAATGGGATGGATGTTGCACCAAATTCGACTCAACCTTTTGGAATTAAAGGACCCAGAACGAAGAAAACTTGACGCGTCGACCTTCTTGCTTTTGGATATTTTTTTTTTTGGTACTCGGTTAATTAACCGATATTTTGGAAGCAATTGCCGTGTCCGGTTGAATTGGGGGTAAATGTTGTAGATTACTCTACGAGTGCTCTGGTCAACGTGCTGAGGTCACTTAGGAAGACCTAAGCGACCTTGATCACACTCTTGAATTGCGTGAGTTCATACCGTAGTTCACTATTAACTGCTTCGTGAAGCTGCGTTTTCTTAAACAGCGAATTTTCGACAAATCCTGCGCCTTTAATTAACCGATGTAAAATGTTGTAGTAAAAGTAAGACGATGTTGAATAGAGTAACTAATTAAGTCGTACACACGAGTGCAACATTTTTGAGTCGTCTTAGTCGTAGTGTTCTTGGCGACATCCTGTCACATTGTATTAACTTGTTTGTAATTATGTAATTATTTTGTGCATTTTTGATTAAAGCAAGCATTATTTTAGCTGTTAGTATATTTGTATCACTACCTTCAACGTACAAGTGAGTTAAGTAGATCTCCTGAGCTTGTTGCGGATGATCAACTGCAAAGTCGAGACACTGTCGAGGTCTGGCGCGGATCAGCTGAATATTTTGTTCACCCTGGCGCCAGTTTTAACGTCTATTTATCCACACCCGTTTGTCACTGTTGCTAGTCGACGAAAAGCTAATGTAAGATAATTGTTACCGATCTAGTAATTAAGGCAGTCACTGATTTATTGATTTTTTTTATGTTAGATTTAGTTTTGACTATAGTCTTAGTTTAGACTTGGTTTTCGTTTGCGAAAATAAAGGATTCTCATCTCTGGTAATTGTCAAATATCTCTTGCTGGTGTAATATTTCCATTGGCAACCCTCGCTTTGGAGTGACGTCATAATCAAGTTTCGTCACAGCACGAATTTTGGACGCTAGACGCGGACAAGTATCGCCCTCTGTTCAAGGCGGAACGTACCGACGCCAACTGACAGGATTTTTGACGTATTGTTGTGCTTTATTTCTTTCTATTTTGGTTACCTTTTGACTAATGAGTTTGAGGGTAATTAAAAGCCGATAGTTAATTAGTTAAATTTAGAATTATCGTTTATCGTTGTCGACTTTGGGCATTTTATATGCAATCAGATCGTTGTTTTGAAGCTATAGTTTTGAATTACATTTGTCGTATTACAGCACCGAGTTGTTCTGTTTTGATTTATTGACGATTGCACAAATAAATCTTGTGTTATTGTGTGCGTTTTGTTTTTGTCGAGAACCTGCGCTGAATGCAACAAGTGTATTAAATCTCCTGAAGTTTCGAAGTTACCTAAAGCGAACACTGCGGGACCTTGGGAACGGTTCCGAAGTGGTTACAGCAATTTAGGTTTATACCCTGGCGCCCTGGTTTAATTTAATTAATGACCCACCCCTTCTTCACCGAGCTAGTTTGGGGAACAGTTGCTGAAATAGCAACGCTTATTTGTCACCTGAAGCTTCAGGAGTATGAGCTTTACCATCGTGAGGGTTACACGTTTATTTTTCACTCCAGAACACACACAGTTCAATGAAAATTTAATCAAAAGCGTTCAAATTCGAATGTTTTATTGCTTTTCGTTGCAATTCTTTCCATCACTGTACAACTGAAGTAAGTGGGACTTGACGCAAGGGAAATTTGTTTTGAAATTATAGTTTTGAATTACATTTATTGACGATTGCACAAATAAATCTTGTGTTATTGTGTGTGTTTTGTTTTTGTCGAGAACCTGCGCTGAATGCAGCAAGTGTATTAAATCTCCAGAAGTTTCGAAATTACTTAGAGCGAACACTGCGGGATCTTAGGAACGGTTCTAAAGTGGTTACAGCAATTTGAGTTTATTCCCTGACACCCTGGTTTAATTTAATTAATGACCAACCCCTTCTCCACCGAGCTAGTTTGGGGAACAGTTGCTGGAAGAGCAACGCTTACTTGTCACCTGGAGCTGTCAAATTTTATTATTAGCTTTAACATCTTGGGGGGGGGGTTACAATCTGCCAACAATCTCGTTATTTTCCGACTTTATTGCAAAGTCGAGACAACTTCGGAATATTGTCGAGGCCTGGTTCGGATTTTGTTCACCCTGGCGCCTATTTACCCACACCCATTCTTCACTGTTGCTAGTCGAGGAAAAGCTGATGTAAGCTGCAGCGCAGACTTGTTACCGAACTGGGTAATTAAGACATGAGTAATTCACTTTAGTGCGAAACACGACAAAGGCTGCAATAAATTCAACTTACCCCTTTGAAACTAAAGGATCTAGCAGAGGCACGTGGCCTCTTGATTTACGAACCACAGAATTTGATCGATAAAACGAAATATTTTATTTTAGCTAAAAACTAAAGTTGTGATTTTCTGTGGCCTTTTACGCACAGGATCGTTTATTTGGAGGTCTACAAAGACAAGGAGGAGAATTGATAATCCTCGGGGGTATCGATTTGATCACCTCGCGATTTATTAAACGTTCAACTTTCATCGTAAGCCTAAATTTCCCAGATTATTTTTTTAATGCGTAACCAAAATATTATGTAAAGCACTTTGAATCATGTTCCCTAATTTCCGCGCTTGATAATGAACACGCTCGTGCATGAGTGAGCAGCCAAACGTTCAGAATTTAGCCGGAATGTAATTCCTACGTTGCGCTGTTTAAGTAACAATATGGAACATTCCGAATATGTTTGCGGAATAGTTTCGAAACGTGTGCGGGTGAAGCTTAAAATATTGTGCAAACTCATTTCAGGCAGAAGCGATAACGCAATGGGGAGGTTTCACAAACGTTGGCTTGATAAGAAAAAAAAAAAACGGCGGCGTTTTCTTCTTAACGTTTTGGTTTATCTGAGGTATGTATATATGTATATCGAGGATATACCTCTTAATAAATTAAGGCAGCGAATTTGCTTTCGGAATTTACATGCCGAGGTCAATCTATCAGCCGAAGAGAAGAGAAAGAGATAAGGGGCTGGGAGATTGTTGAGGCAGCGACGTCTTAATCTCACCTTCGTTCGCGCACAGAATGAAGCAAAAGATGGATGATGAAAACGTTTGTTTGTTATTTTAGGAGGTCCAGGCGCGCGCGCGCGCGCGCTCGTTTCACGGGGTTATGCGGGATTCGACCGCAAGGATATCGTACGGAGCGTCGCGACGCCGCCGACGCCGCCAGTCCGCCTGTGTTCGTTCTCGCGACCGAACTTGCTCCGTTTTGCGCGCGTTCTTGTGCACGGACATGTGTTCGATCGCAGCACGCTGTGACCAACTTAATTGAATTTTATAAAGTTTCACTTCCGACTTGGAGTTTAGAATTATTTTTGGATTATTAACTCTAGCGGTGAGTATTAAGCTCGCTCGTGATCTTCATTATTACCAACTATTCAGAAGTTTTACCCTAAACGGGAAAGTGCATTTAAAGTTTTACATTTTAAGTAACTTCCGAGGAATTTTCTCGGCCGTATTTCATAATCGTTCAAACTTTAATCAGGACCGAAAAAACTTTCGAAATTTCTACTGCATGCGGATTATTAAAAAATTACAAATTTTAATTGCAAGTGTTTAATTAAAAATTATTTCCAAAACTGCACGGTTTAATATTTTGCAAAAACATCCGAATTTATTTTGTAAATCAATTCCAAACGGCGCGGCGATTTTTGCGCAAATATTTAACAAATGTTTTTTTTTTATCAATGCAAATTTGCAACATAAATTCGCCGTTAGGGTCCGACTGAACGAGCACGATTTACTTTTGGCCGAAACACATGCGAAATTCCATATAATAAAATACAAAAACAAATAACATGCGTCGTTTAAAACAAAAATGACCCACGGCGTGCACGAAACGCGATAAAAATTAAACAAATCGAAAGTACATGTTGTATAACACCCTTCTTTATTTAAATAACAAAATCGTTTGTATTTAATACCCCTAAACATAGATAATTATGGGTATGAAACCCCATTAAAGCCGAACACCATAATCATTGTTTTTTTACTTCAAATAAATGTAGTGCAAAGTTTTCTTTCTCGTTCTTCATACGAGGTTCAAGCACATCAAGAAATTTTAATTCACATACAATTATAACTAATGAAATTCTTTTAATCGATTCCAGGGGGAGGGGGGACACAAGTGTCCCCTCTGGGGACGCCCATGCTTCAATCATTTTCCAGCGTCTTTTGTTTCCTGAATTAAAACTCAACATGCATTTCATTTTATTATTTTTGCGAAAAAGAGACGAATTTTTTTTCTCGCTGAATTTAAACAAAAGAAATGTTATTATTTCTTTTCAATTTAAACAAAAAGGAGAAGTATTTAGGGCCTTTTAAGACATCAGTCGTCTTTTGTTTCGCTTTTGATTTAAAGACGATCGGAACATCAACAGTTCATTTTTTATTTCCTGCTTTAAAAACTACTTACTTTTTTTGTTTCTCTATTCTCAATGAATTTAAACAAAAGACGACCGCTTCTGTTTTTTTTTCTTTTGACTGATTCAAAAGGCGCTTACGTCCGCCTTTTGTTTCGCTTTAATTTAAAATCGCATTCGATTCTTTTCGATGTAAAGATTGACTGATTTTCTTTCTTTTTTCTCAATTTAAACAAAAGACGATAGGGCCAGTGTATAATTTGTTTTTATTAAAAAGAATTGAGAAAAATGAAATACTTCAGTTCGCATTCAATTTTGAAGATTTTCTTTTGTTTTTTCTAAATCTAAACGAAAGACGATCGGAGGAAGCCGCTTCTTCTTTTTCTCTGATATATATTTTTTTTAATTAATTAATTTAAATGGTCCGATTGTCTTTTGTTTTCCGATTTAAAATCTAGCTCGCTTTTATTCGTTTCGACATAAAAAATATCTCGACTACTTTTCCTGAATTTTTTTAAAATTTATTTAAACATTTGAACTTAAGCGACCTCGAGCGTCTTTTGTTTCCTGATTTAAAACTTCATTAGCTGTTTTCGTTTTATTACTTTCACTTAAAAGAACCTACGGATTTTTCCTTTTTGTTTCCATGAATTAAATAAGAATTTTTTTATTATTAACATTTTTTAAATTTAAATAAAAAACAAATAGGATGTTCATCGGACGTCTTTTGTTTTGTTTTGATCGTCTTTCTTAAAAAATAAAATATTTCAGTTGGCATTCAATTTAATGCCAAATGTAAACAAAAGACGATCGGGGCCATTTCTTGTCTTTTGTTTTTCGATTTCTGATTTTTTTTACTAGGCTCAAAATTTTTTATTTTATCATTTTCATTAAAAAAACTTACGGATTTTTCATTCTCTTTTCATTAATTATAAAAAAAATATTTTTATTATAATTTTTTTAATTTAAATTAAAAAAAACAATAATCGGACCGTTTCAGTCTGAATTTAAACAAAAGGCGATCGGTATCATTTTTTGCGTAATTTCAAAAACACGATCGTATTTTGTTTCCCAATTTCAACGTGTTTGTGTTCAATTAAAAAATCTCGTCACCTTTATTTTTCCTTTGAATTTAAACAAAACACGATGTGTAATAATGTTTTGCTTTTGTTCTTTAATTAAAAAAAAAAAAAACTGACCACAAACGGTTCTGATCGTGTTTTGTTTCCTACTTAAAGAAATTTAATGCTTTTATTGGCGTCGGCAAACAAAAACAAGAGACGGTCGTTTTTGCTATCTTTTAATTAGTTTAGTTAATTAATACATAGTCGCCTTTAATCATCATTTAAAACTCCACAGTCGTCTTTTGTTTCCTTCATTTAAAATTCGTCGCTTTTTCGAATTATACAAAAAAAAAAGAACAAAACAAAACAGGAATTCGGACCGTTTTATTCTCAATTTAAGCAAAAGTGTTTGCGTTCAAATGTTTAGTATGTATTTGTTTGTTTTTCTTTTGAATTTAAACAAACGAAACACGTTGTGTAACAATGTTTTTCTTTTGTTCCTTAATTAAAAAAAAAAAAAAAACTTAACATAACAGATTCTGATTATCTTTTGTTTCTCATTTTAAAAATTAACATTTTAGATGGCTCGGCGCGGCGTTTTCTTCATTCTCACTGAATTTAAACAAAAGGCGATCGTTATTGTTGTCTTTTAATTAATTTAAATGGCCTTATTGTCTGTTGTCCCCTTAATTTAAAATTCGAAGTCTTTTTTTGTTTAAAATTGTATCGTCTCATTCTGAATTTAAACAAAAGACGATCGTATCATTTGTACATTTTTTCATTTTTCGTGTAATTTGAAAGGCGCCATCGTCTTTTGTATCCTGATTTAAAATACAGCGCGTTTGTGTTCAATTGTTTACTATGTATTTGTTTTTTTTAATTTATTTATTATTTATTTTCTTACATCTGTTAATTTGACGTCTGTCATTAATGTTTGTCGACGTCTGTCATTAGGATGTTTCTTACGTCTGTTATTTTGACGTCTGTCATTTTGACATTTCTCAACGTTTGTCATAATTGTCATTCTCACGTTTCTTACGTCTGCTATTTTGACTTGTTTTGACGTTTGTCAATTTGTCGTTTCTTGACATCTGTCATTTTGACGTTTCATTACGCCTGTCACCTTGACGTTTGTTGTTATTTGTCATCATGACATGATTTGTTGGTTACTGAGTGAGCCCCCACGTTTTTCGTCGTCTGACGTTTCTTACGTCTGTTATTTTGACGTTTCACGACATCTACCATTCCGACGTTTCTTACGTCTGTTATTTTGAACAAAACACGTCGTCGCGTAACAATGTTTTTCTTTTGTTATTTAATTAAAAAAAAAAAAAAACTGGCCATAAACAATTCTGATCGTCTTTTGTTTCTCATTTTAAAAATTAAAATTTTAGTTGGCGTCGGCGTGGCGTTTTCTTCATTCTCACTGAATTTAAACAAAAGGCGATCGTTATTGTTGTCTTTTAATTAATTTAAATGACCTTATCGTCTGTTGTTTCCTTAATTTAAATTTCGATGTCTTTTTTTGTTTAAAATCGTATCGTCTCATTCTGAATTTAAACAAAAGAAGATCGTATCGAATATGTATTTGTGTTTTTCTTTTTAAATTTAACCAAAACACGTCGTCGCGTAACAATGTTTTTCTTCTGTTTCATAAAAAATTCTGATCGTCTTTTGTTTCTCAATTTAAAAATTAACGTCTTAGTTGGCGTCGGCACGGCGTTTTCTTTATTCTCACTGAAGTTAAACAAAAGACGATCGTTACTGTTATCGTTTAATTCATTTAAGTGACCTTATCATCTGTTGTTTCCTTAATTTCAAATTCGAAATTTTTTGTTCAAAATTGTACCGTCTCGTTCTGAATTTAAACAAAAGACGATCGTTTCGTTTGTACATTCTTTAATTTTTTGTGTAATTTGAAAGGCGCCATCGTCTTTTGTATCCTGATTTAAAATACGGCGTGTTTACCATGTATTTGTTTTTTTTCTTTTATTTTTTATTTGTTTTCTTACATCTGTTATTTTGACGTCATTTTGACCTTTCTCGTCGTTTGTCAATCAGACGTTTCTTACGTCTGTTATTTTGACCATTCTCGTCGTTTGTCAATCAGACGTTTTTTACGTTTGCTATTTTGACTTGTTTTGACGTCAATCATCTTGATGTTTCTTAACATCTGTCATTTTGACGTTTCACTACGCTTGTCACTTGACGTTTGCTATTGTTTGTCATCATGACATGATTTGTTGGTCACTGAGCAACGTGTAAAAAACCACGTTTCTCGTCGTCTGTCATTCTGACGTTTCTTACGTCTGTTGTTTTGATGTTTCTTGACGTCTGTCATTTTGACGTTTCTTGATATCTGTCTCCTTGACATTTACTGTTATTAGTCATCGTGACATGATTTGTTGGTCACTAAGCAACGTGTGAGCCCCCACCTTTCTCGTCGACTGTCATTTTGACGTTTCTTACGTCATTTATTTTGACATTTCTTGACGTCTGTCATCTTGACTTCTGTCACCTTGACGTTTGCTGTAATTTGTCATCATAACATGATTTGTTGGTCACTAAGCAATGTATGTGAGCAATGTATGTGAACCCCCATGTTTCTCGTCGTCTGTCATTCTGTTTCTTGACGTCTGTTACCTTGACTTCTGTCACCTTAACGTGTACTGTTATTTGTCATCGTGACATGATTTGTTGGTCACTGAGAAACGTGTGAGCCCCCACGTTTTTTATGTCTATTGTTTTGACGTTTCTTGGCGTCTGTCATTTTGACGTTTCTTCATGTCTGTCTCCTTGACGTTTGCTGTCATTTGTCATCGTGACATGATTTGTTGGTAACTAAGCAATGTATGTGCCCCCACGTTTCTCGTCGTCTGTCATGCTGACGCTTCTTACGTCTGTTATTTTGAACAAAACACGTCATCGTGTAGCAATGTTTTTCTTTTGTTACTTAATTAAAAAAAAAGAAAGTGGCCATAAACAATTTTGATCGTCTCTTGTTTCTCATTTTAAAAATTAATATTTTAGTTGGCGTCGGCGCGACGTTTTCTTTATCCTCACTGAATTTTAACGAAACAAAAGACGATCGTCACTACTGCATTTTAATTTATTTAAATGGCCTTATCGTCTGTTGTTTCCTTAATTTAAAATTCGATGTTTCTTTTTTGTTTAAACTTGTACCGTCTCGTTCTGATATTAAACAAAAGACAATTGGTATTGTTTGTTCATTCATTCACTTTTTGCGTGACTTGAAAGGAGCGATCGCGTTTTGTTTCCTGATTAAAATTCAATTTAAAGTTCAACTGATTACTACTACATCTTGTTTTATTTTTCCTTGATTAAAAAATTCATAATTTGAATTTAATCGAAAGACTATCAGCGCGATTTGTAAAATTTATTTATTTTTCTCCATTAATTAAAAACTTCACAAACAGTTTCGTTCTCAGAAAATACTTTTCACTAATTTAATTTCACATAAGTTGGGATTAATTTTCTTTATAGTGTTACATTCCATGATGTAGATTCCATTTGTAACCTGATGACGTCATCTATGGTGCCAGACATTCTAGTACTTTCCAGACTCGTCCTAGATGACGCTAGAATTTGTTGGAACGACGTGCTTATTAAATCAGTTTTATTTTAGTGAACTATATGTGCGAATATAGTGCTTTTATTTTTGGATAAGTGTTGCAACTCCGTAGTATTTGTGCTTTCATGCGATCGTAGACCTTAAAATGTTTTTAAAATTAAACGACGATTATAATTTGTGATAATATACATGAAATGTATAAATTTCGGACCAAAAACCCTCCCCCTCAGTGAATGAAACATAATTAGTTTGAAGGACCACGACATACCGGAAAAGTTTCGTCCAGATTCGGTGATTCCCCGGGTTACGGAAACGCCTTAAGCGAATTTTCTTTTTTTAAAAGCCGAGGAAATCGGGTCGACGTCCCCGAGGGGTAAACCGCACGCGGGATGGCCGTTTCCAGGCTCCTCGAAATGGAAAATGCGATCGTGACACGTTAATAAACCCTGCGTTAGCGCTTCGCGATTTGCTGCGGGGACTTTCTCAAACGTGTATAACCCCCCAAAAATCTCTACAATATTTATTTCTATAATTTACTTCCTCATTTTTATGTAACTCATTAATTTAAATAACTTTTTTTTGCACACAAATAATCAATACTGGGATCATTTGCTATTTTTTTCTGTTTATTGTTTAAGTATGTCTGTTTGCTGACGATAAATGCGTAGTATGTCGTACAATTTATTTATTTATTCATCAAATTATTTTAAAAAAACGTTTCTCCAAGCGGTACATTTATAATTGCCGAAGTTAATCAGGCTAAAACACTTCTGGCTTCTAGAAATATCATTCACTCTAAATAAACGAGAGCTTTCGGTCGTAACTCTCATTTATTCAGGTTGCATACATAATAGATTAGGTAAATGCTTGTGTTCAATTCGACGTCGACCATAAGGAATAAAAATCAATGCCCGGAGTAAAATCTTATTTGTCGTAAAACATTGAAGGGTGTGTTTTAAACTGTGTAACTGTAAATCTGGAAATGGTTTCCCTGTTCTGTGTCTCCAGGGTGGAAAATTTATTGTTCTTAATCTGCATTAAAGACTTGAAAATACGTTTTGAAATACATTCGCGGGGGTAATTTGAATGATATATTGCGTTTATTCTTGGCGGAGATTTAAAAGGAACTTTTGTAATATGATGCAGAAGTAAGTAAAATACTGAAACAAATGTGGAAAAATTATTAAGTATATGCGAGGAGTTTAGCCATCATTTATGTGGGAAGTGTAGGTCACCTGCACGGCCGAGAATTTTGTTTTTATTTCGATCCCACCGCTGCCACCATTTATGTAGGAAGGGTCAAGAATTCTCCCGTTCTTAACCCCTTCTTATCGTGGCTACGATTTCTATGAAGAAAAGTAAAAGTGCTTGTTAATGGTTGGAAGAAAATAGAATAATTTGGTCGTATTATACTGCCACCATTGGGATAATACGGGATGCACATCCACAAAGCCTAAACCTCGTAACTTTATAACGAAACCCTATATAATTTGTGAAGTGATTTTTAGGAATAAGGCCGCAAGCACTTTGGTGCATTTAACCAAATAGAAATTGCGCAACATTTTGCGAAAACCGTGTACATTTTGCCAAAAAAAATTGACTATTAAGGCCCTGTATATTTTATAAAAAAATAGACAGTTAAGGCCGTGCGTTCAACCAAAATTTAAACCGAGTAATTTTATAAAGAAATCCTACATATTACGTGAAATAGTAAGGCCGTAGACGCATTGATGCGTTTGACCCAACTGAAACCGCGTGACTTTATGACTAAACTTTGTATATTTTGCAAAAAGATATACGTGAATGCTTAAATCGCGTTGCTTCATATGGAAATCCCACATATTTCGTGAAATGATTTAAAATAGTAAGGCCGTAGACCCATCAATGCGTTTAACCCACCTGAAACCGCGTGACTTTATGAGCAAATCTTGTATATTTTGCAAAAAGAAATGTATTATTAAGGCCGTGAATGCTCAAACTGCTTCGCTTTATAAGGAAACTCTGTATACTACGTAAAATGAATTAAACTAGTAAGGCCGTAGACGCATTTATGTGTTTAATCAAACTTAAATTGCTTAACTTTATGATGATGAAACAAGAAAGTATTAAGGCCGTGGACGTATCGATGCGTTCAACCAAAGCTTAAACTGCACAACTTCATGAGTAAACCGTGTATTACATTTTGCAAAATGAATTAAACTTAAAGTCTGCGACTTCACGAGGAAGCCATATTTATTTTGCAAACAAAAAATAGACTGTTAAGGCCGTGGACGTATCGATGAGTTCGACTATTACTTTAACTAAGGAAACTCTGTTATTGTACTTTCAAAATACAAATTGCAGTGTTAAGGCCGTGGAAGCATCCGTTTAACCGACGTGGTTTCATAGCCGTAGCTGTCAAAATTAGAACCGTCAACTGTCGACGCCAGAATTTGTTTAATTGGCTTAAATGACAGATAATTTGGTAGCTGTCAAAATTAAAACGTCAAGAATTTGTTTACTTGGCTTAAATGACTGATAATTCGACGGTTAAGGCAAGCTGGTCGAATTTGTATTAAATTTCACGTTAGGTCGTTCTGTCAAACATCCACAATCACCGAGTTGTCAATTGTCAAAATCGAGATGTCACCTGCCAAAGTTATCATTTGTTTATTTAATTTACTGAATAGGGACAGACAATTTGGCTGATGATGCATTGTGATTTAAACACTTCACATTCACAATCACTTAATTCTTCAACTGTTAAAATCAGAACGTCAACTGTGAACGCTACAATTTGCTTAATTGACTTAAGTGACAGTTAAGATGAGGTGGTTTAATTTGTGACGTCAAGTTTCAAGGTCGAAATCATTTGTTTCACTTCATGATCGGCCGTTCTGTCAAACATCCGCATTCACTTCAAAATCAAAATGTTAACGCTATCACTTGTTTAATTAATTGATATAAACGATAGATAATTTGACAGTTGCGATAAGGGGCATGGCCGACACTCTTTTGTTCACAGAAACGCATATGAAAATTTGAAACGTTGTATACAGGGTGCTTCAAGTTCCTCTCGCATTTTCTGTTAATTTTTAAAGAATAAATTGAGAAATAAATTGAATTTATAATTTAATGCCACGTCTGTCAAAACTAAAATGTCTACCGTCAACGTTATCTGTAGTTTATTTAGGTACGTGACTTAAATGACAGATAATTTGACAGTCGATGCAAAAATGACTTAATAATGCAAAGCCCGCAGTTAAATTTCAAGGCCGAAACAGATCCGTCAAAATGTCAATTGTTAGCGTTGTTATATGTTTATTTAAATGACAGATAGTTTGACAGTCGACGCAAAGTGACTTAATTTGTGACGTCAAAGCCCGCAGTTAAATTTCAAGGCCAAAATAAGAAATAAAATGTTCAAATCTGTTAATTCGTTTCAAATTCGCTTTCAATTTATTTTTCCAACCACGACAAAATCTCCCAGACAATCGCGCGCACCTAAAGCAATAATTCACCGAAATTTATTTCCGGAACTACTTAAAGAGGAAGGTCTTAATTGGCCCCGGAGTTTTGCGCGATGATTCCCTGTAATTTGAATTTATCGCCCCTGTAATTGCGCTATTAACTTTCAGTTTAATAAGTGCGGCGGAATTTCAACACCTGATGGAAATTTAATATGGTTCATTAAATCCGTTCCATTATCTAAGTCAACCGTGAATTTAATTATATGGTACGACTGCGGTTCTAACAATGGCCGGGTAATGTATGACCTATTTGATAGTTCCAGGTCATGTCGCGTCGTGATTTGCATACTGATTGTCAGAGGACATTGAAAATTTTGACAAAAAAATACTGAGTTGCAAATACATCGCAAAAGTAAAAAAAACTTCCTCCCTTAATTCGAGTCAATTTTCGCATTTGCTCTGCTAACTTTACAAATAAGGACTAAATTGCCGGTGAACTTTTATTCGTCCTGCAAATGGCACATATTTCAAATCCGGACGTATTTGTCTAATTTCTTCCACGTAAAGGACCAGGCACAAAAAAAAGGGATAATCTGCTGCTATTATCCGGCGCTCGTTTTCTCGGTCGAGCGCACATCAAATTAAAAGAGTTAAGTTTCGCCGACGTTTCGCCGCAAATATTTGTTCTGCGTCTGCGAAATCATTTTCCACCTGCAGGGGCGCGCGCCCACACCTATTTATTCAGTAAGGGCGAACGCTGGCAAAAAGCCCGCCGCCCCAGTTGGAATAATAACTCGACGCTTTCACGTCACGGTACATGCCGGAAAACTCGCTGCATTAAAAGCTGCATTTGCTCCGGGGCGCTCGTCGTCAAATCTGCGTCGAGTTACATCAAACTGTAATTGAATTAAGGCTGTTTTGCGTAATGGCTTCTCACTGATTAAAACTGCTTTCGACGAGACGTCGCGCTCTCAAGTACGACCGCCGCCCCATCCCCCCACACAAAAAGGGCGGAAATCCGGTGAAAATGCCAAAGTCTCTGGATTTAAACGTGTAAGATTATGTTAATTGCATTAGTTATGTCGTTCAACATTACTACATAAAGTCGGCGAGGTCTTAAAACTGACACTTTTTACCATACCCGCCAATAATTTAAGAAAAATTTAATTACATCATAAGATGAACATTACATAAAATTTTCCCCAAACATTTAGGCGTAATATTTGAAGCAAGTCTTCATTTAACCATACCCGTGACGTGCTTAACATTTGGCTAAAATAACAGCACATATCGGTGTGGTTATATCTTGGTTACATGTCAATTTGGAAGTTATATGGCAATTTTAAGGTTATTTTTGTAAAAAATGTCGAGGGCGAGCTTGGCGTCGGTATTTATACTCAAAAACAATTGAACGTCCCATTTGACTTTGCGCGCGCTCGCAATTTAGCAAGATTTGGTTTAGTTTAATCATCATAAACGGAGGAAGATGCACTGAATTGCTCGACAAGGTTGGACTTATGAAGCGTTGTCGATTAATTTATTTACAGAACTTATGGTAAGCCTTAGCAACCTCGCTGGGGTTTCCTATCTCACTTCCACCTGGATGTACTATGGATTCAGGCATCTGGCTATGCGTATTGACAGTATTATGTCTAATAATATTCCAGGTCGTTTTTGATCTTTCAAATATACTGCTGAAGTACTCCCTCTTCGCGTCATTAATTACAATCAGTTAAGAAACAAGTTGTCGTTTCCAGTACCTTTGCAAATCTCGAAAATATCCCTTAAGAATAAAGCTCGATTTGTAATCTCATGTGTTTAACCATGGCTAAACGGGAATGCATTTTCAAAAATTTGAGTGAAAATACTAAGAAGTAACTTTACTATTTAAAAAATTAGAATATTATTTAATTTATTTCATTTCGTTTAAATGAGAGCCAGATTACATACACACAAACACTTAAAAATGACACCTTGTGTTTGCACGACAAAAATGTCACCCCACGTGATCTATGACATACTTAATGATTGACTAAAATAACAGCACACAATGGTGTGATTATATCTTCGTTATATGTCAATTTGGAAGTTATATAGCAATTTGGAGATTATTTTTGTAAAAATGCCGCGGGCGCGCTTTACATTGGTATTTATACTGAAAAACAACTGAGTGTCCCATTTGACTTTGAGCGCGACCGCTCGCTCGTCGGCTGTTTTATTTAATTTATTTTATTTTGTACAAATGTGCTATTTTTAAGGTTATTTTTGAAAAAATGTCACTGACGAGCCTTGTAGCGGTATTTATACTGAAAGACAATTGAACGTCCCATTTGACTTTGCGCGCACTCACTCACAAGCAGGCCCTTTTATTTAATTTACTTCGTTTTGTCTAAATATGTTAATTTTAATGTTAATTTTGTAAAATGTCGGGGGCCTGCTTTATTTACACCGGTACTTATACCTAAAAACGATCGAATGTCCCATTTGGCTTTGCTCGTCGGCTGTTTTATTTAGTTTATTTTATTTTGTAGAAAGGCGCCAATTTTAAGGTTGTTTTTGTAAAAATGTCGCTGATGAGTTTTGCATCGGTATTTACACTTAAAAACAATTGAATGTCCCATTTGGCTTTGCGCGCGCTCGCTTGCTCGCAGGCTTTTAGTTCATTTATTTCGTTTTGTTTATACATGTCAACCTTAAGGTTATTTTTATAAAATATCGCGGGCGCGCATCATTTACACCGGTATTTATACTGAAAAACAATTGAACAACTCATTGAAGTTCACGCGCACTCGCTCGCTCGATATCTGTTTTATTCACTTAATTTTATTTTGTATACATGTGTCGATTTTAAGGTTTTTTTTTTTGTAAAAATATCGCTGAAGAGCTTTGCATCGGTATTTATACTGAAGGACAATTGAACGTCCCATTTGACTTTGCGCGCTCGTTCGCTCTCCAGCTGTTTAATTTCATTTATTTTGTTTTGTTTAGATGTATCGATTTTAAGGATACTTTTGTAAAATGTCGCGGGAACGCTTTGCCCCGGTATTTATACTAAAAAACAATTGAACGTTCCAATTTGACTTTTTTATTTAATTTGGCTGTTTTATTTAATGTCTTTCGTTTAAATATGTGAATTTTAAGGTTATTATTGTAAAATGTCGCGGGCGCGCCTTATTTACACCGGTATTTATATTGAAAAACAATTGAATGTTCCATTTGTGTTTGTGCGCATCGCTCGCTCGCCAGCTGTTTTATTTACTTTTTTTAAATTTTGTATGCATATGTCGATTTTACGGTTGTCTTTGTAAAAATATCGCTGACGAGCTTTCCATCGATATTTATACTGGAAAACAATTGAACATATCTTTTAACTTTGCGCGCGCTCGTTCGCTCGCTGACTCTTTTATCTAATTTATTTCGTTTTGTTTAAATATGCCAATTTTAAGGTTGTTTTTGTAAACTGTCGAGGGCGCGCTTTATTTGCACCGGTATTTATACAGAAAAACAATTGAATGTCCTGTTTAAGTTTGGGCGCATTCGCGCGCACTGGCTCGCTCGCCAGCTATATGATTTACTTAATTTTATTTTGCATATATGTGACGATTTTAAGGTTATTTTTGTAAAAAATGACGCTGGCGAGCTTTGTATCGGTATTTATACTGAAAAACAATTGAATGTTCCATTTGTGTTTGCGTGCATTCACTCGCTCTCCAGCTGTTTTATTTTTTTTATTTAATTTTGTATAAATGTGCCAATTTTAATGTCGCTGACGAACTTCATCGGTATTTATACTGAAAAACAATTGAAAGTCCGGTTTGACTTTGCGCGCGCTTGTTCGCTCCCAGACTCTTTTATTTAATTTATTTCGAATTTATACTGAAAAACAATTGAATGTCCCATTTGAGTTTGCGCGTGTTCGCTCGCTCGCCAGCTGTTTTATTTACTTTATTTTATTTTGTATACATGTGTCGATTTTAAGGTTGTCTTTGTAAAAATGTCGCTGACGAGCTTTGCATCGGTATTTATAGTGAAAAACAATTCAACATATCGATCGTTCGCTCGCTGGCTCTCTTATTTAATTTATTTCGTTTTGTTTAAATATGCCAATTTTATGGTTACTTTTGTAAAAATGTCGCTGACGAGCTTTGCCACGGAATTTATATTGAAAAACAATTGAATGTCCCATTTGACTTGGCGCGCGCTCGTTCTCTCGCGGGCTCTTTTATTTAATTTATTTCGTTTTGCTTAAATATGCCAATTTTAAGATTGTTTTTGTAAAATGTCGAGGGCGCGCTTTATTTCCACCGGTATTTATACCGAAAAACAATTGAATGTCCTGTTTAAGTTTGTGCGCATTCGCTCGCTCGTCAGTTATTTTACATACTTTATTTTATTTTGTTTACATGTGTCGATTTTAAGTTTTTTTTTGTAAAAATATCGCCGAAGAGCTTTGCATCGGTATTTATACTGAAGGACAATTGAACGTCCCATTTGACTTTGCATGCGCTCGCTGGCTCGCAAGCTCTTTTATTTATTTTATTTCGTTTTGTTTAAAGATGCCAATTTTAAGGCTATTTTTGTAAAAATGTCGCTGACGAACTTTGCAACGGTATTTATATTGAAAAACAATTGAAAGTCCTATTTGACTTTGCGCGCTCTCGTTCGCTCGCAGGCTCTTTTATTTAATTTATTTCGTTTTGTTTAAATATGCCAATTTCAAGGTTATTTTTGTAAAAATATCGCTGACGAGCTTTGCATCGGTATTTATACTGAAAGACAATTGAATATCCCATTTGACTTTGCGCTTGCTTGCTTGCTCGCAGACTCTTTTATTTAATTTATTTCGCTTTGTTTAAACATGTCGATTTTGAGGTTATTTTTGTAAAATGTCGAGGGAACGCTTTGCACCGGTATTTATACTGAAAAACAATTGAACGTTCCATTTCATTTTGTCCGCGCTCACATGCCTGCCGACTGTTGTTCCGTTTAATTTATTTTGTTTTGTTTAAATGACGACTAGATTTCACAAACATCTCAAAGTGACACCTTGTGTTTGCACGACTAAAATGTCACACTCTCCTTTATTTGTTACAATCTGGTAATTTTTTTTTAAATTTATAAATTGCAAAGGGCTAAAGTCTAAGAGAGAATTTTCCGTATTTAAGGCAAAAGGAACAAGTTTACGCGTTTAAAGTCGCGTTGCTAGTCGAAGTTAGAATGTCACGGACGCACTTTACACCGGAATTTATACTGAAAAACAATTGAATATTTCATTTAGGCCAACTTTGCCTTTTTGTTTAATTTGTTTGTATTTCAAGGCGAGAGTATTAATTCATTTTAAAGTAACTAACATTTCTGTTTTCTTTTAAAAATTTACTATTTGCAAATATTAAAAGTCCTAGAAAGAATTTTCCGCGTTTAAACTCGAAAGAAAACTTTCGTGTCGAAAGGAATTTTCCGCATTTAAAGGCGGAGAAGGAAGTTTCGCATTGCTGATCGAAGTAGGAGTATACCGGACGGGTTTTGCACCGGTATTTATGATGAAAAACAATTGAATGTTCCGTTTGATTTTGCGCGCGCGCTTTCGCTCGTCCGCCAGATGTATTATGTGGCACAGCTTGAACGAAACTGCGGAATAACGAAGCAGTTTACTGTCGCTACCTTGTTTACTTGAACAAGCATTTCCACGTTTTTCCAATTTTTTGGAATTTCGTCTGCCAGAATTGAATGTAAATAATTTGAAGCGAATTAACTTGTTCCTTAAAATCAAATCTTCCTTCGCGTAACTTAAATTATCCCGTTTCGTTAAGACATTGCTAAATTAAATAAAATTTTGTTCTTGTGTTAATGTTATTGTTCCTCTCTTAATGTTATTTCATTACATAGCTTCATTCCTTTATCATTCATCTTAATTGATGACTCGAATCATTTTCTGATTATTTATGGGCGCCACAACACTTTACAACCGCACAATACACTTCACCGAGTACTTGTTTCACCTCCTGCGGACCCCGTTCTGGCTCCACAGCTGTGTTTAATTATTTGAATCAGCTTTATTGTTTCACATAATAACTAAGATGATTTTTTTCGTAATTCTCTTTGGAGAATGTATTAAAAAGATTCGTAATTAGAACTTGAAAGATTCCCTTTGTCGTGTCTCGTTTAATTCCGTCGTCCCTCAATCGCATTATTAAGGGTGGAACGGTTAACAATCAAGCATTGTCTCAATCTAAATCACATGAAACTAGACCGGCTCTGAATAAACAGCTGTTTATTACTCTTGCGCGATGCGTAAAGGGCGCTCCTAAATTTAACACAATGGCCGAACACCTACCCTATTAATCGGATTCATGTTGAAGAATTCAAAACGGTTAAAAGAGTGTCTCCCTTAGTTCCTAAATACGATCCGAATATTTGCACGTACTTGTCTACGAACTATTAGGGTTGGTTGATATCTTTTGATGATCTCCATAAAGCGGGGCGGCGTTTAATCCTAACGGTGAGACGACGATGACGACGAGGGGGATGAATTTCATCCACGCACCCCGGTGAGATGATGTTTTGCGAGAGCGTCGACAAACAAAACAACTTTGCTAATCTGTTTTGAATATGTCTTCCGAGTTTGCTTGCTTGCTTTAAGGGCACGCGCGCGCCTTTCTGAAGCATTTAAACATCCAGCCGCACCGCTGTTTATTTAGAATTAAGTTCGGGTGATTAATGTTTGCGGGGTGGAATTTATAGTCGGGTCGCTCGGAGGCGATGTGAGTGTTTGTATTTTTAAACACTTAAATGAAAAGTAGGAGCATGCGACGGGATAAAACGTTGGAAACTTTTCGTTTTCGATTTAATTTATTTAATTTTACGTGTGCAATACAAGAATAGCTATAAGCGTTTGGGGTAAAGTTATAATTAAAGTCGAAGAAGGAATTTTGATGCCGCTGGTCGAAGTAAGTTGCGGACGCGCTTTACACCGGTATTTATACTGGATAACAATTGAATAGGCCTGTATGGCAGTTAGATAGTTAGGCAACCAAACCTACACATTTAAAAACTATATGGGGAAATAGAGCCCGAATGCCCATGGCTCTCCTGCTCTTAACATTAACTATTTCAGTCAATCCTTTACCAATTCGGAAGCAAATTGATTAATAAATTCCTGTCGGTTTACTTGAGCCCAACTTACCTAATTAACTAGATACTTACGATATCATCGACTATGTTGGGGCGCGGGGGCGGGGGAGCATGTAATTTCGGGAAAACGACACATTAATAATTAATTTACGAACGCCGGGAGGCGAGTTATTTTTATTACTTTAATTATTAGGGGGAGAAAGAGAGAGCCCGGGGGAGCGCTCGATTTTAAATCAACACGAAACGCTGCTGTAGATCGACCTCCTCTAACAACACTAGGTCGCCGAATGTTCAGAGGAGAATTGGTGAAACAATTAGGTACTACTCGGCGTGCCGCAAGTTTACTTAAAATCCAAATAAACTCGGCGCCAAATACTATCCGCTCTTCGTCTAAATATTTATTCAATTATCGCAGCGATGCAAAAACCGTTGAATTGCGAAAAATATTTTTTCTTCTTTCCCTAATTTTTAAAGTAAACTTGTTCGGCGATTCGGCCGACCGTCTGTGAAAATTAAAAGAGAAATTGAACGCCTACACGATTATTTATTGAAGCACGCTGTACTATTAATTTTTTCTTAATTAAAACAATTTAACTTTTCACAAAAAGAGAATAAGCTCAAGTGGTGACGTCATTGCGCGCGAACGACATGGATGACGTCATCACGCAAAAGCGTTAGACTGATGAAAAGTGGCGATGGTGGGGGTATGTATACACTCCATTGTTCTTGCATCAACAAATATGTTTTTTTTGAAAACAGTTATCTGTTATCTGTTACCTGCTATTTGAAAACTGGTACCCATTTTCTACCTTTTATTTAGTCTGGTACCCAAATGTGTAGACAATGATGACCAAGTTGAAAGCCAATTTAATGTAAAGGTACCATGGCATTAGTTTTGATACCAACTCAACCAACTCAGACATGCTAGGTCTCGTCACATCCAAAGGAGTCGTAACAAACGTCCCCAGGGGTCACCTGAGACGTCCTGTTCTAGGATCCTCCCTTCAATTAACAGCTTTGTTAATGCAAAAACAATGCAGCGTATACTTCACCCCCACCATCGTCACCTTCCATCCGTTTAACGGTTTTGCGTGATGACGTCATCCATGTCGTTGGCGAACCTTGACGTCATCACGCAAAAGCGTTAGATAGATGAAAGGTGGTGATGGTGGGAGTGCTAAGGCTCCTCACACCCAAAGGAATCGTAACAGACGTCCCCAGGGGTCACCTGAGACGCCCTGTTCTACGATCTTCCCTTCAATTAACAGCTTTGCTAATGCAAAAACAATACAGCGTATACATCACCTCCACCATCGTCACCTTCCATCCGTTTAACGGTTTTACGTCATCCATGTCGTTGGCGAACCATGACGTCATCACGCAAAAGCGTTAGATAGATTAAAGGTGGCGATGGTGGGGGTGATGTGTACGCTGCAATGTCATACCGTGGCATTAGTTTTCATATCATTGCCATTAGTCGGCCAACTCAGGTAGGGTAGGGCTCGTCACACCTGAAACGCCATGTCCCAGGATCTTCCATTCAATTAGCAGAGAGCCCTCCTCCATGCCCACGCCGGGAACTGGTGACGGCAGTAGGATTTTAGACAAGTAGAAAAAAAAGAAAGGAAAATAAATAAAATTCTTATTCAAGTATTCATTCGTTGCCTGGACATCGTACATAAATGGTGGCAGCGGTGAGATTTTGTTATGGATGTAAAATTCAGTTCACTTATTTCTAGTATTTCAGGTCACCCTGTATTTTGTGAGAATTTAAAAAGCCGTTTCATGTGTACGTGCATTTTACTCATCGCCACCATCTTCCCCTGTTCATTCGAATTTGAACTCGTCCACTGGTAATGGACAACGGCAATGGCAGTGGCCGCCTTGAACAGTGACTTGACTTATTGACATCACACCGTCGAATTTCGACTCTCATTGGATGTCGTCGTTAGACTGGCAGCTGATGTGAAAACCGAGTGGACGTTTTTAAGGTCGTCTCTACTTAGTTCATTGTTGTTCAAGAATAGGCCGTGTAGGTGGCCTACCTCCTACATAAATGGTGGCAATGGTGGTGGTATTTCATAATAAATAGCTTTGCAGCTTCATACTAGCCGAATTTTACATGCGCCTACGAACTTATGGCGTGCTCGATGATCATTTCTTAAACACAACTTGAACGATTTTTATTTAAACAGCCTTCGTTGTAAATGAGGAAACAAACTAACGCATATAAAATAAACAATTGTAAGAGTAAAACTAAAATAGATCGTAAAAGGGTGTAAATATCCTCGTCTGCTACTAACACGCCGAATGGAACGGTGCCTTGATGCATCACAACGTGGTCCAAATCGATGGGTATCAGTCGGTATGGAATATTTTTTGCTGTCGTTAAGCCCCCCTTTTTACTGGCGACACTGGAGATGGACAAGGCGATCGTTGGTAGAATTACTTGCTTTACGATTTTATGCTGTCCATAGCATTCTTTCTCCTTTTGTTTCATAGTTTTGTTAAATTTGACAGAACTTGCTTTTTGTGCGGTGTTGTCGTTTTCTTCATTTTCTCATAACGATGTTTCCTGACGATGATGGTAGATGGTAGAGTGCGCGGGAACATCTTAGGTTGTCGTGGATCGATATGTGCGCCTCTTTCTCTTCTTCAACAACCAGCTGGCTTCCGAGTTGGTTCTCTATGGATTTGTGGAGTATGAGTATTGCTGCCCTCAAGAGGAGGTGTGTCTAGATGCTTCCGACAATTGATGCACGGTAGGGTTGTGTATTGCTCCTAACGAGTATTGCACGGGAAGCTTTGAGTATTCTTCCGACACTTCAATGCATGTAAGAGTACGTGTGCGGCTCCTGACAAGTTTTTGGACGGAGGCTTTGGATATGCTTCCGACACTTCAGTTACGGAAACGTTATGTGTGTGGTTCCTGACAATTAATGTACGGGAGGCTTCGGGTGAGTTTTCCTGTCACTTGAGTGCGTGAATTTTCTTAGGGTTTTTTCCTCAGTGGAGATGGTCATATAAAACTCTTTTTGTGTGATGTTGTCGTCTTCTTCGTCTCCTCATAGTAGATAGTAGAGTGCCTCAGAACATCTTAGATTTCTGTGCACAGATATGTGTGCCTCCTTCTCTCCTTCTACAAGATGCTGGCTTCAGAGTTGGTTGAATTTGCGGAGTATGAGTACAGCTGCCCTCGAGAGGAGGTGCGTGCAGGTACTTCCGGCAATCGATGCACGAAAGGGTTGTTTATTGTTCCTGACGAGTAATGCAAGGGAGGCGTTGAATGTGCTTCCGACACTTCAATGCACGTGAGAGTGCGTATGCGGCTCCTGACAAATATTTGCACGGTAGGCTTTGGATATGCTTCCGACACTTCAGTTACGGAAACATTATGTGTGTGATTCCTGACAATTAATGCATGGGAGGCTTCAGGGGAGTTTTCCTGTCACTTGAGTGCACAGAATCAACTGAAGCTAAAGCGGCTTTGCCTATATAAGGCTTTTTCCTTAGTGGAGATGGTCATATAAATCTATGAAGATCATATTTTCTTGTCTGTTGCTTTTGTGTGGTTTTGCCATCTTCTTCATCTGCTCCTAATGACGTTACCTGACGATGTTAGTAGATGGTAAAGTGCGTAGGAGCATCTTAGGTTTTTATGCACCGATATGTGCGCCTCTTTCTTTCCTTTTACTACAACTGGCTTCAGAGTTGGTTGTAGAGTATTGATCCCACTACCCTCGAGAGGAAGTGTAGATGCTCCTGACGAGTAATGCACGGGAGGTATTAAATGTGCTTCCTACACTTCATTGTACATAAGAGTGCGTGTGCGGCTCCTGACAAGTACTTGTACGGGAGGTTTTGCACACTTTAGTTACGGAAAGGTTATGTGTGTGGTTCCTGACAATTAATGCACGGAAGGCTTCTGGTAAGTTTTCCTGACACTTGAGTACATGGAATCAACTGAAGCTAAAGCGAACTTGTCTTTAAAGGGCTTTTTCCTCAGTGGAGTTGGTCATATAGAACTAAAGAGATCATGTTTTCTTGAATGTTGCTTTTGTGTGGTATTGCCATCTTCTTCATCTGCTCGTAACGAAGTTTTCTGACGATATTAGTAAATGGTAAAGCGTGTTAGGTTTTTGTGCACCGATATGTGCGCCAATTTCTCTCTCTCTACAGCAGCTGGCTTCAGAGTTGGTTGTCGATGAATTTGCGCTGCCCTGGAGAGCAAATGTGTGTAGACGCTTCCGACAATTGATGCACGGAAGAGTTGTGTATTGCTCCTGACGAGGCTTTGAATCTGCTTCCGACACTTCAAATGTGTGTGCGCGGCTCGTGATAAGTATTTGCGGCTCGTGATAAGTAGGCTTAGGATATGCTTTGGACATTTCAGTTAGGGAAAGGTAATGTGTGTGGTTCCCGACAATTAATGTATGGGAGGCTAACTCTTGAATGTACAGGATCAACTGAAGCTAAAGCGGGCTTTTTCCGTAGCGGGAATGGTCTAAGGATCTAAGGGTCATTCGTCGGGCGGGAGTATTTTGTGTGGTCTTAGCGACCAAATTTTGAGAATACGATCTTATTTGCAGGCCAATCGTGAGCGAATCAATTTTACTTTAAAGGACACCGCCCACTAGACCTGACCGTAATAGGACCGTGCTAGTACTGTAACTGCGCCGACGCATGCTTGGATCTCATACAAAACCATGAAGGTCTTGCTTTTTGTATGTGTCGGTCTGGTTACGGTCTTAGCATGGTCCTACTACGGTCAGGTCTACTGGAAGCAGTCCTTTATTCGTCAAGGGGTGGCCTAAAATTTGTTAAACTCCTGCTCTCTCACACATCTGTTCAAGGTAATTCACAGCTATCCTGCTTGTGCATGCGTCGACCTCTTGACGAATTCTCTCAGAGCTTCTATTTCTTTTAATGATGGGTAATTGCGTTTTACGCCTGAAAAGGAATTGAGATTTTAAAATCCTCGTCGACTTTTCTCTGCGACGTCGTACCAAAGAAGTATTTGAAGATGAATCAAACCAAATAACTTCGGAAATATTCGTCGACCGTGATATATCGCAGCTGCCTGCGAGAGATTAAAGAAAGAACGACGAAAACTCGCGAAAAGAGAAACACGATTACTGAAGTGCACACAAAGCAATCGAATTATATTGAAACCTGTCCCCCACGCAATCCCGCACGTATTCAATAACTAAAAATCCGTGAAAACGCGATCGTACAAAGGCGACGACAAATTTCGGCCGTACAAATATGAATACGTACATATAATTCCGCGTAACTAAAAAAAAAACAAACAAATAACATAATACCGTGCGGCTGTGAACGATAAAGCATCTCCGCAAATAAATAAAACGAATGAGCTCCCGCGCGGAGATCAAAGAAGAAGAAGAAATAAGATTTCGAGAGGATTATCCCCGCATTATTCGTCTCGAAAGGAGGAGAGTGTGCGTTTAATCAGGGCGATATTCCGTCTTGACTTATTTCATTGTTCTTGTCATTATTTATGTAAATTTCTTGTGAATCTCTGCGCTGTTTAAACGCACTGGATTCGCCGTTGCTTGTCGTCGTAATTTAATAAATTAGCCGCGCGGAACTTGGATTTGACGAAGTAGTCTCGACTCATCTCTCCAAAAAGGTACAGACAGCAAAATTAAAATTACATTAAACCTTTCGCTGTAAGAAACCGGCATTCTTTACATTATTTCAAATAAAATGCTATTATAATCGTGAGAACACCTGCACCGATTTAGGAACACGTGTTCACTGAACCATCCTGCAGATTGTGATCGTAACTTAGTTGTGATGAAGAATCATAACATAACATAGTCAGATTGACAGTCCGTGTATGATCGTGATGTTTAAAATTGTTTATTTGAAGGGAGGGAATAAACGAGCGATTCTTGCCTTTTCAACAAAACAACAAGCAATGTATTGTTTGGTGCTGTAACATCGTGAGAAAAATTCAATCAGAGAAACGTGCTCCCGCCGCCCGAACAGCCAAAGTCTTTGCCGTCCAAAGGAAGTTTCGGTAACAGTTGCTGGCGCAGGGCATCCCGAAACTTCGGCATAAAGTTTCACAATTCGGTTCTGGCCGTACATAACTGTGTGTATGTGGTCAGACGCAAAGTTTTAATGTGGAAACTTCAAAGAGTTATTTATGTTCGGGGCGCTCGAAGGAGAAGAAGATGAAGAACGGGTTGCTCTCGTCTGCAACCGCCGGTAATTACAATCTGATTAAGCAGGTTTAGGCTGTTACGTGGAGTAGGGCTTTGTTGTTCGGCGTAACGTGTAAGGGAGGGAAAACAATTAGGTAACTTTAGGACGGGGGAGGATGCTGTTTTTTTTTTTTTGACTTGTTTGCGAGCTTTAAGTAAGTTAATTATGGTTGCCGAGCAGAGATGGAAAATTTTATGGACAAGGTTTCACACGATATAGATGTTTGAATAAACAAGAACCGACGAGAATATGCACGCCGCAAAATATTGGCATAATGGCACTCTCGTTCTTGTCAATTATGTTTGCAAAAAAACATTCCCTCGTTTGTTAAAAAAATCCTTTTTAACGCGCCAGATGGTCAAGATCCCTCGAAGGAGGGATAACACCTTCGATTTGGCAACATTGCATGTGTAAACTTGTTGCTTTTCCGTGCAATTTTTTTTAATCATAGCAGCAAATTTGGTGGCCTACCCTCCCAGTACAAATGGTGGCAGTGGAGGGACTTGATAATAAACAGAACAAAAAATTCAACAATAGACCACGTAATCGGCTTGCCTTCTTACATAATGGTGGCAGCGGTGGGATTTAATAATAATTAGAAATGAAAAGGGAAAAAAATAAAGTCCACTAAGGGGGCCAACAAAAGCAAGTCACGATGATAAATGACAAGAAACGTTAAGCCGACAGACGTCAAGACACGTCAGAATGACAAACATCTCATCGTCAAACGTCAAAATGACAGACGTCAAGCAATGTCTCGTTGACAGAAACGAGCGATACGTCACGCTGACATTTCTGTAACAGAGGAAATATGACGATCCTCAAAAGAAAAAAAATTAAAGCCATCCCTTAATGAATTAAACCTAAATCACTTTCGTTTCTCATTGGAGTGGACACAAAAGGACTACCTCCAGACAAATAGGATACAATTCTGCTCATTATTAATTCGAGCATGTTACCTAATCCCCGCCACGAAAATGCTGTAGAAAAGGAAAAATGTGAACCTTTCCAACCAGTGCCGCTTGTGTAGAATTGTCGAGCAGCACTCATATACTGTTTGTGCAGAATTTCGAGCAAATACCTACATCACCGCTTGTGCAGAATTATCGAGCAACACTGACACGACCGCACGTGCAGAATCAGGGTTGGTAAATGACTAAATTTAAGATATATGCTACACTTGCTACATTTACTACGTTCACGCCGTAGCAAAGTAATAAACGCAGCAGTCGGGAATTAAATGTCGCAAATGAATCTGATTGGGCAATTTCTAAAGTCTCAGTTTAGTTTTAAAGCGCTATAGTTATTGAGGTTGGCAATTCTGCACAGGCGAACCGTTCCAGCCAGTGCCGCTTGTGCAGAATTGTCGAGCAAACACCTACATCACCACTTGTGCAGAATTATCGAGCAACACTGACACGACCGCATGTTCAGAATCAGGGTTGGCAAATGACTAAATTGAAGCTATTTGCTGTACCTGCTACATTTATTACGTTCACGCCGTAGCAAAGTAGTAAACGTAGCAGTCGGTGAATTAAATGTCGCAAATTGATCTGATTAGACAATTTCTAAAGATGGTTGTTTCTGGTAAGAGTAAAAAGTCTCAATTTAGTTTTAAAGCGTTATAGTTATTGAAGTTGACAATTTTGCACAGGCGAACCGTTCCAGCCAGTGACCCTTGTGCAGGATTGTCGAGCAAACACCCATACCACCGCTCGTGCAGAATTGTCGAGCAAACTTACACCACCGCTTGTGCAAAATTAGGGTTGGGTGAATAACTAAAATTATTTTATTTGCTACATTTACTACGCTTTCACCATAGCTGACTTAGTAAACGTAGCAATGGGTATTACATGTCGTAAATTGATTTGATGGGTCAATTTCCAAAGATGGTTGCTACTAAGAGTAAGAAGTGTAAGGTTTCAAGCATTATTAAAATATTAAATGAAATGTACGTATCAAATGTAGCAAAGACGAAGGTGTAACAAGTACGTTTGCGACACGTAGCAAATGTAGTAAGATATAGTTACCCAACCCTATGCAGAATTGCCGAGCAATACCTACACAACCGCTTGTGCAGAATTATTGAGCATCGTTTAACTGTCTCGGTGCTAAACAGACCTCGGTAAACAACCATATATAACATACTCCATCCAAGCCAGCTGGTTGATGGGGAAAAGAAGTAAAGAACGGCGTCAGAATCGGGAAAAAATTCCTACATCTAGTTCGTCTTCCGGCACCAGTTGCTCCACCATCCAAGAGCAAGAGACTGACTATCCAGTCGTTTACTTCTTGATTGCCAACGATTGTGACTACGTAAAACTTTACCAGGGAGTGAACCCCTTTTCCATTAAGCTATAAGTTTACTGGAACGTAGCGGCAAATATAAACAGGTCATTCATTTCTGCTTTGAGGGTTGCCTATATACTAGGGGATAATGCTAAGAGCTACGCAATGCAAATTGCTGAATTCTCAGTTTATTTTTTCTACAATGCTTGCAGTTGTGTGAAAAAATTCATTGCCACGTTCTATTTAAGCGCAAAAAGACTAAGTTTTGTGAATTTTTTTCGCTCACAATAAAAACATAAAACCACCAATATCGTCAAGGTGTTTTCGAGAAAGTTTTTGAATAATTTGCTAGCAAAGAGAAAAAAAAATTAAGAGAATAGGCTATGTAATGGGCTCGCCCTGCCTCATCAATGGTGGCAGCGGTGCGAAGCTGAATAGTACGAAGTGTAATTGCAAAATCAAGTTGAGTCGTTTAATAAGGAGCGCAAGGTCTTACGAAAAATTAAATGACCAAATCAAAGAGTATATCGAAGTGAACGATGAACTTGAGGATTACAAACAGAAGTACGAGGAACAGATAAGTGTAATCGCAGAGAACTTAAGTGCCTGTGAGGAGCTAAGCGAGGAAAACAGGAACCATGCTTCCACGATCGATGAATTAAATGCCCGGTTGAAAAACGTTGAAGCTTTAAATGCCGAAATTGATAATTTATTGCAACAAAAGATTCTTGAAATCGAAGAGTACCAGTAATAAGTAGAAAGAAAGAAAGAAAGGAAAAAGAATCTACTCTAGGAGCTCACACGTTGCTTAGCGATCAACAACGGCATGTCACATTGACAAAATGTGAAAGAAAGAAACATCAGAAAAGTCAGAATGACAAACGCCAAAATAATAGACGTCAGATTAACAAACGTCAAGCAATGTCGCGTTGGCAGAAATTGGGGAAACGTCACGTTGATTTTTACATAACAGAGCAACTATGACGATCGTCAAAAGAAAAAAAAATTAAGGTCGCCTCTCAACGAATTGAAGCGAATTCGCATTCGTTTCTGATTGGCCAGCGAATAGGATTTTTGGTGTAAGACAACCACCAGAGCAAACACAAAAGGACTGCCCCCCAACAAATGCATCGTATATTTCAAAAACCCCACGATGTACACAAACCGCACATGAGTCATTTTCGGGGTTTCTGAAGTATATGATTCAAATAGGATACAACTTTGCTTTTCGTTGGTTCGAGCATCCACACAGACTAACGAAGCAAAGCTCCCTAATCCCCGCCACGAAAATACGGTATAAAAAGAAGAACGCGAACCGTTTCAGCTAGTACCGCTTGTGCAGACTTGTCGAGCAAAAATCCACACTACCGTTTGTGCAGAACTGTCGAGCAACAGATATGCAACCGCTTGTGCAGAATTAATCTTTTAACTGCTTTGGTGCTAAACGGACCTCGGCAAACACCCACATATAACATAACCCATCGAAGCCGGACCAGTTGATGGGGGAAAAGAAGAAAGTAAAGAATTCCTAAATCGGATTCACTCCACTACCAGCAAGATCGCCAACAAAAGCAAGAGAATGGTCTCTCGTTGGCAGCGTCAACTGCGAATCCAGTCGTTTACTTCCTGATTGCCATCGATTATGACCAAACAGAACTTTACCAGGGATTGAACCCCTTCTCCATTAAGCTGCAAGACTTCTAGCGATTCTCTGTGAGGTGATTATATCGCAGAGCACATTGTTAAACGTGTTATTTTAATTATTTAAATTTCTATATTTCTATACGCGTCAATGCCTCATTCAACATCCTTCCTACATAAATGGTGCCAGCGCTGGGTTTAATAATAAATAGAAAATTTTGTTGCAAATGGGTTTTGATTGCAGTGAAACCCTCAAGCATCCTCTGTACAGCTGTTTCGGCCCTATTTGGGGCATCGTTAGCAGAAGCGTAGCTCAAGACTTCCACTGCAAACCAAACTGATCTGTCCAGGGTTATTCGTAAATGCAAATTTGTATCAAAAAGTGATCGCTGGATGTCACGATTCAAACTATTTAATAAATAGAAAGAAAAAAATCCTTGTTCAAGAGTAGGCTTTGATGATGGTCTACTCTCTACATAAATGGTGGTAGCGGTGGGATTTGATAATAAAAAGAAATCGCTCTGTTCAAAATTACACCACATTTTTTTTTTATTCCGTATTTTCTAAAAATGTTCACGAGTACCTTTTCTTTGCAGCAACATTGTCACCCTCGCTAAAACAAAATAAGAAAACGATTCCCACATTTACTAAAAAAAAAAAAAACCTAGGGTAACCCCTTCGAATGAAACAGGGCAGGTCATTCAGATCTGGTTTTGGGGGGTCGCCTATTGTTTATTCAGTTATATATTTATCTATAATTTTTGCGGATTTTTTAAAAAAATCTTCCCCATTTTATCCTCATTAAAAAATAAATTTTGTTTCGTTGACAATAAAAACGTAAAACCACCACTATTCTTAGGCCGTTTTCGATAAAATTTGATAATGAATAAAAAAAAAGACAGAAAGTAAAATGGGATTTGATAATAATAACAAAGAAAAATAAATAAAATTCTTCTTCAACAGGCAGTGTAGGTGGCCTGCCTTTCCTACATGAATGGTGGCAGGAGTGCGTGGAATTTGATAATAAATAGGAAGGAAAAAAAATCTTCTTTCAACAGTAGGCCTTGTAGGTGGTCTACTCCCTACATAAATGGTGGCAGCGGTGAGATCGGATAATACATAGAAAGTAAAAAGGAATCACTGAAAATCGTTTCGTTCGAAATGTCGCCACATATTCCACATTTTCTAAAAAGTTTTACAAAGCTATTTTCGATAAAATTTAATAATGAATAAATAAAAAGAAAGAAAGGAAAATGGGATTTGATAATAAAAACGAAGGAAAATAAACAAAATTCTTCTTCAATAGGCAATGTAGGTGGCCTGTCTTTCTTACACGAATGGTGGCAGCGTGGGTGGAATTTGACAATAAATAGGAAAAAAAAAAGAAAAAATCTTCTTTCAACAGTAGTCCTTGTAGGTGGTCTACCTCCTACATAAATGGTGGCAGCGGTGAGATTGGATAATACATAGAAGTAAAAAGAAATCGTTCGTAATGTCGCCACGTATTCCACATTTTCTAAAAAGGTTTACAAAACATTGCATTCGTAACAGATAGGCACTCTCGCTCTTGCCAATTATAGTGTGCCTTTTTTTAAACATCTCTTATTGGCCGTGACTCTTTAGTTATGAACTAGCCTCAATAGACCTGATGCATGAAATATCAGGATTACATAAAATCCAAGCCTGCTTTGATGAAAATGGTGGACGTTTTGATCACCTATTATGATTCTGCTTTGAATTTTGAATAAAATTTGTTAATAAAACTCCTTAAATAAGAAAAGTGAGGTTATGATATACGTCAATTTATTGAGTTTCAAGCAAGGCTGGCTCACAACTAACAATTCACGGCTATCTCTACGAGGGAGGATTAAAAAAAAGGAAAGTTATTTGCACTAACTTGAAAATTCCGCCATTTGTTCAAAAAAATCCGGCCGAGGAGGGATAACCACTTCAATCTGGCAACACTTGCGGATTTTACTAAAATTTGGCAGGTTTTTCAACTACGGTTTGGGGGTTGCCTATTCACTAGGGAGGGGGGGGGTACAATACGCAATGCGAATTGTTGAATTTTCAGTTATTTTTCTACAATTCTTAGGACGTATTAAAAAAAAATTCTTGCCATTTTTTTTCTTTATCAAAAAAAAAGTTTCATTTCGACGACAATAAAAATGTAAAACCACCAATATTGCCGGGGCGTGTTCGATAAAGTTCCTGAATAATTTCGTGTACATTAGACTTTTATTTATGATAATTCTTGATAACCATAAATCACCGGAAGGCACGCAAAAAACTTACCGTCCCTAGGACCATGTATCTTCCCCAAGTTTTTTTTTTTTCTCATAACATTTCCAAGTCCTTCATATAATATTCTTGCAAATCAAATGGCACACGGCCAAACCCCCCCGCGATTAACGCGTCGAAGCTCCGGTATTAAATTAGCTCTTGCGGCCTTATTGAAAGCGTCCTTCGATGGGGCGGAGGATGGGGGGGGGGGGCGTTGCCGCCGTTTTAATATAAAATCCCTTTTACTCTTTCGCCGAGTCGGCGGCGAATTTCTAACGTATGGTTTGGTGGACGTAGAGCTCGGCGTAAAAAGTTAAAATGTGAGCAGCTTCCCGGAGCCGAAGAGCTCTAACGGCCCTCCATTTGGGGGAGAAACTTTGCGGAATTTATTATCGGAAAATCATATGAAAGTATCGCAGGCAGCTGTTACTATTAATAGGGAGAATTTATCACGGCGCGGCTCTGCGCTCGGATTGATTTCTTTTTTTTTTTTTTTTTGGGTGGGTACAAATTGAATCTATTAAGCGGAAACATTTATCATTAATTTAAAGATGATTATTATTAGTTGCCCATTTTAAATCGCGACCCCTTAATATTAGAAAGTAGGCAACACATTTTACTTCTGTGCTTTTAAATAGTATTTTATGAAGCACGAAGTTATTTCTGATTTGATTGATGGGTTGCCTAGGATACCTCTTGGAAATTATTAGAAGTTGACTTGGACTTGAGTTTTAAGCCATTTATTATGACATAATGAATATCCGGACGTAAATTAGGATATCGCGGTCGTATAAAGCGAAGGTATAACCGCGATATGTACACGTTTTAAGCATCTCCTCCAAGGCGGTCTGTTTGAAGAGCTTAAAGTGGAGGTCTGTTTAAGCATCTCGGTTGATACAACGGTAAACTCCGTGATCCCGAATTCATTGGTGACCTAACCGGGTGTAAATTAAGGCGCAAACTAACGATCGCGTGGCGCCGACTAATTCCGAAATTTTCCTCCTCCTGAAATTTAAATTGCACCCGAGGAATTATTTATGATGATTTACGGGGAATTTCTTAAATTACGTCGAGGAGGGCGCGTGCACGAGGTACCTACCTACATACATACATACATACATACATAAATATAATATTCATACGTAGGCGAAATATTTTCCTCGAGAAAACTCCCCCGGAGGGAGACTTTCCTAAGCGCATTATCATCCTGTCAGGGCAATTTCCGGTTGAAAGATGCGAATAATTTTTGGTGTGTCACGAAAATATCTCGCCTGGTAATTTTGTATGTATGAAGGATAGATTACATTCGGCGAAGTGAGAATATACACTCTCTTATTGATTTTGTTTTACGTCTGGTTTACCACTGCGACGTGATGGTCGATAGCGTTCTCGCCCCGAGGGGTGTAAAAATGCAACGAAAATATTTTTAAAGGACGTGGGAGAGTATTTTTCTTGTATACGCTCGACTAATACGTATCCCATTGTACGGTTATTATTTTTTGCCTGCGGAGTAAAAGGAATACTGATGTTTATATGTGCATATTTCATATTGTATTTTCTTTGAAGTGAAATTTTCTCTCATGTTCTTGTTTTATAGAACCCTAAAGAATCTTTTTCTTATTCCTTTATGTACGTACGAAACTAAAAGTGGATAACAATTTAGAATTTCTGAGAGCCTTCTTTATATTACGTGTAATAACATGAATTACGTAAGCCTTGTCTAACATGCTGGTAGATAGTAAAAAGAAAAAAAATATATCAAACGCACATTAAATAAACAAAAAGCTGCAATTACACTTTAACATCCGCTCAATTTTGACTGAAACGGCTGCAATTACTCTAAATCAGAACGTGTAAATGCCATTTAAATTTATAATAGTATTTATTACCTGGCCATTAGCAATAACAATCGAACACCGGCTTTTAAAATTGGGCTTTCATGGCGACATACTCGTCGACGTTTAAATGAAATTATTCTGGGACTAACAAAAATGTTTACAAATACTGCTTCTGTTCACTATCTTCTTTGTTTTCCATTTTTTCCTTGCCTTTTCCCCCCAGATAATGTTATTTTCTTTATACGTTTGTTTTTTCTCTTGACCCTTTTCTGGTTCGTTCAAATTTAGCCCCTCGTATACCTGTTTGCCTTTGCTTCTGCCTTCCATCGTTCTTTGGTTTTTCCCTTGCGTATCAGAAAGAGACGATGCTTCATAAACTCTCAGAAATTAGGCTTCCATTCGAAGTGAAATTTCGTAATCTGAGGTTTACGAAACTCAGAGGCTTTCATGAACCAACTTTTCATAAGAATGAATCGTCAAAGCTCAGAGGTTTCAATATTCTTGGAAGGTCTGGGCCAAATTTATCTTACGTCAGATCTGTTGAATATTTCTTCAAAAGCTAAGTTAGGTCTAAACCACTATTTTGCAAGCTGACGCTGCCTCAGAGGTCATCCAGATCCTTGGAAGCCGAGGGTTTCATAAGTCAAGTGTTACGCTTTAAGATATGAATCATCGAAGCTCAGAGGTTACGATTTTTCGGAAGGTTTGAACGAAAATTATCTTAGGTATCATTAGACAAAAGCTAAGTTAAATCCAAATCAGTATTTTGTAAGCTAACGCTGTCTCATAGGTATCCAAATTCTTGGAAGTCTTAAGCAATGAGGCTACTTTTGAGGCTCTGGATTAGAAGACCAAACCCGATTTGTGCTTGCGTTTCATAAACTGATGATACTTTATAGATTCTCAGAAGTTAGGCTTCCATGAGGGACAATCGCAGCCTATTAGGTGGATTCTAAATGGAATTTCATAATCTAAGGTTTGCGAAACTCAGAAGCTTTTACGAATCAACTTGCTTTAAAACCTAAGTCAAATCCAAATCCGTGTTTTGCAAACAGGCGCCGTCTCAGAGGCTACCCAGATTCTTGGAAGTCGTAAGCAATGAAGCTTCTTTTGAGGCTATGGACCAGACTTCAGCTTGCGTTTCATAAACTGATGACACTTTACAAGTTCTTAGAAGTTAGGTTTCCATGCGGAACAATCCCAACAAATTAGGTGGATTCGAAATGGATTTCATAGTTTGAAGTTTGCGAAACTCAGCAGGTTTCACGAATCAACTTTCTTCAAAACCTAAGCCAAATCCAAATCAGTGTTTTGCAAACAGGCGCCGCCTCAGAGGCCATCCAGATCCTTGGAAGTCGTAAGCAATGAGGCTACTTTTGAGGCTGAGGACCAGAAGACTAAACCCGACTTGAACTTTCGTGCGTTTCGTGACCTGATGATATTCTACAAACTCTCAGAAGTTGGGTTGCCATGAGAAACGACCGCAAAAAATTAGGGGAATTCGAAATGGAATTTCATAATCGGAGGTTTACGCAACTCGGAGGCTTTTGCAGATCAAATGTTGGGCTTTACGAACCGATATCATCTAGGCCCCCTGAGATCTGACGATATCAATTCGTAAAGCGAAATTCTTAGAGGGTTTAGACCAAAATTAATGTCGTCATTACAATCTTTGAAGGTCATAAGAATTGGTACAAAGCTACGGAGCAGGGTCATCTTTGAGGGGTACGACAGTTTCAGAACACAGCGGATTGAATTACTGGAATATTTTAGAAATTATGCTTTCCATTTTCTATTTTAGTGGGTTGACGACAGCCCGCCTTCCTCTTTAGCTTCACATTTACCCCTGACCAGGATAACCAAATCCCTTCGTTTATCCTTGATATTTCCTTTATTTTTTGTTACAGTTATTCCCAATATTCCTAGCCGTTGGTTCGCCATTCTTTTCTACACTCGTTTTCCCTTTTTCTATTTTATTTCATTCACTACTACCTAATTCCTATTTATCCTAGAAACCGTTTCCTTACTTGACCTTGTCCTTCATTCGCTTTGCCAGCAATCCGTTCTGACTTTTGTTCCTCTTTAGTTTTTTTGGTACCGTGTCAATTCGGATCTTCTTAAGTTGGTTCTTTCTCTCGTCTCATTTCCATTTCTCACGTTTAGCTTAAAATTGGGCTTTCCTGGTGACATACTCGTTGACGTTTAAAAGAAATTATTCTAGGACTAACAGAAACGTTTATAAGTACTGTTTCTGTTCACCATCTTCTTTGTTTTCCACTTGTTAATCTTTTCGTTGCCTTTTCCTCCGCTGGTAATGTTATTTTCTTTTTAGGTTTGTTTTTTTCTCTTGGTATTTTTCTAGTCCTATCAAATTTACCCCCTCGTACACCCGTTTGCCTTTGCTACTGCTTTCAATTGTTCTTTGGTTTTCTTCTATTTACATGCTTTTCACTTTCTATTTTATTGGGTTCACGACAACCGCCTTCCTCTCTTGCTTCACATCTACCCCTGGCCAGAATAATCAAATCCTTGAAAGGGGATATCCTTTTCTTTTTGCTTCGGTTATTCCCAATATTCCTGGCCTTGTTCGCTATTCTTTTTTAGGCTCCTCGTCTTCTTCACTCGTTTTCCTTTTTTCTATTTTATTTTGCTCATTACTACCTAATTCCTGTTTATCCAGGAAACCGTTTTCTTATTTGACTTTGTTTTTTTATCCGCTTTTGGTATTCTTCTCCTTTACCAGCAATCCGTTATGGTTTCTGCTCCTCTTTAGTTTTTTTTTTGTCCCGCGTCATTTCGGATCTTCCTGAGTTGTTCTTCCTCTCGTCTCTTTTCCATTTCCATTTAGCTTCATATACCCACTCGGTCTTTCTCTTATTACAAAAACTTAAATCGTTTGTAATGCCGTCATTTTATAAAAAAAAAATGATGTGTCATGATAGTTGACACTCTGTATACTTCACAACTAACAAGGGGGATGCACGGAGTCGAGGTGGAAGACGCAAATAAGAACAGTGCCATTTTAAGGAATCGGAGACGCCGATTCTGAATCTGAAGTTCGTTTCTGCGTAGCGTCGTTTCTTTAAGAGAGAGGAGCAATTTTTAGACCGCGTCTCCCTTAGTCAAATCATAAAAGAAAACAAAGAAATGCAAAGAAACAAGCGAAAGCTTGATTTTTCTTTTGTTTTGCTTTTTGGGAGGATGTTGATTTCGAGTCACTCTGAGCGGAAGAGAATCGTTGAGTTCCGTCCATCAGTTCTGCATTATTTCTGTTCTTTTTCCGTCATATTAATTCTCAAATTATAATGGTGTTTACGATTACTTTTCCAAAAACAAAAAAAAAAACAAGAAGAGGAAAAAATTACTGATGGTCAATGCTGAAAAAAAAATCACTATAAAAGTAGAACTAAGAGATGAACAGAAACTAATGAGGGGAATGCACGGGGTTGAAATGGAAGCCACAAATAAGAATAGTGCTGTTTGAAGGAATCGTAGACGCTGAGCCCAGTTATTTTAGAAATTACTAATAATCACGTCGCGTAGAAGCAACAACAAGAAGCTTTACAGTCCTATTATACTGCCGCATTTATAGAACGTGACGTCATAAGTGGTACGCAGTGGCGCAGCTTGATTTCGTGGTATTTTTTAATTAATTGTAGTGTTTAGAAGAATCCATTCTCTTACGATTTTTGACAGAACGATTATCAGTCACCCAACATTTTGATTCTTGTCAGGCAACTTGAGAGCGCAGTTTGCTATTGTGTGCCTATGTAAGGGAATTTATCAATTAATTTACGAGGCCTTGTCGCGACTCCTCTAGATACGACGAAAGTGAGAGAGCGAGATTCTATAGTTACGCCCAAAATCTATAGCTTCATGCAAACTTTACAAAAATTTAGACAAATATATGAAATATTAATTCAAAATGAGATCATGCAAAACAAAAAACAAACAAATTCAAAATGATGTTATAAAGAGAAGAAACGGCATTCAGTACATAAATTAAAGCAATTGTTAGTTGCTAATAACATAACTAGGTGGCCAATAAATCGGTTTTTTGTTCACCAAACCACGTTATTAATCAAATCAAAATAATGTTATAACTCAGCACAGGTCCAACGTCACCTTGGCGCGCTTCAGGTTCGAGCACATTCGTTTACAATTGCATTCTATTTAAAATAAACAAATTTCTGTACAGAATATCGTATTCTCACATCCAATCATTTTTCCATTTAGGTCTCGGAAATCCTCTCTTTATATAGAAAAAATTCGCAAATAAATAATAGACTGTGCTTATTGCTGTCAATATCGGTGCATATTCTGGTCCAATTCGCCCATTCGGATTTGAACTCGTCCATCGGTAGTGGACAACTCTAACAGGAGAGACCGCTTTCAAAAGTGACTTTTGTTGGTTATCGACTTCGTCCTGACACCTGACGTGAGATCAAGGAGACATTTTAAGGTCCGCTTTGCTTTATTTATTGTTTTCCTTTGTGATTACGATAACTTAATTTAACATATTCATCTTTGAGAATTATTTTTGTCTTTGTAAACGAATGATGGATCCGTGCTTCGTGACTCAATTCTATTTGGTTTATATTTCTGAAGCAATTGGTAACACTTTTAGACGTCGGTCCTTCAACTTTTTTACCATTTATGTATTTCGAATCGTGGTTATAAACAGCCGAATTTCCTTCGTTATCAAAAAATTTGATTACATTTCAATTATAAAAAATTATGATCAGGATATTCAAGTTGTGTTACGGTGGTAAAATTCATAACATTTATTTCTAATATTTCGAGTCACCCTGTAACGTGTGAAAACTCAAACGACCGTTAAGTGCGTACGTGAATTTCGTCAGGTTTTAACATATTTCATAAGCAAACAAATGCAATCACTTTCACATCACGGAGATGCTCAATTTCACTCATTTCGAGCGTCTTCTTTTAACAACCTCCTTTTTTTGTTTGCCCATCGTTACCACGAGTAACTTTGTCTTATGGCACGGGGTGCAAGTCGTTTAATTGTGTTTGTGAGTTCCATTTGTGAATTCTTCAGGCCGAAATTGCATGAGTTACAGTATTTTGAAATTGTCACCCATGCATTCTTTGAAGCTGTTTTTCGAAACCTCTTGCGACAAATACGTCAGGCTTTGTTCTCTTCTTTGTGCAACAACCAATGGAAAATAGATTTCTCTTAAAGTTTGCACACTTTCAAACGATTCATCATTCACTAACCTTCCTGAACTTTGGACTTCGCACTGGACATCATTCCTTATGGCAATGACTTCACCATTGGAAGGAATAAAATCGGAAAACCATTCCTTTCTGAGGCTTATGTGCTTTGAGGCTCCAGTGTCAGCAAACCAGGCCTCACTTATTTCTTCTGAGAGGATTTCAGAAATGTTACTATCAAGTCCATGACTCGTCGCTCTAGATTTAGTGTTGCGTTGTTTGTTGTCACTCGTGACTGCAAGTGCGACGGCATCAGATCTGTCAGACTTCTTGTTTCTTTCTTTTTCGATAATCCTTTATTACATGACCTCTTCTGTGAAGTAGAAACGTTCTATTTTCTTCTCATTGTACGATTGCTTTCTTGAATTCTTGTGCAAGTTGTTCTCAGGCTTCGATTTATTTTTTATCTGCCATTTTCGCTAGTTCAAGTTCTCAGGATGTACGATTGAATCACTTCACATACGATTAGCTGCTGTTCTTTTTCAGTAATGTTGGTCCCTTTCGATGAATGACCACGTGGTGACTACGACGAACACGTTATTTTTAGGTTAACTTAACACGAACGTTCTTCTTATGTGCATCAAGCAAGGCAATTCAGGGCGTCTGAGCCCATAACTTGTTGAATATTTAGGTGTTGGTGTTTGCACAGGATGCGAATTGTTTAAGAACGTATTTCTTGATGACGTGAATGTAATGTAAAGTACACTTGCTTACCTATGTATCTATATTCAGGCGGAGGGTGTTGCCAACATAAAAAATATGAAAAAGTCTACTTTGTCAATATATTTTGTTCACCCTGGCGCCTGTTTTAACATCTATTTACCCGCACCAGTTTCTCACTGTTGCTAGTCGACGAAAAGCTGATGTAAGATAATTGTTACCGATTTAGTAATTAAGGCAGTGACTGATTTAGTAATATGGTTTAACCTAGATGTTCGAACTTTTGTAAAAGACTATTGGTAACGCTTCCATTAAACCCTTGAGGTTGTGAAAAAAGAACCTTGCTGAATTTAGCTCTTTTTCCTTAAAGTAAAATAGATAAAGGTATAAAATCCCACATCTGCTACCAATTTCGTTATTTGTATGAACATTTGATAATCCATTTACATGTCCATTGACCCCATTTTGTCTTCAACTTGGGCGGCTTTGTTTAACCCTTTTTCAGCTTTCTGGCCCTTGTCGTGTTTTACTCGCACGAAAATCGGGGGGAACGCAATTCCACGGTATTGTTTAAAATGACGTGTAAAGCAATCTGAAGTTAGGCCTTCATAACCATAGAGAGCCAGCCAAATAGCCCTTGTCAAACACAAACTACCCCATTAGTCTCCCAGCATGCAGGACGCTTACTTTGCGCACCGCCACAATTTACATCAAATAATTAATTATTTCGTAGAATCGTACGCGCAGAAGAATGAAAGAGGGAGCTTATCACGTGTGCAAGAAATTCTCCATCATGGTGGTTGTGACTGAGTAACGAGTTTAAAATGAAGCGAAGGTATTTAAAATCATCAAAGCTCCGGAGTTTATGCGCTATAATTAAGACTCGATGCAAGTTTGAAGCTTAATTGTAACAAAACTTTTGATAATTAGCAACTTTTTTTTAAGTATGCTTTACAAATATAAGCTGAAAAGTGCGTGATTGATTGCGTCCGCGCGAGTGCTGCTAATGACCAAGGTTGAAACTTGCGATGGCGGAGGAGCGATCCGGTTATTAACCGGATTAAAAATTAATAGCCCGAAAAAGTGGCCTAAAGGAAAACCGCCGAAGGCACCACGTATTCCGGCGAGATTTCCTCCCCTCTCCCCGAAAGAAATTTAGGCTAATTAATTCTTAATTAATTACGGCAAGAAAATAAAAAGCCACCCTGGGGAATTGCGCTTCGCCCCGTAATTAAAAACCAAATCCGATTGGAAACATTGAATTAAACTTAACTAATAATAATAATAGTAATATCGACAGGAAAGCTCCGGGCGAGCAACGTGAATTTATTAATGCAATTCAATTAGCTTAGTGCCGAATGTTATATGATGTTTGGCGTTGATGTCTGCAATAAAATTTAATTACGCTTGATTATAACCGAGTCGGAAATCCACTTTATTATACATTGCATGTTGTACTTTAGTAGGTATTCATAAAACGTCTTAATACTAATGGACTTAATAATTGTGGACCGTTATGTTATTACAATGTCCAATCGGACCCGCCTTCCCCCCATTTATACCAAGCAAAGTAGTTTCCGTTGCTTATAATTGGAATGGTCAATCATCTTGGTGGGACGGGAGACGTGAGTCCCTTAAAATCACGGAGTTTATTAATCGGTGGTGGTTATCTAAAAATAGCCCTCGTAGCAGAAATTTCCGGTCGGGTAATCCCACCGCACGAGGGATAGTTACGGAATAACTCGTTGTCATTAGGATCTTATCGCGCTGGAAAAGGGTCATTTCAATAATAAGATTCGAGCAGCCGGACAAAAGTGTCCGGAGATAAACGTGCTTGGCTGCGGTGGAGTTCAGCGGACACCGATATTAATTCGCGGGGGAGATAAGGGGCACCCAATTAAATTAGCATATGTGCCCGGTTACGTGCAAATTGCAGGAGACAACGACGTGCAATTCATTAAGTGAGTTAATATTTTTTTTAGAGGTACGAGCGGTGTTCAACGAGAGAGAGTGATTATTGAAATGTAATCAATTTTTTTGATGAGGAAGGCAGTTGATTCGAAATACAAAAATGGTAAAAAACTTGAAGGTTTAATGATGAAGGATCGACGTCTAAAACTGTCACCAATTGCTACAGAAATTTGTGTCTCTGAGCAACAAGCCTAATAGAATTGAGTCACGAAGCACGGATCCATCATTCGTTTACAAAAACAAAGATAATTCTCAAAGATGCATATGTTAAATTAAGTTACTTAAGTCTACTTTGATCTCACATCAGCCATCAGGACGAAGTCGATAACCAACGATAGTCGTTTGTGATGCCAGTATGTCCGTCACTGTTCAAAGCGGCCTCTCCACTACCGATGTGACCTTCGTCTGCTAATGTCGTTGAAATAACGCAGGTATCACCACAAAAAGGTAGAATAAACAAGGTTCTGAAATCAATTACGTGATAACCACATCTACAGAAGATCCAAAAATGAACTCATTCTCGAGGGCACCAAACAAAACAATCAATTATACAGACTGTAGGTCAAGCCAGCAACCAAACAAGAGGCACATGTAACATGGCCCAAATAATTAGGACACATAAATAACGATTTGATTCGCAGCAAGAACCATAAGGGATTAGCATTAAGACTTAACCTGTCAGACTTCTGTGAAGATTGTCAGTTTGGAAAGATGCATCAAGCATCCTTCAAGAAACTTCAAGAAGTCAGTAAGGCAGAAGCCGGAGAGTACAACCATAGTGATGTATGCCAACCCTTTCAAGTAGAATCGTTGGGTGGAGCTAGATTCAAGGATGATGACTCTGGATGCAGGGTGGTCTACTTCGTCCAACACAAATCAGACGTGCTCGATAAATTCAAAGAATTCGAAAGAATGTTACAAAACAAATTCAATCACCCAATAAAAGGATTACGCGTGGATGATAACGGTAAGGAGTTTTGTAATAAGGAAATGACGAATCAGGGAATCAGCCTTGAAACAACAGCACCCTTCATACCGCAGCAAAATGGTAGATCTCCTTTCCTCTTTTACCACTCGGCGCAGCGGGGACCGCCCTTCGGCATTTCTTCCACATGCGCCTATCGTCCACAAGTTGTCCTTCCTTTCAGTCCTCTTGAAAGAAGGTGATTAAGAAAAACGTGGAAGAAGAAAAAGGCAGAGGTCAAACGGGTGGAAATGTCAAAAGCAGGAAGTAGATGGAAACAAATCTAAAACTTCCCAAAAACGTACTAACTGTATAGTGGTTTGCAATTTTAATTTTTTGATTTAACAAATTATTCCTCTTCAGTCCGCTTCTTCCTCTTCTTCCTCTTCTTCCCCTTCATTCCTCTTCTCTCCTCTTCGTTCCTCTTCTTCTTCTTCGTTCCTCTTCTTTCTCTTCAGTCCTCTTCTTCTATGTCCTCCTCTTCTAGCCCCCCTACTACGCTGCTCTTGTCTGTTGTTCCTCTCTGCGCTTTAACATGGTATTGATGGTCGTCCACGATCTCCCAAATCTGGCCATTATGTCCGCTACCGTTTCTTTACTGATCCTTGCTCCGAGTTCGATCTCCGCCTTTAGTCGAGGCTTCTCCCATCGGGGGCACACAAAAATTGTGTGTTCGGGTGAGTCCTCGTCCTCGTTGCAGTACCAGCATTCGGCTGTGTCTCGCTTTTTGATCTCTTTTAGGTACTTCCCGAAGCTACCATGTCCGGTCAGCGCTTGCGTCGTGTAATAGTCGACCGCCCCATCCGATCTGTTGCATCATACCTCTACGTTTTTGATGAAGACCTTGGCCCAGCCTTCGTATTTATTCCATCGGGTTTGCCAGCTCTTTCCTAGGCAAGGTCTTTATGTGGTGTCCATCTTTGTACACCTTGCACCTTTCGGCGATTTGTAGTCGAATGAGAGGTCTCTCTGCTATTACCAGGATGGCCTCGGTTGCTATCGTCCTGTACGTCGACGCCACCCTTATGGCAGCCAGCCTGTTAAGCCTTTCGAGCATTAGCTCGTGGTTTCGAAATTTGACCGCGTTTTCCCAGATCGGGGCAGCATACAACATAATTGAGACCTTCATCTTTTTGGAATTGGGTCCTCCCACGTTCGGGATCAGCCTCGCTAGGGCCATGTAGGCCTTTTGTGCCTTGGCAGCCGTCTCTCTGACGTGAGTGGTCATCTTCCATTCGCGGTGTACGTGAACACCGAGGTATTTTATGTGCTTTGTCGTTTACCACATTTAGCACCACCCGCGTCAGATTTATTTTCAAAATGGTAGATCAGAGAGGGAAAGTCGTACCCTAGTTAAAAGTGCTCGGATAATGATGATCCATGTAAAGGAGTTGCCACTCTTCCTTTGGGCACAGGTCATAAATACCGCCGCGTACATCCTTAATCGAACATCCAACAGTCGATTAAATGAAACCACTCCACACGAGATTTGGACGAGCAAACGACCGGACTTGTCTCGTATCAGGATTTCTGGAAGTGATGCATTCTCTCACATCCCGAAAATTCAAAGGAATAAACCAAGAAACTAAATTATTCGGGTATCAAGAAGAGTCTTCTAACTATCGCCTTTATGTTCCTACTACCAAACGAGTCTCCGTTAGTCGGGATGTAACTTTCAACGAAAATTCGCAAACCATTACATCAGTGACAGTTGTAATAAGTAATGGGAAGGCGAAGGGGATCTGGATGCAATATGAGTAAAAAAATGGAAAACAAAGCAAAATATAGAATGAAATTGAGTCTGATGGTCAACCAAGTCCAAGACTTTAACAAAATGAGATGTTTTGAAACTCTTAGAATGGAAAGACTTGAGGAAGGGAATCGACGAGATAACACATCTTTAGTATAAAATAAGAAGAGGAAGAGAAGAGATGATTGGGGAAGACGGAAGGGATCTGGAGTAAAGAAATGGAGATTTAATGCAAAAAGTAGAAGAGAATTGACCCTGACGAAATCAACGAGGATATTCCTAACACCTCTCTTCATCAGAAGAGGGCTTTGGCGCAGCAAATATATATGACCAGGAAACTCGAATCGAAGTACCAAATCTAAGGGACAGAAAAACAATCCGCGAACCTGCAAGAGTTGAGGTAAACTTCTTGCAATGTGATGAGCCACAATCATATCAGGAAGCAGTCAGTGGGCCAGACGTAGATGCCTGGAAGCAAGCCATAAGAGAGGAGTGGGGAAATAACTACACTCCTTCCAAGCAAGAAGACCATTGGTGCTGAATGGACTTTCAAGGTCAAGCAAAAGTCATTGGGAGACGTTGAACGTTTCAAAGCACGGCTTTGTGCAAAGGGATTTGCCCAAAAATATGGAATCGACTACACTGAGATATTTTCACCAGTTGTGACGTACACCTCCCATTCAACCGGGCACGGCAATTGCTTCCAAAATATCAGTTAATTAACCGAGTACCAAAAAAATATCCAAAAGTAAGAATGTCCATACGAAAAGTATCCAAAAGCAAAAGTACCAACAGAGGTATTCCAAGGAGAAAACTGGAGTTAAAAAGAAGCAATACAATAAGTAACACCGCTTGCCCGACATTACCTAGCTTTTACCAGAACTAGGTTCTGGCAGGGTAGTGAGAATTACCCGACCACGTCGAATATGAGTTTCCCTAAACTTCCTTAGCGAAAACTTCGTTAATTGTAATCACAACGTCGCAGACACAACCAAAGTTAAACGAGTAGCGAAACGTTACGCCAAAACCAAACAGGGTGACTCGAGGTGATCGTAGATGCCGTCAGCTCCGACCAATGCCCATATTAGGACATGTGACGAGGCGATCGATAATTGAGCTTTCCTAAACTTCCTTAGCGAACACTTCGTTAATTGTAATCACAACGGCGCAGACGCCACCAAAGTTAAACGAGTAACGAAACGTTACAACAAAGCCAATAGGGTGACTCGAGGTGATCGTAGATGCCGTCAGCTCCGATCAATGCCCATATTAGGACATGTGACGAGGCGATCGATAATTGAGTTTCCCTAAACTTCCTTAGCGAACACTTCGTTAATTGTAATCACAACGGCGCAGACGCCACCAAAGTTAAACGAGTAACGAGACGTTACAACAAAGCCAATAGGGTGACTCGAGGTGATCGTAGATGCCGTCAGCTCCGACCAATGCCCATATTAGGACATGTGACGAGGCGATCGATAATTGAGCTTTCCTAAACTTCCTTAGCGAACACTTCGTTAATTGTAATCACAACGTCGCAGACACAACCAAAGTTAAACGAGTAACGAAACGTTACAACAAAACCAAACAGGGTGACTCGAGGCGATCGTAGATGTCGTCAACTCCGACCAATGCCCATATTAGGACATGTGACGAGGCGATCGATAATTGAGTTTCCCTAAACTTCCTTAGCGAACACTTCGTTAATTGTAATCACAACGGCGCAGACGCCACCAAAGTTAAACGAGTAACGAAACGTTACAACAAAGCCAAACAGGGTGACTCGAGGTGATCGTAGATGCCGTCAGCTCCGACCAATCAGAAGCCATTGTTATCATATTAGGACATGTCACGAGGTGATCGATAATTGTACATCTGCATTCGGGTAACAGTATTGCCACAATAAATTCTAAGTTGACTAAAATATCCCAACATCGCCGACCTACTGCTTAAAGCACTTCAAGTTCACTCAACGCTTCCTACGTTGTTTAAGTTTACCATCAAAAAGACATCCAGTCTCTTATTTAATAACCACACCTTGCATAGAAATAAAAAACGAAAAACAAATGTAACTTGGAACTTAATTTGGGGAAAATGAAATACACATTGGTAGTAGGAATAGTAAATTAATTAATTTTACTAATTGCTCAGTCCTCTATCGGCTTAAATAAATCGGTTCGCCCTTGTTTCCCTCTATACCATCTCCTCTCGGCGTCGTTAAGCGCATTACCACAAAAGATGTCATGCGGTGACGACGTTTATTTACCGCCGACGCGACGTCGCGGTCGTTGGCGGCGCGAAAGGAAGCGAAAAGCTCGCTCTCGACTTCCTCCCCCGCCTTGTTTACAACTTCCATTCTTCCCGGTTACAAGAAGTAACAGCGGCAGTTGAATATTTCGACGGGTTTTGTAAAGGACGCGAATTTTAATTGCTCCTTATTTATGTACGTTCGCGCGACAAACGCCCACAAGTTTCTCTTGCTGTGATAAAATCTTTAGTTGGGGATAAGTTAACAATGAAGTAACTTTGTCGGTTGTTAAAAGTTTCTTAAGGTGAAATACAAGTGTTTAGCGGGAGAGCTAAGCACAACTAATTAAAATTATTTTAATCGCTTGGATTCCTGGAAGAATGTTCCAAGTGAAGGCGACAGTCAAAGTCTTGATTCTGGAAATTTATTAACCCTCTTGTTTAATTGCAGAATTTTAGACGGAATGTAAGGTTGATCACAAGTTATAATGTAACAACGTAAATTAGTATCCAAAAGCATCAAGGAATTGAAAAATGTCCTGGCTAGCAGAAGTGAGAATAAAGTTTGCAAAAGAAAATAGATAATAGGAGTAAGGTCAAGAAAAACATCAACATTCAAGGTTACGTAACGAGGGCAGCTAAGACGAAAGTCAACGAGGAAAGTTGCCATGGAGATATAAATTTTAAGGAGAATTGAATTGGAGTGTTAGTTAACTAGGAGATGGGTTAAATGCCATCGTCGATGGAAGAAGGAACGGAGAATAGATGGTTAAGGAGACTTGGTCATCTTGTACGGATGATGATAGATACCCCCCTAGTGAAGACCAGGTCACTTGGATAAAAGACCAAAGAAGAGGTCACCACATAAGACCACATAATAACATCTCCAGTTGAATGGATTAGAGGCAGATACCCCCCAGTGAAGACCAGGCCACTTGGGTTAAAGACCACATAAAGGCTTACCACAAAAGATCACATAACAACATCTCCAGTTGAAAGGATTGGAGGTAGCAAAGGCGAGTTGGACGGAAGACCTAAAGATTCTCTCGTCCTGAAAGAACATGGCTTTAAAGAAAATGTAAGTAAAGAGCGGTTGCTAAAGACATTATGATTAAGAAAAAGAAAAGAAATGCTACTGTACTATAAAAATCAGATAGAGTATTTGACCTTGGAGTATTCCAAATTTACATCTGACAATTACGAATTCGTGGGCTCAGACACGTAGCCAAAACTGATATAAATATCGAAACAACGCAAAAACCAAAAAAAGGTCGACGATACCATAACGTTCTCCACCAAACTACGCCCACTGAAGGGGGTGCTACCTTCAGAAAAGTTCGGCAGCTACTAACAAAGGTCCTTTTTCTGCGAACACGATGTCAAAGCAGTTGGATCTCGAGACACGATGGCATCAGCAACAAAGTCAGTCCAAGGGCTCCAAAAGCTTCAACTAGTTGGGTAATCCTAACCCATAAATCTGGCCCAACTCAACGTGCTAGGAAGAAACACATAAATGAGATAAATTCGACAACGAAAGAAAAATTTTTTTTAATAGAGGTTTAGAGAATCTTCTAAAGAAACCACCGGATATATCTAACCCGGTGGCCTAACGGATTCACCCTAAACTTCTTTCCTCTCTCAACACTCTGCGCAAGGGATACAGCCTCTCGGCATTTCTTCTCCTGCACCCCTACGCCCCTCTTCTCTTCCTCTTCCTCTTCCTCTTCCTTCGTCTTCATCTTCTTCATCCTCTTCCTCCTCTTCGTCCTCTTCCTCGTCCTCTTCTATCTCTTCTTCGTCCTCTTCATCCTCTTCTGTTTCTCCTTTCTCCTCTCTCCTGTTCCTCGTCTATTCTCCCTTATTCTAGGTTTCTTTCGACTTTACATTCATCATGTTTGTTACGGCCTTCCACGTCCGGCCGTCCCTTTCTATTAATTCCGCTACATTTGCCTTCCGTATTTTGCATTCGGCTTCCGTCTCCGCCTCTGAGGCATTCAGATATGGTGTGCTATGGGGTATCCTCTACGTCCCCGCAGTACCAGTACCTTCTTCTGATTTCTTTTAAGTACTTTCCGAAGCAGCCGTATCCCGCGAACGTCTGCGTAATATGGTAATCGATTACACCAGGTCTCTACGTTCTTCATGAAGACTTGGCCCAGCCCTCGTAGCCGTTCCATTTGGCCTGCCAGAGCTGTCTTCGCCTGGTATCCCTTTTTATAAATTCTTGTTCGCTCTGCTATGTGCAATTTAATGGGGGGATTTCCGCTATTACCTGGACGGCCTTGGTTGCCACGTCCTGTACGCAGACGCTACTCTTATAGCAGCCAGTCTGGTCACTCTCTCAAGCATGAGCTCATGGTGTTTGTACCTCATGGCACCTTCACAAATGGGGGTTGCGTATAGAATTATCGAGGAGACCACCGTTGCCAGTAGTTTCCTTTTCTTTGTGTCGGGTTCGCCTACATTAGGATTAGTCTCGCGAGAGCCGTGTACGCCTTCCTGGTTTTGGTTGCCACCTCCCTGACATGGGCCGTCATTTTCATATTTCTGTCAAGATGTACGCCCAGGTATTTTATGTATTTGGTGGTTTCGATATCGTGAGGTTCCTTTTTCCCGTCAGTATGGCCGATTCGGTCTTTTCGTCTGCGAGAGCGAGGCCCATACTCTCCAGGGTCCGGCTCACCTTTTCGATGGTGTACGTGGCTCTTCCCTGCAGCAGTTTTCGCCGACACCACCACCGTCAAATCATCAGCATAAGCTATTGTGATCGACCCGGCGTCAACGTCGAGCTCCAACACTCTGTTATATAAGACATTCCAAGAGTCGGCCCCAACACGGATCCCTGTGGCACCTCACATTCGATCTTGTGTCGGGTGCCGCCAGGGGCAACTATCTCTCTTTCTGACAGGTACGAGGCTATCATCCGGATTATCCCAGGCTTTACCTCGTATCTGTGCAAGGCCGCCATTGTGCCTCTCCATGGAGCCGTCTTAAAGACATTTCTTACGTCGAGAGTAATTATCATCGCGTAATCTCTGTTATGGTCGGCCTTCTCTCCTATTCTCTCGATGATCCTCTGCGCTTGCCCCAGAGCATCCAGGGTAGATCTTCCAGCTCGGAATCTGTGCTGGTTGCTGCTCGGAATGTCTTTCGTGTCTAGGTCCTGCGTCAATCTCTCCCTCACGAGAGAGTCTAGGACTTTCCCTGCGGTGTCTAACAGGCATATTGGTCTACAGGCTTCTCGTTTAATACCAGACTGGCAATCTTTCAACTTTTTGAAAAGCACTCTCTCTTCCAATAGTCGTTGAAGACCTGCTGGTAGATTGCTGGTTTCGCTAGCAATGTCGCCTTTACTTCTCCTGTGGAACGCAGTCCGGACCAGAGGCTTTGCCTGTCTTTATCCTTCCAGCAGCCCTTGTCAATTCCTTTTCGGTAAAAGGAGGCTCGTCCGGCGCTCTGGCTATGGCTTTCAGGATTTTCCATTATGCTTCCGTGTCGCTCGGAAAAAGCTTTCGGATTTGCTTCTTTTGCTCATCCGGACTCGTCTGCGTACTCGGCTGTAGTCGCAGTTTGTTCGTCACTATTTTTCCCCAGATATCCTTCCTCAATTCCAGTCTTAGTTCGTCCCAGCACTTGACTTTGGCCTTCTTGATGGCCTTTTTTAAGTTCGTTTTGGCCTCCTTGTAACGAAAGAAAACTTTTTGTTTTTTTTATAGAGGTTCACAGAATCTTCAAAAAACACCCCCGGTTGCATCGGTCCCGGAGGCGTGTTGGATTCACCCCTGCATGTCTACCAACTAAACTCCTTTCCTCTTTCAACACTCAGCGCAGGGGGTACCGCCTCTCGGCATTTCTTCCCCTGCGCCTGTTGTCGCTCTCTCACTTCGTCCTCTTCTTCCTCTTCATCTCTATTCTCTTCGTCCTACTCCTCTTCCTCCTTTTCTACTTCCTCCTCTTCTTCCTCTTCGCCCCAATTCTTTCTTCTCACCTCCTTAGTTAGTTTGCATCTCTAACCTCTCCTCTGTTGAGTTGTTTCATCTTTGCATTTGCCAACCACGATCGTCCTTAGCATTCCTATAATGCTCTCCCACGTTCCTCCGCTGCTTCTGAGCAAGTCCGACACATTGTCCCTCGTCTCCACCTCTCGGCGGACCTCGTCCCACCTGGTGCACCCAAAAATGGTGTGCTCCGGTGCTTTTTCTTCTCCGCAATACAGGCAGCCCGCGTTTTCTCGTTTCTTTATGTCCTTAAGATATGTCCCAAAGGACCCATGCCCCGTGAGCGCCTGCGTGACGTGATAGTCGGTTTCCCCCCCCGGGCCGATTGCACCATGCTTTAATAAAGACTTTGGCCCATCCGTCGTATTTTTCCCATCGGGCCTGCCACGCTGCGAACAGTTCTTCCCTGGCCAAAGTCTTCTCTTGGTGCCCCTCTCTGTATATTCTCGCTCTCTCGGCGATCTGAAGTTTTATGGGGGGAATCCCTGCTACTACTAGGACGACCTCCGTTGATACCGTCCTATAAGCAGACGCTACTCTCAGGGCGGCTAACCTGTTTACTCTCTCGAGCATAATCTCACGTGTTTTGTACACCATGGCATTTTCCCAAACTGGCGCAGCATACAGGATTATGGAGGAGACCACTGCTGCAAGTAATTTCCTCTTATTGGGCTTAGGACCACCGACGTTCGGCATTAACCTGGCCAAGGCTGTGTAGGCCTTGTGAGCCTTTATGGCAGTCTCCCTGGCATGTGTCATCATTTTCCAGTCTCTGTCGAGGAACGCGCCCAAATATTTGATATGTTTGGAAGATGTTACCTCGACGCCATCGACATTTACATTTATACGTGCCAGGTTTCTTTTGCCTGCCAGGATTATCACCTCTGTCTTTCCGCCTGCAAGGGCCAAGCTCATCCGCCCAAGTTCTTGCTCTTCTTTTCTCGACGGTAGACATGCCCTGTCCTCCAAAAGTCCGGCTATCCTGGCAGACACTACCACGGCCAGGTCATCAGCATATGCAATGGTGGTCACGCCGTGCCCTATGTCCAGTTCTAGTATCCTGTTGTACATTATATTCCATAAATTCGGTACGAGTACTGATCCTTGGGGAACTCCGCAAGTCAGACTGAATGTCATGCCTTCTTCTTTCATTATTGCCCTTTCTGTGAGGTACGACCCGATGATGCTCTTCAAGGCATCGCTGATCTGGTACTGGTACTGATACGAAAGAAAACTGATTTGGTTGAGGCTTACCCCACTGACTTCATAACAATGGGCAGACGAAAGGAAGCAACGTTCTGGCCCTCAAGCGACATGTAATTATCCGCCAACAAGTGTGGAAATTTCTCACTGGTGGTCGTAACCAAAGGCACTAACACAAACAAAACAAGATACGTTCGGACTTTGAGCCCCAAAATGGATGGCAAGCATAACAAAAGACAGATAATGGCCAGCCACCACCTCTTAGAATTTGGCGCGAAGCACTACATGGAAGAGGATGTTACCAAACTTACCAAAGTCAACTTAAGCGGAGAATTCGTAGAGTAAAGAAAAACAGGAGCGATCAATCGCAACCACAAACAAACAAAAATGGCAGAAAATCTGTAGATTATAATTGAAACGTAACAACAGGCAGGATTTGTTTCAAAGTAAAAACGATGATGTCCTCTGCAATTTCCTTAAAGTCCGATGGATTTATTCGATAAGGAATGGGGTCGCTGTTTTGCTATCTTTTTTGCGCTCGGGTAATTGTTTTAAATCAATCCTTTGGGGTGGAAAAAAAATGTCAGCCGTCTTAAGGATCCAGATTCAAGCAGGCGATGCCCCCTCGTAGAAAACCGCACAATTCAGTGAATCCGTTGAGTGACATAATCTCGAGGGACGGCAATAAGGATTATCCCGTCCGCTCGTGTATTCCAACAACATCGTTCATTCCAAGCCGGAGGGAATTTTAATTGGCGCTATTACCGCCGCCGAGTCACAGGTTGCTGAGACGTCCGTCTCCAAGGATAATACGTAGCGTCCAGGTGTTCGGCGCGTCCGGGCGAAAGGAGCAGATATCGTTCCTTTGTGAGGAGGGAAGCGCTTTTAATCAAAGGCACTTAGCGCTCTGCGAGTTCGGGCTGTAACGACGTCGTAAGCCTCTTTCCGATACTAACGTCCTTAATGATCGGCTTTCATCTGTAAATGACGGAGATCAGCCTGACCTATCTGCTGGGAAACGCCCGGATTCGTATCGGAGGGGTTGGGGGGAAGGCGTTCTGCACTTGCGGAAGGAAATAAATCCCGCGGCGGCGGAAAAGGACCTAAAAGAAATCTTGCTGCGAGATAAAAATTCTAGTACACAAAGTAACAACTTTCTTTGTGGAATTATTTCTTATCTGAATACATTTGGATTTATTTATTTTTTTTTTAAATAGGTATCCTTTGATCTTTTAGATTTTAGTTTTTTTTTTTAGAGCGAAGGCAATTATTAGTTTATAAACAAGTACACGGACGGTTCTAGCAAGGCCAAAAGGATAACCTCAGGTAAGTATTCTCAAACTCAATCCTTTTGCTAGAGGTCATACTTTATGAATACTTATGAATACACAACAAGCGGAGGTGTGTGTGTGTGTGTGTGTGGTTTGCCGGACTATACAGCAGCAGCGGCAGGGTGTGTGTATGTATGTGCTGTGTCGGACTATACAGCACCAGTGGTTGTATATCGCTTGACTCTTTGTTTTTTTCTTTTTGGTTGAATCTGAAATAAGGTTCGGTATTTTCCCACTAACAATTTTTCCCCCCAAATAAGGTTTTACCTCCGCCTAGTACCAATTAATCAGTCTCACAAACCCGCACTTGCTATTCATCGTGCGAGCTCGACGAAAAACGCGAAACGCGTTTCCTTCGTTCCTAATTCCGGGCCGACCCAATTTGTTTTCGTTTCCATCAGACCTCCATACATTACTATACTTTAAAACCGCACTAATTTGTATGAACCCGGCGGCCAATTTCTCCGCGCTTAATTCTTCCGGTTATTTATCTTCGTTTCCAGCACACGGAGGCATTTCTCTCCAGTTGCCGAAATATATTGCGACCCGTCGCTCTTATGCGATTTGATATCGAATGTATCGGTGTGAAGTAGTAGGCCAGGAATTCGTCTTCGTGAAGAATTGCTCCGGCGATTTTGATAAATTCGACTCCACCGCCCCCCCCCCCCTCGTACACATCAGACTGGTGCACTTGATTACTCCGTGACTTTCGGGATACACAGAATTTGTTCGTACGAGTTTTCATTAATCGTTTATTTTCGTGGCATTTTTTAAAAGCCAGTCGGAAACTTTTAATTGCACCAGTTTCGTTTGAAGGCGAAAAAGTAATTAGGTTGGTCGGACTGCAATGACGGAAACAATTCCCTCGATGATAAACTAGAAGTCAATCCGGATTTTCATCAAACGAGTTAAAATGTTGCATAATCGGATGGTTTATAACTACTTCAGGAACTACAGAAAAAACAGTTGAGGATTTTGTTTAATAAAATGAAAAAAATCAATCGTTCATAAAAGATTGGTTTGTCTTAAGATGATTTGTCTTAAGAAACGCAAAACAATTGAAATCGAGCGAAAATTGGGGCTACTGCAAGAACTATTAATGTTGTAAGCGTAAGTGATTCGTCCTTGTTTTAAAAATTGCGAAAGAAATTAATTCATTTCGGCTTTTGTTTCACGTAGTGAAAAATAATGGAAATGAGGAGTTGATTATTTCAGGTTAAAAAAAAGAACAATTGAATCGAAGAAAACAATTGAAGCATAATTGGGTGGTTCATACTTTTGAAACAACAGAAAAAATAATTGAGGCTATTTGGATTTTATTAAATAAATTACAAAAACAATTGAAGAAAATAAATCCATTATCAAAAGTCGCTTTGTGTTACACAGATCAATTCACGAGAGATGCAAAACAATTGAAATCGAGCAAAAATTGAACGCTACCGAAGAACAAATTGAAGTTAACGTGAGTGATTGGCTTTTGTTTTAAAAATTGCGAAAGAAATTAATTCGCTCGGCTTTTGTTTCGCGTAAAGAAAAACAATTGAAACGAAGTAAACAATTAAAGTATACTAAAAAAAAAAAACTAAAAAAAAAAAAAAATTAAAGTTAATCGAATTTTGTTTAATAAATTACGAAAACAATCGAAAGAAATTAATCGTTCGTAAAAGATCGGTTTGAAGCGCAAAACAATTGAAATCGAGCGAAAATTGGGCGCTACTGCAAGAACAATTGAAGTTGTAAGCGTAAGTGATTCGTTTTTGTTTTAAAAATTGCAGAAGAAACTAATTCACTCAGCTTTTGTTGCACATTAAGAAAAACAAATGAAACGAGAAATTGATTATTTCAGGCAAAGAGAAACAATTGAAACGAAGAAAACAATTGATGCATAATCGGGTGATTTATACCTCAGAAACTACGGAAAAAAAGCAATTAAGGTTAATTGGATTTTGTTTAATAAATTAATATATAAATTAAATTATAAAAACAATTGAAAAAAATCAATCGATCGTCAAAAGTCGCTTTGTATTACACAGATAAAGTCACAAGAGATACAAAACAATTGAAATCTAGCAAAAATTATACGCTACCGAAGAACAAATTGAAATTAACGTAAGCGATTCGCTTTTGTTTAAAAAATTGAGAAAGAAATTAATTCGCTCGGCTTTTGTTTCGCGTAAAGAAGAACAATTGAAACGAAGGAAACAATCGAAGTATACTAAACTAAAAAAAAGATCGGTTTGTATTGTATAAAAAAAATCACAAGAAATGTAAAACAATTGAAATCGAGCCAAAATTGGGCGTTACTGCAAGAACAATTGAAGTTGTAAGCGTAAGTGATTCGCTTTTGTTTTAAGAATTGCGGAAGAAATTAATTCACTCAGCTTTTGTCTCGCGTAAAGAAAAACAATAGAAACGAGGAATTGATTATTTCACACAAAAAAAAAACAATTGAAACGAAGAAAACAATTGAATCATAATACATTAGAAACAACAGAAAGGGAAATTAAGGTTAATCGAATTTTGTTGTATGATCGATTTATTTTTTCAATTGTTTTTGTAATTTATTAAACAAAATTAAACCGATCTTTTATGATCGATTTATTTTTTCAATTGTTTTTATAATTTATTAAAGATTGGTTCTTATTAAAGGTACACAAGAAATACAAAACAATCGAAATCGATCAATAATCGAGCGCTATTGCAAGAACAATAGAAGCTAGCTTGAGCGATTCGCTTTTGTTTTAAAAACTGGAAAAGAAATTAATTCGCTCGACTTTTGTTTCACGTAAAGAAAAACAATTGACACGAGGAATTGATTATCTCAGGCAAAGAAAAACAATTGAAACGAAGAAAACAATTGAAGTATAATCGGATGGTGTATAACATCTGAAACTACAGAGAAAGAAATTAAGATTAATTGCATTTTGTTTAATAAATTGCAAAAACAACTGAAAGAAATCAACCAATCATCAAAGGTCGGTTTGTATTATACAGAAAAAATTACAACAAACACAAAACAATTAACATCAAGCAAAAATTGAACGCTACTGCAAGAACAAGTGAAGCTAGAGTGAGCGATTCGCTTTTGTTTTAAAAATTGCAAAAGAAATTAATTCACTCGGCTTTTGTTTCGCTTAAAAGAAACAATTGAAACGAAGAAAACAACTGAAGCATAATCGGGTGTATTATACAGAAAAAATCACAAGAAACACAAAACAATTGAAATCGAGTAAAAATTTAGCACTAATGCAAGAACAATTGAAGTTAGCGTAAGTAATTCGCTTTTGTTTTAAAAGTTGCGGAAGAAATTAATTCATTTGGCTTTTGTTTCGCGTAAAAAACAATTGAAACGAAGAAAACAATTGAAGCATAATCGGGTAGTTTATACTTCGGAAACTACAAAAAAAAAGAAACAACTACTTAAGGTTAATCGGATTTTGTTTAATAAATTACAAAAACAATTGAAAAAAAATTGACTATGACAGGTCGGTTTGTATTATACAAAAAAATCACAAGTAAGACGAAACAATTGAAATCGTTCACAAATTGAGCTTTAAGAGAAACAATTGAAACGAGGAATTGATTATTTCAGGCAAAGAAAAACATTTGAACTGAAGAAAACAATTGATGCATGCAGAAAAAGAAACAATTGAGGTTAATTGAATTTTGTTTAGTAAATTAGAAAAACAATTGAAAAATAAATCGATCATCAAAGGTCGGTTTATAATATACAGAAAAAGAAAACACAACAAACACAAAACAATTGAAATCGAGCGGAAATTGAGCGTTACTGCAAGAACAATTGAAGTTGTAAGCGTAAGTAATTCGCTTTTGTTTTAAAAATTAATTCACTCGGCTTTTATTTCGCGTAAAGAAAAACAATTGAAACGAGGAATTGATTATTTCACGCAAAGAAAAACAATTGAACCGAAAAAAACAATTGAAGCACAATCGTGCGGTTTATACAAAAGGAATCAATTGAAACTCATTGGATTTTTGTTTAATAAATTACAAAAACAAGTGAAAGAAGTCAATCGAACATAAGTAATTGGTTTTGTACAAAAAAAAAAAAAACAAATCACAAGACACTGAAAAACACAAAACAATTGAAGTTGAGCGAAAATTCAGTGCCATTTAAGAAAACAATAGAAGCGAGTATAAGTGACTCGGATTCGTTTTGAAAATCACAAAAGAAATTGAAATTCACTCGGCTTTTGTTTCGGAAAAAACTGAAACACGAAAAATGCTCGTTTTCTAATAATGAAACGAAAAATTGAAAACAATTGAAGCATAACCGAGCGAGTTATGCAAATATTGAAAACTGCCAAAAACAATTGAAATCGACCGGACTTTGTTACATCATTTGCAAAAATAATTGGAAGAAAAAATCGCAAAGAGTACAAAATCAATTGGAAACAATTGAAATCGAACGAAAACTGGGTCACGTTGAAGAAACAATCGAAGCAAATTTAAAAAAATTAAAAATCTGAACTCGCTTGACTTTCGTTTCGGGGAAAAACAATTGAAACAAGAAATCACCTGTTTTAGAATAACCGGAAGCAATCGAAAATACAAAACAATAAAAAAAACAGCTGAAATTGTTTGGAATTTATTTAAAAAATTACTACAGAAACAATTGAAACAATTGCAAAGCTCTAAGTGGATTTCGTTTCAGAAACAACTGAATCGAGGTTACTCGAGAGCGAAAGCGAATCGGTTTCGCTCTCGGGTAACGATTCGGTTTCGTTTTGGGAAAGCCAAAGCGACTTGACTCTGTTTCGGAAATTGAAAGAACAATTGAATCAATCGGGTTTCTCGATCGAAAATACAAAACTATAAAAAAAAGCCGAAATTGCTTGGAATTTATTTAAAAAATTACTACAGAAACAATTGAAACAATTGCAAAGCTCTAAGTGGATTTCGTTTCAGAAACAACTGAATCGAGGTTACCCGAGAGCGAAACAGAATCGGTTTCGCTCTCGGGTAACGGATTCGGATTTGTTTTGGGAAAGCCAAGAAACAATTGACACGCAAGGGACAAACGAGGATAAGCGACTTGATTTTGTTTCGGAAATTGAGAGAACAATTGAATCAATCGGGTTTCTCGATTGAACGCTTAGGCAATCGATTAAATCGAGTTTGATTTAACAACGGAGAAGCACTGTTCACATAAGGAAACAAATGAAAAACAATTTTTTTTTGTTTTTTCGCACACGTCCTTTTTAATTATAAAAAAGTAGAGATTCTTGGAAATTAATTGTCACGTCATGTCTACAACGTCTTTGGAACTTAGTTTTACTTGCCATTTATTAATTTTTTTTTGAATTAAAGTAAAATGTGAATTAATCTCTATTAACAGTTCAGTCTAAAGCTACCAAAGTAGACAGTCTGATGTGGACGATTTAATTTGTTTAATGTTTCGTTATGTCCGGTATTGCCTACGACCAGACAATTTAATTTGTTTAATGTTCAGTTTTCAACTGCGAATAAATAAAACACGAAAACAAAAAACTCTTTATTTACACCCAGCAGTCGAATAAATAAGGAAAACAAACAGTTTGCGAAAAAAGGAAACAACAGATCTATCGTCGCCGCCGTTGATGTTCGATTCTCTTGACGATTTTCAGAATTTCCGAGCGCGGAATTTTCTCCGCCTCGCGATGGTACACGGGGAATTCCTTGTGGCCGAACCAGGATTCCTTGGCGAGGCCGGCCGCGATGGACGGGTTTTTATAGAAAGGGTTCAAAAGCTCAGGTGGCAAGTGGGATTCGGCGACGGCGTTTTCCACCACGGCCGGGTGAGCCAGTCCCCTGGCGTCCACGGCGTTGACGTCCGTCAGTCCGGCGTCCAAATTGAACGCCCCCGGAAATATCTGTCCCTCTGCTGACGTCAACAGCGACAGGACGACCACCACAAATACGTGTTTCATTATTCTGCAAAAGAGACGATAAACAAAACGCTTCAAGTCGGAACTTCGCCAATTAATTTAAACATTAGGGAAAGTAAACGAAACTATGCTTGCGTGTGTGAGTTTGTAATTCCGGCGCGGCGTTACAGTTGTTAATTATTTAGATAAGCCTTATTTGTTAGGGAGGGTCCTTTGTGTCTTAAGTCCTTTTAACACCTGCACGGTAATTACGTCGCCGTTGAAATTTATGTTGACCTGCAGTATCATTATAAATTATGGCAATTTAATTTATGGGGGTTATACATTGAGGGCGGCGCGTCATTGTTCAATGTGATTAATTACAGAGAGGGTTTTTATGAAATAAGTCAATAACGAACGAGGATGTAACTAGAGCGCAAGTTGTCACCAAATTAACGACGAAATAAAAAAAAATAAATTCTATGGCCCGTATTCTCATCGTGTGTTGCCAATTTTCCGTGGCAACGATCGTTCGAGAATACGGGCCTGTGTTATTTGTAAACGAAATAAGTCAACGGAATCTATCAAAATGCATTCAGAAATGTATCCGTGCAATCTATCAGGAGGAATACGTTTTATTAGTTTTAAAACGGCCGTCGTCATTCATTCGCCGCCCCGCCAACCGAAAGAGTTTTATAAAGTTTTCAAATAAACGAAACGTATATCTCCATAATATTCAAATGCGGACCGCAAAGGAATGCGGGAGGGAACAAATATGAAGGAGTTCTTGAAAGTAAAGCGGCGAAATAAAAATTCTGTCGGGAACGGAGTTTTCAATTTCTTTATTTGCGCTCCTCCTTCCTCGGGGGTATCACGAGAGCACATTATTTTTCCATTTGCGGGCTCTTTATTATTCGGTATGCGGCCGTAAAAAAAAAAAAAGAAGAACTGTGACCGACCGTAAACGGGAAGAACTTGTACGGGGATTACGCTTATCTCGAAGCTGCGACGCGATTTCGTTGATTACGAAACGGGGATCGGTACAAATTACGAAAACAAATCCCAAAAAATGTTCGCCGCCCCTGCATGGTGAGAGAAAAAGTTGTGCAAGTAAAACTCATTAATTTTTATAAAATGAATGGAAACCGACCGCGCCAACGCAACTTTGCTCTCATTAATTAACAAAATTAATTAAATTTGAACGTGCGGAAGTTTTCAGAACATCAACATGTAAAATATGACGCCTCGAGTATAATTTTTATTACACCGGGTAAAGCTTAACATCCCGGTGATTAGGCCACCAGTAAAACGCAGCCGAACGACCTGTTAACGTATTTCAGTTTTGATGGTGGCCTATTCACCAGGGTGCACCAAAAAATTAATACTACACGTTCAGGCCTTTTCACAAAAGTTCCTGGAAAACGAATCGTTGAAACTACGCACGTACTACACGCGAACTTACGAGAAAGTAATCGAGTGTAAGTGAAACTTCACGCTCCCTGCCATGAAATTCCGAGCGTGGGATATTCGAGACAAAGAAGTACATGTACTACAAAAATTACGTTCACTTTTGCAGGCAACTTGAGGCGGTCTTGATCAAACGCTGCTGCTATAAATCACTGGCTCACCTTGTGGTGTATAGCCAAGGAGAAGAAATAAATTCTTCTCGACGGCGATCGAAGTCAATCGCACGTACGCCATTTAATGAATCTAAATAAGTAAATAGAGTCCGCGCCTTGAACTTTTAGTGAAAAAGTGGTTCGAGAACACGTAACGGATCCACGCCCCTGGTTTTTAAATAGTTCCTTGGATACCTCTCATTTTTATGCTGCTAAGAAGTAGAACGATTGGGATTTTTCTTCAGCGAAAATGCTTTTCAAGATGAAATTCTTGCGAAACGTCATTTGTGTTTCCAAATAACTTTTAAATATATCTTGTATAATGCAAGGTGACTGTTAATTAACCCAACGAAATGGAACCACAAAAAGAAGCGATGCCAGAGAGTGTGGGAAAAATGTGTAAAAAATTTTTCTAAATACACCGTTCGTCAAAAAATTTATATGATGCAAGCACAGAACATATCAATTAAGAGAAAGCAAATCCCTATACATTAAGTGTTACCAGAAAAGCGTGGCGCCATCTGTTAAACTTGGCGCTTATTAAAAATAATAGGCGCCAAATTTAAATACTTTTCAGTCATAAACTATAGAACGAGTTGGCCAAACATTGTTTAACTGAATTCTGTTTTATTCCCATACCAACAATTATAAGGACAAGAAATAGAACCAAATTCAAAGTTTGGACCCGTAAATAGTTATCACGTTATCAGCTAGTAAATAATCAATCAAACACAACTTGCTTTGCTGTTATAAAAAGACCGTATTTTAAAATATTTTGTAACATACCGTATTTTATCATAAAATACACGTAGGGCTGTACGAAATAATTAATAATAATAATTAGAATTGATCGATGCAAACCACAATATGTGTACGCGTAAGTGCGTAAAACCACTGAGAAAGTAGTTAGAATGGGCTTCTGGCATAATTAAATTTACCTACTTGTACTTTTCTATGTAAATTACAGTTAGAGCTTTAAAATTTTCAAATTATTTGCATCCTGCAAAATCAAATCATAAATGATGAAAGTTGAAAATTTTAAACGTGAGGTTTCTATAGTTACCTTAAATAAAATCATTTTGGCGGCCCTTTACTGCGCCATATCTTAGACTTGGCGCTCTTTACTTGTCTAGCGCGACTCAACTTCGGTTTGACACCCCTGGATGCAAATTGAGTTTATTAAAATTAATGAATATTTTTCAAATGTTTTCGAGCTTACTACATCAAATGTAAAGCAATGTTTTCTTTCAATTATTTCTTTTATGCAAAACAAAACAATTTGCGAATATGATTGGCAGTCGTTTATTCTTTTGTTTCTTGCTTTCTTGTCATATTATACAGACTGCATTTATGAATGGCACACAGCTACAGGAGGGTCATAAATCCATAAACAGGGAAGAAATTTATGACTAGATTTTATTTTGCCCTTGACCGAAAGCTCGGTGTATTCAACTTTGTCACACGTCGAATGCAGCAGCGATGTGAAATCGCGTAGACATTTAAACTTATTTAATCTAATAATAACTTACAAATGAGGGGCTACGCAAAAATATGCATTTAGTATGTATGTTGTCGCACATTACAAATTGTTATTAAAATAAAGTATTTAAAAATATGCGACTTTGCTTTCCCTCCGGTTTTCTCCAAATTTGTTCATTACAGAGAAAATTTTACAAAGAAACTTTTCTTTCTTTCCCCGACATCTATCCGCGTACCAAGTTTTATGCATCTTCTGAAACACCCAGTATTGCAAAAATATTGTTTCCTTAATTAATCGGAGAATGAGGTCCGAAGAAGTCATCAAACCGGTTGCATTACGTGACGATGGACGAGGCATTCGTTATACAGTTGTCTCAAAACCTATGTCTTTAATTAAAACTGTATTTCATTCTAAAAGAGATTGATTCTCCAAATCTGAATGGTATTGCTGAGAAATGAAAAACTGACCTACCACAAGCGCGTACAGTTCTTTTGTTTTGAAACTTCTGCTTACTTTATGACTTGTTGAGGCAAGTCCGCTTTCAATAAAAAGCAAAAACTGCAACGAAAACTGATTTTTACCGGAGTTATTATTTACTTTCTTCCCATTGTTGTATGGCAAATTTTGCTTCTTTTTTTTGACTACTATCTGTGGTTTTAATTAAAGACATAGGTTTTGAGACACCCAGTATGCCTTCCCGACAACTTTTGGAATCTGTAAGTTTCCAGTTTCTATTAATTTCGTATTTATTTTCGTAAAATACTGGCAAAATAAAAATAGCGACAAACGGAGAAGAGAAGCCAGCAAAAAGAAAACGAATGAAAAGAAGAAAACGATAAATAAAGGGGAAAGATAGAAGGAAACAAGACAAGAAATAAAAAAGAGTTTCCGTAACGATGAGACAACTATAAGAAGAAAACAAAGACAACAAATGTATATTAGAGAACGAAACAGAAACAAAATTGAAGATAATTAGAAATTCACGATTAAATTAAGGTGGCGTTAAAAAACAAATGACACAAGAATTCTTCTGCTTGACAATAAAGTTAACAATTATCACTAATTTAGTAAAATTGAAGGAGCTAAACAAAATAAATGACTATCACTTGTTTTTTGATCTTTTTGAGTGTGTTTAATGTGTTTTAATTTAATTTTAAAATTCTCGTATTTTGATAACGATTTTCTTCGATTGTCATTTGTGCCTTTGTGTAATTTTTAATACGCCTGCTGTATTTCAAAATGGCAAAATTCTATTACGTGTTACTCGTGATTAAGTAACGATTGTCTTTTGTTTTACTTTATTGATTTCTTTCCTAAAGATTTGCTTCATTACCTTGTTGTCTCTGTTTTCTTCTCTTAGTCCTTTCACCGTCGCTCTTCGTTTTGTTTGTTTCCTTCTTTTTGTTTTGTTTTCTTTCGTTCATAGTTTCCCTTTCTCTCTTAGTTTCTCGCCGTTTAGTGTTTCCTTTGTCGTTATTTTATTCGTTTTCTTTTTTGTCTTGTATTTCGTATTTTATAAAAATGAATTAGATATTAGCAAAAAACCGAAAATGAAAAAAAAATAACCATATGCCAATTCTGCACAGCTGAGACATTTAAATCCATTTAAATCGCCAACCAGCGATAATAAAACAATTTCTTAGAAAACTAAAACTGATTTTTACCGGAGTTATTATTTACTTTTTCCCTATGACAAATTTTGCTTCTATTTTTGACTACTATCTGTGGTTTCAACTAAAGACATAGGTTTTGAGACACCCAGCATTGCCCAAACATTAAATGTGGCACGAAGCACTGTTGCCGATGCTCCAAATCGGTATAATCCAAAAGGACGCTATTCTAGAAGAGCTGAATCAGGTCGAACTCGAGCATCTACCAGACGGGATGATCGTTTGATAGTATCAAATCGCCGTTTTACTACGAGGAATAGGCGAAATCGGCGTTTTACTGCAAGAAATGGACGTAATCGGCGTTTTACAGCAAGGAATGAATGAAATCGGCGTTTTACTGAAAAAAAAAATCGGCGAAATCAACGTTTTACAGCAAGAAACATTACTGGTCGTTTAGCTGAAGTTAGAGAAGTGATGGTTTCTACAAGTACAGTCAATAGAAGACTTCGTGAAAGTAATTTACACTTCAGAAGACCTGCATTAATTGCAGCCCGTCGAAGAATAAGATTACAATTTGCTCAAGAACATGTTAACTGGACGGTGGACGACTGAAGCACTGTTTGATTTACAGACGAGTCCCGTTTCAGCTTAAATGGCCGTGAACGTGTATGGTGTAGACAATGGGAGAAATGTGCTGAGTGTGCCATATCCCCAAGCACCCCATTTGGCGGACGATCATTGATAATTTGGGTGAACATTGCATTAAATGATCATACATCACTGGTAGCTATGGGAAATGGAACGCTAATAGGACGTATCGGACTATCTTGAAGACCATGTTATTCTTTATGCTCAAGTTGTCGGCAATCAATCATATTAAGACATGATAACGCGAGGCCTCATGTAGCAGCTAGAGTTAGGGAGTACCTAGAAAATTCTGCAATTGTTATATTTGAGTGGCCTGCTCGAAGTCTAGACTTTAACCCAATAGAGCACCTCTGGGATACCCTAGGCCGTCACCTTCGGCAGCGTTTTGCAGTTCCAGAAGCTCTTCAAGAACTCCGGAAAGCATTAGGAACAGGGTATGCACAAATTACCCAAGAAACGATTGCAAACCTGGTGCGAAGCATGCCACGTCGAATGGCAACACTTGTTATTACTTGTTAAATTTTTTCCAGTTTTAAAACATTTAAATTTGAGTTAATTTTGTTCATTTTATTTTTCCAGGTTTATTTCCTATTTTTCGTCCATACTTCCGAGAAATGGCAGAAAAAAATGTGTATGGATATTACAAAATATCCAAATCTAATAAAATAAAATAAATTTTTTTTTTTTTAATAGAACTAAATTCAAGAAACCGAGCGTTCGTTTTTTTTACGAGCAGTGTGGTTTATAATTAATTCTTAAAAAAGGCTCCAAAATCAAACTCCGGCAGTACGTCCGAAATACGACGCCTCATTTTATAAATGCGGCAGAATAATAGCACACGTCTCGTTTCGTTTTATTACAGGTTTAACAGCTGGGAACGGAAGTCTGAGTTGTTTCTTTTACGCGAAGTAATTATTAGTAATTCCTAAAATAACTGAAACTCGCAAATAAATGTGTTAATACTTGCGGATTTTTTACCAGAGCGGAATGTACCAGGTGCTTCATCCACAAAAAAAAAAACGCAAGGAAGAAATTCACGGACCATAACGTTCGAGGTCACACGATTGTTTGTTCTCTGTTTGTGTGTGTGTGTTAGACAAAGCTAGCGTTTAACAAATATGTCCAGCCCCCCCCCCTCCCTTTCACTTCCAACAGCTGTCGCCGTCAGAGACATAATAAAGCTTTACAGTTGTTACGCGTACAATATTTGATCAAATCGCGTACGCGAACCATGTCGCAGATTACGAGAAAATTTAAATTGCTGAAGTTGTTTGGGAAATGTAAAGCGATTTATTCGACCTGAAATTCATCGCCAACAGATTAAAAAAAAAACTATATGACGTGCAGCTGTATTAAACGTCGGTGGTGATACGCGTAGTTCTTAATTACATCGCGTACGTGAATGAAAGAGCAAGTTACGGAACCTTGGCTTGAAAAAATTCTATTATACAGTTCATAACACAACGCAACAAGGTTCTTGTTTATGAATTTTTTTTTATAAAACATAGTATAGACGATGATGAAAATGGTTTGACTCTCTCGTCAAAAGGTCAGCCATGACTTCGTTTTTTGACAATCTGCAATTTGGAACGCTTTTTCTTGTTAAACGGAGAAGCGAAACGACACAAACCGTGTAAAAATTTTAAAAACTTTAAAATTTGATAAACCACATGAAATATAATTGGCGAGAGGAAATTTCTTGACATATCAGAAGCGAATGTATTTTTTTTTATTGTTCTTTGACTTGTTACATTATATTTATTTGTTTATTTTTCCTTATAGTTAGATACAGGGTGTAATCGATTAAGTTTCGCTTGAAATACGCTAAAAAATTATAGCGCGAAATTCAAAGTATGCTCAATTACTAGAAACCTAAAAACCAGATCACTCATTCACTCTAAATCCAACAGCTATTCTTTTGTTTATTATTGTTAAGTCCGCGTGCGGCATCGTAAAACAATAAAGTTCCAGCAAAATCCACGGTCATTAGGTCAATATCGCCCAATGTAATTCGATGAGGGAAGAAGCTTCTAGATATCCACTCGCGTTGATTACGCGTCTTAACTTTGTTAAACTTTGCGTTCATAATACTTCTTTTGTTTCTCATTATCAGCGCGCATACAAAACGAAATTATAATAATCAACAATCGTAGTGTCTTTACTGATTATAATGATTTAATTTCCGGTTGTCAAATGTTTATGACAGACACGTTGCTTGTGAGAATAAACTTATTTACAATAAAATTAAAATTAAAATTAAAGAAAAATACTGGGAATTATTAACGCGGAGGTTTAAATTGTTTTCGTGTTGTAGTGATTTATTTGTTTGTATGCCAAGGCAGATGTTCAAAGTACATTCGTAAGTATTTGTCAATAATTTCGGAGCTCGTACTTAGCTGTTTGAAGGTCAAGTTCACGTCCGATGCCGCTCTTTAACACTCATAAATCTAAAACACGATTTTTATGAGGGCATATACTTCGTTCATCTGCTTCTATTTCTTAACCAGGGGCGTATCGTCGTTTGAGGGACAATTTTTGATTAATTATTTTTGGAAAATCAAAGTACGTAGTGTTTTTTCAACATTTTTCTCATATTCTCGGATTTTGCTTCTTATTGCGGTTTTTCTTTGGCGGAATAATAGCCAGTCACCCTGTATACGTTTAGAGCACATGCGAGGGTGAACGAGATTAAACAAATTCAAACGTGCATCACCTGTAGACGTGAAACTTCTTAACGCCGAACAACTTGTTAGAACCAGGATCAGAATGAAATAAGATCTTAAAGAATAATAACAATAGTGATAATAAATAATTTGTTTAAGACAAATCTATAAAATATAATTTATTTTGAATTAATTAATGAAGAGTAATGTTTTGTGTAATTATTTTTTCGTCGCCTGAAATCTTTGTGGCGCACAATTTGCGAAATTAATGGCTGAAAGCAGGGGAACTCCCGCAGTTTTCGATTAACACACGTCTTTCATTATTTTTAAAAATTTAACCAGGAAAACGTTATTAAAATAAAGATGCACTTTGGAATTCGCAGTACGATGAGTTTTCAATTTAAAAATATGGGGCATTTCAGTACAAGAAAGTGCCTACTTTGATTCCCTAACGCAATATAGAGATCTCGCAACTTGAGAAGAACCTGTCACGTGACATCTGTTACATAAGAAACACGGCCAGGTAAGCTCCGCCCACAGGTTCTTCTCACGTTGCGAGATCTCTACTTCTCCGTAGAATATTTGAACATTAAAAATTTTTTTTCTACCACATCTGCTTCCTGTTCTTTTAGGGTTGCGCAATGCCTACTGGTATTTAATATTCGAAGAAGAAATTAAAAACTTTCTTGTGCGATGAAAATTTGTGCAAGAATTTCGCAATAACCTCTCATAAGGACAACATAAAAATCCTGTACGTCTCGCTCCGGAAGAAGCTGTCAACCGGTGGCGAAACGTCGACGATCGCGCAATCTTATTTCGCGTTATCCTTGATGACGCCATTGAATTGAATTGAATTGAATTTATGGAATTCTTATTTCAATCAATCAAACCTAATCCATATCAGAAACGCTTTTTTGTTTGCGGGTTTATTGCACGTAATAGTAAACTTGGTTCAGGTGGGGGGGGGAGCGGGTATTTAAATCACATCCAGTGTTTCTCAAACGTTTTTTGTTTGTTTCCTTGCCAGCTCGTTATTCTCAAAAATTGATCGTCTAGAAATTTGGTACAACTTTTGACCTCCGAAATAGTGAATAGCTAACACTAGCTCATTTTTCAGTCTTTCTTCGACGAAACGAAGCTTCAAAACAGTAACGAGACCTTAGTGATAGCTGGATGTCGCGTGGTTAGCAATTTTGGCAGCTTGTTACTATCACTAGCTGACACTATTACAGTTTTGAGTCGTTTGCTATTTAAAACTAGCTACAAAACCGTAAAAAACCTTAGTGATAGAGAGAATTGCCTGATTTGTTACTTTGCTAGCTAGTTACTATAAAAAATTCGTAAATTGCGAGTTTGGCATAACTTATGATATCCGAAATAGTGAATAGCTGCCACTATCACAATTTTCAGGCTTACTTTCGCGAGTGGAAGCTTCTAAACAGTAAAAAAAAACCTTAGTCGTATGATTATAACTATCTCTAGCTGACATTATCACACTTTTCAGTCCTTATTTCGCGAAAAGAAGCTTCTAAATAGTAGAGTCACTTTAGTGAAACCTAGAAGTTGCCTAATTTGTTACTTTGGGAGCTGGTCATTATCACAGATTCATTGAATGTAAGTTCGACACAATTTTTGATCTCTGAAATAGTGAATAGCAGACATTATCACATTTTCAGTTTTTCTACCGCGGATAGAAGCTTCAAAATAGTGAAAATGAAACCTTAGTGGTATAAGCTGAATGAATAGAACTTCCAAAATAGTGAACATGAGACCTTAGTGATAGGTACAAGCTGCATGATTGGCAGCTTGTTATTAACTATCACATTTTTCAGTCTTTCTTTCGCAAACCGAAGCTTCGAAGCAGTAAAGAGATTTTAATGATTTTTCAGTCATTCTTTCGCCAGCAAGATCTTCAAAACAGTTAAGAAACGTTAATGATAGCTAGAAGTCGCGTGATTAGCTATTTTGGCAGCTTGCTACTATCAGTAGCTGACACTAGCACACTTTTCACTCTCTGCCTCCTTAAAGAAAGCTACAAAATCGCAAAGATACCCTAGTGATAAGTAGAAATTGCCCGATTTGTCACTTTGGCAGCTGGTTATTGTCAGAGTTTCATCAACTGACAGATTGACATAATTTTGATCTCCGAAGTAGTTAATAACTCTCACCCTCACATGTATCAATATCTCTTTCGCGAAGAGAAACTTCGAAACAGTAAACAGACCCTAGTGATAGCTACAAGTCGCTACTTTCACCGCTTGTTACTATCACCAGCGCACACTATCACACTCGTCCTATCACGTCTTTCAATCTTTCCTTCGCGAAGAGAGGCTTCGAAACAGTGATAGCTACGAGTCGCATGTTAGCTACTTTGGCAGCTTGTTACTATCACTAGCGCACACTATAACACTTTTCAGTCTTTCCCTTCTTAAAATAAACTACAAAATCGTAACAAAGCCTTTAATGATAGGTAGAAGTTACTTGATTTGTTACTTTGGCAACTATGACATTTTTCAGGTTTTTTTTCGCAAAACGATGCTTCAAATCAGTAAAGAGATCTTAGTGATGGGTAGATTAACTACTTTGGTAGCTTGATACTGTCACTAGCTGACGCTACCACACTTTTCAGTCTTTCCCAGCTTAAAAAAAGCTTCAAAACCGTAAGGAAACCTTGGTGACAGGTAGAAGATACCTGATTAGTTACTTTGGTAGCCAGTTATTATCAAAAATTGATAAACTGCAAGTTTGGCTTAACTTTTGACTTCCGAAATAATGAATAGCTGAAACTATCACATGTTTTAACTTTCTTTCGCGAAGAGAAACTTCAAAACAGTAAAGAGGCCTTAGTGATAGCTACAAGTCGCATGTCAGCTACCTTTATAGCTTGTTACTGTCACTAGCGGACATTATCACACTTTTCAGTCTTTGCCTCCTTAAAGAACGTTACAAAACCGTAAAGACATCTTAGTGAGAGGTAGAAGTTGCCTGACTTGTCACTTTAGCAGCTGATTATGGTCAGAGTGTCTTCAACTGCCAGTTTGACATAATTTTCGATCTTCGAAATAATGAATAACTCTTACTGTCACATGTTTCAATCTTTCTTTCGCGAAGAGAAGCTTCGAAACAGTAAAGAGACCTTAGTGACTGCTACAAGTCGCACTTTTATAGCTTGTCAGTATCACTAGCGGGCACTATCATATTTTTGAGTCTTCTTCTTCTTAAAAGGAACTACAAAACCGTAACAAATTAGATTAACATAATTTTTGATCTCCGAAATAGTGAATAACTCGCACTATTACATCTCTGAATCTTTCCTTCGCGAAGGGAGGCTTCGAAACAGTAAAGAGACCTTAGTGATAGCCACGAATCGCATGTTAGCTACTTTGGCAGCTTATCACTATCACTAGCGTACACTATCACACTTTTTAGTCTTTCCCTTCTCAAAAGAAACTTCAAAATCGTAAGAAAACCTTAGTGATAGGTAGTAGTTACTTTGCCAGCTCGTTATTATCACAAATTGATCGTCTGCAAGTATGGTATAATTTTTGACCTCCGAAATAGTGAATAGCTAACACTAGCACATTTTTCAGTCTTTCTTTCACAAAACGTAGCTTCAGAGCAGTGAAGAGGTCTTAGTGATGAGTAGATTAACTACTTTGGTAGCTTGGTACTATCACTAGCTGACGCTATCACACTTTTCAGTCTTTCCCAGCTTAAAAAAAGCTTCAAAACCTTAAGGAAACCTTGGTGACAGGTAGAAGTTACCTGATTAGTTACTTTGGTAGCCAGTTATTATCAAAAATTGATAAACAGCGAGTTTGGCTTAACTTCTGACTTCCGAAATTGTGAATAGCTGAAACTATCACATGTTTCAACTTTCTTTCGTGAAGAGAAACTTCAAAACAGTAAAGTTATCCTTAATGAAGTCATTGAATTTAATCGAATTTAATTTATTTCAATCAATCAAACCTAATCCATATCACAAACGCTTTTTTTGTTTGCGGATTTATTGCACGTAATAGTAAACTTAGCTCAGGTGAGGGGGGGGGTATTTAAATCACATCCAGTGTTTCTCAAACGTTTTTCTTTGGATAAAATGAAGGTAGATTTTTCCGGAGTTGTTGCCCGACATAACTTCGCCGCTTCTTTTGCTTGTGTATTAATGGTGGTCAGCGTAAGTGAAACTTATTCGATTACACACTGTATAGAGTAAAAAAATCTGGACGACTATTCTGTATAATTTATGATACTCTATTTTATTAAGCGATTTGTAGCAATCAATTTAATATTCTATTACGTGCGGTGATTTTTAAATCGATTTTATTTTATTTGAAAAGCTGCTCCTCGTCGAAACAAATTACGTAGTTATTACAAACCGATCGACGAACGAAAACCAAACATCTTAGCTCGCCATTAATTCTATAATTTTAGAAACGTTTCGCGTGAAACATTGTGTAAGCGCGCGCGAACGTTCACCGAAACAAAACGAATTCAAAAAAAAATCGACGCGCTCAAGTATAACACAACCTGCTCTGAGGTTTCACTTTCGAAATTAATTCCCGTAATCTTTTGCACAAGTATTTAAATCGCGGGCGTTGTTTTCCCTTCGGATGATAATTCACGGCCGGAGGGGGTACAGTAAAATCCGCCCTCGTTAATAACTTATGGTGGACCTTTCGGATTTACCAAAAAAAAAAATTAAAAGCGAGAGGTGCATGCAACTCGGAACTTACTCGATTAATTTAGCGAAGCACCGGAACACACTATTGTTATGTCACTAAACGAAACTCGGGCAAGTCGGAGGTTTTATAGGGAATCCGGGTGGAAGCGTGAGCCTTGCCCCCGGAGCCGAACCGTCCGTCCTTGCCTTGGGAAACAGAGTCAAGGGCGCGTGACGCTCTCACTTATGTACGTTCCGAGTGGTGAACAGAATTCGCCTGTTACATATTTCCAGGTCCTCCACCATATTAGCTTTTTGCATTTTACTTTGAAGAGAAAACAAACAAAATTTCGTGTTGCATTATGAAAATGAATTTCGCTCGCGTTCTGTCTCGGCGATATTTTTCCCACTATAAGACACGTCTAATATATTAGATGTCAGTGCTTTTATGTGTTCGCGAGTTGCCGTAACAGAACTGTCAGCCAATATAAATTCGCAGCAGTCACAGCATCTCCTCGGGAAACTACGCACGCAAGCTTTAAAATCTTCCCCAACCATGTGTGCGATCCACGTCCGGCCAAAAGGACGTCACCGACAGCATCTCATAACTCAAACTTGATGAATGCAGGCTTGGTCCTCACTGCATATGATTGATTAATTAAATCCCTTGCAGCAATTGAACGATGAAATCTTAGTGAAGTGACGTGATGTATGATGACGTATTCATGACTTGGATTCCTAATAAGTGCAGAGGGCATTTCCGAAAAATCTTCATCAATCACTCAATTTTATATTCAGCTCTGCGTTATAGTATTTCTCGGTTTCACTTGAACCTTGTGTCATCACCGGGTAAAAGTTTCATCAAGTTATTCGACGCACGCGGATTTTATTAGCCAAGAAGAACCGGCTCGGCTCGGCTCGTCCTTTTACTTTCTTACGTGAAGGCGAAAATTGCGGGGCTTCGCTTTCACGTTTTTTTTTTTTTCTTCGGGCCGGATTATAAAATTCGACGTATTCAGGGAATTCATAAACAGGCGACCTGTTGCATTCGCTGCTGTTGATATCGAACGTGCAATTTTAAAATTCCGTCATCCAAGCAATTACTATTTCGTGGAACTCGGTACACATTTCGAAAACTAATTTATTTCGAAAGCATCTCCTTCAACTTGGGGCGAGTGTTTGCTTTTAAATTCGATCGCGAAATGCAAAGTGCGCGTCTACTACTGTAACATCTTTCGCCACTCTTCTTCTTCTGCTCTCGTGGTCTTGTATCTGGCGGGCGAACGCTTTAGAGCTTCGGGAACAATGCCGGGGCGTCTTTTCACGGTGAACTTTGTCTCGGGGCGCAACAATTTCGCATTCAATTCGCTTTGCTTGTGCACTTCTTTGGTTTGTCGCTTTCGGCGACCTGTTAGAGAGACGGCACTCGACGAGGTAATAAATTTCGAAGACAAAATTGAATTACTTCGCCTCATATTTGTGCAGTATCGCTTCTTATTTCAAAAAAAAAACGAAACGCGTCCTAAATAAACTAGTTGACTTGAGCTTCTTGTTCTCTTGTATTATAAAAATTTGATAATCTTAGCAAATTGGGTGTGTTCGAAATCTAAACTATCACCCGAAGCACACAGACCAATCGGCTTCGCCATCATGGTGCTGAGATTAACCTTGCAACAAAAAAACTTTGGAACTATTGTAATTGAGGCAGGAAATTTTAATGTTTTGTATGGAGATCCTTAGAAACTATTGATAAATTGGCTCTTGTTTCAAGTTAACCAAAAAAGTACTTCGATCCTTAACGTTTGAAGTGACACTTAAAGATCTTCCTTAAAAAAATGAAGCATATTTTATAGTAACGCTTAGCGGGGCAGTTATTGGATATAGGTTCGAATCCCCTCCTAGTGCAAGTGGGTTTTCATGACTCGGTCCGTGTTTGGATTCCTGAACTGGGTTCTCTGGGTTTGTAAGCCGAATGCCGAAGGAGACGGTATCGCAGCCGCCAAAAACATCCCACCCTGACAAGCTCCATGAACTTGGGGAAAAAAAAGCAAATTCGCAACCTTTCGAAAGTGATTTTGCATATTCCAGCATCTCCCTTTTGCTTCCTTCATTTCTTATTCTTAGAGAAACACTAATAGATTCATTTCCTTGGTGTTTCTCTTCATTTGATACCTTCTTGTTCGCTTAGTATATACCAATGTAGATGATTTCGTTGGTTTGAGATTAATTTATCCTCTAGAAATAGTCAATAGCTCATACCTTTCCTTGCTTGAAAAAAGAAAACTTCAAAATCGAGAAAAACCTTAGTGTTAGGTGGTTGTCTGCTTTGGCAGCTTGTGACCATCACAAACTGATCGTATACGAGTTTAAAATAAGTTTAGATCTCCAAAAGAGTGACTCAGTTTTTCTTCCATGAAAAAACCTTCAAAATAGTTAAGAAACCTTAGTGGTAGGGAGGCCACTTTGGCATCTCATGATTGTCACTAACTGATCGCCTGCAAATGTGGTATAATTTTTTTAATCTCGGACGTAGTGAATAGCTACCACTATCATAGCTTTTCTCTGTTAGAAAGAAGCTTCAAAACCGTAACTTAGTTGCACGATTGGTTACTTTGGTACCAGGTTTTTATCAAAAACTCATCGTCTGCAAGTTCCACATAGTTTTTGATCTCCAAAACAGTGACTAACTGATGCTGTGACATTTTACAGTCTCTCTCTCTCGAAAAGAATACTTCAAAGCAGTAAAGAAATCCTAATGACAGCTGAAAGTCGCCTGGTTAGCTACTTTGAGAACTTGTCACTATCACTAGCTGACGCTATTACACTTTCTAGTCTTTTTCTCCTTAAAAAAAGCTACAACATAGTCACTATCACTAGCTGACGTTATCACACTTCCTAGTCGTTCCCTCCTTGAAAACAAAGCTACAACGCAGTAGAGAAACCTTAGTGATAGATAGAAATTGCGTGATTTGTTACTTTGGGAGCTAGTTATTATCAAAAATTCATAAACTGCGAGTTTGGCTTAATTTTTTATCTCCGAAATAGTGAATAGCTAAGAGCATCACATTTTTCTGGCTCTCTTAGGCGAAACGAAACTTCAAAACATTAAAAAAACCTTAGTGATAGCTAGAAGTCGCATGATTAGCTACTTTAATAGCTTGTCACTATCACTAGCTTACCCTATCACACTTTTTGGTCTTTCGCTCCCTAAGGAAAGCTTCAAAACCTTAGGGAAATCTTGGAGATAGTTAGAAATTGCCTGACTTGTTACTTTGCCAGCTCGTTATTATCACAAATTGATCGTCTGCAAGTTTGGTACAATTTTTGACCTCCGAAATAGTGAATAGCTAACACTAGCTCATTTTTCAGTCTTTCTTTGACGAAACGAAGCTTCAAAACAGTAACGAGACCTTAGTGATAGCTGCATGTCGCGTGGTTAGCAATTTTGGCAGCTTGTTACTATCACTAGCTGACACTATTACAGTTTTCAGTCGTTTCCTATTTAAAACTAGCTACAAAACCGTAAAGACACCTTAGTGGTAGAGACGAATTACCTGATTTGTTACTTTGCTAGCTAGTTACTATAAAAAAATCGTAAATTGCGAGTTTGGTATAACTTTAGATATCCGAAATAGTGAATAGCTGCCACTATCACATTTTTCAGGCTAACTTTCGCGAGCGGAAGCTTCAAAACAGTAAAAAATACCTTAGTCGTATGATTATAACTATTTCTGGCTGACACTATCACACTTTTCAGTCCTTTTTCGCGAAAAAAAGTTTCTAAATAGTAGAGTCACTTTAGTGATACCTAGAAGTTGCCTAATTTGTTACTTTGGGAGCTGGTCATTATCACAGATTCATTGAATGCAAGTTCGACACAATTTTTGATCTCTGAAATAGTGAATAGCTGACATTATCACATGTACAGTCTTTCTACCGCGAACAGACGCTTCAAAATAGTGAAAATGAAACCTTAGTGGTATAAGCTGAATGAATAGAACTTCCAAAATAGCGAAAATGAAACCTTAGTGATAGGTACAAGCTGCATGATTGGCAGCTTGTTATTAACTATCACATTTTTCAGTCTTTCTTTCGCAAACCGAAGCTTCGAAGCAGTAAAGAGATTTTAATGATTTTTCAGTCATTCTTTCGCATGCAAGATCTTCAAAACAGTTAAGAAACGTTAATGATAGCTAGAAGTCGTGTGATTAGCTATTTTGGCAGCTTGCTACTATCAGTAGCTGACACTAGCACACTTTTTACTCTCTGCCTCCTTAAAGAAAGTACAAAATCGCAAAGACACCCTAGTGATAAGTAGAAATTGCCCGATTTGTCACTTTGGCAGCTGGTTATTGTCAGAGTTTCATCAACTGACAGATTGACATAATTTTGATCTCCAAAGTAGTTAATAACTCTCACCCTCACATGTATCAATATCTCTTTCGTGAAGAGAAACTTCGAAACAGTAAAGGGACCCTAGTGATAGCTACAAGTCGCATGTTAGCTACTTTCACAGCTTGTTACTATCACCAGCGCACACTATCACACTCGCACTATCACGTCTTTTAATCTTTCCTTCGCGAAGAGAGGCTTCGAAGCAGTGATAGCTACGAGTCGCATGTTAGCTACTTTGGCAGCTTGTTACTATCACTAGCGCACATTATAACACTTTTCAGTCTTTCCCTTCTTAAAATAAACTACAAAATCGTAACAAAGCCTTAATGATGGGTAGAAGTTACTTGATTTGTTACTTTGGCAACTATGACATTTTTCAGGTTTTTTTTTTCGCAAAACGAAGCTTCAAATCAGTAAAGAGATCTAAGTGATGAGTAGATTAACTACTTTGGTAGCTTGGTACTATCACTAGCTGACGCTATCACACTTTTCAGTCTTTCCCAGCTTAAAAAAAGCTTCAAAACCGTAAGGAAACCTTGGTGACAGGTAGAAGATACCTGATTAGTTACTTTGCTAGCCAGTTATTATCAAAAATTGATAAACAGCGAGTTTGGCTTAACTTTTGACTTCCGAAATAGTGAATAGCTGACACTATCACGTGTTTCAATCTTTATTTCGCGAAGAGAAGCTTCAAAACAGTAAAGGAGTCTTAGTGATAGCTACAAGTCGCATGTCAGCTACTTTAAAAGCTTGTTACTGTCACTAGCAGACATTATCACACTTTTCAGTCTTTGCCTCCTTACAAAAGGCTACAAAACCGTAAGGACATCTGAGTGAGAGGTAGAAGTTGCCTGACTTATCGCTTTAGCTGCTGATTATGGTCAGAGTGTTTTCAACTGCCAGTTTGACATAATTTTTGATCTCCGAAATAGTGAATAACTTGCACTATTACATCTTTGAATCTTTCCTTCGCGAAGGGAGGCTTCGAAACAGTAAAGAGACCTTAGTGACAGCCACGAATCGCATATTAGCTACTTTGGCAGCTTGTCACTATCACTAGCGTACACTATCACACTTTTTAGTCTTTCCCTTCTTAAAAGAAACTACAAAATCGTAAGAAAACCTTAGTGATAGGTAGTAGTTACTTTGCCAGCTCGTTATTATCACAAATTGATCGTCTGCAAGTATGGTATAATTTTTGACCTCCGAAATAGTGAATAGCTAACACTAGCACATTTTTCAGTCTTTCTTTCACAAAACGTAGCTTCAGAGCAGTGAAGAGGTCTTAGTGATAGCTAGATTAACTACTTTGGCAGCTTGATACTATCCTTAGCTGACGCTATCACACTTTTCAGTCTTTCCCAGCTTAGAAGAAGCTTCAAAACCTTAAGGAAACCTTGGTGACAGGTAGAAGTTACCTGATTTGTTACTTTGGTAGCTAGTTATTATCAAAAATTCGTAAACTACGAGTTTAAGCTTAACTTTTGACATGTGAAATAGTGAATAGCTGACACTATCACATTTTTCAAGCTATCTTTCGCGAATAGAAACTAAAGAAACCTAAGTGATAGAAATTGCATGATTGGCAGCTTATAATCACAAACTGCTCGTTCATTTTCGCAGCTTGTCAAGATGAGGATCGATACTCATACTACCACTTGTTGCCTGTTTTATCAGTTATTTGTAAACTGCTACCTGTCATTTATGAAACAGCTAGGCTGTGATTTCGATAGAGACCTTGCTCCTCCGGCATCTCCCCCATCACCAGCGCGCCTAGCGATAGTCACGATAGGCAACCATATAAGCGAGTTGGTAAAATCTCCATAAGGAAGTCGTTCAGAACTTCCACAGTACTATCCTTAGTGATAGGTAGAAGATTTGCTCTTTCGGCAGCTTTTGATTATCACAACGATACTTAATGAAATCAGCACAAAATAACTCCACGTTCCATCGTCGTATCTTCGGAAAGTTTCCTTCAATGCAAGTCTCTGTCACACCGAGAACAAAGCGACTCGTCGAAAGCGGAATTAATAGTTCGGAAGTTGCAGTTACACCTCAGTACTACATGAATAACAATATCTGATTTTCCGCTGTGGGGCGCTGTTTGAGGCGCAAACTTCACATCACACAACTTCGGGCGGCAGAACTTCTATCTAGCCAACTGGATTCAGATAACGATTGAGACAAACAAACAGACGGTATTCGAAATTTGGCGGCGCGCCGTCGATGATGATGATGACGACGATAACTTCGGAACGACCCCCAAGGCGTCTTGCCTACAATTTTCACTACGACGTCGTAACTAAACGCAAAGAGAAATTGCACGAAGCATTTGTTCTTTAGAACTACCGGAGACTGAGCTGGTTGAAGCCGAGCAAGGCTAATTGTGAGAGGAACATCACAGGAGCAATTCGGTCTGATTTTCTTTGAGGGCGACGGTTAAATGAAACAGTAACAATAGGGTGTAGAGTTTAACGAGAACACTCCTACAGTAAACCGGGAAGGATTTTAAATTAAACTCTGAACTATAAAAAAAAAGAAACGTCATTTGGTTTGATGTAAAAAAGAACTGATTTGCTTTTATTTTATGGTTTACTGTTGGTCATGGTGGATGGAGTTTGTTTCAAACCAAAAAGCAAAAATAATAATTCCGATAGAAATACGACAGTTGTGAAACAATATCTGGGTTTGCAAGCGCGATAAATTTTGCTGCACTATAACAAATCAGCGTGGCCGCATAAATCCGAAAACAATCGTTACGTTGTCAGAGCGTCGTCGTCCTGGTAAAGGATGTGCCATGGAGAAGACGTGAGAATGATTGTGGGAAAGCACAATGCGCCTTTATTGACTAAGTTGGAGCGTTTACTTCCAGATTTGTTAAAAACGTACCATTACGTCTACTTAATTTTATTTACGACTAAAAATTAAGCAATACATAACTTGCAGCGAAAGCGTTTTATTATAATATCCTTAACGGCGGCGTATCAAAATTCAAATGCGTCTATTATTCACGTGTTACGCTACGCGGCGCGGTGTTATCAGATTTCATGTTACACGATACTACATTTTGTACTTTCTTGCCTTGACTTCGTAATGATTTACCGCATGTAAATTGCCAAGTCTACGTATGTACGCCGTCGTCTGATGCATGGAACGTGTACTTACGTATGCAAACGGAAAACTCCTAGCCAGAAACTTCTCACATCCTTACATAATTTGACCGTAACCATCGGAAGCTCTACAAACAAACTAAACTGAAACTGAAACTTTAGAGACTCGTCCAACACAAGTCAGTCCTTTTAATTTTCTACAGGGTGACTGTTAATTAATTCGACACAACTAAACCATTAAAAGAAATCGTTTCTTAATTAACAGTCACCCTGTATAATCAGTGAATTGGCCGTAAAAGCTCACTCGTGCGATAACATAAAATATCCCTAGTTCCCTCAGAAATTGAAATTATGCGCTCGGCATGCATTATCCGGCTATGACATTATGCAAATTCGCTTCGGGAAAGACAAACCATAAGTTGCTCCACAATCGATACTTGGAACTGGTACGAACATTGCATTGCATATTTATCGATGCAACACACCGCACTCGAACCATAAAGTATGAATAAATTCCACTTCGTTTTGGCGGCGTTGCATGCGGGGCGACGATAAAATTCAGAATATTCGCGTACTATGTTCGGATTTTGCAGGAGGTATCTCAACGTTCTGTATTTATGAAAATGGCCGACAATTACATCTTTTAAATTCTTCAAAAATAATTCATCGGTGGTATCATTTCTAATTTGTACTGAGTACCATGATCATGAGTAGAATTGAAAAAAATATATATAAATGTGGATGCATTATCTCTTCATTGCCTTTTGATTTGAAATTTGAGAAAGTTATTAAGACTACTTGGAAGAAGGAAAACGGTTGATGGTAAGAACAAAAAAAACACTAATCGCATCATAAAGTGCGTGGTCATTGATAAATTCCTCATCTTCATCCGCTTTCTCATTCTACTCATTTTCTTCTTTTCCTTAACGTCGTCTTATCGTCATTGCCATCTTATCTTCCTTGTCATTTTATCCTTATTGCCATTTCATCCTCATTATCATCACATTCTCATTTCCGTGTCATCCTCGTTGTCATCTTATCCTTATTTGCCTCTCACCCTCTTATCTTCATTGTCATTTCATTTCATCCTTACGGTCACCTCATCCTCATTGTCGTCTCATCCTCGTTGTCATCTTATCCTCATTGTCATCTCATCCTCACTGTCGTCTCATCCTCGTTGTTATCTTATCCTCATTGTCAACTTATCTTCACTGCCATTTCATTTCATTCTCATTATCATCTCATCCTCGTTGTTCTCTTATCCTCATTATCGTCTCATCCTCGTTGTCATCTCATCCTCATTATCGTCTCATCCTCTTTGTCACCGCATCCTCATTGTCGTCTCATCCTCGTTGTCACCTCATCCTTATTGTCATCTCATCCTCATTATCATCTCATCCTCGTTGTCACCGCATCCTCATTGTCGTCTCATCCTCGTTGTCACCTCATCCACATTGTCGCCTCATCCTCGTTGCCATCTCATCCTCGTTGCCATCCATTGCCATTGCCATCCATTGCATTGCCATTTCATTTCAACCTCATTGTCATCTCATCCTCATTGTTGTCTCATCCTCGCTGTTCTCTTATCATTGTCGTTCCATCCTTACTGTCATCTTATTTTTATCGTCACCTTATGCTTGTCCTCACTGTCATCTTATTATCTTCATTATCATCCTCTTCCTCATCGGTAAATCAAATTCAGCGCCGAAAACTTGTGCTTCAGGAAAATCGATGAAGATGGCGCCAGTAAAAATTGACCTTTGACCTTTCTAATTTTTCGATTTTTTTTTTCTCCTATTTTGGCCCCGAAAGCCAACGACGATCGCTTCGATTGCCGCCAACCTTGCCCTTAAAATTTAAGATTGTTAAACATTTCCTCCTAATTTCCCATTTTTCTTGGGTTGACCTTGACCTTTGATCTTTCCGAACCTTCGCTCTGAAAAGTGTAAATAAAAAAATCTAAAAAATCCGTATTTTTTTTTGTTTTTATTGTGATTCATCTCGACCTTTCACTTTTTCTAACCTCGACTGTCGATATTCCATTTTTTTTTCTAATTTTACCTCATTTTTTGCAATTTTTTTTGTTTGACCTTGAGATATGACTTTTTTGAACCTTTGCTCATTAATTTTTACATTTTTTTAAGTCTTGGGTTCGGTTGATCTTCACAATTCTCGAAATTCAATTTTTTTGCAAATTTTTCTCCATTTTCTTTTGCATTGGGTTTGATTGTCCTTGACCTTTTCAAACTTTTTTTTATTTCCATATTCTTTTATAGTTTTTTTTTGCATTTTCTTGACTTTACCTTTGACACCTCTATTCTCGAAATTCCAATTTCTTAAAATTTTCTCCATTTGTTGCCTTGACATTTTCGAGTTTCTAATTTTCTTTTAAGTTCTTTCCATTTTTTGCAGTTTTTTCGCTTTAGGTTAGGTTGACCTTGACTATGACATTTTAAAACCTCGATTCAAGATATTGTTTTTCTTTAATCCTTCTTTATTTTTTTTGCTTTGGGTTAGGATTGACCTTGACCTATTCAAACCTTTACTCTTTAAATTCTATTTTCTTCAATTTACACATTTTTTACGTTTTTTGCATTTTCTTGACTTTTGCCTTTAATCTCTCAATTGTCGAAATTTCAATTTCTTACGTTTTTCTCCGTTTCTGGCAATTTGTTTTGGGTTGACCTTGACCTTCGAAATTTGTTTTTTTTAAATTTCTTTCTCATTTCTTTCAATTTTTTCGCCTTGGGTTGACCTTGATCTTTGACATTTTAGAACCTCGATTCACGACATCGTAATTTTTAAAATTTTCTTTCATTTCAAATTCACCGCCGAAACATTGTGGTTTAAGAAAACTGGTAGAGATGGCGCCACTAACAAATTTCTTAAAAAGAGCTTGTATCTGTTTTGACGTTTGGCATATGACGGATACAGTCGATGCGATTCAAATTTGGAAAAATTTTTGACAGAAACACGAATGGCGCATCCCGAACCAAAATATTATAGTTCGAATAAATGAATACAGATGGCGCCATCTTTTAAACTGTGATGTCAAAGAACTTAATCATATTTACAGTAGATGGCGACTTCCTTACCTTTGTACAGGATATAAATAAAAACTGATCGTCAAATACTATTTAAATTTTTATTTGAAAAAGTCCGATACTAGGAAACCCATATACGTACATAGATGGCGCTATTGTGGTTTCACTTTCTTAAAATTCATCCGTCATACGTTTCTGCAGGCAAGATGCCCTATTCAGTTTAATTGTCATGGATGATTCGACGATTATAAATTTAACTTCAAGTAGTTCATACAGATGGCGCTACCTTATAAATTATGAGCGTAATAATGACATCCATTTAGTAATTTAGAAAACACACTGCTAATGTCACCGAGCAACAATTATTTCAATTTCGACCGGTTTTTACAAAATTGCTTTCCAGTTTCTTTTAGCAAAGGTAATCAAAGACGACTTCCACAGATGGCGACACTAAAATATACTTGTACTTTGATTCGGAAAACCGCACATGAAATCTGAAGGCACTAAAAACAAAAATCAATACTCGTTTTAAAAAGTCATCAAACCGAATTATTTTCATTCAAACAGAAAATGCATTCCATATTATTGACAAAATAAAACTTACTACGCTCATAACGTGCCCATATCAGTTTGATCGTGCACTTTGTAATTTGGTCGAAATCGTTGGTGGCAGTGCATCAGGGCATTTTATGCGTTTTAAAATCATATAGATCCTCGCCGGGAGCGGAGACGCGGCGTCACCGAAATCACCAAACGAGATACTCGCCGGTTTAAACTAAAAATTTATTATATTCGTTGGGATTTGGTCGTAATGGAAATTCGTAAATTTATTCGGAAGAGATAAGCCCGATCCTGCTTTCGAAATAATTTCATTGCAAGGACGAAATTATTTTATTGCGGAGGAGAGGCTCTTTATTCGCGCTGATAACGAACCGACGGATGTTAATGCGATCTCTTGTTTTAAGATGTCTTTGAAGAAAAAAAGAGGAGAAAAGGCACATTATATAATAACGTGACTATGAAATAGGTTGTGTTACTTTTGTTTTCCAAAAATATTCATTACAATTTTTCTTTCGAATGCAATTAGGTGCTAAGTTTCTAAGTGTCGCCAAATTTATAAACTTCCAAACTCGCCACGTTTTGTCCAGACTCCAAATGCAATACAAACCCTGCGGTTAACGAACACTTGTTAGCAATTTGCACCGCAAACATTAACGATTTGCATCCGAGAGGTAAATTTGAATACTTGGCAGTGTTTGGTCGGCGTGACCCTTCATCAAGGGGTCATTGAGTGTTTCCTTAGTAATAAGGTCGGGCTGCGAAATTCAATATAATACAACTATCTGGTTAGCGCCCGTGGCATTCGGCTCAATTTCCGGCGGTGGAAAACTGACGCGGAAGTTTGCGGGGAACTTATCTGGCGCGTTGTTTTCGTTCTTCGCAGACTGCGCCGAGCACAATGAGTGGCGTGCCCCCGAGTGCCTGCTGCTCGATGCATTGTTTTCGCTGATGAATATGTTTTGGCACGAAGTTCGCGGAACTTTCTGATGCATTAGGTTATTTGCGTGAAAGTTCAAGCTTTATTTTCCTCCGGCTCGTGCTTTACAAGGGAAATAGACCTTTTAACTTTCCAAAATATATGCCCTTCAAAAGCATACCAAAGTATTGTCATCCTCGTCCTCAAATTTATCCTTATACTCAATCTCATCCTCACCCTTATCCTCATTCTCCTACTCGTCGTCATTCTCATCGATAATCGAAGTGTTAAAGAAAAAATTGGGGCAAGAAGTAAATTTAGTTTTAGACAAGAAGGATTTAAGAAGAAATTATTATAAAGAAAGGAGTAGATGAAAGGACCCGGAAATGCTGTAGTGCCGGCTAACCAGTAGGACTGGTCAAGGTCGTACGTAACACCGAAACAAAGGGGGAGAATAAACAGCAATAAAATTTCACCAGTTACTGCACACATGTCTTTATTTGTGCCGCTTAAGAAACGATTTAATAACAACGAGATCACCACAGGTCTAAAATAAATGCATGTCAAACAACGTACTAAATTAGGTTAAGTTGAAATGAAACACGGAGCACGGATCCGCTTTTCGTTCACAAACAAAAGCAAAACTCAACGTTAAAATAAAGTTAACTTCGTGCAACAAAGATTGCTTGTTTTAAATTCAATGCAAATATATCGTTAAAAATAAACTAAACAGAGCCGACCTTATTACATCCACACTGACTTCACATCAGCTGTCAGAAAGTCGAAGAGGTCCACCAAGTATCAACGTCTGGCGGAGGAATGTGACGTCACTAGTTCTGCACACTTTTCTTTATTTGCACAATCAGATAAATCAGTACAAACACAAATTCCATGTGTGTTTGAATTAAATAAGTGAAAACTCTCAACAAGTTAAATAATAGTGAACCACGAAGCATGGATCCGCTTTTCGTTCATAAACAAAAGGAAAACTCGACATTAAAATAAAGTTAACTTCGTGCAACAGAGATTGCTTGTTTTAAATTCAAAGCAAATATATCGTTAAAAATAAACTAAACAGAGGCGACCATATTACATTCACACTGACTTCACGTCAGCTGTCAGAAAGTCGAAGAGGTCCACCGAGTATCAACGTCTGGCGGAGGGGTGTGACGTCACGAGTTCTGCACACTTTATCAGATAAATCAGTGCAAACACAAATTCCACGTGTGTTTGAATTAAATAAATGAAAACTCTCAGAAGTTAAATAACAGTGAACCACGAAGCACGGATCCGCTTTTCGTTCGCAAACAAAAATAAAAATTAACGTTAAAATTAAGTTAACTTCGTCCAACAAAGATTGCTTAGTTTAACTTCAATGCAAACATATCGTGAAAAATAAACTAGATAGAGCCACACTGACTTCACTTCAGCTGTCAAAAAGTCGAAGAGGTCCACCAAGTATCAAGTATCAAGTCAGTGTGTTCGCCAGAGTAGCTTCCTCTTGCATCGACGATGTCAAGCGTCAGGTCGGAGTCGAAAACGACCAAAGAACGATATCATAAGAGTTTCCTACGCCCATATTCCAGCTATGTGACCCCAAAATAAAAGCCATCATCGGAATTGTCGAAGAGTTCCAATCCCTTTTAAAATATTACAGCCATTTTATTAAGGAATCCGGACGAAGGTTCTTCCGGGCTCTCTCGAACTGTGCAAGCGACTTAGATTGCAACAATTTTCTCGACTATTGCTACCGATCTGGTTTGAAAATGTATAGTAGAGCAAATTAAGATCATTCCAAGTTCCGACTCACTCAGTGGGGCGGGCAGGTTGAGGTCGTACGTACCCCCAAAGTAAGAGGACAGAATTTAAAAATAAAATGAGAAAAAGTCACAAGTTCTGCACACTTTTCTTTACTTGAGCAATCAGGTAAACCAGTACAAACACAAATTCCACGTGTGTGTTTAAATAGTAGTGAACCACGAAGCACGGATCCGTTTTTCGTTCACAAGCAAAAGTAAAACTCAAACGGTAAATAAAGTTAACTTCGTGTAACAAAGATTGCTTATAATTGAATTGGGTTCTGGTTGGAACGCGTCATGACTGCTTTTACTGCTATTCCATTGCAGAGGAGCTTCCTCAGGACTGCTGCTGGTGTTGCTGCTACTTCTCGTTAGTCGATGAGACAATTTCATCGACGATTTACAAGGAAATTTCAAATCGTTGTCTTCAAAAATAACAACGTGCGGTTCGCAAACAACATAATAGTAAAATAAACGTTAAAAATGGTTCAGAAGGAATCCTAGTTTGTTCAGCGATGAAATCTACATTAAAATCAGATCTAAACGACGGTTCAGGAGAAACCAAAGCCTACGTCAGGCAAAATCGTACTCGAAGTTAGAGGTAACTACAAGGAATTAACGTATACGCAAGTGGATGCAAAAGTTACAAGGGGATTTCTACGCTACCAAGACAATCTCCACCAATAATCCAACTATGTGTTTTGAAAAGTCTGCGGTCTCTGAACAAGTCCCTAACAGGGTTTTTGAATGTCGTGGTGGAAGAGACTCTAGAAATCGATGGTATCAGCGACAAATCGTCCGTGAAGGACCAAACGGTTACGTTAACTTGAACCAAGGGGTGGAACTGATTTGAACCCTAATTATTCGCACCCCACAACGTGCAATTGGAGGAAAATACAACTATAAGCGAAATACAATAAAGAGAAAGAAGCCAGATCGAACGAAATTCGCCCCAAAGAGCAATTGGGCAAACTTCAGCACGTGGCGTCTTGATTCTACTTTATTCGCTGAAAAGCGTTGGATTTGAAGTTCAAGATGATCTTCACAGGCAAAACTAAATCCCAAATAACTCTGGGCGGTCAAAATCCTCAAAACAGGCTCGAAAAGTGTGACCAGAAAATGCGACTGTTGGATGTGAATCGTATTTCTAGAATAATGGACACTGAAGCAAGCAAACGGCCAAAAATGGAGGCTCCGTCCACGTCTTCTCTGGTATTCCCAATAGTTCTAGAAAGATAAGAAAATAAAGCCTTAGGTTTATAGCAAACAGAGCGGACACTGAAGCCGGAAATAGATCCATTAGTTCAGAAATTTGGTAAATCGAAACTGGAACGTAATACAATTTCTATCTCTTGAACTTCCCATCTTTACGCCCCCCCTCGTAGACATCACCTCTTACAATATCAAGGACTAAGGAGTAACTTTCCCATTAAGAAAGCAAAGAAGTCGATTAGAAATTATTAAGACATAAGGTAGAGGGAATAGAAAAGAAATTATAACATCGTTGCAAGGCATCGACGCGACGTCGACTCATCTGACCTTGAACCGACTGAAGACACTTGCATCCGTTCCGTTTACAATTTCCTTTTTCTTTTTACAACCCCTCTCGTGCGCCTCCCTTAGTAAAATGATTAAAAAAAGAGAAATAATTAGTATAGTTCTCACGCAGAGACAAAGAAGAACATCAGCAGCGGCCTTGAGGAAAATCTTAATTTGATTTAAATTTTAATACGTCAAAATTGATAGGGGTTGGTAATCCTGAGGTCATAGCGGCCGCTATACATAATATGATGCGCACTTCATGAAAACTTAAAAAGCAGCAGAATTTTCAACAAACGAACAACCAACAGAGGATTTAATCATGAATTCGAGGCACATGAGTCGCAGCAGCCGCATGCAAGAAGCACATAATCGCCTTCCGAATGACGTCGGAAATGAAATATCATCCGGGCACGGCAGAAATCCGGTTAAACAAACGCAAGTAACGCGCCATGCATGCCTTAGCAGGAAGCAGGCTCGCCGGGTGGATCGGGGATTGTCAGTCCCAGATCCAGCTCTCCTCGGTTAATAAGAAGCCCTAAATTTAGATGAGCACGTCTGAGATTAGCCGGGCGAAGGGTCGGCTTTTTGTTACAACCAGGGATTATGAGAAACTGCAGCAAAAACGACCAAGACACGAGAGCACGGGAGGTGAAGTGGTCCCGGAGTTGCTCGCCCGCTTCTAGGTCTCCTGTCAGGTTTAAATTGGTATTTATCGGTTAAACAAGCACATGGAAGTAACGAAACGGGACGTTTACGTTATCATTTATTCACTCGGATGATTATACACTCGCCTTTGGCTCGTGTATAAACGAATCGAGTCTTTACTTCACAGAATAACAGTCAGAATTAGTGGCCGCATAAAGAAGTTCGATTGGAATAAAGTTGGCCTGCGGAAATCCGGAATTACTATTTCGAAAACAACAAGTTTCGACGACAATGGCGACGAAGGAGTTCGGCGAAGTTTCGCCCGCCTTTACATGAATATTTCAGTTTTACGCGTCGCTCCTCCAACTTCACGAGTGTTTACTTTTAAGTTTGATCGTGAAGTGTAAAGCGTGCGCCGTTGTCTTCGGCAAGTTTTAAATTCGTTTGAGGTCTATTTTTGAGGGGGTGGAGAGGTGGGGGGGGGCGCATTAAAACTTCGGTGAACAACGTCGGGTGTCTTCTTACGGGCGGAAGGAAGCGACTCTCTTCAAAATTAATGTTGTTTGTCTGCGCGGAAAACTGCTCACCTAAACCTTAGTTTAAAATACAGGGCGAGTTTAATAGATGTGCAAATATTTAAACTGGTAATGGATCACCACGAAACGTTAATTCCTGACCGAATTATAGAGTTTTCTACCTAGCCGTCAATGTAATCTCCGTTCATGTCCACACACTGGTGCTACGCTTTCTCTAATAATGTTTCTAATAAGAAGGAGACAAAAGACGAACGTCTGGTATCTTTTGTTTTTCAAGAAATTGTAAATATTTGGACACTAATGAAAAGCACATTTAGAAATTTGTTTTGATTGCAATGGATTCTTCGAGCATCCTCTGCTTCGGCCCTTTTTAGTTTGTCGTCAATAGAAGAGTAACTCGAGAACTTTACCGGCCTCTCCTAGATATCATCAGGCACGTTGGTAATCAACAGTTAAGATCGCGACGTTAACTTTCTTCGCAACGTTGATGTAGATTTGTGAAGTGAAACTTATCAAGATGGATCGACTATCTACTGAATATGAGAAAGAACGTCCGTATTATCTTTTTGAAAAAATTAATTAAACAATTACGTGGGAAGAATTAAAAACATATACAACAGTGCCACAGTCCAGCAGACGTTCAACAACAGCTTTCGATGCAAGAGTGACGAGACGTTTCGATAGAACGACAAGCATCTAAAACAAACAAACAGAATATGACAAACACAAAACGAAAAGGGACACTTACAAATGTAAACGCAGCAGTTATAGTATAATTGCAGCTCAACAAATCAAATTGGCATTCCAGAGGGGAGCTCCAAGGTGGTGGACCAGTTTGACTGGGCGACCAAACACTGCAGCAGAGGCTTGGCTCATTCCGGGCGTCACTAACAGCCTTACATTATCCAGTGGACGGTAAGAAGCCGGCCAAAAACAAGAGAAGGCTGGTATATTTAGAAGACGGCCGAAGAATGCGTCTTAGATGGGACCAAGTGCCGGACTTCTTGATAGATTATCAAGAATTGTGTGAGAACACTTATATGGAAGTGCTAAAAAAGATAAAGTGTAGATAAAAAGAGCATAGGATATTACTAAAGGTTAAGTTTGTTATGTTCGTGATACGTTGAGAATTATTTTAGGTAAGCAAGGTTTTAGAGGTTAGATAATTAGGAAATAATGTATTTTAGATACTTACCTGTTGTTTAGAGTTAAGTTTGTTCCATTTTTAGTTTGATTTCCATAAAATGTAGTCATATCTAAGGTAAATGCTAATTGTCAAAACGTGACGTTTGGTTACCAACTCAAATCTAGTATGTGACTAGATCAGAACGGTAACCATGACAACGGGAAAATAAACAACGAAAAACGCTATAAAAAGCGAGCGCTCCGCGATTTGGAACTCCGCATGTAAAACTTTTATAAAACAAGCAGATAAGAAATTTTTATTAAAGAAAGGTTATTTAGTACGACGAGGTATTTTCATTAAGAAAGAGACATTTTATTGGATCCTGAATACCTGTATTCTTTTTCCTTATCAACTGAACCAACGACATAGACGACGCTTCCAGGTAGGGTATACGTGACAACACAAATAAAAATTTTTATTTAAATACCGGACAACGGGAGACGTTTAGGTATTGTCGAAGGGCACCTCTCTCTTGTGAAAGAATTGAGGCACATGCGTGATCGGCAGTACAGAACGTCCCCCTTTTGACAGTATACATCGGGTAGGGCAAGAGGTCCACCGACCCTTTTTTTTAGACCAGAACCCGTCCGCAGAGAATGCACCGGAGGCACCGCAGCCATTTAGGCTTATTGTGCTCGCCCTGGTTCTTTTATCGCAGCCATTCAGTGAGGCATGTCCCCTGCACCAACTGGTGCAGGTTTTTCACTGAACTATCATAAGATGTCCGAATGTGCGCTGTCTGCGATTTGACAGCGCATCACATCTACACAGAATGTGCATTGCTGTCTCTGGTTCTCCATTGCAGAGTCTGCAATTTAGATCCCCATTGAATTTGCCGATCCTCTACAGATGCTCCTTAATAATCAGGTGTCCTGTTAGCAACCCCGTGGTGATTTTGAGTTGCGCCCTGCTTAAAAGCAAAAGTTCTGCAGCTCTCTTTTTGCAAGGTCCTCTAACGAAGGTCTTGCTATGGCGATGTCATGGCCTGCTCAGCCAGTATTTGTTATGTTCCTCGCTTATCCAGTCACTAATAAAGCCCCGAATAGCGTTTTTAGTTATGCCTAGGACAGGTTCAGGGCCAAAATATGCCATACCCGCACCCTGCCTGGCTAGTTCATCGGTCCGTTCTCTGCCGATAATTCCCCGATGACCTGGCACCCACACCAGCGTAACGCAGTTGTATTCCGCAAGGTCATTGAGCTCACTTAAACATTCCCACACCAATTTGGAGAAGATCTTTGGGCTCACCAAAGCCTTCAAAGCCGCCTGGCCATCGGTTAGGATGAAGATCCGCTTATTTGTGTAAGCCCTCCTTTTATTGTCCCGCGCACATTGTAGTATGGCGCATATTTCAGTTTGGAATACTGAGGCAAATTGTCCCAGAGGGAAGCTTAACTTCTCCTTTGGTCTATGCCCGTATATTCCAGACCCAGCACCAGTCTCAGTTCTTGAGCCGTCCGTATACCAGATCAGACTTCCAGGAGGAAAGTTCTGTTCAGATTCCCGATGCTCAACAGATTCATTAATTTGTATCTTGAAGAGCAGGTTTATGTTACCTTTGGGGACCATATAGTCCGTCCTCATATCGAGTAGAGGACCCCTTATGCTACCAACGATACTTGTATGACCCGTGCTTATTTTAAGTGGGTGACATGAATGCTGCAATCTGTGGAATCCTCGTCTTGCCTCTTCCATTATCACAATGTGTAAGGGAGGGAGGTTTAGAAGAGTTTCCATTGCAGCGGTGGGCGTTGTGCTCATCGCCCCCGTAATGCCTAGGCAAGCAAGTCTTTAGACCTTGCTCAGTCTAAGTTTGGTGGTTTCCTGCTTGACCTTGGGCCACCACACCGAGGCCGCATAGATTATTGTGGGTCTAACCATTCTGGTGAGCATCCAATGTACCATTCTTGGTTTTAATCCCCACGTACTATCGTAGGCTCGTTTGGCCACTGCGAAAGTGGTCATCGATCGCCTAATTATCTTGTCTAAGTGTTGGTTCCAGGTAAGTTTGGAATCAAAAATCACTCCAAAGTACTTTACCTCCCCCGACAAGGCTATTTCATTTGCACGAAGACGCAGAGGACCTAAAACCCTCTAGGTTTCTCCTTCGAGTGAATGGCACAATGGCGGTTTTTTGAGGACTGATACTCAGACCTTCCTCCCCGGCCCACCTTGTTACTACATTCAGGGCCACCTGCATTCGGTCCCTGACAGTGTTATTGAATTTCCCTTGTACGGGTATTACTAGATCATCGGCATACCCTAAGGAAACAAAGCCTTCACCGCTAAGTCGTCTCATAAGCCCGTCCATGACGAGGTTCCACAACAGAGGGGACAGTACACCCCCCTGCGGACAGCCCCCCGCCTCCCCGGCTATCAGAGTGTCGTCCAGTAGTGATGTGTATACCACCCTTCCTTTGAGCATGCAGTCAATCCACCTGCAGCAAATTTCTTCCACCCCTCTACCCCTTAGGGCAGTGGTGATGGAGTCGAAGGATGTATTGTCAAAGGCCCTTTCGATGTCTAAAAAGACAGCCAAGAGGAGCTCTTTATTTACCAGAGATTTCTCCACCCTCCAAGTGAGATGATGGAGTGCTGTCTCAGTAGATAGACCTGTTGAATAGGCAAACTGGTTCTGGTGTAGGGGTCTAGCGACCAGAACACCACCCCTTATATGCCCATCAAGTATTTTCTCCATCGTCTTTAGTACAAAAGATATAAGACTAATGGGTCTAAAGGCTTTTGCCTGAATGTAGTCCACTCGACCAGTTTTTGGTATGAATACCACTCTGATCAGTCTCCACACTCTTGGAAAATAGCCTAGAGCCAGACAGGCCCTTAAAATCATGCAGATTCTGATGAGCAGAACGTCCGAGCCTTTCTGTAGCATGGCAGGTATTATCCCGTCCGGACCCGGGGATTTGTAACTATCAAATGAGTTTATTGCCGACCCTTGTGAAAGGCGAGGTGACATGACCGACTTGTAATACCTGGTGTTCGCTTTGTACGGATCTGTATCGTCGAAGGGCGCCTCTCTCTTGTGAAAGAATTGAGGCACATGCGTGATCGGCAGTACAGAGCGTCCCCCTTTTGACAAGTATACATCGGGTAGGGCAAGAGTTCCACCGACCCTAGTGAAAGGCGAGGTGACATGACCGACTTGTAATACCTGATGTTCGCTTTGTACGGATCTGTATCGTTGAAGGGCGCCTCTCTCATGTGAAAGAATCGAGGCACATGCGTGATCGGCGGTACAGAGGTTCCACTTTTAACAAAATATACATCTGATAGGGCAAGAGGCCCACCGACCCTTGTGAAAGGCGAGCTGACATGACCGACTGTTATTTTGGCACAGATAACAACCTTTTCGATAATTTTTTTTTATTTCTTTTTCTGACACATACGGACGCATATACATTTCACACTGACAGTCCCTTCCCCTCCCCCTCACATTTCTGTGTTTGTCATTGTATGTGTCCGCCAAAATGGGCCATAATACGAGAAGTGGGTAATTCCGAGCGACCCAAAGAGAAACCCTGAGAGAAAGACAAAAAGAAAGCAGACACATACCCACATACATAAAGACAACAAAAAGGAGCCCCATAATATAATAATTTTGGCACCGCAACTTGGACTCTTACTCAACATTACAATACGTTACGGCACGCAAAGAGACTTGCTATAATTACTTGATTTATTTGTCGAATCAGGTTTCGAAAAGCTTGAAGTTGCATGGGGGCAGTAACTTAATTCCCGCTCAGGCAATTTCGGCCTGAAGAATTCACAAAATGGAAGACACTCACAAATAAACGATGTGCACCCCCTGTGTTCAGCCAAAATACTGGCGGTCGCTACAAAATCCCCTCACGTTTCGGGGTCGACACTAGAAGGGGGTTGTTAAAAGAAGACAGTCGAATTACTCCGGGGATGAGTTTGTTTATTTGTGCACTATTTTGAAACAATTTCAAATGTAGCTAGATGAGAGTAACTTTGTTCCACTTTGTACTATACTCGGTGTTTCGGTAAAATTTGTAGAACGCGACGTTGACGAGGGTTTCTCGCCGACAATAATATACGTATAGAATAATATCATCATGCGCACATGTCGTAAAGACGAGGGAAGTATAACATGCACTTTGAAAACCTTATTATCGTGTCCACAGCGCCACAGCGAAAAAGAAAACATCTGCAAATTAGCCTACGTGTTCCAATTTCGTTCTTTGAAGATAAGCAAAGTGTAATAAACTGCGTGGTGACTTTCTTTTTGACGTAATTCACTCGCAACGAATACATATAAAATTGACCCAGCGCTGGTGTGTTATTTCATCTTCCATTATTGAAAGCGGAAATCTAAGCTCGCGTCTTGCTAAACCCCCGACGACTGGTCCCTGAATATTTCAGAGCTTTTCATTGCGACGGATCGTAAAGAGCCCCCGCCCTCGAACCTCGATCAAATATACATCAAGCGACCGAAGAAGATACAACCACAAGCCGTAACCTTGAAGTAGGTATGAAATTAAAAACTCGTCCTGCGGTTTAACTTTAATACACAAAAACGGAATCCGTTAAGTCCCCCCCGACTTTATCGGATGTATAATAGATCTCGGAGCGCGGAAAATCCTGGCCGTAAGCAGTAATTTACAATGAACGGAAATATTCCGGGGGGATAAATCAGATTTGCGCGCTTCTTGTCTTTCTCTTTTCTATAAACGGCGAGATTTATATTTGATTTTGGGAAAAGTAAGGAGCGACTGAAAAAAGTCGTAAAAATTTCAGCGCTCTGGAGAGTTATGTTTTCATACGTGAAACCGGCGAGATTTATTAGTGGTACCTGGCGCAGGGATCAGGGGGGTTGGGCATCACCCAAAAACCGCGTGCAGGAAACACATTATGCGGATTTGCTTGCATGGGAATGTCGACGCGAGTTGCCATGAAAAACAGTTGTATTCGGTTCGATATTAGACGATAATAATACAGAAAGCTTCTACCTGTCCGCGTCCGGGTTTGTCCCCGGATTTAACGCGCGTTGTTTTCATTCAATTATCGCCCCCGATATAAATTCTATTAGCGACGATGTCTCGAGCGAAGTTATTTATTTCCACTGACGTTTTGTTTAATATTGTTCCAGTTTTGAATAGCAACACAATGGTACGGGACCATTTGCTCGCATCATGACCGATCCCCTCAAGGATAATGAAGCTAAATAATGCTCGGAGGAGATAATGTAATGGAGGTAAGAAAATTTCAGGCGCCTGCATGAGGAATTCGTTCTTTCTTTGATTGTGCCGCCGCCGCCGGAAATTGCAGTAAAAATATCGCCGACGCTTCGAAGACGTGAATTAATTCTGCAATCTGAAACCGTAATTCCTAGCCGGGGTAGTGTTCGTTCATCACGCAGGTGAATAATGAACTAATATTGTCTGCTGAGTTCTGTGCAATAGACGAATGATGGTAGTACCTCGGGTCGTAATTTGCTGGCGAGAGGAGAACTCGGCGACAATGATTGTGTAAATTTGCAGCTCACATTTAATGACAAAGTACGAAGATTATTCACTTCCCTCTAATATTGAAATAAGTAAGTCCATTCTTCACGTTTTAACATTTTTTATTCACAAATTAACATTGTCAATCGCACTGTATACTCTAGTTAAATGAAAAATAGTGGCGCCATCTAACGACCACCCCATAGAAATTACAGTTACTTTTTGACAACGCAAGATGGCAGTTTCATTAAATACGACTTATAAAGTTGGTCGTTAGATGTCGCCAGCGAAACTGGTGGAAGTTTCAAGTAATGTTATCTTTTTCGGACAAGGAATTGCTCAGAAACAAACTAGTTCTAGTGAATGCGTTGCCGTTTTCTAATTGCGAGCTACAAGCACTTGAGAACTCGTAACTGAACTACACTTTCAAGATTATAATCGGAAGGCTACTTCAAATTAAATTACAACGGCGTCAAGTACACATTTACGTAACAGAGCCCCTTGACGAATAAAAATAAAGCCGCATTAGTTTATGATTGGCTACCGGATCGCATCCTCAGATTTAGCAGCTAAGGTAACCCCTGGAGTAAATACACAAAGACTGCCTCCCGACGAATGAGATACAGTTCTGGTTATCTGTGGTTCGATTACATCTTTAGACCAATGAAGCAGAGTTACTTCACTCTCGCTTCGTGCAGACATTGTCAGGAGCAACCCAAAGTCTTCTGTGCAGTCTTTGTCGGAAATATTCTGTGTTAACATTGCTGAAAGCACATACAAGTCTTCTGTATGTACGTACTTTGTCAGAAGCATCCACCACCACACACATCTCTTGTGCAGCCATTGTCGGATCGCATCCTCAAATTTGGCAACCCCTGGAGTAAATACACAAAGACTGCCTCCCGACGAATGAGATACAGTTCTGGTTATCTTTGATTCGATTACATCTTTAGACCAAGGAAGCAGAGTTACTTCACTCTCGCTTCCAAGACTTCCGTGCAGACATTGTCAGGAGCAACCCAAAGTCTTCTGTGCAGTCTTTGTCGGAAATATTCTGTGTTAACATTGCTGAAAGCACATACAAGTCTTCTGTATGTACATACTTTGTCAGAAGCATCCACCACCAAACACACCTCTTGTGCAGCCATTGTCGGATCGAATCCTCAAATTTGGCAGCTAAGGCAACCCCTGCAGTAAACACACAAAGACTGTCTCCCGACGAATGAGATACAGTTCTGGTTATCTGTGATTGGATTACATCTTTAGACCAATGAAGCAGAGTTACTTCACTCTCGCTTCGTGCAGACATTGTCAGGAGCAACCCAAAGTCTTCCGTGCAGTCTTCGTCAGAAATATTCTGTGTTAACATTGCTGGAAGCACATACAAGTCTTCTGTTTGTACATACTTTGTCAGAAGCATCCACCACTACACACACCTCTTGTGCAGCCACTGTCGAGAGGTCACTCTCACTCCACAAATTCATCGGCATCATCGAAGCCTGCCGTTCTAGAAGAGAAGAAGAGGAACACACCAGTATTCGAATCGTTTTTGTTTTTTAAACGGCACCTCCTTCTTCGTTTTATCCCAAAAAAAATCCCAAACAAAAATTTGGAAAGCTTGAGGATGTTGGTTCAGGCCCATTTGAAAATTTCACTGAAATCGAATATTTTCTGTCGGTTGTCTTTTGTTTTCTGCGCGCGCGCGTGTGTGTGTGCGTTCTTCATGAGACTTTTGAACATTTGCTTCTCGTTCGCTTGCTATTCGTTTTTTCTTTTGTTTCAATGAAAAAGAAACGAATGTCATACTCCTTGTTCTCTTTTTTCTTTGATGGAACAAAACGTATTTTTTTTTCAGAAAAATTGATCGTCTTTTGTTTTATTTTTAGGCGCTATCGAAGAATAGTTGCTTCTACGCGTTTTTAAAAAAAGGAAACGAAAATGTGACCCTTTTAGAAAGTAACAGAAATTGAATATTTTCCGTCGATCGTCTTTTGTTTTCTTTTTAATAAGCATGCGATGGTTCTTATAAATATTTGCTCCACACTCGTTTGTTGTTTGTTTTTTCTTAGAATGCGACGTTCGCGTAACTACTCAAGTGGTTTTGGTTCTTTTGAAAAATTGACGAAAATCAAACTCTTTGGCTGCTTTTTGGTACTCGGATTCTCTGCCGTGTAGCAAGTTTGGTACTCAGAGAACCCGAGAACCAAAAGGCAACCTGAAGAAAGCCTGAAGACTACATCAATGTTTTTGTCGGTTGTCGTTTGTTTCCTACGAGTATTTTTTTTTTGTTTGTGACGAAGGACGGCTGATGCACAATCGATTTTCTGTTGGTGTTTATTTTTTAAAATTTTTCTTGAAAAAACAAAGAATATAAAGACGATGGCTTAATTAATTCATTGCGTAAACGATCGTCATTTTGTTTCTTAAGTTTCTGATGAAAATTACACAATCGATCGTCATTTGTTTATTACGTTCTTGATGAAATAAAATCATATCAAACGTAAATGTGAAAATATATGTATATTATACGTATTTATAAAATGTCTTCTGTACACCTATTGTCAGAAGCATCCACCGCCATACACACCTCTTGTGCAGCCATTGTCGAGAGATCACTCTCACTCCACAAATTCATCGGCATCATCGAAACCAGCTGATGTAGAAGAAGAGAAGAGACTTTAAGAGCTACCACACACTTCATACGTTGGAGGAAAGGAACATCGCAAAAAACATGTCGCCCTGGAAGAATTCTCACGCACTCCACAGTCTACCTACACCGTTACGTCATCGCCTCGGATCTCTCTCTCTGGATAAGACACAAATTCGAAGCAATAAACGCATAATAATAGTAGTTTCCGAGCACCCACCGCCATACACACCTCTTGTGCAGCCATTGTCGAGACATCATTATCACTCCACAAATTCATCGGCATCTTCGAAGCCAGCTGTTGTAGAAGAGGAGAAGAGGAACATACCTGATATTCGAATCGTTTTAAAGAGCTGCCATACACTCCGCACATTGGAGGAAATGAACATCGCAGAAAACATGTCGCCCTGGAAGAATTCTCACGCACTCCACAGTCTACCTATACCGTTACGTTATTGCCTCGAATCTCTCTCTCTCCGGACGTGAAACAAATTCGAAGCGATAACCGCATAATAATAGCAATTTCCGAGCAGTCTTACCAGTTTCAGAGCAGTTAAAATTCGTTTTTAAATAACAGATACCAGTTTATAGATACGACCTGTCCTGGTGGTCAGCAAATTTGATGGGAGGGCAAATTTCTCCAATCACCGACGGCTAACTCTTGGAGATCATGCGGAACCCCGAAGCAAAGGGGTAGAATTTTAAAATAAAGTAAAACTCATTAGTAACGTACACTTGTTTTTATTTATAAGCAACGTTGACACGTTAAACAATACATAAAGAATATCGGACAGACAAGAAATATCCAAGCAACGTGTCCAAAATGAAGTTAAACTAAAAGCAAGCCGACCTGCATCTCAACTTTAATAATAATAATAATGCTATATAATTTCGTACCAGCACCCTTTCAAAGATGACTATACAGAATGTACTAACGGACGCACAAAATAAATAAATAAATAAAACTAATCATCCGACCTACGCATATCCCAAAAACGAACGTTCAAGTCTTGTGTCCGTCGAGGTTAGGAATCCTCAAAGCGTTCCGTCAAACACGTGACAGATATTGCTCCGTTTTAACGAAAAAGCGAACACCAGGAGGGAGTCACTCTCACTTACCACTTCGATGGCGTTAAAGTGGTATCCTCTGTGGTTCAGGTAACCAACCTTAAGATGGCTGACCAAAACGGCTAGCATACGCCATTAACCGAGACGTTTCACAACGATGCCCCCATAGGTTTCTCTAGCATGCCTCCGGTTGCCAAACTCCGGTAAAGCGTCCGGAACGTCATGGGGGTGGACAGAAGACGGAATAAGATAATATAAAATATACCAAAAAGAAGGAGGAAAAAAGAAACCCTAGATAAAGGAAAACACGAATTACGAAACAAACAGTGCACGACATGACCACCTACCGTAGAATCGACGGACAGGTTTGGAAAGGCCCGCAAAACGAAAGACCGCGAACAATTCACAACCGGATTATTACATCCGTTTACTTCTTCACTCCAGAACAAACACAGTTTCAAGAAAATTTAACCAAAAGCGAGAACAATTCTCCATGCGGTCTGTTTACCAAGCGAATAGCAACTTTTAGTCAGGCAGCTTACAATGCGCAAGGTTTGGGGTGAGAAGAAGAATCACATGTTTTGGATGGGCGAATAGCAAGTCTAAAATTCAAACGAGCGTCTACCCGGGACAGACTCATTACAACGAAGAAGGGGTGTACGGAGGCGGCTCCTTTGGGGGTCAGAGCTCCAAGGGATCAAACGGTGATGCGACCGCGTTTCCGCCAATATACAGAATGACCCAAAAATGTAACAAGATAGCAGCTTTCGAGGAGTTAAAACCTGTACTGCACGCATTTCACGCATCTTAGATTTACAGAATCGCTCGATAAACAAATGACTGACTGACTCGTTCCACACTTACACTTACACTTTATCCCCGACTGAATTCATTTTTGAGTTTTTATCATAACGAGAGAGAGAGAGAGAGATTCAAACTTTATTAAGAAAAATGTACACAGATATAAACAAACCATGGTACTGGATACAGAGGTGCAGACGGATTTTCGGAACTTGATCGCACACTATGACATTATTCCACGTTCAGACAATGATCACACTTCCGGTCTTTGGATGATGTGTGCCTCTAAATTCAGTAACAGGCCTGTTACTGTTGTTAACTGCAACAAAAATCTACGTGAAGGATCAAGTTGTGACTTGACGCACACGTGTTCCAAATAGGTGTTTATGGGTCATCAGATTTAAATAAACAAACTTCTTTACAGAATACCGGCTTCTTAGGCAGGTGTTTGTGAGTAACCTCAGGGATTGTTTGAAGAGGCAACGTGCAGACGGTCTTTTCGTTGCAAGGTTAATCTCAGCACCATGAGGGCGAAGCCGTCTTTGAAGAGGTCGCGCGCTAGCGAGTATTTGTTTATCTTAACTTGCGAAATGGTTTACTTTTTCGAAAAATATCGAAGGAATAAGCAAGAAATTTATCAATTATTTAAAGGATAAGATGATTTTTGAAAACAATATTTACGCTTTTCTCATCGCATAAATACTCCTCTGCCCCTGATTGAAAAGTCGTGCACACCTCTCCCTCGGGATTAATAATTTTTATTTTGCGACAGCTCGATTAGATTTTTTTTTTTTTACAAAGTTATAAATAGCTTGTAACCGTATTTCGCTCTATATTGCTCAGCCTTTATGATCGTACCGCAGAATAAAAATAAAATGTAATTAATTTCCTAAAAAAAAAAAAAAATGTGGGAATAAATTTCCATTGAATTAAAAAAGAGATGAAGCAAACCGCCTCCAACCATTCATATTTCAAGATGAATATCTTAAGATGAACCTTGCCGAAAGAAATTAAAATCTTTTCGTCTCGCGACGCGAGTGGGACGTCTTGGCCTGAAATCTGCTAGGTTGTATTAAATTCCGTAATGAAACAGAATCTCTTTTATTTCAGGGAATAACTGCGCGTTAACGCGCTTAAATTAAAAAGTGCGATGAAATCTTCCTTGAAAATTACTGGCCCGAACAAATTATTAAATACGTTTTTGTTTTTAAAATAAAATGTTCGTCTACATGGACTTCATAAAATTGCTATTCGATATTTTTTTTTAAAAACAAACTATTACTTCCTATTAGGGATGCCTAAGAGAATTGAATTTTTAAAAGCGAAGCATTTTTGCAATATTAAATTAATAAAATCGTGAACTTCCAGCTTTGTCGTACGCAAGCCCAACTTTTAATAAATTCTGTAAGCATCTTTTTCATCCTTCGAGTATGACATCGCCTCCTCATCAGTTTCCGTTGCATGCTTTCGCTTATTGTAGAAACAACAAGCTGACGGGGAATGCTTTTATAAGCGACGTTAAAATTTCATTACGCTCCGCCATCCACGGCAGTTCCAAAATTCCGTGTACGTCTTGCGTCGTTTAATTTTTCAAAAGAATGCCTTATTTATCGTCGGGGCTTTTAAAACGGGCGGACTTCTTTTTAATGCGAAACGGCGAACGTTTCAGGATAACGAGATGCTTTCTTTACGAGAGGGTGCAGTAAAAATTATGTCGGCGCTTATGCACTTCCCGCTTAATAATTTCTTTTATTCGCGAATAAATTCAGCTTGTGGAATTTAATTGCGACGTTTACAGTCTTTTAAGCACGACTATCATCGAATAATGGACGAGGTTTAACGTACGTTCGAAAAGTATTCAACACACGTAACGTACGTGCGGATGTTTCAGTCACGTTTCTCTTTATTTTAATATCGGTGCTTTCAATTAAATTCCTAATGGTTTAGATGCTTTTTTTTTTCTCCTAAAGGTGAATTTTGTGCAAAGACTTGGCAACCGCATAGGCAAGCATGAAACGCAGGGTACGTTCGTGCACATTCAAGCTGAATTTTTAGAATCTGTTTTAGTGTTGTTTTGAAGTAAGTACTCAAAAGAAAAGTAGGTAAGTATTAAATTGGGTAATCAAGTTATTCGTAAGGAATATTATCCTAGAAATTGTGAGCTTCTTTTGGAAGAGTGGTCTTTATGTCCTGGGGGTGATCATACTTTTGATCTTGTCTTTGTAAAGTGGCTCACGTTCCGTCCTCGGATTTGTAACTTTAGATCTTTGAGGCAAATCCTTAAGATCATCGTCAAAGTGGAGCGTGTACTTTATTTATCCAGTGCTCTCATAGGTCAAGATGCGGATGTTGGTTACAGTTGGGTCACGTGCTACTTTTCATTCATAAATTAACATTGTCAATCGCACTGTATAATCCAGTTAAATGAAAGTGGCGCCATCTGACGGCCATCTCATAGAACTTACAGTTACTTTCTGACAACGCAAGATGACAGCATTGAAATTCGAATTAAATACGACTTATAGAGTTGGTCATCAAATGTCGCCAGTAAAACTGATTGCGCGTCAAAAATCGGAAATTTCAAGTTTCAAGTAATGTTATGTTCGTCCGACAAGGAATTGCTCAAAAGCAAACTTGAGAACTCGTAATTGAACCACACTTTCAAGATTATAATTGGAAGGCCACTTCAAAAATAAATTGATACGGCTTGAAGAGGCGACACTTGTCAAAAAAGAACGATTCAAGTACAATTGACAAACACGCACAAAGCGCCATGTAGACATTTACGTAACAAAGCTCTTTGACGAATTAAAGTGAAGCCGCATTCGTTCTTGATTGGCTATAGGATTGCACCCTCGAATTTGGTAGCTAAGTCTACCCCCTGACGAATGAGATACATTATCTGGTAATGGTTATCTGTGAGTGGAGTACATCCTCAGAGCATAGAAGCAGAGTTACTTCACTCCCGCTTCCAAGCCTTCCGTGCAGACATTGTCAGGAGCAACCCCAAGCCTTCTGTGCAGTCATTGTCGAAAGCACATACAAATATTCTGTGCTAACATTGCCGGAAGCACATACAAGTCTTCTGCATGTACATCCTTTGTCAGAAGCATCCACCACCACACACACACTCTTGTGCAGCCATTGTCGAGAAGTCACTCTCACTCCACAAATTCATCGGCATCATCGAAGCCTGCTGTTGGAGAAGAGGAACACACCAGTATTCGAATCGTTTTTGTTTTTTTAATAAACAGCACCTCCTTCTTCGTTTTATCCCAAAGAAAAATACCCAAACAAAAATTTGGAAAGGCTGAGGATGTTGGCTCTGGCCCTTTTGAAACTTTCACTGAAATCGAATATTTTCTGTCGGTTGCCTTTTGTTTTCTGCGCGCGCGCGCGTGTGTATGTTCTTCATAAGAAAAAGGCGATTTAAGTATTAAATTGTTAAGAATTATCTGTGCTATATTTCTCCAAATGAATAATGATTATAGATTTGAAGTCTGAAGATACCAATTCTGCTTCTGACTCGTTCCACCAATGATCGATGAAACGATGGGTAGCTAGATTATTCATGAATAGTGAAATTGCGCATCTTCAGCTTTTGTTTGAAGTAGAATCTGTTAGCGTCGTTGATAGGGCATAGCTTGTGAGCCTGCACATCCATAACAAAAACGTGGAACTCACCAGTGATAGCCTTCTGTTTATCGTTTTTTTTTTTGGAGTCGAGCTTGATCCCTTATCTTATCTTCGTCAACGTTGTCAACTTGACGTCCAACACAAACGTTGCACTGATTTTTCTTGGGGTTAAGCAGTGCCAAATTCATTTCTTCAAACATTTCCAAAAAGAAGCAATTACTGAGAGCTGTTTCATTATTTTCTTCAAAAGTTGTTTTGTGTAGTCCATACGGCTGGGCTTTTGATGTATAAAGTCAGCATCCAAGTACAACTTCTTGTTGTCTTTTCGACAGCAATGAGACAGTATCTTCGGTAGATTAGTCAAGAGTGACGTGAGGTACGTCTTTTGTTTACCTAGAGTCGTTCGCTTTTCAGTATCTACGACTGGCATTGATAGTCTCCTTAGACGAATGCATACCATGACTGTTTAAAGAGCACCAATTTGGAACCATACGATCTTTTCCCAAGGTGGGTAAAAGCATTTTCGTACAAACTTGTTTAATTTCATTGCCAATCCGCAAAAAGAAATAGTTATAAGTGAAAGATTCTCCAGAAACGAATTTCCTTTACTTTATAAACATTTAATAAAGCCATTAATCAGCGAAACGGATTTAATTAAAACATCTGCCCGCATAAAAATAACACTTTTGCTTCGTGTGATAAAAAAAAAACTAATGTTCATTTGGTTAGTAGATGACATCTGTCAACGTTTTTAATATTTCAAAGTTCGTGTCAAAATAAATTTGGCAAATATCACTGTGACAAAGAAATCTCGTAGATTAGGCGCATTTACGAAACAACTTTTTCTTAATTTGGCGATTATGTTTAGTAAACTAGTCAGTCAGGTGATATTTACTCTAGAAATGTCAACTTTGACAGCTGACGCAAAGGTAATGGTTGACAAATATTTAATGTTAATTGCAATTTGAGCAGTAATTAGTTAAAAATGATTTCATGGCCACCTAGGACTACAATCATTGTTGGATACCCGTTATAAGAATTTCTTTTTTTCCTTCGATATGGTTCCAATTTATTTTTGTCGATAGTACGCTTTTGTTTTCATGAATGACTAGAGAATTTAGTGAATCATTTTGAAGCGCCATCTGACGACCACCCCATAGGAGTTACAATTACTTCCCGACAAAGAGTAGCCGTTAGATGGCAGCATTAAAATTTGATCAAACATAACTTATGGGGTTAGTCGTGAAATGTCGCTAACGAAATTGGTTACGCGTCGAAAATGTATTGTTACGGTGGAGAACTTTGCTAAATTCATTTTTAGTTTTTGGATCAGCCTGTATATTGGGAGAAACGTGGTCGCACCTTCGTTTAATCTTTTGAAGTTTTGACCGCCAAAGGAGCCGCTTCCGTACACCCCTTCTTTGTTTTATTGGGTTTGTCCCGGGTAGACACTCGTTTGAATTCTAGGCCTGCTAAGCGCCTATCCGAAACATGTGATTCTTCTTCCCACCCCAAACCTTGCGCATTGTAAGCTGCCCAACTAAAAGTTCGTGGCAGTCTTGTTGCTGTTCGCATGGCAAACAGATCGCATGGAGAATTGTTCTCGCTTTTGATTAAATTTTCATTAAACTGTGTTTGTTCTGGAGTGAAAAAGCAAACGGATGTAATAATCCGGTTGTGAATTGTTTGCTGCCTTTCGCTATACAGGCCTTTCCACACATGTCCGTCGATTCTACGGCAGGTACGTTTTTGGTTACGTTGTGCACTGTTTGGTTTGTAATCTAGGTTTTTTTTCTCCTTCTTTTTGGTATATTTTAGATTATCGTATTCCGTCTTCTGTTCACCCCCACGACGTTTCGTACGCTTTACTTGAGTTTGGTAACCGGAGGCAAGCTACGGGGGCGTCGTTGTGAAACGTTTCGATTAATGGCGTATGCTAGCCGTTTTGGTCCACCATCTAAGGATTGGTTACCTGAACAAAGAGAGGATACCACTTTAACGCCATCGAAATGGTAACTGAGAGTGACTCTCTTCTGGTGTTCGCTTTTTCGTTGAGTTTGAGGATTCCTAACATCGACGGACACAAAACTTGGACGTTCGCTTTTGGGATATGAGAAGGTCGGATGATTAGTTTCATTTATTTATTTGGTGCGCTGACGTTGTAAAATGTGGGACTTAACGCAAGGGAATCTTTCCAATCACAGTTGACCAGCATGGTGTGCTTTACATCCGGATTCTTCATTAAGTAGATCCATATCCGTTTTTTTCGCATTCGAACTTCTCTCACAGCGATTATTACACTATTTAAACATCGTGACCCACGTCAACTCTAACAGGTGCAGGTGAGATCTTACTTGCACAAGTTCCACTTAAAGGTAATTTTTGCATTTCGTTGGACCGCTGCTCTTTCTTAACCAGGGGCGTATCGTAATTTCAGGGACAATATTTGATTAATTATCGAAAAATAAATAAACATTTTTCTCATAATCTCAGACTCGGATTTTTTTATTGATTTCATTTTGTCGGTCCATTTCACAGTCACGCTGTATTAAGGATGCATTGTGAAGAAAGTGACGGACAGGAAACAGAAAAAGAGAAAGGCCGAAAGTTGGATGGAAACGACAGGTAGAGGAAGACTCAAAGGAAATTGGATGCAGATGATGGGAGAAGACCGCCAGAAGTATGAAGGAATAGTTCGATAAATCTGAGCTCTTTCATAGAAAGAGCCCAGATTGATGGTGATGGGCGTGAGTGAATAGCACTGTCAAGTCGCTCCAGTATTTATCGCGGTTTTTTAAGTGTATTTCGGCTTAATTATACATTTTTTATGTGCATCCTGTACATATTTTGATTCTTTATCTAGTGGTGTAACTTTGAAACAGCGACATTGACTCTCTAAAGTGATTTTTGTGCTTAATTGATAATAAATCGTTGCCCGAATTTGTGCAGTGAACTTTCACCCACGTTATTGTCGGTCGTGTCCAGTTTTTCCTCTACAATGGGCAAAAACGTTCATAGCACAGTTAGCACGGTTTCTCTGGACGAAAGTACTATGGAACATTTAATTACTCAAATATCTGCCGGGGTGATTTCGTCGATCCAAAAAGACATTGACAAAAACTTTGAAGTCTTCACTGAAACTTTTACTGAACTTAGTGGTGTAACTAAAAGTACACGTCACGATGTTGAGCAAGCTAAACAAAGGATTGACAGCCTTGAACAGTACGAGAGACGGAACAATCTTAGGCTGTTTGGCGTACCAGAAACTGTAAATGAAAACACAGACAATCTTGTCATCTCGATATTTAATGATAAGTTAGGCATCTCCCTGTCTCTCCAGGATTTCGAAAGATCTCACCGCGTCGGACGCATGAAACAAGGTGCAATTCATCCTAGAGCAATCATTATCAAATTTAGCTCGTACCGAACTCTGTCTTTGATTTGAAAAAGAAATTCAAGGTTCAAAATTTGTTCTGCGAGAAGACCTTACACAACTACGACACCTTGCATTTCGACAATTACTTCAAAAATTTGGCTCCGGTAATGTTTGGACGCGCGATGGCATTTTGTTTTGGAAAGAAAAAGGGAAGTTGCACAAGATTCGTGATGATTTTACCTCGCTGTTGTCTGATAGGAAGGCGCCTGCAGCAGATATCTCAGATATTTCTGTCAGTGAATAAAATACACTTAATTGTAAACATACTTCTAGTTATTTCATGAACTAGACGTCTGCTATTTAATGTCCTTTAAAATTGCAACATTTAATGTACGGTCACTGTTTATAGGTTTTTAGAGTTTACGGATCTTGTTTTGTCTATGAACTTCGATATGATAAGAGTTACAGAAACTTGGCTGAATAAGAATGATGTTCAAATACCGAATTATAACTTAATAAGAAGGGATCGGAGTGGAAGAGGTGGTGGTGTAGCCAGCCTTTTATATAAAATCTATTTTGCAATATAATACAATAAATTTTGACTACGGTGGAGTCTCGGAGCAGCTCTGGGTGAGTCTTAAATTACATAAGAAAAAATTTGGGGTGGGTGTTATATATCGTCCTCCTAATTCTAATTTTTCACAAACTATGAACGAACTGGAACTTGTAATTATTTCTGTTTTACCTTCCGTAGATGATATAATCTGTATGGGAGATATTAATGTCAACCTTTTTAATATGACCAGTACTTATGCTACCTGTCTTTCCAATTTTTTTGACTCTCATGGTCTTAGTCAACTGATCAGTGATGTCACCAGAGTAACAAGTTATTCCAGCACGCTACTTGACCTCATATTTGTTAGTGACCCTAATTCAGTTTCTAATGTTGATGTAATCGATGCAAATGTAAATAAATACTACTACAGCTTTATTGAAAGTTACTAATGATATCTTAAAAGCAACCGATAAAGGAGAATTATCTGTTTTGATATTACTGGACTACTCTAAGGCCTTTGATACTATTAATCACAAACTGTTGGCCGCAAAACTTCATTATTTTGGACTATCTGATGGTTCGATGCACTTTCTGAGCTCCTATCTGCACAGCCGATCTCAAGCTGTTACTTTTAATAACGTTTCTTCAACTTATCAGCCTATACACTCAGGTACGCCTCAAGGCTCAATTATAGGTCCTCTCCCGTTTATAATTTACACTGCTGATTTGCACTCTAGTCTAGATTGCAGTTGGCACTGTTATGCAAGACGACACGCAAATCTACCATCACTTTCACATTTCTGATTTTGCAACCACGGAAAGGCTTATAAATGATAACCTAGAACGTTTACTTATCGTATCAAAAGAGCATTCATTACACGTGAATCACAATAAATCTCAGGCCATTGTTTTTGGCAGCAGTAAGAATCGAGAAAGGGTCGTGGATAGTGTGAATATTTTTGTTGACGGTAACAAAATTTCTTTCTCCAAATGTGTTAATAATCTTGGTCTTGTCTTTGACGAACAATTTCGTTTTATATATCATATTAACAAGCTAACACAGAAATCTTTTGGCGTATTAAAAAGCTTATATTCAGAGAATTCGAAACTCATGCTTAAGATTCATCTTCGATTTAAAGTTACGTGATCATGTAAGCTCTAAATTGATTGACATTCGGTGGTTAAACGTGCAGGACAGAAGGGTGTTGCATTTAGGTTGTTTAATACATAAAATCATTTCAAGTTCCACGCCGAATTACTTAAAGACTTTGCTGACACCACGTAGCCAATTACATGAAATTAATTTGAGACGCACAAGTATACTCGATATACCGAATCACGCCACCTCCTTATTCGAACATTCCTTTACTTTTGTCGGGCCCAAGCTCTACAACTCATTGCCTAAAGAATTACGAAATCAATCGAATTCAGCCTTCAAAAGAAATTTCAAAATTTCACTCTTCCTGAATCAGTGACCAATTACATTAAATTAAAATAAGTTAAAACAATGAAATTAGTTCTTATAATCACTTATTATTTTTCATTATTATTAAGGGTATTACTAGTTTTAATTATTATTAAGAGTATTATTATTTTTCATTATTATTATATTTTTTTTTACTCATTATCAATATTATAATCAATATTATAATTATAGTGTTATGGCGTTGGTTGAGTGGTCGAGCAGCAATTTTGCTGAACTCCGCCAACAGAAATAAAGTCGATATTTATTTATTTATTTATTTAAGTGGAGGAGACATTGCGAAGGAATGTAAATAAATATTCAAAGCATGAGCTCGTCTTATCATAGGTGTCCTGCAAGCTGAAATTTCCCATAATCCCGCAGATGTACAGTCATGAGAGTAAACGTGTTGTAGCTATTAATTAATTTCGACTATGCCATGTTCTATTGAAATGCTGACAATAAATAAAAATTGGTATACTGTCTTTTTTATTTGCGTAGAGTGGCATTAATGAGAACAAATGAGAACCATTTTGTTCCACTCGGTATGTGATTGGCAATTCTTTGCATAAATAAATAAAACAATTATTTAACAAAAACAGAATGCGATGCAAAATAATGCAATGCTAACGAAAGTACCAGCACAACGTGTTTATTCTCGAATTATTGGAGTGTAAGAACCTCGGTTGAATTCCATGGACTTCTGCACCACGCTGGTAATTGGAGAATAAGCACCCCCGAGACTTTGTGAAACCAGAGTTTCGTTTAGTCCTCAGAGCTACTTGTTAATGTGCCTTGTCTTAATAACACCAACGATTGTGACGTACGTTTCGTGTGCATTTACTTAATTCTCTCGTTGGTAACACATTCGTTTTAGATTTTTATTTTTTTTAATTTGACTTGGCGATGTTAAAATTAAAAAAAAAAAAAACTGGTCAGGCAAATAAATTCTATTTAAGTTGAAATTAGGTTTGGGGCTTCAGAATGTTGCGTCGTCACACATTGTGATTATAGCACGCCCGATTCTAATTACAAACCTGTTTTGTTCTCCCCCTCCAGGAGCGTGTATTAATTCGAGTCAACATTTCCCCAGTGTTGATCGCTTCCAAATTTCAGTGTTTCAGTTAAGCTTCTGAACCTATCACGAGCAGACAGTAATGTTCATTCCCCCCCCCCCCAAACCTACGAGTTTAATTCACAGGTCGTCCGAACTTATCGCTAATTAAAGCAAGGAGGGAAAATATAAATTGCAAAGTCTGGAACACGATTTCCGCGCCCCCCCTCGTCGGCAATTAACTGGCGCTGTTGAACCTTCCTCTTCGTGTAACATGTGTCGGTGGCGGAGGGTCATTGCAGGTCGACGTTATGCTAAACATGCAACCGGGTGGGCTATGTAAATTTAATTGATAGCGTAACCACCGCCTTCCGTTTATCTAGCTGCATACACAACGCCCCCGGTTTTGTGCAGATAATCGGACTGAAATGGATCGGCGTGAATTTTATCGCACCCGTTATAATTAGCGTTGGAAAATCTGCATCTGATTCCGAACTCAGAAACTGTACGTCCGATTCGTTTTAGCGTGCACAGTGGAAATCGCTGCAAATAATCTAAATAAATGACCCGTCACGCGAGCATAAAACAACGATGGAGAAGATAGATCAATTACTTTGGCTTGGTTTTTACTACGCAGTCCCTAGCGTAGAAGTTGTTTTACGGCCTCGATAAAGTCGCATGTAATTCAATATCTTGTATCTTCATCAAGAATTAAATCAAAATATTTCCTTAAAGAATCAAGGAATAAGTAACGAACACTTATATTGTCGGCCATCCACGTTAGAAAGATTTTTTTAACGTTTTTCCAAAACTCTCGGATGTTAGTCGAGTTAATTAACAGTCACCCTGTATTTTAAAATCACCTCATATACTTAGAATTAGAAATGAAATAGGTCGATGTAAAATTCATTCTTATAACTGTACAGGGTGGGCCAAATTCGACACTTTTAATAGGAAACTCCTATTTTTAGAAGAGTTAGACAAAAACTGACCTCGGTCCCTGGAGCTCGATTTTTAAGACAAAATTAATGGTGAAGACCGCGTTTCGATATCTTGTACCGTTTAGGAGCTACAGGGCGTTTTTTAAAATTCTACGATTTCTAAAAACCTTCATAACTTTTTTGTTTATGAAAATTTTTGATTTCTGTAAAGACTTCTTTAAGGCACTTTTTCATGCAGAATTCATTGCTCCAAGTTATTTTTTTCAAAAGTGCTCAATATTTGAGATATTAGCTAGAAATTTGATTTTTTATATGGAACACCCTATATATCTTTACATTTCTGAAAAGAGCATAAAATTCTATTTATAAAAATATAAAATACTTGATATTTTATTCAAACAGTTTGTGAAATATAGAGTTTCAAAGTTTTAATCAAAAATTTAATTATTTTTACAACATTAAAGTAGGCTATGGATGACAATAACTAAGCGATTTAAGTTTTTGTAGCTTCCTGGTAGGTCGCTATCAAAATTTTACACAATCTCTTACAGTACTTGCTTTTCTCTTGAATTTTACTATCTCTATAAAATAGACTTAAGGAGATAATTAAACTTTTACGAAAACTACGAGAAATACGACATGTTATAATATTTATATCAACTCAAGACTTCATGAAGTGCCTTTAACTTGTAAGTGTATGTTTGTACTGACGATGACAGCATAGCTGCTGAAATACGTATCTACGGATACAATCTATTTTGATTTATATTTAAGGATATAAACTTTTTTGATTTATATTTACTTTCTTGATTTGTTATTTCTAAACCACTGTCTTCTTTACTAATATTAAATGTTAAAGTGTTTTATAGAAATTGGTGAAAATTCAGAAGCAGCGATTAATTTTTACCATGAGTGGTATCCTGAAAGATGACGATCCTTCAGAGATATATTCTTGAGATTTAAAAACAATTTAATAAATTTTTAATCATTTAAACTGATAAAAACTAAAAATTATGAATCTCAAAACGGAAATAAAGAATTAGAGGAGATCATAGTTTTGGGAGAAATTGAAAATGACCGACGCAAGTTGGAGCAAACATCTTAGCAAGAACTTCTCCATTACGAATTTTAAAGAAACAAAGATTCTGACCTTATTGAATAAGAAAAATGCATCACTACCGGTCCTTGAATTGGTGATGTCAGCTCAAACCATAACAAAACGAAATCATTTATGTTTAGTACAAAATGGCCGACAATTTGATACTTCATGTAATTTTTGTGCAATTTCGATTACATTAGTATTTATTCATTATAACTTCGTTATATTTATTAAAAATAAAGTAATATTTTTTCATGGCTCAATAAATCTTTAAAAAATATTTAGCTACCCATCATCCACAGCCTACTTGAATGCTGCAATAACCATCAAAATTTTAATTAAAACATGAAAACTCTACTGCTCAAGAATCTTTTGAATAAAATATCAAGTGTTTTATATTTTTAAAAATAGAATTTTATGCTCTTTTCAGAAATGTAAAAATATATAGGGTGTTCCATATAAAAAATCAAAGTTCTTGCCAATATTTCAAATATTGAGCACTTTGGAAAAAAATAACTTGGAGCAATGAATTCTGCATGAAAAAGTGCCTTAAAAAAGTCTTTACACAAATCAAAAATTTTCATAAACAAAAAAGTTATGAAGGTTTTTAAAAATCGTAGAATTTTGAAAAACGCCCTGTAGCTCCTAAACGGTACAAGATATCGAAACGCGGTCTTCACCATTAATTTTGTCTTAAAAATCGAGCTCCAGGGACCGAGGTCAGTTTTTGTCTAACTCGTCTAAAAATAGGAGTTTCCTATTAAAAGTGTCGAATTTGGCCCACCCTGTACATCTGCGGGATTACGAGAAATTTCAGCCTGCAGGACACCTATGACAAGATGAGCTCGTACTCCAAACATTTCTAATGATAAATAATACACAATGTAGTAAACTACGAATTAATTCAAAAACATTAGAGCAGCACAGGAAAATTTCCAAGTATAACTAGATGAGGATCATTATGAGACTAACTTCTAATCGCTCCTTTGCCTTCCTGCTTCGTAAAGAAATGAAATTAATTTCCGTCACAGACTCCAAAGCAGCACCAACCAATTCATGAATTAATCACAGCACGGTCCTGCCGGTTAGAAAGAGATTTGTTAATAGAAGAAACCCCCAGGTGTGTACGCAGTACGATCCAGATTTTCGTTACCCCTTTCTAAGTAATCACATCACGGAAGTTATCTCAAAACCGTGCACCGCGAGCCGTGCAACGCTCAAAGGAACGAAACAGAAATTTCTGGGTGAATTCATTCAAATTTTATTCAGGAATTTAAATATTAAGTTACTTGGAAATAAAGCTGTAAGACCTGCGGCGACATCCTGCATTAATCAGGACGAGGAGGGACGAAATCCTCGAAACGCGGATTTTATTTTTTCTTAATTGCACTTGCCGTCTTGTGTTTCGCGTTCGCATTCGCATTCGGAGGGGGGGGATGGGGGTAGTGGAGTCAGCATTACGTATTCTATATGTGTATCTTGTGGCTGAATAAACAAGCAAACGATGTTATTACAACAATACGAAGCAGACGAGGCGGAGGACGCACGCTGTAGTACAACATAGTTACAGATGCGTGTTTAAAGTATGACGTTTATGCAGATCCGGCCTCCCCATGGCACAAGGAATCTCAAACAAACTAATTACCTATTGCTTCCAGACGAACTTCAAACGTTTTGCACGTTCTATTTGAACAGAGTTCCTCTATGCTACAGACAATTCGACAATTACGCCCGGAATCCACCATCGGCGTAATATCAGGTACAATTAATTAAATTCGTAATTAATCCTTGACTGGAAGAAGTCTTGCTTTTTTTAATGTTTAGGCCTTACAGTAAATTTGAACTGAGGCGGTGGAATTAACGTTTTGTTGAGGTCCCTTAATGTTTCAGGATTTTTTCACCGCAGCGCGAATATCTATCCCGGGTTAATGAGGTCGCTGATTTTCGAGGTCCTTATAAATATTCAGGGGCATGCAAATTTCGGACGCAAGATTTTCCCCGCATAACGAGCAGCACGCGAAAGTCCTTTGTTGCAATTCGATGCAGTGATAGATTTGCTCGCCTGCTAGTACGATTGTATTTTGTGCCTTGATACAAAACGATATAAAATGCGAACGTTAACCCGAAAATAAATCTAAAACTTTCTCAATTATCCACATTCGCGTGTTTCTGCAATTGCAACGAATTAATTGAAGGCAGGAGCAGAGCTTCGATCGCAGTTTTCTAAAATCAATTTTAGCCAAAGCCTATAAAAAATCGATAATTTAGAGAAAGATGAGCTGAACGAAAAGCATTTGACACACCTATGATTTTTGACAAATATGAAGCACAATGTTATGACTAAAGCCTCCAACAAATAGGGCCGAATGCATAGTCGCTTCCATACACGCATGGGACAGACTGAACTGCGGAGCTACAAGCATTATTTCTTCAATATGGCAAGAATATTTTGACCAACTTTGTATTTTGTTATTTGTTGTATCTTTGAAACAAACGAAAACATTCGATTAAATGAGACACGTTATACCTACGTATCTTATAGTTGCAAACGCCACTGGACACTTGGCCAATCGACCGATTGAGGACGGATACACGAAAATACCCGTATCATTAATTATGAGTGAAACACCCACTCAAGGACTAGGTACACGAAACACCCGTGTCAGGTAGGTATGAGTGAAACACCCACTCAGGTACGGATACACGAAACGCCCGTGTCAGATAGGTATGAGTGAGACACCCACTCTAGGGACTCCCAACCAATATACAACTTTAATTCATGTACAAGTAAACTCTGTTAATTTCCAAAACAATAAATATTCTTAGTTACACTCTAAATTAAATAAAATAACTTCTAATATTTACATAACCAAAATCTTATTCTACTATTTACTATTACTATTGCCAAATCTTCTTTTTTCCTATGGATTCTTATCATCCGTTCGGCTTGCACAGAATTGAATCGGCTCGACTCCTCTGGACCTGCTTTTCTTAATCTCCTCGTTAGTAGTCTTTCCAGTAATCGCTTATGCACAGATCTTGGCGCTACCATCGCCATAATTGAAGCGCAAATGTCATCATTCTTTATAAAAAAAGATTCTGCAAGACCTGGTCTCCGTCATCAATACCAAATGCAACCTCTACAACTGCGCCAGTTTCATCTTTCCCAGTCCCAACTTCTCTAACAATAACAAGATCACCTCTCGATTATCTCTCATGTGATTGGCTTTCTATTTTGCTAAACCGACCAGACATGTTCTCAAAAGCATAAGTATACAAGATGCCTTTGATGTCATCATGTCCTTTTGACCAATCTCCTGGAAACCAGTGTCAAATTGACTTCAAATTTCATCAATGCTGCCGACTTGACATTGTACCTTTTGTTGTACAACGTTGCTCCAAATAAATGGTTGGTAAAAACCGTTTCAATGTCCTTGTTTGGCGTAGCTAAAGTGACTTCACTATCAGACAGCTCACGATTCGTCAAGTAATGAAAAATTAATGCAGCATCCTTCTTCGTTTGAACATGATCAGAGCATTGAGCAATCGTCTCAGGATCTGAAGTTCTTTAATCGTCATTCCATCTTCATGGCTAGAACTAGTTCTGTTCGATTCCTACAAAGTTTGAAAATGTTTCCTCGGATCTGGTCAATCCAAGTCAAATCCAATCATCTTCTGGTCGTATTTGGTCCACTTGTCCAAGTATTTCTTCAAAATAGAGTAGGTGTGGATGATTTTTTTAAAATAACGGTTTATTTATAGAATCTAAATTTTTTTATTCCTCTCAATTGGATCATTAATCTCTCTTGTAAGAATTATTGTTGAATTTCTGAATGCCCGTTGTGATCAGCTTCTGAAACACAGACATTCCACTTCTTCCTCTGTAAATCCACAGTACTCTGCGAGGAGAGGTTCCTCCAAGAAGACGCAAGTGTCAACATTGCTAAGACTGTATGGTAGAGGCACTCCCATGGAGGCATTGATCAGTCTTCCAGAAACTTGTCGTTCATTATTTTTCAGAACCCCTGAAATCACATAGCCAATAGTACCTATGATATCTCTTATGTCATCGTCAGATATTTTCTTATCACACAGCGTTTTTGCGATTTGGGCATCATACTCATTCACCAACACAAAGGTTTCCTACTTAAATTGTGTGTTCAAGAACTCTACCAAAAATCTTAGGCTAAAATGCTAGAAAATGCCTGCTTGACTCGTCAGATGAACGACTACGAGCTTCTTCTCCCATCCCAGATAGGGATCTGAAACGCCTTCCGGATAGATTCCTTTCGTCTACAGGCAAGGTCTTCTTGTATGACATCTTTAAAAGTTAAGTAAATGCAGAATCTTCCCCACAGTTTTCTTTTTCATTTGTTTTTCCTTTGCTTACAAAAAGAAACAAAAAATATGTATAGAAACGCAAGGAACCAAATGAAAGCTTGATTTCAATGACTTCTGTCGGAAATCGTCGATTTTTTTCTCTTCTTCTCAAAGAAAGAAACGAAAAATAACGCAACGCAAAAAAAAAACAAATGAAAGCTCGATTTTAAAAAGCTTGACGCCGATTATTCTTTGTTATTTTTTGCTTAGAAGAGAAATAAAAAGTGAAATGCGATGAAAAAAATGAAAGTTCGATTTTCGAAAGCTTCGCACCGAAAATCGTCGATTCTTCATTTGTTATTTCTTTGCTTACAAAAAGAAATAAAATGTATATATATATATATATATATATAAACGCAAAGAAAAAATATATATAGAAACGCAAAGAAACAAATGAAAAAACTTAATTTCAATGACTTTTGTCGGAAATCGTCGATTTTTTTTTCTTCTCAAAGAAAGAAACGAAACATAATGCAACGCAAAAAAGCAAATGAAAGCTCGATTTTAAAAAGCTTGGCGTCAATTATTCTTTTGTTATTTTGTGCTTACAAGAGAAACAAAAAGTGAAATGCAAACAAAAAGTGAAAGTTTGATTTTCAAAAGCTTGGCACCGGAAATCGTCGATTCCTCATTTGTTTTTCCTTTGCTTACAAAAAGAAACAAAAAAAATAAAGAAAGAAATGAAAACTTGATTGCAATGACTTCTGTCAGAAATCGTCGATTTTTTTTCTGCTTCTTAAAAAAAAAAAAAGAAAAAATAACCCAACGTAAAAAAAAGGAAATGAAACTTCGATTTTAAAAAGCTTAGCGTCGATTATTCTTTTGTTATTTTTTTGCTTACAAGAGAAACAAAAAGTGAAATACAAAGAAAAAAATGAAAGTTTGATTTTGGAAAGCTTCGGACCGGAAATCGTCGATTCTTCATTTGTTTTTTCTTTGCTTACAAAAAGAAACAAGAAAATATATATATAGAAACGCAAAGAGACAAATGAAACCTCAATTTCATTGATTTCTGTTGAAAATCGTCGATTTTTTTTCTTCTTCTCAAAGAAAGAAGCGAAAAATAACGCAACGCAAAAAAAGAACAAATGAAAGATCGATTTTAAAAAGCTTGGCGCCGATTATTCTTTTGTTATTTTTTGCTTACAAGAGAAACAAAAATGAAACGCAAAGAAACAAATGACTTCTGTCGGAAATCGTCGATTTTTTTTCTTCTTCTCAAAGAAAGAAGCGAAAAATAACGCAACGCAAAAAAAGAACAAATGAAAGATCGATTTTAAAAAGCTTGGCGCCGATTATTCTTTTGTTATTTTTTGCTTACAAGAGAAACAAAAATGAAACGCAAAGAAACAAATGACTTCTGTCGGAAATCGTCGATTTTTTTTCTTCTTCTCAAAGAATTGGAACAAAAAAATAACGCAACGTAGAAAAACAAATGAAAGTTCAGTTTTAAAAAGCTTAGCGCCGATTATTCTTTTGTTATTTTTTGCCTACAAGAGAAACAAAAAGTGAAATGCAAAGAAAAAAATGAAAGTTTGATTTTCGAAAACTTCGCACATGAAATCGTCGATTCTTCATTTCTTTTTCTTTGCTTACAAAAAGAAACAAAATATATATATATAGAAACGCAAAGAAACAAATGACTTCTGTCGGAAATCGTCGATTTTTTTTTCTTCTTAAAGAAAGAAACGAAAAATAACGCAACGAAAAAAAAAACAAATGAAAGTTCAATTTTAAAAAGCATGGCGCCGATTATTCTTTTGTTATTTTTTGCTTACAAAAGAAACAAAAATGAAACGTAAAGAAACAAATGGCTTCTGTCGGAAATCGTCGATTTTTTTTCTTCTTCTCAAAGAAAGAAACAAAAAAAAATAATGCAACGTAGAGAAACAAATGAAAGTTTGTATTTCAAAAGCTTCGCGTCGATTTTTCATTTATTTTTTGCTTACAAAAGAGACAAAATGAATTGACAAAACAAATGAAAACTTGATTTTCAAAAGCTTCACCCCTGAAACCATGAGTTTTTCATTCACTTTCGGCTTCATTTTTGCTTGTAAGAAGAAGAAATAAAGACAAAATACTTGCAAGAAAAAAACAACAAAAAACAGCTTGATTTGATTTTCAAATACTTCGCGCCGAAAATCGTCGGGTTTTCATTTGTTTTTTCTTTCCTTGCCCTCGTCCAATCCTGTATTTCGTCGTCATTTGCTTCATTCTTCTTTGGTTCCTTCTTGGAAAATTAACTTTTGTGTTATATTGACCTTTCCATTTGGCAATAACTTTTTTTTAAATATTTAAATTTTCCTGGTCTCTCATTTCGACTCTGTATTTTTTTTTAATTTCTGAAGCACATGTTTGGAACATGTCAATTGGATTTTCTTTTTTATATAGAAATTTTTTAATTTTAATATCTCTCACACATATTTTGAATTAGATTTCTATTGATTTTAATTAATTTGTTTTGTTTTTGTTTCGTTTTACAAGTTAAGTCGTCTGCTGTATTTTTAAATTTTAGTTTTTTAAAGTGAACGCTGAAATATGAAAGAACTGTCGACTCTCGTGCCTGCGTATTGTCCGCAGCCGTCTGACAAGACTGCCTTAAGAAGATGACAATTACTGTTACACAGGGTGTTCTTCAACTTCATGGAAAAAAATTAATGGCGTATGTGGTACGAAATATTCTCACGAATGCATCAAAATTAAAAGGGAAAACAATAAAAAAATTCATATCGACATCCGGCAATTCCCTGTAAAATGTTTAGAACCGCTGGACGCAACTTCACTCATAATAAGTGTTCGAAGATCCCTCCCTGCGTGACACGTAAATATACGTCGGCTCGACGAAGCAGGGATTCACATACGTTACGGAATTGGGTCTGTTTTCGGATATTTTCCACTGTGTGCGTTGAGTTCGCCTAATGTATTTACTTCTTCGGCGTACACTAGATTTTTTAAATGTCCCCACAGATAAAAATCTAATGGATTAAGGTCTAATATTTTCTAATATTTAAATTTGCATCCTCTGGGAGTTCCGGCAAATTAGTTTGTAAGAAACGTAAGTACACCATTTCGTACAAGCTATTAGGTAAAACAAATAGACCGATTAAAGTGCCGTTTAGGATACCTGGATATCACTTTCAATGGTTTCATTTTTTGTATGAAGTTAAGAAACACCCAGTGTACACATGAAGTATGTTAGTAAACAAGATCAAGGCTGCGCAGCTGCAAGTTATTAACACCTGAAACATGTTATTAGTAAACAAGATCAAGGTTGCGCAGTTACAAGTTGTGAACATCTGAAATGTGATGTTAGTAAACAAGATCAAGGTTACACAGCTATATGTATTTAAATAAAGGGATTCTCTGTCGTCGTAGGTATAACTTCTATCTCTTATTGTTTGGTTTGAATGATTTTGAATGACGTAATGTTTATAAGGTATGAACGAATGAAAATGGACATTATGCAAATCGTTGCACGTGCAATTAGATTTCACAACGTGCTTCACTATTAAAAATCGCGCAAAAAGCCCCGCACGGATTTATTTAATACGGCTGCCGGAATCGCGTGACTCCATTACGGGCCCGTATTTTGCTCACGATATTCCATTTAGAAGAAAAAATTCGAATATTTTATAATTACAGCGCGCCAGTTTCCGCCCGGCGAACAGTGAAAATTCCGGTTTGCCATTCGGGTCACGCAAGCTCCGGCCGAATTAATGCCGGAAATGCGAGTACGTTCCTTGAAATAAATCTTATGCACGTGTCATTAAATACGAATCCGGAGGAGGGAGTAAAAAGCGGCGTCGTTCGAAAAGCGAACGCATCAGTCACTGTCGCCGCTGCAAGCGGGAAAAACTTCATACATGCGGTTTATGTGTATTTTTGATGGATTTGGCTTGAATTGTGCACAATTGCTCGCAAATCTGCAGCAGTTTCTTAACAATACCCCACGCTCGTGTATATTTGATTTACTTTTGCCCACTCGACATGACCTAACTTTTTCCTAATACGGGGAAAAATTGTAGGCGATTTTATTTGTGTGCACATAAATCACTCTTCGAGTGAATTTGAAAACTTTCGAGTTTCCACAACTCGCAATAACTTTTATTATATTATCGGTGGTGGAAGAAATTACAAAGTACGATGATAATTTAGCAGACAAGTTAAAAGATAAGATTGAATTACCAGCATCTTTCTCGGTGAATGAGTGCCCCTCTCAACTGAAAATCAATGCTACTCTTTAAAACCGAGCAGATTTATCTGTGGTCATCATTATGTCGATTGGTTCTCTCCGCTCTGCCATGTAGCCGGAGCGATTATCGATCCAATCAATTATTACCCTGTGAAGTTTATCCCCCCCCCCTCCCGCTGGAATATTTTTTTTCGAACTTTTGTTTGCTGCGTCATTACATCACAATTTAAATTTCGCTCCTCGTCACCGTCTCACACTCCGTGATCCGTGATCTATTTTTCCATTAAGTTTAAATGATCGAGTGCGCTTTTAACTTGGATCTTTCCTGTTCCCATCGATTCTACGAGAGACTCGCGGAAATCTCTTCGTCTTGTTTAATGTAACAGACCGAAACAAGGGAGGGGGACACTCTGATTTATATTGCCGAAACGAGTCTCTTCATAAACTTGTCACGTTTTTCATTTTTCTTGTCCTCTCCGGCTACTGCAAGTGATGATTGTCGTCGATTTGTCTTCGGAGACCGCCAAGTACGAGATAATATACTTTCCCACCTAAACACATCACAATCATTTATCTCCGACCCTCCTCGCAATTTAAAACTGCTCATACCCAGATTTGATTTGTTTTTTTATTTGCAGGTGCTGTTATTCCTTCTGGTGCTGGAACTATATTTCGCTATAGTCGGTCACGCCGTTCATCCGGGTAAGCCTAAACTTTAGCTTTAAGCAAAGGAAAACGTAATTTAATTACCCGAATCTACCCCAACATGTTTCAGTTACTCGTACGCCCGCCCCGTCGCGTCGCGTCGGAAGCCTCGTGAAGTTACACATCCTGGCACAGGACGCATTATCGCAGTTAAAACTCATTCACCACTTTGAAATTGGGTGCATTAGCGTCTGCGAGAAAACTTTGCAATAATTATATTTGCGCGATGTAAGTGTCGTGTTAGCGTGGTTCTTCTTCTTCTTCTTCCCGTCTCGGGCCTTCCTAAATATCGCGCGACGCTTCCCTGCCAGCGGAGCTTTTGTTTGCAGGACGAAACACGAAGGCGACATAACTCGCAACCGGAAATGCGCTTGCTGGCTCGTCGCGACGGGGAATTATTTTATGCCCGGGTGGAGAGGAGCACGGCACCGGGTGCAAATCTAATTACGTGTTTTATTTTCGGGACGAAAAATTTAGATTAGATTTTGTGCACGAGGATCGTGGGAATATGTAAGCAATTTGGAACAAAGTTTTAAATGCGCGGGACAGCATTCTAAGCTGTTATTAAAAATTAATATGAATAATATTGGAAGGGTAGCGATTTGCGTCCTCCTACTCGAACGAGCTAGTTTTCCATTGCATGCATGCAAACTGAAACTCAACTCGCCTTCATTCGGCGAAAATTTCTAAAATTTTCTAACGAGATAGAGAAGGACGAGCAAATTGGCTAAGATTTGAAATAAATAAAATGGCGGAGAACAATCTGATATTCTGAAAAAAGCTGGAGTTTTATGTTCTGAAGAGAACATGAAATGGTTGATGATCCAAGGAGATGGAGATATAGCTGAAACTGATGCCTGTCAAGATGTTAAGCGAAATGGGAAGAAGAAGACTTCTTTTAAATTAATTGGTCTGTTTAGTGACTTCCACCCAAGCACTTACATTTTTTTTTTGTAAGTTGCAGGAATATAATTTCCGTGCACCGAATACATGACGGAAAATATCTAGACATTTGGTTAAAGTTCACTTTAACGTATTTACTTAATTAAACAGCAGCGTTAAAACTGAAGACACAATAAAGGTCGGCATCCTGTAACAGCCAAAGGCAATTTGCAAATCATGCTCGAACTTGTGTAACTCGGAAGTCAATGTTAACCAACTAATACATTCGTAACACCAAAGTCTGTGTTAACTCTCGCCCTAAGACATCGAGTGATCCCGGGGCGCATCAATTAGTATATTACACATGAGGCACAAAAGGTGCATCTGCACCACATGAAATAAAATAAGTAATTAAAAATATTTACAAAAAAAAATGATTATAAATTTGAATTTTGTCATCCGTAATGTGGATACAATACTATCTATGCTGGGCGTGCCTTACAAGGGTCTTTAAGGGTGAGATTTTTAGACCAAATTAGGTTACTCGTAAGCTGGAGGAAGTTTCTCTTGAGATCAGAAACTACTAGCCAATTTCGTTGGCCTGAAATGAGCTCTAATTAATCTGTTCACACTTTCCCTTAACTATTGTATCCCTTACCAAAATCAATAAACACTCGAAACTGTGTCCTGTTTTGAATCATAACAGACCACGTTTCAGTGCAGATAACATCCACGCAAGGGAGCGTAGACGGTGCAAACTACCTCGCAATCACTTGTGGGGTCGGCAACTTAAATGACTTCCATGATCTATTTGGACAGGTTCACCAGGTGAAGAAGTTAAAGAAGGCATTGCGCTACAAGGGGGGCTAAGTTGAAAGGTCAAGAAAATGGTAAGGTATATCGATTGAGGAAGGAGTGTCCAGGTCGGGAACTGTCATGGAAGATCGCCATTACTAAGGAAAGTGTGACTGCAAGAACCAAGTGATGTTTTTCAAAAACGTAATTATATTCAAGCTATTTTTGCAACAAAGTATTTACCATTATTGAACTTATGTCATTTTACGTTATATTTTGCATGAAAGTTAGGATACGAAAATACAAACACACGATTCACACAAGAGTACGAACAAACGAAAAGTGACGCGCTAAAACCAAGCGGGGTCAGAAGGAACACGAAAACGTGATCACCAATCAGAAGCTATACGACCTTTCGTGACTATAAAAGGACGCACAAAGTCATCCAAGCGTCGATCGATAATTTCACGCAGCGGTTCCGGTACCAGGGTTGTCACTCGAAAGTCTAAATTGGCCGAAATTCTCAAATGTTGCCAACCTAATCTCGTTCGATTACCTTAAACTGTTACAGAACAACAGGAGAAGAAGGCCCAAAATTTATTTCCATCTATGTAGGGCGCCATGGGCGGTTCCTGACTAGTTACAGACTAATTCCAGGCATGCTCGAACAAACGAACTGCGACTTGCGTCTCTTTTGGTTTGTCAAAATATTGGGGTGAAAAGAATGAGCAATTGAGAACACATATTTGTCATCAGAGTTTTGTCCGAAGTCCGCGATTTATTAGCGCCATCTCTTGGTTGACCTTCGTAACTGCTTCAAAGGCTGTAGAATTAATCCGAGGTCCTAAAGGTATTTCACGAATGAAACTACAAGATCATGAGCATAAAAGGACGTGCAAAGTCATCCACGCGCCTATCAATAATTTCGTGCAGCGGTTCCGGTGCCAGGGTTGTCACTCGAAAGCCTAAATTTGCCGAAATTCCCAAATTTTGCCAACTTAATCTCGTTCGATTAGCTTAAATTATAGCAGAACAACAGGAGGAGAAATTCAACAATCCCGAAGTTTTAAAGCAAGGGTGCGGTAAAGAAGAAGTGCTAAAATTTATTTCCATCTATGAAGGTCACCATGGGCGGTTCCTGACTAGTTGCAGACTAATTCCAGGCATGCTCGAACAAACGAATTGCGACTTGCGCCTCTTTTGTTTGTCAAAATCTTGGGGTGAAAAGATTGAGCAATTCAGAACTGGTACTTGTCATTAGAGTTTTTTTTTTGAAGTCAGCGATTTACTAGCGCCACCTCTTGATTGACCTTCGTAACTGCTTCAAGGGCTATAGAAGTAATCTGAGATCCAGAAGGTATTTCATGAACGAAACTACCACATCATACAAGATGTACAGGAAAATATAAGCAGGTTTGGAAATAAAGCTGCACTCACAAATAAAATCTACTTCAAGGTAAAAGCCTGAATTAGAGAAGAAGCAGCGGAATTAGAAATCAAAATGGCGCCAGCAAAAACCAACGAAAACACAAACACACCATACACACAAGAGCACGGGCAAACGAAAAGTGACGCGGTAAAACTAAGCGGGGTCAGAAGGAACGCGGAAACATGATCGCGTGATGATCAACCACCAATCAAAAGCTGCACAGCCTTACATGACTATAAAAGTACGCGCAAAGTCATCCGTGCGTTGATTGATAATTTCGCGCAGAGGTTTCGATACCAGGGTTGTCACTCGAAAGCCTATATAGGCCGAAATTCTCAAACGTTGCCAACTTAATCTCGTTCGATTAGTTTAAACTGTAACATTTGAATTGTAACAGAAGGACAGGAGGAGAAATTCAACAATCCCGAAGTTTTAAAGTAAGGGTGCAGTAAAGAAGAAGGGCCAAAATTTATTTCCATGGGCAATTCCTTGACTATCTATAACTAATTCCAGATATGCTCGAACATAGGAACTGCGACTTGCATCCCTTTTGGTTTGTCAAAATCTTGGAGTGAAAAGATTGAGCATTTCAGAACTGGTACTTGTCATCTGAAGTCTGCGATTTACTAGCGCCACCTCTTGGTTGATCTTCGTAACTGCTTCAAGAGCTATAGAATTAATCCGAGGTCCAGAAGGTATTTAACGAACGAAACTACCAGATCATACAAGATGTACACGAAAGTATAATCAGGTTTGGAGATAAAACTGCACAGGAAGATAAAATCTACTCCAAGGTAGAAGCTTGAATTAGAGAAGAAACGGCATAACTAGGAATCAAAATGGCGTCAGCAAAAACCAGCGAAAACACAAACACACGATCCACACAAGAGCACGGACAAACGAAAAATGACGCGGTAAAACCTAGCGGGGTGAGAAGGAACGCGGAAACATGATCGCGTGATGATCAACCACCAATCAGAAGTTTACATGACCATAAAAGGGTGCGCAAAGTCATCCATGCGTCGATCGATGATTTCAGTAGCGATTACGGTGACAGCGGTTGTCACTCGAAAGCCTATATAGACTGAGAACCTCAAACGTTGCCAACTTAATCTCGTTCGATTAGTTTAAACTATAACAGAAGAACAGGAGAAGAAATTCAACAATCCCGAAGCTTTAAGGTAAGGGTGCGGTAAAAAAGAAAGGTCAAAATTTCTTTCCATCTATGAAGGACGCCATGGGCGGTTCGTGACTATCTCCAAACTAATTCCAACATGCTCGAACAGAGAAACTGCGACTTGCGCCTCTTTTGGTTTGTGAAAATTTTGGGATAAAAGGAGTAAGCAATTCAGAACAGGATATGTCATCACCCCTTTCTTTTTACCACCCCTCTCGTAGACCTCACCTCTTACAAAATCAAGGACTAAGAAGTGACTCCTTAAAAAGACAAAGAAGTCGATTCAAAATTATTAAAACATAAGGTGAAGGAAATAGAAAAGAAATGAAAACATCGTTGCAAAGCAATCGACGCGACGTCGACTCGTCTGATCTTCAAGCGACCGAAGACACCTGCGTTCATTCCAAAAAGATAAAGTTACACTTAAGACAAAAGAAATTAATTAACGTCGTTTACTCCTAATTTCCATTAAAATACTTTACATACTGTAATTATTATATATAAATGTTATGATGTCATCAAATCGAAAACAAAATGTAATAACGCAATTGTTACAGCGTTTAGATCAAAGAAACAATGACAGGTCGAACGTCTACTACTTCCAGTGTAGAATATTGATGGCGCAGTGAATTTCCAGGCAATAAATCGGCAGTAATAAATTGAAGTCTAGGAGAAAAGCTCGAACGCGTTAAAGGAAAATGTCTAGGAATTTTAGTTCGGGACAGCGCCCCAGTTTTCGATCTTTCATTTGCGAACTAACTTCGGCAGTTCAGTTTCTCTCTTATTAGTTAGAACAAGTCCCACGTAGTTTCTATTTGATCTTAAAATTTAAAGAAAGAATACTTTCCCTGTAATTATAGAAACTACAAGCGCTGCCTCTATTTTAAACTGCTCAAGTAAAGTCGTTTGTGTGTAAACGTAAACATTCCCATACGATAACAGCCTCGAACGGAAAGCCCCTAGTCAAAACCATTATATTATAATTATAGGCTTCTAAGCTTAGAATAAGTCACCAAACTTAGAAGCTTATTGTTGGGAAGAAAATTCTAGAAAGAATTTTAAAATATTTTCTCCAATGCGATGAAACACAAATTTATGAAGTGTGCAAAACACTTTTATTACATTTCATGTCACGATTAAGGATCACTGCATCGCAATTTGTTTTTTCCGACTCGGCGAATGCCTATCCTTGACGTTGGCGTCGGACTTTCCGCCACCCCTTGCTAAAAAAAAAGAGAAAAGGAACCGCACAACGGCGCAAACTTTTATTATTGTTTTATGACACGGAGCGATTTAAAGTGTCGCCCCCATCCCCCCGACTCTGACCCGTTTTTAAACGGCGCGCAGCCGAACGTTTAGGGCCAAGTTTTAAGGGCATGTTTCATTCATGAGTAGCGTTTCTGGAAAGTCCTTCCGCGGATATAAAGAGAAGAAGTCACAGATACTGACAGAGTTTAAATCCGTGACATGACATCGCCGAGCAATTTACTCTCGAATTCTCGCCGATCTCTTTGTCAGAGCCTCATTTTCATATAGCTTCCATAGAACCTGCCCGCCTTGCAGAATTTTCGAGGAGGGCAGAATAAAATAACGATAATGGAAGAGCGCGGCGCTGTTAACGTCGACGCGCTTCATTTTTGACATTAAAAATTTCTAATTACCTTAATTACTACTCGGCCTGCACAGAACTCGCTCCAATTTACAAATAATTACGGAGGAGGTAATGTCATTTATTTAAAGGCGTGGATCTTCTTCGTTGCGTTGAAATTTAATTTAGGGGGCGTTTCAAAAGTGTAAACGTCACATTTTTATGATGCACCCGGTAACTTCACGTCTCATAAAGAAAGGAACGTAAGACATAATTTTACTTATTATGAAAACCAGAAGGACCTCTGCGTTAATTACGTTATCGCCAATGTAAGATTATTCTGTGCAAAATCTAGATAGGTTGGACTTTCAGGAGGGGGGGGGGGTCCTAAGGCATACGAGTTGAGCACGCCCAAAATTATTAGGCTAAACCAACCTAATCTAAGTTCGCCAGATCTTAATATATGTACGTTCGACAACGTTCCACTAGACGTCGTTAAAAGCTTCCCATTCGAAACTTTAGAATAAAGAAAGATCCAGTGCCTAAATTTAGTAAATAATCGCCTTGGTTGATTTATGTATGTAACCTGGTGCGGCGGCGGCTGCGTCGAACTCACTCCATCACTAATTGAATCGAAGGGGAGTTGAAATTACACCGGCTGACCTTAGCCCATCCCGAAAGTGCCCTTAAGTGCATCAGGAAATTTACGGTCCGGAGCTTTTCGATCCGCCGCCGCCGCCGCCGCCACCTTTTCATCGTAATCTGCATTGTCTGGCCGATGTTGCTGAAACTGCAGCGGCGGCCTTCGACCGTAAAACAAAGCCCGCTGACATTTAAACCGGGGGCAGGGGGAGGGGGGGACGCATGCAACGCCTGCAATTAGTTAACGAAAGTATGCAGTTACGAGGGGGATGATTTTAATGTTTAATTTCCGGTGCGATGCATTACAAATGAGCTGTGTTCCTCTTGTTTCGTTCAACAATGGTGGAAGAGAGGGGAATGCGGTGGCTCGAGGATTCGAATGGTTTTTTGGGAGGCGTCGTTCGATTTTATTTTATTCTTGTTATGCACACTTTATTTCCCAGCTGGACTGTCAATACGAAAATTGCCAAAGTAAGGGCACTTCATTTTACGCTTGATGAGAACAAGGGGGCTATTTAGGTCATTTCAAATTAAAATCTGTTTGGACGTACTTTGATTGGAAGGTAAACTTTCCCATGTGAAAACGGGCCCGAGCGGAAGGCCCCTAGTCAAAATAGTGATTCTCTTTAAGATAAGTAACCAATAAGATACGCTAAAGTAAATAAAGAACTCTTGGCGTTTGGGAAATATGAACCCTATAGGGTAGGCCACCATTGAACGAAATCGAAAGGAAACTCGACTAGAGGACAACCCCTTTCGTCCGAGACATTGTTAAACGAAGCTCGGGAAATAATCAATATGTCAATCGACACTTGTATAGCGTCGAGGTATTTTTAAGAAGTTTGGAAAGTAAAAACATGTGCAAGACCACCGGAGAACCAAGGTTTTGTCAGACAGTTCGAAATTTACTAGTTATGTACAATGAACGCGAGAGAAGCGTGATTGTCTCTGAACTAAAAGAGCGATTATTGGTCGAGGGTTTTTTTTCAGTTTGCTTCGGGGGATGGGGAGGAGTCTAATTTGTTACTTGCGAAGGAAAAATCAAAAAACTGGGACAGAAAGATCCTAACCGTTCGAAGGAACACTTTGCATTTTAATTTAACTCGAGAAATTTTTTCAGAGTGCTTTGCAATTGGTTTCACCCATTTTCATAATTAGAATTAAATCATATTGTTTCGGGACGGTCAAAATATAGTGTTAAGGGAAATTAAAAAACAAACAAAAAACGCAAACCACACCGCGAATTCAACGCCGCGAAAAGAATTACATAAAACAAGTGCGCGAGTGTTTGTGAGGTGCGCATCGCGGATCGCGAATTGGTAAAATTGCATGAATTTTTATATTTCTTTTCACATACTTGGTGGTATAAATTTTGGGTCCTTGCGCAAACAAATTAGTTCGATAATAGGTTTAGCCGACGAAGAACGACGCAGAGGGATCTGAAAAAAGGCGTACATTGTACCACCCTCTGGACCCTGGAGAATGTAGTTGATACGATCCTACTCACAGGAGTCTAATTAATTAGGTTAGCTTAGAGATAGGGTTATCCAACACCTCTGAAAAGAGGTGCGTGGCAGTTGCTGTGCAAATTGTCTTTTGTATCACATACTTCTCCGAACATCTGGTTAATCAATTAATAATTTCCATAATTAAAGTACACTGTGGACACACTGTGCGCTGGTTGATTATTCATAGCGTCTTAAAGTACTATCTCAGGTGGCAAACACGAGTACCAAGACAAAGCTATTTTGAATAGAACACAAACTAATTGTTGATCTCATTTAAGTCACTAAGTTGCCACTGCCATTGATTGCGTGTGCAACAAGCCACCAACTGGATAAATTGAGACAAATTAGATCGTTACGATATTCGACGTGAAAAACGTTTAGCGAATTTTATTGTACTGTATATTTCATATCGTTTTCAACCCAGGTTTTACGTTCAATCTCCCAGGTCCCGTAATGGCTTTTTTTTACAATAAATAGTTAATTAAATTTCAAGTCTCGCATTTTTATTCACTTATTTAGTTCCTTTAATCTCTCAATTTTATTCACCGTCTCACCAGAATTAGAATCCAGTTATGACAACTCAGGGTCCAATTTAATTAGACGATCACGAACAATAGGCATTAAAAGGCTAAGGTGCGAGAATTGCCGAAAAGGGTCGAACGGTAGCTTGTAGGTCAGTAAGGTATATGGCTTAGCGCCAGTCATAAAAGTAGGTAGCGTAATCAGCGTCTAGACGTTTAGGAATTGCATGGAGTGCTTAACAATACCATTATTGTCGACCTTTTCGGAATCTTACCAAGTGAACCCTCGGTAAAGAGGCGTTTATTTCCCATTAAGTTCAGTCAACTTCTTCGGTCCACTAAATTAATTTGTTAGTAAGTTTAATTTGTTTTGTTTGGACTCTAGTTATTAGTTATTTAGTTGTCCGTAAAGTCAACAAACAAGGTGGCACGTCCGGGCGCGTCACATACTTCACTAAATGGGGGTCATTCTCTTTAGTGAATGTACAAGGTTTCGGTGACCCTCAAAACTCCGCTGGTAACTTCAAGAATTTCTCTATCTTACAATTACGCAAAATCCTCATTTTCTACAGCTTTTGAGTCCAAGAACTTAATTCTCCGAAAATTAAATCATACTTCAGCAAATAAGGGTCATTCTTTTTAGTAAATGTACAAATTTTTCTCAAAACTAGAAACCAAAATGCGTCAGCAGAAAACAACGAAAACACATACACACGAAATACACGGGAGCACGGGCAAACGATAAATGACGCGCTAAAACCAAGCGGGACGGAAAGCAACGCGGAAATATGATCGCGTGATGATCAACCATCAATCAGAAGCTTACATGACCATTAAAGGACGCGCAAAGTCATCCATGCGTCGATCGATAATTTCGCGCAGCGATTCCGGTGACGGGGTTGTCACTCGAAAGCCTATATAGACCGAAATCCTCAAACGTTGCCAACTTAATCTCGCTCGATTAGTTTAAACTAGAATATTATGTGAATTTTTCGAAGGCGAAGAAAACGGATATGCAACTACTTTATGAAGAAACTGGATGGAATGCACACCGTGTTCGTTAACTATGAATGGAAAGATTTCCCTTGCGGCAAGTCCCACATTTTATAACACTTACTGGATGGAAAGAATTGTAACGAGAGCCAATATAACATTCGAATTTGAACGCTTTTAATCAAAAGCGTTCAAACAAACACAGTTCAATGAAAATTTAATCAAATTTTCATTGAACTGTGTTTGTTCTGGAGTGAAAAAGTAAACGTGTAACCCTCAAGATGGTGACAAGGTGACAGGTGACAAGTAAGCGTTGCTATTTTAGCAACTGTTCCCCAAATTAGCTCGGTGAAGAAGGGGTGGGTCATTAATTAAATTAAACCAGGGCGCCAGGGAATAAACCCAAATTGCTGTAACCACTTCGGAACCGTTTCCAAGATCCCGCAGTGTTCGCTCTAGGTAACTTCTAAACTTCAGGAGATTTAATACACTTGTTGCATACAGCGCAGGTTCTCGACAAAAACAAAACGAACACAATAACACAAGATTTATTTGTGCAATCGTCAATAAATCAAAACAGAATAACTCGGTACTGTAATACGACAAATGTAATGCAAAACTATAATTTCAAAACAACTGTGATTAATCAGATCTGATTGCACATAAAATGTCCAAAGGCAACACCGATAAACTTGTAAATGCCTCAAACTCATTGATTAAAAGTCAAGCAAAATAGAAAGAAATAAACACAACGATACGTCAAAAATCTTGTCGGCTACAGACTACAGTCAAAACTGAATCTGACACTAAAGTGATCCTATAAAAGAAGTCGGCCAATAAGAAATGTGATTGGGATATGGGAAGGCCTTATGATTAGTTTTATTTATTTATTTTGTGCGCCCGTTATTACGTTCTGCAGCATAGAATAGAGACTGTAGAATAAAGTAAGTATAAATATGTAATATTTAATACTTTTTACCTTTTCAAAAGCTTTCCTGTGTCAGCTGAAATATGCATGCGTCCTTTTGAGGGAATTTTTACAATACAAACAATTTCCGTCCGCAAAAAGAAAAGATTAAACGATTCGATGTAGTTCCCTTTGAGAGGAGCGAAGGCGAAGTGAATAACTCGGCCCGAAAGAGAATTAAATGCATATTAAATCGAGCAAGTGCATTTGCCCGACGGTCCGAGGAAGAAAAGCCCCCACCGCGGAGCCGAGATTACAAAAATGAAGAGTAACGGAACGCTCCTCTCGGAAACGCTAACGAGATTTCTTTTATATTTGAGAAATGTGTTTCGACTGCCCGGAGAAAGTTTCCCGCGTTAATCAGTCGCGCATGATAAATAAACGAGCGGTGGAATTGAAAAGCGCCCCGGCCATTTTAAGCGAACTAATACGTTTACATAGTCTATAATAAAATCCGACGAGAGTTGCTGTTTTTTAATTAGTTTCGGCTTCAGTTTTTTCTTATCGCAGAATTTTTAATATAATAAAGAGCGCATACTTGCATTAAGTTAATTATTTTTGGGGCAATAAAGGGAGCAATCTCTAAATGGGGAAAATGCACCGTGATTTTAAAATTTAAATATTTGGATTTTTGAGGCTCTAATTTTTCTGCAGAGCCTTATTCTCTTTGGACCTTCTCCTTAGACATTGCTTCTTGAATTAAATTCAATTAGCAAGAGACCTTTTACCTTCACAATTCGAATTAATAACAAATAGCATTGAGTTTAAAAAAATTATATGACGTGGTTGTGTAAATACTATAGAAAATCAACATTCGCGCTCGTTCCATAATTGATTAGACGCGAACCTGAAAGCTCCGATATTCAAAGGAGCGTAGCTAAATAGTTAATGGTGTTGCTCTCTTCGTAACTCTCGTCGACTTCTCCAACGTAACGTGGCCACCGCATGCACGGAATAATTCAAATAAAATTTCCGTTTTAAGGGTCCCAGTAAAGTAAGAAGCGACGCCCCCGTCCTTTACTCCCGCCGCCAATATCCGGTTCAGTCTTGCGAACGATATTAGTTAATCAAGTCGCGGTTGCAGGAAGCCAGGATATTGCGTCCGAAGCTCAGGACAAACCAATATTTACATTGGGTCTCTATCCAGGCGTGGGGAGCGCGTAATAACCGATCCCCCCGGATCGGCTCAATAAAATTATCGACGCCGCTAAGGACCCGCTCGGCCGATCGCTCCTGACAGGACATCACTCATATCCTTTGTGAATATCCGACATGCTCTGATGCAGCGTTTCCGTTATGCTCATTCATGTAAATTCGACGCCATAGAGCCGATTATTTATGATTGCGAACGTGTATTATAAATATGGAACATCGTCGCTACCGCCGCCGCTGCCACCACCGTCGGTATCGTAAATAGAACGTGACGAAAAAAGAAACTCATTAATACAAACGTACGCGGAATGGAAATATTTTTAATTCGAATGCTACTGGGTGATGTCATTTTACCCCTCTTGGCGACGCCGCTTTTGTTATAGAGTTAAACCTATAGATGCTTAATGAGCGTCAAATCAAGTGATTGAAAAGGGCACAGCGAAACGCAGTATTATTGTCTTCAAAAAAGGTCATCAAAGACCTACTTGAGACAGGTGAATAGGTCGTAGATAGCCGATCGTCTTTTGCTTTTATTTCATTTTTTAGAAACAAAAAGAGCAAACACTTCCCATTCGGCTTTCTTTTCTTGTTTCGATAATTAGCTTCGCCGAATAAAAAAAATATTGGTTTTAATAAATCGCAACTTGGAAATCTACTGCAAGCATTCAAGCTTATCAATAATAATTAACAAATGAATTCTAACAAAAAAAAGATCTTCTCGTTTTTTCCCTTTGTGAAGCAATTCAGAACCCTTCACGGTGCACCTGAATGTACTACGTACATCTTCCAGATTATCTCGTTAACTCGAAGTAGCGCTAGAAGTGGAAAGTGAATAGAACTTGAAGAGCTGCCCCTAATCAGTATTATGTGCAGCCCGAAACTGGGTGAAGTGCACACTTTTTGCTTCTCGATTCAACGTGAATGCAACGATAGGGACGAGCTCACCTGTGATCCACTTCTCAACCTCCCCCTTTCGCCCCTAGTTTGTGGTCCTCAATTTCGTAACTTTATCAAGAATTTTTTAATGAAGTACACGAACTGGAAAGTTAAAATTCGCCTCCGGGGGAGTGGGGGGCGGAAATAACGTACTTAAGCGCAAAAGTAAATTAAACAAGTACAATTGGCGAGCATGTTCGTGATCCGTGACGAGCGACGGACGTTTAGTGCCCCAATTTCATTATGTCAGCGAACGACGAGAGGGCACTTTACGTGTTTTGTCTTCCATTGGAGTGTAAATACTTGCAAGCTGGGTATAATGAGCCAGGTAATTAGAAGTCTTTAAATGAGAAGTTGAATTGATAATTAAAAATAAGGCGTCGACCATATTTCTGCCTCTTTGAAGTCACCAGACTCCCGAGACTAGAGACTTAACTAATTATCGTGGAAGGCGACGGTATTTCCTCCAACTCCAAAGTTGCTAGCGTCGCCCGTAACGAAGGAAACAACTCACTTCCGTCGGTGTTTTCTTATAAAAGTTTTGATTTTGTGATCGTAATTAAACTCGTTAACTGTAATATTGCATTGCATGTAATTCCCGTTCTCTTTATACACAGGAGACTTTACTTGAACAGTTTAATAAAATAAAGGTAGCATTTGTAGTTTCTATAATTGCAGGAAAAGTACTTTTTTTTTCTTTAAATTTTAAGATCAAATAGAAACTACGCGGAACTTGTTCTAACTAATAAGAGAGAAACTGAACTGCCGAAGTTAGTTCGCAAATAAAAGATCGAAAACTGGGGCGCTGTCCCGAACTAAAATTCCTAGACATTTTCCTTTAACGCGTTCGAGCTTTTCTCCTAGACTTCAATTTATTACTGCCGATTTATTGCCTGGAAATTCACTGCGCCATCAATATTCTACACTGGAAGTAGTAGACGTTCGACCTGTCATTGTTTCTTTAATCTAAACGCTGTAAAAATTGCGTTATTACATTTTGATTTTCATTTTTTGATATCATGATATAATAATTACAGTATGTAAAGTATTTTAATGGGAGTTAGGAGTAGACGACGTTAATTTATTTATTTTGTCTTAAGTGTAAATTTGTCTTTTTGGAATGAACGCAGGTGTCTTCGGTCGCTTAAAGGCCAGACGAGTCGACGTCGCGTCGATTGCTTTGCAACGATGTTATAATTTCTTTTCTAATTCCTTCACCTTATGTTTTAATATTTTTTAATTGACTTCTTTGCCTTTTTAAGGAGTCATTTCTTAATCCTTGATATTGTAAGAGGTGAGGTCTACGTGAGGGGTCGCAAAAAGAAAGGCGTGATGACAAATACGTGTTCTGAATTGCTCACTCTTTTTACCCAGAATTTTGACGAACCAAAAGAAGCGCAAGTCGCAGTTCCTCTGTTAGAGCATGTCTGGAATTAGTTTGGAGATAGTCAGGAACCGCCCATAAACGGAACTAAATTTTAGCCCTGTTTTTTTTACCGCACCCTTACTTTAAAACTTCGAGATTGTTGAATTTCTCTTCCTGTTCTTCTGTTATAATTTAAGCTAATCAAACGAGATTAAGTTGGCAACGTTTGAGAATTTCGGCCAGTTTAAGCTTTCGAGTGACAACCCCGGCACCGGAATCGCTGCGCGAAATTATCAATCGAAGCATGGATGACTTTGCACGTCCTTTTATGATCATGTAAGGCCGTGCAGCTTCTGATTGGCGGTTGATCAGCACGCGATTATATTTCCGCGTTCCTCCTCACCTCGCTTGGTTTTACCACGTCATTTATCGTTTGCTCGTGCTCTTGTATCGTGTGTATATGTTTTCGTTGGTTTTTGCTGACGCCATTTTCATTTCCAGTTACACTCTTCTCTAATTCAAGCTTTTACATTGTAGCTTTACCTCCAAATCTGCTTATATTTTCGTGTACATCTTGTATGATGTGATAGTTTCGTTCGTGAAATACCTTTTGGACCTCGGATTAATTCTGCGGCCCTTGAAGCAGTTACGAAGGTCAGCCAAGAGATGGCGCTAGTAAATCGCGGACTTTGGACAAAACTCTGATTACAAATACCTGTTCTGAAATGCTCACTCTTCTTGACAAACCAAAAGCGACGCAACTTGTGTTCGAGCATGTCTGGTATTAGTTTGTAGATAGTCAGGAACCGCCCATAGCGCCCTTTGTGGATGAAATAAATTTTGGCCCTTCTTCTCCACCGCACCCTTACTTTAAAACTTCGGGATTGTTGAATTTCTCCTCCTGTTCTTCTGTTACAGTTTAAACCTAGAGGCATCAAAACTCTAGCTACACCTACATATTACAGTTTATGATTCCGTGTCCCACTTCTAATACCAATTAGTGAAAATTATGCGTGTCAAAAGTGAAATGACAGCAATTAACATTAACATTCCAGATTACTCACGCGCACTGCCCCATAAATAGCGCGTCGCTCACGAAGTATGCATAAAATTATTATGACATACATCATTGTACGCGAACAATGCGTAATATTAAACATTATTTCCCCGGCCGGTTCAATTTTATTACCCGAAAATAATGCAATTTTTCTCCGCGCTTGTCAGTGCAGCGCGGGCGTGCACGCTACGCAGATTTATTTTCAACAGTTTTATTTTCCGGTTAAAATACACCGCGCGTTCTTTTCAGGTCTCTCTGCACACGTGAATGCACCGCAACGTTTCAGGTCGCGTCGTTAGTTCCGAGCAGAATGAAAAGCCAGCGAATGAATTTTGAATTGCTCGTTTCTGTGTTGAAATTCAATTGCTTTAATTTTTTTTTGTGTGCCTCAAGGGCGCTTCTCGCGTGATTTGATTCAAGGAATCTTGGTTACGGGCGTCTTGTATCCTGCGTTCGAATTTTCTCGTTACTGCTTGCAGGTCATAATTTTCATTAAAACAGAAAATATTATTCTATAAACTTCGAATAGATATATACAATAACACTCCTAGTATGCGAAAGCAATGCGCGGAATGGATATATTTTTAATTCTAATGTTACTGGGTGATGTCATTTTACCCCTCTTAGCGATGCCGTCAAATTATTTAAATCACTCCTTCTGTGCCATGCTTTTTTATTATTCCCTTGTATGGTAAACCCCATAGATGCTTAATGGACTGTAAACAGACTGATTGGAGCGGTCAAAGTTAAGCATCAGTAGCATTGTCTTCAAAAAAGTTCAAAGTCCTTCTTGAGACGTGTAGATGGACCCTAAATATTCTAGGAAATTATTACTCTCGCCCTCTACTGATAAAATACCATTTCATTCGGAAACTGCGCACGGGAAGGAAATATATTGAATTCTGTTACTGGGTGATGTCATTTTACCCCTCTTAGCGACGCCGGACAGATTATTTGGGTGAAGCTTTTTCTTTTTTTATAACTTTCCACCAAAAACTTTTTAAATGAATTCTGAAGGCTACAGAAAATACTAAGAAAATATGTTAGCTTGTGCTGTACAGGCAGTTTGGCATAACAAAAAGAGGAGGGGACTAAAAGCAGAGCCTTGCGGTACCTCATGATTTCCTCCTTACAGATTCCACGTGTGAGGATATTAATAAAGAAGTCTCCCAATAAAAAGAAATTCAAATAAGCTAACGGAATTGTGTTTTCTTCGCTGATAATGTTGAAATTTTTTGTTCGCAACTTTTTACGTGTAATTTACTTTGGGCCTGGAATGATCATCAACCTTAAGGATGGCTTATTGCACAGCTCACTTAAAAATCGCTAGAACGTGACGAATCGCCGAAATTTACATGAATAAATATTTAAATTCGCCTCGCCGCAGGCGGGGGTTCACAGCTGCGGAAAATGTGGCATTCTGCGTGAGGGCATGCGAAGTTGTGGTTGATCCTTTTCGATTAGCCCCGTCCTAAATAACTGCGCGATCGGGTTTAAAACGATGTCACCGCGAATAAAATTTGAGGGCAATTAAAAAAAATGTGACATTAGAAATTAAAATCTGAAATAACGAAAGTAAAGAGGTAATTAATATTAGTCTGAAGAAAATATTAAAGTAGATGGGATATCACATCTGCCTAGAGTTAACATAAACAATTGTTATACAGCGGTTTGCATCTCCAAAGACGGCTTCGCCATTATGGCGCTTAGATTAACCTTGAAACAAAGTTGCATCTGCACATTGCATCATCAACAGTCGCTGAGGTAGCTCATTCGGCCTAAAAAATCCGTATTCTATAAAGAAAAATTTGTTTATTTAAATAGAATGCAATTATAAACAAACATGACGAAAAGCAATCGATCTGTGGAGCGTCTCGATGACTCATGAACGCTTATGTGAAACACGTATGCATCAAGACACAACATGATTCATTTTGTTTCATAATTTTTTATTTTAATTAAAAAGTAACCAATCTAAATATTAATTTGTTTGTTTAATAAATTTATTTATTACGATCGTCTTTTGTTTGTATTTCATTTTTGTTTGTTTCTATTTCACTTTTTCTGTTTTAATTTCATTTTTGTTTTTGATTTCGTTTTCTTCTTCAATTTCATTATTTTGTATTTTGTTTAAACAAAAGAGACCAGTTTTGTCGTCATGAATGAATCGTCATTTGTTTATTTGCATTGTTCATAATTGACAGAGAGCCGATCGTCTTTTGCTTTGCTCAGTTTAAGTGTTCATTAAAGTTGCAAAAAAAATGCGAATTTCCTATCGAAAAACGCAATGTACGTAAGTGTATGAAAAATGAAACAAAAACTATAGATTTGTGAATATGAAAATATAAAATTGAAAAACAAGGAAGCGAAATGTTATTTATTTAAATTAATTAAAGTTCTACAAACAGTTTGAAGTAAATTTTCGAATATACTGCAAAAATAATACTCCTAAAGCTATGCGTGGAATGAGAATATTTTGAATTCGAATTTGCTGGGTGATGTCATTTTACCCCTCTTAGCGATGCCACTTTTTTATTCTGCTGTAGAAGAAATCCCATAGATGCTCAATGAACGATACATCACGTTATTGCGACGGCCATAGCAAAGTTATTATCTTCAAAAAAGGTCAAAGATCTCCTTAAGACATGTGAATAGGCTGTAGAGTTCCAGGAAAATGCCCTCTACCGATAAATAAATTTCATTCGGAAGCTATGCGCAGGATGGAAATATCTTGAATTTGAATGTTACTGGGTGATGTCATTTTACCCCTCTTGGCGAGGCCGGACAGATTATTAATTTAAATCGCTCCTTCTGGGCCATGATCTTTTATTATTCTCTTGTACAGTAAACCCCATAGATGCTCAATGGGTGATAATTCAAGTGATTAGGGCGGCCATCGGTGGTATTGTCTTCAAAAAGGTCAAAGCACTTCTTGAGACGTGTAGATGGATCGTAAATCTTCTAGGAAATTGTTCGTTCTTGCCCTCTACTGATAAAATACATTTCATTTGGAAGCTATGAAGTCATTTTACCCCTCTTAGCGATGCCACATTTTTATTTTGCTGTAGAATAAATCGCATAGATGCTCAATGATCAATAAATCAAGTGATTGGGACTTCCATAGCTTAGAATCGGTGGCAAAGACATGTGAATAGGCTGTAGAGTTCCAGGAAAATGTTCATTCTTGCCCTCTACCGATAAATACATTTCATTTGGAAACTATTCGCAGGATGGAAATATCTTGAATTTGAATGATACTGGGTGATGTCATTTTACCCGTCTTGGCGACGCCGGACAGATTTTTATTGAAATCGCTCCTTTTGGGCGATACTTTTTTTTATTATTCTCTTGTGCAATAAACCCCATAGATGCACAATAGACAATAAATCGAGTGATTGAGGCGACCATAGTGAAGCATTAATAGCAGTGCCTTCGAAAAAAGGTCAAAGCATCGGTTTTATTGTTTTCAAACAATGTCGAAATCCATCTTATCACACTTGGATGGAAAATGTTCGTTCTTGCCCTCTACCGATAAATACATTTTATATGAAAGGTATGTCCGGGATGGAAATATTTTGAATTAGGGTGTTGCTGGGTGATGTCATTTTACCCCTCTTAGCGATGCCGCCAAATTATTTAAATCACTCCTTCTGGGCGATGCTTTTTTATTATTTTCTTATAGAGTAAACCTCATAGATGCACAATGGGCAGTAAATCGAATGAATGAAGGAGCCATAGCGAAGCCTCAGCAGCATTGTCTTCAAAAAGGGTAAAAGTCTTTCTTTAGACGTGTAGATGGATCGTAAATATTCTAGGAAATTTTCAGCACATTTAATTCCATCTTTGCATTTCTTTTGGTCATGTTTCAATAGTGACCTTTACCGGCTGAGCTACTGCTGGTAATAATCAGTTCTCGTTCTGGTCCAAATTCTATAGCAATCGTGTCGCTTGAGAAGTCTATAGTTGGACTACTTTCGTTGAGTTCATGGAGGGTCTTCTTCCTTAGAGTCGCGGACAGCTTTACCAAATACTTCATGCTCAACGACATTCTGGCTTTCTTCTGTGGGATAACAATCCCTTCATTTACTCAGAAGAAGATGTGAAAGTCGAAAGAGTTTATTAGTTCTTGTGATAAAATACATTTCATTTGGAAGCTATGCGCGAGACGGAAATATTTTGAATTTGAATGTTACTAGGTGATGTCATTTTACCCCTCTTAGCGACGCCGGATAGATTATTTATTTAAATCGCTCCTTGTGAGCCACATTTTTTTTATTAATCTCTTGTACAGTAAACCCCCTACATGCTCAATGTGCGATAATTTAAAGTGATTAGGGAGGCCATAGCGAAACATCGGATTTATTGCCTTCAAATAATGTCGAAGTCCATCTGGTCATAAATGGATGGTTCGTAGAATTCTAAGAAAATGTTCGTTCGTGCCCTTTACCGATAAATACATTTCATACGGAAGCTAACTTCGGGATGAAAACTTTTTGGATTTGAGTGTTACTGGGTGATGTCATTTTACCCCTCTTAGCGACGTCGGACAGATTATTTATTTAAACCTATCCTTCTGGGCCATATTTTTTTACTATCCTCTTACACAGTTAAGCCCATAGATGCTCAATGGGCGATAATTCAAGTGATTGGGGCGGTCATAGCGAAACATCGGTTTTATTGTCTTCAAACAATGTCGAAGTCCATCTTGTCACACGTGGATGGTTCGTAGAGTTCTAGGAAAATGTTCGTTCGTGCCCTCTACCGATAAATACATTTCATACGGAAGCTATCTTCGGGATGAAAACATTTTGGATTTGAGAGTTACTGGGTGACGTCATTTTACCCCTCTTAGTGACGCCGGACAGATTATTTATTTAAATCACTGCTTCTGGGCCATCCTTATTTATTATTCTCTTGTACAGTAAACCCCATAGGTGCTCAATGAGCAATAATTCAAGTGATTAAGGCGGCCACAACGAAGTATCGGTTTTATTGTTTTCAGACAATGTCGAAGTCCATCTTGTCACACGTGGATGCTTTGTGGAGTTCTAGGAAAATGTTTGCTCGTGCCCTCTATCGATAAATACATTTTATATTGAAGCTATACCCGGAATGAACATATTTAGAATTAGAGTGTTACTGGGTGATGTCGTTTTACCCCTCTTAGCGACGCCGCCAAATTATTTGAATCACTCCTTCTGGGCGATGCTTTTTTTTCTTGCTTGAAAAGTACTAATAAAAAAAACTACATGTTATTTGTTCTAATTATGCTTAAGTTTCTGTAATTAAAAAACTTTCGCCCGAACGAAATTAAACTCCAGTTGCAGAGTGTCCACTTCAATTAAAAGTGTTCGAAAACAATGTTTACAAGACGTTTCTTTTCCAAGAGCAGCGAAAAGGTAGAATTAGTTTAAGGAAATTCGCTCGGCCAATAAAATTCCCATCGATTATAAAAAGCCGGAGACTTCCAGTATTGGTTGTAAATTAATTGCGCAAGTATTTAGTCTCAAGTCACGAGCAAGAAACTCGTATCCGCCGGCATTAATTTCCACTCAGCCGGGATTACAATTCCTGAACGGAAATGCGGCCAGAGAGCACTTGCCCGCCCCCACGATCGATTTTCAGCGGAAACACAACACCCTTAGATCGCTTTTCTTAAGCAAACACATATCGGAACTTGATCTTCTTGTATTGGGTGTTTTAATTTAAAATCTCAGTGCGCCACTCAAAATATTATTCCCCGGCTGGGGGGGGAGGTTTTATTTTTCAAGCCCGCCCTCGGAAATTGATGTCTGTTTTTAGAAAATACTTTGCCACTTTAAGCATCGCGATCGTTTCGGAATTTCGTCGTCTAGGAATCTCTAAGCAGATTACAATATTAGGGGGCATGTTCTGATTCCAGATCGATTTATATTTATTAGATCTTCCGAGGGGATTACGCGGAATCAACGTAAGAGGCTCGGCCCCCCCTTCTTCTTCTTCATCTTCTTATACTTGCCGGATTTATTTTGCTCGCGATATTTCAGCCTTAATTACTTTCGAGTCTGTTGCAGAATAGCTAATACGCTGATTTCATCCTTTGTAAACATCAACAAATTACATCAGATCCGTCTGCGTTAAAGGAGAAGCAGGAAATCAGTAAAGGAGATCCTTTTAATTAAACATTTTGTTTTGTTCTTTGAGGGACTTCAGTCTTTCCCCTTTCATATCAGTTTCTTTTGAGGGTAATTTACTTGTGCATTCGGTTGCAAATTATTATGTATTTGAACGCTGACTCGCAGTGTGCGCCACGTTTTACCGAGGCATCATATCGGAAGTGATTTGCACTTGTGTAAAGTTCGAGCAGAATTTGCACAACTCGATAATAGATATTAATGCAAACCGAGTCACTTAACGTGCAGGCGTCATTAATTCAGCGCCGCTTGAACAATTACGTTCGTTATATTAAACGCGGCCGAATCTCCACTTCACACTTCAACTCGACACTCTCAGTTTATGGCCCCGACTTTGCAAGATTGGATTAAACTGAAACATGTCCAAACTGAAACACGGGGCGGACCGAGGCAGATAATCGTTGGCCTAATTTGTGCAGAATCCGAAGTGGATTTGCTTAATAGATAAGTGTCATTAATTTTGCCAATTAACGTCAAAATATTAGGACGAAAGTGTCGTTGATTAATTCACGAAAAAAGAGAGATTTCCCAGAACGTGTCCGTCTTTCGTTCACGTCGGAAATTCCAATTACGAACATAACTCTGTATGTAGGATCAAGTTACAACTTGATCCTACATACAGGATCATGTATCACGATGGCTCATGGGATCCACATCTCTCTCTAGGCGCTATATTTGATGATTAAAGTTATATTTGATGATCAGAAAGTAACTGTAACTTCTATGGGGTATCCAACAGATGGAGCCACTAGAACTCGGAATGTTACTTTCGCTTTAACCCTATTCTTTACTTTGAAATGGCCATCGATTATACAGGTTGCTACTAGACAGACCTAAGCGACTTATAGAAATCTATGAAAGACAGGAAGAGCCTTGCAAAGAACGAAACTGGATGCATAAAAAGCGAATTGTTAAAAGTCCAGTCTCAAAAACGCTCATTTCAGAAACGCGCGCTCGTTCTTTTGATTTCAAATTTAAAAGACGTTGAGTATCATAGGAACAACTGTAAAACGAATATACTGAACCTATTAAACCAGATAACACTAAAGCGAAGCGAACAGAGCCGCTGTTACCATTACTAAAACGCTGATGGTTTTTAAGATTTACATCCACTCGTTTCGTGTTTCTTTTTTTTAGTGGGCGGAAGCGCACGACTCTCTTCTTCAAATGCTGGCTGTATAATAATGATAAAAATAATAATAAAAACAGCGGAAGTCAGTATGATTTTATCCGGAATGGAATGTAAATGGCGCGCCGCTCATCTTACATAAATACCGAAATGATCTCGCGGAAGCGTTTTACCGTTGTTATCAGTTATGTCGGATGTAAAAATACAATTTCAGAGGAACTGCTCTCCACCATACATAAATATGAGCCAATTTCTTTATTCCCCGAGAAGAATTTAAGCGAATTCACGCGGTTCGCCCGTCGCAGACGACGCATCGATCCGAGCAAATTTTTATTATTAACACGACCTCGGAGCTTTCGCGTATTATAAACGAAAAGGCTCGTCTGCTGTCTGCTTTTCTTTCTCCTAAATTCCTCTCCGCATTTGAATACGTCTCTTTTCAATATAATCGAGTCAATTGCTGACTATTTCGTGCGCAACCTAACTTTGCTTTCGGTTCCGGTGGCCGAAATGTGTGTAGTTACGAAGCGGAATGAGAGATAAAATTCTGACGGCAACTTTAGTTTTGCCCTGTGACTCTCAATTTTAAGTGAGTGGCATCGCACGCTATCTCCCCAAGTAATACGAATTTATTCTGAAATTATAATACGCTCTTTAACTTTTGAAAGTGTTTCTCTTTTTAATGTGGGTATTACGAAATAGAGGCGAGAAATACTATTTTTCACTCGGGCAATGAGTTATCGTGGTATTCCCCATTTCTGCCCTAGAACGTCAGCTCTTAGTCATGTTTGTTTATAATTGCGTTAGATTTAAAATAAACTTTCTGGCCGCTATCCCCATACGATGATTTGCAACGATTCCAATAGCATATACGTAAACGCGTAGTTGAATCGGTCGTATCAACGATATCAAAAACTTTTCCATTAATGGAAAGTATGTGAGATTCAAAAGAATAAGAAGAATAACAAAAAATAAATAAAATGAATAAATAACAAAAGAAGATCAACGATTCTTCTTTGAAAAACAAAAGACTAACAAAAATAAAGACTAACAAAAACTAACAAAACTAACAGAAACAAAGACCAACAAAAACAAAAGAAAAAATAATTCGGCGGATATAAACAAAAGAAAATTCGAGTGTGAAACAACGAAATTAGAAGAACTGTTTGAACAAAGAACAAAAGAAAATCGACGAGAATAAAAACAATAAAACAAAAGAAAATCTATGAGTTTTCACTTTGAAAAGAATAATAAGAGGGATAACAAAAAACAAGAGATAAATAAAATGAATAAATAACATAAGAAAATCAACGATTCTTCTTCGGCGGAGTATTTGAAAAATAAAAACTAACAAAAACGAAGACTAACAAAAACAAAACTAACAAAAACAAAGACTAACCAAAAACAAAACAATAAAAACAAAAACTAACAAAAACAAAACTAACAAAAACAATGACTAACAAAAACAAAAGAAAAAATAATTCAACGGATATAAACAAAAGAAAACCCGAGTATGAAACAGCGAAATTACAAGAATTGCTTGAACAAAGAACAAAAGAAAATCGACGAAAATAAAAACAATAAAACAAAAGAAAATCGACGATTCTTCCCCGGCGGAGAATGTTTAAAAATCAAAACTCAAAAGACTAATAATAGGAAACAAGGAAATTAAAACAAGAGAATAACAATTCGACGGAAATACTAAAAAGAAACAATTGAAAAATGAAAACAACAAAATGGTAATATAAAATTCTATAAAAATAAAGAAACTGTACGAGATTTAAAAGAATAAGAAGAAAAACAACAATTAAATAAAAGACAAATAAAATGAATAAATAACAAAAGAAGATCAACGATTCCTCTTCGGCGGAGTGTTTGAAAAACAAAAGACTAACGAAAACAAAGACTAACAAAAACAAAACTAAGAAAATCAATGACCAACAAAAACAAAAGAAAAAGTAATTCGACGGATATAAACAAAAGAAAACTCGAGTATGAAACAACGAAATTACAAGAATTGCTTGAACAAAGAACAAAAGAAAATCGACGAGAATAAAAACAATAAAACAAAAGAAAATCTATGAGTTTTCTCTTTGAAAAGAATAATAAGAGGGATAACAAAAAAACAAAAGATAAATAAAATGATTAAATAACAAAAGAAAATCAACGATTCTTCTTCGGCGGAGTATTTGAAAAACAAAAGACTAACAAAAACAAAGACTAACAAAAACAAAACTAACAAAAACAAAGACTAACCAAAAACAAAACTAATAAAAACAAAGACTAACAAAAACAAAACTAACAAAAACAAAGACTAACCAAAAACAAAACTAATAAAAACAAAGACTAACAAAAACAAAACTAACAAAAACAATGACTAACAAAAACAAAAGAAAAAATAATTCAACGGATATAAACAAAAGAAAACCCGAGTATGAAACAACGAAATTACAAGAATTGCTTTAACAAAGAACAAAAGAAAATCGACGAGAATAAAAACAATAAAACAAAAGAAAATCTACGATTCTTCTCCGGTGGAAAGTGTTTCGGATTAAAATGAATAATAAGAATAATAAAAAAACAGAAGATAAATAAAATCAATGCATAAATAACAAAAGAAAACCGACGATTCTTCCCCGGCGGAGAATGTTTAAAAATCAAAAGACTAATAATAGGAAACAAGGAAATTAAAACAAGAGAATAACAATTCGACGGAAATACTAAATAGAAACAATTGAAAAATGAAAACAACAAAATGGTAATATAAAATTCTATAAAAATAAAGAAACTGTATGAGATTTAAAAGAATAAGAAGAAAAACAACAATTAAATAAAAGACAAATAAAATGAATAAATAACAGAAGAAGATCAACGATTCCTCTTCGGCGGAGTGTTTGAAAAACAAAAGACTAACAAAAACAAAACTAGCAAAATCAATGACCAACAAAAACAAAAGAAAAAGTAATTCGATGGATATAAACAAAAGAAAACCCGAGTATGAAACAACGAAATTACAAGAATTGCTTGAACAAAGAACAAAAGAAAATCGACGAGAATAAAAACAATAAAACAAAAGAAAATCTATGAGTTTTCTCTTTGAAAAGAATAATAAGAGGGATAACAAAAAAACAAAAGATAAATAAAATGATTAAATAACAAAAGAAAATCAACGATTCTTCTTCGGCGGAGTGTTTGAAAAACAAAAGTTATGTTTAGGTAACAAAAACAAAGACTAACAAAAACAAAACTAACAAAAACAAAGACTAACCAAAAACAAAACTAATAAAAACAAAGACTAACAAAAACAAAACTAACAAAAACAAAGACTAACCAAAAACAAAACTAATAAAAACAAAGACTAACAAAAACAAAACTAACAAAAACAATGACTAACAAAAACAAAAGAAAAAATAATTCAACGGATATAAACAAAAGAAAACCCGAGTATGAAACAACGAAATTACAAGAATTGCTTGAACAAAGAACAAGAGAAAGTCGACGAGAATAAAAACAATAAAACAAAAGAAAATCTACGATTCTTCTCCGGTGGAAAGTGTTTCAGATTAAAATGAATAAGAAGAATAATAAAAAAAACATAAGATAAATAAAATCAATACATAAATAACAAAAGAAAATCGACGATTTTTCTCCGGCGGAGAATGTTTAAAAATCAAAAGACTAATAATAGGAAACAAGGAAATTAAAACAAGAGAATAACAGTTCGACGGAAATATTAAAAAACAATTGAAAAATGAAAACAACAAAATGGTAATATAAAATTCTATAAAAATAAAGAAACTGTATGAGATTTAAAAGAATAAGAAGAAAAACAACAATTAAATAAAAGACAAATAAAATGAATAAATAACAAAAGAAGATCAACGATTCCTCTTCGGCGGAGTGTTTGAAAAACAAAAGACTAACAAAAGCAAGGACTAACAAAAACAAAACTAGCAAAATCAATGACCAACAAAAACAAAAGAAAAAGTAATTCGACGGATATAAACAAAAGAAAACCCGAGTATGAAACAACGAAATTACAAGAATTGCTTGAACAAAGAACAAAAAAAAATCGACGAGAATAAAAACAATAAAACAAAAGAAAGTCGATTCTTCTCCGGTGGAAAGTGCTTGACATTCAAAAGAATAATAAGAGGGACAACAAAAAAATAAAAGATAAATAAAATGAATAAATAATAAAAGAAAATTAACGATTCTTTATGGCGGAGAATTTTTAAAAATCAAAAGACTAATAGGAAACTAGTAAATTAAAACCGAGAAAGTAACAATTCGAGGAAAATACACAAAAAAAAACAATAGAAAAATGAAAACAAGAGAAAACCAATTTAACATTTAAAAGACTAAAACAAGGAAACAAGAATAACAAGAAACAAAAGAGAAATAAAATGGACAAATAACAAGAAGAATATCCGTGATTCTTCTCCGTGGGAAAACCAAAAGACTAACAGAGAATAAAAGAAAATTACGAAGAGAAAAAAATAATAATTCGAATCAAAAACACAAAAGACAATTGAAATACGAAAGCAACGAAATGAGAAGACAAAACAACAAACGAAAGAAAACCGAACAAAAATAGAAGAAAATCGACCAAGATAAAATGAATGAATAACAAAAGAAGATCAACGATTCTTGTCCGGCGAAGAATCTTTGAAAATAAATCAAGAGCATCACAGAAAATGAGTGCAATTTACAAATAGAAAATAAATAATAATTCGAACGAAATACACAAAAAACAATTGAAACATGAAAATAACGAAGTGAGAATATTGGACAAGAAACAAAAGATAATAAAATGAATAAATAACAAAATAGGAACAACGATTCTTCCGCGGAGCAGAAAATTCAAAAACTGTTGCTTATTGTTTATTATTGCTATGGTAACTGATTCAAAATTCCCGCCGAATGATCGTGAATTATCGAAAATACTCGGCACAGGTTAATTTACTTTACTATTTATTAGAAATTTGTTCTATTTAGGTCAAAAATCGGCCGCAAGATGTCGTGGTTGTTTATTATTTATTATTGCTATGACAGTGGATTCAAAGTTCCCGCCGAATGATCGTGAATTATCCAGAACAATCGACACAAGTTACTGTACTTTATTATTTATTCCGAAATTGGTTATGTTTAGGTCAAAAATCAGTCGCAAGATGTCGCTACCCAACTGCTGTTTATCATTTATTATTACTAAGAAAATTGATTTGAAATTCCCGCCGAAGGTTCGTGAATTATCGTGAACAATCAACGCCGCTTTTGAATATTGCGGCTACATTCCAGTGTTGCCAGAAATACGAGAAATTCCCGTTTCAGCGGGAAATTTCAAAGAATGTGGTAAACTCATTCTAAGTTGAGGGAAAAGAACTCCCTTAAGTTTTTTTATCGTATTTGAATTGTTGTCTCGGGAAATTGTTAGGCAATTTACAAAGTGAACTATTTAAACAATATTTACAATAATTTTCGGTTTAATTCAATATAAACGAATAAGCCAATATGAACGAATAAGCCGTCAGCAATTTCATATTTCGTGGGACGGCCAATTCCGATGACACTCTCCTCACCTACTCACTATGAAAGACAATTACCCCTTTGCGGCCATCCCTACCCTAAATGATCTGCTCTTACTCATATTTGTTCATAATTGCATTTGATTTAAAATAAATTTCCATCAAGTAGCACTGGCTTCTTTGATGAGTCACCTCGGCTCTTAGTCATATTTGTTTATAATTGCATTTGATTTAAAATAAACAAACTTCTTTCAAATAACGCCGGCTTCTTTGATGGGTCACCTCGGCGACTGTTTGATGATGCAGTGTGCTGATGCATTTCGACATTCTTTGATGCAGTTTTGTTGTGTTATCATGACGACGAAGCTGCATTATTCTAGGTAGGGGTGATTCGAGGTCTCGCTGGTGATCTATCAACTTTCTGGACGACAAATAAGCTCCAGCATATTCAAAAATGCGTAAAACAGAGAACACCGAGCGAATTAGTTCAGGTCAGTTAGTACTCTTGCAGTATCGCATACAACAAACTTTAGAATTGAAAAACAAGCAATTTTTAAACAATATTTATAATGATTTTTGTTTAATTCAATATCAACAGCATCAAAATATTTCAAGGAACGACCGATTCCGACGAAACAATTTCCACATTGGCGCCTATTCTTACCCTAGATAGTCCACTCTTCGTCGTGTTTGTTTATAATTGCATTTGATTCGAAATAAAAAAACTGAAAAAACTTTCATGATGAGTCACCTCGGCGACTGTTTGATGATGATATCTGCAAGTTGTTGTAACTTTTGCATCACATTATTCCAGTTGGGCGTGATATCCAAGGTCGCGTTAGCGACGTTCTATCGAGCATTTGTTTAACTTATGAAATGAATTTAATGAATTACAAAATGCCGATTTCTTACAACACAATGTGATTTAATTTGTTAAACGATTTAAGAAAATAAATAAAGGTGTTTATTAATTAGTTTGCATAACAATACTGAGAGTCCTGCAAATCCAGGAAAGCAAATTCAGTAAATAGAGTCGTAAAGTGAACGCGCACGTTCCTTCGAAATTTTATTTGTGTAGTCCGAGCGTAATAAAGTAATAAAATCATAACTCAATTAACCTGTGATTTCATTGCTCACGTAATCCAAAATTTTTATTATAGTGATGGGGGGAGGGGGGGATGGAGATGGGGGTGGTTAGTTTCCAGATAGAATTTGGTTGCGCAAATCAATTTATCCGTTACGCCGAACTTCATAAACAAGATAATAAAGTAATTATGAGAGTTTATGGCTCACCGCCGCGAAACGCGCTCAATAATAATCGGAAAAGCGCCGCCGCCGCCGCTGCTCCTCCCCCCCCCCCTCGTCGAACCTTATCCCAACTTTTCGTGATGAATGATCGTAATTAATACATTTTCGGTCGGTATGCGAATGATGCTGAAACAAAGGCCGGTTTCAAAGTCCGCAGAATTCAATTTAAATGCAAAACTGCTAAACACGGGCTTTGTTTTCGATCATACAAATACCTGCCTATATTTTTCCAATCAACCGTGCACACGCCGTGATTCTTTTTTTTTTTCCTTTCGTTTATAGCGAACCGGCGTGCTGGAAACTCACCGTCCGGATTTGCTTGTTTGATTTTGTTCTAATCGTGCAGGCTACGCATAAATTAATTTGACAGCGTATCAATTGGCCTCTTTGTGAGGGAGGGGGGGGGGGACGCGCCTGTGAAACACTGAGCCCGCACATACCGATTGCTTTAGTGATACTTGAAAAACGGAAATTAATTAACACAACATCAAAAAAAAAAATTGACTTGCTAAGGACGTAAAAACGTAACTATCTGTCGAATAAATATATTTTCGCTCACCAAACTATGATACTGAATGTAGAGGAGGAAAAGGGACTTACAACTGGTGACGATGACACCAAGAATTGTCACTTATGCCGTTCGTCCTCTGACTATGTGATCCTCTTTCATGACAACAATCGCCTTCTATGTGGCTCACACCGGATATTCCGATTACGAACAAAACTCTGCAATGTGGGATCAAGTTGTCACTTGAGACACTATTTATCCCACTAGTCATCGTGGTATTCCCTAGATTAGCGGCCCTTAGTCGTGTTTTTTTTAATAGTTGCGTGCGATTTAAATTTACGTAATGCCGGTTTCGTTTATGAGTCATTGCCTTTGGAGAAGCAAGTCGCTGTAACATTTGCTTACGTTACTCCACCTATGCAATATCGGAAATCGCGCTGATAACGTTCTGTCGAGTATTTGTTTAACTTGCGAATTGAACTTAATGATTTAAAAAATGCCGGTTTCTTACAATACGACCATAATCACATCCCCTAAACCCCCTTTCGAGCATAAATACAGTGTGACTGTGAAGTAAATCGACAAAATGAAACCAATAAAAGAATCGATGTCCGAGATCATGGAGAAAATGTTTTAAAAAATCTTTCTACAGTACTTTTTGAGAAAAAATTAATTAAAAATTGCCCAGAAAATCACGATACGCCCCTGGTTAACAAGGAGCAGCGGACGAACGAAACGTAAACATGACTCAATCCTCCACAATCGATTAAATAAGTTTGGTAAGCTTATTTGAGGCACAAGTTAGGATTCTACCATTTGGCATACTTCACGTCCTTAACCTGATTGCGTTTCACGTTCAACTCGATCGATCGATCATCCTTCCAAAATCGATCAAATATGCTTGCTGAGCTAATTTTGGGCCAGACCCTCTATATGGATACCACAGGTCCAAAATCAGGATTGATGGATGGACAAGCCAAGAGGCTCGCATCTTCTAATTTCTCCTCGAGCATCTGGACCACGCCCAACAGCAATCATTCCTCCAAAGTCGATTAATTAGCCTTTCCCAAGCTTACTCATCAAATAGGATTCTAGTTTTGGGCCAACCTCTCTATATGGATAGCCCAAGTCCAAAAGAGAGGGTTGTTGTTGTCGCGTCTTCTAATATTACCTTCGTACTTCATTTACTTAAAGCAAGATCTGTTTCACGTTCCACTTTACCGATCAAATGGGGTTCTAATTTGGGCCTGCCCCTCTATGTAGATACCTCAAAATACAAAAGGCAGGAAGGGGCACAAAAGTTACGAGGTTTGGATTTTCCCTATTACTTTAAAATCAAACCTGTAGCATCTAGTTTACGCCCAACTCCATCAATCTTCCTCCAAAGTCGATAAAACGCGCTTGCCAGGCTTGCTCATCAGTTTAGGGGCAGCCCCTCTATGTGTATCACCCTAGCTTCAAAAGTCAGGATGAATACACGAGCCAAGAGGCTAATATCACCTTAAAATCAAATCAGGGGCGTACGTTTTGCGCCCAACTCCACCAATCATTCCTCCAAAGTCGATGAAACGAGCTCACCAAACTTCAAACTCTTCAAATGGGGCTCTAGTTTAGAGGCAGCTCCTCTATGTGGAGACCCCAGGTTCAAAAGTCAGGATGAATGCACGAGCCAAGAGACTCGCGCCTTTTAAAATCACCTTAAAATCAAATCAGGAGCTCACGGTTTACGCCCAACTCCACCAATCATTCCTTCAAAGTCGATGAAGCACGCTTGTCAAGCTTGCTCCTCAAGTAGGGCTCCAGTTTAGGGGCAGCCCTTCTATGTGGATACCCCAGGTCTAAAAGGTAGAATGAATGCACGAGCCAAGAGGCTCGCGTCTTCTAATATCACTTTAAAATCAAATCAGGAAGGAGAAGGAGCAAAGTAAGCAAAACATCGACATTTTTCTGACGACAAACCAAGAAGAAGACGTCGGCGATCCCTTAGAGACTGATCGCACAGTGAAAACCCAAAAACTCGAGGAGCCTAAAATCATCCTCCCCTTAAAGCCAGAGGTCAGCAACGAAATTGTAAAAAACGTCTTTCAGAAGCGCATACGTAAGACCATGAAACGAAAATCGCTCTTCTCCGACAGCCTTTGCTATTCCCCAACCACCATCAAGTGCTCGACCATCGTGGTTCCTGTCATCGATAGAAAATCGATTACACCACCGCCGTCTCAAACCAAACGAATTCTATCCCGTCAAAACACCATGGAAAAAGAACAAGATAAGGCAGAGGAGATTTTGGCCAAGCAAGTCGTCAGTAACGTCATAATCCGGCCATCAACGGCTGCCTCGAAAAGAGATATGTTCCAAAAGCGAACCAACTCAGCGTTTCAAGGCAGCGTAAAAAAGACGGGGGAAGTTTCCGGCCTCCACTGGTGAGGGCCTCATCACTGCCATCCAAACCAGAACAAAAGCAACCCAAATTCCTCGCATCCAACAAAAGGACGCTAGCGAAAACCGCGAAGGCCAAACTCAAATCTGACGCATCGGAAGACGAGAACGACCTCCTATCGGGTGGTCGAGGAGGAGGAAGAAGAATGCAACGCTGTGTTTCCGTCAATGGAGAAGTCGAAACCATGATATCCCTGATAAGCCCGAGCGGTAGCGACAATGAAGAAGAACAAGAACAGAAGACAAATGAAGGCGATAAAGAAAAGGGAAAAGCCAAGCTCCACGAGAAACTCGAAGGCTACAGGGAACAGCAGAAGAATTTCTCGCTGAGGAAAACTGTAAAATCGGGTGAGTCCCATCCTCTTCTTCTTCTCTTTTTTTTTTCTTGAATTGTTCGCGGAAGAAGGGAAGGTCACAGACGGCGCGTAAACGTGGCGTGACTTTGCGCTTTACGTCCAACTCCACCAATAATTCCTTCAAAGTCCATGAAACGAGCTTATCAAGCTTGTTCATCAAATAGGGCTCTAGTTTAGGGGCAGCCCCTCTATGTGGATACCCCAGGTCCAAAGGACGGGATGAATGCAGGAGGCAAGAGGCTCGCGTCTTCTTATATCACCTTCAAATTAAATCAGGACCTTACGGCCTACACCCAACTCCACCAATCATTCCTCCAAAGTTGATGAAACGAGCTTACCAAACTTGCTCTTCAAATAGGGCTCTAGTTTAGGGGCAGCCCATCTACGTGGACCATCCCAGGTTCAAAAGTCAGAATGAATCCACGAGTCAAGAGGCTCGCATCTTCTAATATCACTGTAAAACCAAATTAGGAGCTTACGGCTTACGCCCAACTCCACCAATCGTTCCTCCAAAGTTGATGAAGCGCGCTTGTCAAGCTTGCTCTTCCAATAGGATTCTAATTTTGGACCAGCCCTTCTATGTGGAGACCCCAAGTCGAAAAGGCAGGGTGGATTCACATGCCAAGACGCTCACGTCTTCTAAAGTCATCTTAGGCTCAGTTGGACGGATCCAGCTTAATTTTGAGCCATTTAAGCGGAATTTGTGTAAGTAAGAAATGATCTCACCTGCACTTGAAGGAGTTGACATTGGTCACGACGCCTCAGTAGTGCAATTCTCGCTGTGAGACAAGTGAGTTGTTTTAAATGGTGAATTTTCCGAGCGATGAAAAGGGATATGGATCTACTTTATGATGCTATGCTCGCTAACTGTGAATGGAAAGATTTCCCTTGCGTCAAGTCCCACATTTTACAACGTTTACATTCGTTGTACAGTGGTACTAGAAAAAAGCAATAAAATCGTTCGAATTTGTACTTCCACAACTCCAGGCGATCAGGCCATCGTTGCAAAATTAATTCCCATGACTGTACAACCTCTGCGGGATTACGGGAAATTTCAACCTGCAAGACACCTACGTCAAGCTCGTGCATCGAACATTTATTTACAGTAAAAGGTTAAAACCCGTACTTTTTTGTATTTCTAAAGGGCAGTTTCCTTAATATAATGAAGCTATTTGACAAATTACAATAATTTGGGTAAAATCGCTTGATATAAAATTTAATAACGTACAAAGTGAAACGCTAAAAATAATTCTATTGTGTCACATCGGCTTAACGTTCCAGCGTGACGAATAAACCTAAAACAATAACGAAAAAAAAAAAAAAGAACGGGGCGTCATCGAATGCGAAGTCGCCCCCGCTTTTCATTCCGCGCTGAAATTTTAATAACGACATTAACTCCGCGCAATACGCGAATTACGACCTACAACAACGCACATTTATTATTGACCGCGTGAATTTTAAATTGGGTTTTTGATGCCGCAATATCGCACTTATCTTCGCCATAAGGTTGTTATTTTACTCCCGGAATAGTTTCATTCCACCACCCGCATTATGATAACATTTACGATCGTTAGTTTCCCGTCAACGCTCATTTTATCCCGCGCGGTTAAAATTTAATTTATCTTTCGAAGTTTTCTTTGGGGGAAACTTTAATTCATACTATTTTCAGAATGTTAGAGAATTAAAATTTTTTTATTGTTTATGGAAGGAATTATTATTCAGGAAGGAATTTCGCAATAAATTTTTAATCGATTTTTCGTTTTTGATCTCGTTAAAAGCTATAGCCTAGCAGCGTACGACTACTCCCGGCGAATACCGCGCTCAATGGAGCACTATCGCGCAAAAAGTTACTTTAACTAGAACAATGCTCTACAAAGTATGTTGAAAATTTAATTAACTTCGCAATAATGGAGCGCAAAGTTGTAACTGCCGCAACAATGGCCCCCCTTTATAAAGCCAGGCGAGCAGACGATACCTATAAGATAGCCATAAGCTTTTTAATCTCGCACCGACGCCCCATAAGAAATTATTTACTCGGGGCGTCGCAGCGTCGTCGCAGGTGCGCTCGTTTCGCAAACACTTCGGAAAGTTGGAAGACGAACGCCAGAGCAAACAAATATAAGCTGCGCCCCGCAACGAAGACGGGGGGAGAATTCGCAAAGTAATTTCAAGTATTTGGCCGACGAGATTACAAGCAACACGTCTGGTGACAGAAATATGCAAGCCAGAATTTACGTAATCATTTCAGTTTACACGAGTCCTTTATTGTGTTAGTAAATTGCAAATATTCATATTTTGTCTGAGAAATAATTTTATTACGTATTTGGTCGAATTGGTAATTAAAGTAGTGATTTCAATATTTTTTTTCGTAAAAATTTGCAGCACTGACAATTATTTGTTTCGTACTATCTTAGCCCCATCAACACTTGACAAGCGCGTTTGAAAACATGAAGCGTAGGGTACGTTTGCGCGCATTCAGGCTGCTTTAAACTTTAGTGTTGTTTTGAAGTCAATTAATTAAGTTATTTACCTTTATTTTACAATTTTTTTTGTAGGACGTCGTGATCAGATAATATGACATTGAGGATTTAGGTTAAATATAACCTGTGACCTTCAAAGTCACCATTAAAATCAAATTAATTATTAACGACTGTCCTCGCACTCTTGTATTGAATGTCGCCAACTTTATAAAAAAATCACAGCTTACCCTAATCAGGAATTCATTAAGGGATCCCTTAAGCTCGGAATACTTTTCTTCTTCTAATTTTTCTAGCAAAAACTCCAACAAATTGCAACACCGTCGACGATAAACGAGTAAGGACGCGCTTTCCAACAAAGCCAAGAGGATTGACGCGGAGAAATCACAAACGATTTCAACTCCATCCAATAAACGCAAAGGTCACCGATCACTCGATGTTTTCGTCGATCTATTAATTGAAACTTACGCCGGGATGTTCGGGGCGTACAAGTTTCCACGATGATCTCTAAATTTACTAAAAATTCCAACGTTGCCAATTTTCCATGTGAGATTTTAGAACGTAAACAGTATAGGATTAAATATTTTTTGTAATTCTGTGTTCGGAAAACGACCTCCTCAATAAAATAAAATATTCTATAAACAGTGTTTGATTAAGTAACACAGTTTGCGTTAAATTATTGACGACTGTCCTCTCACTCTTGTATTGAAAGTCTCCAACTTTATTTAAAAAAATCACGGCTTACTTTAATCAGGAATTCATTGAATTTAAATTCAGAAAACTTTAACAACGAACTAGAAAACAATAAAAACAATAGAAGTCAGTAATGCTTACAATAGTAAAAAGCAGCGCCTCCTGTTGGCCGGTTCTCGTAACTGCTTTCAAGGGTTGAATACTCAGCCAAAGGCGGAAATGGGTATTTCACTGATGGAAAACCAAAACGTACCCGGAGTATGCACCAATAACATATAGTCCGATTGAATCCTGAATTAAACAAGAAATGCGAAATTGGTTATCAAGATGGCGTCAACCGTTAATGAATTTTATGACATTTCAAGCTTGGTAGGATAAGAGAAATATCCAAAGTTCATCTGGCGGTATTTCAAGCGACTCCGGTAAAGTCGTAGATGAGTTCTTCTAATTTTTCTAGCAAAAACTCCAACAAATTGCAACAAACAACACAGAACCGCCAACGATGAATGGGTTAGGACGCGGTTTCCAACAAAGCGAAGATGACTAACGCCGAGAAATCGCTCCATCCAATAAACGCAAATGTCATCGATCACGCAATGTTCTCGTCGGTTAATAATTTCAAGCCTACACCGGGATGTTCGGGACGTCCAGGTTGCCACGATGATCTCTAAATTGGCCAAAAATTCTCCGGTGTTGCCATTCTTCCATGTGAAATTTTAGAACGTAAACAGTACAGGGTGTAAGTTATTTCTGTAATTCAGTTCTGTGTTCGGGAAGGGATCTCATCAATAAAATAAAACATTCTGTAAATAGTTAAATAGCAAATAGCGTTAAATTATTGACGGCTGACCTCTCACTCTTGTATTGAAAGTCGCCAACTTTATAAAAGAAAAATCACAGTTTACTTTAATCAGGAATTGGTTGAATTCTATACACGGTATCGATTGGATATACGCAGGGGGTTCCCTTAAACTCGGGAAACTTTAAGAAAGAACCAGAAAACAATAAAAACAATAGAAGTTAGTAATGCTTACAATATCAAAAAGCAGCGCCTCCTGTTGGCCGGTCCTCGTAACTGCTTTCAAGGCTTGAATAATCAACCAAAAGCGGAAATGCAATACCAAGACATACCCCAAGTATGCACGAATTACTTATATGTCAATAGAAACCTGAATTAAAGGAGAAATTCGTAATTAGTTATCCAGATGCCTGTTACCTGGATTCTATCACATTCCACGCTTGGTAGGATAAGAAAAATATCCAAAGCTTGTCGGGCGGTATTTCAAAAGGTTCCGACGAAGTCACAGTTGAGTTCTTCCAATTTTTCTAACAAAAACTCCGACAAATTGCAACACACGAAACAACACCGCCGACTATGAGCGGGTTAAGACACGCTTTCCAACAAAGCAAGGTGGATTGACGCCGAGAAACCGCAAATGAAGACAGCTCCATCCAATAAACGCAAAAGGGTTATTTGGAGCATCCGGGTTGCCAAAATGATCTCTAAAATGGCCAAAAATTCTCCGGTGTTGCCATTTTTCCATGTGAAATTTTAAAACGTAAACAACACAGGATGTATTTATTTATGATTGGATAAGAGAAATATCCAAAGTTCTTTTGGCGGTATTTCAAACGATTCCGTTAAATTCGTAGACGAGTTCTAATTTTTCTAGCAAAAACTCCAACAAATTGCAACAAACGAAACAGCACCGCCGACGATGAACGGGTTAAGATGCGCTTTCCAACAAAGTGAGGCGGATTGACGCGGAGAAATCGCAAATAAAATCAGCTCCATCCAATGTACGCAAAGGTCATCAACCACGCAATGTTCTCGTCGATTGATAATTTCAAGGCTACACCGGGATGTTCGGGGCGTCCGGGTTGCCATGATGATCTCTAAATTGGCCAAAAATTGGATTTTATCAAATTCCAAGCTTGATAGGATAAAAGAAATCTCTAAAGTTCGTCTGGTGGTATTTCAAGAGATTCCGACAAAGTCGTAGATGAGTTCTTCCAATGGTTCTAGCAAAAACTCGAACAAATTGCAACACACGAAACTGCACCGCCGACAACGAACGAGTTAAGACATACTTTCCAACAAAGCGATACAGATTGACGCGGAGAAATCGCAAATAAAGACAGCTCCATCCAATAAACGCAAAAGTCAACGATCACGCGATATTTTCGTTGATCGATAATTTAAAGCCTACGCCAGGGTATTTGGGGCTCCGGATTACCACGTTGTTCAATAAAATAAACATTATGTAAACAGTATTTGATTAAGCGACACACTTTCAACTCATTTTCAATTCAGTTTTCCTGCCTTCATACTTTAGTGTTTTGTTTACTGCAGAATCTCCCTCTATCCATGCCAGTTTCTAATTTATCTTTTCCAGTTCCTTGCCTTCACACTTGCTACAACTATTTTGCTTTGTATTTCGCTCTGTGAATCCCATTTTGAAGTTGCGTCTTCTTATTCTTTTCTAAAGATTCAATGGCTTCATGTCATTTGCTGCTTTTTCCTTTGGATTTTCCTTACGGTCTTTCCTCTACTGAATTCCATTCTGAAGCTGATTCCTCTATTCCCACAAATATTGTTATGTGTTGAATTACATTCAGAATCTGCGTCTTCTGCTTTTCCAAATCTTCAATACTTTCATGTCCTCTTCTTCTTATTCCTTTTATTTTCCCTTGGGTCTTCCCTCTTTTGAATTTCATGCTGAAGTTCCTTCTTCTTCTCGTCTAAATGTTGTTATGCTTTCATGTAATTTTTCGCTTCTCTCTGTTGCATTCCATTCTGAAGTTGTTTCTTTTCCTTCCCCAAAAAATGTTATGTGTCCAACTTTAATGCTTTTACGACATTTTCTACTCGTCCCTTCTATTTTACTTCGGGTTTCCCCTCGCAGTCTTTCGTCTGGGGAACTCCATTTTGGAGCACTTCTTCTTCTTTTCCAAATAATGTCTTCAACACATTTGTGTCATTTTCTAAGTAATCATTTTATTTTTCTTTGGATACTTTCCTCTGTGGAATTCTATTCTTAAGCTGCTTCTCCGTCTCCTTCTTCTCCAAATATTAATAAATCCTTTTATTTTCCTGTGGGCCTTTAACTCTGTGGAATTCTATTCTTAAGGTGCTTCTTCTTTTTCTGCTCCAAATATCGTTATGGGTTCATCTTCAATTCTTTTACTCTATTCCTTTTACTTTCCTTTCCGTTTTCCTTTGGATTTTTCCTCTGTTGACTCCGTTCTGACGCTACTTTTTCTTTTCCAATTATTGGTATATGTTCCTTTGAAGATTTGTATTGGGGGGTCGTGTCCCCCCACAGACAAAACACAACACAAATGCCTCGCAAAATGATCTTTGCTCAACACAAAATGCCTCGCATAATGGTCTTTTGGGGAGTTGAGGGGAAAATCCAAAAGATTTTTCTTCTCGCTCTTTTCACTTAGCCCCAATTCATCCGTGAACTAAAAACTTTACGCTCACTAACCGAGTTGGTACTTCTCCACCTAACCTACCATTGGCCAATAAGGGTGGCATATGACCATTCATTTTCTCGTTTTGTTCACTTCGAAAAGGGTTCTTGTGATCCATCCTATGATCATTGTTGTTCTCTTCCTCCCATCGCTATTTCGTTAAGTTTTATAATGTAAGAAACTGGAATTCTGCACAAAAATTAATTGAACTAAAACAAAACATGTCAGATTGGGCAATGATTTGCTAGTAACTCGAACAAAAGTAAGTCGAAGAATTGCAGCTGCAAACATTGAAAAATTTGCTGAGATTGCAACTGGCCACAAGTGCTGCGATAAATAGCTGGCCTCACTGCGCAGGTGTAGTAAGAAGAAAAACAGACTATTTTCTTTTATTTGGTGGAAAAGAAAAGTTTTTTGTTTTGTTTTAACTGGTTTAAGCAAATCGTAAGCGCAGTCGTTATCAGATTTAGAACAAAAGCGTCCCACCGTTTGGATTGCGAGAAGATAAACAGAGTCAACGTTTGTTGTACAGAATGTCGTTTCTTCTCTCTTCGAATTGAATTAAGTTAAAACAAAACACGTCGCACTGCGCAATGAAAACTAAATCCGAAAACGCTAGAACAAAGCAATTGTAAATTGGGTTCTTTATGGTTTTGCCAAAATTTTAGCAAAAAGAGTGAGGGAAAGCGATAGGAAATTGTTTATTGAGTAAAGGTCGTAACTTCTATCTCTTGGATCCCCTTTTGATCACTTCTTTGCAACCCCATCCGGCCTTTACAATAATTTCTTTCCTCGCTTTTAAATTCTATGTTTTTTTTTTGTATTTTAGCCAACCCCGAAAACCCACGCCTCCGGCGAGCAAAGCAAATCGAATTTTCACTTGCCACCCAAAAAATATGTTGCGAAGACTCTTCATTACGGTTTGGATAATCGCTGGAATGTGGCCCCTCACACGAAGCGAAAATTTATTTCAATTGACCTTTATTGGAAAATAATTGGTGGAAAAGCGTGGCCGAAAATGATTGTGCGGCGCCGGCAGGGCGCAAAATTTCATGCTCGCGTCCGCGCGCAGATGCTAAATTGGCAAAGAGAGAATGGCGTTAATTATATTACGAAACAATAAATAACCATCACGTACACTCTGCGCCGGCGGAATTACAAAAAAAAATGTCATTTTTTATTAAAATGTACGCGCAGGATGTTCAAGGGGGCGGGGCGAATTTGATTTATTTGTGAAACTTAAATAAGGATTGATCAGGATGATGAAATTAAATTAATCTATTATTATGACCATCCTGACTTCATAATCAAAATATAAATGGGGCGAGGTGCAACTACATCATCTTCGTAACGTAAAGAATGGCGCCCAACGTGGGGCCTAAGAACACCAAGTTTACTACGTAACACTGGCGCCCAACGTGGAGCATACACTTATAACTCGATTAGTTTTATTAACTCAATCAAGTTCATCCCTTGGAAATTACGTCCGGAATCCGTCGTTTACCTCGCGGCGATAAAATCCTGATCGGCGTAAAACAAAAAATAAAACTTTAATTTCGGGCCGGATCTATATTTAATGAAGGAAGGTGAGCCGGGGTGGATTTCTTGTTCAAATGAGATTGGTTTCTTATATGAGGGGGCGCTCGAGTATGAGTAATGGTTTGAAAATTTCCGCGGAAAAAACCGAAATCGATTTATAAGCTCTCGTTAAAGTTGACACATGTATGCCTGCGAACCTGAAAGAGGATCAATAAAAAAAATTGCCTTTCCCTTACTTACGTATTTTTTTATCCCACGAAGAAAAAAATCTCCTACTAACATGTGTTTATTATTAAGGGGCGGAAAGTTGGGGGTGGTTCTTTGATTACTTATTTTATGACGTGATTAAGTTTTGACGTGCGTCGCGCTTTTTCGCTTTCGGAATTTAAACTTGAATGGCATACGGAGATTCACTTCACTTCTATCGCGGCCTACAACAGATTCCATCAATTCTTTACGCGTTGCCTTTCGCCTCCTCTCTCTCTCGTCGCAGTGACGTTTCGGCGGAACACAAGTTAATTCGTGCTTCCTAGTGTACTGATAAAGAACAGCAAGCGCGAGGAGGGTGTTGATATTAAATTGTTTTTCTTTGGCGGGCTCTCACAGGTGAAAAGCGGAGCGAGGGGAGATAAAGCGACGCTGAAATTCTACCCTTCTCAAGATTTAGTATTATTCACTGCGATGATGAAGGGGGCGACATAATACTGACGTATTTCAAGTTCGGATGGGGAGAAGAATAAAAAAAAATGATTTATTTAATGCTCGGACCTGTATTTTCATCATCGTATCACTTTCTATATGTAACGAAGAGAAATTCGTAATTTTTTTTTAATTTGCCTCTGTAAACAACACCCTAAAGCTAAACAAACAAATTTAACACACATATTTATTTATTTATTGCCAACATGCTCTTGTTTGGCTGCTCTTCGATTCTCGGGATCCCTGCCGCATAGAAAGTTGGTAGAACTTGACGTTTCGAACATCTTGTCATGTTCTTCTTCAGAAGTGAAGTTTGTCTTGTTCTGGGGTTGTACGCGCTATCTCGCCCCATTGGAGGCCGTCTCATTCTATTGGGGCCTTGAGGTATGAAGAATGCTTTTCAGATACTTGGTAACTTTAATACAGCTTCGTTGAGGGAAATTATGAGAGCCCTGCGCAAATGAAACAATGAGGAAATCATTGCGTCATATCTGACGCCCCAGGTGATAAGCAGAGGGAACTAACATATGGTGTTCCGCAGGACTCAGTATTGGGGCCTATCCTTTGGGCTGTTATGTATAACCGAGTACTGGAGGTGGAATTAGGGATTGGGTCTTACCGTCGTCGCGTACGGGAATGACCAGGCTGTGGTTGTCACCGCAAAAACTGCGGCTATGCGAGAAGAGAAGGCCACAAACGCTCCCGAGAGAATCAAAAAAACTCCATGATACTGGCGGGCACAAGGCCGAAACCGTCATTCTAGCGGGAAAGAGAAACCTGACACGGGTGGTATTAAAGATCGGAGAAGCGAAATCGAAACCTCTAGACACATCAGATATCTAGGCGTATGGTTAACCGCGACTGGAGAATGACCACTCGTGTCAGGGAAACAGGCACTAAAACCCAAAAGACGTATTTGACATTGGCATTGGCTTATGCCCAACCTACGAAGACCTAACTCCAAGAAGAGGAAGTTATCTCCTTAATCATGCTACATGGCATAAAATATAAACACCACGTCTGGATGTTGGAGGGTCTAAACAGGCTGGCTGCCATTAGGGTCACATCTGCGTCTAGGACAGTCGCAACTGAGGCTGTCCTAATGACAACAGAAGTCCCACCCATCCCCATCACCCTACAGAATACTGAAAGATGCAAGATTCGCAATGAAAGACACTACATACGGGCCTTGGCCATAAAGTGGGATAGCCACACAGGCTGGGCCAAGGTTTTCATCAAAGATGTAAAGAAATGGTGCTCGAGGTCTAAGGAGGACGTCGACTATCATATGACCCACGCTATGACGGGACACGGCACATTTAGTACCTACCTAAAGGAAATAAGAAAGGGGAAAGGTACCAGTTGCTGATACTGTAAGCGAAAGTGGATTCGTCGGAGCACACGATTTTTCTATGCCCCAGGTGGGAAGAGGACCGACAAAAAATCAAAAGCGACCTGGGCACTGATGATATCGCGGATGAAATGATAAAGGACGAAAAAACTTTGACAATAATAAAAGATTATGGGTGCCGGGATGAAAAGATGATGATGAGAGGTAGAATACAAGGAATCTAGAAAAGAACAAAAAAGTTGAGAGGAAACCGGCGCGAAGAGGAGAGAAGTGGAGAGGATAGAAGAGAAGAGAAAAAGTATCACGAAGACTATTGCGAGACAGCTATATGTAATGATTAATGGGTTATCTTGCTGAGCCAAGGCGCGCCGATCGAGCATCGATCGGAAGGGAGACAGTCGGTTAAGGGGAAACAGCGCAGCAAGGTGTCCCGACAAAGGAAGTGTAAGGTGACCTGAATAAAACCCTAGTATAGAAAAGTGTACTTTCCTTTTTTCGGAAGCGGCTCTCTCGGCGATTTCCGACAGGACTAGGTTAGGTACCTTTAAAAATCTTTTAACTTACACAGAGCAAGCGTATCTAGCCTTAACGAATTGGCACTCCCCTACCTCAGAGTTACAAGCTACCCCCTAGCTACTTAAAGGTAAAACCTTGAGGACCGTGACAAAAGAGTAAAAAAGAAGAAGAGAAAAAGAAGGGGAAAGAAGAGGACCGGATTGGGAAGAGGACAGAGGAGGAAAAAGAGAAGAAGAGAGCTCTGCAAGAAAAGAAAGAAAAAGAACAACAAGCGCAGAGGAAGAAATGGCGAGAGGCGGCATCCTCTGCGCTGAGTGGCTAAGGAGGAAAGGGGATTACTTGGTAGGCGTCTGGGCTGTCCCCCATGCCCTGACGGCTTGGGCTCCCAGATGAATCCAACACTACGTTGGGATGAAGTTGGCCCGCGTAGTATTTTAAAGATTCCCCGATATGTATAAAAAAAGATACTTCTTAACTGTAATCCGCCTTCTTCGGATTCTTCTGTATTTCAATAGCTTCCCTATACAGTCTTCTCCAGTAATGTGTTCAGTTGCTAGTTTCTTACATTTGTCGAAGTTGATTCCATGTTTCGTGTTGTTTGAATGTTCTGCTACTGCTGATTTGTCTGAGTTTTCGTATTTTGTATCTCGTATAAGTTCTTTTAATCTGGTGTTTATATTTCTGCCTATTTGTCCGATGTACACTTGTATACTCTTGGATTTCGAAGCGGTGACGTGCGATCTTTTGTCGAAAGTAACTTCATGAAGCGTTGAAAATTACCTTGACATTGTGGTTGTGTAGTTTTCTTCCGATTTTGTCTGTACAATCTTTGACGTATGACAGGCAAGTCGTTCCAGTGGCGTTTGGTTCTTTTCGTTGCTTAGATTCCTTGTTAATGGCTGCTTTGAATGTGTAGTCATTGTAGCGTGTTCGTAAGATGTTGAAGTTCAGCTTCCAAGTGTTCTACATCCGAGATCATCTTAGCTCTGTTTACCAGTGCGTTTAGGATTCCTCGTTTTCGTGTTGGGTGGTGATGAGAGTTTGCCTTTAGGTTTTCGGTAAACCTGGTGTCCCAATGTTTGGTTTTCTTTCTTCATCCACGTCCAAGAAGGATAAGGTGCCAACCCCTTCGAGTTCTATCGTGAAGTGTTGTGCTATTTACTGAGGTGTTCCAGATATGTCGGTTAGTTCCATATGGACATATGACACGACGTATCGACGACACCAGCATATTGGTTTCAGTTCACTTGATGTGATGGCAATGTCCTCGAATGTTTCCATGAAGATCTTAGCTAATACCGGTGACAGAGGTGATCCCATGACAGCTCCCTCGTTGAAAGTAAAATGAGTTGAGGATGCATAGAGTTCTATTAGAAACACGATGTCATCTTCCATGTTAATTTCCTGTCAGCTTTGTCTGATGATCTTGATAGTTTCTTCCAAAGGGATATTCATGATTTGACGTCAACGCCTACTAGAACGTGGCCATTTTGAAACAGGGCAACATCGACGTATCACAATCGCGCTTAATGTAAATTAAAAAAATCTTCACATTTTACTTCGACCTTTTTATTATCTTAATGACGTTATTTTAAATTAATAAATAAAATAGGGTTTAAATATATGTCTGCCAAAGTTTGTCATTAGAAAGAAGTGAAGTAGGCGTGACCGCTTCGAAACAGTTGAAGATCGACGAATCACGATCAAGTATGTTTAGTGTAAAGTAGAAAACCTTTTCATATTTTTTTCGAATTCTTTCTCAGCTCGGCGGCATTTACATTTTTCTCGAATTTTTTGTTCTGTTAGTGACACTTTTAGACTAACGTATGCACGTTAAAAAAAAATAAAATGGGCGTGGCCGTTTCAAAACAGTTGAACATCGACGTATCACAATCCTGCTTATTGAAAAGTAAAATAATATTTTTCTAAAATTTTTTGTTAGCTTGATAGCATTTTTGTAAACTAATGAATGCATACCATTAAAAAAAGTGAACGTGGTCACTTCTAAACAGTTGAAGATCGACCTATTATCAGAAATACCTTGTCATTGGAAAAAAGTGAGGTAGACGTGACCGCTAAGAAACAGTTGAAGATCGACGTATCACGATCATGTATGTTTAGTGTAAAGTAAAAAATCTTTTCACATTTTTTTCGAATTCTTTCTTACCTTTGTGGTATTTTTCGCCTAACGTAACGAACGCGTGCTATTAGAAAAAATTAAGAGGGCGTGGCCAATTCTAAACAGTTGAAGATCGACGTATCACAATCACGCTCAATGCAAAGTAAAAAAATCTTTACATTTTACTAGATTGTTTTTATTATCTTCCTCAAATAAAATAGGATCTAAATATTTACCAAAGTTGGTCAGAAATACCATGACCCCACAAAAAAGCGAAGTAGGCGTGACTGCTTCGAAACAGTTGAAGATCGACGTATCACAGATCATGTTTAGTTTAAAGTAAAACATCTTTTTACATTTTTCTCGAATTTATTGTTCCGTTAGTGACATTTTTAGACTAACGAATGCACGTTATAAACAAATAATAAAATGGGCGTTGCCGTCTCGAAACAGTTGAAGATCGACATTTTACAGTCCTGCTTACTGCAAAGTGAAATAATATTTTTCTAGAATTTTTTTGTTATCTCGGTGTTGTTTTTCTAGACTGGTAAATACGGGGTCTAGATATCTATTAAATTTAAAAAGAAATAAATAAATAAAGTAGGCGTGGCTACTTCAAAACAATTGAAGTTTAACGTATCACAATTCTGATTAGTGTAAAGTTATCGAGATAAAAAAAAATTGTTTTGGATTTACTGAACGTATTCTATCAGCAATATTAATAAATGACTTCAGCATTGTAACACCCTGTATAGAGCTATGTAGTAAGTACCCCGATTAATGAACAGGTTTGGGCGAAAATGGTGGTTTGAATTTCCCGCGTTTCTGTCTAGCGATTTTCATTCTTTACGTGTGCCCTTAGTGAAAACAAATGGCAACCAAAATGACCCGTATTCTCATCCTATAATAGAAGTCGTATTATTCAACTAAAATGATGATTAAAATCAACAAGAAACGTCGAAGCTTTTTATGTCAATTTAATGTGTAAGAAAGCGACGGGCGAGCGTCGCCACGTGAAATAAAGCCGATATTAAGTTAACGACAGGATGAGAATACGGGTCATTGGCCAGCCTATGATTAAAGTCGTGATTAAAATAAACAAGAAAGCTTTACGTCAATTGAATGTGTGAGAGTGTGACAGATGAGCGTTGCCATGGGAAGTCAACACGTTATTAAATTAATCATAGGATGAGAGTACGGGCTAATATCTTTAATTAAAATAATTAATGTTACAAATTCGAAAAATTATTATTATTGTTGCTTAACCGAATCATTATTATATTAAGCGCCTTTGCGCCTTTCACCAAAAAAAAAAAAATTAGATTGAAGGGCGGGAAATTTAAATCGTCCTCGGTCAATCGATCAATCAACTTGCTACTTCTTTTGTTATTTTGAGTCAAGTTAAGATTACTTTTTTTGATAACTTCCGGCCCCTTAAAAACATTATTCCGAAAGTACTACGGCGGTACTTCGTTTCGATATACAAAAGGCGCGTTGTTTAAAACTAAAGGGCACTATTGATTTCAGGTTGCGAATGCCTGGTGTTTTCGTCAACATATGGCAAAGAGAAGGGCACCTTCAAGAGTCCTGATTTCCCGAGAGCCTATCCGGCGAACATCGACTGCTTACTCTACACGTTCATCGGCAATCAGGATGAAATAATTGAAATCAATTTTCTCGACTTTGACGTCAGGAAAACCAATCTGGAGTGAGTAAATCGCACGTTAATTGAAATTAGGCGAAATAATTTGTGAAACGTGTTCGTTCAACCTTGATGTATGCGCGAAGCCCAAATGAGTATTCCTTCGCACGCGCCCTAACATATGACGTCATTACGGACGGCGATATATCGGACACCCTTCATTTCCCGTTCGTAACGGATAATGCGCACCTTTCGGCGGTCAATTTGTTTCTTTTCGTCCTTTCGAAAACAGGCGATCAGTCTCTGTCCAGGGCAGAGCGCGCACTTCTTTCCGGACCGTCTCTTTTTGCGCCTGCCCTCATTGTTTTCTGTCTGCTGAATGCATTTATGATGGGAAAATGTAACGCCGCGACTGGGAAAAACGTAAACGATAGTAAACGCATTTATATACCGGCCCAGGACGACCAAAAAAGAAATTTTATCTCTCTCGAAATTTTCTCTCGTGTTTTGCTTCGCCCTCAAATCGCCCCGATAATTAACGTTTCGATCTTTTTGAGGAGGAGGAGTTCGAGGATTTAATAAAACTTTCGTATGTGGACGAGTTCATGAGTCCTAACTCTTCGGTTTTCAATTTCTTAGATTGCTTTCACGGAATCAAAAAATCCGCGCACGGAGCTTACTTATTCAATTTCAGATGCACTCAGGAGTTGCGACCGATATAAATCTCGTTCTTCTTGCAGCTCGTATGTGGCCGACGTTTTCCCCGGTTCAAGTTTAATCCACCCCGCACTTCTTTCGGAAGAGTGATTAAAGAGATATTTACTCGACAGTTTAATCCTTTTTCGTCTTGTATTTTGCAGTGCCTGTTCTGTGAACAATCAAATTTTTATGTCCGTATTTTTTTTAAATAAGAGATTACATAATACATTACACTTGGTTAGAAAAGGAGAGTGCTACACTATACCAGCAAGGACACTTGAATGCCTTACAATCGAAATCGACATAAGTATTTATATGTTAGAATTCGGACAAGCTCGAATTGGATCGATAAAGTAACGTTCAGATGTTCTTTTCAACATCCTGTGATGAAACGTTAAACTCAGCACCATGAAACCGTCTTTGCAAGGTCGTCTGGGCAAGGTCGCTCGCTCATCGGCGACGTTCTGCTACGTATTCGTATTTATTATAATATAAGCGAACGTCCAAGTCTTGTGTCCGTCGAGGTTAGCGTCACGTCAAACACCTGACAGATGTTGCTCCGTTTCAACGAAAAGCGAACACCAGGAGGGAGTCACTCTCAGTTACCACTTCGATGGCGTTAAAGTGGTATCCTCTCTTGTTCGGGTAACCAACCCTAAGATGGCGCACCAAAGCCGCTAGCATGTGCCATTAACCAAAACGTTTCTCAACGATGCCCCCATAGCTTGCCTCCGGTTACCAAACTCCGGTAAAATGTCCGGAACGTCGTGGGTTTTTTTTATTACCCCATTACCTCATAGTCTACCCTATGGTAATAAATGAAAGATGTAAGTATGTACAGAAACATGAGTTAGACATCTACATTAAGATTCTAACAAATTACACAAGCAAAAGAAAAAAAAATTATCTCGTTACAAACAAATCTAAGTAGTAATAGTGACTAAATCTAATGGTGTTACACGTTTTAAGCGATATGTATGGGAGCTATTGTCCAGTAGATTTGGGTGTGCTTCAATTCGTGATAAATATCTATCGCTCGATTGTTTTATTTCCTCACGCACTGTGCGCACTTGAAGATCATGGTGTAGTGAAACGTTCGTTATAAACCAAGGTGCGGTTATAATTGTTCTTAGCACCTTAGACTGAAAACGTTGCAATATTTCGATATTAGAGGCGCTTGCAGTTCCCCATAATTAGATACCATATGACCACACTGGTTTTAGAATCATTTTATACACAATTAGTTTGTTTTCACTCGACAATGTTGAATGTCGTCCGATGAGCCACTGTAATTTGGAAAATAGCAATCCTAATTGCTTCCTCTTCGTGAAAATGTGTTTAGTCCAAGTAAGCCTCCTATCGAGGTGGATGCCTAAATATTTCACATTTTGTTGCTGTGGTAGTTTCACATTATTTAACGAAACAGGAGGACAAGTATTCCGACGTAATGTAAAGGTAACGTGTATTGATTTTGTCTCATTGGTGTGTACTTTCCATTTTCTTTGCCACTCTTGGATGTTATTCAGTGACAGTGACAGTGGCAGGAACAGTATTCATTGCTGATATCGCTGTATCATCTGCAAATGTCATTCGATGTTGGCATATCTGCAGTATAAATCTGATAAAGTACTGGGCCAAGGACACTACCTTGCGGTACCACAGCTTGTATTTGGTTTAATCTTGTGTATTCATCTTGGTACTTTACTAGGAAGTGTCTGTTAAGAAGATAATTAGGACCTGTTGATATGTATGTGGTAATCTCAATTTTAGTTTATACAGTAGTCCATCATGTCAGACCCTATCAAAAGTCTCGGAAATATCTAAAAAAGCTGCCGAAGAGTATTCTTTGGTTTCGAAGGTTTTGTAAAGAATATCTACCAAGCGATGTACTTGCTCATGCTGTTCCCGGAATCCGAATTGATGATCTGGTATAATTGAGATTTCTTCAAGAATCGGTTTTAGTCTTTTTAGAAATAATTTTTCGAATGATTTAACTTGAAGGCTTCCGCGGCCGTCGTCCATTGTTGAATTCTTGGCTTCCGGTTGGAACCGCGTGTCTCGGATTTCTCTACTGCCGACGTTTCGTTCTTCGTTGCAGAAGAACTTCCTCAGGGCTGCTGCTGGTGGTGATGCTGCTGCTGTTGTTCTTGTTGCTGCTTCGCGTTAGTCGTTGAGACTCAACGACTCAACGACTAACGCGAAGCAGCAACAAGAACAACAGCAGCAGCATCACCACCAGCAGCAGCCCTGAGGAAGTTCTTCTGCAACGAAGAACGAAACGTCGGCAGTAGAGAAATCCGAGACACGCGGTTCCAACCGGAAGCCAAGAATTCAACAATTTTTCGAATGCTTTGGCAAGATCGGCAAAAGGCTAATAGGACGATATGATGTTACTTCCTCAGCAGGTTTACCAGGCTTTAAAATCAGAATAATCTGGGCTACCTTCCACTGTGGTGGGTAGTGTCCTGTTCTTAAAATTGCAGTGTATATATGGACAATGTTTACTAGAGCTACATCAGGTAGTTCTTTTTTTTGCCGACAATAAGATCGTATCCCGGCGCTTTTATAATATTTAGGTTCTTGGCAATCAATTCCTTAAGTTCACATATTTTAACAGATTTAATTGGTAATGACATTTGGTAAGGTGCTGCAATGATTGTTTTTATTTCTTCTTCTTCTTCTTCTGTAGTCAATTGGGATGGGTGTGGTTGAAATTCATTTATAAGGTGTTCCGCAAAAGCAAATGCTTTCTCCTTATTACTCCTAGCCCAGCTTCTTCTGTCTTCCTGATCGGCGGCATAGTTTGTATAGGTGAGTTTTTTAACCTACTTGTGAGTTTCCACAGAGAGTGTTCAGTAGCTTCACTTGGCGCCAAGTTTTCCAAATATTCTTGTATATTTCGATTTTTTTCTGTAGCAACATTTCTTTCAAGTTTCGTATGGCCTTGTTTAGTTTTTGGGAGCCCTCGTATTCATTCAAGTTCTTCTTAGTCTTCTCTTTTCACGTATTGCTTTTTCAATTATATCAGAGCAATATTGACGTGCATTATCATTACATGGTTTCTGTGGTGTCGACTCCCAAGCAGCAGACTGTATAGTGCGTGTTAAGTTTTCAACAGCTAATTCAATATCATCCGCTATTTTCAGTGAGGTATCTGTAATGAGGCATTCATTGATTATCTCTTTAAATTTTAACCAATCAGTTTTGTTGGTGATAAGGGATGCTTAAGGCTTATGTAGTAATTTAGAAGTTAAGGTTACCATGACTCCCGAATGATCCGATGATAGATCTAAAATTTCATCAACTAAAGTGTTCATCTGTCTTATACCTTTAATTAGGCAAAAGTCACCTTAGTGTTGAGCAAATATCGTATTTGATATATATCTTTTACATTAGAAATGTTTTCCAGATCAACAAATTGCATTGAAAGTGGCTTTTTAGTAATTCTGCTTGTAGGACTGTAGATATTGTGCACTTGAAATCCTTTATTTTCTATTTCCATTTTTAATTCTGTTTTATCTACGTTATAACGACACGACACGAAATTTCTTGTCTTGTTTTAATTGATAGGTATGGTGTTCAACCTGTTGTTCTTTTAGTAAATGTATTATTTTCCTATAGCTATCAACGTCTAGGGGCATAATTCTAATCCTATTTCCATTTACCTCTATTACGTATTTATCTTTAGCGATTTCGTTAAGTTTATCAATCATTATCTTGTACTCATGTACAGAGGAGACACCGTCGTGGGCGTGGATAGAAAATGAAATAAGATAATGTAAAAGAAGGAAAAAAAGACCTACATAAAGGAAAACATGGATTACGCACCAAACAGTGCACAGCGTGGCTAAAAACATACCTGCCGTAGAATCGACGGAAAGATTTGGAAAGGCCTACAGAACGAAAAGTCTTGGACTCACAGCAAACAATAAACTTTCTCACTCCATAACAAAGTTCCATGAAAATTTAACCAAAAGCGAGAACAGTTCTCCATGCGGTCTGTTTGCCAAGCGAGCAGCAACAAGATTGCCACGGACTTTTAGTCGGGCAGCTCACAATGCACAAGGTTTCGGGTGGGAGGAAGAATCACACGTTTCACGTTTTCGACTTCAAACGAGTGTCTGCCTGGGCCGGACTAAATACAACAAAGAAGAGGTGTACGGAGGTTGCTTCTTTGGCGGTCAAAGCTCCAAAAAATCAAACGGTGATGCGCCCAAGTTTCCGCCAATATACAGGATGACCCCAAAACTAAACTTCTCCACCGTTACAGTTGGAAACATTGTGAATATTCCTAGAAACGAGAGAAGATGGGCATGACTTCCATTTTTCGCAGTTTGCAAGTTTCGCCTATAACGGTAGTATTTTCTGGTCGCGCTCTTGGAGCCTGTGTTCTGAGTGTCGCTCAGATTTATTGGCAATTTGGTTTAGTTCAGTTCAAATCTAGCGCTTTTTAGTGAATAAAGTAGGGCTTCAAGAAAGTGTTTTTAGGTTTGCCCAATTGCTCTTTGGAGTGAGTTTCGTTCGATCTAGCTTCTTCCTCATTATTGTGTTTCGCTTATAGTTGTATTTTCTTCCATTGGGTGCGGTAATTAGGGTCTGAAGCGGCCCTGCCCCCTTCCGAAACGAGTTTGTCGATTTCGAGAGCTTTTTCTATCACGACATCGTCGTTCGCCGTTCAGAAACCCTATTAGGAGCTGCAGACCTGTTCAGAATCCGATTCGAGAGTCGCAGTCTTTCCAAGGCTAAACACATAGTGGGATTGATGGAGAGCGTCTTGGTATCGTAGAAACCCTCTTGCAGCGTTTGCGTTGACTTGCGCATACGTTCATTTCAGGTATTTACCTGTACCTCCGAGTACGATTTGGCCTGACATAGGCTTTAGTGTCTTCTGAACCATCGTTTGGATTTAGTTTTAACATAGGTTTCATCGCTGAGCAAATTTGGGTTCCTTCTGAACCACTTTTAACGCTTATTTTTAGTTTTGCTTCTCAGCGAAAAAAGTAGCGCTTCTCAGCGAATCAAGACTGATGAGTTTGTCGATGATACCATCGATTTTTAGAGCTTTTTCAACCATGACATCGTTATTTGCCGTTCAGAAACTCCGTTAGGTGCTACCGCCTGTTCAGAATCCGGTTCGAGAGCCGCAGCCTTTCCAAGGCCAAACACAGTAGGATTGGTGGAAAACGTCTTGGTATCGTAGAAACCCTCTTGTAGCGTTTGTGTTGACTTGCGCATACGTTCACTTCAGGTACTTACCTGTACCTCCGAGTACGATTTGGCCTGGCGCAAGCTTTAGTCTTTTCTGAACCATCGTTTGGATTTAGTTTTAATATAGTTTTCATCGCTGAACAAATTTTAACGCTTATTTTTGGGTTTGCTTGTGAAGAAGTTTCAAATTCAGCGCTTCTCAGCGAATAAAGTAGCACTTCTCAGCGAATCAAGATGTCACATGTTCTTTAGGTTTGCCCAATTGCTTCCTTGGGGCGAGTTTCGTTCGATCTAGCTTCTTGCTCTTTATTGTGTTTAGTTTATAGTTATATTTTCTTACAATAGTACGTTACTGGGTACGATAATTAGGGTCTGAAGCAGCCTTACCCCCTCCCCGAACGAGTTTGTCGATAATTTTCTACCACTGTTTGGCGTTCAGGACCCCTGCTAGGAGCTGGCAACTTGTTCAAACTCCAGTTTGAGAGCCGCAGCCTTCCCAAAACCAAACACATACCTAGTAGGATTGGTGGAGAGCGTCTTGGTATCGTAGAAACCCTCTTGTAGCGTTTGCGTTGACTTACGCATCCGTTCACTTCAGGTACTTACCTGTACCTCCGAGTACGATTTGGCCTGGTGTAGGCTTTAGTCTTTTCTGAACCATCGTTTGGATTTAGTTTTAATGTAGATTTCATCGCTGAACAAATCTTAACGCTTATTTTTGATTTTGCTTGTTAAGAAGTTTCAAATTCAGCGCTTCTCAGCGAATCAAGACGCCAGATGTTCTTTGGGTTTGCCCAATTGCTTCTTGGGGCGAGTTTCGTTCGATCTAGCTTCTTTCTCTTTATTGTGTTTAGCTTATAGTTGTATTTTCTTACAATCGTACGTTATTGGATGCGATAATTAGGGTCTAAAGCAGCCCTACCCCCTTCCCATCGATTTCGAGAGACTTTTCTACCACTGTTTGCCGTTTAGGAACCCCGCCAAGAGCTGCCAACTTGTTCAAAGTCCGGTTCGAGAGCCGCAGCCTTTCCAAGGACAAACATATAGTAGGATTGTTCGAGGGCGTCTTGGTATCGTAGAAACCCTCTTGCAGCGTTTCCGTTGACTTACGCATACGTTCATTTCGGGTACTTACCTGTACCTACGAGTACGATTTGGCCTGACGTAGGCTTTGGTTTTTTCTGAACCGTCGTTTGGATGTAGATTTCATCGCTGAACAAATTTAGGTTGCTTCTGAACCATTTATTTTACTTTGATGTTGTTTGCAAACGATACGTTGTTATTTTGAAGGAATTCCTCGCCGGTACTCACGCGTTTAACTACGCGTTGTTATGTTTTCCTTCTGTTTTATCCGACAATCGTTGTTTCGGTATCGTCTGTTAATGTTTGTAATTTTCGTCTGTAAATAAACGACCTTGATTTTATGTTTTGTCGATGTACATCCTATTACAATACAGGGTGACTGTTCAATGTACATAGAGTGACTGTCAATCACATATGTACGGGATGGGAATTTCGATCACCATCGAACACGTGTGCAGTCCTAGCGGTACCACCACGAACTTTACCAGTCCATTTGAACAATTTTACGCTAGCTTTTACAACCACATTTTGAGCTACCGACAATCAATATCGCCTTCGGTTTAACACGGGAGACTTATTTTCTAAACGTGTAGACGAGGGTTGCCTAACTAACTAGCATATAGATAGAGCTAGATACGTCTTTGTTGGAAGAAATTGTTTGAATCAGATTCAGTACAGGATTGAATCGTTCGAAAGCAGTCAAAATCCCACAGCGTCAAACTAATACAGGTTTCAATTTCGACGTAATTGATCCGGTTGCTTCCGAAAGCTCAAGCGTATCTAAACTTAAGGGAAATTAAAAACAATTCAAATTTAACAAAACATAACCTATGGTTTTGCAAAATTCCACAGAGGAAACGATTTTTAATCATGAACTAGTAAAATAGAAAACAAAATCAAATCGAATCTAACCATATATACAAAACCTAACCTAAGAATTAGCGAGGAGAAAAGAAACGTCGCAAAAGTAAAAACAAAAGACGATCGATATCAAATAAAAACCGAAATCGATTTTCAATTTGTTTGCGTAAAACAAACGACAATCAACGAGTCTGATAATCGACAAAACATAACCCAAGAATCGAAAACAAAACAAAAGCGACGGCTTTTAAATGAAATTGGAAAACAAAAGAGCGTCGAGTTTTGAGGAAAATTAATCACGCGAAAGTCGCAAAAGCAAAACAAGAAACAATCGATTTTAAACGAACAGAAACGAAAGTCGATTTTCGATGAATTTTGATTCGAAGCGTAAAACAATCGACGATCGACGCGTTTCAAAATCGCAAATATAACGAACTAGTAAGTCGATTTTAGGGGAAACCTGTACAAAAAAAAAAAAAAAAACAAAACACTGTCGTTTTAATTTGTCTTCACGGATTACGTATACTTTTGACTTAACCTTAGGTTCTCGCTTGCATCAAATGATCGTCTTTTGTTTTGGCTTCTGCAATTGTCTTCGCAAATTCACTCTTAGGTTAGGTTTTGTTGATGATAATGGATGATTATTATATTTAATTATTTTCGTTCTTCGTTTTACTTTTATTATTTTCTTTATTTTTTTTTTTTATTTTGGACGCACGTATTTAATTTCCTTAAAAATCGACACTCTTTTGTTTCGAATTTTCTCTAAAAGCTGTCGCTTATTCTTTTGTTTTCGCAGGATTGATCTCAAATCAAAATTCACTCTTACAGATTTTAAATCGCTTGACCTTGTTGTTGATTGTCGTTTGTTTTCGATGAAGTTTTGTTTCCAAGCGTAAGACAAACGACAGTCAACGCGTTTTAAAATCGTAAATGTGATGTGGAATTCTTTTATTTTATTTTTTATTGGTTAACGGCATTCGTTTTATTTGGTGCTCAATCAAAACAAAAAAAAAACAAATTCCACACGCCTCCTAAAACAAAAGACGATCGCTTTTGAATTGAACGTTCATAATCGAGAAGGCGAGACCATCATCGACTGATTAAAAAAAAAAAACATCAAAATTTGAAAGAAAAAATCGCGACAGAGAAACAAAAGACAATCGTTTTAATAAAGCGTGCAACATCGGAAAGAGAAAGCGACTTGAAAAACAAAAGAAAATTTAATCGATCAGGACTAAAACAAAAAAGAATCGCTTTTGAATTGAACGTTCATAATCGATAAGACGAGACCATCGTCTACTGATTAAAAAACAAAAGACTATTTGGAACCAAAAAAAAAAAGAAACCATCAAAATTTGAAAGAAAAATCGAGGCCACCCACGATCTACCGGTTGTCAAAACAAAAGAAAATCGACTGAATAAAATGTAGGCAACGTTGGAAAGAGAAAGCGACTTCAAAAACAAAAGAAAATTTAACCGAACAGTCCTGAAACAAAAGACGATCGCTTTTGAATTGAGCGTTCATAATCGAGAAGACGAGACCATCATCGACCGATTCAAAAAAAAAAAAAAGAAAAGAATATTTGGTACGAAAAAAAAAACGTCAAAATTTGGAAGAAAAAATCGCGACAGTGAAACAAAAAACAATCGTCTTAAAAAACGTGCAACGTCGGAAAGAGAAAGCGACTTGAAAAACAAAAGAAAATTTAATCGATCAGTACTAAAACAAAAGAGAATCGCTTTTTGAATTGAACGTTCCAAATCGACAAGACGAGACAGACCATCAACCATTTGTTAAACAAAAGACATTCGACTCTGATTTAAAGTATTTTGAAGTCTTTAAAATTAAAAAAAAAAAAACAATCAACTACTCGAAAAACAAAAGACAGTCGGCTTTTTTTTGTTTGTCGACGAGACGGTCGTCTTTTGTTTCGTAATTAACTCGGTCTATTGCTTTTTACTTTTATTTATTCTTAAAGCATCTGTTTAACGTTTAAATTTTTTTAAATGTCTTTAAGTCTTTTGTTTTCCGATCGATCGTTTTTTGTTTTTTTTTTTAATTTAAAAATCGTTCAAAATACTCTTGAAAACCTTGGTCAAAAGTCAATTGATTGTCTTTTGTTTCGCACCGGTCTGTCGATCTTCGCCTCGATTTTTTCTTTCAAATTTTTGTTTTTTTTTTTTCGTTCTGAACAGTCTTTTGTTTTTCAATCAGTTGATTGAATTGAATTTTATTCAATTTCGAACTTCCAATTCCAAAAACGCCTGTCATTTGTTTTTGGACTTTTCTTTGTTTTTCAAGCGTCGATAGTCTTGCCTTCTCTTTCCGACACTCAAGGTCGGTCGTCGTTTGTTTCACAACTGTCAAAAGCGCCTGTCATTTGTTTTTGGACTTTTCTTTGTTTTTCAAGCGTCGATCGTCTTGCCTTCTCTTTCCGACCTTAAACACATTTCACTCAAGGTCGGTCGTCGTTTGTTTCACAACTGTTTTTTCTCCGACCAACAAAAGTATCACTTGATTTTTATTTCCTTGTTTTTCTTTTTCTTATATTCCAGTTCGCCTTTTGTTTTTTTAATCAGCCGATTTCGTTCGAAGTTGTCCTCCGTTTTTTCTTTCAAAGTTAAAAATCACACGGTAGAATTGATTTAGATCTTTAGTAGACAAATGAATTATACTGGGCGATCCCAAAGATAAGGGGTCATCTGTCAAAAGTGTTTTTAAGAAATGTAAAGTCAAAGTGAAGTGGAGCGAAATCCAGAAAGTCTTCGTCGCTAGAGGCATAAACATAAATCATCAATGATGACTATTATTCGAGAGCGAATGTAAATCAGAGTCAATCAGCCGAATCAGACTCATCAAATAATGATTGTAAGTTTATTGTTAGTGAAAGGACAAAATGACAGGTGGAAGAAATCTAAATCAAAAGCAAATCAATTGAATCACTTATTAAATCAATATCTAAATGAATCAGTAATTTAAAGGCGATTCACTTCTCTTGAGCGCTCTCAGACTATTCCCTTACAAGCTTCCATAATGGGACATAACTTGCATACTCGAAACTCCCCTCACACTTCCTTCAAACACTTAGCCCCACGTTGGGCGCCAATAATTTTCATTGTTATGGAAACCCTGCATGTTGGGTGCCTAATTTTTTATTCCAGTGTGGTCCAGCTAACGCCTCGGTGTTTGTATGTCATTTCTTTTTCCTCTTTAGCTTATTTTGTTTAATTAAGAAAAAATTATAACAATAATCGCATGAAATTCATTCAAGATAGAGGAGAAAGTCCAAATTATCAAATAAGTAGGAATTAATACTAGTATTAATAAATTGGATTAAAATCCCTAATGAAATCATATTATGGCGTTCGCGATACGGCGGAGGGTGCCTTCGATGAGGGATGAAACGGGGCGCAGAGGGAATTTCGTTTCCTCCATTGCACACGCCGACTCAGGTGATGAACAGGGAAAATTAATAAACAGAGAGGAACGCTTACCGTCCTTTAAGCCGCGTAATTTATGATGATTTGTGGGACGGCGGTGGCGTCGCCGTAACTCAGTTTGCGTAGGCGAAATTTGTTGTGCTCTCGCGCCCGAATTTGTGAAGGAATTTCGATGCGAATAATTCCGAAAAGGCAATGGATAGAGACGACCCACAAGAGCTCCTACATAAAAAATCATTTTTACTATAGTCCTTGCGCCAGTCCATCAACGTATTGCATTTTATTTTTGATTTCATACTGGATCACTTCCAGGGTCTCGTAGGAAGACTAATTCCATATGACAACAATGAGCTACTGTGAGTTTGATAATACCCCCGGAGGTTAAACTGTCAGACCTTACCTTAATCCGGCTCTGGTCGAGGGTTAATTTGAGATTCTAATGCCGCGGCGACCTTGACACGCACGCGGGAGCATCCGCATAAGAAATCGGCACGTCCGAATCCGCTTCGGGTTAACAAATAGGGGAGAAGAAGGTGAAACCGAAGTAATTTTAAACGAAAGAAAAATGATCCGGGCTCTGTTCGTGTTCTTCTTGTAAGCCGAGGAAGCATTCGTATTTGGGGCACGGAATTCGATATTGCTCCGAAAACGCAAATATTAATTTAACCAAAGAAAAAAAAAAGGATATCTAATTACGAACATAAAAAAAAGGTTTATTACTCCTTCATAAAAAAATAGGAACTTTTTTGTACATTTTAAATCGCAATCCCTTGTAAATTGTAGATAGGCAACCCATTCTACTTCCGGCGTTTGGTTGATGGGTTGCCTATTTCAAAACCTTCCAGGGGCACGACTTAATGACTAGATTTTACATAAAAATAATCAATAAATTAATAATTTGGTGCGGTATCAACAGCCTGCTTCGATGAGTGAGTGGAATTTTCGCCAAAAGAATTTAAGCGGTGTGTCCAAAGAATGGTCTGAAGTAGACGGTCTCCGCCGGCGTTAAATCATCATCTGCGTAGTTTCTGGGGTCCTCCAAATCTTCTGAGTTAATTTGGGCGATTGGGGACGGTTCAATTGATCTAATCTCACGTTTGCTGTCTTCTTGCAACGATCTCTTGCTGATCCTCTCCATGCCCAAAAGTTGAAAGTCATCTTCTCTGGTTATGGTGGGTTTGCACGAAGCGAAAGCGACGAAGCTCAAGGCGACGACCGCCACAAACAAAACAAGTGATTTCACCATTTTTGTTCTTTTTCTCCACGTGAAGGCTGAGTTGTGAATGTGCGAATTGGAACCAGGAGCGCTTTAAATACCTCCTGCCCCAAACTTGGTCTAATCTCTTCTAATTGATGAATGACGCGAGTTGCAGCGATAATTTTCGTGCGCGTAAATGCTGCTATTTTTGGACGGATTCGCAGACGTCAAACCATTTGTTTATGTTTTGAAAGTTTTAATACTATGAGTACCTAACTAATTTGAGTCAGACAGCTTCCAATCATCGAATAATTTTATCAGAAAATAAGCTGAAGTTTGCTTTTGGTGATTTGTGAAAAGAGCAACCAGGAAGCTGATGGGTTACAAGATTTTTGGAAAAAGTATTTGTTCGAAAAGTCCTCAAGAAGCATCAAAAAAAGTATTAGAATTGGAATTTATAAATTGTAAAAGGAAACGGAAGTTTGAGTCGAACTCAAAGTATACGGGGTTGCCCATTTTCAATCGCGATGCCTTAGAATTAATAGCAATTAGGCAACTCATTCTACTTCTGAATTGGAAAGAGCCAAGTTGTATCTGATTTGATTGATGGGTAGCCTATTCTAAAATCACTAGGGGCTACCATTTAAAAATCTGCTGATATTAAATGAAAACGTAAATTTGCATCAATTGGCCTGGTGCCATCTATGTAAATTTCTTCGGACTATAATTTTCTTGGCGCGAAATTTGAAAATATTTACTACATTAATAATTCAATGGGTCTTCTTCATCAACAGATGTAATCCAGATGGCCATCCTCCTGTTGAATGATTCTTTTTTTAATCTTGTACAGGTTTCATGGTCCGTCATCTCTTGAGGTATGAAGTGGTCGAATTCGTCGTGCTTTCTGTTGTACCCTTTCATAATATCCTTTATGAAGATCTTTGTTCAAATCGATAGTTTTCCCAAGATGACTACCATTTGTCTAACATTTGTCTTCTTCACCATCCTTCACGGTATAGGCGCTGAGTCTCTCCTCCGCTACCTGTTTGATCTGTGGCAGGGCCGCTAGTGCTTTCGCGCTCACAGTTCTGTATGTAGATGTAATCCGTATGACCATCCTTCTGTTGATTGATTCTTTCCTTGATCTTATACAGGCTCCATGGTCCGTCATCTGTTGGAATATGATGAGGTCGAGTTCGCCGTGCTTTCTGTTTCCTTTACCGATGTCCTTTCTGAAGGTCTTTGTCCAGCCTCGAGAGTTTTTCCAGGATGACGACCAGAGTGGATGGAACTACTGTGTTTTATTTTTATTGTACTGAACACGAGGGATGCACCTACCTTCCAAAATGCATTAGGATGTTCCATTATTACACTAACCACAGCAAGCTTGGCTGGACACATAAGAGATTGAAAAGTTGAAGAAGACGTGGAGAGCCCAGAGCCATCACCAACTCTCAAAAGCGGACGTGAAGTCGCAACATAAAGAATGTTTAATAGAGGACGACTTTAACTCCAAGTCAACTATCTTTGGAGGAAGAATGACGAATGAGAAGGACAGAATGATGGAGGAGTGGGTGGAAGTGCTGGATTTGGCTGTACTGAATACAGGGGATACCCCTACCTTCCAAAATGCACTGAGATGCTCTACTACTGACATCACACAGTAGGCCTGTCTGCATATGTGAGAGATTAGAAAGTTGAGGAAGATATGGAGAGCCCAGAGCCATCACCGGTTCTTAGAAGCGGGCGTGAGATCACAATAGAGAGCGACTTTAACTCCAAGTCAACTAAGTTTGGAGGAAGAATGACGAACGAGAAGGACAGAATGATGGAGCACTGCTGGATTTGGTTGTACCGAACACGGGGGATACACTACCTTCCAAAATGCATTGGGATGTTCCATCTTTGATATCACACTGACCACAGCAGGCCTGGCTGGACACGTGAGAGATTGGAAACTTGAGGAAGACGTGGAGAGCCCAGAGCTATCACAAGCTCTTAGAAGGGGACGTGAAGAATACTTAATAGAGAGCGACTTTAACTCTAAATCAACTATCTTTAGAGGAAGAATGACGAACGAGAAGGGCAGAATGATGGACTGGACACGCTAGAGATTGAAAAGGTGGGGAAGACGTGGAGAGACCGGCTCTTGACCTACAAATATTCCAAGGAAGTAGTCCCCCGGATGGTACACGAGCAGTAACAGATTAACGAGTCCGAGCACTAGCTGCAAACTTCTCAGTCTACCAACGGATTTGATCCAGGAGATCACGCGAGTCTACGACAGGCACGTAACTCGCTGAAATCCAAACCCCGGTAAACGCAAACCGGTCTTCTGGTGGTCGGAAGCCATTCCGCAAAGCGTAGAGAAAGTACAAAGAAGAGGGGAATATTAACCAGAGCAAAGAAAAAAGAGAGAGAACAAAGTTACAAAAAATCCAAAGCAGACCTCAAGAAAAAAAGCAAAAAGCAAAAGACTGAGACGTGGGCTTGGGCTGATCTCTGCAAAGACCTGGACAGGGACATGTGAGGAAAAGCCTAGTAACAAAGAAGCTCAAATTAAGACCCCCAGTTTCGCTGACAAATGAACTGGATTCTCAAGTTCAGAAACTCTTCCCAAATTAGGCCAATCAACGAATGGCCAAGCATGGAGACGGAGGAAAACGAAATCTGGGTTTTCACTAAGGACGAGCTGGAACATATTTTTTTCCTTTCCATAAATTCAAATCTAACCATATATACAAAACCTAACCTAAGAATTAGCGAGGAGAAAAGAAATGTCGCAAGAGTAAAAACAAAAGACGATCGATATCAAATCGAAATCGAAATCGATTTTCAATTTGTTTGCGTAAAACAAACGACAATCAACGAGTCTAATAATCGACAAAACATAACCCAAGAATCGAAAACAAAACAGAAGCGACGGCTTTTAAATAAAATTGGAAAACGAAAGAGCGTCGAGTTTTAAGGAAAATTAATCACGCGAAAGTAAGTCGCAAAAGCAAAACAAGAAACAATCGATTTTAAACGAACAGAAACGAAAGTCGATTTTCGATGAATTTTGTTTCGAAGCGTAAAACAATCGACAATCAACGCGTTTTAAAATCACATATATAACGAACTATTAAGTCGATTTTAGGGGAAACCTGTACAAAAAGAAAAACAAAACACTGTCGTTTTAATTTGTCTTCACGGATTACGTATACTTTTGACTTAACCTTAGGTTCTCGCTTGCATCAAATGATTGTTTTTTGTTTTGGCTTCTGCAATTGACTTCGCAAATTCACTCTTAGGTTAGGTTTTGTTGATGATAATGGATGATTATTGTATTTAATTGTTTTCGTTCTTCGTTTTGCTTTTATTTTCTTTATTTTTTTTTTATTTTGGACGCATGTATTTAATTTCCTTAAAAATCGACACTCTTTTGTTTCAAATTTTCTCTAAAAACTGTCGCTTTTTCTTTTGTTTTTGCAGGATTGGTCTCAAATCAAAATTCACTCTTGCAGATTTTAAATCGCTTGACCTTGTTGTTGATTGTCGTTTGTTTTCGATGAAGTTTTGTTTCCAAGCGTAAGACAAACGACAGTCAACGCGTTTTAAAATCGTAAATGTGATGAACTAGACGACTAGGTTATGCAAATCTGTGGAAAACAAAACACCATCGATTTATTTTGTCTTCGTGCATTGCGCACATACATAACCTTGATGCTCTTGCTTGCATCAGAAGAGCAATAATAAACAAACAAAAAAAAAAAGAAATCTACCCGAAAGAGAAAACGAAAAACAAAAGACGATCGCATCTTAAAGACAAAATAAAAGAAAAATTGTTTCTCTCAAATAAATTTAACACGGGAGAGGAAAGCAAAAAGAGAAAACAATTTAAAAAGTACAAAGGAAATAAAATATATACATAATGTTCTGTTAGGCCCTGTATGTCCTGTATAAGACTATTTATATTTTGGGATTAGGGGAGGGAAGGGAGGGGGAAATTCACAGAAATTTCGCCCAAAAGAGAATGAAATTAATTTCCTTCTGGGAAGTATACATTTTCAAAACACACACACACTTCTTCTGGTGGTCGGAAGCCATCTCCGCAAAGCGTAGAGAAAGTAGAAAGAAGAGAGGAATATTAACCAGAGCAAAGAAAAAAGAGAGAGAACGGAGAAATATTCTGCTCTACCTGCAAAGTTACAAAAAATCCAAAGCAGACCTCAAGAAAAAAAGCAAAAAGCAAAAGACTGAGATGTGGGCTTGGGCTGATCTCTGCAAAGACCTGGACAGGGACACGTGAGGAAAAGGCTAATAACAAAGAAGCTCAAATTAGGACCCTCAGTTTCGCTGACAAATAATGAACTGGCTTCTCAAGTTCAGAAACTCTTCCCAGATAGGCCAATCAACGAATGGCCAAGCATGGAGACGGAGGAAAACGAAATCTGGGGAAAGGACGAGCTGGAACATATTTTTTTTCTTCCCATAAATTCCTCAAGCTTGTCGGGGTGAGGGGTAGTTGGCGGCTGCGGCCGGCTTGATGTTATAATTTCACCTTCGGCATTTGCCTTACAAACTGGAGAAACGCAGAAAACCTAGTTCGAAGGAGCCGGCGTGAATCCGAACACGGTCCGAGCCATGAGAATTCTATCTCCCACATAGAACCCACACGCACCAGGAGAGGATTCGAACCTACGCCTAAATAATTGCCTGCCAAGCGTCAAGTCCGTTGCCAGCGGACTGAACCGCTCGGCTACCAACTACCTGCAGGACAAGGAAGTCGCCAGGGCACGACAGGATACCGTCGGGAGTGTTGAAAGCAGTGGGAAAGGCAAACGAAGACAAGTCATAAACGCCTGCTTGAGAGAAGGCACTTTCACCATGATCTGGTACTGAGAGGAAAGCCAAAGAAGTCAGACCTATTTGTCTGCTAAACGTACCTGCCAAAGCGATCGTTAAAGAAGAACTGATGGAGAAAGATCTAATAAACGACAATCACTATGGCTTTAGGAAAGGTAGGTCTACAGTGGACGCGTTGGATATGGTAAGCAAGATCGTGGAAAATATTCGAAAAGCGGCATTTCTCTCCAATGGTGACATTAGACACAGAAAACGTTTTTAATTCAATTCATGGATTCTTCAGAATTCTCTGCTTATACTGAATGGTAACTACGTACTTACAACATCTTTTAAACGTTGAAAAGTAGAGCGTGTAGAAAAATCTCAGCCATTTCTGAAATGAAATAGAAAAATGGTACGTTACGTTAGACTGATTTATTTCTTTCAGTTTTGATTCGCTTAGACGTGTGACATACCGAGTGTTTCATTGAAATCGTGTTGCACAAGATCATCGTTCCCATTCGACCAGGTCACATCCTGTTAAGTTGAATTAAATAAATAAATATATTATATAAATTAAAAATTAGACCCAACGAGATAATATTGATTAAAGAAGAAAAAGGTTTTTCAAAAAAATATTTCTCTGCCATGCAACTACAACATGCATCACGTTCGGTATTAAATGACCGGCGTACATGTTCATTAAGATGGTAATTAAGATATGAATATTGATATTTCACTTCGTGGAGTTTCTATATCGTTTCGCTTAATTAATTAGCTTTGACTGAAGTAAACACACCGAATTTGTCTGCATCCATCGGAGAGAGAGAGAGAAAGAGACTCGCCTCTATTTTTTTTTTAATTTCGTAAGCGTTTAGCATTACATAAATTTCCGGAGTCACAAAAGCAAATTGTGCCGTGCGTCGGTAAACAACCTAATTAATACTGTCGAAAGAAAATCCAATTCTCAGCTGTGCCCACCGTTCTTTGTCTGGTAGGTACTAAATCAAAAGCCCCGATTTAAATCGTATCTTGTTAAGTCGTGCAACCGGGGCCATAAAAACGCTCGCAATGTCGAGCAGACAAATCGGATTCATTAGCTTAAAATTTAATCGCATTAGACGAGCGCACGAGACCGGAAAACAAAGTCAATGGAGATCAGATATCCATCCTACCGAGGGAGGAGGGTATCATTACATTTTTAATTGCATGAGTAATTAATTTTGAAGTTGAAACAAGTAAACGTCTTCCATCTGTTTGAACCATTCTTACCTATTTCATTTCTAATTGTAAGTATACGGGGTGATTTTAAAATACAGGGTGACTGTTAATTAACCCGACAAAATGAACCACTAAAAGAAGTGATGTCCGAGAGTATGAGAAAAATGTTAAATATTTTACTTTTCGAGTAATAATTAATCAAAAATTATAAATAAAACTTTTTATGGCTTTATGACACGGCGGCGTGGCATCGTGAACTTGATCTTTAAGTGGAATTTGATGTCAACTCAAAAATTGTGTAACTGGCAGTATAGAAAGTGTTAGGAAAGAGTTTATACATGTATTTCGGCCTTATTGGGCTTCATCAGAACTCTGTACCTTATTTTTTTAAGGTACAGAGTTCTGATGAAGCCCAATAAGGCCGAAATACATGTATAAACTCATTCCTAACACTTTCTATACTGCCAGTTACACAATTTTAATTAATTTTCATAATTTTCATCTGGCAAGAAAACTTGATTTTATAATTTTTTCAAAAACTTAAGTTTAACAAATTCAAGACGCACTCCCTACCCCGTGTTTTTGGTGCACTTAATCGCATTATTTCGTCAACTGCTTAAGGCTGCGTGGAAGCTTGAGCAAGAGCGCGAATTTTTTGTAAAAAAATCCGCATGAGAACTATACGCCGTTAATCCTTTTGTTCGAAGTCGTTTATGAGATCCTACATCCGGAGGTCTATTAGGCAAGGTTACAAGCTTGTCTGTGTAGATATCATAAAACGTTTATGACAGAAGTACGCTGTGAATTTTTAGTTTAATCTATACATAATCTGAAACTTATAATTAATCGATAAACTATTCTACAGTCACTCAGAAATTGCACTGATGCAGTTTAGCATACTTTCTAGCAACACTCTACAACGGAAGTAAACGTTGTAAAATGTGGAACTTCACGCAAGGGAAATCTTTCACTAATATCGAATGGTAAAGTAGAAAGATTTTTTAAAACATTTTTCCCATAATCTCAGACACCGATTCTTTTATTGACTTCATTTTGTCAGTAAACAAGCTGAGGTCCTACATCCCGAGGTCTATTAGGCAAAGTTACAAGCTTGTCTGTGTAGATATCATAAAACCTTTATGACAGAAGTACGCTGTGAATTTATAGTTGTAATCTAAACATAATTACTTTCTTCGGAAAGTTATAATTAATCGATTACAAACTATTCTACAGTTACTCAGAAATTGCACTGTGGAAGTTTAGCATACTTTCTAGCAACACTTTATAACGGAACTAAACGTTGTAAAATGTGGGACTTGACGCAAGGGAAATCTTTCCAATCATAGTTGACGATCATGGCGTGCATTACATCCGAATTTTTCGCATTCGAACAATTCACCATTTTACATAACTCACTTCTCTCACAGCGATTATTACACGATCGGCAGGTGCAGGTGAGGTCATCCTCACCCCAGTCTTACTTGCATAAGTTCCGCTTAAAGGTCATTTTTACATTTCCTTCGACCGCTGCTCTTTCTTAACTAGGAATACATCGTGATTTTTAGGACTAATATCGAAAAGTAAAGTAGAAAGATTTTTCAAAACATTTTTCCCATAATCTCAGACACCGATTCTTTTATTAACTTCATTTTGTCAGTAAACGAGCTAAAGTCCTACATCCCGAGGTCTAGTAGGCAAGGTTACAAGCTTGTCTGTGTAGATATCATAAAACCTTTATGACAGAAGTACGCTGTGAATTTATAGTTTTAATTTAAAACATAATTACTTTCTTCGGATTACAAACTATTCTACTGTTACTCAGAAATTGCACTGTGGAAGTTTAGCATACCTTCTAGCACCTGTTACCCTCTTAACTAGGGGCGTATCGTGATTTTCCAAACAATTTTTAATTAATTATTTCTCCCACGATCTCGGATATCAATTCTTTTAACGATTTCATTTTGTCGTTCTGTTTCACAGTCACACGCTGCATACTCCATTATGTTCGTAAGTGAATGAAAAAAAAAACAATAATAATTCTAGTTTACAATGGAGAACGAGTGGAAATCACAAAAATCTTTGATAAATGAAGACAATTGTTTTGTAAATCCGAAGAAGATTTCTTTCTCTTTGTGCGTGACAATAAAACACTCAGAACTGGCGGACGGCAAGGATTTCAATCGTCCGTTTCTTATAAACGAAAGTAATATATAAATGTCCGCAAATGTGACATCGTCGATTCGTTGTATAAATTTCATCAGAGCAACCAAAAAAAAAAAAAGCCGGGGGGAAAAAGCGTCCGCATTAAATAAATGCCGCTGCCGACTTCGATACAATAGAGCGAACGAACAAAAAAAAAACTCGATGTGTTTAAGCATATAACAAATTGCGGCTCCCACGGCACCAATTTGCGAAAAGCCGGACCAGCAGAGGCCCGCGCTTTTCACGCACAGCTGTCGCCGTTCTTTTCCGGGGCCGTCCCGACGCCTTCGACGGTTCGTTCGGTAATTGGCGGCGGGGCCATTAATCCTTGAGATCGGACCGGGCCTCCCCCTTGAAACGCATAAATTGGGATAGGAATTATTAATTAGCTATTAAAGGGACTTATCTCTTTCACAAACTATGCATGCAAACTAGCCATGCAGTTGCAACGCTTATCGTTTATTAGTGGGCAGAGAGTGTACTTATCATCGTGACAGTTTACGCCAAGCTAATTTGATTAATGGACTCCTTTTTTATGGTCCTGGAATAATTGGGTCACAGGAATTAACTATTTGCGATTTTGAAACTGAACCGAAGCCAGAACGACTACAATACAGGGTGATTCTAGAATGGATATCATCACAGAATATGCGAATTAAGTTTGTAACGTAAATCGGGCAAGTTAGGCAAATTCTGCCTCTTCAGCAAGTGGAGGCAAATTGGTGAGTTGACATCTTCGTAATTTTGAAATTATTCCCCCCACAAAAGCATGAAACCATCATCAACTCGGAGGATTTCTCGCATTTCAAAAACCCACATCGCCTCCGGCCCAATTTTGACGCCATCCAAAAACCGAACAAACACCCAAACATTTATCTCGGTCGGTACGAATCAATAAATAAAACATTTCTGCAAATAAATTTCGTTTTATTTGTACAGCGGGGCCGGCAAAGCCATAACAATAAAATTGCCCGTTGAATGAAATCCTCTTCGATTATTATTTGTTGTTGTTATTGAGGAAACAACGGCGAATTTCCGACGGGGGTGGTGGGGGTCGTAATTTGCACGATGCGTGTATGCATTTGTAATTAATAATCGCCTCACTCGGGCCCAAATTGGGCTGGAGGAGAGGGCGGGGGGGTCTAAGTGAAGTGAGTGGATTTGCTCCGGTGAGTTCCAACGTTGCGGTCTTAAGAAAGATTTACTGCTTGAAGTCGTCTGTCGTTTAACGATACGAAGTTGCAAGTATTTATGTATTCAGCGAATAAGTGCTTTCTAGGGGTGCGAGATGCAGTTCTTGACGGGGTGCAAGTTTTGGGCGTGATCTACTGCAAAGTGGTTCGAAGGCTTAGTCCACAAAACAACTGGAACTTTTAAATAATTTTGATTTCCAAAAGTTTCCAGATCGATTTTAAACTCCCAAACATTCTCTTCAACATCCCACAACCCCAAACTTTATTCTGAAGTTACCACAGAATTCGTCCAGTTTAGATACAAAATTCACATCACCCTGTCAAGGTCAAGGAATCCTGTACAAGCTTTCCTTTCGTGCCCAAACACTAGCGTGGAATAAACAAATTGTTACGATATAATTTAAATAACGTAAAGAAGCTCACGCAGCTCACGTAAACAACACATTTATTAAAATGTAATAACAAATAATAAATTTACATGGTTCACAATATACTATTTTTCTCTGACTGGAATAACACTCTAATGAATTCAAGTATAGTTTGTCAAGAGTACAGGATGTCTCAAATCCTATGTCTTTAATTAAAAGTGTAGGTATCTCATTATAAAAGAGATTAATTCTCCAAATCTGAACGGTATTGCCGAAAAATGAAAAACTGACCTAGCACAAGTGCGTGCAATTCCTTCGTTTTGAAACCTCTGCTTACTTTATGACTTGTTGAGGCAAGTCGGCTTTCAATAAAAAGCAAAACTGCAATAATTTTTTTATTTACGTTTGAATGAATTAGGTCAACGTCTCAGATGCCGCGTGCGCGTCATCGGCAATTGTTTTTATATCCATCTGTGTTTCACCGACAATTGCTGGCATGGCGAAATGCATTTTTCGTTGCATTACATGATATTTATTTCTCGCTTGTTCAGCAATTCTTTTAATAGCTTATTAAAGAGACCACATAATCAACACACCTAGTCATAATTTGTATTTTAAACACAAACTTTTAACTTATTTAATTAAAAACTTTGTAGTTTCCTTTGTTCATATCACGGTGTTTGTGCAGCTTATGAAAAAATAAATTGCAGCTTTCTTAAGGAAGTAGGTACAATGTGACAAGCATTGTTGTATTAAATTAAATTTAACAGATCGTAATTTAAGAATTGAAACTGTACGACTACGGTTAGCAATATGCGAAATAAAAAAAATTTACAGTACAGCACAAAATACATATCAAACGTGTTGTCATACCTGTGCATTCATTATGACCTTAGAATTTTAGTAAAGTTCATTTCTTATTCTTGGCACTGATATTTGTAATTACAATAAATGTTCAAAATGTTGTCCTGCGGTATTAACACATAATTCGGCACGTCGTATCCAGTTATTTGTTACGATTGAAAAATTATTTCGAAGTTATGTACACAGATATTTACACGAATTAAACTAACAAAAAACAAACTACACACTACGTAAATTTGATAAATAAAACTAAGCCTATTAATGTTCTTAAAGAATTATTTTAACCTCAGTCTTTTATGAAATACAAACCCACTCGCTCGGACTGAATTTTCTCAAAAACTATTATTCAGCACTTCGTCTTTCATTTTAACCCCCTCCTAATGTAAGCGTCTGTGAATTTATGACATTATGATAATAATAATAAAAACAAACAATGAAGCACGAGGAACGAAACTGAGCCAGCTGAATTTTATTTTATGCCAGCGCAATTCTTACCAATAAATAGCCAAGGCAAATGTAGGTAAACGTTTCTAAAAATTCCGAATTATTTTAAACCAGAATCAAATTTTCATCACGAAAACTAATTGAGCCACTCGTTTTTTGGATTTAAAAATTGACGTCCCCAAGTCAGAAATCGTTCAAAATCGATTTCACAAGCGGAGAAAAGGAAAAAGGAAAACAATCGCGATATTTACGAAAAAAAAGAAAAAAAAAAACAATAAAAACGAATGAAGAAAAACGATTTTGACGATCGAAATAGAAAAAAAATAAAATTCCGAAAAATAAGAAAGAAAAACAACTGACGATCGTAATAAAAAAATTAAAACTCAATTTTTTTTCTTGAGAAATAGTGTAAACAATCGAAAACAAAAAAAAAACGAAGGACGTTTCTGACGACCTAGAAACAATTGACACGGAACAAAAAATAAAAATTCCTGAAGAAACTATGTAATAAAAATAAATGACGATCACGATAAAATAAAAAATAACAAGTGAAGTTTTAAAGTTTCTTATACAGCAAATATTAAAAATCTAATTCGCAAACAAAGAAAACAAATCCCAATCGCGACATTACGAAAAAACAAATAAATAAAACAAAGAAAAACAATTAAACAATTCAAAACGAAGAAAATAAACGAATAACGTTCTTGACAATCGAGAAACACAATCGATATAAACAAGAAAAGTAAAAAAAAAACAAGTGACGATCGAAATAAAAAAATTAAAACTCAAAATCTATTACAATTCGTTTTCAGTTTTTTTGAACTTTTACAGATTTAAAGTTTCCCAAAAAATAAAATTTATGGTAATTAAAAATTCAAAAAGAAAAGAAAACAATTCACAATCGAAGCGGTTACGAAAAAGAAACACAAAAGGAATGGAAAATTCTGTTTGATTTCTGAAAAATTATGTAAACGATTAAAAACAGGAAAAAAAAATGAAGTACGTCATTGACGATGCAGAAACGCAATCGACGGAGAAAAGAAGAAAGTCACAAAAAACAAGCGATAATCATAATGAAATCCAAAAGAAAAAACAAAGCAAAGGAAAAAGGAAAACAAATGACAATCGCGACGATTACAAAAATAGTAAAAATGGTAAACAAATAAAAACACAAAAAATTAAAGAGAAAGAAAAAGGAAAACAAATGACAATCGCGACATTTACGCTAATAAGAGAATTGAAGAGAAAATGGTAAAAAGACACAAGCAGACGAAAAAAAAAAAACGAAAAACGATCGACGAACTATCGAAATTGAAAAAAGAAAAATTAAAATTCCGAAATAAAAGCAAAAAAAAAAAAACAAATGACGATCGTAATGAAACAATTTAAAACAACAAAAACAAACAAACAAAAAAAAAGGAAAAATAAAGACAACCGCGACATTTGATAAATAAAACTAAGCATATTAATGTTCTTATAGAATTATTTTAATCTCAGTCTTTTATAAAATACAAACGCACTCGCTCGAACTGAATTTTCTCAAAAACTATTATTCAGCACCTCGTCTTTTATTTTAAACCCCTCCCTAATGTAAGCATCTGCGAATTTATGACAGCATGATAATAATAATAAAAACAAACAATAAAGTACGGGGAACGAAACTGAGCCAGCTGAATTTTATTTTATGACAGTGCAATTGTTACCAATAAATCGCCAAGGCGAATGTAGGTAGGTAAACGTTTCTGAAAATTCCGAATTATTTTAAACCAGAATCAAATTTTCATCACGAAAACTAATTGAGCCGCTCGTTTCTTGGATTTAATTGATATTTATCAACATTTTAGGTAAACATTTATTTTCGTCTTATCAATGAACATAAACATAACATTTTGCAGTTTACAGTGTTAAGGTCACGAAAATGAAACAAATAAAACTGAAGTGCATAATTGTGCAACGAATTCTGTTTGCTTTTAAATTTTACTTTGAATAAATAAGCAAAAATAAAGTAGTAATAAGTAATTGCAATTGTCGTAGGAAACCTCCCGGCAGCGCGCGTGAAGACGTTCTTATTTCAAATCCAGGCGAAGTTTTTTTGCGAAGGACACACATGACCTCACCCAACAGACATAGCTCGGCGTTTATTCGTTTATGGCCACAAAAAACACCAATTCTGCACAGCTGAGACAGTTAAATCCATTTAAATCGCCAACCAGCGTTACTAAAACATTTTTTTAGAAGACGAGAACTGATTTTTACCGGAGTTATTATTTACTTTTTTCCTATTGTTGTATGACAAATTTTGCTTCTTTTTTTGACTAGTAGCTGTGGTTTCAATTAAAGACACCCAGTATAAAGGGAAATCGTTCTAAAAATGAAACATGTTTCTCCAATGACTCACACTGGTGGTTGCAAGGTGTTTATGTTAATTATCCTTCCCGGAAGCTTTGGTGAATTGTTTCACGCAGCTGTCATTTCTTGCATTGGTGAGGTTTTACTGTACTCGTTACAACATGCGTTTTTTCATTGCGGATGATTCGCAGAAGCGTTCACAACAAAACGGTGGCCACCAGCTTAAGTTTCAACGAGTACGGTGGCCAATAATAACATTGTCACATTTAATTATGTCGAAAAACTTTTTCTTCCTGGTGTGTGTTTTGACAACACCCTACGACACAAGCTAATTAGCCTTCTCCCCCTCGCCTCCCCCCCCCCCCCACTCGAAGCAAAGAAAAACGAAATTAAATTAATTAATCCCGATATCTGTTTGTTCAGGCGCCCTTCGTCTCTGCGAGATTTATGCGGCGCGCTTCCCTCGCAGGGCCACGTTGAACAAAACAACAAAAGAAACTGAGGCTATTTGTTCAGAAAGTATTAAGTGAAACGCGGGGGAATTCGACGGGCCCCATTGTCGGACGAATTTAAATACAGAATAAATATAATTAGGACTACCTGGCGAAATAATTACCGCGCTGCTGCAGAATAAACAAAGGATAGCAGTCGCTGCTGCTTCTTTTAATTGCCTTTCGCCCCCCCCCTCCCGCTTATTACATGTAGATAATGAGCGGAGGTGCACCCGGACAAAAGAATTCGCTACTTTTCCTGGGATATGGCAGAAGACACATGCCTGTTTGATTAATTAAACAGAATGTTTAAACAACGTTTTGTTGTAGGCGACCAAAGGACGAAGTCGTACAAAGCTTCGAAATAAATTTATGAAAAGAAGAAACGGTATTCTGTACACCGATTGTTAATTACTGAGAACTAATTGGCAATTAAATTAATTTTTGCTCACCAAACACGAGATACAGAAAGAGAAACGGAACTTGGAACTAGTTACGACCACACTACGACGTATTTTTCTGTGTATGGGTTTGCGAGTATACGTCGTCTGACTGTATGATCATGATTTATGACATCAATTCAATCAAGTGGTGATTCAGAGCATACGTCCCCTAAAACGGGTGCACTTGTTTGTAACGGTGGAGAATTTTTACTTCTTGGGTCATCCTGTATAAGAATTAGCCGGCGGTGATTGGAGAACTTAATTTGCTCTCCCATCAAATTTGCTGATTACCAGGTCTGGTTGGTAGCAGTGTGTTTTGTTTATAATTGCAAACATCCTGACCTGTCGTCGACTCTGCAAGAATTCTAGGCCAGGACAGGATCAAAAAAGCGAATGTTGGCGCCAACAAAGAACGGTGAAGTGTTTGAAGTGTTAAATGTGTAGCAGCTCGTTTATTGATTATTTTAAGTGCTCCGGTCGAGTCTGTTTAATTTAATTAGCGGTGTTTGTTTGGAACCCGTATTCACAACACTGTAAAACCGTTTCAAAATAAAGACCATCGGCTTCCTCCTCGTTACACGTATTGACTTCATCATTAGTATGAACCCGTCGAAGAATTACCGAAGCGAGTGTTCCAATGAAATAGTTCCCATTCACGCCGCAACCGCAATCGAGTTCGTAACAAGCCACTATTCAATTCGCACCAATTGAATGAATGCAGGGAATAATTTCATGGGGTCGTTCGCCACCGCCACCACCACCACCACCACCAACAGCAGCAGCAACCCAAAACTTATTTAAATTCGTCGGCATTACGTTAAAGAAAGGCAGATAACAAGAACACATCGGGGACACCGAGCGGCAGTCAATTATTCATTGATGCGCGGGACAAAACGGGCGATTCCCATTCCGAAGGGTGAAACACCCGATTTAAGAAGGCAGTCAGTCCCGGGAAGGCGCGAGGAAACTTTCGCGCAAATTGAATAAATCAGTGCTGTAAATATTGCTTGTCACGTACGAAGGGCCCAGGCCCCTGGCCTGGCCTGCGCGGATATCTTCCGCTAACTTTTTTTTGTCTCCTATCGATCTCGAGATGTTCGGTCGAGGGCGGGGGGAGGGGGGCGTTTAAAGCCGTAGTTTCGACCTTCCCGGGTAAACGTAGTGGCTCCGAAAGCAAAGTCATTTTAATTTCAGATTAGCCAAAAACAGATTACCTGAGAAGAAATGTTTTGCGTTGGAACACCAAAACGTGTTTGCTTGCTAAAGTCAATTGATACGAAATCCTCCATTTTGATACAGTGTGGGGATTATCTCTAGAAGCTTTGCCATATCGGAGCTTAACAGCACATTATCCGAGAATATTCCATTTGAGTTCTAAGGTTAAATATAATCACGTGCAACGAAATTAACAAAAGATAATCATCTTCGATTGTTTCGAAGCAGCATTGCCTTCTTAATTTGTTTAATGGCACTGTGTATTTCTGAAGATTGACTTTAACAGGCACAATTATTTTGAATCTTTTTTACGAACGCTCCTTCATGCTCTAATGTTTTTAATCTCTCCCATTTTTTATGCATTCCCCATTCCCCAAGGACTTCCTCTCCCATGACTCCAACTTTTTCCAATTTTGATATCCATATTCTGCTTTGTTTTGTAAGAATATGAACAAGAACACCATAACAGAAAAGGCCAAAGCAAAGAGTGAAAGCAACAAATCAGCGAACTCGAAGGACTTCAATCTGACCCCTCGGTTTTTAATTGCTTCAGAGCAGCCACGCCTCTTTCATTATTTTATGATGAAACTTGGAGTTATTTTGAATAAGACCCACTTTTGAAGGTCTCCGATTTTCAAATTTGTATCATAATTGGTTAAAAAATTATTAGGACGAGGGGATTGTTTCCAGACGATTAGGACTTAGCTGCCAGATTCCTTTCAATTCTCCCCTTGCTTTCACCTTGGACTTCTTAAGTCTTCTATGAGCTTACGCCTCGACTTTCCTTTCTCTCATTTACGTTTTCTTATCTAACACTGCCTTTAAGCTGCTTATTTTAATTTGTATGCCTTATCCGCAACACTGTCTCTCTTTTCTATGTGTACAGGGTGATTTTCAAAATAGATCGACAAGGAGACATCTCTGATTTATTTTATCTCCCAATTTTTCACGTATTTCTTTTCTTTTCAAACGGCGACTCCAACTTTTGCCATCCTTTTTCATTACGTCAGTTGATTTGTATCGTAAGATCACAGTCACAACAGAAAAATGATTAAAACAGAGAAGAATGCTCAATGTTTGCTTTGGGTGGATTGTTGATAAAGCACATGGTCTGAGAACGGTGACATTGAGGAAAGAATATTGATTTTCTTTTGAAAAAGGATGAGAAAAATGGTGATTTTTTTACAACGAAATTTGGTTTCACAAAAATTAAAGGAAAGAGAAGCGATGACTTGAAGAAATGGTTTAAAAATCATCAGTACAATAAAGAAACACGCACGTGAAGCCAAAGGGGTACTCGATCCTTATTTTTATATCTCTTTAAAGTTCTCCTACATGTTTCTTTTTCCTACGTGTTTGTTGGCTGCTAGTGGTTCGCCTTGTTGCTTGATGCTTTATCTGCATCCATTCTCTATCCTCTTCTCTGTGTGTCTAATTGCCCAATTCGAGTTCTCTTTGATAGCTTCACCCATTTTCTATACTCTGGAAAGCAGTAGTCTTCATTTTGGTATATTTCTAATTATTTCTGAGTGTATAAAATAAGTGAACCAATCCGCAAATAATGTTTGCGAATTAGTTACTAGAGCGGAATGTGCCAGCTGCTTCATTCACAATAAAATGTAGTGATTTCCGGGATCACTGCACGGCCCGTAACGTCCAAGGGCACAGGATGTGCAATGTATATAGTTTGTTCTCTGTTTAATGGGAGCGTTACCAATAGTCTTCTAATTAATTCCAAGTATATTAATTTCGATACCATTTTTGGTCTTGTCTTTGGCTGAAATTTTTTTGTCAAAAGTAGCTCTACCTTGCTTTTAAGTTCTTCTATCCGTGACGAGTATTTTGCGAATTACTTTTCTGTAGTTTCTTTAAATTTCGCAACCAAATCGTTTTTCCTCAGCTGCTATTCCAAGGGAATTCATTGATCCACCCCTCCTTCGTTTGTATACCCAAGTCTTCGGCTTCTGACTTCACCATTTCCTTCTTTTCTTCTGACACCCACCAGTCTTCTTAAGATTTCTCTCACTTTGGTCGCCTGGTTCATTCAGAAAAGCTTTTCCCTTAAAGAATGAAATACTTTCTCCGTGTTCTTCACCCTGTTGGCTACTTACGCGTAGTGGGTTGTTGTAGGGTTGTACTTTCGATTGCTCATTTCTTTCGTTTTCTCTTAATATTTAATCCTATTAGTTTTAGCTTTTTATTTAACGAGTTTTGGAACGCTATTTCTGTGAAAGTAAAAATAGCAGCAAGGTGGTCTGCGTAAAACGTCGCCCTTATTGGCTGAGAAAGTTCTTAATTGCTTCAAGTTACTAGGGTGTAATGTTTGCCATGTTCTTGTTCTAGGTACATGGTCAATTGATCGGATAATAGAATTATAAAGTTTTTTTCTTGACTACTCGCTTGAATACAATGCGACCCTGACGCACATCCTAATTCGTTTAACAGCTGGGGACGGAAGTCTAAGTTTTTTCTCACGCGACGTAATTATTAATAATTTCTAAAATGATTGGATTGCGTATGAAATAAGTGTGACAAATTCGCAAATAATTGCTATGGATTATTATTACTAGAGCGAAATGTAGCAGCTGCTTCATTCACAAAAAAATCTAGTGATTTTCGGGATCAATGTAACGTCCAAGGGCACAGGAGTGCTCTGTTTATAGTTTGTTTCGAGTTAGACAAAGCTAACGGTCATCAAGTATGTCCAGCTCCCCTTGATTCCACTTGCATCAGCTGTCGTCGTCGCAGACAATACAATTTTTGATCAAGTCACGTACGTGAATGCGTGTCTCAGATTACAAGAATATGTAAGTTGCGGTGTTATTTGGAAAATATGAAACGATTTATTAGACCAGAGATTAATCACCGACAACTTTCGTTTTCTATTAATTTTTGATCCTATTAGTTTTAGCTCGCGATTCAATGAGTTTGAGCAACGTAGGTAAATAAGTTTTGGTACGCCATTTCTGTGAAGGTAAAAAAACCGTAACTGTCTGTGTAAGACATTGCCTTTATTGGCTGAGAAAGTTCTTAATTGCTTTGTTTCCGGGTTAGCGTTTGTCATATCTTTGTTCTTGGTACATGGTCAAGGGCGATCGATTTTCAGCAACAAACAACTGTTGATCTTATTAATGAGGTTTCCTTGGAGCTTGAATATGTTTTGCTTTTCTTTTATATGATTCTCTACCAAATTTCGAAATCTTTATTCTTCACATTTCATCCATCGTCCTCCCTCATCGACCAGGATAGATCCCCAATTCCAGGTACACTAAGTAGTATTAACCTTTTGCAATTTCCACACTCTATAGAAGTTTTCTTTTTAAGTTTCGTTCATCAGTTGGTTTAGCCCCCCCTATAAATGCAGAGTTTAGTAGGAACCTTATCAATTCGATTGGCGACGACTCCGGCCGCTTCCACTTTCGAAAGAGAAACTGCAGTTTCTTCTTCTGGGATCTGGTCAACTAAAAAATGTTTATGTTTGACTCTTCTTCATTTTGGTCTACACTCTACTGTATGATTGACAATTGTTTCGCCAAAAAAAAGACACACAGATTGCACGAAAATTTTTTTTCTGAAATTGCGTATGAAATAAGGGCAACCAATTCGCAAATAATCGTTTGTTAATTCTTGTAGATTGTTTACTAGAGCGGAATGTACCAGCTGCTTGATCTCAAAAAAAATCGCAAGGATTTAAATATGATGATCGCAGGAGTAAATGCACAGCCCGCAACGTCTGAGATCGAACGATGAACGATGATTGACAATTGTTTCGCCAAAAAAAAAGACACGTAAGAGAATAGGTGTCACAGATTGCAGGAAAAATGTTTAATTTTTTTCTGAAATTGCGTATGAAATAAGGGCAACCAATTCGCAAATAATCGTTTGTTAATTCTTGCGGATTGTTTACTAGAGCGGAATGTACCAGCTGCTTGATCTCCAAAAAAACCCGCAAGGATTTAAATGTGGTGATCGCAGGAATAAATGCACGGCCCGCAACGTTCGAGGTTGAACGATGTGTGCTGTGATTGTTCGCTATCTGTCTACGTGTGTTATCATGCATACAATTTTTAATCAAATCGCGTACATAAATGCGTGTCAGAGATTACGAGAAAATGTAAATTGTTGGAATTGCTTAGAAAATGTGGAACGATTTATTAGGCCTGAAATTCATCGCTGACAAGTTTTTTTTAGGCTATAACAAGTTTACTATGTAGATCTGTTTTAAATATCGATGGTGACATGCGTAGTTTTTAATCAAATCGCGTACGTGAATGAAGTGATGTTTAAAAAAATTATATGGCACAGTTTATAATTAATTAAGATTAATTTAAAATCGAAGAAATTATTCAAAGTGAAAAGAAAGCTTATTGTGTGAAACGAGGAAGAATTTGCAACCACCGCGCCAAAAACTTCGTCACACACAAAACGAAATTATAATTTATGCCTTAAATTCTGGTTGTCAAAAAGTGTTTAGGTGTGGAATAATCTGCTCCAGGTTGTTTGCATGCGTTTGTCAAATAAATATTTTGTAATTCGTATTTCACGGCGTCGATCTTGACCTAAAAGACAAGAAATTCCACTTAAAGGTCAAGTGCATGATCGATGCCACGCCGACGTGCCTACCATAAAACTTTTATGAGGGCATTTATTTCGTTCATCTGCTCCTCTATTTTTTTAGCCAGAGGCGCATCGTCGTTTAGGGGATAATTTTTAATGAATTATTTCTCGAAAACTAAAGCAGAAAGAATTTTCCCATACTCTTGGATATCGCTCCCTTTCGTGGTCTCTCTTTAACGAAACAATTGCCAGTCATCCTGTATAACGCGAGTTAAGTAGCCCATCAATTTCTCCTTTCCATTATCTTTAGGTGTGTGTTTTCATTTCTGTTATGTTATATGTTTTTAACTTCTTCTTTAACGTCCTCGATTACCATGCACTTTGCTTTCTTCTTTTTGTTCCATAGACATTTTCTGCAGTTTTTCCCTCAAAGGTTGACATTTTTTCATTCAAATTTGCCTCACCTCCTCAATTTCTTATTTATTTACAAAACCAAACCGTGCTTCTTCCCGAATTGCGCGAAACGTCGCATCGCACACCCACCCAACGAACATTTCATAAATTCAAGATATGAAACGCTAAGCTTTCTATAAACAAACGTTCACGGCACAATTTCCTCGATGGATCAGTAAATATTTTACGACGGCATCCCGCCCACCAACTCCCGCAAACGACGACGACGAGTCAAATTTTATACGGCGGAGTAACAGCCGTAACGTTTACGTAACACAAGATTAGGCGGTTAAAATAATTTACCACGCTCGGAAATATCGTGCTGATGGTGTATTACACGCATAGTTTAATGTAATTTATATGCTAATAAGTCTGTATCGGAGTTTCTATTATATACACACGTTTCTCTCCCTCGCACACGTAAAATAAAACACGCCTTCTCATCGAGTGAAACGCGTCCGCGTCCGCGTCCGAGGAAAGTTACAAAACAAAAAGGATAATCGAATTATAATTTAAATCGCTGTGATTTTTTCTTGGGGGCACGTGAAGCAGGGAATAATGTATGTCGTTCCCGTACACACATGAAATGACTTAACGCCGCCGGTAGTTTCGTGCTGCGCCCGACATGCTAATGCGAACACTTCCTCACCGTGCGCAACTGCGTCTCGCTAATGACGGACGTCACTTGTTTGTTACGGAGGAGGATTTCGCTAAATTAATTCTTAGATTTTGGATCGTCCTGTATAGTGGCGGAAACGTAGTGGAGCTTTGACCGCCAAAGGAGTCGCCTCCGTACAGTCCTTCTTTGTTATATTTATTGTTTATTTTATTTTTAAATTCTACCTCTTTGCTTCGGAGTTCCGCATGACCTCGATCTAGTCCCAGAATTCTAAAAAAATCCATCGGTTCTAGCCGAGGTCATCAAATTTCCTTTCCAGAACAAAACAACAAGATCATAGGAAAAACATCTCCACCACCGCCGCGCGCCGCCCCCCAATGAAAACAGCATCGTAAATTCGGGGCCAGAATTTTAGATTCGCGCGAGGCGATTATAACTTGCGCATTTTTATGATGCGCACGGACATAAACTCGAAAGTTGGCGGCAATAAAACGGGCCTCGCGCGTATTCGAAAACCATAACGAACCGGAAACGTACGCAGGTACTTCCGCCACCCTCCCCCCCCCCCGTCCGCCGCCCTCGTCGTTTGATCCGCACGATCGCTCAACGCAATCGAACTTTGTTTTCCACGTCTCCGGGGATTACACCTTCGCCTTAGGATTTTATTAAACGGCGTTACGCCGGACGGTAAACTTTGTTAATATGTTATTATTGGTGGTGGAGGCTCCGGCCGTAAATCCCGCGCCCTCTCTGATCAGAACGCATGCACAGAATATCTTCTGGTGTTAGCGGAACAATCACGGTGCAATAATGTATTAAATTTCTCCCAGAGCTCGTACACCCTGGTAATAAATTCTTAAAAAATATATGTGGTTACATGTTTAAGGATTTCCAGAGGAAGGCATTCATATCTGGAGTGCGATTTTACACGAGATAATGTGAATAAATGGCATCGCGTTTTCTCCAGTTCATAAAGTTGCCGTACAGAAGGGGGAAGGCAGGCACACAGAAACAGCACACCAGCGAGTGAGGAACTGTGAATGGTAATTTATAAGATTACCGCCGCGATTCGGCGTATACATCTCGACTCTATTAAGCCGGGGACTGAACAGCATCAGTTTGCGGCGAGAAGTTATCATTCGTGGGATAAACGCTCATATTACCTTGCTCCTAATAGATACACAGCTGCTGTGCTTCCCGCCCGCGAGCGCGCGCGCGCTCGTCCAATTTGAATACGCCTACGATTCACTTTGTCTGCTCTTTCGCGGCTCTTAATCTCCTCTTTGCTTTGTTTGCAGTCGAGATGCTAAATTTTAATTACGGCCGTGAAACAAGATCGTTTTATTTCTCGTGAAATTTTATTAACTACTTATCGTTTCATCTTGAGACCGTCACTGTTACTATCAACATGCTTGTAGACTTGCTCGTGAACTCATAAACTTATTCACAGACAATAACAAATAACAGGTAGCAGTTTAAGAGCACTTCAGGAAATCTATCTCGAAGAATCCTCTCCTTATCAAATATCCAGTGCAAGTGCGCTTAACTGTCTCTAGCACCCCCTTATATATAATTTAGGTCGCGACATCTTGCGGCTGATTTTTGACCTAACAAAAACGACATATTGCGGTCGATTTTAAGTTACATTAAAAAAAAAATCGTATATTTCTAAGTATGGACCATCAAAAAGCAACCTACAAATTAGAGTAAATCAAATAATACGGAACTAGGTATTGTTCCATTATCTGAATTCATTAAATAATTTTTATTTTTTCGAATAAAAATACTTTCGTAAGCATTTAATTCCCTGTTATTTGATACTTCCTTAATGAGTTTTAAATTATCCTTAATAATAAATACCGTGTCCGGTATTGTAAATATGTTGGGCAACACTTGATTTCTCAAACCTATTATACCGGTAGTGACTTAAATGTTCCTTAAAGTGTGTTAGGACATTTCTTTTTGTTTGTCCAATATATTTATTAGCACATTCATTACATTTAATTTCATAAATTCCAGATTTCTGCTCAATTTCAACTTTATCTTCTCGTATTTTCAATGCAGATGAAACAGGGATAAAAACCTCCATAAAATCGAGTTTGGTCCAAAAAAAAAATTATAGGAAATTGCAGGCGGAAGTGAAAAAGCGTCTATCACCGTCCTTTGCAATTATGCAGCAAATGACTCTGCAATTCCGCCAATGATCGTCTTTCCGTATAAAAAGATTCCCAAAGAATTATGTCTTTCTGTAACAGAAGAATGGGGTATTGGAAAATCGGATTCTGGGTGGATGGGCCAATGCTACTTTTTTTGAATACATAGCAAATTTATTTTATTCTTGGCTCATCCAAAAAAATAGTATATTTCCAGTCATTTTATAGACGATTGTAAATCACAATATAATTTAGAATTTTATAAAACTATGTGGAAAAAAATATCCAGCATTTTTCGGCCTCTAAAAACAGAATAGAAAACAGTTTGTAGAATGCACAAACTGCTAAGGATAACTCTGACATGACTATGACGTTGAGAGACAACTTGTGTGCACCGAACTTCTGGAAATAATTCTTGATAAGGTTTTTGATATAGTGGAGAACAGAATTCTGGAATCTGAATGCAATAAAAAAAAGAATCAACATTATATCAAATATTATTGTAAAGGATAAATATGAAAATGATGTAAATAAACTGTGCGAGAAACACCTACATTGGCCAAAACAAGAAGACGAATTGAAAAAGAGAAAATCTCGTATACAAATGCCATTCGCAATTACATCGAATAAGTGGGTGGAATATCATAAAGAGCAAATACAAAAGAAAGTAGTTAAGGAAGAGAAGATAAAGAAGCGAGAACTAGAAAAAATTCGAAAAAAGCAGTAGCTGAGAAGAAAAGTAAGGAAATTCAGAAGCGAAAACAAAAGCGACCCTTGAAAACAAAGACAAAACACGAGACAAGAAGTATTGCACAAGTATTTGAGGAAGTAGAAGTTAAAGTTGATGAAGTACCAAGTAGTCATGGTCAGAAAAAGCAGAGATTGGAAAAAACGTAATAGTCGAAATAGAAAGTGAAGTAACTGATGCGAGTACAATTGAGGAAAACAATACAGTTGAAAAGACGGATTGGGCTCTGTATTTCAGAACATCAGGAAAATATTATTTGTAGGCTTTGGCGTTGGAAACCGAAACAAAAAATATCCGGGACTGATCACAAATGTTGACTTAGAGAGTCGGGAATATGATGAAATCAGTGTTAAGGAAAAAATAAAAGGAAACCTTTGGAGATGGCCGAAGTTCCCCGATCAAATTTGGTACGAAGGAAAGCAGGTACTGATCGGATCTAATGAAATTCAAATAAAATCTCGTGTTCATTCATTGGTCTTTCTTTGTTCATTTAAAGGATTGGCTTGTTCAGTTGCTGGGTTTTTGAGCACTTTACGAAAAAACTGTTAAAAATAAAAAAAATTACATTGTTAAGATGATTTCATCTGACTCATTACAATTCTCAATGTCAAAACTTTCTTAATCATATTTTATAACTATCGCAATAATAATGTGATGTCTTGCAGTGGCCAGAAAATCTAAAATTGCCTTATTTGTTCATTCACTGGCTACTCGACTCTAAATTTAATGCTATCAAATTTTGAATTTAATTCCAAATTACATTTCTTGGTATCAAAAATACCAAAAATGTGATTCACATCAGCTGTCAGAAAGTCAATGAGTTCTGGTGGAGGGGTGTGACGTCACGAGTTCTGCACACTTTTCTTTATTTGTACAATCAGAGAAATCAGTGCAAACACAAATTCCACGTGTGTTTGAATTAAATAAATGAAAACTCTCAACAAGTCAAAATAATAGTGAACCACGAAGCACGGATCCGCTTTTCGTTCGCAAACAAAAATAAAACTCAACGTTAAAATAAAGTTAACTTCGTGCAACAAAGATTGCTTGTTTTAAAAACATATCGTTAAAAATAAACTAGATAGAGCCACAATGACTTCACATCAGCTGTCAGAAAGTCGAAGAGGTCCATCAAGTATCAACGTCTGAGGTCAGAGTATTCCCCAAAATAGTTTCCTCTTGGGTCGACGATGTCAAGCGTCAGGTCGGAGTCGAAATCGACCAAAGAACGATGCCATAAGAATTTCCTAGGAATTCCAGCTATGTGGTCTCAAATAAAAGCCACCATTGGAATTGGCGAAGGATTTCGATTCCTTCTAAAATATTACAGCCATTTTATTAAGAAATCTGGTCAAAGGTTCTTCTGGACTCTCTCGAACTGTGCAAGTAACTTAGATTGCAACAATATACTCGACTATTGCCACCCACTTGGTTTGAAAACCTATGGGAGAGCAAATTAAGATTATTCCAAGTTCCGACTCACTCAGTGGGACAGATCGAGGTCGTACGTAGCCGCAAAGTAAGGGGACAAAATAAAATGAGTAAAAGTCACTAGTTCTGCACACTTTTCTGTATTTGTGCAATCAGATAAATCAGTACAAACACAAATTCCACGTGTGTGTTTAAATAGTACTGAACCACGAAGCACGGATCCGTTTTTCTTTCACAAGCAAAAGTAGAACTCAACGTTAAATAAAGTTAACTTCGTGTAACAAAGATTGCTTATTGGGTTCTGGTTGAAACCGCGTCACGACTGCTTCTTTTGCCGGTGTTTCGTTCTCCATTGCAGAAGAACTTCCTCGGGGCTGCTGTTGCTGTTGGTGGTGTTGCTGCTACTTCTCGTTAGTCGATGAGGCAGTCTCATCGACGGTTTACAAGGAAATTTTAAAACGTTGTCTTCGAAAATAACTACGTGCGGTTCGCAAACAACATAATAGTAAAGTAAACGTTAAAAATGGTTCAGAATCTACGATGAAATCTACATTAAAACCAGATCTAAACGGTGGTTCATCAACATAACGCAACCAAATTCTTGGAAAATACTGATTATCTTCTCTTACGTCATTTTCGAATTTACTCATAAATAAATCGGACAAAAACGGTCCCTTGAGGTTGTTCAAAAAACTCACCATTGATTTGAAAGCAATTCTGAGACGTGCAAAGAAATGTAAGCCTGACGTATTCTTCCAACCTATCTTTACCTACATTATTAAGTGTCAGCAGTTCCCGCAAATAAGTTAGTGTTGGGCACACTGGGAAATAACGATTGCACAACAAAAGAGACCAGAATTTCCCCTTCTTCCAAAGAAATATTTTTAACCTTATTTATAAGTATTTAATCTTATTTATAAACTCCATTGAGTTTTTTCCATTGTGTTAGGTTGATGAAATTTTTGATGTTTTTAGATAAATTAAATTCAAAATTTGATAGCATTAAATTTACATGCGAAAAAGAAGAAAATTGTGCGATTCCCTTTTTAGATACTCGTGTAATTAGAAACAGCAAAAATGAATTAGAAATTCACATTTATCGTAAAGATACAAATACAAGCTGGTTTATAATTAACGATTCACAACATTCAGTACAACACAAACTCGCGGCTCTAAATTTCTTAGTAAATACATTACTCTCATTTCCACTTACAAAAGCCCGATATGATAAAGAACTTAAATATATTAAGAATGTTGCGGTTCATAGTGGTTATAATCCGCAAATAGTAGATAATATAGTTAGGAAGATTAGCTATAGGAAACCGGTCCAAAATTCTAGCACTCTAACATCAATTTCCTCTCTAGGAAAATTTGTAAAAATGCCTTTCGATGCGGTTTGCACTGAAGGTTTAAATCATATTTTTAAAACTCAAAACTTACGATTAGCTTTTTCCGCTAACAATACCATAAAGAACTTATTGGGAAACCCGAAAGATAAAGTTGAAGTTGAGCACAAATCTGGAATTTATGGAATTAAATGTAATGAATGTGCTAATAAATACATTGGACAAACAAAAAGAAATATACTAACACGCTTTAAGCAACATTTAAGTCACCACCGGTATAATAGGTTTGAGAAATCAAGTGTTGCCCAACATATTTACAATACTGGACACGGTATTATTAAGGATAATTTAAAACTCACCAAGGAGGTATCAAATAACAGGGAATTAAATGCTTACGAAAGTATTTTTATTCGAAAAAATAGAAATTATTTAATGAATTCGGATAATGGACCAATACCTAGTTCAGTATTATTTGATTTACTCTGATTTGTAGGTTGCTTTTTGACGGTCCATATTTAGAAATATACGATTTTTTTTAATGTAAATTAAAATCGACCGCAATATGTCGTTCTTGTTAGGTCAAAAATCAGCCGCTAGATGTCGCGACCTAAATTATATATAAGGGTGTTAGAGACAGTTAAGCGCATTCGCACTGGATATTTGATAAGGAGAGGATTCTCCGAGATAGATTTCTTGAAGTGCTCTTAACTTGTGATGAGTGGGTGTGATCTCCTCTAATATGTAGGCTGTTTTTTGACACGATTTATTTATATATATATATTTTATTATTTTCAAGGGAAATTTTTTAAAAATTTAAGGCAGTATCAAATAACAGCGAATCAGATGTTTATGAAAGTTCTTTATTCGGTAGAATGAGAACTTTTTTCAGGAGAATGGACCAATACTTACTCTGTATTATTTGATTACGATTAGGTTTTATGAAGTGCTTTTAAATTGGTAGTGTGTGTACTGAAAATGACCGCTTAGCTGCCGAAATACGTATTGTGGGCGGAGATTATTTTTTTTTAAATTAATTGCTACCTGTTCTACCATGTAAAACTCCATAAGAAAGTAAGCGAGAACCCCCATAGTATAGCTCAGTGTACTCACTTCAAATAAGTCATACTCACATATGCAATTTAAAAACAACAAACGATTCCTTTTTTTATGAATTTGTAAACGAGTTTGTAACGACTTGACCGGAACTCATGTACAGGTTACTCGAGCGTACGTGGCAAATTTCGCAAGAAAACTCGAAGGGGGAGATCGAACTCAATCTTCTTGCTCTCCCGCTCGTCCAATTAAGTATCCATAGAAAATATTCGGCACCGGTCAAAAGATTTGTAATTAAATTTCGCCGTTCAATTGCAGCCGAGCAAACTTGTATAAAGGCGGTCGTTAGACTTGGGGGTGGAAAGAGAGATTAACCATTAGGGAACATTTTCAATGGCTTCAAATTATTAGCACTTATGGAGCTTCATCTTCAAAAAGTTTCTGATTAAGTCGTTTGAGTTAAAGTGGCCGTGTCTTCGGGTGGCCAGCGTGTGTGGTGGCAACATTTCCTGCGTATCCTTCTCGATTTACGCGATTCACGCTGCGGACGTGCCCTTCCGAAACGAACTAATGCTCTTGTGGATGCGGGTCATATATTTCTTTGGACAAATTTACAGCCTTCGATGTCTGGGAGGCGTTTGCTTGTGGTCAATTTGAAATTGAAAGTTCCAGTCGCCCCTAAAATATTTTCTGCACCCAAGCGACGCACAACGAGGAGCCTTTCCATAAACACTACAACATTGTACGTGTAGGCCCCACGTTGGGCGCCAATTCCTGAACATAATTTTGCATTTTGCTCTTTAATACCCAAAGCACTTAACTTAAGATAAAATAATAACTTCATTAGCTCCATAATTTCTTACTGCACAACATTTTCGAAACCTGCATTCGATTATGATTACGAGACAGGTCGTTATTTATTATTTCGCTAATTCGGTTACGTCGTTAAATTTAATCACGGTTTCAGGAGGCTTATGAATTCATATTTCACACAATCAGAATAACAGTATTACGTGACAGGACGTGAAAATAATATAATTATAATTTACTAGCGGTGCTTTGCCTGAAATTCTGTAACGATCCCGCGGTGCATTCGGCCGTATAATTCCTGGAATAACAATTTTTTTTCGCTGCCGTAGTCAATCGATATTCGCATCATAATCCGGCTGTACGCAAACAGCCGATACTGTTGTTATGATCTGGCGCGATACATCCACGGGCCCTGGAATTAAACTATAAATCCCAGATGGATTTAATGGCACTCGATTTTCCGGCGTAGGAGGGGGGGGGGCGTAACATGTGTGAAACGCGCGCTCGCGGATTCGGAGACGAAATTTAATATGCCAGAGCAATTAAAACTTGCGCTTGAAAATGACATCCGGTTCGATCGCACGCGCTGAAACTAAATAAGCATCAAGGCGCCCTGTTTTGTGTGTGCCGCAGATTAATTTCTAGTCGTTCTGATTGCGGTGGAATGAAAAAAGCTCGGTTGAGGAGACGCGTAATAGTTTCTTTGATGTGGAGTGGAATATTGAAAAAGTTTCCGCTCAATACGAACGGGTCTTATAAATTGGTGACGCCCAACGTGGGGCGTCGATCGACGTATAATTAGGGCCAACTAGCTGGACAACATCGCAAATAAAATTAGGCACCCAAAAAGCATATTCTTTACGAGGCGTGGTTTTATTAAGAAAAAGCTTTTTCATTCATATTCTTATGACTTTCCAAAGAGTAATAATTTCGTTAAAATTAAAAAAGAAACAGAACGTCGTCCTTTTCTCCTTGCAATATTAACTTTCGTTGGCCTTTCGTCGCCTTATGAAGCTGAAGAATGTCAACTGAGACTAGACCCTTTCCGGAAATACGTTCCTTAAAGTTAATACATCCCTTCCCTATAATAAAATGCTATACAGCAGATTCCGGGCAGGAATTTTATTATTATTTTTTTATTTATGGAGATAATTCGGTGCTGCCTCTTATTGTAAATTAAAAAATAATACGGCGTAACAATCAGTGAGCTACTAAAGAAAAATAATTTATTGTTATTTGAAATAAAAATAATTGCACACGACGTCGGGGAATCCCTTTATATGAGTAGTGCAGCTGTGCAACCTTAACCTTGTTTACTCGTCGCATGTTTCAGGTGATCGCGACTTGCAACTGTGCAAACCCTGATCTTGTTTACTGATGTGTACATAACAGCAATTGTCAACTATTTCTATAACAGGGAATTCTATATATTTTTTATTTACAGATAAGTATTGCTTCGTATGATAATTAAAAAAAAAAAAGAATGCGAGTAAACAATCAAGAATTAACTACTAATGTTAGCACTAAAATTGTTCGTAATTGAATGGCTTCCGGTTGGAACCGCGTCAAAAGAAATTTGAAACAATAAATATCGAGTTACTTAGAAAAAAGGAAAAAGAAGATCGACGGTTTCAGCCGGCGAAGAGTGAATAACAAAAAACCGACAAAAAATCGATAAAAAAAACAAAAGAAATTTGAAACAATTAATACCGAAATACTTAGAATTACGTAAACAGAAAACAAAAGATAATCGACGATTTCATCCGGCGAATAATAAATGAAAATCAAAAATACATCAACAGAACTAATAATTCGTGTAAAAAGCAAAAGAAATTTAATAAAAAAAATTACGAATAAATAACAAAAAACCGACAAAAAATCGATAAAAAAACAAAAGAAATTTGAAACAATTAATACCGAAATAGTTAAAATTACGTAAACAGAAAACAAAAGACAGGAGACGATTTCTGCTGGCGAATGATGAATGAAAATCGAAAACACGTCAACAGAAATAATAATAAATGTAAAAAATAAAAGAAATTTAAAGCAATTAATATCGAAGTACAAAAAAATTACATAAATCCAAAACAAAAGAAGATCGATCACTTCATCCGGCGAAGAATGAATAAAAATAAATAATTCGATAAAGGAAATAAAAACGAAATGAAATAGTAAGTATGAAATGAACGAAAAACAAATGAATCCTGACTGTTTTCCGAAAAAATGATAAAAAGTCAAAGAACTATCAACCAACCAACCAATCAACCAACCCAACTAAAACAAAACAAAACAAACAAACAAACAAACAAATGAACGAACAAAAAATAACGAAATACAGAATTGTGTGCACAAGAAATAAAAGAAATTTGTGAAACAAATGACTGTCGTCGATCACATTCTTTAAGAAAATTCTCCACTCACGGAAAAGAAAACAAATGACTATCGACGATCACTTTCTTTAAAAAAGTCTGTGAATCAGCAAAGAAAACAAATGACCGTCGTCAATCACTTTCTTTAAGAATATTCTCCAGTCACGGAAAAGGAAACAAATGACTATCGACGATCACTTTCTTCAAAGGAATTCTCAAGTCAACAAAGAAAACAAACGACTGTCGACGATCGCTTTCTATACAAGAACCCGCAAGTCAACAAAGAAAACAATTGACTGACGACGATCGCTTTAAAAGAATTCGCAAGTCTAAGTAAAAAGAAGAACAAAGAAAAAAAATGACTATCGCCGATCACTTTCTTTAAAAGAGCTCTCAAATCAGTCGTTTTGTAAACAAAAGACTGTCAACGTTTTAAGATCTTAAAAACAAAACATAATTCACTTGTTTGAATAAAAGAATTAATATCGAAATACAAAGAAATATATATACAGAAAACAAAAGAAAATCGGCGAAAGATGAATAAAAAAAAAGACTAACACAAACAATTGTTATTTAATTACTTAAAATTATGTAAACGGAAAACAAAAAACTGTCGACGATTTCATCCGGTGAGGAATGAATGAAAATTAAAAAAAAACTACCAAGTATGATTCGATAAAAAAAAACAAAAGTAATTTGCAACAATTAATATCGAAATAATTAGAATAACATAAACAGAAAACAAAAGACAATCGACATACATATATAAGCAGAAAACAAAAGAAAATCGACGAATCATGAATAAAAAAACTAACGTAAAAATAATTCGTTGAAAAACCAAAAGACAATCGACGATTTCGTCCGGTGAGGAATGAATGAAATTTAAAAAAAAACTAACATGAAATATAATTCGATAAAAAACAAAAGAAATTTCTGAAATTAATATTGAAATACAAAGAAATACATAAGCAGAAAACAAAAGAAAATCGGCGAAGAATGAATAAAAGAAAACTAAAATGAAACGTAATTCGTTAAAAAAAAACAAATGAAATTTAAAGCAATTTGTGTCGAATTACTTAAAATTATGTAAACGGAAAACAAAAGAAATCGACGATTTCATCTGGTGAGGAATGAATGAAAATTAAAGAAACTAACATGAAGTGTGATTCGATAAAAAAACAAAAGAAAAATATATGGAAATACTTTGAATTACATAATCAGAAAACAAAAAAGAAAATCGACGATTTCAAGCGATGAATAAATAACAAGAAACTAACAAAAGAAGATTCGATAAAAAAAATAAAAGAAATTAGAAACAATAAATATTGAAATACTTAGAATGACGTAAACAGAAAATAAAAGACAATCGATCGTTTCATCCGGTGAGGAATGAAGGAAAATTCAAAAAAAACTAACATGAAAATAATTTCATAAAAAAAAAAACAAAAAAGATTTGTGAAATACGTAAACAGAAAATAAAAGAAATCGGCGATTGATGAATTACAAAAAACGAACGTAGAAAGTAATTCGTTAAAAAAAACAAAAGAAAGTTCGATAAAACACAAAACTCAAATTGAAACCATTAATATCGAAATACGTAAACAGAAAACAAAAGACAATCGACGATTTCATCCGGCGAATAATGAATGAAAATCGAAAATGCGCCAACAGAAATAATAATAAATGTAAGAAATAAAAGAAATTTAAAGCAATTAACATCGAAGTACAAAAAAATTACGTAAACACAAAACAAAAGAGGGTCGATCACTTTATCCGGCGAAGAATGAATAAAAATAATAAATAATTCGATAAAGGAAATAAAAACGAAATGAAACAGTAAGTATGAAAAACAAATGAATCCTGCCTGTTTTCCGAAAAAATGATAAAAAATCAAAGGACTATCAACCAACCAACCAACCAACCAACCAACCAAAACAAAACAAAACAAAACAAAGCGAAGCAAAACAAAGCAAAGCAAAGCAAAGCAAATCAAAGCAAAGCAAAGCAAAGCAAAGCAAAGCAAAGCAAAGCAAAGCAAAGCAAAGCAAAGCAAAGCAAAACAAAACAAAACAAAACAAAACAAAACAAAACAAAACAAAACAAAAACAAAACAAAACAAAACAAAACAAAACAAAACAAAACAAACAAACAAATGAACGAACACAAAATAACGAAGTACAGAATTGTGTGAACAAGAAATAAAAGAAGGTTGATGATTTCATCTAGCAGAGAATGAATAAAATTAAAAAAAAACACTCACCATTCGTAAAAGAAAAACAAAAGAAATTTGAAACAAGATCGACGATTTCATCCGGCGAGAAATGAATAACAAAAAAACTAACAAAGAAAAATCGATGAAAACAAAAGAAATTTGTGAAGCAATTAATATCGAAATACAAATATATAAACAGAAAACAAAAGAAAATCGGCGAAGGATGAATAAAAAAAAAATTTAAGTAATTACCATCGAATTACTTAAAATTATGTAAACGGAAAACAAAAGACAATCGACGATTTCATCCGGTGAGGAATGAATGAAAATAAAAAAAAAACTATGAAGTATGATTCGATAAAAAAAACAAAAGAAATTTGAAACAATTAATATCGAAATAATTAGAATTGCATAAGCAGAAAACAAAAGACAATCGACGATTTCAACAGGAAATATAATTCGTTAAAAAAAAAGAAAAGAAATTTGTGAAACATTTAATTTCGAAACACAAAGAAATACATAAACAGAAAACAAAAGAAAATCGGCGAAGAAAAACTAACATAAAAAGTAATTTAAAGCAATTGCCAATTGAATTAATTAAAATTTTGTAAACGGAAAACAAAAAAAAAACAAATGACGATTTCATTCGGTGAGGAATGAATGAAAATTAAAAAAAACTGCCGTGAAGTATGATTCGTTAGAAAAGAAAAAAAAACTAAACTAAAAATAGTTCGATAAGAAAAACAAAAGTCAAATTGAAGCAATTAATATCGAAATACTTAGAATTACGTAAAGACAATCGACGATTTCATCCGCGGAATAACGAATGTAAATCAAAAATACACCGGCAGAAATAATAATTCGTGTAAAAATAAAAGAAATTTGAAGCGATTAACATCGAAATACAAAAAACTACGTAAACACAAAACAAAAGAAGATCGACCACTTCATTCGGCGAAGAACGAATGAAGATAAAAAATAATTCGAAAAAGGAAACAAAGACAAAATGAAATAGTAAGATTGAAATGAACGAGAAACAAATGAACGTTGACTGTTCACCGGAGAAATGATAAAAAAAACAAACAAACAACGAAATACAGAATTGTGTGTACAGGAAACAAAAGAACATTGCAGAGAATGAATGAAAATCGAAAAAATACTGTCAATTCGTTAAAAAAAAAACAAAGGAAATTTGAAGCAATTAATACCAACACAACGCAAAACAAAAGAAGATTGACAATTTCATTCCTTATTCTACTTGGAAATTTGCTTTCTTTACTGTTTGTTGGAGATTTTTTATTTAATCTTCAATCGATGAGAGCTCAGACGTTTTGATCGCGTGAGATATAGAGGCTCGTATGTGGTCGGGAAGAGGGCGAATGAAATCATTTGATGTGATTTAGTAAACCGGAAACTTGGCGTCATGGACCGTAGCAGAACACATCCAAATAAACAGGACATCGCAATAATATAAATCCGGGGGCGCTTCATTATTTCAAACCGAACGTCCTTCCGCATTTCTCTCGCTAGGATCCTTATATGCGTTTACAGTGCGCGTTTCCTGCCCCGAACTATTTACAACCGGAAACCTATTAGCGTGGGAGCCGGTCCAATGGCGGACATTATACGTTTTGACTACGAATTCCGCCGCGCAGAAATCGCCTCATTATTTCAACTTGCGCCCGACGTGCTCATAACGGGTACGAATTAATGCCCGGCGAGGGGGGGGGAGACGGTCGTTGCATTTCCGTTGTTTCTTGCGAGTTTGAAAAATTGGCCGACTTTGCGTTTCCGCTGTTTACTCGGTGGTCGTTTGGAAATGAAGGAAGTCACCTTGTAACAGTCTCGCAAACAAATCAAGTTTATTATTTAAAATTGGGGCTTGTGAATTCTATTTGTGTTATTGTTTTAATTTTCTTAATGATTTCTCCCATCGAATTACAAATTGCCTTTTGGTTTTAAAATAAACACTCTCTAGCGACGAGCGGGGGCGAAGGAAATCAGTCGGGTCCTTAAAATTCGTTTCAAATCAAATCACTAAACTAAAAAATCAAAGTTCTTGCTAATATCTCAAATATTGAGCAGTTTAGAAAAAAATAACTTGGAGCAAAGAATTCTGCATGAAAAAGTGCCTTAAAGAAGTCTTTACAGAAATCAAAAATTTTCATTAACAAAAAAGTTATGAAGGTTTTTAAAAATCGTAGAATTTTGAAAAACGCCCTGTAGCTCCTAAACGGTACAAGATATCGAAACGCGGTCTTCACCATTAATTTTGTCTTAAAAATCGAGCTTCAGGGACCGAGGTCAGTTTTTGTCTATCTCGTTTAAAAATAGGAGTTTCATATTAAAAGTGTTGAATTTGACCCACCCTGTACATACACTATCGAAAAATTTTTGATCTTTGTTTTTGAATTTTACTATATTCTACATGTTTTCGTTGCCTTGTTTTAATTTTCTTGTACCTAGCCGGAAAGTCGTTGATATTTTCTTATTATTTTTTTTTAATCGCGTTATCCTTCATACTCTCGTGAGTTTTTAAAAATTTGCACTCCCCCGGAGAATCGTCTATTTTCTTTTGTTTTCGAATCACTATATTCTGTTTGTTTTCGTTGTTCTTTTCTTTTCTACATTTCCACGTCGTTTGTTTCGCTTCTTTTGTTCCTTTTTTGTATCCAATTATTTTTCGACTTCTTTTTTGAATCGCTCTGTTTTTTATAGTGACGTTGTCTTCTTTTCTAATTTTCTTGAACTCCGACAGAGAATCGTCGATCTTCTTTTGTTTCTGAATCACTTGATTCTGTTGGCTTTCGTTGTTCTTTTTTTTTTAATTTCTTGTACGTTGCCGGAGAATCTTCGAACGCCTTTACTCTAAATCACTTTCTTCCAAGTACTTCCAAGTCGTCCGTTTCGTTCTTCTCTTGTTTATTTTGTATCCAATAATTTGATGTTCCTTTTTTTTAATCACTTACGTTGCGCTTTTCTTTAATTTCCTTGAACTCCGGCGGATAATCGTCGATTTTCTTTTGTTCTTTTGTTTTGAATCGCTCTATTCTTCATACTTCTGTTGTTGTTTTCTTTAATTTGTTTGAACTCCGGCGAATAATCGTCGATCTTTTGTTTTTTTTTAATCGCTCTATTCTTCATACTTCTGCTGTTTCTTTTTTTAATTTTCTTGAACACCGACGGATAATCGTCGATCTTCTTTTGTTTTGTTTTTTGAGTCGCCTTTGCTCTTGAGTCACTTTCCTCTCTATACTTCCACGTGGTTTATTTCGTTCTTCTGTTGTTTTTTTTTTTTTTTGGTATTCAATTGTTTCTCGGAAAGGCGTTGATGTTCATTTATTTTTTAATCGCTCTATTCTTCATACTTTGTTTTGTTTCTATTCTTCATACTTTGTTTTGTTTAAATTTACTTGAATTCTTTTGTTTTTTTTTATCACTATTCTTAATACTTTCGTCGTTTTTTTTAAATTTGTTTTAATTTCCTTGAACTGCGGCGGAGAATAGTCGATTTTCTTTTGTTTCTTGTTTTTTGAATCGCTCTATTCTTCATACTTTTTTAAAAATTTTCTTGAACTCCGGCGGATAATCGTCGATCTTCTTTTGTTTTGAATCGTTTCATTCTTCATACTTTGGTTGTTTTTTTTTACATTTTTTAATCTCCTTGAACGGCGGAGGATTGTGAATTTTCTTTTGTTTTTTTTTTTAATCGATCTATTCTTCATACTTCTGTTGTTTTTTTTTTAAATTTTCTTGAATTCCGACGGATAATCGTCGATCTTCTTCTGTTTTTTTTTGAATCGCTCTATTCTTCATACTTTCGCTGTTTTTTTTTCATTTTCATGAATTCCGGCGGATAATCGTCGATCTTCTTTTGTTTTGTTTTTTTTTTTGAATCGCTCTATTCTTCATACTTCTGTTGTTGTTTTTTAATTTTCTTGAATTCAGGCGAATTTTCTTTTGTTTTTTTTTTGAATCGCTATACTCTTCATACTTCTGTTGTTTTTTTTTAATTTTCTTGAACTCCGGCGAATAATCGTCGATCTTTTGTTGTCTTTTTGAATCGCTCTATTTTTCATACTTCTGTTGTTGTTTTCTTTTTAATTTTCTTGAATTCCAGCGGATAATCGTCGATCTTCTTTTGTTTTTTTTGAATCGCTCTATTCTTCATACTTCTGTTGTTTTTAAAAATTTTCTTGAACTCCGGCGGATAATCGTCGATCTTCTTTTGTTTTGAATCTTTTCGTTCTTCATACTTTCGTTCTTTTTTTTACATTTTTTAATTTCCTTTAATTCCGGCGGAGAATTGTTGATTTTTTTTTTGGTTTTCTTGAATCGCTCAATTCTTCATACTTTTGTTGTTGTTTTCTTTATAACTCCGGCGAATAATCGTCGATCTTTTGTTTTTTTTTGAATCGCTCTATTCTTCATACTTCTGTTGTTTTTTTTAAATTTTTTTGAACTCCGGCGGATAATCGTCGATCTTCTTTTGTTTTGAATCGTGTCATTCTTTATACTTTCGTTATTTTTTTGCATTTTTTAATTTCCTTGAACTCCACCGGAGAATTGTTGATTTTCTTTTGTTTCTTGAATCGCTCTATTCCTCATACTTCTGTTGTTGTTTTCTTTAATTTTCTTAAATTCCGGTGGATAATCGTCGATCTTCTTTTGTTTTTTTTTGAATCGCTCAATTCTTCATACTTTCACTGTTTTTTTTTTTTAATTTTAATTTGAATAATCGTCGTTCTTCTTTTGTTTTTTTTAGAATCGCTCTATTCTTCATACTTCTGTTGTTTTTTTTTTATTTTCTTGAATTTCGGCGGATAATCGTCGATCTTCTTCTGTTTTTTTTTGAATCGCTCTATTCTTCATACTTTCACTGTTGTTTTTTTTTTAACTTTCTTGAATTCCGGCGGACAATCGTCGATCTTCTTTTGATTTTTTGAATCGCTCTATTCTTCATACTTCTGTTGTTTTTTTTTTAATTTTCTTGAATTCAGGCGGATTTTCTTTTGTTTTTTTTTTTGAATCGCTCTACTCTTCATGTTTTTGTTGTTTTTTCTTTATTTTCTTGAACTCCGGCGAATAATCGTCGAACTTTTGTTTTTTTTTTAATCGCTCTATTTTTCATACTTCTGTTGTTTTTTTTAATCGCTCTATTCTTCATACTTCTGTTGTTTTTTTTTTTAATTTTCTTGAACTTCGGCGGATAATCGTCGATCTTCTTTTGTTTTGAATCGTTTCGTTCTTCATACTTTCGTTTTTTTTTTTTACATTTTTTAATTTCCTTGAACTCCGGCGGAGAATTGTAGATTTTATTCCTTTTTTTGAATCGCTCTATTCTTCATACTTTTGTTGTCGTTTTCTTTATAATTCCGGCGAATAATCGTCGATTTTTTGTTTTTTCTTTTGAATCGCTCTATTTTTCATGCTTCTGTTGTTTGTTTTTAAATTTTCTTGAATTTATTTGGCGTAAAATTCTGCCCCTTTACTTCGAGATTCCGCATGACCTCGACCATTCCGCAAGAATTAGCCGGCGGTGATTGGAGAACTTAACTTGCCCTTCAATCAAATTTGCTGACCACCAGAACACGTACATAGGTAGCAGCTCGTGGAAATTAAAAAAAATATATTCTGCGTGTTTTTGTTCGTAATAATAAACGCCGTGGAACAAAGAGTTTTGATTGTCAATAATCCATAATTCAAATAAACTCCGGGGCAAACGAAGTTCGAAATGAAACCGACACAGCGCGGCGGTCGGGGTTGAGAACATAATCTTCTTAATTTTCAGGTCTATATAGTAGTCAGCTCCGGGGATTAGTCCGGAATGCATTCGGCCCAAGAACCTTTGTCCGGGCAGCTTTCGAACTTTTCTTTATTGCGCCCTCGCTCCGGTTTGCACTAATGTGCCCAGCCGATAGGGAAAAATAACAATAACGCTGCTAACGACGCCTTCCACGTTTTTAGCGTTTCGCTCACGCGATCATAATAACAACGGGCGGATCAAAACGTACACGTTTTTTGCTTATTTGCATAGGAATATTTTTCTGTCGACGCAGATTTTCGTGCTCGTTATCCACACTCGGCAATCAATGTGTTCGTTCGCATGGAACTTAATTAAGTTCACCTTTGAGAACGGTAAGGTTGAAGCTGTAATTTGGAAAGTTTGGGCAAACGCACTTGCCTTGCATAAAAAAGTTGGCTCATTGTTGAGTTGAGTAAAGTAAACGTTGGAATCGTTTAATTAATTACTTGGCAGAGTCTGCGCCGAATACCTCTGAGAATGAACATAATTTATTCGTCCTGGAATCTTCAAGAAAAATCCTGCAGGTTAAATTGTACTACCTCATAATAAAGCTGGAACGTCTTTTACATTTCTTATCATTTAAGAGAGTGCATCAAGAGAAGCGAAAACATTGGAGAGGAGCGCAGAGAACTCTTTCTTTCCCTCCCGGACAAAAAGACGAATCAAAAGTTGATGCAGGATTTAAATTAAAATAGAATCCTAATGGTCCCCGAGACGGAGGCATAAAGAATAATAAAAGCTGTCGCGGAAGAGTAAATCATTTATGGTAATCCGGCGCGTAATCAAATCCAGCAAGTTTCTTATCTCATCCTAATACACAGCAATAAAGTATTCAGATTTGCACAAAGTAAATCTCGCTTAAGTAGTGGGATCACGTCCGGAAACCGTTTCCGGTAAGCGTGTGCATTTATAGCCGGCCATCAAACCACTTTATGTCGGGGCTTCATTTCGGTCGGCGGGCGGCGCGAATGCGATATGACACGTCCCCGAATTACTCTCTGCTGAAATGTTGAATGCCACCCTCACCCACCCCCCCTCGAAAACATACAAGACTCTCGACTAGCAGCGTATGACGGATAGGTGTGTTAAACACGTGTCATTTCGTGCGCGTTGTTCCGGAAACTCGCGGAATGAAATTTTAATGTACGGGCTTCGAAACTGTAACGCAATTTCGCTTGTGTCCTAAAATTAATCAAAAATTCGCTTCTGCCGTGTGTAATTTGCGTAACTAAATTAGCCAATAAGCGCGTAGAATTGCAATACAAATTTGAATTTAACTCGCGCGTTTGTTACAGAGATAGTTTGCTGTGTAATTGAGGAGACGTCTTTTTTATAAACGTATTCCAAAATAGTAACAATTGTAAGAATATATTAAATAATAAAGAGATATATTTATAATTTGAAGTGTAAAACTACAAACAATGCAATCGAAGTTAATTCGAAGAGAGAAGAAACGGTTTTCTGCGCGTTTTTTAAAGCTTTTCTTAGTTTCTGATATTTCTCTAAACAAATCAATTAGTTTTCGTTTTATTCTTCATGTGCCGCCTAATCCAAAATTTGAATCACTTCAATTTTAATTTAGAAAGCGTTTCCTTTACGACCTACTTCAATTTTTATAGTAAAAAATAAAACACTCACGGGAAGCCAATTAAATTTGAATATTTTTGTCCCGCATGAAGCATCATCTAAGCCGAAAAGTTACCGCCAGACGCAATTATCACTAGTTTTCCCAATGCGCTCACAAAAGTTGAAACTAAATTGGCCAAAAATTAAGAACAATTAACATTAAAGTCTCCATCCATTTTTTTTTTAGGTCAATTTTGTAATTAACCGGCGGAGAATTAATAAAAACTAAAAACAGAAAAACATAGAAAATAATTCGATAAACAAAAAGATTTTTTTTTTTTGAAACAAACAATATTGAAACGAACGCGAAACAAATGAATGTTGACCGTTCTCCGGAGGAATATCGAAAAACAAACGAACAACGAAATACAAAATTACGCAAACAGAAAACAAAAGAAGATGGACGGCCTCATCCGACGGAAAATGAAAACTGACGTAAAGAACAATTCGATTAAAAAAAAAAACACCAAAAGCATGATGAACAGAAAACAAACGAAGGTCGACGATTTCATCCGGCGAAAAATAAGTGAAACAAAAGAACGGAAACAACAATTAATTAGAAAAAGAAAATAAATTAAAAACAATTAATATTGACGTAAAGAAAACAAAAGAAGATCGATGATCTCAACCCGGAAAATTAATGACCAAAAAGAAAAGAACGCCAACGGAAAGAATAAATCGATAGAAAAAAAAAACAAAAGAAATTCGAAACAATCAAGATTTACGTGGACGGTAAACAAGAGACGATCGGCGATTTCGTCCGGTCGAAAATAAACGAAAATCAAAAACGAAAAAACTACCGGAAACAGTAATTCGCTGAAAAAAAAACAACGAAACAAATTTAAAATGATTATCACTGAAATACGAAAAACAGAAAAAGATCGACGATCTCATCCCGGAAAACGAATGAAAATTTAAAGAAAAACTAACGGTAAGAATAATTCAATCGAGAAAACAAAAGAAATTCAGAACAATCGATAATTTGAAGTTCAGAAAACAAAACAAAAGAAAATCTCATTGAAATACAGAAAACAAATGAAGCACGACGATCTCATTCCGGAAACAATTAAAACAATTTAAAAAAAAACTAACGCTAAGAATAATTCAATTGAAAAAACAAAAGAAATTTAAAACAATCCATAATTTGAAGAAAACAAAATAAAACCAAATAAAAAAAAATAATTTCATATTTAGAAAATAAAAGAAAATCTCATTAAAATACAGAAAACAAAAGAAGATCGATAATCTAATGCCGGAAAATGAATGACAATTAAAAAAAAACCAATGGCAAGAATAATTCGATCAAGAAAACAAAAGAAATTTAAATCAATCAATAATTTCAAATTCACAAAACAAAAGAAGATCTTCTCCGATGAAAAATGAATGAAATCTAAAAAAAAGAAATAGAAATAATAATTCGATAGAAAGAAAAACAAAAGAAATTTAAAGCAATTAATATTGAAATACAGAAAACAAAAGAAGATCGACGATCTCATGTCGGAAAAAGAATGACAATTAAAAAAAAACTAACGGTAAGAATAATTCGATCGAGAAAACAAAAGAAATTTAAAACAATTAATAATTCGAAATTCACAAAACAAAAGAAGATCTCCTCTGGCGGAAATTGAATGAAATTTAAAACAAAAGAAATAACAATCTCATGCCGGAAAATGAATGGCAATTAAAAAAAAAAAACAAAACAAAAGAAGAAATCATTGAAATACAGAAAACAAAAGAAAATCGACGATCTCATTCCGAAAAATTAATGAAAATTAAAAAGAAACCAACAGTAAGAAAAATTCAATTGAGAAAACAAAAGAAATTTAAAACAATTGATAATTTCATATTTAGAAAACAAAAGAAGTTCTCATTAAAATACAGAAAACAAAAGAAGATCGACGATCTCCTGACGAAAAATAAATGACAATTAAAAAAAAAACTAACGCTAAGAATAATTAAATCGAGAAAACAAAAGAAAACTAAAACAATCAATAATTTCATATTCAGAAAACAAAACAAAAGAAGATCTCACTGAAATATACAAAACAAAAGAAGATCGACGATATCATTCCGAAAAATTAATGAAAATTAAAAAGAAACCAACAGCAAGAATAATTCAACTAAAAAACAAAAGAAATTTAAAACAATCGATAATCATATTTAGAAAACAAAAGAAGATCTCATTAAAATACGGAAAACAAAAGAAGATCGACGATCTTATGACGGAAAATAAATGACAAAAAAACTAACGCTAAGAATAATTAAGTCGAGAAAACAAAAGAAATTTAAAACAATCGATAATTTCATATTCAGAAAACAAAACAAAAGAAGATCTCATTGAAATACAGAAAACAAAAAAAGATCGACGATCTCATGACAATTGAAAAACTAACTAACGGTAAGAATAATTAAATCGAAAAAACAAAAGAAATCTAGAACAATCAATAATTTGAAATTTAGAGAACAAAACAATACAAAAGAAGAACGCATTTAAACAAAAGAAGATGGACGATCTCATCCCAGAAAATGAAGGAAAATAAAAAATACTAACGGCAAGAATAATTCAATCGAGAAATCAGAAGGAATTTAATGCAATCAATAATTTGAAATTCACAACACAAAACAAAAGAAGATCTTATTGAAATGCAGAAAACAAAAGAAGATCGCATTGAAATGCAGAAAACAAAAGAGGAAAATGAATGACAAAAAAAACTAACGGCAAGAATAGTTCAATCGAGAAAACAAAAGAAATTTAAGACGATCGATAATTTGAAATTCACAAAACAAAAGATCTTCTCCGAAGGAAAATGAATGAAACAAAAAAGAGAGAAATAACGGAAAGAATAATTCGATAGAAAAAAAACAAAAGAAATTTAAAGCTATTAATATTGAAATTGAGAAAACAAAAGAAGATCGACGTCCTCATCCCGGAAAAAGAAAACAAACGTTTGACTTTCTTCTGTGTTTTTTAAATCAAGTATTTATGGCAAGCGAACCTTTTGCGAAGCCTGATCTCTGCAAATATATCAGGTATTTATGGTAAGCGAACATTCTTCGAAACCTGATCTCTGCAACTAAATCAGGTATTTGTGAAAAAAAAAACAAAACAAGTTCGACGATCTTGTCAGAAAAAGAAAACACAAAAGAAATCTAAAACGATTGATATTGAAATACAGAAAACAAAGGAGAACCGACGACCTCATCCCGGAAAGCGAACGAAAATAAACGAGAAACTAACGGAAAGAATAATTCGTTAGAAAAAAACAAAAGGAATTTAAAACGAATTAATATTGAAATACTAAGAATAAATGAACGTGAACACAAAACAAAAGAAAACAGATGGTTTTATCGGGCGGAAATTGAATGAAAATAAAAAGAAAACTAATAAAAAAAGTAATTAATTCGATGGAAAAAAAGACAAATGAAATTTGAAATAAACAAAAGCGAACGAAAAAGAAACAGAATTTTATTCTTCGTATGAGTTTATCAGCAGACTTTTTTGAATAACGTGAACTTTACATTCAAGACTCTTCTTTTACTTTCTCTTGTTTTTTTTTAATTTTCTTTGCCCCGTTGGTGAATCGTCGATCTTTTTTTTTTGTATTTGTCTCACCTTGCCAGAGAATTTTTTGTCGGCGTGGGCTTGAAATTACCGATCGACGAGAACATCGCGTGATCGATGACCTTTGCGTTTATTGGATGGAGATGACTTTATTTACAATTACTCAGCGTCAATCGTCTTCGATTTGTTGGAAAGCGCGTCCTAACCCGTTCATCGTCGTCGGTGCTATGTCGTGTGTTGTAATTGGTCGGAAACTCATCTACGACTTTGTTGGATCTTTTGCAATTCCTTTTATCATCAACTTGTAGCAAGACATCGTATTACTTAAAATCTGGCTTGAGTTTCCTAAGATATGTATAGCACTTAACCGCGCAGAGAGCGAATTGCGACTTTTCTCTCGTTTTAAAGATAAGTAATGTAACATGAGTATTAAGTACGTTTGTTGTGTATTTGATAGTTTATTATTATCCACTCGACGTTCGTTGTCGCATAGTTTTAATTAATGTGACTTTATGATGGTGTGCGTATACCCTCAGCATACGAGTGAGTAAGAGCTCTTAGTGTTTTGCGAATGACCATGTGGACAATCGAGAAGGTTTGGAAACGCTGTCGAAGTTATTAAGAATCAGCTGGGTTTAAAGTTCACCCTGGCGTCCTATTGGTATTGAATTGATTGAAAGGAAATTAATAGCTTCCTCGTAAAGTGGCTATGTTTCTTGCACCTCTTTTTATTTAATTGGAATTGTTTCGTCCCAGTTACAATCATGCTCTTACTCGGACGAAAATTAAATTATTGTGCAACTATATGGACGCGGAAGTTTAAACGAGACGGGAACCTTTCTACTTGTTCCAGGTTTTATTTCGTTACACAAGTTTGGAAGTTAACCGAAACACAGCTTGTTTACGGTCTCAAATTTGCTAAAATTAGTTTCGAAAAGTCCGCAGCGAAGAAGAAATGCAATATAATAATAATCAGATCGATATGCGCCGGGCTTCATGAAACTTCCAAGAACGACGCGAATTTGAATCCACAATGCCCCAAGTTCCCGGCGACACCGATAAAGAACCGCAAACCCTGCAGGAGTAGTTAGCCGCGGCCGAAACTACGTAAACTACAAACGAGGCCCCTAATCTGTTCCGGGTTTATGTTACTCCGTAAACTTATCAAAATATGTATGCGCGCCTAGTCGGTTCGATTTATGTTAATATTCGAGGGGCGAAAACAAGCTCGTTACGCGAGGGGCCGGCCAATGATTTTATTTATTCTAAACTTTAAGTATTGATTTTCGTGTTGTCGCCGTGACAAATTGCGTAAATTTACAACGAATGGTAATATTTTAATTAATTTGCGCTTGAGCGGTGACAATGTCCACGTAAAACATTTCAGGATTGCAATTATTACCGCGTTTGTAAATAACCGAATGGGACATTAATAATAGAGGAGCGCCATAGTAAATATTGGTCAAGTTGGTAAATGTCAAAATGTTTGGTGATGGAATCGCACGCGTCAATTTCTATTACATCTACTGTTCTTTAATGCCGTAGAATACAAGCCGATCCCATAACACTGTACGACGCGTCGAAAAGGGTGAATCGCCTCTGATGGTTTCAACTACGCCACTGCCAGTAACATCGAAAATCGAAATAATTTTTAAATTATTCCGAAGCCCCCAGGAGTAACAACGAAATCCGGAGCGTTCCGGTTAAATTCGCCACGAAATATTTACATATTCATCCTTATTTACGAAGCTAATACGGCATCCATGCCATAAATTATCTCGTGCAAATACTCGGCGTTGGTGTTTGCCATTTCTACGATATAAACGAATTCGAAAACTAATGCAATTCGTGAATATTGCACAAAGCTCTATACTTATTGACAAGCTGAAACGTTTGTAATTAGCAAAAGCGTTCGTTATTGTGTTTGAAAAAGGACGTCTGCGTATGAACTCCGATTTTTTTACAAAGCTTTGTGATTCGCAAACTGAATGGTGGTGTTTATTTAGACCAAAATTGTTTGTAAAGCTTTTATACTGGGTGCTCGTCAACGGTGAATGGAAAGATTTCCCTTGCGTCAAGTCCGGCATTTTAGAACGTTTACTTCCGTTGTACACTGTCGGAAAGAAATGCAACGAAAAGTAATAAAATCGTTCGAATTTCTTCCACAGTGCCAGGCGATCACGCCGACGTTGCAAAATTAATCATGACCGCACGACATCTGCGGGATTACGGAAAATTTCAGCCTGCAGGACACCTATGACAAGACGAACTCGTGCATTGAACTTTTATTTACTTGACATTTGCAGATTAGAAAAGTCAGTTTCTCTCCAATTATTTCCCATTAAATGATTTGATTGATATTATTAGAAAAACACGTGTCACATCTAAAGAGACAAACGAAATTTCCTGACATAGGTCTGATGCGAACTTAAAATAAAAATTATTACAACGCGACATTAAACGCGTAAATATCGGCTAGGATATCCTGTTTGGTTTACATCAAATACAACACCTTGTCCTCAGAAGAGTAACGTTAATTCGCAATAAACTTTATCTTTGTAATAAACTTAAAAGCTCGGGTTTAGAAGGAACCAAGAACCTTCGCCAGAAAATTACGCATCATTGAGAGGCACAGATAGGTACCCACAATTGACTCAAAAATAGGATTAAAGTAAACGTTCTCCTCCAAACTACTAGGGTGTACGTCCATTGAAGGGGTGTAGCTCTCGGAGAGAGAATCGGCAGCAACAACCAAGAGTGTTTCTTTGGAAACAGTGTCAAAGTAGCCGGAACTCTAGCTACGATGGCAATAGCAAGCAAAACTCGTCCGTGGGGAACGATTTTGGCCCTAAAACTCGAACAATCATAACCTACAAAACGGTCCATTCAACGAAAGAAATAAGAAACGTGGTACGTTGATTTTCGAACGACGCTGGAAACTAAATCTTCCAAAATTTTCTCACAGTCGACAACAAACCCCCAAATATTCAAGGCAGTCTTAACTACAAGGCAATAGCACCAAGAGCGCAAAATATTATCCTCGTGCTCGAACTATGACAAGGTGGACGCCAGACGTTAGAAAACTCGAATCATCCTTCTATTATGTACAGAAAATTGACGCTAAGAATTACAAGGAGAAGCAGCGTCTCCAACGTTTACTTTACACAAAATGAAACTAATAAAATAATTGATATCTAACATATGCAGATAGGCATCTACTCTATGAAGAAACCGGATGTAATGCACACCGTGCTCGTCAACTGTGAATGGAAAAAATAGAAAAAGGAAAACAAATGACAATCGCAATATTTACGAATGAAAACGAAACGAACAAAGCAAAATGGAAAAAATCGAAATGGGAAAAAAATTAAAATTCCTAGAGAGCGAAGAAAAAATTAAAAGATTAAAAGCAAAGAAAAATATTTAGTAGTAATTAGAAAAAAAAGAAGTAGAAAAACAAATAACAATCGCAACATTTACGAAGAAACGCAAAAAATTTGAAAATAAATTTCCGACAACTTACTTTCTGAAAAACAAACAGAAAACAAATAAAAAACGAAGAGCGAGAAACCGAAGGGAAAAGAGGAAAAGCACATGACAAATGAAGTAAGAAAAACAAATGATAATCATAATAAAAAAATAAATAAAAACAAAAAGTAGCAAATTTAAAATAAAAAAAAAAATTAATAATAATTCACAAACAAAAAGAAGACAAGAAACAATCATAATATTTACAAAAAAAAAGAAACTCGGAAAACCAAAAGAAATTCCTCAATTTTTGAACTGAAAAAAAAAATATTCGAAGTGGAAAAGAAACAAAAAGCGATAACTTCAAAAGGAAAAGAAGAAAAACAAAAACGAAAACCTTCTGAAGATCGCAAAGGAACGTTTTTATTCGTTAAAACAAATGAAAACAGAAAACACGAATAAACAAATAAAAACCAAAAAGGAAGAACGTTTCTCATTTTTGGAAAAACGTAATCGAAATGGAAAAGAAAACCAACGAAATTTTCAAAAGGAAAAAAAAGAAACAGTAAAGAAAAACAAATGACGATCAATGCAAAAAAATTTTTGATTGTTTCATTTCAAGCAACAGAGAACTACACGCAAACAAAAAAAAAGAACAACGTTTCTGACCCTTGGAAAAAAAAACGAACTGGAAAAAAGAAAGATATTTCCAAAAGTAAAAGAAAAAGAGAAAGAAAAACAAAAGACGATCGTAAATTTTACGAAAGCAAAGAAAAACCGAAAAGCAAATGACGATCGTACTGTTTACGAAAGAAAAGAAATTTCTTTTTCGAAAAGTGACAGGCACAGACTTTGAACTTAAAAACAGCCAACAAACAAAAGGCGATCACGAAAACAATAAAAAAGGGAATGGAAACATTTGTGAACGAATTTCAAGTTTCAAAACTGTTCAGAGACAAATTAATATTTATTTATTATTATTAAACGTCAAAAAAATAGAGATGATACGATTTTCAACGACAACAAACGATTGTTTCTGCAAAGTTTGAAAGTCGATAAGTTGGCAACACTTCTCTAGGAGGAAATTATGTCAAAGCTAGCTTGGAAGGGACGTGCACTGTCGTTGTGCAAACTCGATTGGATTTTCTCATCCACGTTTCGCACATAATTCGACAATAAACAAAAAATAAAATAAAAAAAGGGAAAGAAAACAAAAAAGAAGGAGACGAAGGACAAAGTGACAAATGACGATAGTAAATTTTACGAAAGGAAAACAAATGACGATCGTAACGTTTACGAAAGGAAAGGAAATAATTTTAGAAAATATGAATTAAAAAAAATTAATTAATACTATTTCAAATAATAACAGCAGCAAGAAAAAATATAACTTTTAAAAAGTGACGCGGATTTCAAACTCAGAAACGGTCGACAAACAAATGACGATCGCAAAAACAAACAAAAGAGGCACGAATTTCAAATTTAAACGCAAACAAATTAATTTTTATTTATAATTAATGTTATTATTATTATTATTAAACGTCAAAAATAGGGATGTTACGATTTTCAACGACAAAATATGATTTTTCCTCTAGAAAAGACACGATGTTCGAAAATAGGTGAGTTGGCATCACTGCTCCAAGAGGAAATTATGTCGAAGCAAGCTTGAAAGGGACACGCATTGTCGTTATGCGGACTCGATTGGATTCGACGTTTCGCATATAATTCGATAACAAACAAAAATAAAATTAAAAAAAAGGAAAGAAAACAAAAAACAAGGAACTTCGCAAAATGAATTGACTGGCGGACCAGCAATCCTGAATGAAAAGTAAAAGGCAAGGTAAAGGAAACAACCAAAAATTAATATAGCACAAATTGGCGCCCAATTAAAGGGGCCCCAACTTAAGAGCTCTCGAGCTGCAGTACAAAATAAATTGGCGCCCGACTAAACGGGGCTAGCCCAAATCATAGCATAAATTGACGCCCATCATAGAAGGCTCTCGTATAACACTAATCATTATTATTATTATTTTTTATATAAAACAACCAAAAAATTTGTATTTACCTCAAAATTTGAGTTTTCTACGTTTCTTGGAATCATGTTTCACGTGATCTACACCAGTGTGATTCTCAGGACCCCAATCACAACAAAAGATTGAGACATTGGGTTCCGAAGTCACGTGCCCCGTTTGGATCGGATTTTTTTCGTATTTCCTTCACGTCACAAGAATTCCCGTTCGTTCGAATACTTGGCACGCTTCGAAATTGTTTCCGATACAAGAAATCGCTTGCTGTTACAGCCCCGTAATGTTCAACATAAGCGGACTCCGACGTAACACGCAAAATAAAATCCCAAGATAGGCAAGTAAGACGACAACAACAACCAAATGTAAAATCTCTCCTTTTGTTACGTATTTATTGGACGAGAACGATAAACGCAAGGTCGGCCTAATAAATTTCAAATTAAGATAATGCATCTTACGAGCATCGGCAGGCAGATAATAAAGTTATATTGGTCATTAAAAGCGAAAAGAAGTCATGAAACTTGATGCCCGGAGGAAGAAGACGAAGGCGAAGACGAACACGGAGAGGAAGAAGTCGCTCGGCCATTAAGGAAGCTCTCAGTTTAACGTGATCGAGTTTTATGTTAGGTGGCGTTTTAAAACTTGGCTCGGCGAAATCAAAGTGGGACATATGTTCGCGTCCTTAAATATTTTATAGCGGGGGCGCTGGCGAATAAATCCGCGCGCGTCCTGCTGCTCTAGCGGGCGTTAAATTTACAACTTACGATTATGCCTTTTACTTCTGTCGGTAACTGATTTGAGAGATGCGCTTTTTAATTTCGTGTAGCGCGTTCGATTTAAACTGGGCGAGCGGACGAGGTCGCAGCGAAACGTTTTACCTCTTCGATTAAAGCAAGGAACTTCCGAATATATTAGATGATTCTTGAATCAAAGAAAAAATGGCGAACGAAGAAAATTACCCCCAAAATTACGATATGTCGCGTCGATAGTAAAAAAAAAACAACAGATGAACGAAATAAAAGGGTTTTATAGTTTTATGATTGTTACGGCGCTGCGTCGGGCGTCAACTTGACCTTTAATCGGAATCTGCCAAAATACAAACTCCAACTTACTTGACAAACGCATGCAAATCACCTGAATTAAATAATTATATGGGGTGGTATTAAAACAGACCGACAAACTTTAACTACAGCGTCGGTGTGGTAAAACCGAAAGATGTTACTTGTACATATGTCCATATTCTGCAGGGGCAGAAACCCCTATTTCCATCCCAACACCGACGCTAATGTATGTATGATGGCTCGCTTGCTAATACAGATGATATCATAAAAGAAACATAACAGTTCCTCGCATAATAAATGCTGTGTTGAGATCATTTGCACCATAGACGAAAAACTTGATCTTAATTTTTGTAATGGCGTCAATACAGAGGAAGATTCAAAGGAAATTGGATGCAGATGATGGGAGAAGACCGCAGGAAGTATGAAGGAATAGAGCTTTCTAATTCCATAAATCTGGGCTCTTTCATAGAAAATGGAGAAGACATAATAAAGGAAATGTAATAAATGTAAATAAACGTTCGAAGCACGAGCTCGTATTGTCATAGGTGTCCTGCAAGATGAAATCTCCCGTAATCCCGCAGATGTACAGTCATGAGTTTTAATTTTGAAGTGACAGCATGTTCGATCGTTTCCATCTCTCTTTCTTTGTTTCTTTTTTATCCGTAAATATTGCGATCGTCATTTGTTTTCGTTTTTCTGTTTGTTTATTTATGAATTTTAAACGATTATTATTAATTAGTAATTAATAAATTTTTTGTTTCGTCATTCGTTTTTTTTACTTTCCTTAGGAATTTTTTTTTTTTCATTTCTATCGTCTACCGTCTCTCTTTTTTTGTTTTTTTTTTCTTTAATCTGTACATTTGCGATCGTCATTTGTTTTCGCTCTTCTGTTTGTTTATTTATAAATTTTATTTTAAACGATGATTATCACGAATAATTTTTTGAGTTTTAATTTCTTTTTATTACAAGCGTCATTTTTTTCTTACTTTGTTTAGGATTTTTTTTTCCATTTCGATCGTTTCCGCTTCTCTCTTTGTTTTTTTTTATCCGTACTTTGGCGATCGTCATTTGTTTCCACTTTTCTGTTTCTTTGCAATGATTATTACGAATTAATTTTTTGTGTTTTAATTTTTCTATTACGATCGTCATTTGTTCTTTTTTTATTTTTTTAGGAATTTTTTTTTCATTTCGATTGTTTCCGTCTCTCTTTCTTTGTTTCTTTTTTATCCGTAAATATTGCGATCGTCTTTTGTTTTCATTTTTCTGTTTCTTTATTTATGAACTTTATTTTGAACGATTAATTAATTAATTAATTTTTTGTTTCGTCATTTGTTTTTTTTTACTTTCTTTAGGAATTTTTTTCCATTTCTATCGTTTCCGTCTCTCTTTCTTTGTTTTTTTTTATCCGTATATTTGCGATCGTCATTTGTTTTCGCTTTTCTGTTTCTTTGCGATCATTATTACGAATTAATTTTTTGAGTTTTAATTTTTTATTTACGATCGTCATTTGTTTTTCTTTTACTTTCTTTAGGAATTTATTTTTACCATTTCTATCGTTTCCGTCTCTCTTTCTTTGTTTTTTTTTATTAATCCGTACTTTTGCGATCGTCATTTGTTTTCGCTTTTCTGTTTGTTTCTTTATAAATTTCATTTTGAACGATGATTATCACGAATTAATTTTTTGAGTTTTAATTTTTTATTGCAACCGTCATTTGTTTTTTTTATTTCTTTACTTTGTTTAGGATTTTTTTTCCATTGTTTCCGCTTCTTTTTCCTTGTTTTTGTTATCCATACTTTTGCGATCGTCTTTTGTTTTCACTTTCTGTTTCATTATGATAATCATTACGAATTAATTTTTTGAGTTTTAATTTTTCTATTACGATCGTCATTTGTTTTTTTTTACCTTCTTTGGGATTTTTTTCCGTTTCGATCGTTTCCGTCTCTCTTCCTTTGTTTCTTTTTTATCCGTAAATATTGCGATCGTCATTTGTTTTCGTTTTTCTGTTTTTTATTTACGAACTTCATTTTGAACGATTATTATTAATTAGTAATTAATTAATTTTCTGTATCGTCATTTGTTTTTTTCTTATTTTCTTTAGGAATTTATTTTTTTTTCCATTTCTATCCTTTCCGTCTCTCTTTCTTTGTTTTTTTTTTTTTTTAAATAATCCGTACTTTTGCGACTGTCATTTGTTTTCGCTCTTCTGTTTCTTTATTTATAAATTTCATTTTGAACGATGATCATGAATTAATTTTTTGAGTTTTAATTTTTTTTATTGCAACCGTCATTTGTTTTTTTTTTTACTTTGTTTAGAATTTTTTTCCATTTCGATCGTTTACGTTTCTCTTTCTTTGTTTTTTTTTATCCGTACTTTTGCGATCGTCATTTGTTTCCACTTTTCTGTTTCTTTGCGATGATTATTACGAATTAATTTTTTTGAGTTTTAATTTCTCTATTACGATCATCATTTGTTTTTTTTTACCTTCTTTGGAATTTATTTTTCCATTTCGATCGTTTCCGTCTCTCCTTCTTTATTTCTTTTTTATTTGTAAATATTGCGATCGTCATTTGTTTTCGCTTTTCTGTTTGTTTATTTATGAATTTCATTTTGAACGATGATTATTATAAATTAATTTTTTTTATTACGACTATCGTTTGTTTTTTTTATTTTCTTTAGGAATTTTTTTTTCATTTCATTTCATTCATTCTTTCCATTACGGACGTCATTTGTTTTTTCTTACTTTCTTAGGAATTTGAATTTCTTTTTCCGATCCCCGATCATCAAAAATGATTATAATTTTTTTTGTTTTCGATCGTTTCCGTTCTTCTTTCTTTGTTTGTTTTTTATCCGAAAATGTTGCGATCGTTATTTGTTTTCCGTGCCTTCCTTTTCTCTATCTATCTTAAATTTTATCCAAAAAAAAATCGAAATTTCTTTGGCTTTTGCAAATTAAAATTTCGAATGCACTTAGAATGGGAGCGTCACAACTGATTTCCTCAAATAAAAATGGAAGTAAATGATCGGTTGTTGCGGAAATAACTGTGAAATAAATTTCGCCTCTCCCATTTTCACATCCACGTTCACAATAATGACTATAGATGGCTCTTAATCATTTAGGTACATTAACAAATCGGGCTGCATTTCATGTTATTATATTTTACGTTTTGTGCTTGTTATATCGTGCGCCAGTAAACTTAATAGATGTTGATGTTATTGTATCTAAAAACATAAATCACAATATTGTTTATTATTTTGAACAGTCATGAGTTTCATGGATCGATTCTGTGTTTAGATTTTTATAAATATGATTATTTTTACTTTTCAAAAAACAAAATTCATCAAATTGGCTTAAGTTTATGTCTGATCTGAAGCATTTGCAAGTGACTTGATGTATATTAAAAATAAACAACAGATCTACACCTAACTTGGATCTTGGATCACCCTGTATATATTTGAATACTGCCAAAAAAAACAATGACATTCGCAAAAATTAACTATTCCCTGTTATTGCCTAATTCTCAAAGCATTTTTAATTCGAATATGCCCCAATCCTACTGCCACCATCAAAAATTCACAGCTTACGATGCAGAGTCCGCCTCGACCTAGTAGATGGAATTAATTAAAGTGATTAGTATAATTAACCGAGCGGACCCCGTGCGAAAGGCGCGAACTTTAATTAAAAAAAAAAAAGTTTAAACAAAAATCCTAATTGAATATCCCGACAGGCGCGGCGGCGGCCGCCAATTAAAAGCTGATTTAATAACGCGAAAATCCGAAAATCGATTGATCGTGGGGAAGTCGCGACGACGAGGGGGCGAAGGTGAGCGGGATTGCCGCCTCCCCCAATTAGGCGACATCAAATTTACACCTGGACGTCTCTTCCAAAGATAACTCGATTAAGGTTTATTACCTGCGAGATTGGTTCGATTAATTAAGTATCGTCTTGAGCGGCTTAAATTTTAACTAGGCCCTCGTTTTATTACGCAATTACTTTCCTACGTTAATTGCAAGGTACGATAAAAAAATGAATTGCATTTGACAGCGCATTTAATTCTTGTACGTAACGCCTTAAAATTAGAAGATAGGCAACCAATTCTACTCCTGTACATACAATGCTTATCTGCTTAGTAAGTTGGGGAATTTGATTGATGGGTTGCCTATTTCAAAATCTTCAGGGGTCATGATTTACGATACCCTAAATATTTTGAAGATAATATACATTTGAAAAAAAATTATTATCAACTAACAATAAACGATACGGTGTAAATGATTTGTAGATTTGTTCCATATGGTTTTATTTTATGTGAACGGTTTTGTTTCCAACAAATTTTAAGCCGCCCATTTTTTATGCGGGTTTAAAATACAAAACGCGGATTATTGACTTTGGGCACTGACGTGGACGCATTAAACGATATTTATTTTCCGTTATTAAAATTCACAAAATACATATAATAGTATATCAACAACAACAACAATCGATAATATGTTTGAATTCTGTCACTTATTGCGAGCAATTGTTTTCGGTTCATTGTTTTCGCTAATTATTTGTTTTACAAATCGCTGGTCATTATTTACACCGCCCGAATTAATTCTGAAAGAAACGCAAACAATTCTGCTTTTGTTTTCGTTTGCGATTAATTAATAACTCCCCTTCCAAATCCCCTTCACGTTCACATATCTTGGAGTTGTCGTTGTTGGTCGTTCTGTGCGCTTGGAATTTCTTTAATAATTCAACTGTCTTTCTTTCTTTAAACATCGCTCATTCATCTTCTTTCACGCCTTATCTTTCCAATTCCAAATCCCCTTCTCGCTCATGTCTCTTAGAATCGTGGTTTATGGTTTATGGTGTACTGTGCGCTCGGTATTTTTGTAATCATTCAACTGTCTTCCCTTTTTTGGACGTCTCTAACTCATTTTATCACTAATTCTACCTTCAGGACCATCCCTTGCCTGAGATTTTCAATTCCAAGTCCGCTTCTCGTTCATACCTCTTGGAATTGTTGTTCTTGGTCATCCTTGTTTCCTGTGTGTTTGGTATTTCTTTAATAATTCAATTTCTTTAGATGTTGCTTGTTCATCTTATCACTAATTCTCCCTTCAGGTCCATCCCTTGCCTTAGATTTCCAATTCCAAGTCGTCTTCTCGCTCAGATCTCTTAGGATCCTGGTTTTGAGTCATCCTTTTGTTCTGTCGCTCGATTTTTTCCTAATCATTAAACTATCTTCCTTGTTTTGGACATCGCTCGCTCACCTTATCATTAATTCCCCCTTCAGGTCCATCCCTTGCTTTAGATTTCCAATTCGAAGTCCTCTTCTCGCTCAGATCTCTTAGGATGCTGTTTTTTTGTCATCCTTTTATTTTGTGCGGTCGATATTTTTATAATCATTAAACTGTCTTCCTTGTTATGGACATCGCTCGCTCACCTTATTATTAATTCCCCCTTCAGGTCCATCCCTTGCCTTAACTTTTCAATTCCTTGGTTCTTGGTCGTCCTTGTTTCCTGTGCGTTTGGTATTTCTTTAATACTTCAATCCCTTTGGTTGTTGCTTCTTAATCTTATCACTAATTCTCACTTCAGGTCCATCCCTTGCTTTAGATTTCCAATTCCAAGTCCTCTTCGCGCTCAGATTTCTTAGGATCGTGGTTTTTGGTCATCCTTTTGTTCTGTGCGCTCGATTTTTTCTAATCATTCCTTTTTTTGGACGTTGCTTGCTTATCGTAGCACTAATTCCCCCTTTGGGTCCATACCTTGCCTTAGATTTTCAATTCCAAGTCCCCTTCTTGTTCAGATCCCTTGGAATTGTTGTTCTTGGTCGTCCTTTTTTCCTGTGCGTTTGGTATTTCTTTAATAATCTAACTGTTTTCATTTTTTGGATGTTGATCGTTTATCTTATCACTAATTCTCCCCTCAGGTCCATCTCTTGCCTTAGATTTCCAACTCCAAGTCCTCTTCTCGCTCAGATCTCTTAGGATCGTGGTTATTGGTCGTCCTTTTGTTCTGTGCGCTCGTTATTTTTCTAATCATTAAACTGTCTTCCTTTTTTTGGACATCGCTCGCTTACTTTATCACTAATTTCCCCCTCAGGTCCATCCCTTGCCTTGGATTTTCAATTCCAAGTCCCCTTCTCCTTCAGATCTCTTGGAATTGCTGTTCTTGGTCATCCTAGTTTCCTGTGCGTTTAGTATTTCCTTAATAGTTCAACTGTCTTCATTTCTTTGGATGTTGCTCGTTCATTTTACTACTAATTGTCCGATCCCTTGCCTTAGATTTCCAATTCCAAATCCCTTCTCGCTTAGACCTCTTAGAATAGTGATGTTTGGTCGTCCTTGTTTCTGTGCGCTCCATATTTTTCTATCTTCCTTTTTTTTGGACGTCGCTCGCTCATTTGATCACTAATTCTCCCTTCAGGTCCATCCCCTGCCTTAGATTTCCAATTCCAAGTCCCCTTCTCGTTCAGATCTCTTAGTATCATGATTTTTTGTCGTCCTTATTTTCTGTGCGTTCGATATTTTTCTAACCATTCAATTGTCTTCCTTTTTTTGAACGTCGCTCACTCAACTAATCATTATTTATCTCTTCAGGTCCATCTCTTGCCTTAGATTTTCAATTCCAAGTCTCCTTCTCGCTCATACATCTTAGAATCGTGGTTTATGGTCGTCCTTGTTTTAGTACGCTCTATATTTTTATAATTCAACTGTCTTCCGTTTTTCGGACATCTTTTACTCAACTCATCACTAATTCCCCTTTCAGGTTCATACCTTGCCTTAGATTTCCAATTCCAAATCCCCTTCTCGCTCGGATCTCTTAGTATCATGGTTTTTGGTCGTGAGATATTTTTCTAATCATTCAAATGTCTTCTTTTTTGGACATCGCTCGCTCATTTCGTAACTAATTCCCCTTTCAGGTCCATCCCTTGCCTCATCTTTCCAATTTCAAATCCCCTTCTCGCTCAGATCTCTTGGCATTGCTGTTCTTGGTCGTCTTTGCTTCCTATGCGTGCGATATTTTTGTAATCATTAAACTGTCTTCCATATTTTTTGGACGTCGCTCGCTTATTTGATCACTAATTCCCCTTTCAGGTCCATCCCTTGCCTTAGATTTCCAATTCTATACCCCTTCTAGTTCAGATCTCTCGAATTGGCGTTCTTGGTCTTTCCTTGTCTCTCGTGCGTTTGGTATTTACTTTCATAATTCAACTGTCTTCATTTCTTTGAATGTTGCTCGTTCACCTTACCACTAATTCTCCCTTCAGATCCATCCTTTGCTTTAAATTTCCAATTCCAAATCTCCTACTCGCTCAGATCTCTTAGTATCGTGGTTTCTGGTCGCCCTTGTTTTCTGTGCGTGCGATATTTTTCTAATCATTCAATTGTCTTCTTTTTTGGACGTCGCTCGCTCATTTGATCACTAATTCCCCCTTCAGGTCCATCCCTTGCCTTAGATTTTCAATTCCAAGTCCTCTTTTCGTTCAGATGTCTTAGAATTGCTGTTTTTGGTCGGCTTTGTTTCCTGTGCGTGCGATATTTTTGTAATCATTAAACTGTCTTTCATTTTTTGAACGTCGCTCGCTCATTGGATCACTAATTCCTTCAGGTCCATCCCTTGCCTTAGATTTCCAATTTCATCCCCCTTCTCGTTCATCTCTTCGAATTGTTGTTCTTGGTCCTTCCTTGTTTTCTGTGTGTTTGGTATTTTTTTAATAATTCAACTGTCGTCTTCTCTTTGGATGTTGGTCGTTCATCTTATCACTAATTCTCCCTTCAGGACCATCCCTTACCTTATTTCTCCAATTCCAAATCCCCTTTTCAACCAAAAGTGAGCTTCATCCGAAAGGATGACTTTTGGACCAAAATTAGGCCAAATTTTAAGTTTCTTTAAAGCCCAAAAAGCTTGAGGTGATCTAGTGGCTTCATCTCTTGGGCCAACACAATCTTACAAGGGTGTAAACCCAAGTCTTTACACAAAATAGCCAAATTGTCGTTGTTGAAGACCTAATGTCTAATTCCTGAGAATGACGGCTTTTACAATCTTACTCCAGTTTTTCCCAATTCGTAATCCCATTTTTACTTTGGCCCACCTCTCCCTCATCTATTTTTGCCCCCTATTGACCTAAATTCTTAAGAACGACGAGGAATCAATAAATTTACAACATCTACCAAACTATTTCTTACAACAGCAATGCCCTACTCACTTCTTCTTTTTTTGGGAATTGCCATAAGATTTTGAAACTGGCTGTCCTTGATTTTCTTTACCATCAAAGCCTTACCATCATTCCGTTTTAGGAAAAGTAATAAGTTTCGGGAATTCAAGTGTTTGGGTGCATTTGGATCCAGGGACACGCGAAGCTACAGTTTTCATATTCACGGTGGAACATCGCGTCGAGCTTCTTAACGAAGATAATAAAAATATGAAGTTAGAGGCGGCAAATTATATTTTCCATTATATTCATTACTCGTTTAACCCGGAGGGAGCGCCATCGAAAATGTATGAATAGTTCCTTGTAAGACGCAAGGACGCGGCGGCGGCGGCTTCTCCGGGGAAATTGGTTGATACAACTCGGGTCGAGTTTATTTATTTCGAATAAATTTGAAAGCAGAAGGCGAGAGACGGAGAGAGCTCGGTACACCGCAGCCGAAGAATTCACGTGACGTCGTGACAACCTGAACGTTCCAACATTGATTTACAACCCTCGAAACGGCGGCGCGGCGCTTCCTACTTGTCGCCCCGGTTGCTTTTCAGAAACCGGTAAATCTTTCCTTTCCCTGGCGCGGATATACGTGTCAGGACTGTCATTAAATATGGCAAGTATGATCAGCACCCCCCTCAAAAGACAATATTTATGTTGCGCTGCGAGCGTCAGCGTGCGGACCCAGAACGGGAAAAAGTTATGTTTGCGGAAGGGTGTGGAAATTTTCTAACGTCGCGTCGTAAAGTGCAGGCGGGCTTCTAATATTTGTTCTGCTCCTGTAATACATATCTCTTGCAAATATTTTTGCAGTTTTTTAGTTCGCTTTGGTTTGGAGAAACTCAAATACATCAGCGCTGTAGTCCTTGAGGTACCATGGCTTCTACGTTTGCGTCTCGTTTTTCCTGTCTTCATCTTTTTTTCTTTGAGGATAGATGTCTTAGCCTTTAGGTCTTCTAACACCAGTTTTTCTTTGCCCTAAACGTCCCACATGGCCTAACCATGTGATCCTTTGTGCCTTAAACTTGCCTTCTATTACCTCATTTCTCCTTCCTCTCCAGTTTCCTTCCTCGCCATAAATTTTCCATGATATTTTTTCCCACCTGCATAGTCCCATAGGATACTTGTCTATTCGTATTTTTTTCTGCTTCTTCCTAATTTGATCTATTATAATTATTCTTCCTCTTCCTTCCTCCCCAAATAGATTAGTTGTGGTATTAAAATATGTAAAGTTTTGTTGCTTCAACACAAAAACAGGGGCATTACGTCGAACCTGAGTCACTCGCTTGTATTGTGTTCGTTTCAATAGAAATTTCGCCGTCGACTTGGTAGGCGCTCAATATATTCAATGCGGGCATTGTTGAGACACTACAATCTGTTTGCTACAGTTTCAGAGACGCATTCAATACTCGGTACAAAAAAAAAGAGGTACGCTCTTGCAACTGACATGGGTTCATTTTCCGTAACGAGGTGTAAGACGCACGACTTTTATCAATAAGCGCCTCGGTCTCTTTGTTAGCCCGTTTCCACGACGACGGCGGCTCCAATTTACATAAGACCGTAAATTATTACTCGGGAAATATGTTCCCAATAGACGTAACGCATTCCATTATCGAGATATTAAGCTCCACGTGCCCCACGTTCGGGATCACTGCGGGCGCGATTATGAAATTCACGTCCAATTTCATCGCTACAATTATATGATATTTACTCAAGGCCATCTGAACGAGAATTACGCGGAGTAATTCGGCCCGATTTTGATTTGCAGACGCAATTTGAATGGTAAGTGCTTTCAATATTTGAGATGTAATTGGGAAATCGATAATCAATTACGCATTAAAGAGCAAAGTGCAAAACTGTGTCAGGGTATCCAACTCCAATTGGCGCCCAACGTGGGGCCCATAGGTATAATATTGTAATGAGGTGATTAGAACGTTCTGTCAACGTGAGACCTCCGATATAGCAGCTGCGTGAAGCAATCCACCAATGCTTCCAGGAAAAATATAATAAATACGCCAGGCAGGTTTTTTTGTTTATTTTCTTTTCTCTTTAAAGTAGAAGAAAATGGACTTTAGGGTTTGTCTTACATGCGTAAAGTTATTTCTCCAACAACTCTAATGGCGCTCGCACGCTGACCAGATTTTCTACATTTTATTAAATTTCAAAGAATAATATAATAATTGTTGGTTGAGTAGTAGAACATCTTCAGCTGAACTCCGCCAACATAAAAATAAAGACGTATTATAATTATTAAAGTAACTTGAATTACGTATGAATCAAGTGTAACTAATTTGCTATGTGCACTCGCGGTGTATAGACGTGTTTGTGGTCACTGCTACATATATTGTTTGTAATCGTTTACTTTCAAAAATAAAATAATATGTCGACTAGAAATCAGGACAGAACACTTCGCTCTAACAGTGACGATCGTGAAGAAGCGATTGTTTTAAAAGTCGTCGAAAAAATTCTGTCTAATGATAGACTCACCGAAAAGTTATCCGCTACGCTTCAAGACAAGTTCCAGGAAGCTATCGATATAAAAATGACGGAATATAAAGAAAAAGTTGTGTCTCTTGAAAACAAAATTCAGTCACTCGAAATGAAGTTAGGGGAAATAGCTAATTCAATGGAATTGCAACTTCAGTATTCTCGTAGAAATAGTCTTAGAATTTTTGGTTTTGATGAAAAACCTAAAGAAAACATCGAGGAAGTGATAATTAACTTCTGCAAGAATAATTTAAATATCAAGCTTAGCAAAGAAGACATTGATTGTTGTCACCGGTTAAACTCTGCAGAAAATGGCAAGAAACCTGTGTAAGGACCCGGAAAAATGCTTAGAGAATTTATAAAATTAATTTATCTCTTATTTTATTTTAATCATTTCATTATCAGCTCTGGTTGTTCTTAGAAAGAAGCCGAATGTTCGTATCGCTTTTATGAGCTTCGGATGCGATTTCAAATCAATCCTATCAGGTTTGATTCAGCAAAAGGTAAATCACGCCACAAAGCGTCTCTGCCCTTGAATGAGCGACGTGGGTAAAAATCAGTAAAAGCGAGACGTTTGCGCCCTCTCGTATTGAATAAGTTCCGCTTAGAAGCTACTGTGTGGAACGGTCTGAATTCAAATTCTTGCTGATCTCACAGAATTTCCCTCCTCAATTTTTCAGGAGGTGACGAGCCTTTAAGTAGCTTAAGCGAGAGAGATAAGCGAGTTCCCGGTTATCTTTTGTTTGATCCGCGTTAAATCTCTCGTCGAAATTTTAATTTCTTTTTTCTAAGTTCGGATTTTGATTTTTTGTTATAAATTTTCCAAAACTTTGTCATCGGTTTCGGTCTTGAAAAGCAGAAGCTTTTCCCGCGCAGTTTTAGTGTTTTATCTAAATTAAATTCGTCGTAATCGAAATAAGTCTTGCAAAGCTAACTTTAGAGTGTATCCCCAAAATTTTGGATACGAGAAAAAATCTTTTGATTCGTCGCTGGTAAGCTCAATGTAATTGTTGTCGTAAAAGTTAATTAACTAAAAGCATTTTTCTGTGTGAATTATACCTCTCTCCTTCTTGTCGAATTATATTTTTTTTTGTTGTCATAAATATTTTCAGATATTTTGTATTCTGTAATTTTCTTGATATTTGTTCTTGTTGTAATTTCATGTGTTTCATTGTAAAGTTTCGTTACGATTTGTTAATTTCCAAATTTATTGTAAATTCTTTGTTCTTGTAAAATTTTATTTTAATATATATTTAATTTGTTAAAACTATCGAATTTTATTTAAAATCTTAAAGTAGTTTTTCTAGAGTATCTTTAATAATAATTCGAACGAGAAGTTGGAGGAGAAAGATCCAACAAACCCAAAATAAGTAAGTCTGAGGGTAAAAAGGGCCAAAATTCAAATCAAGTCTAAAGAGAGCGGGAAGAACGATTGCTGACTAACTTTTGGCTAAAACTGGAAACGCTACTAACAAAGCAGTCGCTTCTTGCGTCTCGATTTGGTTTGGAAAAGTTTTGGTTAAAAGGGTGGTAAAGTTTAAGAAAGGGAGTTCAGAGAAGTCAGAATTAGAGACTTTCAATCTCTTTTAATTTTCACTGTAAAAGATTTCTATTTTAGAAATCTCGTGTTCTGGTTGAGAACCGTTTTGACTTCAAAATATAAATCACCCTTTTTTTCTCCCCGTACTGATCAGGTTCTTACACCTGTTATTATCAAGTTTTGTAGAAGAAGTGTACGGAACGAAATATTTTTCGCTAAGAATAAATTAAAAAACACAAGAATTGTCATAAGAGAAGATTTGACGAAGGACCGAGCCAAGAAAGTCAAGGAATTAATAAGTCGTTATGGCAACAAATGTGTCTTTACGAACAACGGTAACATTCTTGTTAAGCGTGACAATGATTTTCTTAAACTGTGTAACTTAAACGATTTTAAAAAATACTAAACTTATTATTTGGCCTCAATTTAGTATCTTTGGCAATCGTAACTTTTTATTTAGAATTTATTTATTTTTAGTTCTCGTTTCATTCATTTTTGCGGCATACTTTTTATGCTGTTAATCTTTGCATTATTGTTATACCCGATAAATCGCTTATTAATAGCATGACTAATTTTCCAGAATTAAGCCACTTAAATATCTGTTAAAAATTTTTGTTTATACGAATTATGTAACATTTTTGTTAAACTGTTAAACGTGATAATGATTTCTTAAGCTATGGAATTTAAACGATTAAACAAAATATATCTAAATTTATTATTTGGCAGTTATCTCATCTTAATTTTCTACAGGGTGTTAGGTTATTGCTTGGACAAATTAAAACTGTAAATGAAAGGTGTCGTATGGGATCAGAAAGTACTCAAACATGCCGGATTTTCGGTACATTTTGAAAAAATGCAAAAAGAGCGAACTATTGAGAACCGCTGATAGTACTTACGGAGCCAGCGCCGATTAAAGAAGATGTTCGAAATTCATGCCGTCAGCTCGAATGCATGCATCACCACGACGCTGTAAAACTGCCCGCACACGAAAAAGAGCGCCGGCGATATCTACGCTCTGCAGCACGTGCATTGCACCTACATTCGCCATACGTCAGAATAATATCAACAAGTTCGTAATTTGTGTATGCATTCATTTCGTCCCCGACCTGCACACTCCGAAATATGTTAAGACACTGAACGTGCGTTATTTGCTTGTCGTAAAACAATAAACCATCTGGGAATTTATAGCAAGGGGATCGCCCGCCCGGATGGCGTTCGGCACATGGGTGTAACAGTAGATAAGACAATCAGTGGTTTCGAAACAATTTTTATCGATTTTTGTTTGAATTTTTTCCGGGAAAACGAAAGCCGGAACTCCCTCGAAGGTAAAGGCTTTTTTACTGTACAGAGTGTTCTCCATACGTGATTTGCAGGTGTCCAATCAATTACCTAACACCCTGTATATCTGCAAATACTGAGTTATTACCAATTAATGAAAGATTAACGTCGCAGTGCAACAATTAAGTGAAGATCTTAGCGCATTGAATCGGCCATATCTCGAACTAAAGAAATTGAGTGAACCCAGTAAAAATAAACCAAAGGAGTATAGTAAAAACGAAGTGCTATTGCTAGCGGACAGTCATGGTCGCGGTATTAATGAAACGTTAAAGGACTCTTTGAATGTAAAAAAGTTCAACCCAGTATCAATAATAAAACCAAATGCAAATTATGGAACAGTGATAGAGGACATTAAAGTCCTAACGGATAATTATAGTAAAGGTAATCATGTGATCATCCTGGCCGGTACTAATGATATTGATCGAGAAAAATATCCTTCGTTTGTTAACATCTTAAATTTAATTAAACAGTGTAAACATACTAACTTGGTCATCTGTACGTTACCTTATCGATTTGACAATAGAAGACTAAATGCATACATTCATAAATTTAATTTAAAATTAATGGAATTTGTAAATAAATGCACTAAGAATGTTAATGCTGATGTATGCGTACTAGACATTAATTCAAAAATGAACCGATCTATGTATACCAAACACGGGTTGCATTTCAATCGTTTTAGGAAAAAATTAGTAGCAGACAAAATTTCGGACTATCTGGTGAATGGGATATCAACTTTGGAATCCTAAACCTAATTGAACTACCGCACGATAAAGAAGCAAGCTTAAATAGAGATGGATCATCGACTGATGGTATTATAAAACTTCACCTGTCAAAGGATGGCCCAGAAGAAAGAAGAATCAGCGAACGATCAGGAAATTTTGATCTACCGCAAGATTCGGTAATTAGAGAAACGGACATTTCAAAGATAAGTGACGACTCATTGTAGAGCGCAAATGAAACAATGGTTGATATAACGGAAGTGGCAGACGAATCTGCTTTTTTATGAAATCGATTAAGGGGTTGAAGTTTGTTCATATGAATATGCAGTGTTAATTTACTTGATTTGTATTTAAGTCGGGTTGATCCAGATTTCTTTTGCGTTACTGAACATCACATGCAATTCGAAAATTATAATGATTGTATTCTTGCAAAATATAAAATGATTAGTAATTATTGCCGTACAAGCACAACCTGTGGCGGATCCGCCATTTTTGCCAAGAGGGAATTTGCGGACGGGTGTACCATTGTCGGTTATTTCACGGAGCTGTCTTGTGACTTTGATTTTGAATGTTGCGCGATTAGTTTTAATAATTTATGTCTTATTACGATCTATAGATCAACTGCCAATCATGAGTGTAACAATTTTTTTAAAAGATTAAATGAACTATTTCTAAAAGTTATTACCAATTTTAATTGTGTGTGCCTGTGTGGTGATCTAAATATTGATAACTTGGTGAGTACTAAAAATACACTTACACTACATGATATCTTTGATTCTTTTGGATTAACTTCACTAATAAATACCCCTACTAGGGTTGATAAACATCATGGTACTGGATCATGTATTGATTATTTCGTTACAAACAGTAATAATATTGAATCAGTTTTAAATTATGACCCAGGACTTTCTGATCATTACGCTCAAGTAGTTTCTATAATAATGAATGATAACAGTGACAACAACGCAGTCAGTGGAACAAATGAGCAAGTATCTTACTCGTATAGAAAATTTAGCTTAAGCGCTATGAAGGAATTCAAAACACTTTTTGTGAAAAACTATGGTATTAATGATAATGATAATCAATCTCAATTTGCAATTTTTTGGCATAACTTTATGTGGTGCTTTAATGAATCATTTCCTGAAAAAGATACTCGGAAATTACAAGTAATTGGTAATCAGTTTTCTTTTAAATTCTCCAAAGAATTAAAGAACAAAATGATCCTACTGAAAGAACATAATTGTTTGAGAAAGGAATTAAATCTTGATTGGTTCAATGAAAAATATAGTAATTTTAAAAAGTCTCTTGATGCAGAGGTTACACTAGAGAAACAGAGACACTTTCAGAAACTTGTAAATTCATCAAATAATAAAAGTAGAACACTCTGGCAGTTCGTTAATTCATCATTAAATAGAACGCAAAGTAATAAACATGTGGAAACTCTAATTTATAGTAATTGCATTTTAACTCATGCCGCGGATATAACTAAAGCATTTAGCGAATATTTTTCTTCAGTGATTACGAATAAACTAAATGCCGAATACGGTAGAAATCTCTCTAATGAATGTTCGTTAGATAAGAATCATTTTTCTACGTACCAGTAACTCAATTTGATGTTGAGCAAGTCATTAGAAATTTATCTAATAAAAATTCAACAGGGTTCGATTGTGTTCCTACGAAACTTATTAAATTTTGCATTATTGAAATTGCCTTCCATTTTGCAAATATTATAAATGAATCAATCTATTTAAAAGAATTCCCCGGAGTTCTAAAGAAGGCAGTCACTGTTCCAGTACAGAAGAAACGAAACTGTGTTGAGATAGATAACTTTAGACCGATATCTCTACTCAGTAATTTCTCTAAAATAATTGAAAAAGTCATAGCTCTTAAAATAACTGAATTCTTGGATAAATACTCAATACTTGCAAAAAATCAACACGGTTTTCGACATGATCATTCAACTGAAACTGCTACCGTTGATATCTTTCAATACATACAGAATAATTTAGATTCAAACTTATATGTAGTAGGTATCTTTTTTGATTTGTCTAAGGCTTTTGATACCGTTAGACTTGACTTCACATCACAAAAGCTTTTTGCCCTTGGTCTTAGAGAACCAATAAATGATTGGTTAATATCATTTCTCTCACATCGTAGTTATCAAGTAAAAACCGATGGTTACTACTCAGACCCTTACTATCTCGATTATGGTACACCACAGGGTAGTGTCCTCGGCCCTCTTATTTTTCTATTGTTTATTAATGACTTGCCACATTATATTACTGGTGGCAAAGTTTTTATGTAAGCTGGAATTGTGGTTACCGATCAAAACTGGTACTGTACAGTGGAAAAAGTGAAAATTGTCATTGAAGAATTTAGATCATGGTGTCATAAAAATTGTCTTATTATAAACATCGAGAAAACTGTTTGTGTAGAATTTCATTCTAAACATAAAGCATCAAACACAACTTGTTTTAATTTTGATGACATTACCATAAAGTGTTGTAATCAAATCACTTTTCATGGAATAATAGCCGACAAACACTTAGCTTGAGATTATCACACAGACAATCTATGTAAAAAACTCAATAAATTTTATTACGCTATCATACATCTGAAAAAGTCTCTAAATATCTCTTCACTATTGAATGTGTATTACGCTGTCGTTTATTCTGCCTTGAATTATAATATAATTATATGGGGACAAGCATCCTCCATTGATAGAGTTTTCATAATACAAAAAAGAATTATCCGATTAATTTTCAATTTGTCACCGCGTACCTCATGCAGAGAAACCTTCACTAAATATAAAATACTCCCACTGGCTTCAATTTATTTATTAAAATTATTAACATTCACGCATAAAAATATACATGAATTTCCGACGTTTGCTAACATTCATAAATACGAAACTAGGAATAAAAATTCCATAGTAAGCATTAAACATGTACAGGGTGGGCCAAATTCGACACTTTTAATAGGAAACTCCTATTTTTAGACGAGTTAGACAAAAACTGACCTCGGTCCCTGGAGCTCGATTTTTAAGATAAAATTAATGGTGAAGACCGCGTTTCGATATCTTGTTCCGTTTAGGAGCTACAGGGCGTTTTTCAAAATTCTACGATTTTAAAAATCCTTCATAACTTTTTTGTTTATGAAAATTTTTGATTTTTGTAAAGACTTCTTTAAGGCACTTTTTCAAGCAGAATTCGTTGCTCCAAGTTATTGTTTTCCAAAGTGCTCAGTATTTGAGATATTAGCCAGAACTTTGATTTTTTAGATGGAACACCCTATATATTTTTACATTTTTGAAAAGAGCATAAAAGTCTATTTACAAAAATATAAAACACTTGATATTTTATTCAAAAGAATTTTGAGTTGTAGAGCTTTCATGTTTTAATTAAAATTTTGATGGTTATTGCAACATTCAAGTAGGCTGTGGATGATGATAGCAAAATATTTTTTCAAAATTCATTGACCCATAAAAAATATTACTTTATTTTTAATAAATATAACGAAGTTATAACGAATAAATACTAATATAATCGAAATTGTGCAAAAATTACATAAAGTATCAAATTGTCGGCCCTTTTGTACTAAACATAAACGATTCCGTTTTGTTATGGTTTGAGCTGACATCATCAATTCAAAGACTGGTGGTGATACATTTTTTTTATTCAATAAGGTCAGAATCTTTGTTTCTTTAAAATTCGTATTGCAGAAGTTCTTGCTCCAACTGGCGTCGGCTATTTTCAATTTCTCCCAAAACTATGATCTCCTCTAATTCTTTATTTCCGTTTTGAGATTCATAATTTTTAGTTTTTATCAGTTTAAATGACTAAAAATTTATTAAATTGTTTTTAAATCTCAAGAATATATCTCTGAAGGATTGTCATCTTTCAGGATACCACTCATGGTAAAGATTAATCGCTGCTTCTGAATTTTCACCAATTTCTATAAAACACTTTAACATTTAATATTAATAAAGAGGACAGTGGTTTAGAAATAACAAATCAAAAAAGTAAATATAAATCAAAAAAGTTTATTACCTTAAATATAATTCAAAATAGATTGTATCCGTAGATACGTATTTCGGCAGCTACGCTGTCATCTTCAGTATACACATACACTTACAAGTTAAAGGCACTTTATGAAGTCTTGAGTTGGTATAAATATTGTAACATGTCGAATTTCTCGTAGTTTTCGTACGTGTTTAATTATCTCCCAGTCTATTTTATAAAGATAGTAAAATTCAAGAGAAATTCAAGAGATTGTGTCAAATTTTGACAGCGGCCTACCAGGAAGTTACAAAAACTTAAATCGCCTAGTTATCGCCATCCATGGCCTACTTCGATGCTGTAAAAACAATTAAATTTCTGATTAAAACTTTGAAACTCTATATTTCTCAAATTGTTTGAATAAAATATCAAGTGTTTTATATTTATTTGAATGAAATTTTATACTCCTTTCAAAAACTTAAAAATATATAGGGTGTTCCATATAAAAAATCAAAGTTCTTGCTAATATCTCAAATACTGAGCAGTTTAAAAAAAAATAATTTCGAGCAATGAATTCTGCATGAAAAAGTGCCTTAAGGAAGTTTTTACACAAATCAAAAATTTTCTTAAACAAAAAAGTTATGAAGGATTTTAAAAATCGTAGAATTTTGAAAAACGCCCTGTAGCTCCTAAACGGTACAAGATATCGAAACGCGGTCTTCACCATTAATTTTGTCTTAAAAATCGAGCTCCAGGGACCGAGGTCAGTTTTTGTCTAACTCTTCTAAAAATAGGTGTTTCCTATTAAAAGTGTCGAATTTGGCCCACCCTGTACATACTTTTTTTGAAAAACCACCTAAATATGCTGGTTCTCATTTTTACAATCTATTGCCAAATAGTTTGAAAACAATTAGAGATAATAACATGTTTAAGAGGAAATTAAAATCATTTCTGTCTAATAATTCATTTTATTCGATACAAGAGTTTTCGTTCGTGCTGGCATGTGGTAACACCTGACCGCGGGTTCATTTCCCCGATTTCATTTTTCATTTGAATTTTTCATTCTACTGGATTTTGTTATTGTATTTTGTTACGCATGTTATTTTTTACTATGTTCTATTGTTATTTACATTACTTAATTGTTGTTTTTGTCTTTGACATTTGACTATTTGACGTATTTTGTTACGCATGTTATTTTTTTACTCCAGCACCTCCGAATGATTCCACTTTCATTGGACCGCAAATATCGTAGTGGACCAATTCTCCAGGTTTCGTTGCACGTTTTTCATTCTTGTTAAAAGATGGTTGTGACATTTTTGCACGAATACAAACAAACAATTATCAGTTTCACCGCTCAATTGCTTCACAACATTCATTCCAGTAACTGCTGTTCCTTTTGCCAATTCACGTACCGAACGATAATTCACATGTCCAAGACGTTCATGTCATGTTTTTAAAGTTAATTCAGAAGTGACCTTATTTGCATATTCACTACTGTCAATATTCTTTACAAAATCCATCTCATAAAGATTATTTGCCTATCTTTGACCTTTTGCAATTGTCCTACCATTCTGGAACACCGTCAGCGAATTCTTTACAAATTTAATTTCGATATTCTTCGTAGTTGCGGAGCCTAGTGACAATAAATTTCGACTCAACTTCGGAACGAAAAGAACATCCGTCAAGGTAACTGGTCCTCCAGATAACGAATGGACTTTTACAATACCTCGACCTCTTGCATAGATCGTGTCCTCATTGCCGACAGTAATCGGAGAAGTGCCGTCTTCAATTTCATCCATTGACAAAAATAAGGAACGATCAAATGTCATGTGATGTGTCGCACCACTGTCACCAATCCAAACGTCTTTGTCACAACAAACTGACAAGCTTTTTTCACTTGCAAACATCAACGAGCTACCTGTAGTTGTATTTATTTCGTGTCTTAGCTTTGATTTTTCACGTTGATTCTTTTTTTTTTTGGACAATCACAACTGAAGTGGCCAAGTTCGTCACAGTTATAGCAGCGAGAATTTCTTTTAAAATTTGATTTCTTTGTATGACCGCCTTTTGCCTTAGTGTACAGCACATTATCCTTCTTCACATCATCTTCGGTCGTATTATTACGCGAAGCTTCCAATAATAGCAATTGCTCCTGTAAATCATTGAATTTGAACGTTGCTCCTTGGGCTGCCTGTAGAAGATACTGCTCACGAAACGAATTGAATTTTGATGGTAGATCTGTCATGAGCTTTGATACAAGTAATGTATCTGCGATCTTTTCACCAGCTGTCTTCAGACGTTCAACATTAACCGAAAGCTCAGCACAGTAACTTGACACTGACTGACCATTATTAAATTTCAAAGAGTGTAAAGCTTGTGCTAATACATCTTTTTTAAACATATTTCTCATACTCTCTGACATCGCTTCTTATCGTGGTTCTCCTTCGACGGAACAACTGTCAGTCACCCTGTACGTACCTCGAAACTCTCTGAAGCTGGACGACGGTTGGAGTCCATATCTGTTCGGTCCCGATAACACTCTCCACAGCGCAAAGGGAAACGGGGAAAACGCCGAAAATACGTGCGAGTGAAAAATGTTGCCTTCGGTTGACACGCTTATTATGGGACGAATAAAATTTGCATAGGACCCCTCTCTCCTTTGATATTTATGACGCATAATATTTTTTGCAGCGCACAATACAAGCTGCGTTTGCGTTCTGACAGCAAATCGCTCCTGTAAATAATACGCGACGAATATATCAAGGGGTGTTCCGCGCGTACCATTTCTTCAGCTCGCTTTTAATCGCAGCCGAATTTGAGGGTGGTGGGTGCGGAAACGCCGAAAACACACAGTGCAGCAGCGATGCGCCCCTCGCGCTCATGAAATTTTAATTAGGGTAATTCCGTTGTAATTTTAAATGGATGGTGGTGGTGGTGGTGGTGGTAATGGAATTAAGTCCTACATTAACCCAATTCAAGTCGATTGCCGGTCGTAAAATCAGCATCGTTGCGGTCGAAACAAATAAAGATGAAGCAAGCAAATAGAAACCTCATCCTCATCCTCATCCTCATCCTGTTGTGCTTTGAATGTATTCGGAATATGGTTTAAGCGGAAAGAAGTTGAGGAAGTTTAGAGATTCCGGATTGATTTCCTCGAGGGATGATCGATTATACACCTGCTCGTATCTTCACACACACACACATATTCCGCGATCCTCACACACACTCACACGGGGTGAGAAAAAAAGGCGAAGATCCAATTTAACTTACATCCGTTTGTCAAGTTGAATCCCTTGTGTGTCGTGATGTGCTACCGTTAGAGCACTAGCAGTCTCCTAAGGTATCACATAATTTTGCCTTTATTGAGACTACGCGGTAGTTGTTTAAATTGCAAAAGTTACTTTTTACTATGTAAAACTTTTATTATCTACTGTCATATACAAACACCCCCGCGGCGTTATTTTTCGCGACGTTTTTGCTAGTTCGCATTTATTTAACTCGAACTAATAATTTAAAAAGTTTAGATGTGCGCGGGCATAATCACCGCGATTCAGTTAGTTGATAGTTTCGTGGAATAATTAAATGTTTTTGTTCACAAACTCGTTTTTTTTGTTTGTTGTCGCTTAATACACAATTTAAACTGATTCAATCTCACGATTGGTCCGTTTGAATTTTCTTTTGTTTCTATTTTGTTATTAATTGAAATAGGCAACGTGAACGTTGCGTTCAGATACTTCTTTTATTTTTATTCCGTTTAATTAATGAGAATTGGAAAAACAACAAGGTGACGTCTGCCGAAAAATTTACAGCCACACCTGTGGTCCTATTTCATGACAATAGCCGCCCTTTATATGGTCCACACCGGAAATTCCGATTACGAACAATACCTTGTATGTAGGATCAAGCATTCTCCCAATGAGTCATCGCGAATTCTCTAAATCGACCGGTCTTAGCAATGTTTTGCTTATAATTGCATTCGACTTACAATGAACAGCTTGTATGATTATGCAATGTGCAAATGCAATTTCCTTTTTCTTTTGTTACTGCTTAATACATAATTTACAAACTGATTCAAGCCCATCGTTGTTGTGTTTGAGTTTTCTTTTGTTTTCATTTTGTCGAGTTGTTGTTTCAAGTTGGTAACATGGTGGTACCTTCCACTGTAGTTATTTTAGAAATTACTAATAATTAGTCCGTAAAAGAATCAACCAGACTTCCGTTCCCAACAATTAAACGTCTATTAAAGCGAACTGAGATGAGAAATATGCGGAAGATGCTAAAGAGAATGAATAGGGATAAGGATATAACAGACTTAAATCTATGCGATTTTTTGTTGACAAAGCAGCTGATACATTCCACTCCAGTTATATTAGAAATTACTAATAACTAGTCCGTAAGAGAAACAACCAGATTTCTGTTCCTAACAATTAAGTGTGTATCAAAGCGAATCGAGATGAGAAATATGCATGACTTATAACTTATTAGGGATAAGGATATAACATACTTAAATCCATGCGATTTTTCTGTAGACGTAGCAGCTAGTACATTCCACTCCAGTTATTTTAGAAGTTGCTAATAACTAGTCCGCAGAAGAAACAACCAGACTTCTGTTCCCAATAATTAAACGTGTATTAAAGCGAATTGAGATGAGAAATAGTAATAGACTTCTAACTTATTAGGGATAAGGATATAACAGACTTAAATCCAAGCGATTTTTTTGTAGACGAAGCAGCTAGTACATTCCACTCCAATTATTTTACAAATTACTAATAACTAATCCGTAAAAGAAACAACCAGACTTCTGTTACCAACAATTATACTTGTAATAAAGCGAATTGAGGTGAGAAATATGCGGAAAACTTTAAGGAGTATGAATAAGGACAGACAGAGCAGACTTAAGTTCATGCGATTTTTTTGTGGACGAAGCAGCTGGTACATTCCGCTATAGTTATTTTAGAAATTACTAATAACTAGTCCGTAAAAAAAACAACCAGACTTCCGTTCCCAAACAACTAAACGTGTATATTAAAGCGAATTGAAAAGTACGCATTATATTCAAGCGAGTAATCAATAAAGAAACTCTATAGTCCTACAGGCGCAGCTTGATTTTGAAGGTAATTTTTTAATTAATTATAATCAGCAACATACATTCTCTTGTACGTTTTTTTTGTCAATCACCCCGTATAGTTATTATTTTAAAAAAAAATTAAAGAAAGGGATAGTTAATCAAATTCACACACAAACGCTTTTACTTTCTTAACCGAGGACGTATCGGTTTAAGCTTCAGCTTTTTAAAATGATTAGGGATGAAAATATTTTTCGCGCTTAAACACGAAAGTATGTTTTTCGAGAACAGTTTGCATGTTCTAAAAAAAAAAAATAAAAAAACCATTAGCTAAGTGAAGGGTTGTAATTTGAGTGCTCTCCGGATGGTGTAACGCTTGTTATCGTTGTCTGGAGGATTGATTATCGTATTAGGAGGACAAAGTGGCGGAATTTGACAATCATCTGTCAGTTAAGGTGATTGATGGTTGCGCTCCTCTTTGTTAGCCCGGGTGTGCCTGATACCTCTCAATTATGGCCGTGTTCACGTAACATGCTCCGGTGGTAACTGTACGTACTACAAACTACCGGTCATGATGTATGACCGCCCTCTCTCTCGCTCTCCTGAAGAATTATTTATTGCGGATCGCCTTGGTTTAGTGGGGGCGTGATAGATCGACGCGAATTATCGAATTACCTGACCTGATTAATCCACCTGAGCGCGGGAAAAATTCGCTACGGGAATTAAATGTGACGCAAGAGGTCCTCGATGCGTTAATTAATTAACGCCCGCACTCTTAGGATGTGTCTAAGCTTACACATTGCGAAATGCGTACGCCGCATATTTCGGGGGAATACTTCGGCTAAATTAAATTACTGGAATAGTTAGCATTCATTGGTTTCCATTTGATTAGCAAACAAAATTCGTAACAATATTAATTATCACGTAATTTCGGTTTAGTTGAAACTTTCCGACAGTTTAGTAGACACGCACGTTTCTGACGTGCATATCTTTTGGGCTTCCCCTAAATCAGCAAAGTTTAGCGCTTAATTAGTTGAAAGCTGTTGTGAAAAATACGCGGCACTTTAATTGGGTTGTATGTATGTATGTACAATACGAAGTTGCTCATTCTGCAACTACTTAAGAATTGAATGAATTGGATTAGATAAGATGAGGCGGGCGCCTATTAAATGGTAACATCCAAATCGACGCCTTACAACTTTCCCCACAATAAACTCCCTTCCCCCGAAACTAATTTAATTAAATTATCACAATCAAACTCAATTAATCGCAGCTGCCATTAAATTAATTGCTGTGCGGAAGTTTGGCCATGCAGCCTCGTGCTACAACTTCTTCTTCTTCGTTAGCGCGCGCTCAAACGACAGCGACTTGTTTGCCTCCTCCGAAATTAAGTTATTCTGAAGAACTCTGCACTTCATAAGTTCGCCCGCCGTGTGCGTCCCGGTGATGTCGACGGTGCGGCGCGGCGTCCACGCTAATGACGACGAACGAAGCAGGGGAAGCCCAAATTACCGGAAAGCAATATTAACTTTCGGGGAACAAAAAGCTCGGAACGCCCTTCAAAACGAAACGGGAGTACTGGCAGATGCTGATTGGACTTCTCTAGTTACTGTGAATGATGAAAAGGGCTCCGCTCGCGTAATTGTAGCGACCTTTCTTGCTTTTACGATGTAATCAATATGTTAGAGTTTCTGATGATCGGACTTTGGTTTCAAGATCACTTACGAGGAAGTACTGATATCATTTATTCAGTCTTTACAACCTGCTCTTAGTGCAGCAGCACTTTTTGTTAAAGTCACACGCTTAAAGCTCGGAAAACCAAGGTTGATTCCTTTCATTTTTCTCTACTTTGGACAAAAAAATAATCAGATAGTACGGCATACCCCAAATTTGAATAAATGACAACTATTTCCAGATTAATTAAGAATTAGTCCCGAAGCACGGATCCGTCTTTCGTTGACGAAAGGCCACAATAGTTCTTAAAAGTCGAAAGAGTTAGATATGTGCAACTGAAGGTTGCTTAAATTAAATTTAACTTGAACGTGACAATACGTACGCTCTGACATCAACTCAGCTGGGCATTTGGGCGCATATTTGTCTTTGTTTGTGCCATAGACAGATCAAAACAAACCCCAAATTTGAATAAATAAAAAGTATTTCCGGATTAATTAATAATTAGTCCCGAAGCACAGATCCGTCTTTCGTTGACGAAAGGCCACAATAATTCTTAAAAGCCGAAAGAGTTGGATACGCTCAACAGAAGGTTGCTTAAATTAAATTTAACTTGAACGTGGCAGTATGTACACTCTGACATTCAACTCAGCTGTCAGGACGCAGTCGTAACCAACGAAAGTCGAAATTCTACGGAGGGGTGTGACATACGTATGCCAAGTCAAGAAATGTACAAATTAAGATCATCCCCTTGTCCGTCTAACTCGAGGAAAACCCCCTAGGAGAAAGGTCGAGGTCATTACGTAGCCCCAAATCAAAGGCTGGAATTTACATGGAAATAAAAGTCACCGTTTGGGCGCACATTTGTCTTTGTTTGTGCCATAGACAGATCAAAACAAACCCCAAATTTGAATAAATGAAAAGTATTTCCAGATTAATTGATAATTAGTCCCGAAGCACGGATCCGTCTTTCGTTTACGAAAGGCAACGATAGTCCTTAAAAGTTGAAAGAGTTGGATACGCGCAACAGAAGTTTGTTTAACCACCGAAAGTCGAAATTCGACAGAGGGTGTGACATCCGTACGTCAAGTCATTGTTCAGAGCGGCCTCTCCCGTTTGCGTCGTCCACTATCGGTGGACGGGTTCAAATCCGAACGGTCGCGAGAAGATGGCGACGATGTGACCTTTGTCTGCTAATACCGCCTTACGATTTCTCCAATCAAAACTAGAGCCTATATATATGATCAAAAGAAAAACGCGTGTTACTACCTGATCAACGCACGAAGTTGGTAATAAAAACCAGCTCCGCATACTTGCCTTTATTTTTGCCACAGACAGATCAAACCAAACCCCAAATTTGAATAAATGAAAACTTTTCCAGATTAATTAATAATTAGTCTCGAAGCATAGATCCATCTTTCGTTTACGAAAGGCAACAATAGTTCTTAAAAGTCGAAAGAGTTGGATACGCGCAACAGAAGGTTGCCTGACCAATCTAGTATAATATTAGAAAAAGCACGCACACACAACACGACCGTTTGAGTTCTCAGATAACACAGGGTGACCCGAAATGTTAGAAATAAATTTCGCCAAGTAGAAGAAAAAAACAGAACGAAAAAGGGAAGGCCGGCCGTGCCTACGCTTTATGTTTTCACACGCAATTGTCAAGTGTTGAGGGGTTATGTTACCACAAACAAATAAGAGGACAGCTGTCAGTGTTGTATAGGTACAGAAGAAATTGTGACCGCAAGGTACCAAAGCTTCGACGCATATCAAGCATTTTGCAGAGCCCAACAACGAGTCTGCTGGGCTGGTGCTGTTAGCTGGCGAAGGGTGAGACGGGGCCACTGTGGGGTAAAACCAAATGCGTGAAAGTGCTGTTGAACCGTCAAAGCTCAGAGAGTCACCTAAACCCTCGTCCCGATCGCTGGAACTCCAGATGGCACCCAGATCTTCACGTCCTCCGGAACTTGATGAACTGCTCGAGCACGATCCTGAGCTCGAAAATGCACCGGTGCTGCCAGTGGATGATGTCATGGTGGGAAACGTATCTGCAGCGGGTTTCAGATAGTTAAAAATCGAATTGAACCCGATTTTGTATAACGAAGCTAAAAAATCCGGATCCCAGTCCGCTCAGACCGTTAATGCCGCATGGCGATATGAGCCTTTATCTCTCTCCGTGCTGTTTCGACGCTCTCCGGCAAACCTGTCACCTCAAAGACCGGTTCCTTATCGTGGCTTGGCGTCACAATGTAAGTGTTCGTTTGATGCTTATGGTGACACCCTTTGGCCCAACCACTAGACCTACCACTCGATACGGAACGCGCACTTGGATCGTAACGCGACCCGGGTTGTTCGCTGGCGGGCCCGGAGGAGTGTTGGCACCAGAGCCCAACCAAGCCAAGTTGTTTCTGCGAGATGCACGTATTTGGGAAAAGTGCTCGGCCGCTGAAAGGATCTCTACAGAAGGAAAAAAGAAAAAAACCCATAGAAGGAAAAACATTGAAACTGAGGTCAAGCGAGAAGCGCGTGGAAACACGTGCGCGTCATTAACAATTCGTTTGCGTCATTAAACACGTGCGTATAATTAAACTCGTGACGTCAGAAGCGGAGCCAGACCGTGCGTTCTAGGAACGCCTATATAAAGCGTGCCAGGACGACACAGAACCAGAGCTCGTCCCACGCTGTTGCCGAAAGTTCAGACTGGACAAAAGCTGAGCTAACACTGCTGCCGAAGGGTCAAGGTAATTCCAGTCACTCTAACATTGCCACCGGGAGATCAGCTAGGGAAGAGTACGGACTTAGCACGACGTAGGCCCATTCGTCTCTTCAGAAGCGGATTCCACCACCGGCACCATATGACGGAAAGCAAGTCGCCGTCGCCGGGCATTATACCGGGAAGCAATCAACGAGATCAGGTCGGTGTACGACATTCCAAGAGCTTTGTTACTATTGCCGCCGTCATCTACAATACCGGGATCGGACCAGACCAGCCCACTACAAAATCAGACACAACGCCCAGGACTAAAGCGATTCCTTCTAGCCGAGAGACCAGTCAGGAAAGAGTACCACCGCATGCCGTAGGCCCAGTCGTTTTTCCAGAAGCGGATTCCACCACGGAGCCAACACAACAGAGAGAAAATTGTCGTCGCCGGGCATTATACCGGGAGGCATTCAACGAGATCAGGATGGTATGACATTCCAAGAGCTTTGTATTGCCGCCGTCATTTACGGTACTGGAACCGGACCAAACCAGCCCACTGCAAAATCGGAAACGACGCCTGCCTACTTCGCCACGACACCCAGGACCGAAGCGATTCGTCCTAGCTGAGTCGTCGCACCAACCAACTTATCGGTTGATTCCGCTGGACATCCCCGCAGCGTAATATCTTTACATTCCACGAAGCGCCGTTCATCCCAGCGACCCACGACTTTGCTTGGTCCTCCAGCCTTCGTCCTCCGAGGCTAGGACGTGACGTCGAGTTATAATTTATTCTCCCAACCTGTATATATTGTAATGTTGAGTAAGACTCCAAGTCGCGGTGTCAATTTGTAGAGTTTTTGTATATGGCTACGTGTCTACTTTCTTTTCGTCTTTCTCTTTGGGTCGCTCGGAATTACCCACTTCTCGTTTTATGGCGGACACATACAATGACAAACACAGAAATGTGGGGGGAGAGGAAAGAAGTGTCAGTGTTAAATGGATATGGGTGCGTATGTGTCAGAAAAGAAATAAAAAAATTATCGAAAAGGTTGTTGTTTGTCCCAAAATGTACGCCGGTTAGCACAAGTCGATCATGTCACCTCACCTTTCACAAGGGTCGGTGGACCTCTTGCCCTACCCGATGTATACTTGCCAAAAGGGGGACGCTCTGTGCTGCCGATTACGCATGTACCTACCTCAACTCTTTCACAAGAGAGAGGCGACCTTCGACAATACCTAAACGCCTCCCATTGTCCGGTGTTTAAACACAAAATTTTGTTTGTGTCATCACGTATACCCTACCTGGAAGCGTCGTCCATGTCGTTGGTTAAGGAAAAATTATACAGGTATTCAGAATTCAATAAAAATGTTTTCTTTCTTAATGAAAATACCTCGTACTAAATAAATAAAATTTTCTTCTCTGCTTGTTTTCTCGAAGTGTTACCTATGAAGGTCGAGGAAAGAATTCCCAAATCGCAGAGCGCTCGCCTTTTCGTTGTTTATTTTCCCGTTGTCATGGTACCAGAACTTCCGCGTTCTGATCTAGTTGCATACTAGATTTGAGTTGGTAACCAAAAGTCACGTTTTGACAAGTAGCGTTGTACCTTAGACATGATTATATTTTATGGAAATTAAACTAAAAATGAAACAGACTTAACTCTTAACAACAGGTAAGTATCTAAAATACATTATTTTCTAATTATCTAACCTCTAAAACGTATCATCAACAAAACAAACAAATAATATTCTATTCTCTTATTATCTACACTTTGTCTTTTTTAGCACTTCCATATAAGTGTTCGTCGCACAATTCTTGATAATCGATCAAGAAGTCCGGTACTTGGTCCCAATGAAGACGCATTCTTCGGCCGTCTTCCAAATATGCCAGCCTTCTCTTGTTCTTGGCCGTCTTCTAAGTATACCAGCCTTCTCTTGTTTTTGGCCGTCTTCTAAATATATCACCCTTCTCTTTTCTTGGCCGGCTTCCTCCCGTCCACTGGGTAATGTAAAGCTGCTAGTAGCCCCCGGAATGAGCCAAACCTCTGCTGCATTCTTGCTACAAAATCCCAGTGTTTGGTCGCCCACTCAAATTGGTCTACCACCTTGGAGCTCCCCTCTGGGATGCTAATTTAATTCGTTAAGCTGCAATTATGCTTTCTATAACTGCTGCGTTTACATTTGTAAGTGTCCGTTTTCGTTTTGTATTTGTCACATTCTGTTTGTTTGATTGTTTTAAATGCATGTCGTTCTGTCGAAACGTCTCGTCACTCTTGCGTCTACCTCGTCAAGTTGTTTCGAAAGCTGTTGTTATACGTCTGCTGGACTGTGGCAGCGTTGTATATGTTTTTAATTCTTCCCACGTAATGTGATTGTTTAATTATTTTTTCCAAAAACACTGCAATATGTTGTAAATAAAGTATTTGTTGATAGAAACATCTTTTGAGCACAATGTGGCGTTGCGCCGCCACAAAACCATAACTTACTTTAATTAGGAATTGAACTGAATGTAGGGTATAAAAAAATATATATAAACTTTTGTTTTGTGTTGTGAAATTATTTCAACGATGAAAACTTTAAGTAATAATTTATATTCGTATGGATTCGATGAAAATAAATTTACCTCGAAATAAATTTTTATTTCGTATTGCAATCGTGGTCTGCTGAGCTTTTAGAAATGTTTTCTTATATCTTCCAGCTGTATTCGAGGGGACTACTTGAAACTTTTCCTGCACTTGGAAGGAGGCGAAGTGAACGAGTACACTCCTTGGGAAGCGCTGTTGTGCGGCAACCTCGCCGACATCCCCACTGTGATGTACTCTTCAGGACCAGGCCTGGTCCTCGAATTCCACTCAGAACCGCACACGGTCAACGCGTCCGGATTTTCAGGGACGTTCAGGTTTTTAGACAGAAGTAAGTATCCCAGTTCCACCATAAATTCACGTCGACGAAACGTCGTTTTTAAAAACTGTTTTGTTTCGTGTAAAACGCGCCCGCCAATTTGTGTGTCGGTGGTCTACCAACAATTTATGAAACGAAATTAAACATTACGTATGTGTCCCCGTACATATGTGTAATTAAATTACGGGGTCGATTGAGTTTGTATGGCAGGCGGAATTGTATCCAACGATGGCACACATTCGGTTGAATTCGAAACCTTTACAGCGTTAATTAACAGAAATGAAATACACCCGAGGAAGCAGTTGTCCGGAACAAAAGCCCGCGTTTATCGCCGCCGCGGAAAACCCCCCGAAATTTCCCTTACGCTAAGCGGATTCCGATCGATGCTGCCTGCCTGCCTGCCCGCCTTGGCAAAAGGTCCTTCGCCCCCGCGCGTCATCTACATTTATTCGCTGTGTTCAACAAAAGCGCGGGGCACAATAGCTTTTTCTGTATTCCATTTTGCGACGTCGCTCGACAGTTTTTCGATCGCTGATTTTGATTTAATTGTAGGACGTAAATAAAAGAGGCGCCGCGACGCCTTTTATGGGGGAGGGTTATTATTCATAGCCGGCCCGCTTTACGAGAAAAAAAGGTGACCATTAGTGCAATATGTCGGCCAAACTTATTGTCGGAAAGGCCGAGATCTTAACGATAAGCCGTAAAAATGAGATTAAATTTTTTTCTACGGAAAATAATAAGAACCCCAGAAAAAAGAAAGTGAGGCCACCTACATAATACGAAGAGATTCGTAGCTGGAGATTATTTTATTAATGATATTAGTCCTGATAAGAGCGAACATTTCCTATGAAATGTTTACGACGACGACAAGGCTTCTATTGTTTCAAGTTAGAGTTTCCAATCACTCCGCATATGATATGTTTTGTTTTTTTTTTAATTAGTATTAGTATTATTATACGAAGTCTTCTTAGCACTGATTATCATACTTAATCGGGGTTCTTAAGTCCGATGACTCTCGAACCTAAGACGACTTTTCTGGACTAAAATTTTCCTTCCTCTTGCCCCTCCGGTCTTCTCCCTTTCGTGTTCTTCATACAATAAAACGATGTATTTAATTTATGAGAAAGCAATAAAAATCATTACTATCATTAAAATTTTTATTATTGATTTAAATTTTCCAATTTTTTTTTAATATTCGTTCCCTCGTAATTAACTGAATTTCAACGTCAAAAAAGCGTGCACATGTTTGAGTTTTAAAAGGCATATTAGAGTGCACCTGTAACGTGAGGATTTTACGGCTTCAATTTTTTCAACTGCAGCTTTACAAAACGCATTAGCCCCAGGCATTATCCGTCCTCGACGACCGTCGACTAAAAACTGAAATCGATACTTTTTAATAAGCAAACACGATGGCAACGCAGCGATCAAACAGAATTAAAAAACGACGATAAAATCCGCACGCCCTGTTTACTGAAACTCGAACGTGTAAAACAATCGCTGCACTTTTCGCTCCCCTCTTTTTATCTTTCGTTGTGACTGTTGAAATTTGCGCGTGCCGCCACCTGTCGAGAGAATTACGGTTATCTTAGAGGAAATAATAAATTTCGCTCGGGAATGATTTTCGAAATCGGCGTCGCGATCTCGCCTGTCGGGGGCCGCGCGCCGCGACGCCTCCGGCGGCCAACAACTTACGACAGTGTTTAACCTGTACTTCCTGCTCTTATTTTGTTATGTGCGGGAGTCGGGAGCTTCCGGCGCAATTCCACTAAATGTATGCCTCGTGTAGAGAGAACTGAAACACAAAGCGTGACACTTTACCTCGCCCCATTTATTAAATTGCCCCGACGCCCACCGTCCGCCTTCTTACATCTCGCCGAGATTATTCGTCCTAATTGGAATTCGCAAAACAGGAAGAAGACACTACGGTGTTGCTCCGAGCTAGTTATCCGCCTTATCTAACGAGGACCCTCTCGTTCTTTTTTCATTCTGTCTGCGGATATTTCCCCCCGGACTCTGTGTAACTAGCGTTGCCGAGTGCTGCCTTCATTACTTTCTTCTTTTTCAAAACTTCAATATTTACATTTTGAAAAGTTGATTTTCACTGAGTTCCTCAGACATAGAATCTCTCCCGTGCCGTGTCTAGATATTACGACTGCGATAATAAAACACGACGTTTCCACGTTAATCCACTTAATGTTTTTTAATAACACTCATGGAAAAAATTCTTTTCTTTACTACCGATTATAAACTAAGGAAATTTTTTTTTACACTAAAGCCGATCTAGAAGAAACTGCTACCATAACACTTTAATAATGTTACTTATGGTACTTTGACCTGGTAACAAGTCTGTGCTGTTTCTTTCATCAGCAACAATGAGATAGGGGTAGATAGGTTAGGTGTTAATAAAAGAGCGCCAGAGTGAACTATAAACCCAGTAATAACCTCGATGGCGTTCCCAAACCATCTCGATTCTGCAAAAGATCATTCGCAAACCACGAGAAGATTTTAATCTTACTCACTCGTATGCCGAGTTAATTAGTTAAGTTTTAAAAGAATTCGTAGATGAGTTCTTCTAATATTTCCAGCAAAAACTCCAACAAATTGTAACACACGACACAGCATCGCCACCGATGAACGAGTTATGAAGCGCTTACCACAAAACGAAACGGATTGACGCCGCTTGACGCGGAAGAATCTCAAAATGAACTCAGGTTCATCCAATAAACGCAAAGGTCATCACGCGATATTTTCGTCAATCAGGAATTTGAAGCATATGCTTGGAGACGGTCGAAATTGCCACGATAATAGCTACAATGGCCAAAAATTTTCCAGTGCTACCATATTTCCGTGCAGAAGCTTCAGAACGTAACAAGACATCATAACGGAGAAATAAAACCTAAATATTTTTATCCCGAGAGAAGCTTCACCCACACAACACCACCGCCGATGAACGAGTTATGACGCGTTTCCCACAAAACGAAACGGAATGATGCCGCATGATGAAGCTGAGATTCATCCAGTAAGCTCAAAGGTTAACACGATGATCTCTAAAATGGACAAAAATTCTCCGGCGTTACCATATTTCCGTGCGAAACCTTCAGAACGTAACGTGACATCATAATGAAGAAATCAAACTTAAATATTCTTATTCTGAGCGAAGCTTCACCCACTCACCATCACCGCCGATGAACGAGTTATGACGCGCTTACCACAAAACGAAACGGAATGACGGCGCTTGAGGCGTAGGAGTCTCAAATGAAGTCAGTTTCATCCAATAAGTGCAAAGATCGCCACGATAATCTCCAAAATGGCAAAAAATTCTCTGGTGTTACCATATTTTCGTGCGGAAGCTTCAGAACATAACATGAAATCATAACGAAGGAATCAAACTTAAATATTTTTATCCTGAGAAAAGCTTCACCCACACAGCACCACCATCGATGAACGAGTTATGATACGCTTACCACAAAACGAAACGGAATGACGCGCAAATATCTCAAATAATTCTCAAATAAAGTCAGCTTCATCCAGTAAGCGCAATGGTTGCCACGATGATCTCTAAAATGACCAAAAATTCTCCGGTGTTGCCATATTTCGGAAACTTCAGAACGTAACATGACATAATGAAGAAATTTAAACTTTAATATTTTTATCCTCGAGCGAAGCTTCACCCACATAGCACCACCGCCGATGAACGACTTATGACGCGCTTTCCACAAAACGAAACGGAATGACCCCGCTTGACGCCTAGGAACCTCAAATGAAGACAAGGGTTGCCACGGTGATCTCTAAAATGGACAAAAATTCCATATTTCCGTGCGGAATCTTCAGAACGTAATTTAACATCATAACGAAGAAATCAAACTTAAATATTTTTATCCCTAGCGAACCTTCACCCACACAGCACCATCGCTGATGAACGAGTTATGACGCGCTTACCACAAGACGAAACAGAATGACGCGTATGAGGCTATTCAGAATGGTATCAGCCGTGTGTGTGTACTTACTGAATTATTTATGAATTTGAAAGTAAGTGTAATTTTTGTCGAAAATATCACATAGGACGTTGTAATTAAAACAAACCGATTTACACTGCCATCTCTTATTTAAAAACAAAAAGTCTACACTAAAATGTTACCAATTAAGTAAGTATATAATAACCTGAAGCGCCCTCTCTTGATTGCAAATTGCAGTTCACAGCGATTTTCTTTTAGTATCGACCAATTTATTCAGAAACTTACAGCGCCATCTCTTATTTAAGAACGGGAGTATCTACACTGTTGTTACCAAGTAATTTAGTAATATCCTGAAGCGCCATCTCTTGACTGTAAAGTGTATTTCATAGTGAATTCTTTTGCTATCGACCAATTTATTCGGAAACTACTTCCGTCTGGAATTCACAACGCCATCTCTTATTTAAAACCAAAAATGTCTACACTGAAATGTTGCCAAGTAAGTAAGTATGTAGTAACCTGAAGCGCCATCTCTTGACTGCAAATTGCAGTTCACAGCGATTTTCTTTTATTTATTTAGAAACTACTTTACAGCGCCATCTCTTATTTAAGAACGAAAGTATCTACACTGATGTTACCAAGTAATTAAATAAGAACCTGAAGCGCCATCTCTTGACTGCAAATTGTACTTCGCAGCGAATTTTTTGCTTTTGACCAATTTGCTCAGAAACTACATCTGCCTGGGATTGACAACGTCGTCTCTTATTTAAGAACGAATGCATCTACATTGAAACGTTGCCCATTAGGGCCTGAAGCGTCATCTCTTGACTGCAAATAGCACTACATAATGAAGAAATCAAACTTTAATATTTTTATCCCTAGCGAATCTTCACCCACACAGCACCATCGCTGATGAACGAGTTATGACGCGCTTCCCACAAAACGAAACGGAATGACGCATAGCTGTCACAGATTACGGGAAAAATGCTGCAATAAAAACAAAAATTGTATGTATGTGTGTGCATTTACTGATAGAATTATTTATGAATTTGAAAGTAATTGTAATTTTTGTCGAAAATATCACATGGGATGTTGTAATTAAAACAAACCGATCCGGTTGAAACACGACCGCCGAAAACCGTTTAGTCCGAAGCTAATAACAAAGAGGCGATCTACAAGCGCACGGGAATTACCCTGTACGCTAATAACAGTCCCGAAATTTACACCGCACACACGGCCAAATGTTGCAAGCGAACACACATAAAAGAGTTGTTTATGGATGGGGCCCCGCGGAAAGGTCCAAATTGCAACCTGGAACAACAGCCCGTCGATTCGTGACGCGCATAATACAGAGTGTCCACGCTCTTTCATCCCGGCCGTCGCGTCGCGCCGCGGCGGTCCTCCAGGAACGTTTTTATTAAAGTCAAGTGAAAATTTATTGGTTTCACGGGGACGTGATGGGTTTCGCAATTTGGCCGGAGAAATGACCGAACATGTATTTGCCGGGGATTTATTATTCGGATTCTATTTATTTATTTCGCGCTGCGTAAACATAGTTTGGAAGGGTAAATATTATATATCTGTGGGTCTGAAACGCGACTCAAATTCCTGAAGAGACTCACCTTTCACGCCTCTCAAATATAACACCACGATAAATATTTATTCTGATGTTGTTCGAGTTTACGCAACCGAATTTAAGGCAAATTTAAACAAACCCCTGCACTACCTTAACCAGAGGCGTATCGTGTTAAAAACGAAGGTATCTACACTGAAATGTTGCCAATTAAGTAAGTATGTAGTAACCTGAAGCGCCCTCTCTTGATTGCATATTGCAGTTCACAGCGATTTTCTTTTGGTATCGACCAATTTATTCAGAAACTACTTCCGTCTGGAATTTACAATGTTATCTCTTATTTAGAAACAAAAATGTGTACACTGAAATGTTGCCAATTAAGTAAGTATGTAATAACCTAAAGCGCCATCTCTTGACTGCAAATTCCAATTCACAGCGATTTCCTTTTGGTGTCGACCAATTTATTCAGAAACTAGCTTACAGCGCCATCTCTTATTTAAGAACGAAAGTATCTACACCGATGTTACCAAGTAATTAAATAATAACCTGGAGCGCCATCTCATGACTGCAAATTGTACTTCACAGCGATTTTTTTTGCTATTTATCAATTTATTCAGAAACTACTTCCGCCTGGAATTTACAATTCCATCTCTTATTTAAAAACAAAAGTGTCTACACTGAAATGTTGCCAATGAAGTAACTACGTAATAACCTGAGTCGCCATCTCTGGCTGCGAATTGCAGTTCACAGCAATTTTCTTTTGGTATCGACCAATTTATTCAGAAACTACCTTACAGCGCCATCTCTAATTTAGGAACGAAAGTATCTTCACAGATGTTACCAAGTAATTAAGTAATATCCTGAAGCGCCATCTCTTGACTGCAAAATGTACTTCACAGCGAATTTTTTTGCTATTGACCAATTTATTCGGAAACTATTTCCGTCTGGAATTTACAATGCCATCTCTTATTTAGAAACAAAAATGTCTACACCGAAATGTTGCCAATTAAGTAATTATGTAATAACGCGAAGCGCCATCTCTTGACTGCAAATTGCAGTTCATAGCGATTTTCTTTTGGTACCGACCAATTTATTCAGAAACTACCTTACAGCGTCATCTCCTATTTAAGAACGAAAGTATCTACACTGATGTTACCAAGTAATTAAATAATAACCTGAAGCACCATCTCTTGACTGCAAATTGCACTTTACGGCAATTTTTCTTGCTATTGACACTTCCTCTTGGAATTTACAACGCCACCTCTTATTCAAGAACTAAAATATATACACAGAAACGTTGACAATTAAGTAAGTATATAATAACCTGAAACGCCATCTCTTGCCTGCAAATTGTACTTCACGGCGATTTTTTTGCTTTTGACCAATATATTCAGTAACTATATTTGCCTGGGACTGACAACGTCGTCCCTTATTTAAAAACAAATGTAAAATTGAAGCGTTGCCAATTAGGTAAGTATGTAAAGACCTGAAGCGCCATCTCTTGACCGCAAATAGCACTACATAGCGATTTTTTCTTGCTGTTGTCCAGTTTATACGGAAACTACACCTTCTGCGTGGAATTTACAACGTCCTCACTTATTTAAAAATGAAAGTATCTTTGCCGATTAATTAATTAATAACTTGAAGCGCCATCTCTTGACTGCAATCGGTACTACTGTGTTTTTTTTTCACAGTAAAGAAAGAGTTTGAATCTAAACGCGGCTCCAAGTTATAAAACTGTAATTTCATTTTATCGATCTACTTCACAGTCACGCTGTATACATGCTGGTAGACATATTTGATTTATTTTTTTCAAAAACAATTAACTCTTTCGCGTGGAGTGACGTACACATATACGTCATGCAATAAGATCATATTTACTGCGGAGTGGCGTACACGATAGAAGCCAGAATTAAAATTCGTCTGGCAGTATTTCAGAAGATTCCAACAAAGTCATAGATGATGAGTTCTTCTAATTTTTCTAGCAAGATCTCCGACAAATTGCAACACGTGGTACAGCACCGCCGACGATGAACGAATTAAGACACGATTTCCAACAAAGCGAAGATGATTGGCGCGGAGAAGTCACAGTTCAAGACTGCTCCATCCAATAAACGCAAAGGTCATCGATCACGCGATGTTTTGACAATTTCGGGGTGTTCGGGGGAACCGGGGTTGCCACGATGATTTCTAAATTGGCCAAAAATTCTCCGATGTTGCCATATTTCCGTGCGCTAGTTTTAAAACGTAACATTAACAAAATTAAAAACCAAGAGAAAGAATCTGAAAGAGACATTCACGTCATTTGAAAAAAATTATTCGACAAAATAAAAAGTGAGAAGAATGAAAGGCAAAGAACAAGGAGAAGAAGGAGAATAAGGTGATCCAAAAACGAATACAAAAGATCGACGATTCTCCAACAAGGCATAGAAAAATTGAAAAAAACAAGAGAAAGTAAAAGAAGAGTCCTGAATGTAATGGTCACGTTATTAAAAAAAAAGAAAGAATAGAAGGATGAAAGGCAAAGTATGCATGAGATGGGATTGTAAGAAATAGAGATTGAGATGGAATGCATCAAAAGTAAAAGAAAAACTAAAACAAAAGGTAAAAGAAGAACCTGAATGAAACGTTCGTACATACCTCTTTCAAAAGAAGAGGAGGAAGAGGCATAACGTGAAGAATAAGATGAACCAAAAACAAAAGAAAGACAAGCTGTCGATAATGAAATTATACAAAATAGTTAAAATTCTATTTGTTTTGCTTCATTTTCCGGGATGAGGTCGTCGATCTTCTTTTGTTTTCTATATTTCAATATTAATCGCTTTAAATTGCCTTTGTTTTTTTTTTTTTTCGGGACAAGATCGTCGAACTTCTTTTGTTTTCTGTATTTCAATGTTAATTGTTTCAAATCGCGCACGAAGTTCGCTTACTATAAATACCTGATTCGTTTGCAGAGATCAGGCTTCGAAGAAAGTTCGCTTGCTATAAACATCTGATTTAAACAAAAACAAAAGAAAGTCAAACTGTCGATAATAAAATTAAACAAAATAGTTAAAATTCTGCTTGTTTTGCGTTCGCTTTATTTTTAGCACTTCGTTGTTGTTTGTTTATTTCAAATTTCTTTTGTTTTTTTTCCTCCATCGCATTATTTTTGCTATTAGTTTTTTTTTTATTTTCGTTCAAACTCCAAACCGTCTTCTTTTGTTTTGTGTTCTTGTACATTCATTCTTAGTGTTATTAATTTGTTTTAAATTCCTTTCATTTTTTCCATCGAATTTTTCTTTTATTTTCATTCGCTTTTCGAGATGAGGTCGTCGATCTTCTTTTGTTTCCTATATTTCAATATTAATCGCTTTATATTTCCTTCGGTTTTTTCTTTTTCGGGACAAGACCATGTTTTCTACATTTCAATGTTAATTGTTTCAAATCGCACACAAAGTTCGCTTATCATAAATTCCTGATTTATTTGCAGAGATCAGGCTTCGAAAAAAAGTTCGCTTACCATAGATACCTGATTAGCAGAGATCAGGCTTCGAAAAAAGTTTGCTTACCATAGATACCTGATTAGCAGAGATCAGGCTTCGAAAAAAGTTCGCTTACTATAAATACCTAATTTATTTGTAGAGATTAGGCTTCAAAAAAATATTTGCTTACCATAGATACCTGATTAGCAGAGATCAGGCTTCGAAAAAAGTTTGCTTACCATAGATACCTGATTAGCAAAGATCAGGCTTCGAAAAAAGGTCGCTTACCATAAATGCTCGATATATTTGTAGAGATCTGTAGATCTGTAGTAGATACCTGATTAGCAGAGATCAGGCTTCGAAAAAAATCACTTACCACAAATACTTAATTTATTTCTAGAGAACAGGCTTCGAAAGGCATAAGAAAATGATTGAATGACACTTTCAGAATACTACGTAATATTTTCCGTTTAACATTCAGACAAACATTTCAGTCTGATAAATTCACAAAATGACTGATGAGCACACGAGGAATAACTGATGCGGTCGTACTTGATCCTACGTGAATTTGTTGCCACCGCGTCCGACCTTCGATTAAACGGAAGACTCCTGATCCGTTTCGTGAAACACAGACTTGCACACTATTTCGTAACTAATCAAAGCTCTTCAACTGAAAAACCGACAGAATTGAGTAATACTAGCACAGTAATGATTATAATTTCTCTTTCTACGTATCTAGAACACCGTTTCAAATTAATTATTGGAAACTAACAACTACAATAACAATAAAAATTTACTCAAAGCACAAAACGAAACCAAAAAAACGTCAATGCCTAAATGGGCAACTCGATTCACTACTAGGTAATTAAAAAAGAAACCTTAAGTCGTCCGAACATACGTCAAACTTTGGTCTCGAAATAGATGGCTAGCTGTGACAGACAATGCGGTGGCGTCAGTGCGTCGTCTAACGTCATCGTGTGAAGTCTCCTTAGATAGCGCGAGGTGTCAGGGAACTAGAAGGCGGTATCGAGTCCGAGCGGCCAATACCAAGACAAGAAGACTAGCCTCCAATAAAACCGCGGATAAAAGCCTGAGTAGTAAGAGGAAACAGACGTTACAACCCAAGTCGCGCACAATGTTCGCTTACCATAAATACCTGATTTATTTGCAGAGATCAGGCTTCGAAAAAAAGTTTGCTTACCATAGATACCTGATTAGCAGAGATCAGGCTTCGAAAAAAGTTCGCTTACCATAAATACCTGATTTATTTGCAGAGATCAGGCTTCGCAAAATTTTCGCTTACCATAAATACTGGATTTATTTGCAGAGATCAGGTTTCGATAAAAGTTCGCTTAGCATAAATGCCTGATTTAAACAAAAACAAAAGAAAGTCAAACTGTCAATAATAAAATTAAACGAAATAGTTAAAATTCTGTTTGTTTTTCGTTCACTTTATTTTTTGCCCTTGTTTTCTGTATTTCAATATTAATTGTTTCAAATTTTTTTTTGACTTAATTATTATTTCCCAACGGCCCACGCCATACATGATACCGGTAACTAGACAGTCGGTAGTAGATACCCTCCTCGACAAGCTCGGAGCTCAAAGTAAACCCGTCAATTTTAACTAACTGCATTTGCTTGCATTTTTCAGGTTTGAAAGAATTTATTGTTGAGTGGAAGCATTTCGTTAACGTTCCAAACTTGACTAGTTTAAGTTGGGAGGAACTTTAAACAAAGACATGAATGAATTCGACGGCAATGAAAACGTCAATCAGGAACTAATTCTCTTTTTCGGAATGAAAGCCCAGCGACACCTTTTCTTCGACAGACGGAAACGCTTTGACTTGGGAAAACTAATCGACGTTCTACATTACGGGCTGCAAAGCAATAAAAGATAAATATTTGTCGGCCAAGTTAGATCCGGTCTGCGCGATTTAATTTCGAAACTCGAGGGAACTTCGCACACTAACTAGTTCGCCCCTTACAATGTAAAACTTCGTCGAGTAGAGATTTTGAATTACTTTCGAACTCTCCCCCGTTCGATTTTATTAGTCCAGAAATAATTACAGTTTGCGAAACGTTGTTGTTGAAATGACAGAGTAGTTTAAAGTTTTTTTTTTTTGCCAACTCTTTCCGTTTTGCGTTCCCTCGCAAGTTTATATGACTTTAATCTCGGTTAGAAACGTTCCACGTTAATTTACTTTTTAATTAAAATTAACTTCCTCACTAACGTAGAGATCTTGACGAAGTAAATATTGCTTTAAAATTACACTTCCTTCTGAGGAGAAATTTCATAACGAAACCAAAAATGTAATTGCATTTATTTATGAAGTCCGTTCAAAGCTGCTCGTGTTGACCTTCTCATCAGAATTTAAACAGAGTGTTTGCTCCCTTACATGCATTGTATGTAGCAGCAGCAGCAGCAATCACGACACAACCGTGATGAAAAGAAATATGAAAGTTCCTCGTCGGACAAAATGAAATTCTTCCGCGGATATTTGCGATAAATAATGTCTACGAATCGCATCGGGCCGTTTTAATTTAAGAAATGAAATTATTTCATTTCGCCGCTGTTGCGTAACGGTTTGCACAGGAGGGCAAATAAAGTCGAGATTAAATTCCGGCGTTTGCTTTTTTCGCCGAGTTGTTGCTCCTTTCCGCGTCGATCCTATTTTTGCCCCCCATAATTTCCTGAGATTTAATTTGTGTTGCCTCGTCCCGACCCGAAACTGTTTGTTATTCATTAAATTTAACCAAGTGGAGTTTTTTTTTCTATATTTTTCATTTGAAGTTATTATCTGTTTCCGGTTGAATTTTAAACGCTCTTCAAATTACTTAATGCTTAAAAATACTTTCAGTATTAGTCAAACGGTGGCACCCTCAATTGCTGATGTTTACTGAGAATTTGTCGCAAAGTGATCGACTCGACGCCAGCGCGTCTGACCTTCAATTAAGCGGAAGACTCCTGATCCGTGTGAAGTCTCCTCAGATTATGGAACTAAAGGGCGGTACCGAGTCCGACCGGCCGATCAAGCACTTGGCCAATACCAAAATATTTCAACGAAGACTAGACTCCAATAAAACCAGGGATAAAAGCTTGAATAGTAAGAGGAAACACGCGTTACAACCCAAATCGCGCACGAAGTTCGCTTACCATGAATACCGGATTTATTTCTAGAGATTAGGTTTCGAAAAAAAGTTTGCTTACCTAGATACCTGATTAGCAAAGATCAGGCTTCGAAAAAAGTTCGCTTACTATAAATATCTAATTTATTTGTAAACCTCAGGCTTCGAAAAAAAGTTTGCTTACCATAGATACCTGATTAGCAGAGATCATGTTTCAAAAAAAAGTTTGCTTATCATAGATACCTGATTAGTAGAGATCAGGCTCCGCAAAGAAGTTCGCTTATCATAAATAATAACCTTTTTTAAGTCACGACCAAACTTAGAAAGAAAATTAAAAAATCTAACGGGACGTGGTCACTGGACGAATAACAAAAGGCAACTTCTTTGTTTAAGGCCTTAATATTTCGTTGTATTTCATAAACTTCATCAGGAGGTTTAAACTAGAGGTGGATGAATTGGTCAACAAAGAAACTCATTACAGCGTTGATTGAGACAACATTACATGTTAAAATTTTAAAGAATTTTTAGAAACGTCGTAAAACGTTGCTTAAATCAGACATGTACACAGGAACAAGTTCGCTTACCATATACCTGATTTATTTGTAGAGATCAGGCTTCAAAAAAAAGTTTGTTTACCATAGATACCTGATTAGCAGAGATCAGGTTTCGAAAAAAGTTCGCTTACCATAAATATCTGATTTATTTGTAGAGATCAGGTTTCGAAAAACAGTTTGCTTACCATAGATACCGGATTAGCAGAGATCGGACTTCGAAAAAAGGTTTGCTTACCATAAATCCTTTTTTTAGGTCACGACCAAACTTAGTTGGAAAGAAAATTAAAAAATCTAACAGGATGTGGTCACTGGACGAATAATAAAAGGCAACTCCTTTGTTTAAGGCCTCAATATTTCGTTGTATTTCATAAGCTTCATCAGGAGGTTTAAACCAAAGGTGGATGAATCGTTCAACAAATAAACTCATTACAACGTTGATTGAGACAACATTACATGTTAAAACTTTAAAGAATTTTTAAAAACGTCGTAAAACGTTGCTTAAGTCAGACATGTACACAGGAACAAGTTCGCTTACCATAAATACCTGATTTATTTGTAGTGATCAGGCTTCTAAAAAAAAGTTTGTTTACCATTGATACCTGATTAGCAGAGATCAGGTTTCGAAAAAAGTTCGCTTACCATAAATACCTGATTTATTTATAGAAATTAAGCTTCGAAAAGCATAAGAAAATGCCTAGAGTAACACTCTCAGAACACGATATAATATTTCCCGTTCAACATTCAACCAAACATTCCAGTCAGATGAATTCACCAAATGGCGCTAATGTACAGAATTCAGGCCGAAGAAGGGGGGGGGGTTACCTGACCCGGAAAAATCAATCACAGTTTTTCCGAAAAATCGATATTTTTGAACGGGAAGATCGCTGCAAGGGAGAAAAACGCACGAAACGCAATTCGAAGTAGACGGTATGAATCAGAACACGGTCCGAACCTTGAGAATTTGTCAATTAAAAAAAAAAGGTGTTTATCAATCTCAAACCGAGACCTGGACAGAAAACTCAACTTCCAAAGCCAATGAATGAGTGTTTCTCAGTACACGAACCGAGGTCGAAAAACATCAATTCATTTACAGTTTCAAGAACCAATGAATAAGTTTTTCTTAGTACACGGACCGAGGTCGAAAAGACATAGTAATTCATTTACAGTTTCAAGAACCAATTAACAAGGTTTTAACAGTACACGGACCGAGGTCGAAAAGATATCAATTCATTTACAGTTTCAAGAACCAATACAAGGTTTTCTCAGTGCACAAACCGAGGTCGAAAAGACATCAATGTTAACCCCGCACACCAACGTCCCTCTTGGACCGGTTCTCAAAGAAACTAATTGTAAGTGACGGTCAACAAGCTAACTAACAATTTCCATATACCATAAACGTTTATTCAAAAACTATCGACAAACTGACGTTTCGTGAGGAGACCACGTCTAGACGATTTTCTGCACGGAGATTGGCCGAAGACGATCAACGACCCCAGAAAAGGAAATTAATAGAAATACCGAGAAGAAGTCAAAAGGATAGCATTCTTATCTGCCAGGGGAACCCGCGTGAGCCCAACTAGAATCGGTTATAAATACACGCACTGTAGTGTTGTGCGTTTTCATTGAATATTTGTTATTATTGTCATCGTCTTCGAAAAGTCTCGCTACCAGATGGTCAATTTTGGTTATTTTAACCGTGATATTAGTTTTGTTGTAATACAATCGGTAAGTCATCAGCACACTTGGCTGTTGTCTTCTTTTATTCTCATAACTTGCCGGCACTTTCTCGGCTTCCCGATGTTTCTCGTCAAACTTGTTCTTTCGTAGGCTTTCCTGTCTGCATCCTATTAAGGACATTTATTTTCATCAAATCAAGAGGTGAAGAGTAAAATTTGAAGAAAATTACTAAGTCTTTTCATTTTTTAACGATACCGTGGCGGAATATAGTTGACATTCATTTGTTTCTCGTTCATTGCATTCCTAGCATTTCGGTTTCGAGCCAATGAACAGTTTCTCAGTACACGGACCGAGGTCGAAAAACATCAATACACATACAGTTTCAGAAACCGATTAACAAGGTTTTCATAGTACACGGACCGAGGTCGAAAAGACATCATTACATTTATAGTTTCAGGAACCAATGAACAAGGTTTCTCAGTACACGGACCGAGGTCGAAAAGGCATCATTTTATTTACAATTTCAAGAACCAATGAACAAGTTTTTCTCAATACATGGACCGAGATCGAAACTAAACCAACCCACGGCTAGACCAATGAAAGGTCCGTTTTATAACCTGTCGGACCGTAGTCAAAACGAACCACAAATTACATGGCGCTTTTAAATCAGCAGTATTAAACAGATATAATAATATAATATTATTATTATTATCATGCTTAATCGGGGTGCTTAAGTCTGAGGATTCTAGAACCTAAGACGACTTTTCTGGGCTAAAATTTACGCCTTCCCCTCGCCCCTGTGGCAGATGTTGCAGAGCCATTTAACCGATTTTCTCGTTCAGTAGTTATATGACTACAGCAGCACCAGCACCAGTGAGTATTGAGAGAGTATGTAGCACTAGCAAACACTGGCTTGTATTGATACGCGTTCTGCCTTTTATAACCTTATTTAGTGGCAGGGATTAGGTAACTCTGGCATAATTGGTCTGTTCGCTTGCTCTCACTAATGTCTCACTAATGTTAGAATTTATTACTTTTCTTTTTTTCTGGTAATCACGTCGCGTCGCCCTTGCAAACTTCTTTTCCCATGGCCCCAAAATTAATTTTCAACTAAAAATGCATCAGGACCTGCAAAATAACCCGGCTTCAAAGTAGCGGCGGCGATTTAACGAAAACATAAAACCACTACAGGATTGATTAAACAATTTTAAACAACATAAACAAGCGGGCTTTAACCTGCAATAATCCTAATGGATATCATGCGATTTTTTTAATTACTCGCTTCCGTAAACATTTTTGCATAACTGGTAATAAACAAACCTACCGTCATTACCCCGTAATGAATTGAAGTACCTTTTTACTCTTTACTAAACAATATTGTTACGTATTTCATTCCTTTTTTTAGATTTATATGAAGATTTGAAATATCACCGAAAAAAAAGACTGATAACAAGAAATCACTATCGTCGTCTTAACTTCTGTAAAGCATTAGACAGGATCAGATTCGAAATGGGGGGGGTGCAACTTAATTTATTTTTCCAAGCAAATATTGAAGTTCGCCGCTCTTCCTTCCCCCAATTCGAACTTTGTATTTACAATGTATTATATTCTGTGTGTTTTCGTTGTCATCATCGTCGTAGTCGCCCTTCACCCACCTCCCACCCTCCCTTCCCGCCCCAGTAAACCGATCAGTCTGCATTATTAAATAAAAGAACGTAATGGGGAGGCGCGGGATGCGCACCGCGTCATTTTTTATTCGTTTTGTAATATTGACAGGGCCTGACGTGCCTGCTTTAAGTAAATAATGGTCCTTGAAAATATCCCCGGGTTATATTCGCGGCGGAGGAGAAGGCCGCCGCTTTCACGTAAGCAAAAAAAAAAAGAAGAAGTGTACAGTCCGATTCATTTCGTAATGGAATTTCGGGATAATAAATTACATGTGTGGGCTGACCCATATTGAACCGCTTACCCGCAGGCCGTACGAATGGTAATTGAAAATACTTCACGGGCCCCCATTGTTTTCCGGGGAGGGAGAGGGGGCGAGTCTATCTGAATAACTACTGTCGAAGTTCGCCGTTTATGGAGCTCGTAAATTTCAAGATTTTTCATAACTTTAATGTAATTTTGATGTATAATGCTTACAGTTGTTCCGGACGTTAACTACGCGCCGCCTGAAATATGGCTTCGCGAATTGGACGTGAGGAACACCTCCGTCGTTTCAACGGAATTAAATTTTCCGCAGTTACTACTCGTAAATTTCGGCTTAACCCACCCGCTTTAGCACTGATTAGTTTTCATTGTCTGCGTTTCGTTTACCTAACACTTTAGTTAGACGCAAATGATTGTACGTTCTTATCTAAAACGATCTAGTGTCGGCTAAAACATCTAGAAGCGCGTAGGCACTTTTAGACAGGTGTGATGTGGGTGGCCTATACGATATTAATTATAATAAAACAAATCTACGTAATAAGACGTTTAGTATCTAGTTAAATTCAGCAGTTGGTATGTTAACGCACGAGTAGCTCGCAATTGATGTGAGCACATGTTGGAACAGCAAACACAAACCGCTTTTCACCGCCGCAAATTCGAAAGCTCCCCCTGATTACGGGGAAGCACACAAGTGCGTACGAGGTTGGCAAAATTAATTAGAAACCGCATAATGACCCAGGTAACGAATCGCGCATCGCGAGCTCCGCTCAAGAATGCATGGCGTGCTCCCAACCGCAAGGTGCGTCGCCTACGATGTGGGCCGCCCCCCCTCACGTAATTTACGAGGAACGAAGACGTTCACGGCTTCGAGGCGCATCCATTATGTAAACAAGTGGCCGGATAGTTGCGAGAGGCATTAATGTTGTAGTTCCAAGTTGCTAGCAGGAGATGATTAAACCTACGACCTCCAAGTATACGCTTAGGACCTGTTCCGGAAACTCTTTCGCGTTCACTATAACTTCCCAAAAAAGGTTTTACATTCATTATTTCTACACTTTTGTCGAAACAAAAAATTACACCCTCGTTTTAATCACCAATTGTTATTCTCGGGCGATCATGCGCCAGTGAAGTCAGTATTGGTGTTTCGTATTCCTTTTCTTTTTATGCTCTCTCTTTTTTAAACCTCCCAGCAGTCTAGGAATTTCTTTATGACCTTTAGCAACTTGCCGACCTTTCATTTCTACCCCAGGTGCTCCTTCTTCGCCCTTCAATCAGATATACCATGGCGACCGGAATTCTCGTAAACCAGTTTGGGAATTCCTTTGTCGTCTTTTACCTTCTTAGTCCAGAAAGCAGAGAGTCCTCGTAAACTAACCTTTCGCAGATGTATTTGCAGAAACCCCTTCTATCTAATCCTGATCAGCCTTGTGAAACGAGGGCAGCAATGAAATGGACAACGCGCGCGAATGCCTTCAAGTTTATCTAAGAAGCCTCTAGCGAGGACCTCCAAAGGAAGCTGAGACGGCTTCATCAGAAATTAGTCCAATTTTAATTTTTTTGTCATGAAGCAGCTTTTCTATAGAGAAGGACAAAACGTCAGCAATTAGAAACAATAAACAGAAAGAATTATTGATACAGAAAGCCCTGTGAGCTATATAAGAAACCTCTATTGGGAGGACCATCCAAAAGAAGTGAATAGAAATAGTGATACAGAAAGACGTAATGATACAGAAAGCCCTGGAAGCTATACAAGAAACGTCTATGGGGAGGACCACCCAAAAGAAGACCAGAACCAGAACATTTAGAAAGCTCTGGAGGCTAGGGGGAGGACCATTCAAAAGAAGACCAGAATAGTGAATAGAAATAGTGATACAGGAAGAAGTAATGATACAGAAAGTCCTGGAAACTATGTATGTGAAAATAACCTCTATAGGGAAGACATTCAAAAGAAGATCAGATAGCTGAGGCGACTTCATCAAAAATTAGTGAGTTCAACTTGATCATTTGCCCTGAAGAAGTGTTTCTACAGAGAATCAAAACGTCTGCAATTAGAAATATGTTTATAGGAAACCCTGGAAACTACATAAGAAAATGGTGAAGCTATTAGAAGCAGTGATAGAGAAAATATTAGTGATACAGAAAGCTCTGGAAGCTATGTATTAAGAAATCTCTATAAGGGAGACACCCAAAAGAAGACCAGGCGACTTCATCAAAAACTAATTTGCTCTTTTGTCCCGAAGAAGTGTTTTTATAGAGAAGATCAAAACGTCTACAATTAGAAATAGGGTTACAGAAAGCCCTGGAAGCTATAATAAGAAATCTCTATGTGGAAGTCCATCCAAAAGAAGACCATAATAGTGAATAGAAATAGTGATACAGAAAGAAGTAAACATACAGAAAGCCCTGGAAGCTATGTATGTAAAAAACCTCTAAGGGGAGGACATCCAAACAAAAATCAGATAGCTGAGGAGTCTTCATCAAAAAGTAGTAATTTCAATTTGATCTTTTATCGTGAAGATAGGTTTACTGAAAGCCCTGAAAGCTATATAAGAAAGGTCTATAGCGAGGACGTTCCAAAAAAAAGAATCAGTGATACAGAAAGCTCTGGAAGCTATGTAAATAAGAAACCTCTATAACGGGGACATCCAAAAGAAGACCAGGCGACTTCATCAAATATTAGTTAGTTCAATTTACTCTTTTGTCCTGAAGAAGTGTTTCTATGGAGAAGAACAAACCGTCATCAATTAGAAATAGTGATACAGAAAGCATTAATGGTACAGAAAGCCCTGGAAGCTATATAAAAAAACCTCTATAGGGAGGATCATCCAAAAGAAGACCAGAATAGTGATGAAGAAAAAGTAATGACACGGAAAGCTATGTATGACTTCATCAAAAATTAGTAAGTTCAATTAGCTCTTTTATCCTGAAGAAGTGTTTCCATAGAGAAGGATAAAACGTCAACAATTAGAAATAAAATTACAGAAAGCCCTGGAAGCTATGTAAGAGAGCTCTGTGGTGAAGACCTTCCAAAAGAAGACCAAAACATCAGAAATCATAAATAGTGATACAGAAAGAATTAAAGCCCTGGAAGTTATAATAAGAAACCTCTTTGGGGAGAACCAACCATAGGAAGGACCGGAATAGTGAATAGAAATAGTGATACAGAAAGGAGTACTAATACAGGAAGCCCTGGAAGCTTGTATGTATGTAAGAAACCTCTATGGGGAGGACATTCAAAGGAAGATCGCTTAGCTGAGGCGACTTCATCAAATCAGTGATTTCAATTTGATCGTTTGACCTGAAGAAGTGTTTCTATAGGGAAGGACAAAACGTCTACAATTAGAGACAGGGTTACAGAAAGCCGTCTATAGAGAGGACCATCCAAAAGAAAACCAGAACGTCGAAACATATAGAAAGCCCTGGAAGCTGTGTATGTAAAAAAAACCTCTATGGGGAGGACATCTAAAGGAAGACTAGACAGCTAAGACAACTGTTTTGTCCTGAAGAAATTCTTCTATAAAGAAGGACGAGACCTCTGCAATTAGAAGAATTGGTGATACAGAAAGTCCTGGAGGCTCTCCAAGAAACCTCCATGGAAAGGACAACTAAAAGAAGACCAGATAGCTGAAATGACTTCGTTTAGTGAGTTTGATTTGCTCTGTTATCCTCGAGGATTTCTTCTTAGGGCCAGTTTTACAATGCTTATATACTTAGTATACGCTATTCTTGGTATAACCATAGTTATACACTGGATATAAACAATTTTACAATGGTTGGATAAATGCAAAATAATAATATTTTATACATATCTATCATTAAGTTAAAGAGACGTAAAAATCTAATTGGAAACATTGTTAAGGATGATCTGCGCCAATTAAATATTCGAAAGGTGGTTTTCTTATTGTTGTTTTTATTGTAAGAAACCGGCATTTTGCAGCATCGCGGAGTTAGCAGCTGCATATTGCAGGCGATTCAAGGAAAGCGTCGATGAGTCATTAGGCAAGCCATCCAACATGCAAGGTTTTCCGCATTCAGAAGTTCCGATTTGAACTATTGTAGGGTCCCTGGCCACATTCATTATTTTAAATTTTATGTAAGAAACCAGCATTTTGCAAATAAGAGTATCGCGTAAATTAAACTTGGATAGCAAGTCGTCTACGCGCTCTCGGAAAATTCGCTCACCTACAAATAGTGGAAAGCGACTTGCTTTGCCATCATGAGACACAACTGACCTTTGCAACGAAAATGCATTCGGAGCTAGCAGCTGCATATTGCATTATCAAAGAGTCGCCGAGGTGACTCATAGGGAAAGCCGGTGTTATGTAAAAAGATTTATTTATTTTAAATCAAAGAGAGCAGACGATTCAAGGAGAACCTCGATGAGTCATCCCACAGGCAAGGTTTTTAGCAATCGGAAGTTCCGATTTGAACCACCTTGATTATTTTAAATTTTATGCATTTGCATTATCATAACAATTAAATATCAACTCAAATATACAGGGTGACTGGTAAGTAGACGTATTCCTTTGAGGGCGTGTTAGGAGAGCTCTTTGCAATTGATTTGACCATACAAAATGTAATTGTGTCTGAGATAATTCATTTTTGTTTTTCTTAGAATTACGCTCCCTAAGACCATTTATCTAGAATTATTCAGCGAGTATACAAGTTTTTCTTAATATTTACGTTTTCCTGGTTAGACTAAATAATAGTACATATTACGCAACAAACATTAAGTTAAAAACTTTAATAAGTTTGAAATTCTCTGTTTATTATATCGACTCGCACACTCACGGATGGATCAAATTCGTGCTCACTTCTGCTTTTGTCACGAGGCTACGAGAATAATCGCGACGTTTACGGGAATGTACGCAACACGCCATTCCAGTCTGCTCTACATTCTAAATTTTGAACAAAGCAGTTTTATTTATTGCTAATGGACTAATAAATAAATAAGTCTGTCCAATCAAGGCATAAGGAACGCATAATATAAATAAACTAACTGTTGAAACGGTCCCGGATTTGATATTTAAAAACAAATCTGGGTCTTTCGTTTGTTTAAATTGTAAATACCAAAGAAAAGAAATTTTACGAGGCGGAGAACGCCACCGTGAAGGGACGGTTTCCAAAGTACGGCCTTTTCGAATACACAGTTTTCAAAACTGCACTTGTTGCGGACGTCATAAATCAGGGCCGCTTTCAAATTTTGTCGTTGTACGCTTTAAAATCTTTGTCACGCAAGTACTCATATTACATCGCCAGTAGAAAGGAATTTGTTTTGTTTGCAAATTATTAAATGAAAGGACGGGGAATAATAAATATGTCAATCGACACATGTATAGCGTCGAGTTATTTTGAAAAATTTGGAAAGTTTCAAACATGTGCAAGACCACCGGGGAGTCAAGTATCTGTCAGGCTAATTAAATTTAACGCATTTTTATTGATACGTATTTAGTTCCTTTAATCTCTCAATTTTATTCACCGTCTAACCAGAATTAGAATCCAGTTACGACAATCCAGGGTCAAGTTTAATTAGACGATCACGAACAGGTAGCCTGTAGTATTGTGAAGTAATATTGCTTAGCGCCAGCTAGCTGTAAAACGCAACGGTAGCAGGTAGCCCGGTGGACAGTATAGACGTTTAGGAATTGCATGGTATTGACAATAACATTGTCGACCTTGTCCAGAAGTGTACTTTTCATATTGTAACAAGGAAGTGAGAAGGCTCTGCCAACGCAAGACCTCCGATATCACAGCTGCATGAAGCAGTCCACCAATGCTTCCAGGAAAAATATAGACAAATACGCAAGGCGATTTAACGTCGCTGAACAAGCACGATTCGTTTATTAGAACGATTTCCCAATGACTCGTACGTCACGACAGGATTACATCAAAGCTTTCCTAGGAACACCTTCCTGAGAGGGAACCCTGAAAATACCGGGGAAATCCATTTTATAAAACATTAAAGTGTCACTATAGTAAGAGCAAAGTTTCCTCCTCATATAGCGTAGTGTGAACCATTTAAGTTTGTTACTTATTATTACTTATTTTTACTTGCAATAAATTCACTATTTATTCAAGCTACGTCCCTCATTTCTGTTATGTAAATAACTACGTTACAACATACATAATTATTGGATTTGTTTGGATTTTAATTTTTGTCTTTTATTTTGATTATTTCTTTCTTCAGCCAACAAAAAAAAAAACGGTTAAAATTCGTTACGAACTCGATCTTCTTTTTCACAAACGAACGAAAACTGTCAGTCGATCAACTTTTGTTTCCTTGGTTTACTTTTTCAGGAAAGAACGACAATCATATTTTTTCGTTTCTTTATAAACTATCGATAGTCTTTTATTTTCTGATTTTTTTTTATGATGGAAGAAAACATGTAAAAAACGATCGATATTCATTTGTTTTCCTTTAAGAAGACGACGGTATGAACAAAATGCGTTTCTGTATCGTCCCCACCTTTGAGACACGAAAGCCTCGATTGATTTGTGAAATCGATCGTCTTTTGTTTTTTGTTGAAGAAGGGAAAATGAGTCGTCCGAATTCGTTAGTTTTTCTTAAAAAAAGGAAAATTATAACAATTTTCCTTTTTTCTTAATCTTTGATATGGGAACGTTTCGATTGTTTTTTTTTTTTTTTAGAATCGATTGTCTCTTGTTTTCTTGGTGAAGAAAGAAAACATAAAGGAAGAGAAGTTTGATATACGTTAAAAAATATTGTGAGCAAAGTTCATCTTTTTTATTTATTTTTTTTTATTTCTGCCTTGATAAGGGATAGAATCTTTCGTGTAATCGATCGTCTTTTGTATTTTTTTTGTTTCGTTTAAAAAACAACAATGCGAATGGATTTATCTTAGTTGCCGATCGCCTTTACTTTTTTTTTATTAAGGGACAGTTTCGATTTTTTTTTTTGTAGAATCGATCGTTTTTTATTTTCTGCATTTTGATGAAGAATGAAAACATCTGAAAGACGGTTGACGTTCGTTTGTAGTTTCCTTTAAGAAAATAATACGAACAAAACGACGTTTTGGATCGACCCCGTCTTTGCTAAAGACTCGATTTTGTTTTCCTTTTTGGAAGATCGATAGTCTTTTGTTTTCGTTGAAGAAAGAAAACGAGCGTGAACCATTCGGCGTTCGTTTATTTTTCTTTAAAAAAAAATAATGTCTTAATACCGTTCGCCTTTCGCTTTTGTTTTTCTTCTTTGACAAGGAAACAATTCGAATTTCCTTTTTTTTTTTGGTGGAATCGATCATCTTTTGTTTTGTGTCTTGATGAAGAAAGAGAGAGACGACCGATGTTCGTTTGTTTTCCATTGAAAAGCGGTACGAACGAAAACTATTGGTCGATCAACTTTTGTTTCCTTGGTTTACTTTTTCGGGAAAGAACGAAAATTTCATGTTTTTTTTTTTTTCGTAAAATGTCGGTCGTCTTTTGTTTTCTGTTTTTCTTTTAATATGGAAGAAGACATGTAAGAGACGATCCAAGTTCATTTGTTTTCCTTTAAGAAGACAACAGCACGAACAAAATGCGTTCTGTCTCGTGCCCACCTTTGACAAACGAATGACTCGATTGGTTTGTGAAATCGATCGTCTTTTGTTTTTTGTTGAAAAAGGGAAAACATGAGTCGTTCGAGTTCGTTTGTTTTTATTGAAAAAAGGAAAATTATAACAAATTCAGCCTTTATCGAGGCGGAAATAAGAAAAAATAAATAACAAAGATGGACTTTGCTAACAATATTTTCTAACGAACATCAAACGTCTCTTCCTTTATGTTTTCTTTCTTCACCAAGAAAACAAGAGACAATCGATTCTACAAAAAAAAAACAATCGAAACGTTCCCATATCAAAGAAGAAGAAGAAAAAAGGAAAATTATAACTTCTTTGATGTGGAAACGTTTGCTTTTTTTTGTAGAATCGATTGTCTCTTGTTTTCTTGGTGAAAAAAAAAACATAAAGGAAGAGACGTTTGATATTCATTAAAAAATATTGTGAGCAAAGTTCGTCTTCTTTATTTATTTTTTTTTATTTTCGCCTTGATAAAGGTTAGGTTTCCTTTGCGCAAATTTTAAATTATTTCCAACTGTACAGGTTGGTTCAAAAACTGGTTACAGACCTGACCTTTGGTGGTACTTTTGACAAAACGAGGTTTTAGGCTCAATTTCCCAGGTCCCTCAGTGGCTGGTAGAAGAAGTTTTACCATTTTTTTTGCAATAAAGCATTAATTAAACTTAACGTCCCGCATTTTTATTGATACGTATTTAGTTCCTTTAATCTCTCAAATTTATTCACCGTCTCACCAGAATTAGAATCCAGTTACGACAACGCAGGGTCAAGTTTAATTAGACGATCACGAACAATAGGCATTAAAAGGGTTAAGTACGAGAATTTTCGAAAAGGGTCGAACGGTAGCTTGTAGGTCAGTAAGGTATATTGCTTAGCGCCAGCTGTAAAACATAACCGTAGGGGTATTTTCACCTAGAGTCTAGACTAGTCCTGCTAGTGCATGTTATTTGAGGTCATAAACATTGTCGACCTTTTTGAAATTTCTCCGAAGTAAAGCGCGTTTATTTTTTCGTTTTTTCAAGTAAAATGGTTACTTAAAATTCACAAGCTATTCAATAAGAGATGACATTAGAAAAAATGTAGATATATAAATTTGTTATCGATAGCCTAGCAGCTAATTAAATTATAAATTTCCAATTTTATAGTTGTGTGATCGTGCACAGCACTCGGAGTGCGAAGACGTGAATTCTAGTGAAGCAATGTCATAGTGTGTGATCAAATTCCGAAAATCCGTCTGATTCTCCACATCTAGTACCATGGTTTGGAGAGAAGTACAAATGCTATTTATTGTAATAAAATTAATTTGAACTTGATTTTGAACCTTGTACTCACATGCGCTCGAAACTCTCTCCTATGTGCGTTTGTTCAATAATTTTTTTATTACTCATCTATTCAGAACCCCAACGAGAAATTATAATTCGTAATTAAATTTATGTTTGGAGAAAAGCGAACACTTAATTCTTCCGAGAGAACTTTATCGACGGGGATGTAATTTATTTCCATCAGATATCCAATAAAAGCCGAGAGAAATTTCGAAAATTGCTTGTAACGCCCGCCGTGTATCATATATAAAAGAAGACGTTAGGCCGGAATTTATATCAAGCTGAGTGCACTATAATCCTTTTTATGTCGATATTAAGCTACCTTTTGGTGTAGTAATCTTGGACAGGAAAGCTTTAGCCCTCCTGGCGGGTTCGCCGGTAAACCTCATTAAGGGGGATGTAATATTGAAGTGGTCGCGCCCGCACAACACACGAATTATTCACCAGGCCTTGCAAGACGCGCCCCGGCAGGATTTGCCCTCGCAAATCTGTCCCGGTTCGATGCGAGGATGTGTCATAAATATTACCCACCTGAAAAGTGTCGGTCGGTCGCGAAACGCCTGATTTATTATAAATTCGCACGAGGGCCGTAGAAATCACCAAAGCAAATGAAACGTTTCGTTCCGTCGAGCGAAAAATATTTTATGACGTACGTATCTCGAAAAGCCATAACTGAATGAAGGTGTTAAGATTAATAGTAGCCGAGAAATTAATTCCATCGATTCTTATTCTATAAAATAATTAAAACTTTGAGAAATGATCTCTTACCTAAACCCAAGGCGTGATATTATTAAAATTTCACCCCTTCGTAATTTTTTGCCTGGCGAAAGCTCAGGCACGTTCGACAATACCAGCCACCGTCTTATCTGTAATGACTTCTCTGCCTTACGGACTATCTCCTAATTAAATCTATGGGCCCCGGATAATTGTTTTATTCCGCTTATCCCACCTGGTTTATTGTTTGCTCCCCTGATCGCTATCGCGAAAACGTTATTAGCACGTTTAGTGGCGGGCGGGAACGCTCCCAATATTGCGGTGCGTATTCTGATGGCGCCCACAGAGCCCAAAATTAAACGAGTTTCATACATACAGAGTGACTGCCAATTGTTCCAATATTTCGGAAGAAACGTTGAAAAAATCATTGCGTACGAAATACGATGCCACGTTCTATAAATGCGGCAGTACAATAGGACTATAAAGCTTCTTTTATCAATTACTCGCTTGCACACGATGCTACCTTGACACACATCTCGATTCGTTTTATTATACGTTTAACAGCTGGGAGTGGAAGTCTGGGTTGTTTCTTTTACGTGACGTAACTATTAGTAATTTCTAAAATATCCGAAATTGCGTATGAAACAAGGGTAAACAATCTGCAAATAATTGTTGCGGATTAGTTACTAGAGCGGAATGTACCAGCTGCTTCGTTCACAAAATAGTCTAGTGATTTCCCAAAACGTCCAAGGACACACGATGTGCGCCGTGTATAGTTCGTTCTCTGTTTAATGGGAACGTTACTTCTAATTCATTCCGAGCATACTAATTTCGATAGTCTTCTGCCCCAAGGGTGGTATAGTTGTATTTCATCAAAAGCCGCCCTACCTTCTTCTATCAATAACAAATATATTGCGAATTACTTTTGTGTAGTTTTCTTTTCTTTTCTATTCTCTCAACCAAGTCTCTTAATTGCTTTTCCTGAGCTGCTATTCCAGGAATCTTTCGATTCACCTCTCCTTCGTTTATATAACCAAATCTTCGTCTTCTGATTTCATCATTTCCTTTTTTTCTTCCGACACCCACCAGTCTTCTTAAGATTTCTCTCATTTTTGTCGCCTGGTTTATTCAGATAAACCTTTTCCTTAAAGAATAAAATGCTTTCCCCATGTTTTTCACCTTGTTGGCTACTTACACGTAGTGATTTGTTGCAGGGTTGTATTTTCGATTGCTCATTTCTTTCATTTTCTCTTAATATTTAATCCTATTAGTTTTAGCTCTTGATTCAACGAGTTTTGGAATGCTATTTCTGTGAAAGTAAAAGTAACAAGGTGGTCTGCGTAAGACGTCGCCCATATTGGCCGAGAAACTTCTTAATTACTTTAAGTTTCTGGGGAGTACTGTTTATCGTGTTGTTGTACTTGATATTGTGACGAATTAAGGCGATAAATTAGTCATACACTCGCCTAGGCGTAGTATCTGGACCCTTTAGAGATAATTCCACCGCCGAAATACTCTAGGGGAGAAGCTGCTGGAAAGCCTCCCCGGTTTAAATACACGCGCACGCGGAATTGAAGGGCAGACTTCTTTAGTTCGACGTAGAGTTTAGTTACTGTTCAATCGCTCGGCTTGTGAAAATAAATTATTCATAGTCTGTTCTAAATAAAATCATTTTGTTAATAAATTAGTTATTAGTCCCATCGAGTATTTTATTTAAAAATAAATCAAAACGAACCCTAAATTCACTACAATACATGGTCAGTCTATCGGATAATAAGACTATAAAGTCTTTTTTATTGTCTACTCGCTTCAATACAATGCGACCTTGACGCACATCTTAACTCGTTTAACAACTGAGGACGGAAGTCCAAGTTGTTTTCTCACGCGACGTAATTATTAATAATTCCTAAAATAACTTGAACTGCGTAGAATTAAGTGTAACAAATTCGCAAATAATTGTTGCGGATTAGTTACTAGAGCGGAATGTACCAGCTGCTTCATTTACAAAAAAATCTAGTAATTTTAGGGATCAATGCACTACCCGTAACGTCCAAAGGCACAGGATGTGCGCTATATGTACTTTGTTCTCTGTTTATGCATGTTAGACAAAGCTAACACTCGTCGAGTATGTACAGCTCCCCCTGATTTCACTTGCATCAGCTGTTGCTGTCGGAGCAATACAATTTTTGATCAAATCACGTACGTGAATACGTACCTCAGATTACAAGAATATGTAATTTGCTGCGGGTTGTTTGGAAAATGTGAAATGATTTATTAGACCTTAGATTAATCGCCGACAAGTTTCTTTGTTTATTAGGCTATAAAAACCTATATAATGTACAGCTGCTTTAAACATCGATGGTGATATGCGTAGTTTTTAATCTAATCGCGTACGTGAACGAATGAACAGATTACGGCGTCATATTTAAAAAAAAATCTATGGAACAGTCTAAGTTGTTTCTTTTACGCGACGTAATTATTAATAATTTCTAGAATAAGTAGAATTACGTATGAATTAAGTGTAACAAATTCGTTACTAGAGCGGAATGAACCAGCTGCTTTATTCGCAAAAAAAATGTAATGATTCCCGGGATCAATGCACGGCCCGTAACGTCCAAGGGCACAGAATCTGCGCTGTGTCTAGTTTGTTCTCTGTTCATGCATGTAAGACAAAGCTAACGCTCGGCGAGTATATCCAGCTCCCTGCAATTCCGCTTGCATCAGCTGTCGCCGTCAGAGACAATACAATTTTTGATCAAATCACGTACGTGAATGCGTGTCACATTTTACAAGAATATGTAAGTTGCTTGGATTGTTTGGAAATTGTGAAACGATATATTAGACATGAGATTAATCGCTGACAAGTCTCTTTCTTAGTTTATTGGGCTATATAAATCTTACATAATGTATAGCTGTTTTAAACATTGATGGTCATATGCGTAGTTTTTTAATCTAATCGCGTAAGTGAATGAATAAACAGATTACGTAATCACAATTCTATTCTAAGTTGTTTCTTTTAAGCGACGTAATTATTAATAATTTCTAAAATAACTGGAATTAAATGTAACAAATTCACAAATAATTGTTGTGAATTAGTTACTAGAGCGGAAAGTATCAGCTGCTTCATTCTCAAAAATGTCAAGTGATTTCCGGGATGAATGCACGATCAGTAATGTCCAAGGGCACTGGATGTGCGCTGTATATATTTGACCAAGCTAACGCTCGACGGGTATGTTCTGCTCTCCACAATTTCAATTGGATCAGCTGTCGCCGTTGGAGACAATACAATTTTTATCAAACCACCTACATGAATGCGTGTCTCAGATTACAAGAATATGTAAGTTGATGGGGTTGTTTGAAAAATGTGAAACGATTTATTAGACCTGAGATTACTCGCCGACAAGTTTCTTCGTTTATTAGGCTATAAAAACCTTATATAATATACGTAGTTTTTAATCTAATCGCGTACGTGAATGAATGAACAGATTACGGGGTCATATTTAAAAAAATTGTATGGAACAGTTTAAGTTGTTTCTTTTACGCGACGTAATTATTAATCTTTTCTAAAATAACTTAAATTACGTATGAGTTGAGTGCAAGAAATTCGCAAATAATTGTTACGGATTAGTTACTAAAGCGGAATGTACCAGCTGCTTCATTCACAAAAAAATATAGTGATTTCCGAGATCAGACTTCCTTTAACTTTACGAGCTCTGGATTCTTTCGGAACTTAAAAAAAAAACAAGTTAAGCAGTACCTTGAAGACCACGTCTTCTATTCGATTAACGAATTTATTGAAAACACAAATTCTCAATAACACTTATTTAGGCAGTCTCTTCTTAATTATAGTGTAATATGTATATAGGACGTGCCATTCTTCTATTAATGTATTCTATATTTAGCGATAATTGTGGAACAAATTCCTATGGAATATAAAAATATTTCTGTTATTTATTGTTGACCTTTACAGGTCTCTTAAGGAATAAAGTATTATTATTATTATCAATGCACGGCCCGTAACGTCCAAGGGCACAGGATGTGTGCTTGTATAGTTTGTTCTCTGTTTATGCGTCTCAGACAAAGTTAACGTTCGGCGAGTATGTCCAGATATCACTTGCATCGCTGTCGCCATCGAAGACATTAGATTTTTTGATCAAATCACGTACGTGAACATGAATGCGTGCCTCAGATTACGAGAATATGTAAGTTGCTGGGGTTAATTCTCTTTTGTTTTTTTGTTCATCTTTTTTTTTTTCGTTTTCTTTGTTTCATTTTCTTTTTTATATCTGTCAGGACTTGATCACAAAAAAAAACGCCGGTGATTTTCTTGCGATCGTCTAACTCCATATCGAGTCTCTTTCGTTTTTTATTTTCAAACTATTCGCCAATTATTATTTTTGTTTACCTTTCGCTACGTAACGCGTTTGTTGATTACTTTAATTTGCTTCAAAATAATTCTATACAAAAATCAAAAGAAGAGAAAAACGAACCAAACAAGGAAAGTCGACGCCTCTCCGCCAGTTACAAGAAATTAAATAAAGCGATTCAAAAAAAACAAAACAAAAGAAGACCGACGATTCTCCGCCGGAGTTCAGGAAAATTTGAAAAAAAAAACAACGAAAGTAGGTATAAAGAATAGAGTGATTCAAAAAGAAAGGAAGATTAACGACGGTCCGGCACAGTGCAAGAATATTAAAAAAGACAACGAAAGTCAGAAGAATTAAGTAATTCAAAAACAAAGAAAATCGACTACTCGATGGAGTACAAGAAAATTTTAAAAAAAAAACAACGGAAAGTAATAGAAGAAACCCACGAAAGGCCAGAAAATAATTCACTTATTAAAATTTTATAAAAAGAACTGTAAGCACACATTTATACAGTGTGATTAACAAAGATTAATTAAAAGTCACATGATCGCGCTTATGTAATTGTAATTAAGAGCGAATGTATGTACATACGTAGATGAATGAGGAACCATCATATTCATTTACACTCGGTTTAATGTCTTTCAGATGAATTCCAACCCGTCAGAAACTCCGCGAAGAACAAATACATTTCCTCACGCAATTTAAAGTTTCATCCCCTAACTATTTTAAATAAGTTCAGATTGAAGCCCTGCCTACAACCCTCCTACGCAGTTGTGTCAATTCGCAAGTCTTAACTCTTACAGGGTATTTTTACAAGGGGCGATTTAATCGTTAATCAGTCGAATCGAGAACCTAATTGATACTCGATTTGAACCGAATAAATTTCATTCTTCAGAGATTCGAATGATATCAGACCGATTTGAAAAAAAAATCAACTCTCAGGGGTGGAAGTAAGGAGGCGGGCGGAATCCTTCTTCGTGGTGGTTGTTAATTGAGGCTCGATTTTATACTATCGCCGGACGATCTATAAATGTTTTTCTTTTCTCGTTCTTTGGCGTGAAGTCATCGATTATCGGCGTGAGGGCGATTAGAGAATTGGAATTGAGATTGAGAGCCGCCCCTAGGTTTCCGTTATTGCAGTTATGGTGCATTCAGTTATTTCAAGGAATTCTTTGTTAAATGAGGATCTTATACAGGGTATCTCGTAAAGAATGGGCCATAATGTAAGGACTAATGCATATAGAGTCCTCGAACGCGAATGAAAATTGTACTGTGACGTTCTCAGGTCATCGTCTTCGTGCTAATAAATTAATAAATGTTCGGATGAGTTTAAACGTTTGAGGCAGGTCATTACAGCGGCGTTCCCTCTATTAAATAAGTTTCGTGGTTAATTTTTATAGTTTTATTGCTCTGGATGGTAAATAATAATAATAATAATAATAATAATAATAATAGTTTATTTGCCCAACAGATAAAAAATCCAATTACAGAGCAAACTTAAAATGTACAATACGTACGTAAAAAAAAATAAATAGCATCCAAAATACATCCAAAATACAAAATTAAACAAAAAAAGAAAACAATTAAAGAAATTAAATTTACTTTTGAGAATTATAAAATATATCAGGATAAATCTTCTCAGCTGCAGAACACATATACGAGATTGGCGCCTTGCATAACATGTTCGTCCTTGGTGTTGGACCCGAAAAAGTTAAAGCTGCTCTACTTGCAATACGTGGAACGTGGAAGTTAACACTTGCAAGCAATTGAGAGCAGTCAATGCGTCCCTCAACCAATTTCCACAAAAAACGCTCAGCATGAACATCTCTGCGCCGTTCAAATGACTGCATATTATGTCTACGAAGCAAAAACTCATTAGGAATATCCCTTGCTGGGTAAATGCCATCACATCTAAACGAGAGGTATTTTAGAAATCTTCGTAGAATGTTTTCAATCCGTAGTCGACCAGTAGCGTAGTAAGGAGCCCAGGTCATTGAAGCATATTCAAGCTTACTAGCAACGAACGCAAAGAATAGGATTTTTAGCAAAGAAGAATCATTAAAAGGCCTAACAGATCTAATCAAGAAGCCCAAAGTTCTGGATGCAGATAGTGCAATAGCTTCAATGTGATATGAAAAACTTAATCGGGAATCAAATAAAACACCGAGGTCTTTGAAAGTGTTAGTTTTAGTTAAAGGCTGACCATCTATTTCATAAACTGAGTCAATACCGTGCATTTTTCTGCTAAAAGTAAGTGTGTAGCATTTATTAATATTCAATTTCAGTTTATTATCAACACACCACCGAATAAGTATATCTATGTTAGATTGAAGTTTCAACACATCCAGACAGCTGGAAACAGATGAGTAGATTTTTAAATCATCAGCATACGCCAGAACATGACAGGAGAAGGAAGACAAGAGATCATCAATGAATATTAGAAAAAGAAGAGGGCCCAAATTAGACCCTTGAGGCACACCAGAGGTTGACACAAAATCGTAAGATTGAAAGCCATTGAAACAAACACAATTAATTCTATTAGTAAGGTAAGACCTAATAAGTAGCAAAAAGTTTAAATTAAACCCAAAAGAACTTAATTTATCCAATAATATACCGTGATCAATTCGGTCAAATGCACTAGAAAAATCTGTATAAACAACGTCGACTTGTTTTTGCCTATCAAGTTCTTCACTGATAAATTGCGTGATCGTAGCCAAGTTGGTGACTGTCGACCTTCCAGGCAAGAAACCGTGTTGGTTAGGTGAAATATACGGACAAACACAGGAATAAACATATAAGTAAATAACGCTTTCATAGACCTTAGCAAAATTAGATAATATAGATATAGGTCTATAGTTACAAAGCTCACAAGTGTCTCCCTTCTTAAAAACTGGAGTAATACGTGCATATTTCCACTTGTCAGGGAAAACAGACGTTTTGATAGATAAATTAATAATACCAGCCAAAGGCTTTGAAAAAATGTATCTACAATCCCTAATTATAAAGTTAGGAACCATATCATGACCAGCAGTGACGTTTTGAGGAAATTTCGACATTATTTTTATTAGTTCTTCTTCACCAACAGGGTTCAGAATTGAGCAAAGCCGATTTGAGTAAATATCATGCACTGGAGAGGAAGATTTAGTAAGAAATGATCTTGAGAAGAGTTCCGCGAAAGCATCCACAATAGACTGCGGAGTGTTAAAAGCAGCTCCATTATCATGAAGCTTACTGGGTATTCTTGTGGTACCCTTTTTGTCATGCAAATATTTAAACAATTGCCTTGGATTGGATTTGATTGAATTTTCAATACTTGTAGTATAGGATCTATAGGCAGCAGATATTTTAGTTTTACAAACAGATCTAAGTCTCCGAAACTCAACAAGGAAAACATGCTTTCTAGTAGATTTCCATCGGCGCCTGTAATAGTCTTTCAGTTTTAAAGTAGAAATAATATCAGGGGTAAACCAAGATGGATTTCCATGTTTAGAACCAGAGGATGAAAAAGTCGGTATGGATCGATTGAAAATATCATATAACCTTGAATAGAATATATCCACAGCAACATTTACTTCTGAGCATGTATCAACAAATGTCCAATCAGTATTTGAAAGATCCTGATAAAGTTGAATATAATTTGCTTTACGAAAATTATATCTACGATTTTTCGCTGATGGAAAAGCCTTCGATTTGGAATTTACAAAAAAATCAGCTGTAATTGTTAAAGGAGGATGATATGGGTCAACAGGAACGAATGGATGCTCATCCAGATCCACAGATATAGAAAAAGTAGAACTGGCCAAAACTAAGTCCAAAAGTCTACCATCAGTGTTAGTTACTTTATTATATTGTTTAAGATCAAGAATATTGCATGCTACTAGAAACGAATTTGTTTTGGAACAACCCACATGATTACTGTGAAGTAGAGGAAGGTTGAAATCACCCACAAACAGAACCGGTTTATCAATCAGATACTCTTCTAAGCATTCTAAGAATACTTCAAACTCATGTGCTGACACATTTGGAGGAATGTATACAGCAGCAATAAAAAATTTTACTGAAAATATTAAACATTCACATAAAAGAAGATCAATTAATGGAGTAATGCTTGACATATTTCTTGTATCTAAAAGATGATACTCTATATTCCCAGTGAAGGCAATAAGAACACCGTCACCAACTGTGCGTCCAGTAGCTGCAAAATTTCTATCAGATCGAACGATATCATAACTGGAGGGAAAAAGTTCAACGCTTGAAATAGAATCATTGAGCCATGTTTCAGTTATGATAACAACATCATGTGAGAGTTCACAGGCACTGGTGTAAAAAGAGTGTGTTTTAGTGCAAAGACCACGAGCATTCTGATAGTAAATACTAAGGGTGGAATTAATTTTACTGTTGGGCGCCGCTAGTTTAAAGAAACGACATGTGGAATTCCGTTAATATATTTTAATTTGAGTTGTGATTCGCCACTTAGCAACCTTTCATTTAGCTCAGTTTTAGCATTTTTATATAGTTCGATTTGCATGGGAGTCTTATCATTTGCTATGAAAATATTTGTAAAGTTAGGGTTGGCTTTCAGACATTTGGCGTTGCGTAAAGCACAGACAACAGAGGCATACGAACCTAAGTTGACTTTAATTGGACGACAACGATTTTTTTTCGATGGATCAAATTTACCTAATCTAACAGGTTTTATATCAGGTACATCAACTTGCACTATTTCAAGTAAATCGCACACTACAGGAACGTCAAGATCACGTTGTTCCTTGTTTGAATTGCAATTAGATTCCTTACAGCCGAATATAACAATATTACCCTTACGATTCTCTCGATCCGCAATTTCTTGAATAATTTTTTCAGTATCTAGCAAGGTTGTAGTAGGAGGAGCAACAGGCAAGTTCACGTTAGCTTTTAGAACTTTGATCTCGTCCTGCAGGACAATAATAGCTGCTTTTAAAGCATTAAAATCATTACCAATTAGAACAAAATTTTTACAAGTCCAAGATAATCCCGACTTAGAATGAATTTTTCGAGCTTCGCCCGTGGATAACCCCGCACAATCAATTTTGTAAGATTTGCTGCAAATAGAGCATTTAACAATTTTGTGCAGCTCAGCTGCTTGATTGCAACAAGAACACTTTTCCATCTCCAATACGAGAAAGAGCAGAAACAGTAAAAAAAAAAAATTGAAAATAATGCAAAATAGATACCGATCTCAGCGATCTTTAAATACACAAGTTTTAAAAAGACCGTCAAAGAAATGTTCACCGCAAAAAGTAGAATAGGTGTGCCTGTTAACGAGCTATGCAAACTTACCACTCAAATATAGCGACTCTCGGGAATAAAATAAAAAAGAAAGTTACACCAACAGATAGAGGGAATTAACCACTTTAAAATGATATAAGTTGTAACAAAAGAAGATAAACTGTAAGCACAGAAAATCGAGTTAGATGCAGCACAAAATGTACGTACATATTATATTGAGCGTTGCCAACTCTTGACTCCATAAATAACATAAATGACACAATAAAACGTCATATCATAAAACTTACGATTGCGACGAACTCCATATGCATAGGCGTAACGTGCTTCTTGGATTTGCATTAGGTAGTAAGGAATTATCAATTCTGCTACATACATAGAGACTGTCTCATTAAAACTTGAAATACAGCTTCTCCCATTCACAATCAGTTAATTATGAATTAGTTTTTTTTGTTCGTCAAAATCAGTATCAGTATTATCTAAGCCAATGAAATTATTAATGCCCGTCGATAAACTAGTTTATGGACTCTCAGCATTATCTATACTCGTATATTAGTTGGGGCCCGCAATTTACACGTATAAACAATAATTTTCTGGAACACGTCGCAATAAAACGAACGGCTCGAATAATTATGAGAATAGCCATTAAACAAGTGCCTGGCAAAATAGATTCGGTCGGAGCGCGATTAAAATGACGAGCGCACGGGGGACGCCCCGGTCCCCGTCGATAATCAAAAGCGTCGCATAAAACAGATCGAATGGACAGTTTTATTGTCCAACAGCTTCGGAGAGTATAAATCTATGATACAGATGCGGGGGTGGACAAGGGGCGGCTCATAATTCTCGCCTGACGTTAAGCCGCACAAAGACGAGGGGGCACTTTATGAAACGCACATACAGCCGTCGCGGCGCCCGCGCTTTCAACGTCCATCTACTCTGTCGGAGAAACCCATCGTTATTTTGCAGTTTGTTTAATTTAATTTAATTTCGTTCGCCGGAGGGGCGTACGTGTGTTTCGGCGCTCTTATCCGCCCGAAGCGTAACAAATGTGTTTTGCAAATTAAATGCTCGTCTGTGCAGAGTGTAACGCATTTGTTACGATTCTTATGGCAACACGTGACAGTTTTCATATAAATTTCAACATTTGTTACGTTTCAATATCAGGCGCACATATTTTTCGGGCTTCTTTTGTTTCTTAAACGTTTTTTACCGAAGCTGCGAGGAAAAAACTGTCACGTATTGCGAAATTTCTGACGGCCGAGGATAAGGGAATAAAAACCGTATCGATATGGAGTGTGACAGATATGCGAGAAATTGTGACGAAATTTCTTCCCTCGACTTAAAAAGAAAATGAAATTCCAATAATACAGTCAATAAATTAACTGGTGCTTCGTTTTACAATAATAATAATAATAATTCGCAAGTACCAAAACCAGTTCTTGCGCCTATAAAATTGATAATTAGTTCGCAATTTCTGCGCTGATAATTAAAGATTAATTACGACTCCGGCGAGTTATTAATAACCCGGCAGAAGGCATTATTGCTCGCTTCACATTAATTATGACGCAAAGCAACGGCTACAAATTGTGTAAGATAGTTAATTTGCTGCGTCTGAATTCGAAGATGAATTAGCCCGAATCCGACTTCGCAGCATCAATCTCGCCAATCATTAATAACTCTGCCGAACCGCCGCAGAATCAGAGAGGGAAGAAGGAAGGAAGGTGAGCGAGAAGCTCGTTACTAAAGGTGCTTATAAAAGTTTCATGGGCACAATACCGTGAGGGACTCAAAGTCATGTATTATCCAATAACAATTAAGACAATTTTAAGAAAGAAACACAATTAAATACTTACAGGCAGTCACCTTGTATGAATTTAATTGCGTTTCTTTCTTAAAATGTCTTAATTGTTATACAGGCAGTCACCCTGTATGTATTTAATTGTGTTTGTTTCTTAAAATGTCTTAATTGTTATACCAAAACCCGTTAAAATTGAATCACTAAAAGAAGCTCTCGTGTCATTTCTCCCAGCCATGGATCTTCGACTTGTGATCCTACTTCGTAACAACAGTCGTCTTTTATATGGTTCACGCCGGAAATTCCGATTACGAATAAAACAAGTTGTAATTTGAGACACATTTTCCCAATTCGACCTTGCTACCTACTTGTCCACTAGGACCACTAGGTCAGCAAATTTAAAGGGAAGGTAAATTAAGTTTTCCAATCACCAATCAACTCTTGGAGAAAGGTCGAGGTCATGCGGAACCCCGAGGCAACGGGGTAGGATTTTCACCGGTAACGTACTCTTGTTTTATTTAAATGCAACGTTGACACAGTTAAACAAAACGTACAGTATTTCGGACAGACAAGAAATGTCCAAGCAACGTGTCCAAAATGAAGTTAAACTGAAAGCAAGTACGGATCTGTTTGCACTGTATCTGAGCTTAAAAAAAAAGACAATAATGCTGTATAATTTCGCCCCAGCACCGTTTAAAAGATGGCTATATAGAACGTAGTAACAGGCGCACAAAATAAATAAATAAAACTAATCATCCGATCTTCTCATTTCCCAAAAGCGAATGTCCAAGTCTTGTGTCCGTCGAGGTTAGGAATCCTCGAAGCGTCACGTCATTGGACATTTCTTAGCCACGCTTCGCTTAATTTTTTTCTTTCTCAACTTTATTTTGAAATTATCGATCGTCTTTTGTTTTCTTAACCGAAACGTCGTTTGTTCCTCTGTTCTTCATTGGAAGTTCAATATACCTACCGATTGTCTTTTGTTTTACCTTCTTCTTCTTTTTATTATTATTGAAAGTTCAATATTTATAGATTGTCTTTTGTTTTTATCTTTGTCGATTTTCTTTCGTTTTACCTTCTTCGTTTTTTTATTATTATTGGAAGTTCAATATTTATAGATTGTCTTTTGTTTTTATCTTTGTCGACTGTCTTTTGTTTTACCTTCTTCGTTTTTTTATTATTATTGGAAGTTCAATATTTATAGACTGTCTTTTGTTTTTATCTTTTTCTTTATAATTGTAAATCTTTTTTCTATCTTTACAGTTTTGTTTTTTTTGTCTTCCGTTTATTTTTAATTTTTTTAAATAATAAAAAACGCTTTTATTTCGTTTTCTTTTTTTTTTCCTTATCATTGGACATTTCTTAGCCACGGTTTGTTTATTCTTTTTTTCAACTTTATTTGGAAATTGCCGATCGTCTTTTGTTTTCTTAACCGAAATGTCTTTTGTTCCTCTATTCTCCATTGGAAGATCTCAATATACCGATTGTCTTTTATTTCACCTTCTTTGTTTTTTCATTATCATTGGAATTTCAATATATATAGATTGTCTTTTGTTTTTATCTCTTTCTTTGTAATTGTAAATCTTTCTTCTTTCATCACAGTTTTGTTTTCTTGTCTTCCGTTTATTTTTCACTCATTTCATTCTTCTTGGAAGATCTAAATATATCGATTGTCTTTTGTTTTACCTTCTTCGTTTTTTCATTATGATTGAAAGTTCAATATATCGATTGTCTTTTGTTTTTATCTCTTTCTTTGTAAATTGTAAATCTTTCTTCTTTCTTCACATTTTGTTTTGTTTTTTTTGCCTTCCGTTTATTTTTCATTTTTTTTTTTTTTATAAAAAACGCTTTTGTTTCGTTTTTCTTCTTTTTATTATCATTGGACATTTCTTAGCCACGTTTCGCTTATTTTTCGTTTTCATTTTTGTTTCTCAATTTCATTTTGAAATTGCCGATCGTCTTTTGTTTTCTTAACCGAAATGTCTTTTGTTCCTCTAATCTTAATTGGAAGATTTCAATGTACTTGTTTTACCTTTTTTGTTTTTTCGTTATCTTTGGAAGTTCAATATATCGATTGTCTTTTGTTTTAATGTCTTTCCTTGTAATTGTAAATATTCCTTCTTTCATCACATTTTTGTTTCGTTTTTCTTCTTCTTCTTTTTATTATTAATGGATATTTCTTAGCCACGTTTCGCTTATTTTTCGTTTTCATTTCTCTTTCTCAATTTAATTTTGAAATTGCCGATCGTCTTTTGTCTTCTTAACCGAAATGTCTTTTGTTTTTGTTTTTTTGCTTTGCAAACTTTCGCTTGGTTTTCCTTCAGAAAAATGTCCACCTCCTTCTCAATTTTATTTCGAATTATTTTTTTAAAGGAAATTCCTTTTTTAATTTTATTTATTTTTTCCAATTTTCTCAATTTTTCACTGAATTGGCCTTTCGCCTTTTGTTTCTTATTTACAGAAGTGTCTTATAAATTATATCAACACTTTCATTTGTCACGTGACAGACGTTGCTCCGTTTCAACGAAAAAGCGAACACCAGGAGGGAGTCACTCTCAGTTACCACTTCGATGGCGTTAAAGTGGTATCCTCTCTTGTTCAGGTAACCAACTCTAAGATGGCGGACCAAAACGACTAGCATATGTCATTAACCGAAACGTTTCACAACGATGCCCCCGTAGCTTGCCTCCGGTTACCAAACTCCGGTAAAGCGTCCGGAACGTCGTGAGGGTGGACAGAAGGCGGAATAAGGTAATGGAAAATATACCAAAAAGAAGGAGAAAAAAAACCTAGATAAAGGAAAACACGGATTACGAACCAAACGGTGCACAACGTGACTAAAAACATACCTGCCGTAGAATCGACGGACAGGTTTGGAAAGGCCTGCAAAACGAAAGGCCTTGGACTCGCAGCAAACAATTCACAACGGGAATATTACATCCGTTTACTTTTTCACTCAAGAACAAACACAGTTCAAGGAAAATTTAACCAAAAGCGAGAACAATTCTCCATGCGGTCTATTTACCAAGCGAATAGCAACTTTTAGTCAGGCAGCTTACAATGCGCAAGGTGGGAAGAAAAATCGCATGTTTCGGATAGGCGAATAGTAGACCTAGAATTCAAATGAGTGTCTACCCGGAACAGACTCAATACAACAAAGAAGAGGTGTACGGGGGCAGTTCCTTTGGCAGTCAAAGCTCCAAAAGATCAAACGGTGATGCGACCACGTTTTCGCCAATATACAGGATGACCCAAAAAAACTAAAAATGATTTTATCGAAATATTCCACGGTAACAACCTCTCTTAGTCATGTTTAGTTTATAGTTGCATTCGATTTAAAATCAACAACTTATTTTGCATAATACCGTCCTCTTTTATGAGTCACCTCGGCGACTGTTTGATGAAACAATGCACAGATGCAATTTTGTAGCAACGGTCAGTCTCATTATATGACGGCAAAGCTCTGTCTGAAGAAGCAAGTCGCCGTTTACATTATCCTAGGTGGGTGTAATATCCGAAGTCGCGCCGGCGACTTTCCATCGAGTCTTTTAACCTGCGAAATGAACTTGATTATTTACAAAATGCCGATTTCTTGCACACCCTATATATTCATGTCGCCATAGAATAAAATCCAAAACTCAGAATTCAGTAGTAGTAGTAGTAGAGCGTGTTTTTGTTCGTAATAATAAAAGCTCTGGAACAAAGAATAATAAATAATAATTTAAATAAATTCCGGGGCAAACGAAGTTCGAAATGAAATCGGCGCGGCGGTCCGGGTTGAGAAAATACGTGATGAACGGCGTGAACTTGACCTGTAAACGGAATTGATGTGAACCAACTGAACCTCGAGCTCCAAACTATTTATGAAATCATTGACAAATGCGCATGCAAATTAAATTTTTAATTGATTATGAACTATTTCATTACATTTCCCCGTAATCTGTGCAAAAATCTTCATGTTTTTTTCGCCGTAACGTCATTATTGATTTTATAGTCATATTTGTTTATGTTTGCATAATGGCGACTTCTTTGATGAGTCACCTCGGCTATTGTTTCGTGATGCCGAAGGTCACGCAGTCCCATACCAAGTTTTCCTAATTTGTTTCTTCAATTATTTTGCAAAATCCTGAACTAGGTCAATTTTTGATTTTAAAAAGACACATTTTAGTGCAAAAATATTTTTGTTTTTCCGTCGTGACGTTATAATTAACTTTGTAGTCATGTTTGTTTGTGCTTGCATAATACCGGCTTCTTTGACGAGTCACTTTGGCCACTGTTCGATGATTCTAATTTCTTTTTTTAATGATTTTTTTGCAAAATCTTGAAACAACTCAATTTTTAATTTAAAAAAGACACATTTTAGTGCAAAAATATATTTGTTTTTCCGCCGTGATGTCATGATTAACTTTGTAGTCATGTTTGTTTGTGTTTGCATAATGCCCGGCTTCTTTGATGAGTCACTTTGGTTACTGATTTATGATGCAATATGCACCTGGCGTGTTTTTCGGCATTCTTTCATTATCGTAACAGCAAAGCCTTTGATAAAGTAAGCCACTGCAACATTTGTTTACATTTTTTTAGGTAGATGTTTTTATCCAAGGTCACGCAGTCCTACACCAAGGTCCTAATTTGTTTCTTTATGTTCTTTTTTACAAAATCGCAAAACAGGTCAATTTTTAATTTTAAAAAGACACACTTTAATGCAAGAAGCTTCTTGTTTTTCCGCCGTGACGTCACGATTATTTTCATAGTCATGTTTGTTGGTGCTTGCATAATGCCGGCTTTTTTGATGAGTCACCTCGGCTACTGTCTGATGGTGCTGTTTTTATCCGAGTTCACGCAGTCCCACACCAAGCTCCTACTTTGTTTTTTTAATATTTTTTTCAAAATCTATTTTTAATTTGAAAAAGACACATTTTAGTACAAAAAAACCTTCTTGTTTTTCCGCCGTGACGTCATTATTAATTTCATAGTCATGTTTGTTTGTAATTGCTTTGATGAGTCACTTTGGCTACTGTTTGATGATGCCGTTCTTATCCAAGGTCACGCAGTCCCACACCAATCTCCTAAATTTTTTCTTTAAAGTTTTTTTTTGTTCGAAATCGTGAAACAGGTCAGTTTTTAATTTTAAGAAGACACATTTTAGTCCAAAAATCTTCTTGTTTTTCCTCCGTGACGTCATTATTAATTCCATAGTCATGTTTGTTTATGCTTGCATAATGTCGGCTTCTTTGATGAGTCACCTCAGCTATTATTTGATAATGCCGTTCTTATCATCATGCAGTCCGACACCAATCTCCTAATTTGTTTCTTTAACGTTTTTTTTGCAAAATAGTGAAACAGGTCAATTTTTAATTTGAAAAAGATATATTTATTGCGAAAATCTTTTTGTTTTGGCACCGTGACGTCATTATTAATTTTATAGTCATGTTTGTATATAATTGCAAAATGCAGGCTTCTTTGATGAGTCACCTCGGCGACTGTTAGATGATGCCGTTCTTATCCCAGGTCACGAACTCCCACACCAAGCTCCTAATTTCTCCGCAGAATTTCAAGAAAATTTGAAAAAAAAAAGACAACGGAAATGTGAAGAATAGTGGTACAGAAACAAAGAAAGACTGAGGACTTTTTTCGGAAAGTCGTTAAATAGTGAATTGGATAGAAACGAAAACAAAAGAGAAACGAAACAAACCACGTGGAAGAATTGAGAAGAAAAAGTAAATTAAAAACAAAATATTTAAAAAGTCACGAAAATGTGATGAGTAGAGCGATTGAAAAAAAAACAAAAGAAGATCGACGATTATACGTCGGAGTTCAAGAAAATTAAAGAAAACAACAACAGAAGTATGAAGAATAGAGCGATTCAAAAAAAAACCGAGAGAAAATCGACGATTCTCAGCCGGAGTTAAAGGAAATTAAAAAATTTTAAAATAAAACAAGAAGAACGAAAGCAAACAGAATAAAGCGATTCAAAAACAAAAGAAGATCGACGACGATTCTCCGATGGAGTGCAAGAAAATCTTTAAAAAATCACGAAAGTATGAAAGATCGAGAGATTAAAAAAAAAACAAAAGAAAATCGACGTCTTTCCAGCTGAGTACATGAAGAATAGAGTAAAATTAAACTAAACAAAAAACAAAAGAAGATCGATTGTATTAGGCGATTTGTTCTAAAATCAAGACAGACGAGAAAACAAAAGAAAAAAAACATAATAATTCGACAACTTGGATGGATATGGGAAGTACAAGGAGAACAAGAAAAAACAAAAGATCCGCGTTTCCACGTGTAAGAGTGTTAGAAAATCAAATCGCCGACAGAAAACAAAAGAAGAAACTGTATGTAACACGCGACAAGAGAAGCAACGGAGTACAAAGAAACAAACGAAACTCGGATTTTAAAAATATCAAAAGCTTCGCGCAGGTAATCGTCGATTTTTCATTTGTTTTCGGCTTCTTTCTCGCTTACCGAGAGAAAGAGAGTCTTTTGATTTTTAATTTGTTTTTTTTTTAATGATTTTTTGCAAAATACTGAAACAGGTCAATTTTTAATTTTTAAAAAACACATTTTAGTGCAAAAAGCTTCTTGTTTTTCCGCCGTGACGTCACGATTAATTTCATAGTCATGTTTGTTTGTGCTTGCATAACGCCGGCTTCTTTGATGAGTCACTTCGGCTACTGTTTGATGATGCCGTTTTTATCCGAGGTCACGCAATCCCACACCAAGTTCCTAATTTGTTTCTTTAATGTTTTTTTGCAAAATCCTTAAACAGGTGAATTTTTTATTTAAAAGACACATTTTAGTGCAAAAATCTTTTTGTTTTTGTGCCGTGACGTCATGATAAGTTTATAGTCATGTTTGTTTATGCTTGCATAATACCGGCATCTTTGACGAGTCACTTCGACTATTGTTTCGTGATGCCGTTTTTATCCGAGGTTACGCAGTCCCACACCAAGCTCCTAATTTGTTTCTTTAATGTTTTTTTTGCAAAATTCTGATACAGGTCAATTTTTAATTTTAAAAAGACACATTTTAATGCAAAAAACTTCTTGATTTTCCGCAGTGACGTCACGATAAACTTTATAGTCATGTTTGTTTATGGTTGCATAATGCCGGCTTCTTTGATGAGTCACTTCGGCTGTTGTTTAATGATGATAATGAGGTCACGCAGTCTCATGCCAAGCTCCTAATTTATTTCTTTAATGTTTTTTTTTACAAAATCCACAAACGGGTCAATTTTTAATTTTAAAAAGACACATTTTTGTGCAAAAATCTTTTGGTTTTTTTGCCGTGACGTCATGATTAATTTTGTAGTCATGTTTGTTTATGCCTGCATAATGCCGGCTTCTTTGATGAGTCACTTCGGTTGCTATTTTATGACGCAATATGCACCTGGCTTGCTTTTCGACATTCTTTTATTATCATGACGGCAAAGCCTTTGATAAACTAAGCCACTGCAACATTTTTTTTAGGTGGACTTTTTTATCCGAAGTCACGCAGTCCTACACCAAGCTCTTAATTTGTTTCTTTACTTAATGTCTTTTTTTGTAAAATCCTGAAACAGGTAAATTTTTAATTTTAAAAAGACTCATTTTAGTGCAAAAATCTTTTTGTTTTTCCATCGTAACGTCATGATGAAGTTTATAGTCATGTTTGTTTATGCTTGCTTCTTTGATGAGTCATTTCGGCTACTCTTATCATTATCATGACTACAAAGCCTTTGATAAAGCAAGCCGCTATAACATTTGTTTACATTTTTTTAGGTCATGCAGGCGAGGTTCTATCGAATATTTGTTTGACTTACGTAATGCCCTTAGTGATTTGCAAAATGCCGATTTCTTACAATACGAAATACATACGCCAGAGAGAATTATAGCAAAATGTGTCACCAAACAAAAGCGTCGTTATCATCACGACAATCATTCACTGAATGCTTGCGTTAAAAATTAACAGCGAACACATGTGCGAGAGCACAAAGAACGTTAACTACTTCGCCGTCGACGATATTTGTTTGAAACTTGCAGCTCGTTACGCCCGAATGTGTTGCATAACGGTGTTGTTATAATAAAGCTTTTATGCGCGCTGCATATTGTCCGGATCGAATTGAACATAATGCGGTCCTGGTTTAATTAAACAAAACGTAGACGAGGCGCGGTTTGCTGCACGAAACGCCGTTGTAATGCACGACGTTACAAATTACGATTTCATTTGATTTTGTTTTGCACTATTCGAATCACATTGTGATACGGGACGGGGAAACCGTTAACATGACCTCTCTATATACAGGGTGAATCACTGTACGTACGCCTCCTTCCATAGCTCATTTGTACACAGAGCGAGATAGAATTTTTTTTTCTTTCGCACCTATTGAGCACTATGACCTAAAATTATCTTGATATATACAGAGGGTTCCTAACATAGTAGCAGTATTTTCAATTGAACGACCCCTTGTATAATGAGTAAAGCAAATCGAGTCGTTCTAGAGTGCCTAGAGTTTAAAACGCCCCGGATGGAAATGATCTGCAGGTGAATATGATTAATTAAAGCGACAGGTTGGCAAGCGTGCATGCGTTTGACGGCCTGGCACCAGTTGAATTTCAAAGCAAGTGCGGATCGTACCGTTACCTTTGCAGCGCGCAGCAACCCCATTATATGCACATAATATTAGTTTAACCCTGCATGCAATCCACGCAAAATAATATTTCTCCTCCTCGTATTCGCGTCGCTCCCGGCGATGTCAAAGGCACACGCCGTGATTCAATTGCACAAGTGCGCGGCACAAAGCCGTCGGAGATTTTTCCCGTTTACATCCGCCAGACATTTCGAGAGCAATAAAAATTGATGTTTATTTGATTGCAATTGATATGTACTTTGCTGGAGCTTCAAGAAGCACAAGTCCACTCTTTTGCTATGAGAAATGAGGGAGACAGTCTTCAATAATAACTTTCCGCAGTTCTCAGTTGGAACAACAAAGAATCCCTTTATGTAAATAGTGTAGCTGCACAACCTTAACCTTGTTTACTATTACCATACTTCAGGTGATGATTACTTGCAGCTGCACAACCTTGATCTTGTTTACTACTACCATATAATCACTCGCAGCTCCACAACCTTGATCTTATTTACTATGACACTTTACTTCATGTGTATATAACGTCGTCGTTGTCGTCTTTTTATATAAAACTAAGTTTTTAAGATGTATAATAAACGTGAGCAGAAATTTGAAATGAAGGGTTTACACGAAATTATTCGTCCAACCCCAAAAAAAAAACTAATTCAAAATGAATACGGCGTTAACAAAAGAGAGCATTTTTATTCATTTACGGTAATGTAGTCTATTACGCAGGAGAATAACAATTGGCTTGGCGTGGCATGACAAGGGCCAGAATAAAAACCCGCACAAAAACCAGGCCCCCGTTTAAACAACCCCCGTAACAAATCAGGGACTCAAAACCATATTTACCGGGACATCGTTTTTGAGGTCATTTCAACCTAAAACTTTATTAGCCTGGATGTTTTAGATCCTCCCTCTCTCTCCCGCTCTGTCTCTATTGATTTTTCCCTTTAAAGGTTCGTCGTTACTTGATGCACGTGATTGCATATGATTGATAAAAGTTGTTGAAGCACGTTTGCATTTTATAGTAAAACTTTCGTAACCAATCGCTTACCCGAACTTCCATGATTACGAAACTTCTTCTTGCCAACGTTAATTCCTCAGCTAACGAAGGTATGATGATATCCCACGCACGAGATGGGGAACCCCACGCCCGCGCCCCCTCAAATTTTTTTTCTTGCTTTTTGACACGAGAATGCAATATAAGTTTATGACGGGATTGGGCGGGTCGGGTGATGAAATTATTTTTGGAAGCCGAAGCGAATCTCCTGAAATTTTAAACGCAGCGCGTATTAATAAAATAGCAGTCTTAAGCGGAAAGTCATCACCTCGTCCTTGCTGAGCGAGACCGTGCGGTCGAAACGGGGGCTTATTAACCAGCGCCGAAATGGCATGGCGCGGTTGTTTGCGATACGTCTTTCGTCGTTCGCCGCCGAAGGGTGGTTTGAGGAGATGGCAAGCAAGGGTGCATATTAAATTTTTCGATTAAGTCGGCGGCGGAATTTATTTATAAATGCCCCCGGATTTTCATAATTGAGGATGTTGCGTTGCAATAGAATACTCTACGGCACATAAAGTGTTCGTTATTATAAATTAGATAGAAGACATGGCGGTCTAATAATCAAACTAATTCATAACTCGCCTCAACTTGCTGAAAAAGCGGAATTTTCTTAACTAGGCGATTCAGAAAAGTGCCAGTCGAAATTAGACGTACAGTATACACTTGGTGGTCCAATAATCAAACTAACACAGTAAATAAGCAACACACGAAACAGGCGAAGCTTCTTAGTGTGATATGGCCTTCGCCCACGCAGTGGAATCATAACTTGCCTCCACTTGCTGAGAAAGCAGAATCTTCTTAGCTTGCCGATACAAGGCGATTCAGAATGGTTCCAGCTACGATGAGAATTAAAAGCCTACGCAGAAAACAAGGCCTGTTTTACGTCACGGTTCAAATTTTATTTTTTCCGTCCCGGAAAAGAAGAACGACTATCCTCTGGGGAATGTTAAAATATACGAAAAGAATTTTACGCTAGGAATCGACAAGAAAGCCAATTAAAAGGACGACACGAGGTTAACAAGGAAGTAAAGTAAGCTGCAATAATTAGATACAAGCAAAAAACGAAACAAACGACTGTAAGTATAGAGAAGAAAGCGACTCAAGAGCAAAGAAGATATCCAGGCAGGGTACAAGAAAATTAAAAAAAAAAGGAGGAAGCAAGCAGACTAAACAAAATCAAAAACAAAAGAAGATCAACGATTCTCCCCAGAATTGAACAGTGAACTGGATATAAAACAAAAACAAAACAGAAACGAAACAAACTACTTGGAAGTATAGAGAAGAACGTGACTCAAGTACAGCAAAGGCCTTCGGCGGCGTACATGAATATTAAAAAAAAATGAACGGAAACAAGCAGAACAAAGTGAATCAAAAACAAAAGAATATCGATAATTCTCTGGCGGCGGAATACACAAGAATTTTTAAAAACTGAGCAAATGGAGAATAAAGAGATTCAGAAAAAAAACGAAAGAAGATCTACGATTCTCCGTAACAGTTAAAGAAAATTAAAAAAAATAAAAACAACGGAAGAATGAAGAAAATTAAAAAAAAAATTATGACAATAAAAAGAATAAAGAGAAGAATGTAATTCAGAACAAAAACGGTTGGCGACTCTTCGGCAGCTACAAGCAAATTTAAAAAAGGGGGGGGGAACAAGCAGAATAAAGTAAAATCAAGACGAAAAGAAGATCGACGATTCCTTGGCGGCGGAGTGCAGGGACGACTGTAAATATAGAGAAGAAAGCGACTCAGGGGTAAAGAAGATCTCCGGCAGAGTACAAGAAAATTTAGAAAAAAGAGAGAAGCAAGCAGAATAAAATAAAATCAAAAACAAAAGAATTTCAAGAAAATTTGGAAAAAAAAAGCAACGGAAGTGTGAAGAATGGAGTGGTACAAAGGCGAAGGAAGATTAACGACTTTTTTTCGGAAAGTCGTCAAAGAGTGAATTGGATACAAAACAAAAACAAAACAGGAATGAAACAAACCATGGAGGTATAGTGAAGAAAGTGACAACACAAGCAAAAGAGAAACAAAGAATGGAAGCAAGCAGAACAAAGTGAGTCAAAAACAATAGAAAATCGACAATTCTCTGGCGGCGGAGTGCGAGAAATTTTTTAGAAACTCAGCGAAGTATCAAGAATAAAGAGATTCAAGAAAAAAACGGAAGAAGATCGACGATTTTCCGCCAGAGTTAGAGAAAAAACAACAGAAGTTTGAAGAAAATTAAAAAAGACAATGAAAATGTGAAGAATAAAAAACAAAGAATGTAACTCAGAACAAAGACGGTTGGCAATTCTCCGGCAGCTACAAGCAAATTAAAAAAAGGGGGGAAACAAGCAGAATAAAGTAAAATCAAAAACAAAAGAAGATCGACGATTCTCTGGCGGCGGAGTGCAAGAAAATTTAGAGAAAAACAAAACAAATAAGTTTAAGCATAGAGAAGAAAACGACTCAAGAGCAAAGACCTTCAGCAGCGCACAAAAAAATTTTAAAAAAAGGGGTAAATAAGAAGAATAAAGTGATAAGATCGACGGAGTGCAAGAAAATTTAGGGAAAAACGAAACAAACGACTCAAAGTATAGAGAAGAAAGTGACTCAAGAGCAAAGATCTCCGGCAGCGTATAAGAAAATTTAAAAAAAAGGGGAAACAAGCAGAATACAGTAAAATCAAAAACAAAAGAAGATCGACGATTCTCCGCAGAATTTCGAGAAAATTTGGGAAAAAAGACAACGGAAGTTGTGAAAAATGGAGTGATACAAAGACGAAGATTAACGACTTTTTTCGGAAAGTCGTCAAATAGTGAATTAGATATAAAACAAAAACGAAACAGAAATGAAGCGAACCACGTGGAAGTATAGAGAAAAAAGTGACTCAACAAGAGCAAAGGTCTCCGGCGGCTTACTTGAAAATTAAAAAAAAAAAAACAAAGAACGGAAGCAAGCAGAACAACGTGAATAAAAAAAAGAAGATCGACAATTCTCTGGCGACGGAGTGCGAGAAAATTTTTAAAAACTTGGTGAAGTATGAAGAATAAAGAGATTCGAAAAAAACCGAAAGAACATCGACGATTCTCCGTCGGACTTAAAGAAAATTTGAAAAAATCAATGGAAAATTTAAAAAAAGGGACGAAGCAAGCAGAATAAAGTAAATCAAAAACAAAAGAAGATCGACGATTCTCTGGCGGCGGAATGCGAGAAAATTTTTTTTAAAACTCAGCGAAGTATGAAGAATAAAGAGATTCAAGAAAAAAACAAAAGAAGATCGACGATTCTCCACCGGAGTTAAAAAAAAAAAAACAACGGAAGTTTGAAGAAAAAAGAAAATGAAAATAAGAGGAATAATAAAGAGAAGAATGTGACTCAGAACAAAAACAGTTAACGACTCTCCGTCAGGGGGGAAACCAGCAGAGTACAGTAAAATCAAAAACAAAAGAAGATCGATGATGCTTTGGCGGCGGAGTGCAAGAAAATTTAGAGAAAAACAAAACAAACAAGTTTAAGTATACAGAGGAAAATGACCCAAGAGCAAAGAAGATCTCCGTCAGCGTACAAGAGAATTGAAAAAAAAAGGGAGAAGCAAGCAAAATAAAATAAAATCAAAAGCAAAAGAAGATCGACGATTCTCTGCAGAATTTCAAGAAAATTTGGAAAAAAGACAACGGAAGTGTGAAGAATAGAGTGGTACAGAAACAAAGGAAGTCTTTTTTCGGAAAGTCGTCAAATAGGGAATTGGATAGAAACGAAAACAAAAGAGAAACGAAACAAACCACGTGGAAGAATTGAGAAGAAAGTGAATTAAAAACAAAATATTTAAAAAGTCACGAAAGTGTGATGAGTAGAGCGATTACAAAAAAAAAAAAAACAAAAGAAGATCGACGATTAACCGCCGGAGTTCAAGAAAATTAAAGAAAACAACAAGAGAGGTATGAAGAATAGAGCGATTCAAAGAAAAAGCAAAAGAAAATCGACGATTTAAAGCCGGATTTAAAGGAAATTAAAAAATTTAAAAATAAAACAACGAAAGTATGAGGAAGAAGTTACAGAAGAAAAAAGAGAACGACGACAGCAAACAGAATAAAGCGATTCGAAAACAAAAGAAGATCTCCGGTGGAGTGCAAGAAAATTTTTAAAAACTCACGAAAGTATGAAGGATAAAGAGATTTAAAAAAACAAAAGAAAATCAGCTGAGTACAACGAAAATACGAAGAATAAAGTAAAATTACACTGAACAAAAAACAAAAGAAGATGATTGGTATTAGGCGATTGGTTCTAAAATCAAGGCAGACGAGAAAACAAAAGAAAGAAACATAACAACTCGACAACGTGGATGGGTGTAGGAAGTACAAGGAGGACAAGAAAAAACAAAAGATCCACGTTTCTACAACGGAGTGTAAGAAAATCAAATCGCCGACAGAAAACAAAAGAAGAAACTGTATGTAACACGCGACAAGAGAAACATTGGAATACAAAGAAACAAAAACGAAACCTGAATTTTAAAAAATATCAAAAGCTTCGCGCAGGAAATCGTCGATTTTTCATTTGTTCTCAGCTTCTTTCTCGCTTTACCGAGAGAAAGAGAGTCTTTCGATTTTTAACCGCTCCCAGCCGAACAATAGCCGACGATCTTCTTTTGTTTTCTGTTAATTTTGCATTTCGTCTGTGCTTGTTTCGGTCCTCTTTTGTTTCGTCTTGTTGAATTGATTGAATAATTAAACAAAAGATCGACGTTGCTGCAGCGGAGTAGAAGAAAACAAGTCGACGATCTTCTTTTGTTTTCTCTTAATTTTGCATTTCGTCTGTGCTTGTTTCGGTTCTCTTTTGTTTCGCCTTCTTGCATTGATTGAATATTTCGTCTGGGTTTGTTTCGGTCCTCTTTTGTTTCGTCTTCTTGCATTGATTGAATATTTCGTCTAGGTTTGTTTCGATCCTCTTTTGTTTCATCTTGATGAATTGATTGAATAATTAAACAAAATATCGTCGTTTCTACAACGGAGTGTAACAAAATAAATCGCCAGCAAAAAACATGTTACAAAAAAAAATAATTAATTAAAGCAAAAAAGAAAACCAAGAGGTGAAGAGTAAAATGAAAAGTTGAAGAAAATTACTAAGTTGCTAAGCCTTTCCATTTTCTTAATGATACCGTGGCGGAATAATATAGTCGACATTCATTTGTTTTTCGTTCATTGCATTCCTAGAATTTCTGAATCGAGTCAATAAACGAATGTTTCTCAGTACACGGAACGAGGTTGAAAAGCATCAAATCAAATAAGTTTTTCTTAGTACACGGACCGAGGTCGAAAAGACACGGTAATTCATTTACAGCTTTAAGAACCAATGAACAAGTTTTTATCAATACACAGACCGAAGTCGAAAAGACATGGTAATTCATTTACAGTTTCAAGAACCAATGAACAAGTTTTTCTCAGTACACGGACCGAGGTCGAAAAAATACGGTAATTAACTTACAGTTTCAAGAACTAATGAACCAGTTTTTCTCAGTACACGGACCGAGGTCCAAAAGACATGGTAATTCCTTTACAGTTTCAAGAACCAATGACACCGTGGCGGAATATAGTCGACGTTCATTTGTTTTTCTTCTAACGAATTATTCTTTCCGATAGTCTCTTTTGTTTTTTGTTCATGTAACTCTGTTTTTTGTTGTTGTTCGTTTCATATCCTTTGTCGTATCTGTTTCAGGATAAGCCTCTTTTGTCGCGCTCTCTCCCAGAAAAGTGTCGTCATTTGTCTCGTCTCGTTTTGCATTTGATTGTTGTTTGTTTCTCTTTTGTTACTTCGAACGTAATTAAATCTCGTATTACGATGTCTTTTACGTTCATTTTTTGTTTCTGTTAGTTTTAAATAAACTGCTACCAACGCCTAACAAAGTCATGATAGGCAACCATACATGCACGTTTGATGCATAATGTTAGTTCCCCGTAAGAAAGTGAGCCAGAACGACCATAGCTATACTACTGACCTCGATTTTATTTATTTATTTATGTTTTACCTCCAATGGGCGATCATCTAATTATGTAATTGGTGCGCTAGTTCTTTTTTTATCGCGATGAGATAAAAATAAACTGAATACATGGCTACGGTTAACGAAATGCGTGCGGCGGCGTAAAATAAAGTCGGTACGAGAAGGCAGAGAAATAAATTAACTTTTTTATGCGCGATAATTCGCCGGCTGCGTGACTTTAGAAGAAACTAGCATGCAAAGCGAGATTAATGTACTCATGTTATGCTTGTTGTCTGATGACTCGGTGGCACACATAAAAAGAAATAATCGCGCTCCGCATGTTTCGCAAGGTTATTTACTTGAGTCCTCTAATGGAATTACTACATTTTTTCATTAGGGTTTAAAATTATTTAATTTGTGATGGTGGAGGCGCCGGTCCAATATAAGTAGCATTAAAAGAAAAGCTGAATTTTGCTGAGAATCAAGTTGAAATCTTATTCTTTTGAATAGAATTGTAGAAAAATAAAAATTCCCTCAGTGATCAAGGAACGTTTCCCTTATCTCGTTCGTTTCTGCGGCGACGAGTAATTCCAACAACAGCTCCATCCGCCTGTCATTGATGTCGTTATATGTTCCAGGATTGTTCAAGACAGACGGACAGAAGGTGATGGGTACGATGTGCGATTACCAGTTCGGAAACTCCGAGTACACACCCAGCTACGGAAAGTTCTACTCACCCCGCTACCCATCCAGCTACCCGAAGAACATACGCTGCTCTTACCGCTTCCGGGCGAGGTCTGTGTTTACGGCCAGCTTTTATGTGGGGTTGATTAAACTTATATTGCACCACCGCCGCCGTGACCGTTAAAGAATATTATCGCGCGCCTGCGAGTTTTTATCGCTAATTAAAAGTTGATGGACACGTAATTATCGCTGCGGCTCTTATAACTCGGGGTCTTTAAGTTGAAAACAAGTTCAGACTGGTTGTTAATTACGCGAGAGAAGCAATTTTCCCACAGATTAATAATAATTAATCCGGCGGGGCTTGAGCTTCACGGATCCCAATAACATCAAATTCGACTCTTCTTCCAATTTGGGTAAACTAGAGAATTTATTAGCCATATTAATTCGGGCAGATGCCGCTCGGATTTGGTGGTGGCGCGCGGTGCGATTACGATTACGTCAGATTTATGACACCTAAGTGCACGCCGTGGCCGAAATTCGGCCCGCTTAATAAACCCATAAAATTGATTTGTGCGATTTTTCAGGACGAGAGAGAGGATACGCGTCGTCTTCGAAGAAGTGTCCTTACAAAAAGGCGACCTCAGGTAAGTGCGAGATTTACGACCCACGTGATTCCCCTATTTGTTTATATTCAGGACCCGCATTGCGCTCGCGACCCCGAAACGAAATTTCCTTTCGCGTTCGATCCCTATAATGTGCGTCACGTAACTTGCACATTTATTCCAGTTATTTTCTACTTTTAGGAAAATGTCTTCCTGTACCCCACATCACTATTCATTTTTGTTTAATGAACAACCCCCGAACTAATGAAAACGATCACTTTTTGAAGTTTGGACTGGATCAGCAGTGTTAAACTTACCCTTTTATGAATGCAGGGGCGCATTACACAAGTAATGTTCATCTTGCTTGGCTAAAACCCAATTCCATGCCAAAAGATCAAAACAGTACCCAATTTTTAGCACAGGCAAACTCAATTGCTCTGAGCTCCAAAGCTATGCCAATAGTCTTTATTTTATCCTCCTCTTGGTCCTTCACAAAAGCAAGTCTACCCCAAAGGACTAAAGCAGAACCTAGAAACACCTAACTTACGCCAGCAACCCAAATTCAATTCAATCATATCATTCTGAGCTTCATTCTCCTGATACGTTAAGGCGGAGCACAATTAAGGCTTACAATTGAAATAAAAACTTCGTTACTTCTGCGGACACCTTTGAAATCGAACACTTATCGACGTTGCTTTGTCAATTAAGAAAAAAGACGTTTATCAATCTCAAACCGGGACCTGGAAAGAATACTCAACTTCCAGAGGCAATGAACGAGTGTTTCTCGGTACACGGACCGAGGTCGAAAAACTTCAGTTCATTTACAGTTTCAAGAACCAATGGACAAGGTATTCTTAGTACACGGACCGAGGTCGAAAAGACATGGTAATTAATTTACAGTTTCAAAAACCAATGAACAAGTTTTTCTCGATACACGGACTGAGGTCTAAAACACGTGGTAATTCATTTACAGCTTCAAGAACCAACTAACAAGGTTTTCACAGTACACGAGCCGAGGTCGAAAAGACATCAATTCATTTACAGTTTCAAGAACCAATGAACAAATTTTTCTTAGTACACGGACCGAGGTCCAAAAGAGATGGTAATTCATTTACAGTTTCAAGAACCAATAACACCGTGGCGGAATATAGTCGACGTTCATTTGTTTTTCGTCTAACGAATTATTCTTTCCGATAGTCTCTTTTGTTTTTTGTTCATGTAACTCTGTTTTATTGTTGAGGTCGAAAAGACATAGTAATTCATTTGCAGTTTAAAGAACCAATTGACAAGGTTTCCTCAGTGCACGAACCGAGGTCGAAAAGACTGTTTTTTGTCAAGATTTGCCTTAAAATTTAGACGAAAATGCATAAAAATAGTTCAAAAATTGCAATTTGATGGAAAAACAAGCATTAAAGGAAATTTTTGCCCCAATGCGAGGTAAAAACGACCGTCAATAGTTGGCAACACAGCGCGGATCAAATCAAAAACGAAATTGTCAGCTGCCAGTGTGAGAAAAAAGAAAAAGAATTAAAGAAAAACAATTGAAACTTTGAAACAACCTCACTTCTGATGTTTGTTAAAAACAAAAGGCGATCGCCCGAATGAAGAGTGGACAGACGCGACGTTCGCGTTGAAACATGAAATGGCGACCTCTTAAAAAAAAAAGATAAAAAAAACGATTGACTTTTTTCCAAATCTCTAATTTCAAAAACAAATGAAATCACTGTATATAATATGCTGTTAACCTTAAATTTCAATACGATTTTCGGATAAATTTTACAGTAGTGGTAACACTGGTTTCAAAGTACTTCAGTTTTTTTTTGACAGCATGGTATATTCTCATGACGGAAGCAGTGTTTCCGTTTGTAAAACGATTACTCCCCAAAATTTCGGGGAAAATGGGAAATTCGTAATTCAGGTAGATGATCTTCAAAAAAAAAAAACATTAACTAATAAAAATCTAATTGAATATACGAAACCATACGAAATTTAATGAACCAATTAACGAGGTTTTCTCAGCACACGGACCGAGGTCGAAAAGGCGTCATTTCATTTACAGTTTCAAGAACCAATGAACAAGTTTTTCTTAATACACGGACCGAGGTCGAAATCAACCCACAACTAGACCAATAAAAATTCCGTTTTATAACTAGTCGGACCGTGGTCAAAACGAGCCACATGATACATGGCGCTTCTAAATCAGCAGTATTAAACAGATTCATATAGAAGTCCTTGTCTACACCCAATTCCATGCCAAGAAATCAAAATAGTTCCCAATTTCTAGCTCAAGCAAAGCCAATTCCGTTAAGCCTTTGTTATATCCTCTTCTTCCTTGACGAGGAGCTTGTCTACACCCATTGCTACCCAGAAGATCAAACTAGAACCCAATTTCTAGCAAAATTAAACTCAGGCGTGTTAAGCTTAAAGTAGAACTGAACTAAATGTATTCTAAACTTCATCTATCCCAATCGTATTTCTATCAAAATCATCCCTGCCTCAAATAACACGTTTTAGGTGAAAAGGTGCGAACATAACATTTATCCCGTAATCAATGAAGACCCCGAAATTTAGGGGAGTGTAATCGCGTGCGCTATTAAGCTCAGGACTCCTCTGATCCTGCTGACGGTGCCGATCAATTATTTTGATGAACCATAAGTGTCAGCGAAAGGACAGCGGGCCACTTGAACGGACTCAATCCTCTGATTGTTATATCCCGTGGAGCTTGTCGCCTGTAAAAAGCGACGCTTTTTGTTCCGGGGGCGTTTGGTCTTCTTTCAATTTGCTAATGCCGACGTTTTACTCCGCCGCAATGTGTAATTTATCAAACGAAACTGCGGCGGGGCAAAAAAAAAACGAATGTTGCCAAAATTTTCTAATGAAATCGCTTCGTTTTTCCTATAAGTTCGCTTCAGATTAGTTGAGTTCAAAACATAAAGGAGCAGTAGAGTTTAAATAATAATTAATTCATTAAAGAACATTTTAGCATATACCTGCATAATTTAATTCCAGGAAAAATAAAACAAATAAAAAAGGATCAATAAAGCGAGGGAAACTAAACCTGTTGATGGTAATTTCCCGCGCAGGAAAGGAAACTTTACGTACGGCATTCATCTACATTAATTTGTTGCCGTAATTACACCATTTTCGGAATTATCCCGCCGTCCTTCAATTTAATTTATTGCGTTTCCGTTTACGCACTCGCCTGCCGAAAAGGTCTTCATTTTCTTCCGTTTCGTTCTCCCCCCAACGCGCGCTCGCGCGCGCGCTTTCCATTTTATTAAATATTTTAATTTTTTTCTGTCAATTAAAGCGCGCGCTCAAATTTGTTTTTAACGAGTTCCGCTTTCGCATTAAAATCAAATTCGTCCTCGAAGTTTTTAATAAACCCCCAGACGACTTTTTAAATCGCCCTAATCCCGAGCTTATTTTAACTTTTTTTTTTTTCGTGTTATTATTTGTGAGAGGACGGAGATTGAGACGCGAATGTGAATGTGAATGTGAATGTGTCACTTGTATGGCATATCCTATCAGGCCGGCGTGTGCCTCGGATCTTGGGGGCTGTTGAACTGCTCGGGTAATAAAAAAAAAGGAAAACGCCCCGGACGAAGATTTATGGGATAAATTAACCGCCGCCACTGGCACTAACAAAAACGCAATGCAGTAGTAGACCCCGACGAAGTAGTCGTTTGGGAATGGAACCGAAAATATTATTGGATGATTTATAGCCGCAGATGTTTATTCAAAATTAGAAGGGTGAATTGTCGGGGAAATATTATAGGATCAATTAATTATCTTAAATAAATGCCCAGTTCAAGTTGAAGCTGCATTTTTCCTGCATTTCTGCTTTTATGAACTGTACACTTATTTTAATCTACAATAAAGCACAAGAAAACGATAGCCCCGTGGTGGGCGCCATGATTTATATTAGGCCCCACGTCGGGCGTCATTACACGTAGTGATGATAGTAGTAGAGATGGCGGGATCCTGGGGCACTTGGGTAGCATGTTCTCCTATTGACTTGGATGGCATGCACTATTCAAACAGGTAAACAATTTGTTTCCCTCGGCCAAGAGTAACCAGAGGGAGGCGAACATCTTTTCACCAGAAAAAAATTTTTCAACGACCACCTCTGGTCATTGTTGACACTTTTTGCAACATTACTTCATCAAAATGAGCTAGCGTCAGGAAAGAATCTTCCGCGACCACCTCTGGTCATTGATGACGGTTTCTCAAAGAACCAACGCCAGGAAAAAATTCTTCCGCGACCACCTCTGGTCATTGTCGACACTTGTAAAATTACGTCATCGCAAGAACTAGCGTCTTTTGCGACCACCTCTAGTCATTAACCACCTCCAGTCACTGTCGACACTTGTAAAATTACGTCATCGCAAGAAGTAGCGTCAGGAAACAATCTTCTGCGATCGCCTCTGGTCATTGACGACGGCTTCTTCAAGAACCAATGCCAGAAAAAATTCTTCTGCGACCACCTCTGGTCACTGTCGACATTTCTTGTAAAATTACGCCATCGAAATGAACTAGCGTCAGGAAACAATCTTCTGCGATCGCCTCTGGTCATTGGCGACCTTCAATCATTGTCGACACTTGTAAAATTACGTCAGCGCAAAGACTAGCGTCAGGAAAAAGTCTTCTGCGACCACCTCTGGTCATTGACGACGGTTTCATCAAGAACCAGCGCCAGAAAACAAAATTCCTCTGCGACCACCTCCAGTCACTGTCGACACTTGTCAAATTATGTCATCGCAAGAACTAACATAAGGAAAAAATCTTCTGCGACCGCCTCTGGTTATTGACGACGGTTTCTTCAAGAACCAGCGTCAGAACAACGGTCTTCTGCAACCACCTTTGGTCATTGTCGACACTTCTTGTAAAATTACGTCATCGAAATGAACTATCGTCAGAAAACAATCTTCTGCGATCACCTCTGGCCATTGGCGACCTTCAATCATTGTCGACAGTTGTAAAATTACGTCAGCGCAAAGACTAGCGTCAGGAAAAAGTCTTCTGCGACCACCTCTGGTCATTGACGACGGTTTCTTCAAGAACCGACGCCAGAAAAAAGGTCTTCTGCAACCACCTTTGGTCATTGTCGACAGTTTTCTAAAGTCTACACTTTAGGATAGCAAACGAGGTTGTTTGTTTCATTGCATCGCGTTCTGATAAAACTTTTTTTTTGTCAAAGCTCCGTTCTAATCTGGATTGACCTGGAAAGAATATTTCTATTGAGGAAATCCGTTCGTTCTGTTTGGCAGAACTCGATACTAATCTGGACTGGTCTGGAAAAATCTGGAAAACGTTTTTCTAAATTATTTTCAACTGTTTCTTTTTTCGTCTGATCTGGATTGACCTGGAAAAATGCGAGAAACTATTTTCCTATCCGAAGGTTCGATCATTCTATTTGGAAGGTGGCAGTTTTGCGCTTAGTCTTTTGTTTAACAATCTATTCAGTAATTTCGAGTTCTATTCTGGATTTTCTAAACTCCACACTTTAGGATAGCAAACGAGCTTGTTTGTTTCATTGCGTCGCGTTCTGTCAGAGCTCCGTCTAATCAGGATTGACCTGGAAAGAATATTTCTATTGAGGAAATTCGACCGTTCTATTTGGCAGAACTCGATACTAATCTGGATTGACCTAGAAAAACCTGGAAAACATTTTTCTAAACTGTTTTCAACTGTTTTTTCGTCAAAGCTCTGTGCTAATCTGGACTGACCTGGAAAGAATGTTTCTATTCAGAAAGTTCGATCGTTAGATTTGGCAGAAGTCAATACTAATCTGGATTGATCTGGAGAAATCTGAAAAACGTTTTTTTAAACTGTTATCTACTGTTTTTTTTTTCGTCAAAGCTCATTACTAATCTGGATTGATCTGGAAAGAATGTTTCCGTTTAGAAAATCCGATCATTCTATTCTGGTAATGGCAGAACTCAATACTAATCTGGATTGACCTGGAAAAACCTGGAAAACACTTTTTTAAACTGTTTTCAACTGTTTATTCGTCAGAGCTCAGTGTTAATCTGAATTGACATGGAAGGAATGTTTCTATTCAGAAAGTTCGATCGTTAGATTTGGCAGAAGTCAATACTAATCTGGATTGATCTGGAGAAATCTGAAAAACGTTTTTTTAAACTGTTATCAACTGTTTTTTCCGTCAAAGTTCATTAATCTGAATCGACCTGGAAAGAATGTTTCCGTTTAAAAAAACTGATTATTCTATTCGGCAGAATCTGAATTGACCTGGAAAAACTTGCAAAATATTTTTTTTAAGTATTTTCAACTGTTTTTTCGTCAAAGCTTAGTGCTAATCTGGATTGACCTAGAAAGAATGTTTTATTCAGAAAATTCGATCGTTAGATTTGGCAGAAGTCAATACTAATCTGGTTTGATCTGGAAAAATCTGGAAAACGTTTTTCTAGACTGTTTTAAACTGTCCTTTCGTGAAAGCTCAGTACTAATCTCGATTGCCCTTGAAAGAACGCCTCTATTAAGAAAATCCCATCGTTTTATTATTCTGACACTGTCAGTTTTGCGTTTAGCCTTTTATTTCCCAGTGTCAATTCTATTCAGAGATTCTAAATTCTATTCTGGTTTTCTAAACTATACACTCTAAGACAAACAAGAACAAACGTAGTGTTTTGTTGTGTTGCGTCGTCCTATGATTAAACTACCTTTTTGGCAGAACTCAAAACTAATCTGGATTGATCTGAAAAGATCTGGAAAACATGTTTCTAAATGGTTTTCAACTGTTTTTTTTTGTCAAAGTTCAGTACTAATCTAGCTTGATCTGGAAAGAGTGTTCCTATTGAAAAAATCCGATCGTTCTATTTTGGTAATGGCAGAACTCAATACTAATCTGGATTGATCTGGAAAGATCTAGAAAAGATCTTTCTAAACTGTTCTAAACTGTTTTTTCGTCAAAACTCAGTACTAATCTGGATTGATATGGATAAAGTGTAAATCCGATCATTCTATTCTGGTAAAATGGCAGCGACTTCAAGTTTTTTTTTCATCAAAGCTCAGTACAAAACGAGACTGATCTAAAAAGGAAATTCTATAAAGGAATTCCGATTGGTCTATTCTGGAATTGGCAGTTTTGTGGTCGGAATTTTATTCCACAGTGTTAATTCGAACGTACTCTAATTCTAACTCTGTGCCTTTGGACAATAAATGAGGTGTTTTGTTTCAATGCCTCTCGTCGGCAGAACTCAAAACTAATCTGGATGAATCTGGACAGACCTGGAAAAGATTTTTCCAAGCTGCCCTAAGCTATTTTTTCGTCAAAGCTCAGTACTAACTTGACTTGATCTGGAAAAGAATGTTGTACGAAGAGAATCCGATCGTTCTATTCTGGAATTGACAGTTTTGTGTTCAGCCCTTTATTCCACAGTGTTAGCTCGAACACACTCTTATTCTAATCAGCGAATCCAAGTTCTATTCTGGTTTTCTAAACTCTACATCTCAGGACAACAAACGAGATGTTTAGTTTTAATTCGTCGCGTCATCTTATGATTACATTATCTTTTTGACAGCACTCAATACTAATCTGGATTGAATAATCTGGAAAAGTTGCTTGTAAACTGTTTGCAAATGCTTTTTCATCAAGGCTCAGTGCTAATCTAGATCCACCTGGAAAGAGAAGTTCTAAGAAGAAAATCCGATCATTCTATTCTGGTATTGGCAGTTTTGCACTTAGCTTTTTATGTCACAGCCATTCGTAGTTCTATTCTGATTTTGTAGACTCTACACCTTAGGACAGCAAAGGAAGTGTTTCGTTTCATGATTAAACTACCTCTTGTGCAAAACTCAATTCTAATCTGGATTGATCTGGAAAAAAGAGCTTCCGATCGTTCTATTCTGGAATTGGTAGATCGTACGCGTTCTAATTCTATTCAGTGATTCCAAGTTCTATTCTGGTTTTCTAGACTCTACACGTTGAGACAACAAACGAGGCGTTTCGTTTCAATGCGTCGGATCGTCTTAGCCTTGGCCACCTTTTTTTAGGAAAATTCGACACTAATCTGGATTGATCTGGAAAAATGTGGAAAACGTGTTTCTATTCGGAGATTCCGTTCATTCTATTCTGGAAGTGGTAGTTTCGATTGTATTTGTTAGTTTTCGCCATGTAACTCTATTTAGCGATTTCTAGTTCTATTTGGATTTTTCTAGACTTTATATTGTTGGCAGCCTCAGAGCTCGTTTTCCTAAATTCATGTCAGGATGACAGCTAACGAATTCTATAGCTTGCGGTAGACTTCACTTTTGCTTTCCAAGTTCAAGTCTTACGCAATTACTTTTTGAATACGAGGTACTATTAAAAAAAAAAGGCAAAAGGAAATCATGTTTCAATGTCGCTCCCATTTCGAAAACATTGTTTAGCTTGTAATTTAATTAAATCTAGTACCCAGCAGTATTTCGTTTATTAAATCCGTGCCACTTCAAGGACTCAGGGATAACAGCGGCAGTAAAAAACTTGTTTAATTTCCTCAACAGTTATAAAATAATGCGAAAGTTTTCCGAACATCCTCACCACCACCCTCCGGAGAGATAATAGTCCGCCCCGCTGAAACTTTCCTGTTCGGTAAAGCCCTCGCAGCGCGCCCGCCCCACATTATCTCGTAGAGTAGATGGCTTGCAAACTTCGGCCAGAAGAAAGATGTTCCAGGCGACAGGATAACACTCGGTACAACCTGCCGGGGCCGTAATTTAAGTGCTGACCTCCGGCTCCTCGATTGATGTGCACCAACCACCTCGACATAAAGGGGCGAGATAAGCAGTTGACAGAAAATGTCCCTGCCCCGGACAAACGATCGAATAAAACCGGACGATCCATTGTGGAAGACGAACTCAAAGGATCTATAAATTTGTCGGGGGGCGGGGGGGAAAGATTAAAGCCGTCACGATTTTCACATGATCAAAGTCCTACTTACTCCGCCACCCTCGAAATAAAATCATAAGAAACACACCTGCCGGTGTCACATTTTTATTTTTCGCTTTCAGAGGTTTGGCGGCACAAAAGGGAATCAAATCCATGGAGTTTATCGAGTTTTCTTGTCTTTATTATTATTATTGCTATTATCGTTTTGGGGGTGGCGCAGTTAATTCGATGCGTATTAAATTGGAAACGTCGGCGTTTTCGAGGGGGCCTCACAAATCACCGTCTGCAGCATTATAACACTATAATTCAATATTATTAAATTCGGATAATAAATTATGGACGTCGTTGTAAATTATGCACGGCGATTGGCGAATAATTTGTTTTCATGTGGCCGCCCGAAACTTCCGATTAAAACCGGGCGCGTTTGCGGAACGCTTTTGTGGGCGCTAGTTTACGACGAAATTGTTAATTTCCGCACGGGTGGGTTTAGAAAATTTGTTTCATCCACACTCCCAACTTTGTGCGTGTCTAAGGAATTACTAGACTAACTATTATCAACAGGGGGTGAACGAGGAATAGACGTTTAATGTGATGAGCACATCTCGAAGTTATTAACGACATTATGAAACGTGTGTGGGAAGGGTCGGGGGTGAAAGGAGAAGAATTTCCCCCCTCGTTAACCATGATTAAATGAGAAGAATCGACACCACTCCTGGTGGTCAACAAATTCGATGGGAGGGCAAATTAAGTTCTCCAATCACCGCCGGTTAAGTCTGGGAGAAAGGTCAAGGTCATGCGGAACCCCGAAGCAAAGGTAGAATTTTAAAATAAAGTAATACTTACCAGTGATGCATGATTTTTAATTAAAAGCAACGTTGACAGGTTAAAAAAACGTACGCAGCAATTGCTCGCATAAATACCGGTCTTGTAAGAAGAGATCAGGTTTCGAAAAGCCTATCCAACAGCTTTTAAACCACGTAGAGTGCGTTGTTCAAAACCAGGAGTACACGTCAATCCGTTCCAGCTTCCTCACAAACAACACATTCTGAAGGAAAATGCACACTGGCTATCCGCCAAAAAGAATAAAGCGTGATGCACCCTCGATCGTACGAGATTAGGTCGCGTTTCAGTGTTGACGAACAAACGGCAGAAAGGGGTTTATAATTTTTCTCCACTCATTCCTATTTCGGGCAGTTTTCTCCCACCTTCTGCATCGAATTTCATTTGAATATCTCTCTACCCGTCATTTCCATGTACTTTTCTGCCTTTCTCTTCTTCAATTTGCTACCAGAAAAGCCTAAAATGAATTATTAAAGGGTGACTCGAAATACTGGAAATAAATATACTGAGTTAACTCCCGCAGTCAGGTACTCCAACTACGTAGGCGTCAAGTAGAAGCCTCCGTTTATCCGCGTAGGAATAATCAAAATACCCAAGAAGTTAAATAAAAATAAAACCCAAAGTACGAATCCGCTTTTCGTTCCGTATTCCACAAATTTTTAACAAATATCATTCTATATCACCCTGTATACGAGTATCATTTTAGGTCACCAGTTTATACGTTCTAAATTGCTTAAAACCAGCTCAGGAATTACCCGTCCAAACTTTGTACAATCATTAAATTACACCTTAGATTCTTTTTGATCATTCTACAGGGTGACTGTTAAAGGTTTCGCCAAAAAGAAATAAAAACGTATAGGAAAATGAACGTTATAGATTACGTGTTTAAAAAATTCTATGGAATAGTTTATAATTAATTAAAAACTAATTCCTGTTAATTATTCTCGTAATAGAAACTAATTTAAATCTCGCGACTGGTTCTGTTTTTATAGAAGAATAACTAGTGCTTCCGTTCTCGAAAATTCTCGCAATATTACAGTAGCAACTGAGGTTCCGGAATCTTCGGGAAGGGTAATTGGCGTGATAATTATAAAAACAGACTGGTCGGCGATGTGGTATTTAACAACGTTTTATGATTAAGACTTTCTCAAAATAACAATGAAAGGGAAACTTCATAATTCACAATAAATAATGAAAAATAAATTCAAACTAACTAGACTTTCTGTTTCATCATTCTACAGGGTGACTTTTAATTGTTCCACAAACAAAAAAAAAACATACAAATCCAACATAAAGTAACTCAGAACTAATGTGATGTAACGAAGACTTTCTCAAAGTTACATTGAAAACAAAATTTCATAATTAAAGGCAAAAAAATAAATTCAAACCGACTAGATTTTTGATCATTCTATAGGGTGACTGTTAATTATTCCACAAAGAAACACAAAACCAACATAACCTAACTCGGAATTAATTATTGATGTATATGGCAACACTGATTTTTACTGGCATTTAAATCGAAATTTCTGGGTAAGATAGATGACGTGTTAATAATAAAAGCAGACTTGTCGTTGGCATGGGATGTAACAAAGACTTTCTCAAAGTTATATTGAAAGAAAAACTTCATGTGTCCACGTGCCACAAGAATTTTTAACTCCCACAGTCAGGTACTCCAACTATGTAGCCGTCAAGCAAAAGTCTCCGTTTAAGCCACGGACAAGACCTCTGGACTCAGTGTCAGCTGTCAGAAAATCGAAGACGTCCTCCGAATATCATATTCAGGCGGAGGGAGGTGACGTCAGTATGTCCACCAGACTGGCGTCCTCTTGTGTTAACGAAGTCAAGCGTCCGGTCTAGTCGGAGTCGAAATTAACCAACCAAGGTGTATCTCCACGATGCCACAAGAATCTTTAACTCCCACAGTCAGGTACTCCAGGTAGCCGTCAAGTAAAAGCCTCCGTTTGAACCACGGACAAGACCTCTGAACTCAATGTCAGCTGTCAGAAAGTCAAAGACGTCCTCCGAATATCGAATTCAGGCGGAGGGAGGTGACGTCAATGTATCCACCAGAGTGGCGTGCTTTTGTGTTGACGAAGTCAACGTCCGGTCTAGTCGGAGTCGAAATTGACCAAACCAAGGTGTATCTCCACGATGCCACAAGAATCTTTAACTCCCACAGTCAGGTACTCCAGGTAGCCGTCAAGTAAAAGCCTCCGTTTGAGCCACGGACAAGACCTCTGGACTCAATATCAGCTGGCAGAAAGTCGAAGACGTCCTCCGAATATCGAATTCTGGTGGAGGGAGGTGACGTCAGTGTGTTCACCAGAGTGGCGGCCTCTTGTGTTGACGAAGTCAAGCGTCCGGTCTAGTCGGAGTCGAAAATGACCAAACCAAGGTGTATCTCCACGATGCCACAAAAATTTTGAACTCCCACAGTCAGATACTCCAGGTAGGCGTCAAGTAAAAGCCTCCGTTTGAGCCACGGACAAGACCTCTGGACTCAATGTCCGCTGGCAGAAAGTCGAAGACGTCCTCCGAATATCGAATTCTGGTGGAGGGAGGTGACGTCAGTGTGTTCACCAGAGTGGCGGCCTCTTGTGTTGACGAAGTCAAGCGTCCGGTCTAGTCGGAGTCGAAAATGACCAAACCAAGGTGTGTCTCCACGATGCCACAAAAATTTTGAACTCCCACAGTCAGATACTCCAGGTAGGCGTCAAGTAAAAGCCTCCGTTTGAGCCACGGACAAGACCTCTGGACTCAATGTCCGCTGTCAGAAAGTCAAAAACGTCTTTCGAATATCGAATTCAGACGGAGGGAAGTGACGTCAGTATGTCCACCCTCTTTTCGCCCTCTTCTGTTGACGAAGAATTTTTAACTCCCACAGTCAGATACTCCAACTATGTAGCCTCCGTTTAAGCGACGGGCAAGAGCTCCGGAAAAGCCACAGACAGTGTTATAAATACCGGTCTTGTAAGAAGAGATCAGGTTTCGAAAAGCATATCCAACGGCTTTTAAACCACAGGCTGACCCGAAATACTGGAAATAAATCTTCTGCATGGAATTTCCCGTACCTCAGAATGAATCGGAGGCTTAGGATGATCTTAGTTTGCGCTGCCTTGTATTTACAGACCGGGTAGGCATTTAGTACTCGGAAAAAAAGAAAACAGCTTTCATTTTCACATTGCTTCCTTACAACTTTGTATGCAATCATTGGAAATAGGCCACCCATTCTACTTCCGTGTTTTACTCGGGTACATTACGAAGTGATTTCTGATTTGACTGATTAGTTGCCTGTTCTAAAATCTTCAGGGGTCATTCAAAGTTAAAGGAAGACCAAAAATATTTTTCCATCGTCTGTGGAGCCATCTGTTACTTAAAGAAGTGCGTAATGGAAATAATTTCAGGCGCTCTTCCCGATGATAATTAATCATACTCAGCCCGAAATAACATCATTAGCACGGCGAGGAGTATTCCCAACCGAAAATGCGGTTGATAAATATGGAAGACATCGATCACTTTCTACCTACGCTTTAACGTTGACGTCTCTCACTCTATTAAACATGCAACTTTATTTCCAATGCTCGAAATACACACGCGTGAGTGGATTTTATTATTATTAAAACTGCACCGCCGTTTTATCGACGGAATAAAACGTACTCGTCTAGTGGAATTCTCTGGCATTTACAAGATGAGGCGGGCAAAATTGCGCAACAGTTTCAATATTGACGGAGACAAAATTGAAAGTCGGAAGGGGGGAGCAATTACCGATTATTTTCCCGTCGAAAAGTCGAAGCGAATCTAAAAGAGAAAAAATTGGGGAATTGGGAGGGCGCGCACAAAAACTGAATATATTGAAAGGGTCTATTGCTTTCATAGGACATGTGTCTTTCTTCATTTCGCCCCCCCAAATTGACGGATTTAACGCAGAAGTTGAAATTGAATCTATCCGTGGTTGTTATTTGAACACGTGTCATCCAATTTATTTTCGCCTCTTTTGTTGGCTTTACGAGATCTTTCTTTTGTCGGATTGTCATTGAATAATGTAATAGCTGGATGGTAATTTTGGGCGGATCAAAGGAGAGTGCGTTTCGTTTCCTCTTTTTTCTTTTTTTTTTTTTTGGTGTTTCTGCGTGTGTAGATAATGAGCGCCCGCGCGCGCGCGTGTGTGTGTGTATGTGCGTGGACTTCACAAAAGTTTCGGGCCGGCTTTGTTTGAAATACTAAGAAGAACCTCGACCGTTTGTAAATGTTTTACGCAAGGCTAATCTCAAATTTTCAGTCGCGGTCATTTCAAGTCAAAACTTCACAAAGTGAAACAAAAGTTTTTAAATAATAGGTTTTAATTAGAACTCGTCACAATTAGACAACTTGTAAGAAACTTTCTTGATTTAACCTCAATATTAAAGATGGAACATTTACCTGATGTAAGAAATCGGCATTTTGCAAATCATTAAGTTCGTTGGTAAGTTAAACTTGCCTACGAGACAGTACGCAGTGAGTTGCTCTGTCCGTTATGAGTCAATTAATTGCATTGTGAGAGTAGCAGCTGCTATAATAATCAAACAATCGTCGAGGTGACTCATAGGGATTGCCATTGTTATATAAAAAGGTTTGTTTATATTAAATCAAATAGAGCAGCTGATTCAGAGAATGCCTCGATGACTCATAGAGCAATTGTGGAAACTTAAAGGCCACATGCCTAATCGGAATTTCCTCTATAAACTGTATATAAGAGGGCTAGGTTTGATGCAAAAGCTTCCCACATACAGTAGTCGTGCGATCGTGCACATCACTCAGAGTCCGAGGCCGTGAATCCAGTCAATACTGTCACAATTTAATTTACTTGATTAAAGCTCCAGAATATGCACATATCGCCCGTCGTGATCCATCTATTTCTCTACGTCTAGAACGTACCGTGGTTTGATGAGAAAACATGCATCTATTTGCCAATTACTTACGTTATAAAACTAACAACCATCTTACTTGATATGCAAAATGCTATTTCTTTTCATTACATAATTGCTTTGGATGTGAAGTTGCGTTGTTTCGTATGATATCGCCTCGACTTTGTGCGATATCGTATTGAGTAATCAGTAATTATTACTTTTGAATTTTACGTGCGTCTAAATTATGCTATTCAATAATTCACAGCGATTTGCTTTTTCAAAGGCTTTGCCGTCATGATTCATGCAATAAAATTCCATTCGGGGAAAATCAGCTGTAAATTGCATCATCAAACAGTCGCCGAGGTGAGTCATCAAAGAAACCGGCATTACGCAAGCCTAAGCAAACATGATAGAGCAGATGAATCGAGGAATTTTACTAACGGACATACTTTACATTTGACGCAGCTTTATTCAATATGAGTAAATGAAACACATATCTTCAAGTGATAAGAAAGGAAAATAGACATTATTAACATCGGCTGCAAATAGCATCTTGAAACACTCGCCGAGGTGACTCATCAAAGAAACCGGCATTACGCAAACCTGAGCAAACTTGATAGACTGGATCAATCTAGGAAAATCACGATGACTCATAGGGCAAGTGTCCTCCCACATGCAAGGTTTTTCGGAAATCGGAATTTCCGGTTTAAAACCCATAAAAGAGGGCTGGGTTTAATGCAAAGATATCACTCAGCTAGTGTCGTGTGGTCGTGCACGTCACCTAGAGTCCGAAGACGTCCTAGTTAACATCCATCGAATGTCATAGTGTTTGATCAAACTCCGAAAATCCGTCTGCATACAGTATCATGATTTGGGAGAGCGATCATTAATTTATTTGCCAATTTGTTATGTTATTAGAAACTAACTATTACTTTAATTGATGTCAAAAATGCTGATTAATGTAATTAAGTTAAAAAATTAATTAAAACTGGCAATAAGAAAGTGTTAGGAAAGAGTTTATACATGTATTTCAGCCTTATTGGGCCTCATCAACTCTGTAATTAAATTAGTTGGCAAATTTGTCAGTTATTTTAAAATCATTCTGTATATACTTTATAAAGGCGGGAAAGAACTCAAATCTCATTTCACATAAAGTAGGCATGGAAAGTAATTTCTGGTTAGATAAAGCTCAAACCAGACACGTATAAACAAAAAAATTTCTACTTGAATCCTTCATGGTTTAGAAAATTGATAAACTTGAAGCAAAGCAATTGATGAACTTTCAACCATCCGCCCCTCGCGCCACTAACTGGATGCGAAATTCTAATTCCAATCGTCACCTATTTAATGGGTTTCCAGTCAAGGGAGCCGACGCAAATTCGATCAGAAAGGGCCATTGCGTGCCGCAGGCGTTCGGATGGCGAGCTGCTGATTGATGCGGGGACATAAATAAATACCGCAGGTCAAAGGTCGCGGCATTAGGGCTTTGCGCTTTCGTCCGTGAAGCTCAAATGCCCCCCTGGCTCCTAATTAACGCCCCGTTTGTAAGTCTCGCCCGGAGCGATTCAATCAGATCCGCCGGAACTATAGGCGGCGAGATCAAAAGAATAAATAAATCCGCACCCACCTGCCCCACGCGAAACTTGAAAGTGGGCCGAATTTGAATTTCGGTGAAAAAGTTCTAGTTTCGCTTGCTATTGTGCGGGGAGTTTAATTATGAATTTGGGCGGGAAATTTGTTGAGACGAGGGAAAGTTCGTTTAAATGCGAAATTGGATGTCTTCAAAAAGATAATCTCCTTGGACGTATCCACAGAAGAATTTCAGCTTACAATGTGTAAGGTTTGGGGTGGGAAGAAGATTCGCATGTTTCGGATAGGCGAAAGGCAGGTCTACCCGTAACAGACTCAATATAACAAAGAAAGGGTGTACGGAGGCAGCTCCTTTGGTGGTCAAAGCTCGAAAATATCAAACGATGGTGCGACCACGTTTCCGCCAATATACAGGATGACCCAAAAAACTAAAAATGGCCTAACCATCGCCCTTCGCACCTTATAATTTTCATAAACAACCCCAGTAATAACCAGAATTGTCAATGTCTTAATGGTCAGTGTCTTGGCTAGGGGCTTTGAACACACACTTTTGTTTTGTTTTTGTAATTAATGAGCAGTTTATAAATGATATTTCAATTCATTTGTTTCAGCTGCATCAATAGGGCTGATATAGTTCGTGTTTACGACGGCAAATCATCTTCGGATCCTGCGATTACGGTCCTGTGCAACGAAGGCGCCGAGTTAGAAATTCTATCAACCGGACAAGAACTCTTCATCGAATTCGTGGCGAATTCAGACTGGCCCGGGCAAGGCTTCAAGGCCAGCTATCAATTTCAACCCGTCGAGGACAGCGCGTTAGGTAAACCCGGAGCTTCAGACGATCGCCGCGCCATCTATGGCGGAAGCGCCCCACTAGTCCAACCCGGAACCCGGAAAGTCAATAGCTCGCGACTAAATAATTTAGTTTTTAATTTGTTTTTCGCGATCGGGGGGCGCGATTTCGCCCCGCGTATAAATCATCATATCGGGGGGGGGGGGGAAGTATCGAGTTGCAACGTTGCAGGATTAGTTGTTTGTTTTTGTTCGAAACAGCATCGACAGTTTATGCGTTTAATTGCGAAGTGGACGCACGCAAATTGAATTGATTAGGAATGACTGAATAATCGCACTATTTGCGAGGCTGCGAGCGGGGCGTTAATTTTCTATGTAATTATCACAATTGCCGCTCACTAAACGAGCCCAGGCATTGTCATTTCACGTTTCGTTACGTGAATTAATTTATTATCGAGCCCGTCAATTTTATCAAATGGAGGCGAAATCAAAAATAAAAAGGCCAACTTACTACATCAAAGAAGGCACGTGCCAAGTCTTCTTCTTCTTGTTCTTGTTCTTGGGGGCCGAAGTACTTAATTGCTCCCGAATAAATACCTATTGCCTTTCGAGTTAATTACAAAGTCATTCGAAATCTAATTACGCAACAATTTAGATAGAACCTCGCCTGCCCCGGTGTAAATTGGACTTTTAATAACTCGCGAACAATCGCTTTCGAAATCAAATTAAAACTTTCCCAGGCGATATGTATATTTCATTATTTTGGTTAATTAAAGGTGGTTAATTATTAGCCGTCGCTCCCTTTGTTGCGCTGATCTAATTAAGTTCGTGTGATGGAAGTTTCAAAGCCCGGCTTTAATCTGCACCTTGCGCGTAGTTTGCCGGTTCGCTCAGAGGGGGCGCCACACGCGCGCTTGGTTTAAATCTCGGCTGACGCTACTAATCAATAGCCAACGTCTCTAGCGGGGTCGCAAACCTTTCTCCAGTTTCCTGCGCAATCAATGTTTGACAAAAAAGAAATTTTTGTAAACGAGCTGCGGGGCGCCAACTTTTCGATTTATTTACAAAACTAAATTGTCTTTTGCAGAATCTGATCGCTATAAGAATTCCGGCACGCATTCCTACCCAACTGTAATTGGTCCGAACGTCAGCGAGACACGTGAGTATTTTTTCTTTTTAATTTATTCTAGAATCAATGTTTTCCGCTAAAAAGAAATCGCGGTCGACGAAAATAATTGGCTCTCTCGTTAAGCCAATTATTTTCGTCCGTAAAAATAATCCTCAGCAATCCGATTAGGCAGGCAAACAAATCCACGCAATATTAATTTTTTAATAAAATATATATTTTAATTAAGATGTGCATCTATTGAATTAATCGTCTGAACTATTAGACAGAGATAGAGACAACAATAAAAAGCGTTTGGTAGATGCTTTATGGTATGGTACCGCCTGCTGAATAGACCACCAGCAATACAGAAGCGAATATCCTACCAAATAAATGCTGCCAACTTAGGTTGCGTTCGGTTCGCCTCCTGAAAATTCCAGATCGAGAAATTCGCTTATAAAAGTGGAAGTGAGCGCGAAATTTTGACGGGTTTTGATCCGACCGTAGGTGCAGGCTGATACCACGAATAGATCAAAATAAAATATTTTAAATATTAATGTCTATATAGTATAGCAAGCGTGATACTATGACGCTTTGGCCTTGAAAAAAATTGCGGATGTCATGCGTCCATGTGCAGTGACCATCGTTTAAGGTCATCGTCTCTTGTCCTGAAGAAGTAACTCTTCAGTTTTTTTTTTATAACTTAAGAAGTGTCGACAATATTGTTGGCCTTAAGCAGGGATGTATGTGTCATTCAAGGTCATCCCCTTTAGTTCTTGCTTCTGAAGTATTGTCAACAATGACGTCAACTTAGGAGTCGTTGATGGAATTTTCTGGTTAGCGCGTGCGGTCGTTAACTTTTCAAACATGACTGCACATGTCTGACAAACTTTTGGAAAATTTATAACAAAAAATCAAAACCCGAACTTAGAAAAAAAAGAAAAAAATAAAATTAAAATTAAAATTTCGATGAGATTTAACGCGAACTAAACATAAGGAAACCGAGAACTAGCTTATCTCCCCCGCTTAAGCTACTTAAAGGCTCGTCACCTCCTGGAAAAATGAGGAGGGAAATTCTGCAAGATCAGCAAGAATTTGAATTCAGACGGCCCAAACTTCCAAGCGAAACTTTTCTCGTTACGAGAGGGCGTAAACGTCTCGCTTTTACCGAGCTTTACCAACGTCGGTCGTTCAAGGGCAGAGACGCACAGTGGCGTGATTTCCTATTGCTGAGTCAATGAGAAAATTTTATCTCGTAACCTGAAAGTACCTATTGATTTGAAAACGCATCTGAAGCTCATAAAAGCGATACGAACATCCGGCCGTTTACACAGTAGTAGTAAAGCACAACAGAAAAATACAAAGTTTAAAGCGCAAAATAAATTTCCGCACGCTAGGAATCCCAGACGTCCGTTCACACAAAAAAAAAATGAATAGAAATATTCATATATAGAAAACGGACTTCACAGTAAAAAAAAATTGCATAAACTAAACCCGTAGTTAAATTAAATTATTTAAATATTAAAAATTACTTCGTAACAAGATGAATGAATTTACTAACAATAAAAAAAAATTGAAAATTAAATAGTTAACAAAATTAAACGCTGAAGTTGAAATTTAGAAAATTTTCAAAATACCAAAAAATAACGGAATATTGAATACAACGATACCGTATCCTTCCTCAGTTGTTACGAGGTCTCGTCGCCGACCACCGGCGGGGGAGGGGTTGATCTGCCCGCCGACTCGCACACGACTTCAGGCGGTCAAAAATTTGCCGGGGCGATGAGACAGCGTCCAATGAACAGTTGTACCCAGCCGGAAGATGAAGGTCGGGAAACAATGCCCGAAAAGAAATTTACGGGGGAAAACAGTACCCATGCCTTAAATTAACGGGGGTGTAACTACCCGTGTCAAAAATACAAGGGGGGTGTAACTACCCGTACCCAACAATACTGGGGGGTATGTCTACCCGTGCCTAAAATACTCGGGGGTATGTCTACCCGTGCCTAAAATACTCGGAGGTACATCTACCCGTGCCTAAAAGCTGAATCAACGAAACAAAAAAAAAGAAATTAGAAACAATCTGTATAAAATGAAAGAAACTGGACTCTCCTCGGTAGAAATGAACCGAGCTTCACAAAAAAAAAGTACGAAGAACACGTGCACGCCTGACCGTTCCAAAGACAAAATCCGCAGTGAAATGCGTCGGAATTTCCGGACTTTCCAGAACATCCACGTACTCAGGGGAGAAATCCGCAATCCCCTTCACGGGCGCAGCCAAATCAAAGCGAACACAAAGCCACAAAACTTCTCCCCAGTGGAAACGGACGTCCACGCTCTTCACACACCAAACCGAAAGTGACCAAGTGCCAAAAATCTTAGTGCGCCGGATCGACGAAGACGAAAATTAACAACCGGACAATCCAGAGAGTGGAAACCAGCCCACCGGAACAAAGCGCGAAATTCAAAGGAAAACAAACAAAGAAGGCACTCTAAACAAAACAACCGAAGGTCCGACATTCCAAAATAGACGCACAAGGCAATGTACGCACATAACCAAGAGGTAAATCAAATAGATTCGTGGAGCAAAAATTCGGAGGGGAAGAAAATGAAAATGTCAAAAATACCCAGTGCGGAAAAACGATTGCTAAGCCTGATGTCAACAAATCAAAAGTCAACACATAACACCAAAAGATAAACAACCGCATTAACAGCAGTGTTAGGAAGAAAAATAAACGTCGATGCGCTCCGCAAGAATTAAAATACCCGCAACCCACGTGAACTTAAATTCTTCGCCGCTGAACACGGAGAAAAATACAGGTAGGTAAATAACAGCGACTGAAAGTAAGCGCAAAACCATTCAGAAATGAAACGAGCGGGGCAATTGAGGCTGCAAACTAAGACAACGGCTTAATCAACAAATGAAACCGTAACAACCACCGCCGATGAACGAGTTATGACGCGCTTACCACAAAACGAAACTGAATGACGCCCCTTGACGCGTAGGAATCTCAAATGAAGACAGCTTCACCCAATAAGCAATTTTTAAATAACGAAGGCATTAGTTTATTATTACCTCTTTGATGGGATTCTGCGCGATGATCTCTAAAATGGGCAAAATTTTTCCGTTGTTGCCATATTTCCGTGCGGAAGTTTCAGAACGTAACATGACGTCATAATGAAGAAATCAAATTTCGATATTTTTATCCCGAGCGAAGCTTCGCCCACATACCACCACCGCCGATGAACGAGTTATGACGCGCTTACCACAAAACGAAACGGAATGACGCCACTTGACGCGTAGGAATCTCTAATGAAGTCAGCTTCATCCAACAAGCGCAAAGGTTGCCACGATGGCCTCTAAAATAGCCAAAATTTCTCCTGTGTTGCCATATTTCCGTGCGAAAGCTTCAGAACGTGTCACGACATCTTAATGAAGAAATCAATTTAAATACTTTTATCCCTTCGCCTACACAGCACCGTTGCCAATGAACGAGTTATGACGCGCTTCCCACAGAACGAAACAGAATAGTCGTTAACCATGGTTGTAAAAGCGATTCTGAGTTTTCAAAGTAAATAAAAAATATATATCTAAGAAGTTTCATCTTTTCGGTTGTATTGGAAGTCCCAAATAAATAAATTGCCTGGCGATTTTTTACGAGGCACATTAAAACTCCGGCGATAAAAACCACGAATTGATTTCGAATGAAGGCGGTCCAAAAAAAAAAAGACGGCGATCTCAAAGCAGCAGCAGCGGCAGCAACAGCATTAAACTTTCTTTATTTAGGCGGCGCGGCGGCGAAAATGCGAACGGCGATTGAATATCGGGGGGGCCCCCCGAACAAACGAGCTCGCGCGTTATCAAAGGAAGTTTATTAGATGGGGAATTTTTATACGTTCCCCGATAAAGACGCGAAGACGCTCCACTTCCTCGACGTAAACTTTACCGATCATATACAGGTTAATGAAGCGTTCCCGACCTTTCGTAATCTGAAAGGTAACTTCGTTTGCAGTTCATTTCCAGGCAGGACGTCGAAGGCGCTTCAGGTTGGACGTGGGGGGGGGAGGGGGGGAAGACGCGATTACTTCCTTTAAATGTCACCCAACGAATTTGCATCCGAATTAAAATAACTCCCCCTCCCCCATTAATTGCTATTGTTACGGTATTTTTTTTATTTTAATGAGGAACGTAGCCACATTAAATAATACATTTATTGAATTGACTTAAATTCGATTTACTAATTTTCATCTAAATTAAAAAAAAGAAGCCCCCCCAAGAAGGGCTAAAGGTTTTTTTTATACGTTTTTAAACTCAGAAGATTTGAATCATAGTCTGGGTCGTAAAAGTCCAGAATGATCATATTTACACCGCAAAAACTGAAATTTCCGGGCATTTGCATTTTTACGAATCCCCCCCCCCCGGCCCCCTCCTCATCCATCCGATAAATCCGAGCTCGCAAAGAAAATGATAGATGGGGCCGCATAAAGATCTTTCGGTTATACTCGAACGCATCGTTAACTGCAAGCATTGACGTGTTGGAAGGGGGGGGGGGCGGCAGGGGATGATAAATCCCTATTATCTATTGATTTTGCGGGGTTTCCGCACCAACGCAATTAATATTGTTTAATTTAGATGGAGCATGGTGCGAATAATTAACGATTACGCGCAGGCAACGTGGTTGACAATAAATAAAACAATCTCGCGCAAGGTGAAAAATCACCCCTCGGTCTGCCGAAGGGAGACCCCATAAATCATACGGGGTTGGCTGTATTAAAGCGGACAAACTGAAATATTTAAACTTGCCAGGTGAGAAGTTGCCGCAAGCGCCCGTAAAATGGTGCCGGCGAGAGCTGGCCGCATTTGCATAATGGGCAGTCTTTAAATGATTTATGAACACTGCACTAAAATGCAGAATCACATCAAGGAGGTGATAATAAACCGATGCCTTCGTTATTTAAAAATCGCGAATAAATTTGCGAGGAACCCGAAATGTTGGATGGGATCCATTTCCATCGTCAAAAAAAAAATTTCGTACTTCTTCAACGCACGTCTGATGTCAAAGACATGGATCTTGAATCCTTTCTATATAGGGTGTTTCGTGAAAAAAGAATAATGGGGTGTTGGTCATGAAATGTCATGAGATAAACGCATCTAAATAAAAACAAAATAAAACTTACCCTCAACTGATAACGCATTGACAGATAATAATCTAGCGGATTTAGATCAGGTGAACGTGCAGGGCACCTGATCGGCCCGTTTTTTCCAATCCATCTACCAGGAAAAATTTCGTCGAGGTGAGCTCGTACTTCTCGTCGAGCCCCATCGTGCATAAACCACATCGTTGCTCTAAGATTTAAGTTCCGGTAGATTAGTTCGTAGAAAATTTTAGTATTGGAGACCATCTAGACGGTTCGGCAAAACGAACGGGCCGATTAAATTGCCGTTTAGAAAACCTACCCACATGTCAACAGAAAACCATTGTTGGAAATGGCCTCGACGAATTGCGTGAGGGTTTTAATGCCAAACCACATAGAGCTAACATTGTCACAGCTACGTTGAGAGATGCAAATATCCAAAGTTTGGGATGGCCTTCCAAAAGCCCTGATCTCAATCCTATTGAGCATCTCAGGGATCAATTGGGCAACAAAATTAAAAACGCAACGAGACCACCAGTAACACTTGATGAGCTCTGATCGGGTTTTTTTGTTTGTTTAAATTGTAGATACCAAAGAAAAGAAATTTTACGAGGCGGAGAACGCCACCGTGAAGGCACGGTTTCCAAACTACGGCCTTTTCGAACACACGGTTCGAAAACTGCACTTGTTGCTGTTGGCCGCTTTTAAATTTTGGTCGTTGTACGCTTTAGAATCTTCGAAAGAATTTGTCACGCAAGTGCTCGAGATATTTTGTAAGTTTTAGAAAAAGGATCATATTACATCGCCAGTAGAAAGGAATTTTTGTTTTGTTTGGGAATTGTTAACGAAAGGACGGGAAATAACAAATATGTCAATTGACACTTCTACAGCGTCGCGTTATTGGAAAGTTTCAAACATATGCAAGACACCGGGGGGGTCAAGTATCTATCAGTCTAATTATAGTTCGAAAATTTATTGTAAGTACAGGGAACGAGAAGGAGACGTGATTTTTTTTTTCTGAACTAAAATAGTGCTTATTGGTCAAGAGGGTTTTTAAAATTTGCTTCGGGGACATAGAGAGGACTTTAATTTGTTACGCGCGAACGGAAAATCGAGAGCGGAGGACAGAAAGATTCTAATCGTTCGAACGAGTAGTTGCATTTCAATTTAACTCGAGCGCTTTGCAGTTGTTTTCATCTATTTTTCATAATTAGAATTATATCATATTATTTCGGGACGGTCAAAATACAGTGTTAAGAAAAGGGCAATTAAAACAAATAAAAGACTCGAACCGCGCCGCGATCTATGACGCGAAAGGATTATATAAAAACAAGTGCGTGAGTAAGTGAGGTGCGCATCGCGAACCGCGGATAGGTAAAATTGCATGAATTTACATTTCTTTTCACATACTTGGTGGTATAAATTTGTTTAAGAATTATTTTAATCTGTGACTCGAAAAATCTGTAAAGTTCAATTGCTTAGGCAATTTTTTTGTTTATTTTGGTACTGGCGTTTGCTTTGAATCAAAGTTAGAACCCAATAATTTCAGTAGTTTGCGCGTTCTGTGATTTAATCAACCAGAGTAAATTAACTACACCTAAAATCTATTGGTCGATTTCAAATAGGGTGTATTTTTTTTTTGTAATTTAGTTCTACCTTTTTGCGATATTCTCTGGCGATTCGGAGACACGCTATCGGTGTTATTTCGATTTGTTCAGGGAAATCTGCAGCACAAACAAAGTTATATCTGCCGGCGAACACAGTGCGCCTAGCACAGTCTAACTCAGAAGTCAAGGTAAATTTAATACTCCGTAAAATTACGAGGCCAAACAATTTTAACTACCTATAAATAGACATCTTCTTAACAGAACTTCTCTCACACCCTGTGTGTGGACTGAAGTGTTGTCTTTGCCGAAAGGTTTGCAGGCTAATTGAAAGCAATTTGTCGAGAGACTGAAAGTGCCATAACCGCAAATGCGGAGTGCCAATAAAACAGTCATTTGGGTCCTTTGCGCAAACAAATTAGTTCGATCATAGGTCTAGCCGACGAAAAACGACGTAGAGGGATCTGAAAAAAGGCGTACATTGTACCACCCTCTAACGGCCCAGAGGACGTGGTAGACGAAAGATCCTACCCCCGGAGCCTGATTAATTAGGCTAATGAGCTAGAGATAAGGTTATTCCAACACCTCTGAAAAGAGTCCTTGAAAAAACCAGCGGCAGTTGCTGTTAATTATCTTGCAAATTGATCGCCGGGGCGGCCTTTTGTATCACATACTTCTCCGAACATCTGATTAATCAATTAATAATTCCCATTAATAAAGTACACTGTAGACACACTGTGCGCTAGTTGATTACTCATAGCGTCTACGAGTACTATCTAAGGTGCCAAACACGAGCACCAAGACAAAGCTATCTTGAAGAAAAACTAATTGTAAATCTCATTTAAGCCACAAAGTTGCCACCAAGTGGACACCAAGCCACCAGCTGAATTGAAACAAATTAGATCGCTACGATATTCGATGTGAAATACGTTAAGCGAATTTTATTATACTTCTTGATAAGCGTATTTTTTTATTGTGATTGATTTTGATATTGTTTGCAAACGAGGTTTTACGCTCAATTTACCAGATCCCTCAGTGGCTGGTAGAAGGAGTTTTTACCCTTTTTTTTGCAATAAATCATTAATTAAATTTAACGTCTAGCATTTTTATTGATACGTATTTAGTTCCTTTAATCTCTCAATTTTATTCACCGTCTCACCAGAATTAGAATCCAGTTACGACAACGAAGGGTCAAGTTTAATTAGACGATCACGAACAATAGGTATTAAAAGGGTTAAGTACGAGAATTTTCGAAAGGGATCGACGCAGGTAGCCTCTAGTATTATGGAGTAATATTGCTTAGCGCCAGCTGGCTGTAAAACGCAACGGTAGCCCGGTAAACCGTGTCTAGACGTTTAAGAATTGCATGGTATTGACGATAACATTGTCGACCTTGTCCAGAAGTATACTTTTCATATTGTAACAAGGAAGTGCCAACGCAAGACCTTCGATATCACAGCTGCATGAAGCAGTCCACCAATGCTTCCAGGAAAAATATAGACAAATACGCAAGGCGATTTAACGTCGCTGAACAAGCACGATTCGTTTATTAGAACGATTTCCCAATGACTCGTACGTCACGACAGGATTGCATAAAAGTTTTCCTAGGAAAACCTTCCCGAGAGGGAACCCTGTAAATACCGGGGAAATCCATTTTATGAAGCATTAAAGTGTCACTGTAGTAAGAGCAAAGTTTCCTCCTCATATAGCGTAGTGTGAACCATTTAAGTTTGTTACTTATTATTACTTGCAATAAATGCACTATTTATTCAAGCTACGTCTCTCATTTCTGTTATGTAAATAATTACGTTACAACATGCATAATTATTGGATTTGTTTGGTTTTTAATTTTTGTCTTTTATTTTAATTATTTCTTTCTTCAGCCAACACAAAAAAAAATTGTTACGAACTCGATCTTCTTTTTCACAAACGAACGAAAACTGTCAGTCGATCAACTTTTGTTTCCTTAATTTACTCTTTCAGGAAAGAACGACAATATTGTTTTTTCTTTTCTTTATAAACTATCGATGGTCTTTTATTTTTTGTTTTGTTTTTTACGATGGAAGAAAAAGCGTGAGAAACGTCGATATTCATTTGTTTTCCTTTAAGAACTACAGACTGCAGTTTAGTAACACCCTGTACAGGGATGGTGCCCCAAACCTCTAAAATCATCTAAAAATGCCCTCCCTTCTATATACATTTTATCAAAGAAATTTCTTAATAAAAGCTGTGTAGGTTTCTGTTCTACATAATTTAAAATTATTTCTTTCTATACAAGTTCATTTAAAAGTTACAGACCTAACTTATGATTTATTAAATGGAACACTATATATTTTATTGCAGTTTTCGTTAGCTCTTGAAGAGCCAATCAAAACGATTTACTTATTCTGAGTATTTACCTAGCGAGTTATTTTTAGTTTCATGCAAAAATTAGGTTGCCAAATTGTCATTTTTAATGATACGACGCTCAATTTTAGACCAAACTATTTCTATGTAAAATTTTTGAAAATCGAGCGACTATCAACTCCAGCACGCTTCAGTTCACGTATTCCTTCTAATGGGGAGCACCCTGTACATCATAACATGTATGGATAGCCCTTTCTACGAGCTTTCGATTAACACCATAGTTTATGGGTTTACATTGATAAGTTGTGAGTTATTATCATCAATTGTGAGCCCATAAAATGTGGTTTAATGGAAAGGGCTATCCATACAGGGTGTTCCAATTGAAATAACGTTGAATATTGTCATCAAACCTGATTCTTTATTTAATCCTAATTCATTCGCTTAAACTAATAACAATGAATCTTCTTCACCTGGGCATTTCTTTTGATCAAAAAGTGCCTATTTCTTTTCGAGAAACACTTTCTCCTACACACCGACGAAATACTCGTGAAATAAAAGGACGAAAGCGCGCAGTCACGTACAAAGCGAAACCATAAATAATAGATACGCGCATTTGCATAGACAACAACATCGTTTTTTGAAACGTCCGGGGAAAAATCTGCCCGCCTCGATTCCACCTGCAGCGCCGCGGCGTCAAGCCGCACGCTCGGCCGTGCGCCCCCGACGGACGCCGCAAATCATGTTTACATGTTTAATGCGATTCGCGCTGGCCCACCTGCGGCTTGCATAATTTAATTCTCACCTATTCGCCGGAATTTGCGGCCGCGCGCCGCGGGAAATTTTGCGCGCCCGCCGTAAATCGCGCCGGACAAACGTCCGATTAATCGGCCGGCCGGCCGGACACGCGCCGGAAAACATCAATCACCCGATGCAGTTTTGATGAGCTGCAGATTTGTTGATGGGAATTGTGTTGCGCACCCTTATCGTACCTGCACGGAATCAAAAATGAAAGGCTTTTGAAATACAATACTGCACATTGTTAAAAGAAAACTTTTGTTATGAAAACGATAATAAGTCGAGTATATGCTTGTTTTTTTTTTTTTTTTGAAAAAGAGAGGTCCACTTTTCTGAAACGTGCAAAGCTACAAATTAGTCGTAATACGATTTGCTCGTTCAATGTGTGACATTTAGTTTGCAGTCAAGTCACGTTTTACCAAAAGTTAATTTGCGTTATGAATTCAAAATTCGTATGTTTGTGCATCGTATGCAAAGTTTGCGCGATAATTTACAACCGTGTAAGTAAGTCTCACTTCCCATGAAAATTATTAAATACCGAAGTCAAGCTGAACACCTTTTAGAACGCAACTGTACGTCCTAGTGTCTTTGTATTTTATAAAATGAAGAAACGGCATTCTGTACACCAAATAAAGTAGTTGTTATTGAATTCTTGGCTTCCGGTTGGAACCGCGTGTCTCGGATTTCTTCACTGCCGACGTTTCGTTCTCCGTTGCAGAAGAACTTCTTCAGGGCTGCTGTTGGTGGTGATGCTGCTACTGCTGCTGCTGTTGTTTGGTTTGTAGAAGAGACCAACTGCACCAGCAGTAGCAGTATCATCACCAACAGCAGCCCTGAAGAAGTTCTTCTGCAACGGAGAACGAAACGTCGGCAGTGAAGAAATCCGAGACAGAACAGAACAGAATAGAAACCTACACAGCTTTTATTAAGAAATTTCTTTGATAAAATGTATATAGAAGGGCATTTTTAGATGATTTTAGAAGTTTGGGGAACCATCCCTGTACAGGGTATTACTAAACTGCAGTCTGTAGTTCTGCATTTTTTTTTATGACATTTGTTGAACTAGTAAACACAGGGCTTAAATACCTATTAAAACTAATCGTAAATGCCAAGCTGTTAGAAAAAAGAAAATGAAGCAGGCGCGACGGCTTTGAAACAATTGAAGATCGACGTCTCACAATCACGCTTAATGTAAACTGAAGTAATCTTTACATTTTATTTGATTTTTTTATTATATTAATGATATTATTTTAAATTAATAATGACAACGTCTAAATATCAATTAAAATCTGTCAGAAGTACCACCAAAGGTTAGGTCTGTAACCATTTTTTTAACCAGCCTGTATAGTTGGAAATAATTTAAAATTTGCGCAAAGGAAGCCTAACCTTTATCAAGGCGAAAATAAAAAAAAAATAATTAAAAAAGATGAACTTTGCTCGCAATATTTTTTAATGAATATCAAACGTCTCATCCTTTATGTTTTTTTTTTGCTTCACCAGGAAAACAAGAGGCAATCGATTCTACAAAAAAAAAGACAATCGAAACGTTCCCACCTCAAAGAAGAAGAAGAAGAAAAGGAAAATTATAACAATTTTCCTTTTTTCTTCTTCTTCTTCTTGTTATAATTTTCCTTTTTTCTTCTTCTTCTTCTTTGATATGGGAACGTTTCGATTGTTTTTTTTTTTTTGTAGAATCGATTGTCTCTTGTTTTCTTGGTGAAGAAAGAAAACACAAAGGAAGAGACGTTTGATATTCGTTAGAAAATATTGTTAGCAAAGTCCATCTTTGTTATTTATTTTTTCTTATTTCCGCCTCAATAAAGGCTGAGTTTGTTATAATTTTCCGTTTTTCAAGAAAAACAAACGAACTCGAACGACTCATGTTTCCCTTTCTTCAACGAAAAAACAAAAGACGATCGATTTCACAAACCAATCGAGTGATTCGTTTGTCAAAGGTGGGCACGAGACAGAACGCATTTGGTTCGTGCTGTTGTCTTCTTAAAGGAAAACAAATGAACTTCGATCGTCTCTTACATGTCTTCTTCCATCATTAAAAGAAAAACAGAAAACAAAAGACGATCGACGGTTTACAAAAAAAAAAGAGAAAAACATGAAATTTTCGTTCTTTCCCGAAAAAGTAAACCAAGGAAGCAAAAGTTGATCGAAAGATTTTTCGTTCGTACCGCTTTTCAATCGAAAACAAACGAACATCGGTCGTCTCTCTCTTTCTTCATCAAGAAGCAAACAAAAGATGATCGATTCCATCAAAAAAGAAAAAGAAATTCGACATGTTTCCTTGACAAAGAAGAAAAACAAAAGCGAAAGGCGAACGGTACTAAGACGTTACTTTTTTTTTAAAGAAAAATAAACGAACGCCGAACGGTTCATGCTCCTTTTCTTTCTTCAACGAAAACAAAAAATGAAGGTAGCTATCAAGCGATAGTGAAACGTCGAGCATTTGTGCTATTTTCCAGTGTCCGTTTGAGATAATTTATCAAAGAAAACAAAAAACTCTCGATTATCCAGAACGGAAAACAAAATCGAGTCTTTAGCAAAGACGGGATCGATACGAAACCTCGTTTTGTTCGTATTATTTTCTTAAAGGAAACAACAAACGAACGTCAACCGTCTTTCGGATGTTTTCTTTCTTCATCAAAATGCAGAAAATAAAAGACGATCGTTTCTAAAAAAAAAAAAAAACAAAAAAAAAAATCGAAACTGCATCATGCAATCCACAAAGTACAATTAGGGATAAATGGGACAGTTCAAAGATCAACTGGTTATAGTCCTTCAGAACTAAGGTTTGGCTATAAGATCAGAAACCCGACGTTTACTGAACTGAACAACGTTATTGAAGACAAACGTACCGTTGACGATTACACAACCCAGAGAGAAAACAAACGAGAGAAGGCGGCAGAAAATATAAAAACGAGTCAGAAAAGTAATGAAAGACGGAAACGAAAGGAAGGCCAGAAATTTTCCGTAAGAAGAACCGGACTTGTTGATGGTAACCTAAAGATGTCAAAGAAATTTGTTGGACCGTACATGGTTAATAAGGTTTTAAACAACGACCTCTATTTGACAATCCGCGCACGAGGAAGCCCTACAAATCCGTTTTACCACCCGAAAGAATTAAAATGTGGATACAGTACGAGACGAGCAATGACGAAGATGAGAGTGATGACCAAGGTGAAGAAGAAGACGAGCATACAACCGACTGTAGAAAAATGCCCAGTCAGGAAAGGCCGGGGATTATAAAAAGAAGAAACGGCATTCTGTACACCAAATAAAGTAGTTGTTAGTTTCTAGTAACATATCTAACCGAAAATAGTAACCACGGTACTGGGTAAAGAGAGAGAGAAACAGGATTTTCGGAACTTGATCACACACTATGACATTATTCGATTGCCTAATCTCAGCACCATAATGGCGAAGCTGTATCTGAATTCAAAAGCCGCTGTATAACATTTGTTTATATTGGACTCTAGGCTGGCGACGTCCTGCCTTATCTTAACATGCGAATGAACTTCTGTACAAAATGCCGGTTTCTTACATCGGTAGTGTGTGTCTTCAGTACCGGCAACAGCCATCTTTTGAGTGATTCAAAAACCGATTAACTTGATGCACACGTGTCCCCTCACGAGTCATCGAGGCGCTCCTCCAACCGACAACTTTTCTTCATGTTTTATTTATAGTTGCATTCTATTAAAAATAAACTGTAAACGGGGGTTAAGAAATAAGAAGGTTGGCAGTCCTCGGTAAGAAGAAAGAAGTAGTAATGGCAACCCTGACGAATTGACATATTATGCATTTTTTGAGATAACTAACACTAACAATTATTAATGTCTATTTAATTTAAAATAAATACATATAAACCAACGAAGTGTGTCTGTGTGCCCCTATAGAAGACATCAGAAGTGCGACCCACGAGAAAAGCAATCATCGGAGTTAGTTACGTGCAATCGAAAGTGCGACGCAGCTACACGTTTGATTATTTTCGACACAACGACAATGCGTGTCCCTTTCAAGCTTGCTTCGACACAATATCATCTTGGAGCAGTGATGCCAACTCACCTATTTTCGAACATCGTGTCTTTTCTAGAGGAAAAATCATATTTTGTCGTTGAAAATCGTAACATCCCTATTTTTGACGTTTAATAATAACAATAATAACATTAATTATAAATAAAAATTAATTTGTTTGCGTTTAAGTTTGAAATTCGTGCCTTTTTTTGATTGTTTTTGCGATCGTCATTTGTTTGTCGACCGTTTCCGAGTTTGAAATCCGCGTCACTTTTTGAAAGTTACATTTTTTCTGCTGCTGCTGCTGCTATTATTTGAAATAATATTAATTAATTTTTTTTAATTCATATTTTCTAAAATTATTTCCTTTCCAATCGAGTTTGCACAACGACAGTGCACGTCCCTTCCAAGCTAGCTTTGACATAATTTCCTCCTAGAGAAGTGTTGCCAACTTATCGACTTTCAAACTTTGCAGAAACAATCGTTTGTTGTCGTTGAAAATCGTATCATCTCTATTTTTTGACGTTTAATAATAATAAATGAAAATTAATTTGTCTCTGAACAGTTTTGAAACTTGAAATTCGTTCACAAATGTTTCCAATTCCCCTTTTTATTGTTTTCGTGATCGCCTTTTGTTTGTTGGCTGTGCCTGTCACTTTTCGAAAAAGAAATTTCTTTTCTTTCGTAAACAATACGATCGTCATTTGCTCTTCGATTTTTCTTTGCTTTCGTAAAATTTACGATCGTCTTTTGTTTTTCTTTCTCTTTTTCTTTTACTTTTGGAAATATCTTTCTTTTTTCCAATTCGTTTCTTTTCCAAGGGTCAAAGACGTTGTTCTTTTTTTTTTGTTTGCGTGTAGTTCTCTGTTGCTTGAAATGAAACAATCAAAAATTTTTTTGCATTGATCGTCATTTGTTTTTCTTTACTGTTTCTTTTTTTTTCGTTGGTTTTCTTTTCCGTTTCGATTACATTTTTCCAAAAGTCAGAAGCGCTCCTGTTTGTTTTTGTTTTTATTTGTTTATCTGGGTTTTCTGTTTTCACTTGTTTTTCTTTTGCTGTTACCTTTTTTCCTTTTGAAAATTTCGTTGGTTTTCTTTTCCATTTCGATTACGTTTTTCCAAAAATGAGATACGTTCTTCCTTTTTTGTTTTTATTTGTTTATTCGTGTTTTCTGTTTTCATTTGTTTTAACGAATAAAAACGTTCCTTTGCGATCTTCAAAAGGTTTTCGTTTTTGTTTTTCTTCTTTTCCTTTTGAAGTTATCGCTTTTTGTTTCCTTTCCACTTCGAATATTTTTTTTTCAGTTCAGAAATTAAGGAATTTCCTTTTGGTTTTCTGAGTTTCTTTTTTTTTTCGTAAATATTATGATTGTTTCTTGTCTTCTTTTTATTTGTGAATTATTATTAATTTCTTTTTAATTTTAAATTTGTTACTTTTTGTGTTTTTATTTATTTTTTTATTATGATTGTCATTTGTTTGTCTTATTTCATTTGTCATGTGCTTTTCATCTTTCCCTTCGGTTTCTCGCTCTTCGTTTTTTATTTGTTTTCTGTTTGTTTTTCAGAAAGTAAGTTGTCGGAAATTTATTTTCAAATTTTTTGCGTTTCTTCGTAAATGTTGCGATTGTTATTTGTTTTTCTACTTCTTTTTTTTTCTATAATTACCACTAAACATTTTTCTTTGCTTTTAATCTTTTAATTTTTTCTCGCTCTCTCTAGGAATTTTAATTTTTTTCCCATTTCGATTTTTTCCATTTTGCTTTGTTCGTTTCGTTTTCATTCGTAAATAATGCGATTGTCATTTGTTTTCCTTTTTCTCTTTCTTTATTTATGAATTTATTTATTACGAACGATTATTATTAATTAATTTTATTGTTATGATTTTAAGACGATCGTCATTTTTTTTTTACTTTCATATTATGCATTTTTTGAGATAACTAACACTAACAATTGTTAATGTCTATTTAATTTAAAATAAATACATATAAACCAAGGAAGTGTGTCTCTGTGCCCCCTATAAAACAAACTTCTTTATAGTATACCGACTTCTTAGACTGAATGCAGTGTTTATGAGTCACCTCAGCGACTGTTTGATGTGACAATGTGCAGATGTTCTTTTCGACATTCTTTAATGCAACTCTGTTGGAAGGTTAATCTCAGCGCCATGAAGGCGAAGCCGTCTCTAAATATGAAAGCCGCTGTATAACATTTGATTATATTACCTCTACCTTGTCTTAACTTGCGAAATAAACTTCTGCACAAAATGCCGGTTTCTTACATCGGCGGTGTGTGCCTTCAGTACCGGTAACAGTGATACAAAAACCGATTAACTTGATGCACACGTGTCCTAGGGCAACTTGGTGAGGTGCCACAGACAATAAGAACTAAATTTTCTTAGATTCTTTCAACACCAAATACCGTTTCAAGTCGCTTAACTAAATTTCTACAATTTGATAAGTCCCCCATTAATTAATCACGCCCGATCTGAAGCAAAACAGGAGCATCATTAAAGCAGCAGGCTAGTATCAAATGACGTGTGAAATTTTAATTTCGCGCGGGACGGATGCCGAGTTTGTATATGAATAAATGGCGGTGTCCTGGCAGAGCAGCGCTCACTCGTGCATATTTCAGCGAACATTACTGAGTGCGGTTATTACGCCGAGATTAATTTATAAGGGGCCTGCTGTTTTGCTCCATTACAACAGCCAGCGTCGCCACTCTCGCACGCATTACACCGTGGCGAAAAATTCCACGTCGCTAGTACCCCTCTGCGTCTTTTCGGGGCTTTCCCGGTGTAAGCGTAATGAAGTAGTTTGCTTAGAACGTAATCTCCTCTCGCGTACTGGGGAGAAACGCGAACCTTTCGGTTGTAATTAGTATTTATGAAGTCATTATTTCGACTCTAACTTGTTGGCACGTGTTTCAAACGCAATAACGTAACTATCACAATAATATTCTTGGGAAATATTTTGCTCTGTGTACCAGACGATCATCCATCATGATGTCAATTTGGTGATTTCAAACGTATTGCTATTCCTACGTTGGGCGCCATTATTTATAGCATGATGGTATTAGGCCCCACGTTGGGCGCCATTTGGTTTGGCGAACTAATACAAATAGATTGATATTTTTAGAGCCCGAAAAAGAAAAATTATTGCTTTATGAAATCCACACTGTCGAAACCAATGAAGCAACTTTAAAATGGATCGTTTCAGATTAACCGCACGAAACAAAACGACCCAAGTGTCCCAGTTAGCGAGCAATTCGACTTGAACTTGCCTGCAGTTAATAGGATTAGCGGCGAACTGAACGCTTATTACAGGTGATTGATATGGCCCCGGCGTCGGCGAAGCATCTCGTTGTAGTTGCCCTGAAAGTTTACGACGACGCTGACGTCAAAATGGCATCCGGTTTGAATGCACTCTCAAAGGACACTCGAAGCCTGCGTTTATTTGACACCTCACGGTCTCTTTATCTAGATCGTCAGAGGGTAAATTAAATTAGAGGGTCGCAACGGTATCCTAGGATGCAGGAAATAATGTTGCGCGCTTCAATGAACACTTTGTTTTGTAATTTGTAAGTATAAGTTGAGCGGGGGCTTCAAGTTTAAAGAGTAGAAATGCACGTATAATTAAAAAAGAAACTTTTAGAAACTATAAAACGTCGATTGAAGGAATTAAATACAACAAGGGCTCTTTGCTACGGAACGAAAACCGCTCTAAATAAATTAACCCAACAAAGGAGCACTTCGCACGTGTAAGTGCAGCGCCGTAGGATCCGGCGGAAGCCGAGGAAACGAAAAGTACCCGACATAATCGAGCAATGTTCGAAGAGAAATATTACACGCCGTGCAAGGGGTTAGCAAAGCAAACTGCGAAGAAAGCTCCGGGAGAGTAATGATCACGCGGGCTAATTAAAAGCTCCACCCGAGTGGAGTCTGGCTTACGTACTTACGACATCCTTTACACGACACACACTGTAACTAAAGCAAGCGTAAGAGCTGTAATTAATATTACTTTATTTCCGTCTTGCTGAAACTTTATAATTACTTTCGTCTTTTCGTGTTATTGGTATTCATTAAGTTTGAAAATATTTGGTCTGGTGTGGTGGAAATTTCATTGCACTCAGACACGTTAAATGAAGTAGTTCGTAGTTGGGAGGATGCCATTTTGTACATGCAACCCGGAAAAGTTGGAAAATAGGAGGAATTATGTAATAATTAAAGTTTCCAACTAAAGCAAAACGTCTCAGTTGAGTTTGACTTGCATGAAGAGAATATTTTCTTGCACTCAGACATCTTAAATGAAGTGTTCATCCTTGGGGAGATGCTTCTTGTATATGCAACCTGGCAGAGTTGGAAAATAGGAGGAATTATATAATAATTAAAGTTTCCAACTAAAGCAGAACGTCTCAGTTCACTTTGACCTGCATGAACAGGATACTTCTTTGCACTCAGACATGTTAAATGAAGTAGTTCATCCTTGGGGAGATGCTTTTTGTATATGCAACCTGGCAGAGTTGGAAAATAGGAGGAATTATATAATAATTAAAGTTTCCAACTGAAGCAGAACGTCTCAGTTCACTCTGACTTGCATGAACAGGATACCTTTTTGCACTCAGACATGTTAAATGAAGTAGTTCATCCTTGGGGAGATGCTTTTTGTATATGCAACCTGGCAGAGTTGGAAAATAGGAGGAATTATAGAATAATTAAAGTTTCCAACTAAAGCAAAACGTCTCAGTTGAGTTTGACTTGCATGAAGAGAATATTTTCTTGCACTCAGACATCTTAAATGAAGTGTTCATCCTTGGGGAGATGCTTCTTGTATATGCAACCTGGCAGAGTTGGAAAATAGGAGGAATTATATAATAATTAAAGTTTCCAACTAAAGCAGAACGTCTCAGTTCACTTTGACCTGCATGAACAGGATACTTCTTTGCACTCAGACATGTTAAATGAAGTAGTTCATCCTTGGGGAGATGCTTTTTGTATATGCAACCTGGCAGAGTTGGAAAATAGGAGGAATTATATAATAATTAAAGTTTCCAACTGAAGCAGAACGTCTCAGTTCACTCTGACTTGCATGAACAGGATACCTTTTTGCACTCAGACATGTTAAATGAAGTAGTTCATCCTTGGGGAGATGCTTTTTGTATATGCAACCTGGCAGAGTTGGAAAATAGGAGGAATTATAGAATAATTAAAGTTTCCAACTAAAGCAAAACGTCTCAGTTGAGTTTGACTTGCATGAAGAGAATATTTTCTTGCACTCAGACATCTTAAATGAAGTGTTCATCCTTGGGGAGATGCTTCTTGTATATGCAACCTGGCAGAGTTGGAAAATAGGAGGAATTATATAATAATTAAAGTTTCCAACTAAAGCAGAACGTCTCAGTTCACTTTGACCTGCATGAACAGGATACTTCTTTGCACTCAGACATGTTAAATGAAGTAGTTCATCCTTGGGGAGATGCTTTTTGTATATGCAACCTGGCAGAGTTGGAAAATAGGAGGAATTATATAATAATTAAAGTTTCCAACTGAAGCAGAACGTCTCAGTTCACTCTGACTTGCATGAACAGGATACCTTTTTGCACTCAGACATGTTAAATGAAGTAGTTCATCCTTGGGGAGATGCTTTTTGTATATGCAACCTGGCAGAGTTGGAAAATAGGAGGAATTATAGAATAATTAAAGTTTCCAACTAAAGCAGAACGTCTCAGTTGAGTTTGACTTGCATGAAGAGAATATTTTCTTCCACTCAGACATCTTAAATGAAGTGTTCATCCTTGGGGAGATGCTTCTTGTATATGCAACCTGGCAGAGTTGGAAAATAGGAGGAATTATATAATAATTAAAGTTTCCAGCTAAAGCAGAACGTCTCAGTTCACTTTGACTTGCATGAACAGGATACTTCTTTGCACTCAGACATGTTAAATGAAGTAGTTCATCCTTGGGGAGATGCTTTTTGTATATGCAACCTGGCAGAGTTGGAAAATAGGAGGAATTATAGAATAATTAAAGTTTCCAACTAAAGCAGAACGTCTCAGTTGAGTTTGACTTGCATGAAGAGAATATTTTCTTGCACTCAGACATCTTAAATGAAGTGTTCATCCTTGGGGAGATGCTTCTTGTATATGCAACCTGGCAGAGTTGGAAAATAGGAGGAATTATATAATAATTAAAGTTTCCAACTGAAGCAGAACGTCTCAGTTCACTTTGACCTGCATGAACAGGATACTTCTTTGCACTCAGACATGTTAAATGAAGTAGTTCATCCTTGGGGAGATGCTTTTTGTATATGCAACCTGGCAGAGTTGGAAAATAGGAAGAATTATATAATACTTAAAGTTTCCAACTAAAGCAGAACGTCTCAGTTCACTCTGACTTGCATGAACAGGATACTTCTTTGCACTCAGACATGTTAAATGAAGTAGTTCATCCTTGGGGAGATGCTTTTTGTATATACAGCCTGGCAGAGTTGGAAAATAGGAAGAATTATATAATACTAAAGTTTCCAACTAAAGCAGAACGTCTCAGTTCACTCTGACTTGCATGAACAGGATACTTCTTTGCACTCAGACATGTTAAATGAAGTAGTTCATCCTTGGGGAGATGCTTTTTGTATATGCAACCTGGCAGAGTTGGAAAATAGGAGGAATTATAGAATAATTAAAGTTTCCAACTAAAGCAGAACGTCTCAGTTAACTCTGACTTGCATGAACAGGACACTTTCTTGCACTCAGACATGTTAAATGAAGTAGTTCATCCTTGGGGAGATGCTTTTTGTATATGCAACCTGGCAGAGTTGGAAAATATGATGGAAATGATGGAAACGATGGAGACTACAATAGGTAATTTGACCGAAGAGAGCAGAACAGCAGGAGAGCAAGGAGATAACAAAGGAATTAATGAAAGAAAATGAAACGGTTAAAAAGAAAAAGAAAAACCTGCACTTGAAAGGACAAATTAGAGACATAAATTCCAGACTGGAGAAATTAGAACAGGAGAAGAGGAAGAACAATGTGGTCATACAGGGATTACTAGAACTAGAACTGAAAAAAAGGATGGAGAAATTTTTCGAAAAGCAGCTACAAATAAAGGTTAACATAGAAGAGGCTATTAAACTAGGAGAAAAGATGTGCTTGATTAAACTTGAAAATGGAGAAGAAAAGATGAAAGTTTTGCAAAATAAAAATAAGCTCAAAAACAGAGAAGGAGAACGGATATATATTAACAACGTTATGTCGAAGGAGGAGAGGGAAATCCAAAGACAGATTAGAATAAAGATAGCGGAAATAGGAAATAAAGATAAAATAACTAAAATAGCATACAGGAAGGTGTACATAGGAGATGAAGAATGGAAATGGGATAAAGGGGAAGAAAGACTGAATCAAGTATCAAAAAACTAATAGAATCACCCCAAGAAAAAGCCAATACAAAACGAAAGGAATAAGGAAAATAAAAATAGGAAGAGGATACATCAAGGCACATGGATGGGAATACAATAAATCAAGTTGACCATGTGCTTATTGATAAAGACGAGGAAGCATGCATTAAAAATATAAGAACATACAGAGGAATAGATTTAGACTCAGACCATTTCATGGTAGGAATTAAAACGGAACAAATAGTACCAATGCAAAGAAATCGAATAAGGGAGATGAGAAAAGAAAAAAAGCCCATTAGATTAAGAACAAAAGAGGAGCAAAGCAAATATGAAGTGGTTATAACTGAAAAATTAGAAGAGATTAAGGGAAGGAGGGAAATTATGGAAGGAAATACGAATAGCAATGGAAGAAACGGCCAAAAGATGCAATAAAGAGGTAAAAGAAGAGAGAAACAACTGGTTTGATGAAGAATGTAAAGAAGAACTGGGAAAAAGAAAACAATTGAGAATGGAGAGAATCAAAAATCAATCAGAGGAAACAAACAGAAAATATGAAGAACAAAGAAGAAAAACAAAAAGGATTTTGAGGGAAAAAAGCGTAAACATAATGAAAAAATGTTAAATAACATAGAAGAAGATTACAAAAATAATGAAATAAGGAATTTGTATAAAGAAATTAAACAACAGAAAACCCAGAACAATATTCTTCAAAAATGAAGAAAGAGAATTGATAGGAGGGAAGGATGACATTCTGAGCGAAAGGAGGAAATATTTCGATTTACTAAACGCAGATACCCATCAGGGAATAAGGAATATATGGATGAGAAGAACAAACCAAAAGATAGAAGATCTATACAAAGAACCGAGTATAGTGGCGAGAATTAAAGCACAAAGACTTTGTTTGTTGTTTTTGTGTTTGTTTTTTTGAAAAACCGATCGTAAATTTCACAATCGTAAATTTTACGATCGTCATTTGTTTTTAAATTTTGTTTGCCTTTTGTTTCTCATTATTTCATTTAATTTTTGGAAAAATTAAAACAATAAAATAAAAGAAAAACAAAAAACGAAAAGGAAGTGAAAGACAAAATGCAAACCAAATTTAAAAAACAAATGACGATCGTAAAATTTACGATGAAAATTAAAAACAAATGTAAAATTTACGATCGTCATTTGTTTTTAAATTTTGTTTGCATTTTGTTTTTCACTTCATTTTCGTTTTTTTGTTTTTCTTTCCTTTTATTTTTACAAACATTAAGTGGAAAAATGAAGTGAAAAACAAAATGCATACAAAATTTAAAAACAAATGAGGATCTTAAAATTTACGATGAAAATTAAAAACAAATGTAAAATTTACGATCGTCATTTGTTTTTAAATTTTGTTTGCCTTTTGTTTTTCACTTCATTTTCGGTTTTTGTTTTTCTTTTGCCTTTTTTTTTATTTTTCCAAAAATGAAATGAAATAATGTGAAACCAAAGGCAAACAGAATTTTAAAAATAAATGACAATCGTAAAATCTACGATGAAAATTGAAATGAAATGTAAAATTTACGATCGTCATTTGTTTTTAAAATTCTATTTGCTTTTTGTTTCACATTATTTCATTTGAGTTTTGGAAAAATTAAAAAAAAAGACAAAACAAAAATAAATTGAAAAAATGAAAAACAAATACGATCGTAAAATTTGCGATGAAAATTAAAAACAAATGTAAAATTTACGATCGTCATTTGTTTTTAAAATTCTGTTCGCCTTTTGTTTCACATTATTTCATTTCATTTTTGGAAAAATTAAAAAAAAAGACAAAAGAAAACAAAAACCGAAAATAAATTGAAAAAATGAAAAACAAATGACGATCGTAAAATTTACTATGAAAATTAAAAACAAATGTAAAATTTATTATCGTCATTTGTTTTTAAAATTCTGTTCGCTTTTTGTTTCACATTATTTCATTTGAGTTTTGGAAAAATTAAAAAAAAAAGACAAAACAAAAATGAAAACCGTAAACAAATTGAAAAAATGAAAAACAAATGACGATCGTAATATTTACGATGAAAATGAAAAACAAATGTTAATATACGATCGTCACCTCTTTTTAAATTTTGTTTGCCTTTTATTTCTCATTATTTCGTTTCATTTTTTGGAAAGATTTGAAAAAGACAAAAGAAAAATAAAAACCGAAAATAAATTGAAAAAATGAAAAACAAATGTAGAAATTTACTATCGTCACTTCTTTATTGAATTCTTGGCTTCCGGTTGGAACCGCGTGTCTCGGATTTCTCTACTGCCGACGTTTCGTTCTTCGTTGCAGAAGAACTTCCTCAGGGCTGCTGCTGGTGGTGATGCTGCTGCTGTTGGTCTTGTTGCTGCTTCGCGTTAGTCGTTGAGACTCAACTTAGACTTAGACTTAGACTTAGACTTAGTCTCAACGACTAACGCGAAGCAGCAACAAGACCAACAGCAGCAGCATCACCACCAGCAGCAGCCCTGAGGAAGTTCTTCTGCAACGAAGAACGAAACGTCGGCAGTAGAGAAATCCGAGACACGCGGTTCCAACCGGAAGCCAAGAATTCAATAATGGACGACGGCCGCGGAAGCCTTCAAGTTAAATCGTCACTTCTTTTTAAATTTTGTTTGCCTTTTGTTTCTCAATATTTCATTTCATTTTTGGAAAAATTAAAAAAAAGACAGAAGAAAAACAAAAATCGAAAATAAATTGAAAAAATGAAAAACAAATGACGATCGTAAAATTTACTATGAAAATTAAAAACAAATGTAAAATTTATTATTGTCATTTGTTTTTAAATTTTGTTTGCATTTTACTTTTCACTTCATTTTCGGTTTTTGTTTTTCTTTTGTCTTTTTTTTTAATTTTTCCAAAAATGAAATGAAATAATGTGAAACAAAAGGCAAACAGAATTTTAAAAATAAATGACAATCGTAAAATTTACGATGAAAATTAAAATGAAATGTAAAATTTACGATCGTCATTTGTTTTTAAAATTCTGTTCGCCTTTTGTTTCACATTATTTCATTTCATTTTTGGAAAAATAAAAAAAAAAGACAAAAGAAAACGAAAACCGAAAATAAATTGAAAAAATGAAAAACAAATGACGATCGTAAAATTTACAATGAAAATCAAAAACAAATGTAAAATTTACGATCGTCGTTTGTTTTTAAATTTTGTTTTTCCTTTCATTTGTTTTTTTTTTTGTTTTTCTTCAAATTAATCCATTCCATTCAGTTTTTCGTTCGTCTTCGGTTTTTCGTTTTTTCCCTTGCTTTTAACTTGTTTGCATCTCTTTTTAAGCGATCGTTGTTTTCTTTGTCGATAACAATTAGAACAGGAGGAAAAGAATCGGCAATTTCATCCGACAGAGAAACAATGAAAATACGTGAAAAAAAAAACAGCAGAGAAAAACGAGAGAAAATTGAAATAAAGGTGGCTCGGACATACGGAAAGGATGCAGGAAGGTTAGGATTCCTAGAAAACTATTAAGAAGTGACATAGGAGGTAAAAGAAGAAGTGGAAGACCGAAATTAAGATGGAAGAAGGAAGTGGAAAAGGATTTAGAGCAATTAAAGATTGTCAACTGGAAAGAAAAGGCGAAGAACGAGAAAGAATGGGGAAAAATAGCAAACCAAGCCATGGGCCTGCTAGGCTCGAAGTGCTAAGATGTATGTATATAATAATTAAAGTTTCCAACTAAAGCAGTTAACTTTGACTTACTTTTTTGTTAATTTGATTTTATTTCGAAATGGAATTAAGAGTTTACTGAGAAAATAAATCATCTGGCCTAAGAGTCCCGATTAACCATCGTAATCCGGCCTAAGACGACTTCGTAATAACAATAATAACTTGGACGGACTTTTAATAAAGAAAATGTTCGCCACCTAGCTAGGCTAGGCAACTATACTCAACATTTAAAATGTAGATCCCCCCCCCCTAAGTGAGATTAAATTAAATAGGAAAATGGCCTAGCTATTCAACCAGTATATTTTATCCTGTCGCGTACAGTTTAAATTCTATTGTGAGCATGTGGACGATACATTCATGCAAACTGTGATTTACATAGTTGCATATTTTCCAGTTCTCTCTCGTAAATAGCCCCCCCCCAACCCCGGCCATGCATCAGGCGAACGAAAAGACGGAAGTTAAAGACGTCAACGCAGACTTGGTAATCTAATTATGCCGGCGAACAACGAGAAACAATACGTTCTGTTAAATGAAGTGATAAAATCCCGTTCCGCCGTCGACGTGTGACACACGACGGCGGCGGCGGCGGCGGGCGTCGGTGTGTTTCAAAGGCGCGCGCGTAAATCTCGTTTCGGAGAGAAACTTCAACCGTATTAACCCGTCCGACGCCTCCTGTATCAGCGTCGCTACGGAGAGGGGGGGTCGAAACGACGCCGGTATATACGCTGATCTGATTTCAGCTCGATTCTGGACGGCACCGGAGCTTCCAGCTTCGTAATAAGTAATACGCGCCTGGAAATGGTAGAAATCTATTTTGCGGAAGTGATTTGATTTTAGAAGCTGAATTGGTTGAAGGATCGAGATTTATCTTTCTTTATTTAGGTTGAAGATTATACAGGGTGTAATCGAATAAGTTCTAACCACACAGTACATGGTACAAACGTAAGAAGTCGTCTTTTACGAAATAGTCAAGCATAGTTCAGCGTAAAATATAAAGTAAGTCCTGCAGCTGGGTGGGTGGGTTAACGACCTGCGGCATTAAACTTGCAAAGTGCATGATTACCAACTGTGCAGAGCTGAGGATCGGTTGTCACGTTGGCACGTCGAAAACAACATCACGCCCCCCGGCAAAGTTTCGTACAATTTAGTTTAATCCACCTCAGACCACAAACACGAAACCGCCATTACGCATTGTGCAGCGGAAAGCGCATTGCGCGGAGTTTCGCAGGATTTCGTCCTGAAACTTCGTGAAAAAGCCCGGCGAGAAGTTTCGTTGCCGACGCTCGTAAGCCGCTTAAAAAATTAGCGTCGGGAAGAGAAATGACATTACGTCATGCGGCAAACTGACAGTGATCCCTGAAATAAATCATTTATTTACTTCAAGTTCTTTGTTGATTATTTATTTTACTTTTTCAATCGTGGAAATAGGCAACCCATCGATCAAATCGGAAACACTGGCTTATTAAATACGGTGCTGAATGCACAGGCGTAGAATGGGTTGCCTATTTTCGAATTTTAAGGCGTCGCAATTAAAATACGCAAATACGTGTGGCGTAAGCAACAAATAAATCTTGATGGCCGGAGACCTAATGAACTCGCGAAGACATAGTTTCCGGTGCGCGTGCGCGCGCTCTTGCAGACGCCAATGGACCTCGACGGACGCACACACCGTTCCCGGCGTCGCACCAGCGCGAATTGTAAACAAGTCGTAATTCTCGGCGTCTCCGTCTTCCGGGTGAAAACGCGCCAGCCAGAAGTTCCCCGACCTACCCTCGAGGCTCGACTTTGCGGAAATGCCCCTCAACATATCAACGCTCGTCGCGCTTCTGTTACTCGCGCGTCTTCTGGTCATTAATTGCAAAGACGCTCACGACTTAAGGGAGAGAAGCAAAGGTCAGTGTGAATTTTTTCAAACGAAAGCGTGAGCTTAACATCATCAATCACCAAAAAGAAATTAATTTTTAATTTGTCAGAGTAATGCGATTAAAACTAACTTCAACTTCGTCGAAACTCCGTGATGATTTGCCTAAAATTACCAAACGCTTTTGTGCTCGTTGTTTTAAATAAAAGGAGCATCTCGTGTGTGTTTCGATTTTTTTGGCAACTTTAAAATGGAATTAATCATTAGAGTGGCAAACGTCATAATTATTTGTTTGACCTTTGAGTTTAGGGATAAGATGCACAACATAAAAGAAAAGATGAAATTATTCTACGTGAGTAACTTGGCGATGTTAGATATAGGGTGTTCCATTCGGAAACAAATTCCAACTTCACGATAAAAATCTTCAAGAATTTCTAATCAAAGCAAAGCAGTATTTTTCCAAGTATTGCACGTAATGTTAGTTCCAATCTAATCGTATCAAAAATTCATTAAAAAAACTATTAAATTTGTCACAAAATTAGATAATCTATCCAAATATATAAATACCAGGTGTCTTTAATTAAAACTGTACGTATCTCATTATAAAAGAGATTGATTCTCCAAGAAGTCTGAACGGTATTGCTGGAAAGTGAAAAACTGACCTAATACAAGCGCATGCAGTTCCTTTGTTTTAAAACCTCTGCTCACTTTATGACTTGTTGGGGCAATCCGATTTCAATAAATACAGAACTGCAGTAAAATTTTTATTTACGTTTGAAAGAATTAGGTCAACGTCTCAGATGCCGCGCGCGCGTCATCGGCAAGTTTTTTATATCCATCTGGGTTTCACCGACTGGCTAGCGAAATGCGTTTTTGGTTACGTTACGTGATATTTATTTCTCGCCTGTTCGGCAATTCTTTTAATGGCTTATTAAAGAGACGACATAATCAACACACTTAGTCATAATTTGTATTTGAAACACAAACTTTTAACTTATTTAATTAAAAAGTTTGTAGTTTACTTTGTTCGCATCGCGGTGTTTGTGCAGCTTATGAAAAAATAAATTGCAGCTTTCTCAAGGAAGTAGGTACAATGTGGCAAGCATTGTTGTATTAAATTAAATTTAACAGATCGTAATTTATGAATTGAAACTGTACGTCTACGGTTAGCAATGTGCGAAATAGAAAAATGTACAGTACAGCACAAAATGCACATCAAACGTGTTGTCATACCTGTGCATTCATTATGACCTTAGAATTTTAGTAAAGTTCACTTCTTGTTCTTGGCACTGATATTTGTAATTACAATAAATGTTCAAAATGTTGTCCTGAGGTATTAACACATAATTCGGCACGTCGTTTCCAGTTATTCGTTACCATTGGAAAATTATTTCGAAGTTATGTACAGAGATGTTTACACGAATTAAACTAACACAAAACAAACTACACACTCCTTAAATTTGATAAATAATACTAAGCCTATTAATGTTTTTAAAAATTTATTTTAACCTCAGTCTTTTATAAAATACAAACGCACTCGCTCGGACTGAATTTTCTCAAAAACTATTGTTCAGCATTCTAACCCCCTCCCTAATGTAAGCATCTGTGAATTTATGACAGCATGATAATAATAACAAAAACAAACAATACAGTACGAGGAACGAAACTGAGCCAGCTGAATTTTATTTTATGACAGTGCAATTGTTACCAATAAATCGCCAAGGTAAACGTTTCTGAAAATTCCGAATTATTTTAAACCAGAATCAAATTTTCATCACGAAAACTAATTGAGCCACTCGTTTCTTGGATTTAATTAATATTTATCAACATTTTTAGTAAACATTTATTTTCGTCTTATTAATGAACATAAACATAACATTTTGCAGTTTACAGTGTTAAACTGCAAAAATGAATTAGAAATTGATATTTAACGTAAAGGTACAAATACTAGCCGGTTTGTAATTAACGAATTACAACATTCAGTACAACACAAACTCGCGGCTCTAAGTTTCTTAGTAAATAGATTACTCTCATTTCCACTTACTAAAACCCGATGTGATAAAGAACTTAAATATAATAAGAATGTTGCGGTTCATAACGGTTATATTCCGCAAATAGTATAGATAATATAATTAGGAAGATTAGCTATAGAAAACGGGTCCAAAATTCTAGCACTCTAACATCAATTTCTTCACTAGGAAAATTTGTAAAAATGCCTTTCGATGCGGTTTGCACTAAAGATTTAAATCATATTTTTAAAACTCAAAACTCACGATCAGCTTTTTCCACTAACAATACCATAAAGAATTTATTGGGATACCCGAAAGATAAAGTTGAAGTTGATCAGAAATCTGGAATTTATGAAATTAAATGTAATGAAAGTGCTAATAAATATATTGGACGAACGAAAAGAAATATATTAACACGCTTTAAGGAACATTTAAGTCACCACCGGTATAACAGGTTTGAGAAATCAAGTGTTGCCCAACATATTTACAATACTGGACAAGGTATTATTAAGGATAATTTAAAACTCATTAAGGAGGCATCAAATATCAGGGAATTAAATGATAACGAAAGTATTTTTATTCGAAAAAATAAAAATTATTTAATGAATTCAGAGTACGGACCAATTCCTAGTTCCGTATTATTTGATTTACTCTAATTTGTGGGTTGCTTTTTGACGGTCTATATTTAGAAATATGCGAATTTTTTTTAATGTAAATTAAAATCGACCGCAATATGTCGTTTTTGTAAGGTCAAAAATCAGCCGCAAGATGTCGCGACCTAAATTATATATAAGGGGGTGCTAGAGACAGTTAAGCGCATTTGCACTGGATATTTGATAAGGAGAGGATTCTCCGAGATAGATTTCCTGAAGTGCTCTTAACTTGTGATGAGTGGGTGTGGTCTCCTCTAATCTGTAGGCTGTTTTTTGACACGATTTATTTATATATACACATTTATATTTCATTAATTTTCAGGGATATTTTTAAAATATTTAAGGCAGCATCAAATAATAGGGGATCAGATGTTTATGAAAGTTCTTCATTCGGAGAATGGACCAATACTTCTCCTGTATTATTTGATTTGCTCTTATTTGATTATGATTAGTTGCTTTAAGGCTTTATGAAGTTCTTTTAAATTGGTAGTGTGTGTACTGAAGATGGCAGCTTAGGTGCCGAAATACGTATCTACGGATATAAAAATTATTGTGGGCGGAGATTAATTTTTTAATTATCTCAGTCTCCTCTATTATATTTAATAATTAACTGTTTTTTAATTACGTTTTAATTCTCTCATTTTCCTTTTTTTTTGTTTTACGTACATCCTTATAGTTTTTGCTTCAACGCTATTACCTACTGGTATATACTTTTTTTTAATGAAATACGTATTTTGTTGTTTGTGTTATTTTGTTTTATTACATTTTTGTATTCCATTTCATTTCTCCCGTTTCTCTGTTCATATGCATATTTTTTTATTTTCATTTTCGGTTTTTACTAATATCTAATTCATTTTTATAAAGTACTAAATACAAGACAAAAAAGAAAACGAATAAAATAACGACTAAACGGCGAAAAACTAAGACAGAAAGGAAAACTATAAACGAAAGAAAACAAAACAAAAAGAAGGAAACAAAACAAGAAAACAAAACGAAGAGCGACGATGAAAGAACTAAGAGAAGAAAACAGAAACAACAGGGTAATGAAGCAAATCAATAAAGTAAAACAAAAGACAATCGTTACTTAATCGCGAGTAACACGTAATAGAATTTTGTCGTTTTGAAATTCAGCAGACGGATTAAAAATTGCACGAAGGCACAAACAATAAATGACAATCGAAGAAAATCGTTATCAAAATACGAGAATTTTAAAATTAAATTAAAACACATTCGTTAAACGCACTTAAAAAGATCAAAAAAACAAGTGACAGTCATTTATTTTGTTTTACTAAATTAGTGATAATGTTAACTTTATTGTCAAGCAGAAGAATTGTTTTTTAACGCCATCTTAATTTAATCATGAATTTCCAATTATCTTCAATTTTGTTTCTGTTTTGTTCTCTAATATTGATTTTTTGTCTTTGTTTTCTCCATGTAGTTGTCCCATCATGGGTCATGTTTGTCTTTCGCAAAAAAGTTTCGCCAGAATTTGAAATAAAAACGTCTTCATGTGCGCTGCCGCCACGACAATTGCTATATCTACTTTATTTATGCTTATTTATTCAAAGTAAAATTTAAAAGCAAACTTCAGTTTTATTTGTTTCATTTTCATGACAGTACATCGACCTTTACACTGTAAACTGCAAAATGTTATGTTTATGTTAATTAACGAGACGAAAATAAATGTTTACTAAAAATGTTGATAAATATTAATTCTATACAAGAAACGAGTGGCTCGATTAGTTTTCGTGATGAAAATTTGATTCTGGTTTAAAATAATTCGGAATTTTCAGAAACGTTTGCCTACATTCGCCTTGGCGATTTATTGGTAACAATTGCACTGTCATAAAATAAAATTCAGCTGGCTCAGTTTCGTTCCTCGTACTTTATTGTTTGTTTTCATTATTATTGTCATGCTGTCATCAATTCACAGATGCTTACATTAGGGAGGGCGTTAGAATGCAAGACGAAGTCCTGAATAATAGCATTTGAGAAAATTCAGTCCGAGCGAGTCCGTTCGTATTTTATAAAAGACTGAGGTTAAAATAAATTTTGAAAAACATTAATAGGCTTAGTATTATTTATCAAATTTACGTAGTGTGTAGTTTGTTTTGTGTTAGTTTAATCCGTGTAAATATCTGTGTACATAACTTCGTTCGCTGAACAAGCGAGAAATAAATATCAATTAACGCAACGAAATACGCATTTCGCTATGCTAGTAATAGCCGAAGACGCGAGCGGCTTCCGAGACGTTGAATTAATTCTTTCAAACGTAAATAAAAAATTTATTGCAGTTCTTGCTTATACTCAATTCAGACGATTTCCGTTCACCCTCTTTTAAGAAGAATTTCTTTGGGTTGCGTTGAAAAAAATTACTGAGATTGCAAGCGGGCAATCTTTCATTCTTAAGTTATCAGAGAGAATAGTACGGAAGGGAATTAAATCAAATTATACTAAGGTTATGTGTACATGAGTGTTAAGAAGGAGGTTTCAGAAATAAAGGAAAGGAAAAAGGAAGGACGACCAACAACTTTTAGAACGAAGAAAGGCGAAGGTATTAGCGAGGAGTAGATAAGTTGGGATTTAGAGATGGGAAAATACTGGAAGATTTGGATGAGGCCTTTTGCAGAACTGCGCTTTTAAATTTAAAGTAAGCGAAACGTTGAAGAAGGACATTAGGTTTAATTTACTGTTGCGTTATTAATCAAAGCCGAGGCGACTTGCGAAAATTAATTAAACATAAATACGTGGGCAACGGTCGATACTCTATTGCATGTTAGTTCGGGCTTTGCTTGAATTTACTCATTCAAACATGTATACGTATGAAGTTCAATAATTCGGCGCTATTTACACGAATTAATTAAGGCCAGAGTGATGCAGAAATGTCTAAAACATCTTTATAAAGAAAAATTAATATAAAATCTTCCCATTTTTATTTTTATACCGTTATTGTCTTGTTGGTACACTCGATTAACATTGTTCTTTTATTTTAGGTACGTTTCTGTATTTGTAATTAACTTTCTACAGCTTCCAAGCCCAAGAACTTAGTCTTCCGAAAATTAGTTAAAAAGTTATTGCTTTGAAATTCTATGCTGACTTTCAGTGACCTTTGGAGTAGAGTTAACACTTTCAGAAGAGGTCGTCATATACTTGAAAATTGTATTTAGTGAAACCAATCTTTTGTTAGTCCATTCATTTTACAACCAGCTTTTGAGTCCAGTAACTTGGTCCTCCGAAAAAGCGATCATCAATTGGCTCCGTGCGCTTTGAAATTTTATAATGGCTTTGAGTGGCCTTTGGTGCAGAGGGTTAATGATAGAAATGCAAATTAGGTCGGACCGAATCAATAAGTGTACAACAATTTTCTCAATAAATTGCCTCAAATTAGCGCCGCGCCGCAGACCGTTCGCCCGCAATCGATATTCGCTGCAAATCGGAGGGAAACGTATCGTGCAGGCGCCCGCACTTCACTTGTATCACTTATCATGCAAATGATGCAATCTGCAACACGGACGATTTTCCAGAACATGTGTTCGAATAGTCGAGCTCGCGATCCAGATCGCATAAAATTGCCACCACCAGCCGAGTTACGATGATAGATGAGGGGGGATCTTTTTGTTTTGCGAGGGAAATGCTGATTTTGAGGTCTTTTTCGGGAACTTAATTGGTGGAAGGATTTATTCAAGGCAAAACCTCGTCGTAATCGCGTCCGTTAATTTCGGAGCTCGCGTACTACGAGAGCGCAATTAGAGATTTAGGTTTCTGCCCCAATTATCGTCGGGGTCGAACGCAATTAGCGAGGCGTTATTATGTTTCGCCGCGTTTTACGAGCCACCGCATGTACAAGATAAACACAGCCCAAGATAAGCGAAAGCCAACTTCTTTTTTGGTCCTTCCTTTTTTGGTCCTTCTAAACAACTGCACATTTAAGTTTTGTATGTACATTTCAAAAAATTTCGGAAGCAAACGGATTAGGTAATCGTTTGATCAACTGCAATATTACGAATGTAAGGGAAGGGTGGTTAAAATTTTACAAGGCCTCGTTTTCTCATCCAAACTTTATGACATTAGATGCTGAGAAACGGACGAATTTTCGGAATTTAATCACGCACCGTGACATACTTTGACTGCAATTCATGCCATCGGACTCTCGGTGATCTGCAGACCAAACGGGTACTGACTGAATCCCGTCGAGGTTATTACGAAACAACAGCTGGGGCTATAGTTCACCCTGGCGTCGAACGACTTTTGAGTAATTCGCTTTTAATAATACAAAAACAAAATCCTTCTTCCCTTTCTTTTTAAGATTAATGACGAAATGTACGTACAACCAATCAAATAAATGAAAACAACAAAAAAACAGTCGACCAATTTTTAAGCTCGAATAAAAAAGGAAGCAGGCGTTTCTTTGGTGACGCAGAAACAAAAGACAATCGACTGGTGTGCGCTCGTTTTGTAATGATAAAAACAGGAGACGATCAGATTAATGACGAAATGAACGCCTAATCAAGAAACAAACGAAAGCAACATTACAAAAGACGGCCGATTCGTTTCAATCGATCAAGAAAGCGAGAAACAATCGACGAAGGGTAAGATGGTCTTTTGAAAACAAAACAAAACACAATCGATCGTTTGATGTACAAGGAACCGATTAATCGAAGCTAAGAAAAGTTCGATAGACTTTTGCTAACAAAAAAAAAAAACAAAACAAAATGCAATCGATAGTTTTATGTAAGAGATAATAAATCGTCTTTCGTCGACTTTGTCCAGTTACATTACAGAACAACAGAAAAAAAACAAAAGAATTCTTCGACTGTATAAGAACAACTTTTGAATAATTCTCTTTTAACAACAAAAATATTTCCTTCATCTTTTTTTTTTTCTTTTTTTTTAATAAATACCACCGTCTTTTGATAAAGACAAAAGAGAAATCAAAGACGACAGGCCATTGTTTACATGACGGACGAAAAACAAAAGAAAACCGATTGATCCGTGAGATTCGATTGTCTTTTTTCTTTAACATTTCGAGTAGAGTTAAGAAATAAAACAAAAGACAATTGATCGACCCTATATAAGAGAATAATTGCAAACAAAGAGAAAACAAAAGAACGTACATGAGAACCGACTTTGTCCAGTTACATTACAGAACAACAGAAAAAAAAACAAAAGAATTCTTCGACCGTATATAAGAACAACTTTTGAATAATTCTCTTTCAACAACAAAAATATTTCCTTCAACTTTTTTTTTCTTTTTTTTTTACTAAATACCACCGTCTTTTGATAAAGACAAAAGAGAAATCAAAGACGACAGGCCATTGTTTACATGACGGACGAAAAACAAAAGAAAACCGATTGATCCGTGAGATTCGATTGTCTTTTTTCTTTAACATTTCGAGTAGAGTTAAGAAATAAAACAAAAGACAATTGATCGACCCTATATAAGAGAATAATTGCAAATAAAGAGAAAACAAAAGAACGTACATGAGAACCGACTTTGTCCAGTTACATTACAGAACAGAAAAAAAAACAAAAGAATTCTTCGACCGTATATAAGAACAACTTTTGAATAATTCTCTTTTAACAACAAAAATATTTCCTTCATCTTTTTTTTCTTTTTTTTTTTTAATAAATACCACCGTCTTTTGACAAAGACAAAAGAGAAATCAAAGACGACAGGCCATTGTTTACATGACAGACGAAAAACAAGAGAAAATCGATTGACCTCACCTCCGTGAGCTTCGATTGTCTCTTTTCATTAACATTTCGAGTAGAGTTAAGAAATAAAACAAAAGATAATTGATCGACCGTATATAAGAGAATAATTGCAAACAAAGAGAAAACAAAAGAACGTACATGAGAACCGTGTTTTTTGTTTTACAGATTACAACCACGTGACATTTTTATACCTTTCTTTTTAATTTCAAAATAAAATATAAATTACTTGCTAGTAAACTAAAGCCTTACTCATTATAAAAATTAATTAAATAAATGTACGGTTGCTACATACAAACAAAAAAGAAAAAGAAAATGAAACGAACAAGACATAAATCCGATTCAAGGACCATAATCCTACAAGCGTCCCGATTCCCGTTCTTCCAAGTCCGAATAAAAAGCAAACAAACGCACAGGAGAAAATGGGGCATCCCCGCAATCCTCTTAATTGTTTTAAGCGCAAGAAACGTTTTAGTTTCCGACATCGCGCCTTCGTTCCCTCCTTCGCGCGACCGTCCTCCTCATTAACAACAAATTAAAATATGACTGGCGAACTTAAAGTGATTCGGCTTCTTCTTACTTAATTTTGCTCGGAAATTATTTTCGCAACTCCTTAAAAGAAAAGTTGAGAGAAAACGTAAGAAAACTTCGGGCGGTAGTTTTAATTGCTTTGTTCTGGAAAAGGAAAAGTTTTTCCGGGGCGGTATTTAATCGAAGTTGTTAGTGGAAATAATTCTTTAAAAACTGAGCAAATTGCAACGGTAATTTGTTGCAAGGACACGAGACGAATATTAATGAACGTATTACAAAAATATCACACGCGGTAGAGAAAGGGCAGTCTTGTGATTGTGTGTTGTTGGGGTAGTTTCTTGCGTCGATCAACGGAAAGAATAAAGCGGAAGCTAAAGTTCGAATGAATTAACGCGGAATGAGTTGCATCCGTTTCCGGAAAACTAATTTTCTTTTTAACTTTGAAATATTCGCGGACGTTCGTCTCTAATTAAAGAAACGACTACGCAGAAGTTCACACAAAAGAAAATTGATCTTTTCAGAACGAAACTAAAAAATTCCGTACAACTTCTTGGCGTCCTGAACATATAGAATAAAAGAGCTGTTACTCATTTTGATAAATATCAAAAAAGACAAAAGACCACGATTTTAAAACTAAGTAATATTATCGACATTACTTCTGGAAAGTATTGTCGAAATTGTCGTGTTAATAATGTGCAGTTTTGAGGTGAAAAATATCATTTGCTCCCTGAAATCGAAAAATTCGCAAGACATCTACGGATTGACAACAACTTTTTTGAAGGAAATTCAAGATGAATTAATAACACCTCTAACTATAAATCAGTGTTTCTCTGAAGGTTATGTACCGAACGAACTGCAAATGGCAAAAGTTGCTCCTGTATATAAAAAAGATGACTTCGAAGACTGCAGTAATTTTAGGCCGATACAAATTCTGCCAGTGTTCTCTAAAATTTTTGAGTTAGCAGTAAAAAACAGGTTTCTAATTTTTTTTGAAAAATCCAACATCTTTACTAATGAACAGCATGGATACCATAAAAACAGATCAACAATTACTGTCATATTAAAAACAATAGAAAAAATATTAACTGCTGCAAAAGTTAAATTATTATGGGATAAGAGGCGTAGCAAATAATTTAATACAATCAAACCTCGCAGACAGACAACAACAAGTGTAATGGAAGGGTAAAGTGTCGAATGCTCGAAAAGTAGATTGTGGAGTCCCTCAAGGATCAGTACTGGGCCCTGTTTTATTCTTAGTTTACATCAACGATCTTCCAAAATATATTAATGCGTGTGAAGTATGCTTATATGCCGATGACGCTAACTTCTAGTAACCAGAAAAACAAAAGATGAACTAAAAACAGCAACTGATGAAGCTATCAAGCAAGCGAGTACATGGTTCAATACAAACAAATTAAAACTAAATGAAAGAAAAACGCAACATCTAACTTTTGCTGGGACTGAAGAGGAAATGACATCAATCTAGGATTTCATTTGGACCCAAAACTAAACTGAACAGCACATATCACCTATATAAGCAGAAAGCTCTCATCCACACTATACTGTTTAAGGAAAATGTACAAACTTTCAACAGAGGAATTTACCAGACAACTTTATTTTGCCCAATTTCATAGCGCAGCAACACCATATGGAATACTACTGTGGGGTATGACACCAGAAGCACACAAAATTTTTTTACTCCAAAAGAAAGCAATCAAGATAGTATTCCAAAAAACGGAATCCATAAGCTGAACACCAGAAATAAGGATGCGTTTCAAATGCCTTTCCATCGATTGAAACGTACCCAGCAAGGCCAAGACTATTGGAGAACCAAACTCTATAATAAATTACCGATAGAAGTAAAAAATAAATCGCCCAGAGGTTTTGAGTTAATTTAATTATTTTCGCTTGTCTGTTCATTATATTGATTCGCATACTCACAGTTGGATCAAATTCGCGCTCACTTCTGCTTTTATGACGAGGCCACGTGAATAATCGCGACGTTTACGGGAATGTACGCAACACACATCTGCGATGTAGCTATACATTTTAAATTTTGAACAAAGCTGTTTTATTTATTGCGAAGACGTTAATGGACTAATAAATAAATAACTCTGTCCGATCAAGGCATAAGGAACGCATAATATAAATAAATTAACTGTTTTGTTGATGTTTTTTAATTACATTTTAATTCTCTCATTTTTATTTTCTTTTTTTTTTCATTTTATGTTCATCCTTATAGTTTTTGCTTCAACAGTGTTCCTTACTGATATATACTTATATATATGTATTTTGTTATTTTATTAAATTTTTGTATTCCATTTTATTTCTCTCGTTTCTTCGGTTTTTATTAATATGTAATTCATTTTCATAAAATACTAAATATAAGACAAAAAGGAAAACGAATAAAACAACGACAATGGAAACACTAAACGGCAAGAAACTAAGAAAGAAAAGAAAACGATAAACAAAAGAAAGCAAAACAAAAAGAAGGTAGCAAAAGGAAGAGCGACGATGAAAGAACTCAGCGAAGAAAACAGAAGCAACAAGGTAATGAAGCAAATCTTTAGGAAAGAAATCAAGAAAGAAAGAAAGAGAGTAAAACAAAAGACAATCGTTATTTAATCACGAGTAATACATAATAGGATTTCGCAATTTTGAAATACAGCAGACGTATTAAAAGTTGCACAAAGGCACAAAAAATAAATGATAATCGAAGGAATCGTTATCAAAATACACATTTATTAAACACACTTAAAAAGATCAAGTAATAGTCATTTATTTTGTTTAGCTTCTTCAATTTTACCGAATTAGTGATAATTGAAAAATTAATCTCCGCCCACAATAATTTTTATATCCGCAGATACGTATTTCGGTACACACACTACCAATTTAAAAGCACTTCATAAAACCTAAAAGCAACTATTCATAATCAAATAAGAGCAAATCAAATAATACAGGAGAAGTATTGGTCCATTCTCCTGAAAAAAGTTCTCATTCTACCGAATCTGATTCCCTATTATTTGATGCAAGACCAAACAAGCATTGAAATCTCTGCGGTATTAGAGATTATATAAAATGAGTTGAATTTAAAAGCAAGCCAAATTATAGGAATTATTTTCACCAGCATTAAGACACTCGATTTCAAGACCAACTTAATTAACAACTTCTGTAAGGCCAGGCGAATTCATGTGCATCGCGGATTTGAAAACTATAAAAGTCACCACGGATTAAGAAACTATTAAAGAAATAAATATAATTACTCAAATATTGTATATAAAGTAAAAAAAAAAAAAAGAAGTCGAGGCGGTATCGTAGGACCATTATTTTTTTCGTTTATGAATAATCTTCCATTGGTGACGCAAAATAATTTCTGCAGAGTCCCTGTAACCATGTAGATGACACCTGTACCATGGGCAAGTGGTGATTGTCGTATTACTCACGGCGCTAATATGTAAGAAATCGGCGTTTTTCATTGCGTAAACTATATTTTAAATTCAACACGAACGTCGCCCACGCACAACCATAATTATGTAAACAAACGTTACAGCAACTGGCTTTATCTAAAACATTTTAAAAAAAGCATTAAAATTGCATGCCAGGAATATCACCTGCTTGTTGCATCGCCAAATAAGTTAACCGGCGTTATGTAATCCTAAGCAAACCTAACTCATAAAAAAAAAACCGGCGTTATGTAATCCTAAGCAAACGTGATAGAGCAGTCGATTCTCGGAAAATTACAATGACTCATAGGGCAAGTGGCCTACATGCAAAGCTAAACGTAATCGGACTTTCCATTGTAAAACTATATAAAAGGCGACTGCGTTTTATGATAATCATCGTTCAGGTAGTAGTCGTTTGGTTGTACCCATCACCGAGAGTCCGAGGGCGTGATTTGCAGTTCAAGAATGTCATAGTGTGTGATCAAGTTCATCTTCTTCTTTTATATTTTCTTTCTTTTGTATGAATTTTGATTGAAAATAACAGAAAAAGTATATATTCAAACCAATTTCAAATCAAATTAAGGAATTTGGCATAAAGCAGTATTGAAATGATAACTCAAGGCCAAATAACAATTAAGGCAATTTTAAGGAAGAAACAAAATAAATGCGTATAATAATTTAGTCAAATTACTTACAGATTAGTTCAATATAATATCACACAAAGTCAAGACGATATCATAGGAAACGCAAACCAAATTGAAAATAATTTTCAAAACGAGGCGAAACAGCATTTTGCACATCAGAGAAAGTAGCGAGTGTTAACTTGAAAAGTTGGTTTCGATTTTTTGATGAAAGAAGCAAGAAGCAAAAGAATGGTTTCCTAAACAGACTGACGTTTGACGAATGACAGTTGTCAAACAGTTGTAGTGTTTCGCCACTGGGGAATTGTTAACACTTACTCAGAGTATTTTTATTTAGAGCTTTCACGACCGTCGTTGATGGCTGCTCTTCGATTCTCGGGTTCTCTGCCGTGTAGAAAGCTTCGATAATCCTGTCGTGATCTTCCTCAGAAGTGAAGTTTGTAGAACTTAACGTTTCGATCATCTTCTCGTGGTCTTCTTCACTTCACTTCTGAAGACGATTACAACAAGATGATCGAAACGTCGGTAAAGAATCCGAGTACCGAAGAGCAGCTCACTTCGTTACGTATTAATGTACGAAGTTATAATCAGTGCACATTAGCACTGACATAAAATGACATTTCACATTAATCTAATTCAAGACTTGCTTCACAATGTTATGAAAAATTCAACGGCTACTTGATGAACTTTTCAATTAAACGCCTAATAGTTGTTAGTTTCTAATAACAAAATTGATACTTCCTTAATTATCCTTAATAATACCGTGTCCAGTATTGTAAATATGTTGGGCAACACTCGATTCTGACCAAGGCAGGAACTTCGAAGGAGTTGACCAAGATACTTGGCATCTTCAAAACGCGAACAACTCCCTTGCATCCACAGTCAGATGGTATGGTGGAGCGTTTTAATCGAAAGCTTTCGACTTTCTTCATTTTCAAGAGATTCCAGTTGAAGGCAAAAAAAAATCATCAAAATAAAGACGAAACAAGTAATGCCGTTTTATATTTTAGTATAATTTTCCATCTGTTGGTGTTATAGCTTCTTTTCATACCCCCCCAAGGAAATATCGGTTATTTGAAACGCGGCAGTCAAAAGCGCCTAATTTGCGAAACGAACAAAGAACCAAAATAGAACACGACATGCCGCTCGCTGCAAGTCCGGCTACACGCCCCATCAATTATTAAACGTCTAATACCGTGTATTGCCCGGAACACGAAAGAAACTCGCATAACATCCAATATTAAGGGCATTCCGCAGTAACGCGTGCAACATAACATCAGGATCGAGGCAGGCGGTGTCATATGCATGAGATTAGGCGGTTTTTGCTGCGCCCTCGTTAAACATTCACAGGGTTTTGCGCCCATTTTCCATGAAACGTTCGCGATACGTACACATGTACGACTTTACGGGGTTTCTTTTTTTTTTGAATCGGAAAGGCAAAATTGATCGTCGTGAAAAATGGATGGTCGTGGCGGATGTGACGTGCGACGGAAATGAGGAGGCGAGGAAATTTCCAAATTAAACCGCGAATCTCGTTAAATATTTGCGCGCCCGCGCCGCCGAAGCTCTTAAAACAAACTTAATACGGATTGGTAAATACGTGCTTCCGTTTATTCTATTAGAGGGAGCTCCATTACTCTTCGCTGGCGCTCGTGGCCGTATTGTTTCGAATGTAATATTTGGGAAACAATGAGGTCGGTGTACTCGTGCTTAATTCGATTATTTTAAACCCCTTGCCGCTATTATAAAGTGTACAAAAGCGAGCCTACGTGGTTAAGTTTTTGAGTGGTCGTGAATTCCGGAATTCCGTGCGTACAGAAAATTGAAGATTAGCTTCGTTTATTTTTTTGTAATTTCGTTGTCGGAGGGCGTAGTTCTTGGACCCAAAAGACGTTGAAAATGAATTGGAAAGCAAAAATGTATTCAAAATAGAAGAACTAGATAAATTCTATACAACGAGGGTATAAATAAATCCTACCTTTTGGGACGATTAGGACATTGCAACACAGAACGATGTTTTCTTTAGAGCTGATCGTTCATCCCTAGGGCTTTAGGCGAAGGGTCTTCATAGTGTTGTGGGGGCTTAAACGTTGTTTATTGATCAACAAAATCATGTCACGGCGACAGAGGACAAGAAACGTTACAATGACAAACGTCAAGAGACGTCAGAATGACAAACGTCAAGAATGACAAGCCTCAAGCGCAACGTCACGTTGATTGTTTCAGACGAAACTTCACGATGGATCAGCGCAAACATTCCTAACGAATTAAAGTCAACAAACAGGATCGTACCCTCATTTTTGGCTGCTCTTCGGTTTTCAAGTTCTCTGACGTATAGAAATTTCATAGAACTTGACGTTTCGATCTTCTTCACTTCACTTCTGAAGAAAGTCACGACAAGATGATTGAAACGTTAAGTCCTAAAACCTTTCTACACGTCAGAGAACACCGAGATCCAAAGAGCAAGTCATCAATGAAGGCCATGAAAACCTGAAGACTATATTACCCTCAATTTTGGTCGCTAAGGCAAGCACCGAACCAAACACAAAAGGACTGCCCTCCGACAAATAGGACGCGACTCTTTTCAACACTAATTCGAACAAGAAAACGGACCAATGATGCAGAGTTACCTAATCCCCGCCATACAATGACGATATAAGAGGCAGAGGCTAACATCAGTTCAAGTCAGTATTGCCTGTACTGAATAGGCTTGCAATACTCTCCACTAATGCTGTATAGTCTAGCAAATCACACCCGCTGGCGCTGTCCTAGTCCGACAAAGACCATACACCTTACATCTTGGTGCTGAATAGTCCGCCAAATCATGCACATTACATGCTGATGCTGAATAGTCCGGCAACCATACACTTTATGCATCTACACATACTTCGCAGTAGTCGGGCCATCTAATTTAATTTTAAAATTTGACCTTGAACGCAAAAAGAGGAGTTGGAGATTGATTATAAAAATAAAATATAATAAAAAGAGAGAAATGCAATCATTCGCGGTGAAGCCCCGATTAGGGCCGAAATAGCTATACAGACGATGCTTGAGGGCCCGTTGCAACGCCATCTGTTGATCGAAATACGAAACAACGATTTTTTTTTTCAATTTTACATCAAAATAGCGTCTGTTTTGAAAACATGAGTTCGAGTAAAAATGAAAAATATACAATGAAAAGTAAAACCATTCATACATGACCAACGAAAAGTTTTTTTTTATTTTTAAATGTAACGCAATTATACGTCGATTCGCACTCGATCTGAAACGTACACCTGCATCCGTTCTAGAACACGTGTGCGATGAATTCCAACCTGATCCATTGGCGCTCTCATAGTCCGGCAAATATCAGACACTTTACACCCTGATGCTGAATAGTCTGGCAAACCATACACCTTATACATCTATGCATACTTCATCGAAGCCAGGATATTTAATTTAATTTCTATGACGTCATTTCACCCACACCAATAATTTTAGAATTTGAACTTAGGAACCGTGAAGGTTTATTGCTTGGATTTCGAGAAAATCCTACGCCACACCTCCTCTATAATGATGATTTGGCACAAAGTCAAAGCGATATCATACAAGACAATGCAAATCAAATTCAAAATAATTTTATAACTAGATGAAACAGCATTTTGAACTTCAATTAAAGCAATAGTAACATAAATTGGCAAATAAATTAATGTTCCTAGATTCCTAGATTCGTCCGCTCTATCATGTTTGCTTAGGTTTGCGTAATGCCGGTTTCTTTGATGAGTCACCTCGGCGACTGTTTCAAGATGCCATTTCCGGCTGATATATTCCAAATGCAGTTTAATTGCAAAGGTCAGTCATGACAATTGTAACAATTTTAAGCAAGAAAAAAATAAATGCATGCAATAATTTAATCAGATCATTGAAGAGTATGATTTAGACGCGTGTAAAGTTCGACTGTAATAATTTCAAATCACACAAAGTCAAGACGAAACAATGCAAAATCAAGTTCAAATTAATTTTACAACAAGAAATAGCATTTTGCACATCAAATAAAGCAGTTTTCATAACAGAATTAGTTTTTGTAATATTAATGGTATTAGATGTAGAGGTGCAGACGGATTTTCGGAATTTGGTCACACACTCTGACATTCGTCCACTATAACTGAAGCCCTCGGACTCTGAGTGTTGTGCACGATCACACAACTACTGTCTTTATGACACTTAATCCCGGTGCTGGTCGCCTCTTCAGTCCCTAGCCACAATTTTAAGACCAATCTCTAGTATTATGCTTCCATTGAAATACTAAAGCGAATTAACAATTTCAACACATCAATTATTCAATATTCGCATTGTGAATAACGTCCAGTGTCCAATAATGTTCATTTTCCTTTCTTTTCATTCGAAGATACGCGTTTCATTTACTCATATTGAATAAACTTGCGTCAATTGTAAAGAAAAACTTAAAAAACTAAATACAAACGAAACAAATCTTTAGAGCGCTACACAAAACAAATGAAGTATGATATTGTTGACTAATAGAATTAACATATTTACGTAACAGATCTAATTGGACCGAAGTATGTCCGTTAATAAAATTCGTCGATTCGTCCGCTCTATCATGTTTGCTTAGGCTTGCGTAATGCCGGTTTCTTTGATGACTCACCTCGGCGACTGTTTGATGATGCAATTTTCTCCGAATGGAGTTTTATTGCACGAATCATGATGGCAAAAATTCCGATTAGGAAAACCTTGCATGTGGCCTTTAAGTTTCCACAATTGCCCTATGAATCATCGAGGCATTCTCTGAATCAGGTGCTCTATTTGATTCAAAATAAACAAATCTGTATAGCTCTTGTAGTAAGTCAAGAAACATGTATTGCTATTATGATTATAAAATTTATTAAACATATTTAACCGTTGAAAAACTAAAAAGAAAACGCATAATGATGATCTCAGTATATCGAAATACAATTCCTTCTGTTCATAAATTATCTGCAAAAAGCTATTATAAATCCTCTATAGATTTTCGTTGCAGCAAAAACATGGAGAGCACGAAAGCTATCAGTATTTACGCCCGCTGTAAAAGCGAAAAAATATCGACAACTTAACGTCCGATATATCACGAAAGCTCAGGAAATTTTCTTTCTCTTTATGTCCGCCTAGTTTCGAGTTGCCGGCGTAAAATATTCCCGGATTTCATCTCGCGCGACGTAACGGTGATTTACGTACTTGCACTTGCCTCGTAAATAGTTAATATTCAAATTTCGCGCGAGGCCGCCGTAAAGGACGTTTTACTGTTCTATAAAATGCAGTTACGACACATAAATAATGGCGAAGGAATGTCCGGCGGGCGGTGGACTCGAGCTCCGAATTCATTAAATTTTTTAAGAGCAAAAAAAAATTGCCAGAACTATTAAATGGATAGCGTGTACGAGTACGAGTACGAGTTACAACGGAGCGCTAAATTCCTCTTTGTACATAGAGGAGCGGGATAAGACAAATACATACGTTCGAGGGCGATTCGTTAGTTTAAGGGTCGTTTTTGGAATTCTCTTTGGTGCGTCTGCTTGTGTTTCGGGGCTAAAACAATAAAACTTCGGCAGAAAGATATATATCTCGTCTTAACAGTTTTTTTTTTGGACTTCCCGAAAGAATTTCGTCGAAGTTTCTAAACTGTAACGCTTAAATTTCGGAATTTATTGCGTCCCATTTTTCAGCTTCGCTAGCAACTTTGGAGGACACACATGGGGTGCCAATGAGAGCGTTAAAATTTTGTAGGATATGAAACGGATTTACGACGGCCTTTCATTGTTTTTATTAGAACATTTAATATTGCACGTCGAAGATCTTAGAGCTTATAAATTAATTTCTTTGAATTTAGGATCCAGCAGATAATTACTAAAACGCTTCTGGAAAATAATTAGGAACAAATCTTCTCCTTTCCGAATCTTATGTAGCATAATGTCGTCGAATTACCTCGTGTAAGAGGCATTGGAATCTAGAGAGTTAATTTTTGAGGACGATTTGAATTTACCGCCACACTAAATTGTTACTGCGTTATCACCTTTAACATTTTTTTTCTGATATAAGAAGAATAAAAAGGAATAGAACATTAAAAATGCGCCTGCTAAAAACCAAATGAACAAAATAACGTGTCGACAACATTTATATCCTAAAATACACTACTGAAAACTATGGCGCCAAATTCAAATATTCTGATGATCGCAAATTGTTTTTATTGAAGTTTAATCACAAACTGTTTTTATTGCAGTTTGAGTCACATAAATGTATGAGCTTGTGCCCTTGTGTAACTTGAAAAAATTCGGGGCAAACTTATTTTAAAAACTTGCTCCGGAAAGTCACCGTTTTTTGGCCGGAATAATTAATCCGGAAACAACGAAATGCGCTGTAATTTCGCAATTTTTTTATTGGATTTTGAAAGACCTTTTGAAAGAAATTTCATGCGGGAGGGATCCAGGGGAAATTGGAGCAATCTTTCCCTTTCAATTTACTCCGGAAAGTCACCATTTTCTAGCAAATACTCCGCTAGAATAATATTAGAGAAGAGACGTTGAAATGCATTGTAATTTCTCTATATTTTACTAGATTCTGAAGGACCTAACTTCGTAAAGAAGCACTATAAAGAAAATTTAAGAAAATCGAGAGAAATTGTCTCCGTAAGTTTGCTCCATAAAGTCGCCGTTTTCCGCTGGTATAACATTAGAACAGAAATATTGAAATGCGTCGTTATCTCTATTGAACATTGAATAAATAATCCTAACTTCGTGACGAACAGCTCAAAAGAAAATCTAGGAAAAACGCGGAGCAATTTTTCTCCATAATGTTGCTCCACAAAGTCACAATTTTCTAGCAAATACTCCGCTAGAATAATAATAATATTAGTCCAGAGATATTGAAATCTGTTGTAATTTCTCTATATTTTACTGTAGCCTGAATAACCTAATTTCATAAGGAAGCACTAGAAAGAGAAGCTAAGGAAGTCGGAAGATATTTTTCTCCATAAGTTTGCTTCACAAAGTCGCCGTTTTCTGCTCCGCTGGAACAACATTAGAACAGAGACATCGAAATGCATCGTAATTTCGCTATACTTATTGAACTCTGAATAATCATAGCCTCGCGACGAACCACTCAAAAGAAAATCTAGGAAAAACAAGGAGCAGATTTCTCTCTATAACTTTGCTCCACAAAGTCACCATTTTCTAGCAAAAACTCTACTAGAATAATATTAGACCAGAAACATTGAAATATGTTGTAATTTCTTTATATTTTACTGAATTCTGAACGACCTAACTTCGCAAGGAAGCACTAGAAAGAAAAGCTAAGAAAATCGAGAGAAATTCTTCTCCATAAGCTTGCTCCACAAAGTCGCCATTTTCCGCTAGAACAATTTTAGAACAGAGACAGTGAAATGTGTTGTGATTTGTTGTTTTTGTTTTTAAGATTAAAATGCGAAAATATCTTTTTAATTCTCAGGTATAAGTAAAATGTTTTGCCGCTTCAGTTACCTAATGATATTTTGATTGCCTCAGTGTACAGAATTATGTATAAAATAACTTCTTATAGTGTAATTTATAATTTATGCATCACAAGTAACATTATGTATATATCTTAATTCTTTGGTGTTACAGAATTTTAGGTTTGGGTGGAAGACCAGCTAAACAGTTGCTGTTTTAAGCTGAACTCATGCCTAAAGATTTTTTCAATCAAATTATAACGCATTGAAAATGTTTCAGTATGTCTGTACGATTGAAAAAAAAAATTATTATTATTATTATTATTATTATTATTATTATTATTATTATTTCTCTATATTTTACCGGATTCTGAACGACCTAACTTCGTAAGAAAACACTAGACAAAAAAGCAAAGAAACTTCTTCTCCATAAGTTTGCTTCTCAAAGTCGCCGTTTTCTACTACGGCTTAATAACATTAGAACAGAGACACTTAAATGCGTCGCAATTTCGCTATTTTTATTGAACATTGAATAATCCTAACTTCGTGACGAACCGCGCAAACGAAAATCTAGGAAAAACGCGGAGCAAATTTCTCTCTATAACTTTGCTCCACAAAGTCGCTGTTTTCTACCTCGCTCTAATAACATTAGAACAAAGACATTGAAATGCGTCGTAATTTCGCTATCTTTGAATAATAAATCTAGGAAGAATGCGGAACAAATTTTTCTCTATAGCTTTGCTCCACAAAGTCACCGTTTTCGAACAAATACTCCGCTATTTTTATCGAACTCTGAATAATCTTAACTTCGTGACGAACCGCTCAAAAAAAATCTAGGAAAAACGAGGAGCAAATTTCTGTCTATAACTTTGCTCCACAAAGTCGCCGTTTTCTACTCCGCTGGAATAACATTAGAACAGACACATTTAAATGCGTCGTAATTTTGCTATTTTTATTGAACATTGAATAATCCTAACTTCGTGGCGAACCGGTCAAAAGAAAAACGCGGAGCAAATTTCTCACTATAACTTTGCTCCACAAAGTCGCTGTTTTCTACTCCACTGGAAGAACATTAGAACAAAGACAGTCAATAATGCGTCGTAATTTCGCTATCTTTATTGAACTCTGAATAATAAATCTAGGAAAAATACGGAACAAATTTTTCTCTATAACTTTGCTCCACAGTCACCGTTTTCTAGCAAATACTCCACTTGAATAATATTAGACTAGAGACGTTGAAATGTGTGCATTGAAATTCTCTGTGTTTTACTGGATCCTGAACGATCCAGCTTCGTAAGAAAACACTAGAAAGAAAAGCTAAGCAAATCGAGAGAAAATCTTATCCACAAGTTTGCTCCACAAGGTCGCCGTTTTCTACTCCGCTGAAATAATATTATAACAGAGATATTGAAATACGTCGTAATTTCGCTATCTGCGACGTAAGGAAGTACTAGAAAGAAAAGCTAAGAAATTCATCTCCATGTGTTTGCTCCACAAAGTCGCTGTTTTCTACTCCGTTGAAATAACATTAGATCAGAGACATTTCTCTATTGTCTATTGGATTCTGAACGACATAACTTCGTAAGGAAGCACTAGAAAGAAAAGCTAAGAAAATCGAGAGAAATTTTTTCCATAAGTTTGCTCCACAAAGTCGACGTTTTCTACTCCGCTGGAATAACATTAGAACAGAGACATTTAAATGCGTCGTAATTTTGCTATTTTTATTGAACATTGAATAATCCTAACTTCGTGACGAACCGCTCAAAAGAAAAACGCGGAGCAAATTTCTCACTATTACTTTGCTCCACAAAGTCGCTGTTTTCTACTCCACTGGAAGAACATCAGAACAAAGACAGTCAATAATGCGTCGTAATTTCGCTATCTTTATTGAACTCTGAATAATAAATCTAGGAAAAATACGGAACAAATTTTTCTTTGCTCCAGAGTCACCGGTTTCTAGTAAATACTCCACTTGAATAATATTAGACTAGAGACGTTGAAATGTGTTACAAATTCTCTGTATTTTACTGGATCCTGAACGATCCAGCTTCGTAAGAACACACTAAGCAAATCGAGAGAAAATCTTATCCACAAGTTTGCTCCACAAGGTCGCCGTTTTCGACTCCGCTGAAATAATATTATAACAGAGACATTGAAATACGTCGTAATTTCGCTATCTGCGTCGTAAGGAAGTACTAGAAAGAAAAGCTAAGAAAATCGAGAGAAATTCATCTCCATGTGTTTGCTCCACAAAGTCGCTGTTTTCTACTCCGTTGAAATAACATTAGAACAGAAATATTGTGAAATTAGTCGTAGTTTCGCTATTTTCATTGAACTCTGAATGATCCTAACTTCGTGACGAACCGCTCAAAAGAAAATCTAGGAAAAGCGCGGAGCAAATTTCTCTCTATAACTTTGCTCCACAAGTCGTCGTTTTCTACTCCGCTGGAGCAATATAAGAACAGAGACATTTCGTTCTTTTTATTGAACTGTGAATAATCCTAACTTCGTGACGAACCTTTTAAAAGAAAATCTAGGAGAAATCCGGAGCAAATATTTCTCTATAACTTTGCTCCACAAAGTCACTATTTTCTAACAAACAATCCACTAGAATAATATTAGTAATTTCTATATGTTTTACCGAATTCTGAACGACCTAACTAACTAACTAAATTCTCTCCATAAGTTTGCTCCACAGAGTTGCCGTTTTCTACTCCGCTGGTAGAACATTAGAACAGCGACTTTGAAATTTCACTATTTTTATTGAACATTGAAATGTGTTGTAATTTCTCTATCAAAGGCAATATAAAAAATTATATGTATATATAATATATATATATTTTTCGCTGACAAATAACCCTCGCAAAATTATTATATTTAGTCCCAAATTAGAAACAAATATTTCGTCGACATTTATTTAGCGCAACACAGTTCGATGTTATTTCCTGTTCCGAATAATTAAAAAAAAAAGAACCGACCAGACAAACAAATTATAAATTTAATTCCAACGATTTTTTTTACGTCCGCGTTTTCAAATCCTCTCTTGTTTAATGGAGCCCAGCGGCCCCCTTTTTTTTTCCTGTTTACACCGACGCGTTGTGAAACTCGTTTATTTTTTGAAGCGGACCACTAGTTTCCGAGTGCATTTTTGCAGGATTTAATGGACTCGCAGCTCTAAGCCGTAAATTCCACGCAAGCTGCATCGCTAATAGAAACAGCCTAAAACAGGCGAGTCAACATTTTAACTTAAATTAGTCATGCATGTACGTACACATGCATAGGTGTAGTGCAGACGAAAAAGTAACGAGTGTCTTACACCCCAGGCAAGTCTCGTTTCACTTTTTTTTTTAAAAGGCTTCGAACGTTCAGCTGGTTGAAATTAGTTAAATAAAAGTGAAATAGTTGGAGGGTTTTACAAGGAAGGAACTTTGTACGGCTGTGGAAATGTTAAGGTCTCGAGGGAAATTAGGCTGCCAGTCAAGGCAGGGCATAACTTGCTAATCAACAATGAATTTGACGCAGTCAATACGGAAGGCTTAGTTAATTTCCTTGGGCCCATTCGCATAAGTAAACTGTTTAAATAAATTATTAAATTGCCCGAGAAACTTTTTTAGCCAACGATCAACTACTACTAAATAGTAATAGTATTCTCACGTTTCAAATAAAACACCAAAGCTGTTTTACTATTATTTCTAATAAATTTTTCCGCAACTGAGTCTATACTTTGTTACAAAGTTCCCTGTCCGTAACAGCCCCGAACATCGATATAAATGTACAAGTACAAGATAAAACTCTTTGTGTACGTCGACGGACGTAAAAGCCGTTTTTACGGGCTAACTTATCTCGAACGTTAGCCGGAAGACTTCTTGCCCCGTGGCGGTGGAAAGTTTCTAATGAAAAGTCATTCCTTCGAACTTTGCCGCGCGATAACTTGCCAACAAAACGTGCGGTGTTTAGGATGGAACGTCGAAAAATAGATGGAACTCGCTGGATAATGCATGCAGATCACGATTCTAGAATAAATTATCTCATCTGCGGGCGCTATTTATTAAAAATTGTCGGCGTACGCGAACCATCTGGAAGAGATATCGGAAGCAATAAATCAAGCTCGGAAAAGAACGGGCATTTTTTCGCATGTTTCTTCTTGAGTTACAAGGATCGCGGCGTCGGACAAGTCATAAATAAATTTCGCATAGCCTCGTCCTGGGGCTATTTTAAACTGTATTCATCTAAACAGAACGCAAATATAAACAAAACATGTCTAAACGCACTCGCTCTGAAGCGACTTTGCGTTGACCGCAAAAGCATCTGCATCCGTTTTCGAACACGTGTGCGATGAGATACGACTTAATTAATCGGAGCTTCTCGGTTTAATAACTAAATAAAAGGCGGCCATCATCGAGAATTGTATCATCTTACACAATCGAGCATCGCGTTTCCCAAATATAACCCAAACCTGTGCTTTTTTAACGAAACACCCTGTATATTATTGCATAAGTCGATTCTAAATTGAATTCTAGCCTGACTTGATGGGTCGCACCATGGGTCTAACTCCAACGGTTTCCGAGTTGCTCGCCGTCGCCCGAAAATCACAGCTCGAGAACCGCTCACGTCACACCCCGCATGCGACACATGACTTCAGGGTAGAATTGTCTCACGAGTCCAAAAATGTAATAATATGCAGGGGTTCCCCTAAAAGAATTCGCAATTTCGGCTCATACTTCGACGACGCGATGCTCGACTGTTTTTTCGTGGGTGGCAATCGAGGCTACGACAAAACGACTACAACTTTCATATTCGACAATTGTTTCTAATTTCGATAATAAAAGCGACACGGCGCTTTTTCGTTTTGTCTAATTAGCGAGTGCCCTTTGACCCCTTTATTATCGGGGTTGGATAAAAATATTAAATACAAAAGTCACTGATAATTCCCTAAAGCTTTGAATGCCGATCGCAGAGAAACGATCGTGCATCGCGTTTTCCAGATATAACCCAAACTTGTGCTTTTTTAACGGAACACCCTGTATATTACTGCGTAATTCGATTCTAAATCGAATTCTAGCCCGACCTGATGGGTCGCACCATGGGTCTAACTCCAGCGGTTTCCGAGTTGCTCGCCGTCGCCCGAAAATCACAGCTCGAAAACCGCTCACGTCACACCCCGCATGCGACACATGACTTCAGGGTAGAATTGTCTCACGAATCCAAAAACGCAATAATATACAAGGGTCCAACTAAAAGAAATCGCAATTTCGGCTCATACTTCGACGACGCGATGCTCAATTGTTTTTGCGTGAAAGGCAATCGAAGCTACGATAAAACGACTATAAGTTTCATATTTGGCATTTGTTTCTAATTGCGATAATAAAAGGGACTCGGCGCTTTATTTGTTTTGCTTAATTAGCAAGCGCACTTTGACCCTTTATTTTTGGAGTTGGATAAAAATAGTAAATACAAAAGTCACTGATAATTCCCTAAAGCTTTGAATGCCGATCGCAGAAAAACGATCGAGCATCGTGTTTCCCAGATATAATCCAAACTTGTGTTTTTTTAACGGAACACCCTGTATATTACTGCGTAATTCGATTCTAAATCGAATTCTAGCCTGACATGATGGGTCGCACCATGGGTCTAACTCCAGCGGTTTCCGAGTTGCTCGCCGTCGCCCGAAAATCACAGCTCGAAAACCGCTCACGTCACACCCCACACACGCATGCGACACATGACTTCAGGGTAGAATTGTCTCACGAATCCAAAAACGCAATAATATACAGGGGTCTAACTAAAAGAAATCGCAATTTCGGCTCATACTTCGACAACGAGATGCTCAATTGTTTTTTAGTGAAAGGCAATCGAAGCTACGATAAAACGACTATAAGTTTCATATTTGGCATTTGTTTCTATTTCAAATAATAAAAGAGACTCGGCGCTTTTTTTGTTTTGTTTAATTAGCGTGCGCCCTTTGACCCTTTATTTTTGGAGTTGGATAAAAATAGTAAATACAAAAGTCACTGATAATTCCCTAAAGCTTTGAATGCCGATCGCAGAAAAACGATCGAGCATCGCGTTTTCCAGATATAACCCAAACTTGTGTTTTTTTAACGGAACTCCCTGTATATTACTGCGTAATTCGATTCCAAATCGAATTCTATCCTGACATGATGGGTCGCACCATGGGTCTAACTCCAGCGGTTTCCGAGTTGCTCGTCGTCGCCCGAAAATCACAGCTCGAAAACCGCTCAAGTCACACCCCACATGCGACACATGACTTCAGGGTAGAATTGTCTCACGAATCCAAAAACGCAATAATATACAAGGGTCCAACTAAAAGAAATCGCAATTTCGGCTCATACTTCGACAACGCGATGCTCGATTGTTTTTTCGTGAAAGGCAATCGAAGCTACGACAAAACGACTTTAAGTTTCATATTTGACATTTGTTTCTAATTGCGATAATAAAAGAGACTCGGCGCTTTTTTTGTTTTGTTTAATTAGCGTGCGCCCTTTGACCCTTTATTATCGGGGTTGGATAAAAATATTAAATACAAAAGTCACTGATAATTCCTTAAAGCTTTGAATGCCGATCGCAGAGAAACGATCCTGCATCGCGTTTTCCAGATATAACCCAAACTTGTGTTTTTTTAACGGAACACCCTGTATATTACAGCGTAATTCGATTCTAAATCGAATTCTAGCCTGACATGATGGGTCGCACCATGGGTCTAACTCCAGCGGTTTCCGAGTTGCTCGCCGTCGCCCGAAAATCACAGCTCGAAAACCGCTCACGTCACACCCCGCATGCGACACATGACTTCAGGGTAGAATTGTCTCACGAATCCAAAAACGCAATAATATACAGGGGTCCAACTAAAAGAAATCGCAATTTCGGCTCATACTTCGACAACGCGATGCTCGATTGTTTTTTCGTGAAAGGCAATCGAAGCTACGACAAAACGACTACAACTTTCATAATCGACAATTGTTTCTAATTTCGATAATAAAAGCGACACGGCGCTTTTTCGTTTTGTTTAATTAGCGAGTGCCCTTTGACCCTTTGTTTTCGGAGTTGGGTGAAAATATTATATTTGAATTGAACGTGAGCGCACGTGTTATTTGTGCTCCGTGTTTAAACGGTTTAAAAGTGTTTGAAAGTTGACTATTACTGTTATTATCTGTGAATGTCATTCATCAAGAAGTGTTTCTTGTTGCTGTCTACCTGCAGTAAAATTTTCGCGGCTTGGACCTAGATTTTGCAATTTGAACTGTATTAGACCTGCGATCGAACATTAATTCGTAATTCAGCGTATTCCGTCGAGCGTGAATATTGTATTGTGGTCAACAACTTTTTCACACTCTTCTACTTTTTAATGTGTTTTTAATGTGTTGTTTGTCTTCACTGTACCAAACATGGATCTATTGAAAATTGCGCAATATGCAATAAATTAATTACCGATAATAAAATGCTACTGCAATGCAATATGTGCAAACGCAACTTTCATAATTCTTGCGCAGGAATTTTTGAACTTCGTGGATTTCACATGAAGAAGTGCTCCTGGAAATGCGGAAAATGTGAAGATTATGGATCCGAAGAGATGGCCTGTCGGAGCTTTGGTAAAACGGTTTTTTCATGCCAGACCGAAGAAAACTCAGATAACCTAAACCTACAATTCCACAATCAAAATTGTCCTAACTTTCGTCATTCGAATGCTCAAAGCATATTGAAGGAAGTACAAAACACCAATTTACCTCCCCTTAGTAACATTGAACAATTTTTTACTGGTCTGTCATATATTTTACACAAAACAGCTGCATTATGTGATAAAATAATACTGTGTGGCGATTTTAACATCGATTACCATACTAAATGTATTAACCAACAATTGTTGATTGACATCTTCCAAAGTTTTGACCTGCACTTCAAACTAAATGGCCCCACTAGAGTCCACAAAAGTAAAAATGGGAATGAAACTTCTACAGCCATCGACTATATTGTCACAAATTTTTCTGAGGAATGTTTCTCTTGTTCCATCTTTCAACCAAATCTTTCAGATCACTTTGCAATATCTCTTTCTGTGCATCAATTCTCATTTCCAACATACAGTGATGAAACTACCAGACCGGTGATTTACCGTGACTTGTCAATTCATAACTTGGAGCGGTTTCGTCTGGAACTTTCGAGGATGGATTGGTCTATATGTTACTCCAATGATGTTAATCTCAGTTTTGAATTGTTTATGGATAATTTTATCTTTAGTTTGATCATCCATTCATGAAACCACAGGAAAAACACCCGAAAGTATAATATTAGGACGCGAACTGCGGTTACCGTGCGACCTAAAGTTTGGTGTTAAACCTGGAGAATGTCTTGTGGGCGATGACTTCGTAAGGAAATAGACGATATCCACGACAGAGTGTGCTATAATGTCCAAATTGCCAACGACCGAATGAGACATAGCTGTGACATTAACGTCCACAATGGAGGACATCAATCAGGAGAGCTTGTTTGGTGAAATAATCTCCAGCTGCGACGAGATCTGTCTCCAAAACTGCAGAGCTCCTGGGAAGAATTCTACAAAGTTGTCAAGCAAATTAATAATATCGACTATTGATTAAGAAAATCCCTAATGGAGACAGTCCGCATAATTCAGAACTTCAAAACAACTTTTGAGAACTTCATGAATGCAATGCAAGATTTGGAATAACTACTAAAATATTCCAAGACCTCTTTAAAATATCACCAGACCATAGTTCGACCCAATGCATGGCAATCGACTTAAGAATGCCCAGAGGAATAACTCAAGTATTCAGGGTAAAATATGGCCAGATTGAGGAATTGCAAAGGCAGCAGCCATTGGTTGAAAAGGTTCTGATAACGACAGACAGGGAGAACGAGAAAGAATTGCTTGGTAACTAAGCAAATGTCCCAAGGGGAGCCTGATTATCACTTCACGTGGAAAACCTTGTTGAACCTGAGAAGTCATATGATAGCTGAGAAGGTGAACAAGTTAGCCATCCCAAAATTGGGTTGTGGTTTGGATGGGCTAAGGTCGAGATTGATTCGGAGTATGGTTGAAGTCATCTTTGCTGGAACTGGGATTGAAGTTCTAGTATGCAGCTACAGCCCAAGAACGTTTTCCAGAAATGACAAGACCGTCGATTGTTACTTCTTCAAGGCTACATGTTGCAAAATGGGCTCAGCCTGTCGCTTCCGTCACAACCTTTCAGGGAATTACTCAAAATACGTTTCCAGGATAAAGGAAAGGAGTGGGCGAAATGGGAGAATGGCGAGACGAAGTGATGTAACCGCCTCAACGACGCTAGACCATGTCATGAGTTCTTCGGAGGTGTTAGGTCACCTTCCAGAAGGACTATAAAGATATAAAAGCTCGCCATGGCCGATGGAGTGACAGTGACGTTTGACCGCGAATGACGCTAACGGTTGCATTTAAATAGAGTTTTAGCAACACGTTTCATTAAAATTCATAAACGTTATGGTTTAACCCATAAAATTGTTAAGCAAAATAGTCTTTCACGTACGAAATTTTTATCACAACGCCTTGCTAAAGCTCTCTAATAAATACTATATAAAAGAACGTAAATTAGTTATACAGTATTCTTTAAAAAGTGTTACAAATGGAATTTTTTTTAATATTTAAAATATTTAAAATTTATTGACACAAAACGGTTCTGCATCCCTTAAAGTCAAATTGGGAAATGAAATTTATCTTGAACGGTATACAGCGTGGATTCTGAGAAATGAAGACCGCTTAAGAGTAAAGCGCCCTTATTTTATAAGATACTCCCATTTCAAAAATAGGAAAACCACAATTTACTGTGATTCACTATTTATACTTGCTACATAGGAAATACTAGTGGGATTAATGTGTCTGCCAAAATAATATAAATAGGAAAACACGAAATTCGTTCTTATTTTTTAATTATTTCATTTGGTTCTGAGTGATTATTTCAATGCGTGCTTTCCTGTAGCATTAGCACATAATTTACTTGTTATTTAAATGTACGATTTGAAGTTTTTCATGACAAAATTCATTTAGTTTCATATTTGATATTTGTTTCTAATTCCGATAATAAAAGAGACACGGAGCTTTACTTGTTTCGTTTACTTAGCATGCGCCCTTTGACCCTTTATTTTCGGAGTTGGATAAAAATATTAAATACAAAAGTCACTGATAATTCCCTAAAGCTTTGAATGCCGATCGCAGAAAAACGATTGAGCATCGTGTTTCCCAGATATAACCCAAACTTGTGTTTTTTTAACGGAACATCCTGTATATTACTGCGTAATTCGATTCTAAATCGAATTCTAGCCCGACCTGATGGGTCGCACCATGGGTCTAACACCAGCGGTTACAGAGTTGCTCGCCATCGCCCGAAAATCACAGCTCGAAAACCGCTCACGTCACACCCCGCATGCGACACATGACTTCAGGGTAGAATTGTCTCACGAATCCAAAAACGCAATAATATACAGGAGTCCCCCTAAAAGAAATCGCAATTTCGGCTCACACTTCGACGACGCGATGTTCGATTGTTTTTTCGTAGATGGCAATCGAAGCTACGACAAAACGACTACAACTTTCATATTCGCCAATTGTTTCTAATTTCGATAATAAAAGCGACACGGCGCTTTTTCGTTTTGTTTAATTAGCGAGTGCCCTTTGACCTTTTATTTTCGGAGTTGGATGAAAATATTATATACAAAAGTTACTGATAATTTCCTAAAGCTTTGAATGCCGATCGCAGAAAAACGATCGAGCATCGTGTTTCCCAGAAATAACCCAAACTTGTGCTTTTTTAACGGAATACCCTGTATATTACTGCGTAATTCGATTCTAAATCGAACTCTAGCCTGACATGATGGGTCGCACCATGGGTCTAACTCCAGCGGTTTCCGAGTTGCTCGCCGTCGCCTGAAAATCACAGCTCGAAAACCGCTCACGTCACACCCCACATGCGACACATGACTTCAGGGTAGAATTGTCTCACGAATCCAAAAACGCAATAATATACAGAGCGTCTTACCAAAAAAATCGCAATTTCGGCTCATACTTCGACGACGCGATGCTCGATTGTCTTTTCGTGAAAGGCAATCGAAGCTACGACAAAACGACTATAAGTTTCATATTTGGCATTTGTTTCTAATTGCGATAATAAAAGAGACTCGGCGCTTTTTTTGTTTTGTTTAATTAGCGTGCGCCCTTTGACCCTTTATTATCGGGGTTGAATAAAAATATTAAATACAAAAGTCACTGATAATTCCTTAAAGCTTTGAATGCCGATCGCAGAAAAACGATCGAGCATCGCGTTTTCCAGATATAACCCAAACTTGTGTTTTTTTAACGGAACACCCTGTATATTACTGCGTAATTCGATTCTAAATCGAATTCTAGCCTGACTTGATGGGTCGCACCATGGGTCTAACACCAGCGGTTTCCGAGTTGCTCGCCGTCGTCCGAAAATCACAGCTTGAGAACCGCTCACGTCACACCCCGCATGCGACACATGACTTCAGGGTAGAATTGTCTCACGAATCCAAAAACGCAATAATATACAGGGGTCTCCCTAAAAGAAATCGCAATTTCGGCTCATACTTCGACAACGCGAAGCTCGATTGTTTTTTCGTGAAACGCCATCGAAGCTGCAACAAAACGACTATAAGTTTTATATTTGGCATTTGTTTCTAATTCCGATAGTAAAAGAGACACGGCGCTTTTCTTGGTTTGTTTAATTAGCGAGTGCCCTTTGACCCTTTATTTTCGGAGTTGGATAAAAATATTAAATACAAAAATCGCTCATAATTCTCTAAAGCTTTGAATGCCGATCGCAGAGAAACGATCGTGCACCGTGCATTTTTTAACGGAACACCTGTATATTACTGTGTAATTCGATTCTAAATCTAATTCTAGCCTGACTTGATGGGTCGCACCATGGGTCTAAGACTAGCGGTTCTCGAGTTACTCGCCGTCGTTTGAAAGTCACACAGCCAGCGCGACCATTTCTGTTAACATATCGGGCAGGAATGACAGATCACGATTTTCGAATACGTTATCGTCTTCGACGCTATTTATTAATAAAACGTCAGCGTACGCGAAGAACCGGATCCATCTGGGATAGATATCGGAAGCAATAAATCAAGCCCGGGAAAGAATGGGCGTTTTTTTCTTGCAGCGACGAAAAACTCGACGAATAAATAAATCTCGCATGAAAGGGTCCTCCTCGTTCCGGAGCTACTTTAAACGGTAGATTTGAGTTGTTAAATGGAACGAAATTATAAACAAAACTACTAATTCGCCTTGACTTGATAACGGTAGCAATACAAGTAGTATATAAAACGCGGGTTCTGGCTCGCGAACCAGTTCATGATCATATTTAGATAAAAATGACTTAATTTTATATAATTTATCTATCAATTTTTAACAAAAATTCATAAAAAAGACCGTTTTACTCGTGAACGCCTAAAATACACACTAAAATCATCAGTTCATTGTGAAAAACTATATTTTAAGGTTCAATCATAATTCAGGTTGGTATGGATATACTACCCAAGATAAAAAATAATTTAGAAAAAATATTACCAAAAAATTTAGATTAAGAAATATAATTAATTAAACCCAGAAGAATATAAATATTTAGAAGATAAAATTATGAAATGCTGTTCACACAACGCTTCTTACCATAATAATAAAATTCCAACAAATTTATTTATTTATTGAAATACATTACATATATATAATAACAAGTGATCAAATGAAAATGAATTAGAGTAGGTGCTGCAATTTAAATGCATGCTGCGCCAAATTTTAGTTTTATATACCTATTATGTCCACACATACCAATTTCGTCCGCTGGTAATTCTTTTATCTTGTAGAGATTGATATAAAAAATCCCATCATAGTATGCTTCATCGGAAATAATCACAATTGCCGCCTTCATTATAGCAACATGTGCTTGGGCCCACCGACCGTCTCCCATTTTAACAAAGACGTCTTTATAAACGCACATTGCTGGACGTTTTAATTTGACCATCGTAAATAGTGAAAAAATATTCGAAAAAATTATATATAAAACCATAAATATATAAAAATATATTATAATAAATATGAATAATGTTAATGTTAAGTATTATACACATTTACCAAAATCAAGTAATTCGAATATATCAATAAATAAATCAATAGCAAAGTCATTGAAAAATATAATAAATACAAATACAAAATAAATGATGCCAAAAATTATTATAAAATAAATTTAGCAACCGAATATTTAAATCGGTTGTCTAAAGAAAATATTTCCAAAAGAAAATTTGTGAAAGATAAAAAAATATCACAAAAAGCTTTAGATTCGGCATTAATATTAATTAAACGAGACCCAAAAATTAAATCATCACAACTAAATCAAAATACTAATACATCCACAAGTTCTCATTCCCATATAAATTCAAACAGAGATGGGTCGCATTCGTTCGCATTTGTCCGCAAAAGAATGCAAAGAGATTAAAAGATGATTAAAATTTTGAAGAAAATTTTAATAAGTCTGTAAAATCTTTATCTAGTAAATAATGTCATCGATTGATATTACAGATAAAAATCAATTGAGAATTATACAAGATAAAATTAAAGCTGATTGTATTGAATTTAATAAATTATCTGTCGGTTCAAAATCAAAAGCATCAGAACAATTATATACTGAAAACAGAATTTTAAAAGAGTTAGGAATTGCAGCAGTTGACACAATTGAGAAAATGGATGAAGAAATTGAATATAAGGATAATAAAATTAATGTGCTGGAAAAAGAATTAAAAGATGTCAATCATTACGATGACGATAAAATTAATAATTTATTGAATAAACAACCAATCATTAGATATGTTGATAGACAAAGAGCAAAAAGACGTTTTTCAAATACTCTTTCAATCACCAATAAATGATGACAAATGAATTATTGAATGGTGCAGATTTAAAAATTAATCAATTGTATATGGAAAATAAAAAAATTAAATGGTTATTTATAACAGGCTTACTAATTTTTGTAATCTTACAAATATTAGATTATTGATTATTTAATTTTTAATATTTTGAAACTATCACTTTTCATTTTACTTTTAATATATTATTTGTTGATATAATTACACAATTTCATTCTGTAATAATTTAGTTCTTTTACATATCCTTCTAGTTCTTCTCTAATCTGTTGTTTCTTTTCTAGTTTTGCTACTGATAATTTATATTTGTCATGATCACTTATATTTTTATCTCCTAATATCGAATACCAATCTTTCTTATCTAATGGTAATTGTTCAATAAATTTTTCATATGAATCAATCCACTCATATGGATATACTCCTTTCTGTAATACTAAATGTAAATTAAATTCTTTTAAAATATTTTCAAACTTTGAATTATCAATTGGTTTTGTTACCTTGTTACTGCAATTCTTACAATTTGCATTTATTTTTAAAACATTGTTACCTGTAATTGGATTGAATTTTACATTTTAAATTTCTTGTTTAGATTTACAATGTGCACAATAGCAATTGTTTACATCTGCTAAATTTTTAATAGATTTTTCAAGTGATGTGTTAATAAATCTAAATTCAATTACAATATCTTGCATATCATTTTTTTTTAATATTTTTGTTTTACCATCACATCTTTCACATTTATCAAATATTTTATTATAATATTTCTTATTACATTTTGTACATTTAGATATATTACAAACCTGTTTATATTGATCAACTATTACCTTTTTCGAAAATTGAATATAATTTTCTCTTGAATTTGGAATAATGGTTATATCTGAATAATTTTCAGATAGTTTTAAAATCCATCTCAAAAATATCATGGAATCATATCTTAAATTATGGATTTCTATTGGTATGAATTTTAAATTTAAATTACAGGAATTACATGCCGCACCTCTATATTCTCCAGTAATATGATCATGATCTCTAACTTTAAAAGAAACTTCTTATTACAAATATAACATTTATTAGCTGCTTGAAATTTTATCATTGTTTCTGTTGTCCATATTATTTCTTTATTAATTCTTCTAATCTCATTATATCTTTTACTAAATTAAATTAGTGAATTGTTAAATGATTTCACTAATTCTTCTACATCATCGTTTCTTATTAATTTCGTTCCATCAATCGTATTAAAACAGAAACAATTAGGAATATGATCAAATATATGAATTAATTTTATGACACAGAATTTGTGTAAATAATTTTTATGATTAGTACTTAATTTTCACATACAAAAATTATAAAAGTAAAAATGTGAAAATCATTTATTCTTTATTATCTTTATGAATTTTAATCAATCCTAATTTTGCCATAGTTAATACATTATTTTCAATATTATCAAAATGTGTGTTCATTTGATCAAATATCATTTTTTCAAAATCATTTTTTGGATTATATTTTTTAAGACTCTTCATTCTTCTTCCATAAGTTACCCAATCATCTGGATTGTAACTATTATTTGTAGAATCCATTTATATAGTAATTTTTTTTTTAAAGTCAACACGCGACAATGATTATCAATTAATGATATAAAGAAATAAGAAATATGTTGTTCAAATAATTGTATTATAGTTAAATAGTTATGAAATTGTGTTCGCGTAATAAAATGGAGTATAGTTATACGCACATGAATGAGTTTTTCACAACGAACTGATGATTTTAGTATGTATTTTAGGCGTTCACGAGTAAAAATGGTCTTTTTAATGAATTTGTTAAAAATTGATAGATAAATTATATAAAATTAAGTCATTTTTATCTAAATATGATCATGAACTGGTTCGCGAGCCAGAACCCGCGTTTTATATACTACTTGTATTGCTACCATTATTAAGTCAAGGCGAATTAGTTGTTTTGTTTATAATTTCGTTCCATTTAACAACTCAAATCTACTGTTTAAAGTAGCTCCGGAACGAGGAGGACCCTTTCATGCGAGATTTATTTATTCGTCGAGTTTTTCGTCGCTGCAAGAAAAAAACGCCCATTCTTTCCCGGACTTGATTTATTGCTTCCGATATCTATCCCAGATGGATCCGGTTCTTCGCGTACGCTGACGTTTTATTAATAAATAGCGTCGAAGACGATAACGTATTCGAAAATCGTGATCTGTCATTCCTGCCCGATGTGTTAACAGAAATGGTCGCGCTGGCTGTGTGACTTTCAAACGACGGCGAGTAACTCGAGAACCGCTAGTCTTAGACCCATGGTGCGACCCATCAAGTCAGGCTAGAATTAGATTTAGAATCGAATTACACAGAAAAATACAGGGTGTTCCGTTAAAAAATGCACAAGTTTGGGTTATATCTGGAAAACGCGGTGCACGATCGTTTCTCTGCGATCGGCATTCAAAGCTTTAGGGAATTATCAATGACTTTTGTATTTAATATTTTTATCCAACCCCGATAATAAAGGGTCAAAGGGCGCACGCTAATTAAACAAAACAAAAAAAGCTCCGTGTCTCTTTCATTATCGGAATTAGAAACAAATATCAAATATGAAACTTATAGTCGTTTTGTCGCAGCTTCGATTTCCTTTCACTAAAAAACAATCGAGCATCTCGTTGTCGAAGTATGAGCCGAAATTGCGATTTCTTTTAGGGAGACCCCTGTATATTATTGCGTTTTTGGATTCGTGAGACAATTCTACCCTGAAGTCATGTGTCGCATGCGGGGTGTGACGTGAACGGTTTTCGAGCTGTGATCTTAGGGCGACGGCGAGTAACTGAGAAACCGCTGGTGTTAGACTCATGGTGCGACCCATCAGGTCAGGGTAGAATTCGATTTAGAATCGAATTACGCAGTAATATACAGGGTGTTCCGTTAAAAAAGCTTAAGTTTGGGTTATATTTGGAAAGAGCGATGCTCGATTGTCTTTCTACGATCGTCATTCAAAGCTTTAGTAAATACACCTGCATCCCTTTTGGAACACGTGTGCGATAAGGTACAGCTTGACCTTAATTGGCGAGATTCCAGAATACCTTGTCATCTTCGGCGCTATTAATTTAAAATATGGCTAGATAGATATAGGAAGCAATAAATCACGCCCGGGAAAGAATGGGCGTGCTTTTTTTTTTTTTTTGAGGCGGAAAGCCGAGTCTTCCGCGGTGTTTCTTTTTAAGCCACGAGAATCTCGGCGTTGGACAACTAATAAATAAATTTCGCATGAAAGGGGTTCCTCCTCGTTCCGGGGCTACTTTAAACGTCCCCTCCGACGAAAACATTTCATATATCATCGGGCGTATGAATTTCAATGCGGGAATATATTACCGGGTCCTACGAAAACAAACGCCGAAGCAGAACGGATGATCTATGAAAAAAAAAAGAGATTCAACTGTTTTGTTTTTAATAAATAAAAGATTATAGGGACCTTGGGAACGGTTCCGAAGTGGTTACAGCAATTGGGGTTTATTCCCTGGCGCCCTGGTTTAATTTAATTAATGACCCGCCCCTTCTTCACCGAGCTAGTTTGGGAGGAAACAATTGCTGGAATAGCAACGCTTACTTGTCACCTGGTGCTGTCAAACTTTCAGGAGTATTAGCTTCACCATCTTGGGGGGTTACAGCACCATCTATTGATCAACTTGTGTATTAAATAGGGCGACTTGAAGCGTGCCGCCTCGACTCGCAAAAGCACCTGCATCCGTTTTGGAACACGTGTGCGATGAATTACATTTAGCTTGAACCAGCAGATATTGATCGTAGAAATTAATCGGAGCTTTTCGGTTTGATAACTAAATAAAAGATGGCCGTTGTCGAAAAGGAACTAAAAGAGAAAAGGAAGTTTAACCAAAAAATATACGTAGCGCCGGACTAGGACCAAAAAAGAGGGCGCTACTGGAAGCTACTCCCTACTACTTACAAGCAAGAATAGATAGAATAATTTGAAATTCCTCGTTTAACATTTAAATGCAATGCAAAACGAATTCCTATAAAAAGAGGAAAACAAGATGATGCAAACAAACGCTGTGATCTTATCTACGCAAACAAGCTCAACGCCGACGACATTTAAAAATCCAAAGCGAGAGAAAGAAGAAGAAAAAGCAAATTTCTTGAGGAATCAATTCCGGTGAAAGCTTTTTAAACCATAAATTCGGCTGTGCCCGCTGCATTCGCCTAATGCTCCTTCCATCGCAAAGCACGAAATCGAAAATTAATCAAACAAAGGACGGACAGACGTCAGTGACCACGCCGATCGGGGGGGGGGGTTGAGGGCGGACGTCCGGGTCCGGAACCGATGATTAATCGGCGCTACTTTGTTCCGAAATGCATTAGAGATCGGCCGTGCAGCGCGAAATTAAGCGCGCACGGAAATTTCGGAACAAAGCGGGCCGAATCTATTATCGCTTTAATCGGAATTCGTTTTGCGTGTGTCTCTCGAAATGGCCCGGCTCACTTTATTATTAATTACTGGGCGATGAAGAACGAAGCGGACGATAAAAAAAAAGGTTGGTTTTTAATAACCTTAAAAGAGAGTTTGCGTTTTTTTTTTTAGCAGAGAGAGAACGCTCATCTTATTTTGATGAAACAAAACGCACGTATTTATCATTCACCTGTCCATTTTCTATTTCCTTTTAGAACTTATCTACTTCCGCAGATCTATGGATCTGCTATGTACTCGGCGTGTATGTATATTTTAAACTACCCGCAGGCAATTCGTGGAAATGGAGGTTTTTTTTTTGTGTGGCAGCAGCAGTTTCCTACACGGACTCGGATGGAAACCAACCCCGTCGCTCCCGCAGGAAGTTGAAATTATTTTTTATTAAAAAATTACCCACTGCGGCAAACTCTTATTAAGCGTACAAGACAAATAACCGACCACATTATTATTCATCGTTAAATTTTCATCTGGCCGTTTTGCGAGCGGGCTAAAAAAAAATTGCCCCAGCCAGAGGCAATATACAGCCTCGCATTTGATGGCATACGGAATAATATAAATGGGGCCGCGGCGTTTTATGTTTTTGATGAGGACAGGTCACGGTTACTTGAGGGGGTGACCACTTCGTCATTCAATTTGCACGAAGACGAAGACAACTTTATGGATGTCGAGTTGACGAGTGACGAACGACGAACTTTAACAGAAATGATCTAGTCCTTCTAATTAAAAAAAATCTAAAAAAGGACGAAGCCTAAAGTATGTGCGAAAAGTTCGCTTGATTGATTCACTCGATTAAGTACAGTAGCGGACAACAAAATCCGTCACGTCAGATTTGATAAATCAGGTTTTTATTGAGGTTATACTTCTCTTAAAATAAATAAATAAAATTTGTATTGAATTTTTATATATATGTATATTAAACGTGAAAAATATTTAAGTGAGGTTTACATTGTACAAATGACACGCCCGGATTTTATTGTCCACTACTGTACGCTTGGTTCGTCAAACTTCAGACTTGTTCAGAAATACAGTACCATAGAAAAAGTTTGTGATGAAACTGACTTAAAAAAATTTATGTTGGCAGCACCGACGCTAATTAAAATTTGACATCCAACGATTTAAGGTTAGGTTTTGTACACCGTCCACAAAACAGAATGAATATTTATGAAAATTTTTTTTTAAATAATAACAAAAACAAAAAACAAGAACACAATTTCAATTCAAGATTCAACATCAGGTTAGATGTTGTTTTTAATTAACATAACCTCAACTGTAAGCAGTGTTGCCAACGTGTAAAAACTGAAATCCCTCAAGAGTTGTCAAAAAATTCCTTTTCAACATAGAAAAGTCCTAAAAATTTGAAAAGAATCAAAGTAAACAAAAAATTTTAATTAAAAAAAATATATCAAATTTAAAAGGAAAAAGCATTAGTAAAGGGAAAAGACGATCGATTTTACAAATTTAATTTATAACAAATAAATAAAATTTCTAAAAAAAAAAAACGACGAGAAAACAAAGAAAATGAAATAATAGACTTTTTAAAAATACGAAATAATAAAATTTGAAAACAATAAACAATCGGTCCTACAGCGCAAAACAATACAGTCGATTTGACTAAAAACAAAAGAATTGATTTTACAACACAATTTAAAAATAAATAAATTTAAAAAAAAAGATGAGAAAACTAAGCAAATGAAGTAATAGGATTTTTAAAAAATACGAAATAACAAAATTTAAAAAACAATAAAAACAAGAGACTGACTGTCGATTTTACAGCGTTATTCGATAAAAAAAAACAATTTGAAAAGAATGGTGACAAAGCAAAGAATTCAAAATAATAAAAATTCAAAAATAATCAAATTTAAAAAATAGTAAAAACAAAAGACAAACAAAAAAATGGAATAATAGAATTTAAAAGCAAATGAAATAATAAAATTAGATAACGATAAAAACAAAAGACAATCGATTTTACAGCACAATATAATAGATTAATAAATATTAAAAAATAATAAAATTTAAAATAATAAAAATTAAAATTAAAAAATAATCAAATAAAAAATAATAAAAATAAAATTTCAAAAATAATAAAAAAAAAAATAGTAAAAACAAAAGACAAACGATTTTACAACACAATTAAAAAAATTTTTAAAATATGTTTGCAAAATTTAAGAACCAATAAAAACAAAAGACAATCGATTTTACAGCGCAATGCATTAATAAATTTAAAAAAAAAAACGATGACAAAACAAAGAATACAAAATAATAGAAATTCAAAAATGATCAAATTAAGAAAAAACGATAGTAAAAACAAAAGACAATCGATTTTACAACACAAATTAATAAATTAATTAAATTAAAAAAAAACGATGACAAAACAAAAAAAAAATGGAAAAATAGAATTTAAAAACAAACGAACTAATAAAATTTGAAAACGATAAAAACAAAAGACAATCGATTTTACAGCAGAATTTAAAAAATTAATTAAATTAAAAAAAAAAAAGATGAGAAAACAAAGAAAATGAAATAATAAAATTTGAAAGCAATAAAAACAAAAAACGATCGACTTTACAACGCAGTTTAATAATACAATAAATTTTTGAAAAATATGTTGCAAAATTTAAGAAACAATAAGAACAAAACACAATCGATTTTTCAACAACTTAATAGATTAATAGATATTTTAAAGATATTAAAATTTAAAAGAACAATAAAAACAAAAGACGATCGATTTTACAGCACAATTTAAAAAAATAATTAAATTTGAAAAAAAAACGATGACAAAACGAAGAAAATAAAATAAAATTTAAAAACATGCGAAATAATAAGATTTGAAAACGATAAAAACAAAAGACGATCGATTTTACAACGCAATTTAATAAATCAATAATTTTTTGAAAAACGTGAAGCAAAATTTCAAAAGTAATAGAAACAAAAGACAATCGATTTTTCAACACAATTTAATAGATTAATAAATATAAAAAGATAATAAAATTAAAAAAAAAAAAACAATTAAAACAAAATATAATCGATATTAAAACACAATTTAATAGATTAACAGTTTTTTTTTATTATTATTATTATTATTTTAATGAAAGAAGAGAATAGAGAAAGTAAAAAGAAAGGAATAGAATATTTTTTTAAAAAATGCGATGCATTAATAAATATTTTGAAAAATAATAAAATTTGAAAAACAATAAAAACAAAAGACAATCGATTTTACAGCGTGATACATTAACAAAAATTAAAAAAGAAAAACAATGATGACAAAACAAAACATACAAAATAGTAAAAATTCAAAAATAATCAAATTAAGAAAAAACAACAGTAAAAACAAAAGACAATCGATTTTACAACAGAATTTAAAAAATTGATTAAATTTTTAAAAAATATACAGCAACATTTAAGAAGCAATAAGAACAAAAGACAATCGATTTTTCAACGCCATTTAATGGATTAATAAATATTTAAAAAATAATAAAATTTTAAAAACAATAAAAACAAAAGACGATCGATTTGACAACACAGTTTAAAAAATTAATTAAATTTGGAGAAAAAAAAACGACGAGAAAACGAAGAAAATTAAATTTAAAAGCACACAAAATAATAAAATTTGAAAAAGATAAAAACAAAAGACGATCGATTTTACAACGCAATTTAATAGATTAACAGTTTTTTTTAATGAAAGAACAGAAAAGAGAAAGCAAACAAAAGAAAGAATAATTTTTGAAAAGTAAAAAAAACCGTTAGGCGAGACAACAAAGAAACAAATGACATATGTAATTTAAAAAAATGCATATATAGCAGTAATATTTTTAAAAATAATAAAAACAAAAGACTGAACAGAAAGCAGAATTTAGAGATTCATAAATCAAAACAAACGAAGAAAACTTTCGGCATATTTGAACAGGTGGCGCTATCGGATGTCTTATAACTTATAACAACGCAAGTAATTTTTTTGTGATCGTTCAGAAATGACTGTCAGTTGTAATTCAATGCTCAATAGATCATGGTTACCATTAACTTGGCAACACTGACTGTAAAATGTAAAACGTCCTTAAAATAAAAACCTAGCAGCACAATTATTTTATGATCAGTTTCACTACGGGCTATACACTTTTCTCGATCATACTGTATATTGTATTTATCAGCTTTTAGAAAACGAAAACGCTATTTTAATTTTTAAAAATACATCAATTTAGAACAAAAAAAATGATTAACATTTAAAAAAAACAATTCGAAGAATTTTTTTTTGCAAATTTAATTTTTAGAACTTTTCTTAGAGGTTTAATTTTTTACAGTTATAATTTTCTTGGACTTTACTTTTTTTTTGAAAATTTATTCTATCAAATATATTTTATCAATTATTTTTAGAACAAGAAAACACGTGATACTGATGTAGGACCTAATTAGATAATAATTTTTAATTTGGAAGGAGATTCAAGTTTGATTGATGAAGTCGCAGCGTAAGTTCTTGAATGGTAAATCAGACTTGACAAATTGATAGCCTTTTGCGGCAATAACTCACGAAGGGCTCTTGAGCCTCCTCTTAATGATTGCCTCACTTGTAGTTTAATTACGCCCGCAATACTCCGATATAATTTCGAGCGAATGGTTGACAAGCGGCACAATAAATTCATCTAAATAAGCAGCTGGATTTGGAATAGTTTTGCCCAACTTGGGCCAGTTATTTATGGCAACGCTTCCGCCATTAGCGTGTCGAATTATGAAAGGGGATGTACATACGAGAAGTATTCAATGTTGATTTACTCATAACTTTTTAAATTCTCTAAAAATTATATGTATGTATATAAAAAATTTATTTAAATATATATTTTTAAGATGAGTTTAGTGCAGTTCACAAAAAAGAAACAATTGAGCATCACAAAAACGAAATATAAATTAAAGTTACATTTTTTTTGTGAAAAACTATATTACGAACTTCATTCGTACAAATGCATACAGTGTGATGTTTAATGATTGAGGATAATTTGAATTTGGCGCCGTAGTTTTTTGTGTATGTCAATTCTAAACGTTGGCTACGATTAACAAATACTGATTATTCAATTTGAATTAGTTCAATTTCAGAATCGACGCGTTATTGTTTTGTTTGTTTGGTTTTCGCAAGCGTGTTGTACTATTTTTAATTTTATTATTCACGAATAATCAGAAGAAAAATGACAAAACGTGAGTGACAGGAGTTGCCAACGTAAAAATAATCTAGTATGGCGGTAAATTTGAATCATTTTCAGTCATCAAAGATCACAGCGTATTTTAAAATATTTGAATTTAATTTTATAAGCACAATTAAAGACGAGAACTATTCATTTTTTTATCTAGGAATACTTGGCTACGGACAAAGTTCCAAAAATTAATAAAAAGGCATTAAAATAAAAAGGAAACAAGTTTAGTTTGTACCTTGCTCAATTATTTTCTTCTAAACATGGGTAGGATTTCTCGCGTTGAAACCCTGCATGCACGGGGGAGGGGGGGGGGGGCAAATTCGACACTTTTAATAGAAAACACCTATTTTTACAAGAGTTAGACAAAAATTGACCTCGGTCCCTGGAGCTCGATTTTTAAGACAAAGTTAATGGTGAAAACCGAAGTCAGTTTTTGTCTAACTCGTCTACAAATTGGAGTTTCCTATTACAAGTGTCGAATTTGGCCCAGCCTGTACAATGATGGACACCTTAAAGAAAACGCTGGAAAATTTGCTTGGCTCTAATACAGCCTACGGGCTAAAAAAAACTGACGGTTCATACTTGTAATAACTGCGCAGGAGGGCGGGGAAATAGTTACAGCATTTGGAGTTTATAATAAAATTTTTTAATAGTAAAATTTACGAAATTTAAAAAAAAAAACGATGAGAAAACAAAGAAAATGAAATGATAAAATTAGAAACAAATGAAATAATAAAATTTGAAAGCAATAAAAACAAAGAACGATCGATTGTGCAACGCAGTTTAATAAATCAATAAATTTTTGAAAAATTTAAGAGGCAATAAGAACAAAAGACAATCGATTTTTCATCGCAATTTAATAGATTAATAAATGTTGAAAAAATAATAAAATTTTTAAAAAAACAATAAAAATAAAAGATAGCGCAATTCGTTAATAAATTTAAAAAAAAAAACAAACAAAGGATACAAAATAATAAAAATTCAAAAATAATCAAATTGAAAAAAAACAATAGTAAAAACAAAAGACAATCGATTTTACAACACAATTTAAAAAATTAATTAAATTTAAAAAAACGATGAGAAAACAAAGAAAATGAAATGATAAAATTAAAAACAAATGAAATAATAAAATTTGAAAGCAATAAAAACGAAAAGCGATCGACTTTACAACGCAGTTTAATAAATCAATAAATTTTTGAAAAATATGTAGCAAAATTTAAGAAGCAATAAGAACAAAAGACAATCGATTTTTTAACGCAACTTAATAGATTAATAAATATTTTAAAAAATAATAAAATTTAAAAAACAATAAAATCAAAAGACGATCTATCTTTAAATTTTAAAAATTAATTAAATTTGAAAAAGAAAACGATAAGAAAACAAAGAAAATTAAATTGTTGAATGTTAAAGCATACAAAATAGTAAAAACAAATGACGATCGATTTTACAACGCAATTTAATAAATCAATAATTTTTTGAAAAATATGAATCAAAATTTCAAAAGCAATAGAAACAAAAGACAATCGATTCAATAGATTAACAAATATAAAAAGATAATAAAATTAAAAAAAAAAAAACAATAAAAATAAAAGACAATCGATTTTAAAACACAATTTAAAAGATTAACAGTTTTTTTTTAATGAAAGAAGAGAATAGAGAGAGTAAAAAAAAGGAATAATAGAATATTTAAAAAAAAATGCGATGCAATAATAGATTGATAAATATTTTTAAAAAATAATAAAATTTAAAAAACAATAAAAACAAAAGACAATCGATTTTACAGCTCGATACATTAATAAAAATTCAAAAAGAAAAACGATGACAAAACAAAAAATACAAAATAGTAAAAATTCAAAAATAATCGAATTAAGAAAAAACAGCAGTAAAAACAAAAGACAATCGATTATACAACAGAATTTAAAAAATTTATTACATTTTTGTAAAATATACAGCAACATTTAAGAAGCAATGAGAACAAAAGACAATCGATTAATTAAATTAAAAGTGTCGAATTTGGCCCAGCCTGTACAATGATGGACACCTTAAAGAAAACGTTGGAAAATTTGCTTGGCTCTAATATAACCTACGGGCTAAAAAAACTGACGGTTCATACTTGTAATAACTGCGCGGGAGGGCGGGGAAATAGTTACAGCATTTGGAGTTTATAATAAAATTTTCTAATAGTAAAATTTACGAAATTTAATATTTGAAAGTTCCGTTCTTGGACCCCTTTTATTCTTAGTGTTTATAAATGACTTGTTTGAGAATATACAGTCTGATGAGAGAATTATGGCATTCCCTGATGATGTTTCCGCGGTTGTGTCCAGTGCTTATGCTGCTCAACTTCACTATAGGGTGAACGGTATTATTGAACGATTTCTATTTGGTGCTTAAAAAACAATCTTATAACCTTTTCTATAACCGTAAGAAGCCTCCATTTGCAAATACTAGTGTCCCAAAAAAAACAGATAGTTGACTATCTAGAACTCTTATGTGTCAATATGATCAACGACTTTGTTACAATTTTCATGTTGATTTTACATTTCGTTTATTGTCTTTATAATGATTATTGTTAGAATTATTGTAATTCTTTAAATTATAATTACAACAATTAGTTAGGTTTTACCAGGATTTCCCTAACTCTTGCAGTGAATACTGGCGTTCTGTTAAGACGAGCCAGGCAGCATTGGTAATTTTATTCTTGTCACTTGATTCTCTTCACAAAAACTTAAAAACTAGTAGGCTTAAGTTAAAATATTATTCACTTTGAAAATGCAAACAAGCTGTTTGCGAAACGTCGGTGGTTTATTAAATATTCTATTTATTCGATAATAATCTATTTGTTTTTCAGAAAATTGTATTTTTAAGATTGTAATCTTTATGTTATAAAATCGTTCATTCACCCCTAAAAATCCAAAAAAAAATTATGATAGACAAGTGTCAAGTGTCAGTGACTTCCTTAAACAAATTCAAACTAACACCCCCCTCTTCCTCTATGAATTAATGAAGTTACTTGACGTTTACAAGAAAATAATATAAAAACACTCACCGCTCTGCATCCCTTCTGCAACCTGAAGTGGAACTAAAAACAAAAAAATCAAATTTGACTTCATTTTTAATGTAAGTATATTTTCCGCAAAAATTTTATAGCAGTTTTTTTTTAAATACACGACTGCCCAGAAAACTAAATTAAACAAAAAAAAAATTGATACGTACCCTACCGTAATTCGCAGCGTACAAATCTATTTCTTAAATCCACCCCGCCATAGTAACCGAGGGAGAAATCACCAAACACTTTCACTGGATAAATCACTGTAATAAAAATTATTATTTAATAAAAACTATAACCCTAAAAGGACTCAAAAGAGTCTTTTTTGAAGTTGATCTCCGTAAGACTTCATCAAAATGTTAAATACTCTTACCTAATTATTTAATTAATCGCCCAAATAATCACTTTTAAAACACAAAGATTGATTAAACTGTAACACCTCGCACTTAAAACAGCAACTTGGCCACCGATAAACCGGGCAAAGCTTACTGAGCGTTTTTGCTTATGAAAGCAAGGACCAATCAGCTTTTGTATTTTTCTGTGTAAAACAAAAACGTAAGGTGCTGGCTCATCAAGGATGCGTTTTTGTCTCGGACACGTCGTATCACAAAGAATGCGTGCACAAAATAGTTTCTAAGCTTTGATTTCGAAGTAAACAAACCACCTATTTAATTTAATTCTCTCAGGAGGCGAAAAAAAAAAATTTTTTAATCTTTAAATACGCGATTTTTGAGTTATTTGTTTTCGATGGGTTCAAAGGCGCTTAAAAAATTATTTATAACAAATTAGAATTACGTAAAAGTTTTAGGCTGGCAGTAAATTTATTAGTTTTATTAATGTACCCCCCCCCCGTTTATTATTTATTTACTAACCAAATAGAAAATATTAAAAAAAAGGATTTTTATTTAGATGTCACTCATGCTAACAGATTTTCTATAGCATTACCTATATACCGGGTGAACGAAAAAAAAAGTACGAAGAAACAGATGAATGGAAACAGAAGAAGATCGACGATTCTCCGAGCGAATATTAAAAAATCAAAAGACTAACGGAAAACAAAGGAAGACCGCGAGATCATCGCATAAGAAAAAACATCACCAGTGAGAATATATAAGAGAATGCTGCGACAAACAAAAACAAAAGAGAACCGACGAGCCTGAACAAGGTGGCAAAGCGAAAGTAAAGTGAATGAAAAACAAAAGAAAGTCAATGAAAGAAACGAATAAATAAGTAATACATGAAACAAAAGAAAATCAAACGAAAAAGTAATTTAAAAAAAAAGTCAGTGAAATAAACAAATAAATAAATGTTATATGAAACAAAAGAAAGCCAACGAAATACGAAAAAAGGTATAGAAAACAACATAAAAATATGAAGAATAAAGTGAATGAAAATCAAAATAAAAACAGAATTAAACCAACAAATAAAAAAAAGAAACAAAAACATAAGACGATGATAAAAACAACACGGAAATATGAAGTATAAAGTCAATGAAGAAAACAAACGAAAGTCGATGAAATAAAGAAAAAAATAAATGATAAAAGAAACAAAATGAAACGCAGAAAGAAAGATCCGAAAGGACAACACGAAAATATGAAGAATAAAGTAGATAAAAAACAAAAGAAAGACAAAGAAATAAACACACAAATAAATGATAAATGAAACAAAAGAAACAGAGATAAATGAAATACGGAAAAAATAATCGATATTTATTTCAAAACAAATGCAAAATTGGAGGAACAGAAAACAAAAGAAGATCGTCGAATGATTCTTTCTTTTTTCTTTTTTCTGTTGACAGTTTGATAATTTGATTACCTCTCACACTCCACTCTCACTCCTCCAGAAACATATTGTTGATGTTTTTTTTTATTTCAAACAAACGTAAAATTAGAGGAACAGAAAATAAAAGAAAAACGTCGAATGATTCTTTCTTTTTCTTTTTTCTGTTGACAATTTAATAATTTGATTACCTCTCACACTCCACCAGAAACGTTGTTTTTTTTATTTCAAAACAAATGTAAAATTGGAGGAACAGAAAACAAAAGAAGATCAACTCTTTCTGTTAATTTTAATTTTAATTTTTTCTGTTGATGATTTGATTACCCTCACGCTCCACCAGAAACATGTCGATCTTCTTTTATTTCAAAACAAATGCGAAATTGGAGGAACAGAAAACAAAAGAAGATCGTCGAATGATTCTTTCTTTTTTCTATTGACGATTTGATTACCTCTCACACTCCGTCAAAAACATGTCGAGCTTGTTTTGTTTCAAAACAAATGCAAAATTGGAGGAACGGGAAATAAAAGAAGATCGATTCTTTTTTTTTCTGTTGATGATTTGATTACCTCTAACACTCCGTCAGAAACATTCGATCTTCTTTTGTTTCAAAACAAATACAAAAGAAGACAAAAGAAGATCGTCGAATTATTCTTTTTTTTTTTTTGGTGACGATTTGATTACCTCTCACATTCCGTCAGAAACATTCGATCTTTTTTTGTTTCAAAATAAATGCAAAATTGGAGGAACAGAAAACAAAAGAAAATCGTCCAATGATTCTTTATTTTTTCTTTTTTCTGTTAACGATTTGATTACCTCTCATACTCCGCCAGAAACATGTCGATCTTCTTTTGTTTCAAAACAAATGCAAAATTGGGGGAACAGAAAACAAAAGATCGATTCTTTTTTTTTCTGTTGACGATTTGATTACCTCTCACACTTCGGCGGAAACATGTCGATTTTCTTTTATTTTAAAACAAATGCAAAATTGAACGTACAAAAAACAAAAGAGGATCCTCGACTCTCGTTCGATTGGAAGCGATTGAAAATCAAAGAAACTCGGCAAGCAAAAAGAAAAACAAATGAAAAATTAATCGTTTCCGGTGCGGAGCTGCTGAAAATTTCGTTTCTTTAGATTATCGTCGTTTTTTTTTTCTTGTTTCTTAACAATTGGTATTTTATTCAGTTTTTCGTTTGTTTCTTTCGCTGAAAAAACTTTATTTCTTTTACATTGAAAGATATTTCAAAGAAATGCCAATTTGGAGGTCACGTTTGTAATTTGAAGTATCAACAGATGTCGCCAATCCTAATGAGTTTCACGACACTTTATGGAACTCGTATTAGCAAAGAAATAGGGACAGAGGAACTAAATTTGAGGCAAGAAATTTTCAATAATTTAAGAAACAATGAAATACAAAAGTAATTTGAACCAAAACAAAAACATTAATTTTTTAAAACACTGTTTTTCTATCTTGTACTTTTTTGGTTTTTTTTTTTAATTTAACAGCATTCTCGATTCGCTCCCCTAGTGCACTCTCAGAGTATTTTCATCTTGTTTTAACTTCATGTAGCAATAGAGGATGGAGATACCTTAAGAGTGCACTAGGGCAACGAATCGAAAACACGATTATTGTTTTTTTTTTTTTAATTTTAGCATAGTTTGCATTGTTAGAAGTGGACCTTTTGGCTGTTCTTAAAATTTGCTTTGCACGCGAATCCGACTCAGTAATTACGATATAAAAATATAAATAAATCGAACAGTCTTAACGACGGGGTTAAATCACTTGCGGGGCCACCAATTACAGGGTTGATCCTATTAGGGCGTCGCAAGTTATCGCCGAAACTTGCCGTCGAACTGTCACACTTCCTTTAAGTGTTTACGACGTCCTCTCCATCATAAAGTGACAACTAATTGTAAACTTTCCTAATAGATATCGACCTGGGGGCAGAGAGCAACGAGCGTTGCCAAGAGACGATAATCGAATTTTAACCTCGACTGTATAGAGACGTCCCAAGACCGTGATTTTCACCCCCCTGATTACACCTGGGCATTTCTATTTATAGATACTTCCAATCTCGCACCGAGTAACTCATCCTTACTTTTCTTTATCCGAATCAATTCGAAAGCCTCGCGCTTCACGCATTGGTCTTAAGAATTTTTTTTTACTTGCAGACTTCACGCTTCAAGCATCGCCTTAAGATTTTCTTTTTGTTGCTTGCAGGCTCCAGCTGTGATGCAGTTTTTAACAGCGACGTTTCGAAAAACGGCACCATCTCCAGCCCATCCTATCCCGCGCCGTACCCGTCGAGGACGACTTGCAGATACGAGTTCCAGGGGCGAGGAAAGGAGCGCGTCCAGATCGTGTTCCAGGATTTCAATTTGTACCACCCCAACGAGAATTCCAAAGAGTATTTTGCCACCGAATTATAAACGAAGGGCCGAATTGTAAGGGGGTTTGTTTGCAGCTGTGATAGTCACGATTCTCTGATGGCCTTCGTCCACATCGACGGACGGATGGACAAGATCGACAGTTTCTGCGGCAACAACTTGCCGAAACCGGTGATGTCGAATGGACCAAGGCTGAAACTCGAATTTCAAAGCCTGCTTGCGTCCCGGTACTCCAGAGGGTTCAAGGCTACGTTTAGCTTTACAGAAAGTTAGTACTCACGAGCTTTTCGTCTTAAATTGCAGACCTTGTTGATTGATTGGTCTTCTCCTGTACCACGTCACGTTTTTTGCATAAAAGAGAAGCCAAAGGAAAACTTCAAGTTAATCTAATTCCAATTCGTATGATGTGTTCCAGATTTTGGAATAAAAACCGGCACCCAACTGCCGGACTACCCATGTGCCTTCGTATTTAGTAGTAACGAATCCAGGAACGGATTCTTTTATAGTCCCAACTACCCGGGTTTCTACCCTCGCGACACGGAGTGTCATTATTTTTTCTACGGCAACCAATACGGGAAGGTCCACCTGCACTTCAACTACTTCGACGTGGAAGGAGTTCTCCCGTAGGTTCTAAACAAAGTCGAGTTTTCTTTAAATTAGCATGCCGACGCGCGACTATGTAAATTTCCTAACGGGGAAACTTTAGAGTAGTTTTTAACGCAATTTGCATATTTGGGGGGGGGCCTTGATCTTTAGGTGTGAGGCGGTGTCGGCGAGCGACTACGTCGAGTTCTCCAACTTCATGTCCAGGGACAGGAAGTATTCGCGTCACTGCGGTCAGCTGAAGGAGTTCGACATCGAATCCGACAGGAAGTTCTTCAGAGTGACCTTCCGGTCGAACGACCGCCTCGACGGGACCGGTTTTAACGCCACGTACATTTTCCTCGACGAGGAGGAGAATTACACGCCCCCACGAGATGTTGCAGTCGCAGCATCTGCGTTCGTAGGTAGGCGGCAATTAATTACTAAGACTTTCGAACACCCATTAAGTAAACCACCTTTGTTTCAGATACAATTGGATCTGTGGTATTTGTACTAGTATTTGTATTAACATTTTTTACATAAATGGTCGAAAAATAAAACAATAAACTGTACATACTATATATATCTAAGCAATACCCTTTTAGACATTGTTTATCTTAACACGTTCTTAATTATAAAAGAATAAGACTGTTACGAATTTTGCGTATGTAGGTAATTTTTTTTTTTTAATTTTTTTAATGTAAATATTCACAAGGTTGACTAACTAAAAAGTATTTAATTTGGTGTTGTCCTAAACAGGGTGGCTTTGGAGTAGGCAACCCATCAAACGAAACGGAAACGATTTGGCGTTTTCACTACAGCAACATTTCAAAGTAAAATGGGTTGCCTATATCCTAATTTTAAGGCGTCTCGATCAGTACCGGACTCGGCCTAAAAACAAACAAAGGGAATCCACCCCAACTATACCATTATAAGGCCCATACACAGGCCAATTCGTTATCATTAAATTAATTATAGACTGTCATCAATAATACTATTCTGATTACATAAGCAATTCCTTGTCTCTTGTTATGTAATAATAATAATTTCTACACAACGCCGTACGAACAATAAAAAAATATTGTAGAGGCCACATTCAATCGTTGTTTTGAACACCAGGCAAAACCGACATTGAAAATTTGCGATGGAAGCTTTCACCATTAAATCAAAGATGGGAATGCAAACTAATGAACAAGAATTATTTTTAAATTTTAATAAATTCCAGTGATGAACTCGCCTGCATTTCCCTCGGCAATTAATGAAGGGCAAACTACCTTCAGCTGTGCCTTTAGTTGGTTTGGAATGAAAATCCGTGGCTCCCTCTGTGCAATTTTGCACTGAACTAGCCCCGTAGCGGTAGTTACCAGGTGAAATGTTACAAGTTAAATTCGAATGTCCCGTGTTTAATGTCGATAATAATAAAAGGTAACAGAAGAAAACAGGAGAAATTTAACCAAATGACAATTTAAAGATGAATTGTGTATGTTAGTTCGTTGAAACGTATAGAGACGGCGCTAGTAGTAAGATAACAAATTCACGAAAACACAGACAGATGGCGCTAGCGAATAAATCCGTCGACGAAAAGTGAAGAAAGAAAACAAATTCAAGGAGTGGGAACAAGTTGAGTGGAAGAAAACAAAAGAAATTTCCAAATCGCAACGAATGATCGTAATACATGTGATTTTGAAGTGAATTCATGGACCGTGTAAATACAGACAGATGGCGTTGATAATAACTCGTCAACAAATCAAGCAGGTAGATTATGTTAGCAACAAATTCCAGAAATCAGCGATAAACTCATCAAAAATGCAAGAAATGAGAACAAAATAAAAGAAATGACAATTTAAAGCCGAGTTGTGAATGTTAGTTCGTTGAAACGTAGATAGATGGCGCTAGTAGTAAGATAACAAATTCAGGAAAACACAGACAGATGGCGCTAGCGAAAAAATCCGTCGACGAAAAGTAAAAAAAGAAAACAAATTCAAAGAGCCGTTGTTTTGAACACCAGGCAAAACCAACATTGAAAATTTGCGATGGAAGCTTTCACCATTAAATCAAAGATGGCAATGCAAACTAATGAACAAGAAGTTATTTTTAAATTTTAATAAAATTCCAGTGATGAAATCGCCTGCATTTCCCTCGACAATTAATGAAGGACAAACTACCTTCAGCTGTGCCTTTACTTGATTTGGAAATAAAAACCGTGGCTCCCTCTGTGCAATTTTGCACTGAACTAGCCCCGTAGCGGTAGTTACCAGGTGAAATGTTACAAGTTAAATTCGAATGTCCCGTGTTTAATGTCGATAATAATAAAAGGTAACATTTCCTCTCTCTGTTTGCCTGCAGCCTCAAAGAGTACTTTGTCCTTTATTAATCCAACAGGCCCTGCCAGATTTTTTCGTTATTGACGGATAGATGGCGCGTTCACAAATCAACGTTGAATTTTAAGGAAAACGCAATTCGCTTCAAATACTTCAAACAGTTTGCGGTGATACTCAAAAGATGGCGCGCGTGACAGTAAACAAACAAAACTTGCAATTTTCGAGTAATTTCGACTACGGTTTAAAGCAAGTGTTTCGACCTAAACCTAACTTTACGTTTACGTAATTCTACGCTGGTCTACACATGCGTTTAAAGTAAATTTTGATTCACTGATTTTCTCGTTAAAGTCGGCCAGTAGCGCACGCAGAGATTTGTCGTGGAGGGGGCTTAAAAATAATAGCAAATGCAAGAACACTATAAACCGAACCCGTCAAAAATGCTTGAAATGAGAAGAAAACAGGAGAAATTTAACCAAATGACAATTTAAAGCCGAGTTGTGAATGGTAGTTCGTTGAAACGTAGATAGATGGCGCTAGTAGTAAGATAACAATTCATGAAAACAGAGACAGATGGCGCTGGCGAATAAATCCGTCGACGAGAAGTAAAAAAAGAAAACAAATTCAAGGAGTCGGGACGAGTTGAGTGGAAGGAAACAAAAAAGTTTCTAAATCGTAACGTAATAGAAGTAATTTTGAAGTGAATTCATGGGTCGTGTAAATACAGACAGATGGCGTTGATGATAATTCGTCCATGAAACGAGCAGATAGATTGTAAGCAAAAAATTCCAGAAATCGGCGACAAACTCATCAAAAATACGCAGAAATAAGAAGAAAATAGGAGAAATTCAATCAAATGACAATTTAAAGATGAATTATGAATGTTAGTTCGTTGAAACGTAGATAGATGGCGCTAGTAGTACGATAACAAATTCACGAAAACATAGACAGATGGCGCTGGCGAATAAATCCGTCGACGAAAAGTAAAAAAAGAAAACAAATTCAAGGAGTCGGAACGATTGAGAGGAAGAAAACAAAAGAAAATTCAAAAATACGAAGAAATGAGAAAATAGGAGAAATTCAATCAAATGACAATTTAAAAATGAATTGTGAATGTTAGTTCGTTGAAACGTATAGAGATGGCGCTAGTAGTAAGACAATAAATTCACGAAAATAGAGACAGATGGCGCTAGCGAACAAATCCGTCGACGAAAAGTAAAAAAAGAAAACAAATTCAAGGAGTCGGAACGAAATGAGTGGAAGAAAACAAAAGAAAATTCCAAATCGCAACGAATGATCATAACAGATGTGATTTTGAAGTGAATTCATGGGTCGTGTAAATACAGACAGATGGCGTTGATAATAATTCGTCCATAAAACAAGTAGATAGACTACGTAAGCAAAAAATTCCAGAAATCGGCGACAAATTCATAAAAAATACGAAGAAATGAGAAGAAAATAGGAGAAATTCAATCAAATGGCAATTTAAAGATGAATTGTGAAAGTTAGTTCGTTGAAACGTAGATAGATGGCGCTAGTAGTAAGATAACAAATTAACGGAAACACAGACAGATGGCGCTAGCGAATAAATCCGTCGACGAAAAGTAAAAAAAGAAAACAAATTCAAGGAGTCGGAACAAGTTGAGTGGAAGAAAACAAAAGAAAATTCCAAATCGCAACGAACGATCGCAATACATGTGATTTTAAAGTGAATTCATGGGCCGTGTAAATACAGACAGATGGCGTTGATAATAATTCGTCTATAAAACAAGCAGATAGATTACGTTAGCAACAAATTCCAGAAATCGGCGACAAATTCATCAAAAATACGAAGAAACTAGGAGAAATTCAATCAAATAACGATTTAAATATGAATTGTGAATGTTAGTTCGTTGAAACGTATAGAGATGGCACTAGTAGTAAGATAAACTATCTTGGGGCAAAAATGAAGAAAGTCGCAAGAAAAGAAAACCCAAATGTTCGTTTCTTGCGGTGTTTTCGATTTTCTTCCAACTCAACATCCTTATAAAGTTTTTGTTAATATTTTTTTCCTCAGCGTCAGACACGTCGACTAGTGTCATCTATGAGTGCTCGCGTACATCAATCCGCTACACTAGGTCAGAGGAGAATTCAAGCTGGTTTAGAGAATTGATGTGAGTGAACACTGACAGATGACACTAGTCGACATGTCTGACGTTGAAGAAAAAAATCGACAACTTTCGAAAAGATTTTACGTATTTAACAAATTTTTGATAAAAACTGAAGAAAACTAAGAAGACCACAAGAAAAATTAAACAACGAAATTTTCAAAATAAATCCACGGAGTTAGTACGTGAAAATCCTGAGAGATGGTGCTAGTATAATCTTCTGAGCAAGAGATAGTAATGAGCCGCTTCGTTTTTCTTAAAAAAAAGGGGATTTTCAATTTTATTTCGTAAAAAGAAACTGGAAGCTGAAGCCCTCTAGGTAGCACGAAGTTGCCCTTCTATGCATAAGGAAACTCATGTAACAATCCGTATATGTTGTAGACGTAACATACCCGTATTCAACAGCGCCATCTGTCGAAACTTGTCGATGGTCTTCTTTTCATTTGTGATTCACTTGTTGTATTGAGAAACCGCCATCCGTTGAGAAAAGTTTCAGTCACTGTGGCGTTACTGTAAGACATTCCACAGTGCCATCTGTTAAAACATGCCGAAAGCTTTTTTTTGTTTGTTTTTACGGTGGTGGTTCATTAGCTATTCCTCGCGATGCAGATGATCGATAAGAAAATGTCACTTGTCATTTTTATATCTCACGTATCTCACATAAGTACAATTATGTGAGATATTGAACAGCGCCATCTGTTGAATTTCTTTTATAGTCTGTTGACCTCGTGGAATGCAGCAAATAATTATTTGTTTTGTCATCGTTTGAACAAAAGAATTTTAAGTTTATGAATCTACCGAATTATGCTCTAAAATCGATCGTCTTTTGTTTTTAAATATTATCGCTACATATAATTTAAAATTGTGTTTTTTTGTTCTCTTCGTTTAATCGCTATTCTCCCAAACATTTTTAAAATTTATTAATCTGCTGAATTCTACTGTGAAGTTGATTGTCATTTGTTTTTTAATATTATTGTTAAATATTTTGTTTTAATTTTGTTTCTTTGTTTCATTTTCCTCCCAAACGTCTTTTTTTTTATTTATCTAGTGAATTCTGATGTAAAATCGATTGTCTTTTGTTTTAAAATATTATTATTAGATTATTACATATAATTTAAAATTTTGTTTATTTTTGTTTTTTTTTTGTTTTATCACATTCTTTTATTTACTAATCTGCAAAATTCTGCTGCGAAATCGATTGTCATTTGTTTCAATTTTTGTTGAATATTTTTTAAAATGTGTTCATTTGTTTCCTTTGTTTTATCACTATTCTCCCAAACGTCTTTTTTTCATTTTATTTCTTTGTTTTCTTTGTTTTATCATCATTTCCTCTGAAACATTTTTTTCAGTTTATTTACCTACTGAATTCTGATGTAAAATCGATTGCCTTTTGTTTTATTTATCTACTGAATTCTGATGTAAAATCTTGTCTTTTGTTTTTTTTTGTTTTATTACTATTCTCCCAAACATTTTTTTTTATTTACTAACCTGCAAAATTCTACTGTGAAATCGATTGTCATTTGTTTTAATTTTTGTTGAATATTTTTTAAAATTGTGTTAATTTGTTTGTTTTGTTTAATCACTATTCTCCTAAACGTTTTTTTTTTTCATTTTGTTTATATGTTTTCTTTGTTTTATCATCATTTCCTCTGAAACATTTTTTTTAAGTTTATTTATCTACTGAATTTTTATTTAAAATCGATTGTCTTTTGTTTTTGTTTTGTTTTATCACTGTTCTCCCAAACATTTTTTTTGTTTACTAACCTGCAGAATTCTACCGTAAAATCGATTGTCATTTGTTTTAATTTTCGTTGAATATTTTTTAAAATATTGTTTATTTGTTTTCTTTATTTTATCACTATTCTCACAAACTTTTTTTTATTTTGTTTATTTATTTTCTTTGTTTTATCACTTTTCCTCACAAACATTTTTTTTATTTATTTATCTACTGAATTCTGCTGTAAAATCAATCGTCTTTTGTTTTTACATATTATTATTACAACATATGATTTAAAATTTTTTTTTGTTTTCTTTGTTTTATCACTATTCTCCCAATTTTTTTTATTTTATTTATTAACCTGCTGAATTCTACTGTGAAATCGATTGTCATTTGTTTTTAAATATTATTGTTGAATATTTTTTTAAAATTTTGTTTATTTTTTTTTTCTTCGTTTTATCACTTTTCCTCAGAAACGTTTTTTATTTAAATTTATTTATCATTCGAATTCCGCTGTAAAATCGATTGTCTTTTGTTTTCATGATTTTTTATTTATAATTTTTTTTGATTTCGTATTTTTAAAAAAATCTATTATTTCGTTTTGTTTCTTTTTTGTCACCATTCTGTTCGAATTGCTCTTTTTTTTTAATTTATCATTAATCGACTGAATTGTCTTGTAAAATCGACCATCTTTGGTATATATTTGTTGTTTATGTAGTTTTACTGAATTTTTTACGTTTTCTTTTTGTTTATTCCTGAATCTAGTTACAAATAGAGGGATTTTCTATGTTGAAAAGCAACTCCTGAGGGATATCTGCTTTTTACGCGTTGGTAACATTGATCATGACCTTGGTGACCTTGGGGTTTAAACCAGAAGTATGGCCAGATACTATTAACAAAATCTAAGCACGTCATTTGTCCACAGTAATCAACAAAGATTGAATGACCACACGGCATTGTGTAAAAATTATTATTGATATGCTCATAGCCGTTGAGGAATGAAAGATTGATAATATTTTGAAAATATTTTAGGCGCAAACTTTCAATCACTACTGATCACATTGTATTTTTGACGTTTAGCACAAGTACAAATTTCACTACGATACGTGATTACTTTTTGTTTATTTTGTATTTTGACACAGTTCTTCATTGAAGTTTAAAAAATTAAAGTAATGACTGCTGAGTGGAGATTTGACGGAAGGAAGAGTCACTGCGAAACTTAATTTTTTTTTTTTTCGTTTTGACAGGAATCAAATCAAATTTATCCAAATATGTGCAAGACGTCGAATTCTTGCGTGGATTTCATTGTCCGCTGCTGTATTTGATTTTTTTCTTGGCCGGACTTTTTCTTTTTTGATCACTCTATATAATTTGGTATGTACCGCGTGACCACATCACAAAAGTAATATAATTTAGCCCACTTCAGCTCTTACAACATTAATTTAAGAGACAAATTAAATTTAAGAGACAAATGGGGCCCGCACACAACTTCAATTAAGGCTAAACTATTTAAAATGTTGTCTACTTGCCTAATGTTTAAGGGCACCCTGACCAGTCCGCCACTGGCCACGTATCAAAATGGACTATAATTAATTAATAATAATAATTAATTTAACTTGAACGTAAACTAATAACTAAAGATGTAATCAACAATTATTTGACTTTATTAAATTTATATTAGTTACGTCAACCTTATTAAAAAAAAAATGTATGCAAGTATCAAGTCAATTAAACAATAATTTAATAAACATTTACTTAATTAAAAAAATTAACGAAATGTCACCCCCATATGAATTTTATTCCGTGTAAATCTCAGCAGTTTTTCAAGGATCGATGACTTCAAAAAAGTATTAGACAAGAATAAAACGTAATCAATACTTTCAAATTTTTTATTTTAATCTCAAGCACATTTCGATTAAATTTAAAAACAAATTTATTAACGAGATACAAAAGTTTCCTACTTTTATAATCAAAATAAATTCAAAGCTCTTTAAAGACGGTAAAATTTTCATTGGGAAAGCCACTGTTACAGTCGAAATGGTCAGTGTCACTCGATTACTATATTCCTATGGGTTTATCCTCCTGAATGCATGAAACGGACGTTTATGTTTTAATACATATCCTACGAACTTAATTTTCGGTGGCCGTTTTAAGCCATCTGGACCTGATAAATTAAATGTGATTTTACTGTATAAATATAGGTACTTATGTAATGTATGTGAGTGAAAATAACATTGATTCAGGGAGGAGGAGGTTTCGAATCTCACTTGAACATCAAAGTTATTTTCTTGTAACTTTGTTAGTCCTTTTACTTTGTACAGAATAATATTAAGTTGTATTACTGTTATATGGTAGACTGTGAGCAAAAGGACCCTTTGTAAATAATAATTTTAGTGCACAATAAAATTATTTGTTATATAAACGATTTGTTTTATTATTCGAAAGTAAAAGCTTACGGAACGCAGGTTTAAAGCAAACTTAAGAAAAGCACCGGAAGGTAGAGTCTTGTCGTCTTATGCCGGCTGCGCTTGTAGTTTCATTTCCATCACTTCGACGACCGCGTCGCGTATTTTGCTCTTCTCCAGGCCGAGGACTTGAATTTTTTCCATTTGCTCGGTTACGAAATCGATTTTTCTTTTGAAGTAGTCCTTGCCCGCATCAATATCCTACAAAGACGTTCAACGTAACCCACACATTGAAAACAAACACAGATTCAACGGACTTACCTTTTGAGCATAATACCGCGTACCTATATCTATTATTACATTTTTGGTGTCTACTAGTTTTCCTGGAACGTACATCTAGGACCTGTTAAAGAAAATAGTCGCTAATGAACGTGAAAATAGAATAAATAGAACGCCATCAAGGATACAGATCCGGTCAATGGGACCAATATGGATTTCCCTTCCGACTCGGGGGTTATCTTCTCTAAACACTCGCCTGAATTCTGGAACTTCGTCTGCGCTATCTTCAGCGATTGCAGAGATTCTTGAAATAAAGTTAGCTCCTAGAGGAGAGGCAATTCGAAAGGCGTGTGGTCAAAAGTGAGGTTATGTTACTCACCTGATCCAGCTGCTGCTTCAAGGTGGTTAATTGTTGGAGGTTCAGCGTGGTCAAGTCGATTTGTTGCATGTGCGTGGCCTCGTTTGATGAAATTTGAGACATTTTTGATGAATAATTTAAATTAACTCGCGAACGGGAATAACTTTGGATGACACTCAGTGCTGCCACACCAACTATTTTAGAACTATTTAAAAACTAATCGAAAATTACATTTTATTTAATTATAAAAGATGGTGAGATCCTTAGATGGTGATAAACTTACCTGAGAAGTGCCAATGCGTAACAGGAAAGTTCTATTTATTAAGAAAACTCACCCAACTGGTTGCCATCGATTAGTTCATTGCTGAGAACAAAGATTTCGAGCTATTTATTTAAATTTAATGAAACGCTTACACAATTCGTTTTATTATTATTTATAAGAGCTTTTAGATGTGCATACACAAAGATAATATTCGTTTTTGTAAATAAAATTCCTGTAAAATTCAATCAACTGCAGTGTTGCCAAACTCGCGATGAATTGCTGAGGTTTCCATGGAAAATTCTTTCTAATTTGTGGAAACTTAAGCTTTAAGCTTCATTATCCTCAGACTTGGACTTTTGAACCGTTGTTGTGGGAAATTGGGCGTAAAATCAAGAAATCTGAACGGTAGCGGTGAGAAATTTTCACGTAACGACTTGGCAACGCTGTCCAGTTTGACGTTCGCTGATTTCAAAAGTTTATTTATTATGAATAATTAATATTTCGAAAATTAAAATGATCACTTCAAGAGCAGCGCTCATTTTAAAGCAAGCCAGATTACTGAGGGCGAATAACGCAGGTCAATTCCAACAGAAAGTGCGAAACGGACATCAGTAAGTGAGGTTATGTTCGCGCCTGGTTACGTAACTAATGGGGCCCACGGTTTCAGGTGGAGTTACCGAGTGGCTGGGCCGCCCGCCCCCAAAGGCATCATCCTGACGGCGGAAATCGTCGGGGGCATCGCGTGGTGGTGGATTTTGTGGCACATCATAACCGAGCCGGGTCACATTTTTGTAAGTTGGTGCGGGAGTCTGTATTACAAGCGATATGCTGATTAGGTGTGGTTCGCAGGGTGAATTTGAGTATCCTGATGCGAGTAAGTGGACGGACGAAGAGCTGGGAATACCACCACTAGATGAAGAATAGAAACGAGCACCGGAAGACTTCAGTAGTTAATTAAAACCTTATAAATATTGTGTATTTCCGTATGGCAATGGATTCAAGAGATAGTTTAATGAATTCTATGGATTTAAAGGTTTCATTACATTCAAATTAATATTTTCAGTCTTTCACTTCTTTTCAATCAAGTGAATTGTAATGTTTATAGAGATCATAGAGTCATTCGCAGTGATACTTTAAATTTCCCTTGGATTATAGAGCAATTAGGTACCTAGCTGATATATCAACATTTCTGATCCAAACTCATCAAAAATCGTTGTTATTCAAACTATAATCAAGATCATTATCAGTGATCAGATAGAACGAACTTGAAGTTGTGTATAATTTAATGAATAGCGATGATTTAATTAAAGGTTTAGGAAAAAAAGTAGATTAAAACTTATACATTTCATTTTATTATCAAACAGTTAACAAATGTATAGAAAACCTCGAAACACTTTTCACTTTTAATTTCCAGAAGTTGATGGTAATTTGATGGAAATAGTTTTGATCTCCGTATACTCCTTAATAGAATCTTCTCCCCTAAAAAAATTAATGATTTAGAAATTTCTTCTCGATCTCAATTAGCCAGAGGCTCCCTTACAATTCGCGCCCTATCCCCGATTGCTTGAATCCACCAAACGGAGCCTGCGGTACAACTGCATCGTAAGTGTTAACCCTAGAAGAGGAAAACAGCAATCGTTTGATCACTTTAGTAAGTAGCTGACGTACCAAACAGATCCTGCTTCGACTGCCTTCGCAAAGAGTAAAGCCCTTTCGATGTTTTTGGTGACGACCCCGGCTCCTAAACCGTATTTAGTGTTGTTTGCCCTCTCGATCACCTCCTCAAGGGTTTGGAATTTCAAGATGGTTTGGACAGGCCCAAATATCTGCGTGTGTAATTTCGTTTAAACTCGCAAGGCGAGCGACAAGTCTTACCTCTTCCTTTGCGATGGTCATATCGTCTTTCACATTCGAAAATACTGTCGGCTGCACGAAATATCCGGTTTTACCCACGCGTTCACCGCCCGTTTCTAACTTGGCACCTTCCTCCTTGCCGGTTTTGATTAAGCGCAGGATTTTATCCAGGAGCTCTTGATCGACCTGAAGGATCAAGTTTTTCTTGGGGGGGGTTTTGTGTAGGGTTTAGGTGAGTTACCTGGGGTCCTTGTTGAGTTCCTTCCGCGAAGGGATCGCCGACTTTACGCTGCTTGGCTTTCTCGGTCGCTTTCTTCACGAATTCGTCGTAAATTCTGGCCTGGACGAAAGTCCTCGAACCTGCGACGCAGTTTTGGCCGTGATTGGCAAAGATGGCATTGTGGGCTATCTCAACCGCCTCATCCACTATCAAAATAAATAAAACTGTATATCTCCAATTTTTATAATAACTAAAAACAAATCTAAATCTACTGGGTGGGGAAGTTTTGTGTAGACACAAAATCCAAATAAATAAAAATCCAAAACTGTGATTAGATTAAAGTTGAGTATGTATACAATGATCGGTTTTTTTTTTTATAAACACGGTATTTACTTAACTGTAAACGAAGTGATAATTTTGTTTATAATTTTCGTTAAAAATAGATTTTAATTGTCGTATCAGTAATCGTGTCACTATCTGGCGACGAAAAATTTTTGCAAAAAGAGAAAAATAAACAGTACGTACCGTCAGCGTCGTCGAAAACGACGAGAGGGCTCTTACCCCCAAGTTCCAAGGAGATGCGTTTGAGGTTGGACTTTGCAGCGGCTTCCATAACTTTATTTCCAACCTGCGAAGTTAAACGCTTAGATAGACTCAAGAAAAAAATAAAAAAATTTTTTTTTATCTTGATGATGGCCATTTCTAGCCGAAATCATTGGATTAACTCATCACATGATCGAGGTCTTTTGTTTTTTTTTTGTTATTTATGCTTGCGAAAGACGATGAGATTTTGTTGGCTTTTGTTTTTTTTTAAGTAATGCGTCAAAAAGTCGACGGTCTTTTGTTTTTTGCGCCTTTCTTTTTTTTTGATAGTCTCTTATTTGCGTTGTCGAGGCTTTTGACTTTAGCTTTTGTTTTTCCCTTCCGTTGACGATAAAGATTTCCAAATTCGTCACGTGATCGATCGTCTTTTGTTTCTTTTTTTTTTTATTACTTCTGCCTGCGAAAGTCTCGAATTTTGATGGCTTTATTTTGTTTTTTAAGTAATGCGTACACTATACGTCAAGATGTCGATGGTCTTTTGTTGTTTCCTGCGCCTTCTTTTTTTTTTGATACTCTTTCCTGCACCTTCTTTTTTTTGATACTTTTTTATTTGCTTTATTGAGACTTTCAACGTTAGCTTTTGTTTTTCTCGTCCATTCCCGAAAAACACTTCCAAATTCATCACGTAATTAATCGTCTTTTGTTTTTTTTGTTTTTGTTGTATTTTTTTCTTTGGTTGCTTTTACCTGCGAAAGACGATCGAATTATGTTGGCTTTTGTTTTTTAAGTAATGTGTACGATATATGTCAAAATGTCGACGGTCTTTCGTTTTTTTGTGGCTTCTCTTGTTTTTGATAGTCTTTTATTTTTTTATTTGCGTCCTTGAGATTTTCAACGTTAGCTTTTGTTTTTCCCTTCCATCGACGAAAATAATTTCAAATTCGTCGCGTGATCGATCGCCTGTTCCTTTTTTTTGTTTTGCCTGCGAAAAACGATCGAAATTTGTTGGCTTTTGTTTTTTGCGCCTTTCTTTTTTTTTTTTTTGATAGTTTTCTATTTGCGTTGTTGAGACTAGCTTTTGTTTTTCCCTTCCATTGACGAAAATCAATTCCAAATTCGTCACGTGATCAATCATCTTTTGTTTTTTTTTGTTACTTTTGTAACTTGTAATTTGTTGGCTTTTGTTTTTTCCGCCTTCTTTTTTTTTTTTAATAGTTTTCTATTTGCATTGTTGAGAAAGACTTTCGACGTTAGCTTTTGTTTTTCCCTTCCATTGGCGAAAAACAATTCCAAATTCGTCACGTGATCGATTGTCTTTTGTTTATTTTTTTCGTCACTTTCGTCTGCAAATGACAATAGGATTTTGTTGGCATTTGTTTTGTTTTGTTTTGTTTTTTAAGTAGTGCATTCGATATACGTCAAAATGTCGACGGTCTTTTGTTTTTGATAGTCTTTTATTTGCGTCGTTGAGACTTTCAACGTTAGCTTTTGTTTTTCTCTTCCAATGATGAAAAACAATTTCAAATTCATCACGTGATCGATTGTCTTTTGTTTTTGTTTTATTTTTTGGTTACTTTTGCCTGCGAAAGACGATCGGATTTTGTTGGCTTTTGTTTTGGTTTTTAAATAACGTGTGCGATACACGTCAAAATGTCGACGGTCTTTTGTTTTCGGATTTGTCGGCTTTTGTTTTTTGCGCCTTGTTTTTTTTGATAGTCTTTTATTTGCGTTCTTGAAACTTTCAATGGTAGCTTTTGTTCTTCCCTTCCATTGACGAAAAACAATTCCAAATTCGTCATGTGATCGATCGTCTTTTGTCTGCGAATGACAATGGATTTTGTTGGCCCTTTGTTTTGTTTTTTTTTTTTTAAGTAATGTGTATACGTCCAAATGTCGACGGTCTTTTGTTGCCTGCGCCTTCTTTTTTTTGATAGTCTTTTTTTTCTTCGTTGTTGAGACTTTCGACGTTAGCTTTTGTTTTTCCCTTCAATTGACGAAAAATAGTTCCATATTCCTCACGTGATCGACCGTCATTTGTTTTTGGCTTTTTATTATACTTTTGCCTGCGAAAGACGATCGGCTTTTGTTTTGTTTTGCCAAAATGTCGACAGTCTTTTGTTTCTTCCGCGTTGTTGATTCTTTCGACGTTAGCTTTTATTTTTCCCTTCCAGTAACAAAGAACAATTCAAATTCTTTGAACGGTCTTTGAACGACCGATCGCCTTCTGTTTTCGACGAAGAAAAAGAAATGCTAGAGACGATCGGATTTTGTTGGCTTTTGTTTTTTGCGCCTTCTCTTGTTGGATAGTCTTTTATTTGCTTTGTTGAGACTTTCGACGTTAGCTTTTGTTTTTCCCTTCCAATGACGAAAAACAATTCAAATTTCATTGCACAACCGATCGTCTTCTGTTTTCGGCGAAGAAAAAGAAATGCTAAAGACGATCGGATTTTGTTGGCTTTTGTTTTACGGTTAAAGCCCAACAACGCACCTTCTCCCGAATATCATTATGGTCGATCGTCTTTTGTTTTATTTGCTTTTGATGAAGAAAATGAAAATGCAATCATTTTAGTTTATTTTAAAATAATGCGAACGATATTCGACGAAACGTCGACGGTCTTTTGTTTTTTTGATAGACTTTTACTTGCATTGTTCAGACTTTCAACGATTTTCCTTTCATGTTGACGACGAAAAATTCAAATTCCTCGCGCATCGATCGCTTTTTGTTTTTTGTTACTTTTGATTACGAGGAACAAAAAATATATGCAAAAGACGTTCGGATTTGGTCGTTTCTAGCCGAAAGGCTTTTCTAAATTATTCTTTTGTTGTCGGCAGAAGAAAAACCATAATTGTAATAGTCGCCACATTTCGGCAAACTTCTCGCGCGTTTCCGTCGGCTCTCAGAACATTCGGAACGAAATGGCGCGAAATTCAAACAATTGATTTGAAAATCGTGCAAACTAACACTGCCAACAGTGAAATATCTTAAACGTTAACGTGTTGATTAACAATAATAATTATTTCAAATTGAGAGTAATTTATTTTATTCGAATTAGCAACAAAATGATTCGATTTTATTCTTAGCGCCCCTGCACGCATTTGTTTGCTTTTAATAGATTAATGAAAACAGGATTACGATTGTTTATAAAACGACAATTCATTTTTTTCTGCTTTAATTTACTCGAAACGTGGAAGGAACAACAACAACAACAACGTAATTTATTGTCGTTACATAAAAGAAACGTCGATTTTCTTCACCTCATTGTCATTCGCGTTCAGCACATCATCGGCTTTTATTATGTCGTGCTGTTAACTCACGCAATTCGATTCTCTTTTTTTTTGTAAAAAATAAAAAAATACAATGACAGGATGTGCCTAACAATTTTAGATCACATCCTTGCGTTCCTTTTCCTAATCACGCAATTAAGTGATTATGGAATGCCTTCTGAAACTGAATTTAACGCGGGGGACCTTGAACTAAGGCAAACAAGATTTTACGACGAACAATCCAAGTGGTATTAATTGTGCAACACAAGCAAGATATATTTAAATATATGATTTTATATTCAAAGTAGAAAGATCAACAATACTTCTTAAAATTTAAACACTTCAATGGCCAGCCAAATTTGACGTTTCGTAGCATCTCTAACAGCCTCATCAAAAGTTCTATTTTTTTTTTCCGTCATTAAAGATCACACTGTACACCTTTTTTAGTGAACTGCTTGAATGTTAAATTTTTAGAAGCTGTCGTTTTTTTTTTTGAATAGAGGACGACAAAGTTAAAAAGAAAGAAGAAATTTAACATACCTCAGTAGATCCAGTAAAAGCAATCTTGTTAACGTCTGGATGTAAAGCCAAAGCTGCTCCAGCCGTAGGCCCATACCCAGGAAGTACATTGACGACGCCCTTTGGAAAACCTGCCTCCTTTGCCAACGCCGCCAATTGCAGGGCCGTAAGGGGGGTTTGCTCGGCGGGTTTGAGGACCATAGTGTTGCCCGCTGCGAGGGCCGGGCCCCACTTCCAAGCCACCATCACAATCGGATAGTTCCACGGAATAATTTGCCCAACGACTCCAATGGGCTCCATTACAGTCATTGTCAGTAACCCCGAATCTAAAAGCAACGTTTTCAACAACCCAACCCAAACCATTCAACACGCTCACCCGAAGGTATGGTTTTGCCCGTGATTTTATCAGCCAAGCCCCCGTAGTACCTGAACACATCAATCGCCATTTTTATATCGAAAATAGAATCGTCTTTGGGTTTGCCGTTATCCAGGGTTTCCAGGTCGGCCAGCTGGTCGATGTCTCTCTCCAATAAATCAGCGAACTAAAAGCGGGGCGATTTTTTTTTAAATAATTTAAAATGAGTGGGTCTTTTCTTACCTTGTAGAGGAGCCGCCCCCTGGCCGAAGCGTCCAAATTTCTCCATTCGGAACCGCGCTTGAAGGCCTCCCTGGCTGCTTTCACCGCAATATCAACGTCGGCCTGCAAAAGAAGAAAACGATCATCAACCGTGAAGGGCACGGAAGGGAACCCTTATGTACCTTATCTGCCTCGGCTACGTCGGCGATTTTTTCACCGGTCGCAGGGTTGATTGTTGGGAACTTCTTGCCGCTCGAAGCGTTCACAAACTGATTGTTTATGAACAGCTGAAATTAAAATTTTGATTTAATTTTAATTCAGTGAAATATTTAACGCCAGTTGTTGTCCTGTTACGTTTTTATTTTATAAGATGCATTTGGGGGAGGGGGCCGATTAAAGAGAATGTGCTCGAAATTATTTAATGTAATTTATTAAAACAAAATAATTTAAAAAAAGGTGCGGAACACTTTATTTTTTCTTATTTTGATAAATCTAAAATTGCAGTCATTTTTTCATTTTGATTTATTTTTGACTTTTGTACGCTCCTGTGCAATAAGCTTGAGGTTTTCTATATGACAAACGGACGCGGCGCCGCTATGGCGTCATTCATGACGAAGAAGAAGAAGTACAAGTTCCAAGTGGAGGTGTGCCTCGAGGCGCCTGGCGGAACAAGCAAAGCCGTAGGTCGCTAGGATGAACGGCGGTCCATGGAACGTGGTGATATTCCGCTGCGGAGATGTCCGGCGGATTCAACTGGTAAGTTGGTCAGTGCGACGCTTCCGGGGTGGTATTAATCGACTCGGCTTCAGTCCTGGGCGTCGCTTCCGATTTTGCAGAGGGCTGGTTTGATCCGATTTCAATACCGAACATGACGGCGGCAATAGTAACAAAGCTCGTGGAATGTCATACACCGACCTGATCTCGTTGAATGTCTCCCGGTATAATGCCCGGCGGCGACAACTTGCTTTCCGTCGTGTTGGCCCGGTGATGGAATCCGCTTCTGGAAAGACGACGGCATGCGGTGGCCCCGTACTCCTCCCTGATCTCTCGGCTAGGATGAATTGCTTCAGTCTTGGGCGTCGCTTCCGATTTTTCGGAGGGCTAGTTTGGTCCGATTCCAGTACCGTAGATGACGGCGGCAATAGTGACAAAGCTCTTGGAATGTCATACACCGTCCTGATCTCGTTGAATGTCTCCCGGTATAATGCCCGGCGGCGACAACTTGCTTTCCTTTGTGTTGGCTTGGTAGTGGAATCCGCTTCTGAAGAGACGACTTTAATTACCCGTCGTTTCTGGAACGCACGGCCGGACTCCGCTTCTGACGTCACGGGTTTAATGACGCGCTTCTTGCGTGGCCTCAATTTATTAAAATAAGTTGAACACGCCGATTGACAATAATTTTTTCGACAATAATAAGACCTTGATTTTTAAGTTCTCTTTACACAAAAGTTCCAAACATCTGGTTTATGACATTTTAGTGGATGTGAATTGCGAAAACAACGAAATAGAGGTTTCACAACCAAATGACTCCGCCGTACCCTTCCCTGGAACTATCCTGAACTTTCGGCAGTAGTGCTAGCACAACTTTCGTCCAGTCTGCCCTTTGGCAACAGCGTTGGACGAGCTCTGGTTCAGTGCCGTCCTGGCACGCTCTTGAAATGTCGTACACCGACCTGATCTCGTTGCCGCCCGGTATAATGCCCGGCGGCGGCGACTTGATTTCTGTCATGTTGGCTGGGTAGTAGACGACTGCTTGCACAGCTTTCGTCCAGTTGGCAACAGCGTTGGACAAGCTCTGGTTCAGTGCCGTCCTGACGCGCTTAGGGATATGGCACACTCAACCTCAACTCTCCTTGTTTACACCACAAAAATAAAAAAAAACAAAAGGCAAACAAAATTTAAACAGAAAATGAAACACATGTAAAATGAAAGTTGCTGATACGATTGTCATTTGTTTTTCTGCTTTTTTTTTCGTGAAATTACGATCGTCATTTGTTTCTTCTTTTCCTTCTTTACCCTTTCGAAATTATCGTAGTCTTTCATTTCTATTCCGATTATATTCATCCAAGAGTCATTTTTAATTTTTGTCTTTCGATATCTGAAATTAAGTGATCAAAAATTACGGTAGTCATTTGTTTTTCTTGTTTTTAATTTTTTTTTCCTCATTTCGAAGTTATCGAAAACTCATCTTTTCTCGTTTTTATTTATTTATTTATTTATTATTTATTATTTTTATTTATTTATTATTTTTCGAGAAATTGCGAGATTTCTTTTTTCCCTTTCCTAAAATTTACGATCGTCATTTGTTTTTTTTTTTTCTCGCTTTTGAAGTTTGTCGTTTTCTTTCTTTTCTATACCGATTACACGTTTTTCGAATAATCGAAAGCGTTTCTCCTTTTTCTTTTTATGAAATGAAAAGCCTAAAGGCAAATGAAAAACTGAATTGAAAGGAAGAATTTGTAAAAAGAAAACAAAAATTAAATGAAGAAATTAAGTAACTAAAATCGAAAATCCAAACAGAAAGCAAATAAGAAATGAAACGAGACATGGAAAAGCATGGAAAAAATTAAAATAAGAGAGAAAACCTAATGAAAGACCAAGAGGAGAAAGTTAAAAACTAAAAGTAAGGAGAAAATAAATTAAAATAAAAACCTAAACTGAAATGAAAAACAAGAAGCAAATATTAACGAAAAGAGAGACGAATGAAAAAAAAAACAAGGAGAAAATTTAAAAAAAAATGATAAACCAAAGGCAAATGAAAAACTGAATAGAAAGAAAAAATTTGAAAAACTGAATGGAAAAGAAAAAACTGAATGAAAAGGAAAAATTTGAAAAAAAAGAAATGAAAAAATTTAAAAAAACAATAGAAAATAGAACAAATACAAATGAAAGTCGCTGTTATAAACGTTACGATCGTCATTTGTTTTTGCTTTTTCTTCTTCACCATTTCGTTATTGTCCTCGTTCTTCTCTGTTCCGATTATAATTTTTCCGAGAGTCAAAAATGTTTTTCATTTTTCTTTTTATTTTGGTTACTGGAATTAAATGTTCAAAATTTTTTCTGCGCTCGCGAATATTACGATCGTCATTTGTTTTTCTCATTGCTCTAGAAATTTTCGCAGTTTGTTCTCGTTTCACTTAACTTCATTTCATTTCTTCTCGTTTTCAATTGTTTATTATTTTTCAGAAATTAAGAAACTTCTTTTTTCCTTTCGTAAAATTTAAGATCGTCATTTAATTTTTTTTTCTCCCTCTCTTTTGAAGTTGTCGTTTTCTTTCTTTTCTATGCCGATTACACGTTTTTCCAATAATCAAAAGCATTTCTCTTTTTTCTTTTTTTTATTTGCTCGTTGGTATTAAGCAATCAAAGATAAAAATCAAGGAGGAATCAAACGGGAGGCCTAAGGCAAATGAAAAAAAAAATAAGAAATGCCGATCGCCAAAAGATTTTCGCGCTAAAATGTGTCCTTTTAAAATTAAAAAACGACCCGTTTCAGGATTTTGCAAGAAAACATTAACTCAGTACGGGACTGTGTATTTCTATTGTTGTAATCATCTCTCCGCGGGACATCTAAATTTGCAAAAATATACAGGGTGTTCCATTTAAATAAATTAACATTTTCTGGAACATAAAATAATTTTAAAATATGCCGCCTGGTATCTAGTATCCTTTTTTTCTCCTTGTGATATTCCTATAGACTTCACATAAAAATACACTTCTATGGGACAGTCTGTATTTCCAAACATCGTTTTAATTCTTAATCATGACTGATTGTGAGATATGTGGAACGTGCAACATTGTTTATGTTGTTTCTTGTAATATTACAAAAGCGAGATTTTTTTTAATTAAAAAGAAACCAGATTTCAATTCAATAAGAATACTATTCAACGTAGAAAACAAAAGAAGGAACACGCCGTATTCCAGATAGAATTATGGCAGCACGATAAATAATTATCTGAATTTGAATTCAGGATGGGATAAACGTACCTGAGTTTGCGGAATTTTAATATTTCGACCGACCATGTCTACAACTTGAGAAACGCTCTCGTCTATAAACCCACACTATACAAAAAGCGCCTGGAGACTAATTCCACCACGATCTCCACAGGCTATTTATACGCAAGACGAGAGCGAGATTACAATCCCCGCCCTCGCTTTCATCGAACGCTGATAATTTCTAGCTGATAGATGTCGCTTACGAGGAACTACTAATTCATTACGTAAACATTTCGTTGCGTGTTTTCGTCCAGCTCTGACTTCGTCTTCTTTTTGCTTTAGCTCGAAAATAAGAAGCCAGTGTTAGTCACGATAAGCACGTGACAGATAATTAATTGGAGAAATTAATAACAACAATAATAATGATTTCGACCCGGCTGTAATTTGCCAAAATGTTAGATAATTCAGGAATGTAATTAATTCTGTTATTCAAACACAAGATGGAAAATCACCAAACATAAAACGAGGCTCGCAAAGTTTAATGAACGAAACAAAAGCTGTTGGCAATTTCAAAAATTCGATCAAATCAACTTAAACGAGATCGCACAAAACGAAAGCTATCGATTTTGCAATTGTTTTAGCCAAATGTCAAAAAACTGTTTCTTTTTTGATAGCTTTTGTTTCGACGTGATTTTTAATCGCTTTGAAAATTTCCCCTCCTCCCATGATTCTCTGAAACTGACAGCAGATGGATTTGTTTGTGTTTCTTTCTTTTCTTTTTTGACAATTGGCCGAAACAGTTGCAAAATCGATAGCTTTTGTTTTACGGCATATCGTTCAAATTGGGTCAATAGCTTTTGTTTCGACGTGATTTTTAATCGCTTTGAAAATTTCCCCTTCCCCCATGACAGCAGATGGATTTATTTGTGTTTCTTTCTTTTCCTTTTTGACAATTGGCTGAATCTGTTGCAAAATCGATAGCTTTTGTTTTGTGGGGTATCGTTCAAATTGTGTCAATAGCTTTTATTTCGACGTTATTTTTAATCGCTTTGAAAATTTCCTCTCCCCCCATGTCAGCAGATGGATTTATTTGTGTTTCTTTTTTTTTTTTGACAATTGGCCGAAACAGTTGCAAAATCGATAGCTTTTGTTTTGTGGCATATCGTTCAAATTGGGTCAATAGCTTTTGTTTCGACAAGATTTTTAATCGCTTTGAAAATTTCCCCTTCCCCCATGACAGCAGATGGATTTATTTGTGTTTCTTTTTTTTCTTTTTTGACAATTGGCCGAAACAGGTGCAAATTCGATAGGTTTTGTTTTGACGTTATTTTTAATAGCTTTGAAAATTTTTCCTCCCCCATGATTCTCTGAAACTAACAGATGGATTTATTTGTGTTTTGTTTTTTTTTCTTCTTTTTTGACATTTGGCTAAAACAGTTGCAAAATCGATAGCTTTTGTTTTGTGGAATATCGTTGAAATTGGGTCGATAGCTTTTGTTTCGACGTGATTTTTAATCGCTTTGAAAATGTCCCCTCCCCCTTGCCTCTCTGAAACTGACAGATGGATTTACTTGCTTTTTTTTCTTTTTTGACATTCGGCTGAAACAGTTGCAAAATCGATAGCTTTTGTTTTTGTGCGATTTTCTGAAATTACTTATTTCATTTTGGACGTAATTTTAAATCGCTTTGAACCCCCCCCCCTCCTGATTCTCTGAAAATGACTAATGAATTTATTTGTGTTTCTTTTTTCATTTGGCTGAAACAGTTGCAAAATCGATAGCTTTTGTTTTGAGGGAATATCGTTGAAATTGGGTCGATAGCTTTTGTTTCGACGTGATTTTTAATCGCTTTGAAAATGTCCCCTCCCCCCTGACTCTCTGAAACTCACAGTTGGATTTATTTGTGTTTTCTTTTTCATTTTCTTCTTTGACATTTGGCTGAAACAGTTGCAAAATCGATAGCTTTTGTTTTGTGGGACAGATGGATTTATTTGTTTTCTTTTTTTCTTCTTTAACATTTGACTGAAACAACTGCAAAATCAACGATAGCTTTTGTTTTGTGAGATATCGTTCAAATTGGGTCGATAGTTTTTGTTTCGACGTGATTTTAATCGCTTTGAAAATTTCCTCTTCCCCCATGATTCTCTGAAACTGGCAGATTTATTTGTGTTTTCTTTTTTTTTTGCCTGAAACAGTTGGAAAATCGATAGTTTTTGTTTTGTGTTGTATCGTTCAAATTGGGTCGTCAGCTTTTGTTTCGACGACCTTAAAATTTATCGTCTTCGAAAATTGCTAAGATTTCTGAAATTACTGGTTTCACTTTAGACGTAATTCTTAATCGCTTTGAAAATCCCCCCCCCCCCGATTCTCTGAAACTGACAGATGGATTTTTTTGTTTTTTTTTTCTTCTTTGACATTTGGTTCAAACAATTGCAAAATCGATAGCGTTTGTTTTGTGGGATATCGTTAAAGTTCGGTCGATAGCTTTTGTTTCGACGTGATTTTTAATCGCTTTAAAAATTTCCTCTCCCCCCCTAATTCTCTAATACTGACAGATGGATTTATTAGTGTTTTCTTTTTTTTTTTCTTCTTTGACATTTGGCCGAAACAGTTGCAATATCGATAGCTTTTGTTTTGTGGAATATCGTTCGAATTGGGTCGATCGAATTTTTGAAATTGCTGACAGCTTTTGTTTCGACGACCTTAAATTGGGTCGTCTTCGAAGATTGCTAAGATTTCCGAAATTACTGATTTCACTTTGGACGTAATTTTTAATGGCGTTGAACCCTCCCCCCCCTTGATTCTCTGAAACTGACAGATTTATTTGTGTTTCTTTTTTGACATGTGGCTGAAACAGTTGCAAAATCGATAGCTTTTGTTTATCACCTTGGGTTGCTTGCCCTTTGACTTTTTCAAGCCTTTGTTCTTGTAGTTCTATTTTGTTTTAATTTTCCCAATTTTTTTTTTAAATTGACCTTGACCTTCATCTGTTTGACCTTTTTAATTTAATTTTCTTGATTTTTGCCAATTTCCTCGCCTTGGGTTGGCTTGCCTTTTCGAACCCTTTCTCTCGAAATTCTATTTTTTGTTTAATTTTCCCAAAAAGGCAAAAAAATTGGGAAGATTAGAAAAAATAAAAAATTAAATCGACAGAACGGGTTCGAAAAGGTCGCCTTTTTTAATTTTTCGAATCTTATTTTTCTCCTCTCCTTGACCTTGACCTTGAACCTTTTCGAAACCTTTCTCCTGAGATTCTATTTTTTTAATTTTCCCAATTTTTTTAGTTGACCTTGTCCTGTTTGACTTCAAATTTTGTTTTTCTCCTGTTTCCCGACAGGCACGGGCGATCGCTGCTCTTGAACTCCTGAGTTTTTCTTGATTTTTTTATCAATTTTATCGCCTAGGATTGGCTTGACCTTGACCTTGACCGTTGACTACGAATCCTTATTGTTGTAATTCTATTTTTTTTAATATTCCCAATTTTTTTAAATTTTTCGAATCTTGTTTTTTCTCCTCTGTTTCCGGACAGCGACGGACGATTGCCTTTTTTAGTTGACCTTGACCTGTTTGATTTTTCGAATTTTGTTTTTCTTCTCTGTTTTCCAAAATCGACGGGCAATCCCTGCTTTTGAACTTCTGAGTTTTTCTTGATTTTTTCCCAATTTTCTCGACTTCGGTTGGCTTGACCTCGACCTTCTCGAACCCTTGCCCTTGAAATCCTATTCTTTTGGATTTTTTTAGTTAACGTTGATTGATTTAACCTTTCCGAACCTCAATTCTCTAGATTCTAGTTTTTTTTCCCCAATTTTTTCGAGTTGACCTTGAGCTCGAAATTCAAATTTCTTCGTCTTGACCTTTCACCCTTTCGAACCTCGATTCTTGAAATACTAATTTTTTAAAGATTTTCCTCAATTTCTTTCGCCTTTTCTCGTGTTGCCCTTGACCTTAATTTTTCGAATCCAAATCAACAACGAACTTATTTTTTGAAACTGATTTAATCGCACTTTTTTAAATTAGGTAATTTTCATTCTGTTAAAATTCAAACTATGGCGGCACACTTGTATGTACGAATATGACGAACAGAGAACTGAAAACGTTAAGAAAATATAATCAGCAAAACAAAGTCAGTGATTAAAGTAGATAGAGAGAGACGGGACAAGATCAACATAGATAATAGAACAAGTCAAATTGATAATAAGATAAACGACAAGATAAGAAAAGAGAAGAGTATTCCAGTGAGACAGAGTAAGTCTCAGACAAAAAAATAAAATAAAAGAAATCGCCCCAAGGCAAGTAAATGAGATTGCTGACGAACAAGAACCAAACAAACGAGAATAACCTGGAAAAGTGTAGCAGAATAATTTGGGGATGGGCACGACACACTAAAGAGTAGAGGTCAACCATAAATAAAATAAGTAAGTAATGCAGATCATTTCTTTAAACCGAATTGCGAGAATTAATAAGTAAGCCCAAAATTTAGATTCACTAAAAGAAAAAGTATAAATGAACAGAAAAAAAATTATCACAAGGAAATAAGAAAGCATGAAATGTGTTTTGAAATACGATGTAATTAAAAACATAAAACAAAAGGGACAAAAGGAGCAAACCATAGCAAAAGTGCAGGTTATCAGGAGGAGCTCTTTCAGCAAACATGGTTGCAAGTTATTATTAGAACGCGCACATCTAATCTGCACGTTAAGGGCACAAACATATTTTACAAATATATTTTTCTGACCTTTAACACCAATCTGCAATTATTGTTTTCTGCCCAACAACAAGAAAAACTGATAACACTGTTACACATTTCAGGTTCATTAGAGGCGCACACATCTTATCAAATACCACACGCCAACAACCTACAATTTTCTTCGATTTACTTGGGGGGTTAATTAAAATTCTGGCAAAATAAAAGCAATAACATACATTTATTTAAACGTAGCACAGAAAATTAAACCTCCTAAAAACGTATGTACAATGCAAAAGGAATTAATTAATAATTGTACCAGACACTTGGTTACTGTTTTGATGACATTACCATTCTATCGATTATTTCGACCGCCTTCAACTCCTCGAGGTTCTCCAGGAAATTTCGTATGTGCAGGACATCACCGAACGTCTACAAACAAGTCAAAGTTAATTAATTGGAATTTATTCACAATTGAAACTTACAATTGCGGAATTCAACAACGCCTTGCTAGGGCTTTTCGCTTTCGCAAACCAATCCGTATGCACCAGGTGCTCTAAATCGAGCAAATCTGCCAGACACTCCCAGCTACCGGATAAATCCAGCAACTCGGAGACCTGATTGAGGCACTCAGGTGTAAGCGTCTTCACATTCTCATACAAAACAGACAGTTCTTCCGGTGTCAATCGTTCGGATTTGCATTCAATAATATTGTCCGTCTGAAATTAATTAGTCGTATTAAAGTCTTTAGTAAATAGTGCCAGGCAAACCTCCATTTCCTCTTCGGATTCTTCTTCTTCCTTCACAATACACTCCCCGAACAAACCTCTGCTCCTCTTAAAAAAAATAAAAAGGGAGGACATCAAGTTTGAATTTTTAAATAAAGTCGACTTACCAGAGCTTCATCGATGAGTTTATATATTTCATCGTTCTTCATAAGGTAAGCCTGCTGTAAGGCGGTGTGTCCTGCAAAATCCTTGATGGTTAAATCCAAACTAGGGTGTTGCAGTAAAAACTTGACGATCTGCAACGCCTGCTCCGTTATGGCAATGTGTAACACCGAGCCCCCGACTTTATTATCAGGGTCGTTTACATCTGCATTGTATTTACATAACGCCTCCACATAAGGCAGGTTATTAGATTTGACGGCCATGTGAAGCGCCGTGTAATTTTCTGCAAATTAATTAAGAACGTCATAAACCGTGAGACCCTAGAAGAAAAATACTACCATTATTTTTGGCATTGACGTTCAATTTTAACACGGAGCCACAATTTAAGATGGTAGACAAAAGCGTGTACGAACACGAAATCCTTATTGCCCTATGCAAGACCGTATCGCCATTAACATCTTGGATGCTGAGGTCCGGTTTGTGGTCCAGAATTCGCAGGGCGAAATCGAAGTTGTCTTGATCCACGGCCAAATGCATCGCCGTTTCTCTGTTCACGTTTACCCTGTTCACCAAGTGATCTTTTTTTAAGTGGTGGATCAATTTAAGCAAGAAACTCAGGATCTTGATGTCCTTTGCAATGACCGCCAAATGTAAGGCGCTGCAACATAACAAGCAATACGTAACAAGTTTACTTTCGTTTCTTTAAGAGAGGCTCTTCTCACTTATTTTGGAAATCCTCGTTGACGTATTTTTGGAATAGGTGCTCCAGCATTTCGATGACGGTCCTTTTCATCGGATTTGTTTTTATTAAGGCGTTCAATTCGTCGTGCACTCGCTTCATTATTTGAAGGTCCAAGTTGGTAATCGTGTACCTATCGGCTATGCAAGGCGTTTCACTGAAATCAAACAAATTCAATTTAATAATAATTAATAACGTAGCCAACGTAAGCAGTGTTCTCAGACATGTGGGAGAAATTCGCATTTTAGTGAGATATGTGGGGAAAAGGGAAATTAGTTTTGAGTTGTGTGAAAAATTACGCTCCTAACTTTTAGGTTCATTCAGAATTGGCAAAATTCGAGTGTATTTATAAAAAATGTTTCGACTTTTGTTGCAAAAATTCATTTCAAATTTTGCGCCGAAAAACGTAGTTTGAGATAATGTACATAGATGGCGCTAGTTACACTAACGATGGCTTTTGACTTTTTGAACAAATTAGTTGTTAATGTGACAGTTGCTTCATTTAATATTTGCTTCTTTTTGTAATAAATTTAAAAATAGCTAAGTTTACTTTTAGTTTGGAATATACTTTGGAAAGTACTCGTGTATTTTTTTTTGTTATTACTTACAGTTTTCTATTTTATTATGTCATATTCACACTCTGAACGCTTAGATTTATTGTAAATTTATACTTTGCGTTAATAAAATGCAAATTTAAAGTGATTTGCATCATATTTGATTCTTGATTTAACATAAAGTATTTCGGTTTGCCATTTTTGACAGCGAATTTGCTCAAGGTCAAGTAGCCACTGTCAATCAGTGTCAAAAACATATGATGGCCACGCCTGTATCCAGAGACAGAGCTCGAATGCCTTAATAATATCTAAAGTCCCTAGTTATTAAAGTGCTGCCACTTAGCCCCCATTTTGTTGCCAAATTGGCGGCAAATTTAAAAATTGTTTATAAATGTTGCCATTGCATTAAAGTTAGATTTTAAAAAAGCAATTTAATTAATTAATTCATAAAATTAAAAAAAAAACAAAAGCAAACAAAAGACGGCTGATTTCACAGCGCCAATTCAGTAGATTAAAAAAATTAATTAATTAATTAATTAATTAATTAAATTAAATTAAATTAAATTTAAAAAACGAAAAATGAAAAAAAAATTTATAAAATCTAGAAAAATTACATAATAAAAACAAAAGACAATCGATTTTACAACACAATTTAATAGATTAACAATTGTGCTGTAAAATCTATTGTCTTTTGTTTATGTATTTCGTACTTTTAAAAAATTCTATTTAATTTTCTTTGGTTTTAAAAGAAATGTCAATCTATTATATTGTATTGTAAAATCGATTGTCTTTTGTTTTTATTATCATTTTTTTTAGATATATTTAGTTTTTTTTTTTGAATTTTTAGAAAGTAATATTTAATTTGTTTTTTTTTGTTGTTCTTTTGTTTGATAATGATAATGATAATGATAATGTTTATTGGTGTTAATACATTAAAATGTTTACACACGTCAAATATAAAGTATTAAAATAACATAGATTGCAAATGTCATAAGTATAAATTCCTAAATCCGTCTGCAATTGCATCTTCAATGGAATAGAAGCAAGCATCTATGAGGTATTTCTTTAAACGTATTTTGAACGTATTGTAGGGTAGGTGCGTGAAAGGTTCGGGTAGTAAGTTGAATACTTTTGGGCCATAATAGTTGACGCCATTCCGTGTTTTCTTAATTCGTTGGAAATCCACACAAATGCCGGACTTATTTCGAGTGTCATGAGAGTGGTTGTTTTCATGAGTTACATAATCCGCACGATTTCGCTTGACATGTAATAAGCATTGCAGTAGGTAGAGACAAGGCACTGTTAGGATCCCCAATTGTATAAAAGCTGCTCTGCAGTCATCTCTATAGAAAAGTCCCAATATTACTCTGATTGCTCTTCTCTGTAGTCCAAATATTCTCCGCACTGAAGAAGCGTGTCCCCAAACTAATAGTGCAAAGGCGATGTGCGACTGTATCACTGCGTAACATACTGTTAGTAATATATTGTCAGATGCTACCTGTGCAAGGTTACGCAGGAGGTAGATATTAGAAGCAATTTTATTGGCGTTTGACGTAATTACAGTTGTAATTTATTAATAAATGAATTTGAATTTTTTAAATTTTCGAACAGTTTTTTTTTATTTTTTACTGAAATGCTCTATAAAATCGATTGTCTTTCGTTTTATTATTTTTTTTAAATTTTATTTTATTTTCCTAACTTTCTCATCATTTTTTTCTTATTAAAAAAAAAAAAAAATTGTTCATCATTGTGTTTCGAAATCGATTGTCTTTTGTTTTTATTATAATTTTTATTTCATAATTTAAAAATATTAAAAGAAATAAATAATAAAATTTAAAAAATAATAATAATAAAAACAATCGATTTTACGATGCAATTTAACAGATTATCATTTTTTTTTTTTTTGAAAATATGAAAATAAAGTAAGAATGAAATATATACACATAATAATAACATTTAAAAATACGAAAACAAAAGACAATCGATTTTATTGCACAAGTCAGATTAAATAAAATTAACAAAAAAAACCTTTTGGAAGGAAAGATGACAAAACAAAAAAACAAATGAACAACTTTAAAAAACAGTACGCAACAATATTTTTAAAAGAAATAAATAAAAACAAAAGACAAACGATTTCAGAGCGCGATACATAAAAACAAAAGACAAACGAATTCAGAGCGCGTTTAAGAAGATTCATAAATTAAAAAAGAAAAAACTTTTGGAAGGAAAGACGACAAAACAAAAAAAAACAAAAGGCAAACGATTTCAGAGAGGATTCATAAAAACAAAAAAGACAAACGATTTCAAAGTGCGTTTCAGGAGATTCATAAATTAAAAAAGAAACAATTTGAAACAAAAACAAAAAAAAAAAACTTTTTGAAAGAAAAATTGACAAAACAAAGAAAACAAATGAACGACATTTTTTAAAAAATACGAAACAATAATATTAAAAAAAAAAAAAACAAAAGACAAACGAGAAAAGAAGACAATACAAAGAAAACAAATGAAAGACATTTAAATATATTTAAAAAAATGTGAAGCAATAATATTAAAAAAAAAACATAAAAATAAAAGACAAACAATTTCAGAGCGCGATTCATAAAAACAAAAGACAAACGACTTCACAGCGCGTTTCAGGAGATTCATAAATTAAAAAAGAAACAAATTGAAGCAAAAACAAAAAACAAACCTTTTGGAAGGAAAGCTGACAGAACAAAAAAAAAACAAAAGAACGACATTTAAAAAAAAATATGAAACAATATTAAAAAAACAACAAAAACAAAAGACAAACGAGTTCAGAGGGGATTCATAAAAACAAAAGACAAACGATTTCAAAGTGCGTTTCATAAATTAAAAAAGAAACAATTTGAAACAGAAACAAAAAAAAAACCTTTTGAAAGAAAAGACGACAAAACAAAGAAATCAAATGAACATTTTTTTTAATACGAAACGATAATATTAAAAAAACAAATAAAAACAAAAGACAAACGATTTCAGAAGACTTATAAATTAAAAAAAGAAACAATTTGAAATAAAAACAAAAAAAAACCTTTTGGAAATAGATGACCAAAACAAAAAAAAAACAAATGAACAACATTAAAAAAACAGTACGAAACAATATTTTAAAAAAAATATAAATAAAAACAAAAGTCAAACGATTTCAGAGCGCGATTCATAAAAACAAAAGATAAACGACTTCAGAGCGTGTTTCAGAAGATTCATAAATTAAAAAAAATAATAATTTGAAACAAAAACAAAAAACAAACAAAAAAACCTTTTGAACGAAAAATTGACGAAACAAAGAAAACAAATGAACTACCTTTTTAAAAAATACGAAACGTTAATATAAAAAATAAATAAATGAAAACAAAAGACAAACGATTTCAGAGCACTAGATTCATAAATTAAAAAAGAAAGAATTTGAAACAAAAACAAAAAAAAATCTTTTCGAAGGAAACACGACAAAACAAAAAGAAAACAAATAAACGACTTAAAAAAAATATGAAACATTAAAAAAAAAAACAAATGAACGACGTTTGAAAAAAAAATGTGAAACAATATTTAAAAAAAAAAAAACAAATAAAGACAAACGACTTCTGAGCGCGATTTAGAAGATTCATAAATTAAAAAAGAAACAATTTTTGAAACAAACAGTGACAAAACAAAGAATTATTTGCCTTTCAAATTATCAACAGATTATTTAAAAATAAACTTCAATAGATGGAGCTGCGTTCGATATCTCGCACAAATAAAATTCATTTCGTCCTTCATCGATGACAAGTGACATTTTCTTAGCGATCATCCGCATCGCGGGGAATAATTACTGAACCACCCCCGTAAAAGCAAACGGAACAAAAACTTTCGACGTGTTTCAACAGGTGGCGCTGTTGAATATCTTACAGCAACGTTGTTGCGGTTTTCTTTTACGAAATAAATCTTCAAAGTCCATTTTTTTTTTTAGAAAGAAGGGAAACATGATTTAAAGATAAAAAAAATTATCCCTGAAGTTGGTGACAATGGTTGTAATGTCGCAGTACCGACACTTAAACGTCAGTGTCAAAGAAAGACGCCATACTGTTTGATACCTACATGCAAAATTACATTTCCAAGAAAAACTTACTCGTTTCGACCTCCTGATGCGTGCAGCCGATCGCTGGGGGCATCTACTGCAAACGACTCCGATTGCGAAATAACCCCCATACCCATATCAATGTACTGAGGAATATCCAAGGGACTTCCCAATTGGGGGCTGATTTCGGAAAACAATTTCTTGAACTCTTCCGAATTCACGTTCTTCAAAGCAATCTCCAAGTCCGAGCTATTCACCTGCGGAATTGAGGTTTCGAATTCCATATTCGGCAAGTTCATAACCGTCACGGGTAGATCTCCGCTGTTGAAGGAGTTCGACCAGCTTCCGCTGCTCGAATACCCAGAGGATCTGGAGCGTTTGCTTCCGGGCTTGTAAGTCTTACTTGGAAAGTAGGTGAATTCCCTTGCTTCGCTTCTACTACCATCAGAGGGACGTTGCAACTCTATGTAGACTGTTTTTTGATGGTCAATATCCAACTGTTTATACGGAGGTGTCCTAAAATGAAATGACTTGAGTTATTGTTACAATTCAGCTTTGCATATACTACCTGAATACAATGGCGTACTGATGATGCACGTCTAGATCACTGAACTTGCCGAAATCCGACCAAATTTCATTATCATCATCGTCCAATTCAAAGAAGCGGACCTTTATATTTTCTGAAACGTTAACGTGCTGTCAGTTTTAAATTTAATCGAATTTAAGCGTGTTACTTTTGGTGACTTTCTCCACCAGCATGAATATTTCCCGGCTTCCATTGCTTGGACTGCTGGAGTGATCCATTCTGACAATTTTCAACTCACCAGTCAGGGCACTCTCTGAAATGACAGAAGCGAAAGTCAATGCCGATCCTACTACTCACACACATTTAGACTTACTCAGGTTATTTATGGCGTGTGAATAAATGGGGGGGCACAAGGGTTCCAAAATACCCGTCGGTGTTTTCATGAACGCATCGAATCGTAAGCACACGATGTTCAAGTTGATTGATTTCGATTCTTCTTCAGACACTGATGTAATCTAGGAACAAAAAAACTTTTTTCTTTTGAAGGGGTACAAGGAGGAACAGACAACTCAGTGAGTTAGTCTGATTGTACCCTTTTGGAAAAAAAAAGAATGAAAGTGGTCTATGTATATCTACTTCTGCCAATAAAATTATTATTTATATTTATAATACAAATTAAGAGGATCTTAATATACCTCAATTTCTTCTTTTTTGTTTAGCGGTCTTGCATGTCCTTCTGCCCTCGCAACTTCTTCCTTCTTCAAAATCGTCTTCTTCCTTTTCAACTCCTCCAACAAATGCTTCTTTGCGGTATGAATGATACCCATACTGTGGAAACTAAACACACAAACAAGACGAACCTTTAAAGCATCATCAACAAATACAATGATGCGTCGATTACCATGCTTCGTAGTTATCGTGCTCTTGCACGTTCAAGTGGTGGGGGTCATCGACTTCTTCGCTGCCACTTTTTTTAATTAGTCGATGTGCATGGGGCTGCCGGTCTTCTTCCGAGATCCCATGTTGGTACAATGTACATCTGATCGTGGCAGGTCCTTTGAAATTACACAGCTAAAATAAAATCAATTCCCATTTTTTAAACGTTTTGACATTAATAACTTTGTTATCAATAAAACAAAGTGCCTAATGCGTTTCATTAATTCCAATGTGAATTTATTTTTATCATCAAAGTCAAGTGAAACAAGGGGAATTACATGCCAAGCTGGGAATCACATTGCTCGTTTTATCTTTAACAAACATGTTTTGATTTATCTTTAACCTTGAAGCAGTGTTGTTCGTTCTGTCTACTTTAAATTTACTTAATTATTATTATAACTTCAATGTAAATTGCACAGGGCATACCTAGTGAAAATACCCATAAATAAATTGTAATTTTATTTTTTTTAAATCAACTCTTAAAGCTCCCCCCCAAAGGAAATATCGAATAACGAATAAGTTCAAACTGTCACCTAGGCTTTTACAAAGACACTCTTTTTGGCAATTTTCCAAGCAAAATTTAATAACTATGGCTAAAGAAAAGAACATCTTTTTTTGTTTTTTGTTTTGAACAGTCAAAGACTAAACTTATTTAAGTTTAAAAAAAAACAACCACAATTTAAAAAATACACCCAAGAAAGATCACCTTTTGTTTTTTTGTTATTATTATTTTTTTTTTTAACAATTGAAGGCTACGCTGTCTTTAAGTTTTTACAAAGACAGCCTTTTTGTCAATTTTCCAACCAAAATTTAAAAAAATACCGGAAAAAATCACTTTTTGTTTTATTTTCTTTGTTATAGTTTTTTTTTTGAACAATTGAAGGCCAAACTGTTTTTCAAGATTTAACAAAGATGACCACAAATAAAAAAAACACCTGAAGATCACCCTTTGTTGTTTTTTTTAACAAATGAAGACCAAACTATTATTCAAGTTTTAACAGATAACCATAATTAAAAACTTTTTGTTTTTTTTCTCTGTTGAAAGGTCACCTTTTGTTTTTTATTATTTTTTTTTTTGGTATAGATTTTTTTTTGAACAATTGAAGACCAAACTGTTATTCAAGATTTAACAAAGATAATCAAAATTAAAAAAAAAAAAAAACACCTGAAAATCAACTTTTGCTTTTGTTTTTTAATTTAACAATTGAAGACCAAACTGTTATCCAGGATTTAACAGATAACCACAATAAAAAAAAAAACACCTGACGATCACCTTTTGTTTTTTTTTTTGTTGAAATATCGCCTTTTATTTTTTTTTTTTGTTATAGTTATAATTTTCCTTTTTTTTGAACAATTAAATTAATCACAAAAAAAAGCACCTGAAGATCGCCTTTTGTTTTTTCTCTTGTTATACTTGTTTTTTTTTTTTTGAACAATTGAAGACCAAACTGTTATTCAAGATTTAACAAAGATAACCACAATTAAAAAAAACATATGAAGATCACGTTTTTTGTTGAAAGATCACCTTTTGTTTTATTTTTTTGTCAGTTATTTTTTTTTTTTTGAACAATTGAAGGTGAAACGGTTATTCAAGATTTAACAAAGATAACCACAATTAAAAAAAAAACATCTGAAGATCACGTTTTTTTGTTGAAAGATTACCTTTTGTTTTATTTCATTTTTTTTGTTTTAGTTATATTTTGGTTTTTTCTTGGAACAATTGAATGCGATATTGTTATTCAAGATTTAACAATGACAAACAAAATTAAAAAAAAAAAAACAACTGAAGATGACCTTTTTGTTTTTTTTTTTTTGAGCAAATAATCACAATTAAAAAAACTCCTGAAGATCGCCTTTTGTTTTTTTTTTGTAATAGTTGTAATTTTTCTTTTTCTATTTTGAACAATTGAAAGCCAAACTGTTTTTCAAGATTTAAGAAAGATAACCACAATTAAAAAAAAACACCTGAATATTACCTTTTGTTTTTTCTTTGTTATAGTTTTTTTTTTAACAAATGAAGACTAGTGTATGTATTATTTAAATTTTTACAAAGACATACTTTTTTTTCATCTTTTGTTTTTTTTCCTCTTATTATTTACTTATTTAAGTTTTTTTTTTGTTTTCGTTAATGTTGCATTTATTTATTTTTTTTAACAATTGAAGACTAAACTGTTATTTAAGTTTTTGCAAAGACATCTTTTTCGGCAATTTTTTAAGCAAAATGAAAGAAATCATCTAAAGAAAGATGATCTTTTGTGTTTTTTTTTGTTATTTATTTATTTTTTGAACAATTGAAGACTAAATTGTTATTTAAGTTTTTAGAAAGATATCCTTTTTGGGAATTTTCCAGTGAAAATGTAAAAACACACCCGAAGAAAGATCACTTTTGCTTTTTTTTTAATTTTGTATCAAAAAGTGATCGCAGGATGTCGCGATTCAAGCTATTCTTTTGTTTCTTTTTTTGTTATTATTATCAAAAATTTCGTTGAGTCGATTTTGATTGCAGTGATTCTTCGAGCAACCTCTGTACAGCTGCTTCGGCCCTATTCGGGGCCTCATCAGCAAAAGCGCAGCTCGAAACTTTCACTGTAAACCAAAATTTAAAGAAAAAAGACCACCTTTTGCTTTTCTTGTAATTATTAAATTATTTTAACAATTGAAGACTAAACTGTCATGAAGACATTTTTTTTTGGGCAAAATTTTAAAAATACACCTGAAAATAGATCATCTTTTGTTATTGTAATGTAATTAATTTTTGCTCGGCTTCATTTGACCTTGACATGTAAATTAAAGTTTTTTTTGTTCAATCTTAATTTATTGCTTGGGTTAAGTTGACCTTGAAATTTAATTTAATTTAATTTTAAAAAATCTTTGCTGTTCTTTGAACTAATAAATACTAAACTATTATTTAAGCTTTTTTGACAATTTTTTGACCAAAATTTTAAAAAATGTCCCAAGAAAGACATATCTTTTATTTTTTTGTTAATTTTTTTTTTTGAACGATTGAAGTCTGTAACAGGTTGGCCAACCTTAACAATGTAAGACTGCTTAACTCAGTGTTTATATTTAAGTTAAATTATTTTTTATGTAATTAAACTCTTTTAGAACATCACCTCCTCAATATCGAAGGTTAAACTTATTTGGATTTATAGATATTTTCAGTAAAGATAAAAGATCGTTCTTCTTTTATTATTTTTTCCATGAAGGTTAAACTTTTGTTTAGATTCTCTCAATATTTTTTACAAAATACATCCTTGGCAACTTTCCAATTGATATATATATATAAAAAAACATTAGAAAAGAACATTTTTGGCTATTTTTCAACTAAAATTGAAAAATATCCTTGCAGTAAATGCCATCTTTGTTATTGTTGTTATTTTTCCTTCAACGATCGAAGGCTAAACTTTTGCTTAAATTTTTACAATTTTTTTTACAAAATACAACATTTTTGGCAATTTCCTAATTGAAATTAAGAAAGTACATCAGCAGCAATGAAGACGATTTTCTTTTGTTTTTACTTCATGTAAAGACAAACGTCTCTCTTCATTTTTTTTTTTGTTAATTTTGTCAACAATATAGAAAACTGTAAAGGGATGAATGGCTGTCAATATTTCGTTTTTTTTTTTTAAAGTACACTAAGTGAATAGAAAACTTGATGCATTCACAGAATATTTAATATTTTTCAAATTTATTATTAAAATTAATTGTATTTTATTGCTTTTAAAATCATTTTTCTGTATCTGCGCCTTAGTACTTATTAAAATAAAATAAATAAAAACAAAAAAGATAAATATGACAGACGACCAACTTTCGTTTGTTAATTTTTATTAACGAATAAAAACGGATTGATTTTCTTTTCTTTTTCAATTCAAAATGGTGCACTTTTCACTTCACGTCACAAAAATTACACATCAAGTTGGCATTTGTTTAAAACAATTAAAAAAATGACAGGAAACATGTAATCAAGATACCACCATTTTGGATCCAAAATGATGAACTTATGCCATAGATTTTTTTTTAAATGTCAATTAATTTGTGAAAGTAAATCTCGTAAAGAAATTTTTTGACCAAGTTTGCTCCAACGTGCTGCATATTTATAAAGCAAAATGAGTACTGCATTTGTTATCAATTACTTTGTGCAAGTCCAAGTGCTTTTATGGGTTTGTTGGTACTACCCTCACCATTACTAGTTTCTCCCCCCTTCTCCCCCACATGCTTCATTACTCAATAATTCTCTCACATAGACATATGAAGTACGTGTGCCAACACCTGTTTTATCAAATAGTTTACCTTGACTGTGGGATATGTTTGTTTTCGTGTTTTGTCCGAGTTAATCCCCGTTAAACTACCGTGTGTTCCTGCCATCTCGGATTTGTACCGGAACCTAAACTTATCAACAGGTTGTTCAAGCATTTTCAAATACGGTGAGTTCTGACCTGCACGTCCAAAAGAAAAAAGAATGTGAATTCTGAACTGCAATAACCATCGACGAAATACTCACGTATGCTTGGGCTTGCGGGACTTACAAGCTGCTGCTGTTGCTGATTTGTTAGCAAGATTTGCGAGCCCGCATAACTCTCACCGGGTGATGTGAGGTAATAGTACTGGGGCGAAGGCATCGTGTAAGATTGGGGCGACTCTTCACTCGAAGACGGAGGTGTCAGAATATTCGGATAAATGTTCATTTCTGAAACACAAAAATAAGTAGAGCTTGTCCTGAATGTGTCGAACTGTGGCTTAAGGTCATCTCACCCATTTTATTGTTTGGATCACTACAATGCAAATTGTTTACTTGTAACATCGTAAGCGGATATAACCTACCAATTACGCCCAACAAACGATTAAACACTTTCTGGCCAGTAACGTTCGCGTTCCCGACTACGGTTCAAGTAATTACTTACCACAGTTCGATTCTCTGAAGTCGTCACGTCATTAAGCATTCTGGGTAGAAAGGTATTTCCCCGTGGAAGAATACATTCATCGCATGATCATGGACGCCACAGAGGAAATCGGGGAAAGGGGATGTACGAAAAAGCCCCGTGAAGTACATGCGCAGAACGCAATAGATTATCCTTGTAGCGCAGAATGGTGAATCACGTTAATAACGAATGCCATGAAGTGAGCCGCAGATAACATCAAACTGACATGACTGATAATTTTTGCACGCAATTTTTGAGTGTTTGTTCAGGATTAATAAGAGCACTTTACTTGTGTATTTTTAGAAGCGTTTCAGATATTCGTGAGTGCAAAGTTGCTGGAGCTTGATCCTTCAGAAACAGAGTCGCCATCTATTGGAGTCAAAAAACAACCTGGAAACTACTATTACGTGCCGCTATTATTTTAAGTAGATCAAGTACTGAATTATTTAAATTTAAGTTTCTAATATCGATGAATTTTACATAATTACACTTGCATTGGGTGCATTCAATCACAGACAGTAATTTAAAATTTGCTGCTACTTTACGCTGGCGCCAGCAATCGCCACGCCACGCCGCATGATGCAATGGAACTACTCAAAGTAGGGTCTAAAATTTTTTGTTTGTTTTAAATGCGTTTTATACCTACTTCTATTTAATTAGTTTACGACTTGTCAGTAACCCACTGATCTCCCTACTTTTGAGCAGCGATCGCAATGCTATTTTTGAGGATGGTGATAGCGTATGGTGAATAGGACGCTGTTGGTGATAAAAACGCTCATGCCCGACAGGACCACCAACGTTGTAAAACGAAAATTACTAGAACGACTGCGCGGTAAATTCAAACACCATTCAATTACTTATAAACGCTCTGTGTATTCGTATACGTACTTCTAGGACATCTAACGGTACAAAAATAACGATTTTGATATTTACGTGTCTATCAGTTCAGTGAATTGCCTGGCTGAAATTGTAAATACCGAAAGCCAAGAAGAAGAAGAAAAATTGAAAGGAATACATCATATGATTTGCAAGGCGAGTGCTGAAGGAGAAATGATAGCATCAAAAACAAACGAAATAAAAGCTTTCGTCGTGTTTCGACAGATGGCGCTATTAAATATCTTACAACAACGTTGTTGCGGTTCCTTTTTAGGAAATAAAACTTGATCGTCCTTCTTTTTAGAAGAAAAAATTCCTTAATTCTCAACGACTTAGAAAAAAAAGCCTTAAAAAGAGATTTATTCTTCAAGTTGGCAACACTGTTTATAATGTTTGCAATAAATTGACGTGCCGATGCGAACAATGGACTAAAACATTCGCCGAAATTGATGAAAATACGAATCTCTGCTTTTGGTTTTGATGATTCTAGTTACTAACGGTTTAATGAAGACGTGATTAGATCGAACTGTCAACCGATGAATTTACGAACTCATAAAAAAATTCCGTCATACTGACAGCTTACCGGTGATATTGCGTTTTGATTCATGTGATTATATTTAAATATTTGCTTATTTTTAATAAAAATTGTCTTCTTCAAATTACTTTTTTTTTTGAGAAATCTGTGTTAAATTTTAATTATTTATTTTGACAGAAACATAAAGATGCACGACATGTCAAGTTCTTACCCGAATTTTATTGTCCGCTACTGTACATGTGACGTCATTGGGCGCGTTCAACAACTACAGCAATCGAGAAGCAACAATTTCTTAGTGCGCCGATAAACAACACAATAATAAATCTTTAGTCACGTGATTATATTTAAAAGTTTACATATTTTTAATAATTAATACCTTTACGTTAAACGTCACTTGTCACTTTGATCATTAATCAATAAAACACGAATCCTTTCTTAAATGATTAAAAAATGTGGTAGCACTGGTTTAAAAACAAATGAAAGACAATTAATTAAACATTACTTATTAGTTTGATAATTAATCAATAGAACAAGAATCCTCTCTTAAATGTTTAGAAGTTAGAAGTGTTGTGGTAGCACTGATTTTCAAACAAATGAAAGACAATTAAATGTCACTTGTCACTTTGACAATTAATCAATAGAACACGAATCCTTTCTTAAATTAAAAAAAAAATGGAAATGATGTGGTAGCACTGGTTTGCAAACAAATGAAAGACAATTAAACGTCACTTGTCACTTTGACAATTAATCATTGAACACGAAATGAAAGACAATTAAACGTCACTTGTCACTTTGATAATTAATCAATAGAACACGAAATGAAAGACAATTGAAGGTCACTTGTCATTTTGACAATTAATCATTAGAACACAAAATTTAAAGTTACTTGTCACCATGACAATTAATCAGTAAAGCACAAATCCTCTTTTAAATGCTTCTAAATTGCAAGTTATGTGGCACCACTGGTTTGGAAACAAATGTAAGACAATTTATTTATTTTGACAGAAACATAACCTCAATGAGAGCCTGATTTATTAAATTTGTCTAAAGATGCACGACATGCCAAATTCTTACCCGGGTTTTTGTTCGCTGCTGTACATGTGACGTCATTGGGCGCGTTCAACAACCACAGCAGTCGAAAAGCAACAATTTCTTTGTGCGCCGATAAACAACGCAATAATAAATTTTTAGTCACGTGATTATATTTAAATATTTGCATATTTTTAATAAATAATACTTTTCATCAGTGTAAACCTTGCTGTAGTATTTTTGACGTTTACAAAATGTCACTAGTAATTCTGACGATTCTTATTGCTATTCATTTATTTATTTTGACAGAAACTTAATCTCAATAAATGCCTAATTTACTAAATTTGTGTAAATATGCATGACATGTCACATTCTTACCCGGATTTTATTGTCCACCATTGTACATGTGACGTCATTGGGCGCATTCAACAACCAAAGCAGTCGAGAAGCAGCAGTTGCTCAATGCGCCGATAAAACTATCAACTTATGAACTAATTAAGCTTCAAATTTGTTTGTGTTTCATAGCAATATTTTTTCTGTGTACAATCATGCACCTGCACGCAAACTTCACACTTAAAACCAGAACTGTCAAGTTGTAGCAATTAAGCTGGGCACGACTGTACATTTATTTCTCCTTTTATCTTTACAGTCACTCGTGGATTTTGAATTTTTTTATTTCTAAAGTACAGTAGCGAACAATAAAATACGGACAGAAATTTGACAAGTCGTGCCAAATTTGGGGTTATTTATCGTTAAAATTTATCTTAAACGTCAGAATTATTATCGTCATTTTGTAATATAATGTCAAAAATATTAAGTGAGGTTAAGTAGTATTAACTTAGGGGGTTTTCAGCTAGGGGGAAAGTTTATTGAATAGTTGGCAACACTGGTATCACGTAGTCGTGCACTTGAAACAGCTTGTGCCATGTTTATGAGTTATAAATAGTATTTTAGGTTAGAAAATATTAATTTTTTAATCATGGTAACTCATCTAGTAGATCTAACGACGTTTTTAGAACGCTTATGAAATCTGGCAGCTTCTGACTGACATGACAACATTTGAATATCTTTTTTAAATTGAAAATCCTGTTTATCGAAGCCGATAAAGCAGTGATTTGAAGGAGTTTCGTGGGAGAGTAATAAGACGGGGGCATTAGGTGGCGCCCCGAAATTTGAATGCTTAAACCTGAAATAGCCAAAATTTTAACGACTTTATACGTTAAGTCACTTTATCTCTTATGAAGTGCTGTAGCGCTGCGCTTATCTGAACGTGACCTTTGTAATCTCTGCACTAGAAAAACAAGCAGTTTAGTTAACACAAAGCGCCGCAGCTTTCTTGTTTGAACGCAATTCATCACATTCTTTTTAAATTGAAAATCCTCGTCTATCGAAGCCATAAAGCAGTGATTTGAAGGCGTTTCAAGGGAAAGTATTAGGGCGGGGGCACTAGATGGCGCCCCGAAATGTGATTGCCTAAACCTGAAGCGGCCAAGATTCTAGATTTAACGACTTTATACGTAAAGTCACCTTATCCTTATCTCTTATAAAGTGCTGTAGCGCTGTGCTTATCTGAACGCGACCTTTGTAGCCTCTGCACTAAAAAAAAGAAATAGTTTAGTTAACACAAAGCGCTGCAGCTTTCCTTGTTTCAACGCAATTCATCACATCTTTTTTAAATTGGAAATCCTCGTTTATCGAAGCCGATAAAGCAGTGATTTGAACGTGTTTCAAGAGAGAGTATTAGGACGAGAGCACCAGATGGCGCTCCGAAATTTGATTGCCTGAACCTGAAATACCCAAAATTCTAGATTTAACGACTCTATACATGAATGAAACACACAGTTTTTACTCGTTTTAATATTTTACACACAAGGATACTCTGAAGTATCCGCCAGTAGTAACAATCAAGGTGTCGCTTGCCGTGCTCACTTAGTTGTATTGTTGGTTGCCTAATCGCCAGTGAAAAGTAGGAATGTGATTTATGAGCAATCATTTCTGAAGTCAGGCGAAACGGTGCAAACTAATTTATTATTATTATTGTTCTCTGTGAAATTATTTATATTTCATGACAATTACATTATAGAAAAATTTTGCACTGGATTATTTACGTGTGCTTGTACTGTTACGCATACGTATCATTTAATCTTTTGTGATTGTGATTGTATTTTCCGCTTCGGTTTATGACATCATTCAAATAACGTGTCTTTGAAAGGCATTTTGTAATTCCCTCCCACGCTCACAATTTAACGGCAACTCGTTTTTTAACGCACACGTGATTCAACGGAAGAACCGCTGCCTCCGTATTTACATTTAGGGCACGTAATTTATGCGTTTATACACCGTTGTACAACTTTCCATTTTTACACGTAAATTAAGCCGAAGCTTAGAACACGCTGTATAATCACAATCAGCGAGTGGTGGAGGGGGGCGTTATCATCATCGCTCACTTTCAAAACAAAAGCTTTCGATCTCGTTTCTTTTCGCATTCGATCCAGCGACGCGAGTGGAGATTCGACGCCCTACTCCAAACCGCGTTCGTACCATCACCGGTGCGGTTGGTTATAACTGTGATGCTGTGAGAAAGCGACAATAACAGAGCAACAGAAGTGCGAGTGCAGTGAAACGAAATCAGAACGGTGACCATTCATTTTTTTTGACCGCAAACGTAAGTACACGTACCCGACCATAACCTATATTAAACGGTCTTACTGACCTCTCCAACGAACATCTTTTGGGGGCCGACAATTAATTAAATTTTTTTATTAAGTGCGGATCATCTCTCAGGGCAACTCGGAAAATATTCGACAAAAGAGGAAGGGGCGACGCGACGGTTTAATTGAAAATTAATTGCTGCCAATATTCTTGTGAAGATGAAAAAAATTTGGCCGCGACGAATCACTGCCAATTAAAATAAATTAATGAATGATTCATGTTGTGACCCTCGCCCATTTTAGTGCGCTTGTAATTTGAATTTATGTAATTGTACGTGCATTGAATTGAAAGACGTCTTATTATGGTAATTTATTGTCTCGGAAATTATTTATTTTCTCTTCGTTTTAAAGACCCTTTATATTCTTCATTTTTTTCTTCAGTTTATCACCATTAATTTCGCACCATTACATCCGATAGAATATTTAAATCTGATAATCAAAACAAAAAACGTCTATTAAGTTTTCGACAGTTATAATAATAATAGTAATAATAATGAAATGATTTGGTAGCACTGGCTTGAAAACAAATGAAAGACAATTAAACATCGTTTATCACTTTGACACTTAAATCAGTAGAACATGAAATAAAAGACAGTTAAACGTCACTTGTCATTTTGACAGTTATCACTAAAACACGAAATGGAAGACAATTGAACATCACGTCATTACAGAAGTAATGTTTAATGTTTTCAAACCAGTGCTACCACATTTTCGAAACATTCGTGTTCTGATCAATTATCAAAGTGACAAGCGATGTTCAATTGTCTAAAACTGATAAGCAATCAGTTTGAGAATTAATCAGCAGAACACGAATCCTTTCTTAAATAAAAAAAAAATGGAAATGATGTGGTAGCACTGGTTTGCAAGCAAGTGAAAGACAGTTAATTAAATATTACTTATTAATTTGACAGTTAATCTGTGGAACACGATCCTCTCTTAAATGTTTAGAAATTGGAAGTGATGTGGTAGCACTGGTTTGGAAACAAATGAAAGGCAATTAAACGTCACTCGTCACTTCGACAATTAATCATTGAACACGAAATGACAGACAATTAAACGTCACTTGTCACTTAGACAATTAATTACTAGAAGACAAAATGAAAGACAATTGAACGTCACTTGTCATTTTGACAATTAATCAGTAGAGCACGAAATGAAAGACAATTAAACGTCACTTTTCACTATGACAATTAATCAGTAGAACACGAATCTTCTTTTAAATGTTTGTAAATTGGAAGTGATGTGGTAGCACTGGTTTGAAAACAAATGAAGGGCAATTAAACGTCACTTGTCACTTTAACAATTAATCATTGAACACGAAATGAAAGCCAATTAAACGTCACTTGTCACTTAGACAATTAATTACTAGAAGACAAAATGAAAGACAATTGAACGTCACTTGTCATTTTGACAATTAATCAGTAGAGCACGAAATGAAAGACAATTAAACGTCACTTGTCACTTTGATCATTAATCAATAAAACACGAATCCTTTCTTAAATGATTAAAAAATGTGGTAGCACTGGTTTAAAAACAAATGAAAGACAATTAATTAAACATTACTTATTAGTTTTACAATTAATCAATAGAACAAGAATCCTCTCTTAAATGTTTAGGAGTTAGAAGTGTTGTGGTAGCACTGATTTGCAAACAAATGAAAGACAATTAAACGTCACTTGTCACTTTGACAATTAATCAATAGAACACGAATCCTCTCTTAAATTAAAAAAAAAATGGAAATGATGTGGTAGCACTGGTTTGCAAACAAATGAAAGACAATTAAACGTCACTTGTCACTTTGACAATTAATCAATAGAACACGAATCCTTTCTTAAATTAAAAAAAAATGGAAATGATGTGGTAGCACTGGTTTGGAAACAAATGAAAAACAATTAAACATTACTTATCAGATTGACAATTAATCAGTAGAATACGAATCCTTGCTTAAATGTATAGAAATTGGAAATGATGTGGTAGCACTGATTTGGAAACAAATGAAAGACAATTGAACGTCGCTTTTAACTTTGACAATTAATCAGTAGAACACGAAATGAAAGACAATTAAACGTCACTTGTCACTTTGACAGTTAATCAGTATAACGGGAATTCTTTAGAAAATTGGAAATAAGGTGGTAGCACTGGTTTGAAAACATTAAACATTACTTATCAGTTTGACAGTTAATCAGTAGAATACGAATTCTTGTTTAAATGTATAGAAATTGAAAACGATGTGGTAGCACTGGTTTGGAAACAAATGAAAGACAATTGAACGTCGCTTTTCGTTTTGACAATTAATCAGTAGAACACGAAATGAAAGACAATTAAGCGTCACTTGTCACTTTGACAGTTAATCAGTATAACGAGAATTCTTTAGAAAATTGGAAATGATGCAGTACCACTGGTTTAGAAACAAATGAAAAACAATTGAACGTCGCTTTTCATTTTGACAATTAATCAGTAGAACACGAAATGAAAGACAATTAAACGTCACTTGTCACTTTGACAGTTAATCAGTATAACGAGAATTCTTTAGAAAATTGGAAATGATGATGAAAGATAGTTAAACGTCACTTGTCACTTTGACAGTTAATCAGTATAACGAAAATTCTTTAGAAAATTGGAAATAAGGTGGTAGCACTGGTTTGAAAACATTAAACATTACTTATCAGTTTGATAATTAATAATTAAGAACACGAATCCTTGCTTAAATGTACAGAAATTGGAAATAATGTGGTAACACTGATTTGAAAACAAATGAAAGACAATTGAATGTCACTTGTCACTTTGACAATTATTTATTTTGACGGTTGTCATCGTGACCCTATTACGTAGATGTCAACGTGACGTTTCGTGTTTCTGCAGCTGTACCATTGCAATTGTTTCTTCTTTTTTTTTTTTGAGTGAAGGTTATTCGAATCTTTAAAGAAATGCCCAATTTTCGAGGTGGTTTAAAATCGAAACAAACGAAACGAACGCGATCATCGAATTTTGACAATCTTCGGACAACCCAAAAACTCTATCTCCCGCGAAAAACAAAAGCTATCGATTTTATACGTTCGACCGTAGATCCAAAAAAAAAAAAGAAAAGAAACACGAATACGTCTAAAAATACAATAATGTACAGCATGTTCCAAATAAAAAAGTGTACTTAATCGTATTGCCAACTCAAACAGTTATTCTCTTGACCACTTTGTAGAAAAAAGAAAGAGGTTTTTAGGTCAAAAGTTGGCCACGAGATGTCGCGTTTTAAGTTTGCACCAAATTAAAAAGTTAGTGACGTTTTATTTTTAAACTGTAGAGAGAGAGAGAGAGAGAGAGTAAAGAGTGGCGGTTCTGACGTGACACGTTGACAGTGTCAAATTATTAATTAATTTAATTTATCTCACAAGTTTATAAATCAATGGCAGGAACAGTTTTAGTAACGGATCTACAAAGTGATCGAGAATCACCGTTGGAGTTGACAAAGCTGGAGCAACTTGACAGTGACAGCCGTCACTTGACACTTTCCAATACTAATTATTCACATAACCTACCATCTAGTGGCTGTTCAAATTAGTTCAAATAAATCAACATCTGGATGCAGTGTTGCAAACAGTCGAATAAAAAATTGTCGCTAATTGTATTGCCGGTTGTCCGAATTTCGAACGGCCAATAGCTTTGCGTGTTTTTGGCGGTAAATTTAAAATTCACGGCAATTCGGAATTTTGCTTCTACACAGAAATTGCGATTGTGCTGCGAACAAATGGGATTTTCCAGGACTTCGCTTAATACCATTAAAGTCGGATTTGCCGGCGTTTATTTATTACATAACTAATCGGATTTACGCTAAATTTAGCCGCAAACACCATCAGAAAGTATTAAATTAAGGAGCCGGCCTTCGTTGATAAAACGAAAATAAATTCTCATACATGAGTAAACAAAATAATTCAATTAAATAGTGCAGATGCCGATGTAAAAGTAAGTTTTTTTTTGCTACTTAACATCACTCTCAAGAGCTTTCAGCCGAGATGTTTTATTTATTGTAACTTTAACCTTAAGTGATAAGCAGGCCATCTCCCGTACGATATGAAGCCGCTATTTATATGTATAAATAGCAAAGCAAATCAAATAAAAGAACTTCAACAGGAATGTGAAGAGGCCAAGCTGAAGAAGAGACGACGACTGTACTAATTTTAAAACATGTCTCGTCTACTACGATTGAAATAAATATTGAATTTAATTTGAACGCAGATTGCGTCTTAAGAAGTAGTTTGGTTTTCCACCAAATCCACATTTTTCCAGCACGTTCGTTCGCGTGCACAGGCAGCTTTCAATTTGTATGTACGAGTACCACCCTGTGCCAAGTGAAACTTGGCCCCTTCGATCGAATAAAACACAATTTTTTGTTTATTCGATTGGCTGATGTTTCGTCGTAGTCAGGGGGGTTCGTCAAGTTGATGTTTCCGGTCGTCGCAATGTGGTCTTTAATTGGTTTCTTCTTCACCAGACCAGACCAGACGAGATGAGACGAGACGAGACTAAAGCAGACAGACTCGTAATTTATTTGTCTCTTGAGTATCATGTTTCAAATCGTTTAGGTTGTTCTCTCTCCCCCAACGAGATGGGATTGTATCTGATTAAAAACTTCTTCCGGAAGGTATTCCAAATGTCATCAGAATTCGAGGAAACCACCCATGACTCAACCCATCACGAGCAATTTCTCTCGGCGATGGCGTCATCCACACGTCATCAATTCAAGAACTACATCTACACGATCGGCGAATGCATCCATTTAAATGCTAATTTGCTTCAGTGGGCCCCCCCCCCCTTCACTCATATACCCGTTTTATCTGCCGACCTTGAATGATAATTTCGCCTAGCCACTCATTGTTAAATGCCACAATTTTCGCCTTACAAGGCTAATCAAAGAGAAACACGTTTGCTACTCCTTTTTAAAAGGTGAAACCTCCATCATGTTCGCAATTTGGGAAGATTAATCGAGTTAACACGGAATCAATTGTTTTTATTTTTGGTCTTCCGTGCAGTATTAAGGTTGTTCACACGTGTTTGTTTTGGTCGTTTCGAAGCACACAACGTAAACAATGGGAGAGACTCGAATGTGTTCTGATTACACGCTGTTACTTTTCTAGGTCAGTATTAATCATCCGTGTAACCAGTTACTAATGTCCTGACTCGGTCTAGTTACGTCGGTTTCATTTTTTTTTGCGCTTCATAACGTGCTCTATTCTTCTCTGGTGAAATTTAGTATCTTGCATTGACACAACCAGACCAGTTGCTGACTCAGCTTTAGGTACTAAATTTAGAAATTATCGCTTTACAATGCGAATACGTCATTTGTTATTTCGACGATGCAACGGGGGACAGTCGTATCTTTCTCTTATTCGGAGTATTGCTGCCTTTCTTTCGTTCGAAAGTTGTCACTTCTTTTTAACCAATTCTTTAATCAGGCGGCCTTAAACTATTTTTTCTATTTCGGTGCTTTAATGACTTCATTTTGGAACTCATCTGGGTCGGCGATGTTTGTTGACACTTCAAATTACAAAAATAACCCCAAAATTGACATTTGTTTGACATTATTGACACTTCAAGTTGCAAACGCACAAATTCGATTAGGTTTCGTGAATGTTCTACGCACGTCACTGCCTTTTCGTTCTAACCTTCACGTGATTGATGTAACTATCGACATCAAGCTCGCGGAAAGTAGTGTAGGATCAGGACAATCGATTTCGATCTCCCTGTATATTATGTATTAGGCATCTATTAGGAACTCTTAAAAAACCCGAAACCTTTATGCCTTTCTTTTGTTTTCCGTCCACCCAATTTCGCATTTGTTGTTTTGAAACAAAACAAAGTCGACGATTTTCTGGCGGAGTGTACAAGTGCACAAATGTACAAGTGTACAAATGTAAAAGTGTACAAGTACAAGCTCGAAGAATCCACAAAATTTTTAAAAATATCAACGTTTATTCAACGAAGTGTGTTAACAGAAAACAGACGAAAAACTGCATCAAAGCATCAATTACGGCAGGAGAAATCGCTTGCGACGAAAAGAAACAAATGAAAGATTGTTTGGTTTTCTGCTCGTCGAATTTTGCACTTGTTTTGAAACAAAAGAAGAAAAACAAAAGAAAAATATCAACGAATAGTTTGAATCGCCACATCCTGCGATCACTTTTTGTTGACACAACGTTGCTTCTGCTGACGAGGCCCCAACTAGGACCGAAACAGTTGTACAGAAAATACTCGAGGAATGCACTGCAATCAAAACCGATTTGCGACAAAATTTTTAAAAATATCAACGTTTCTTCAACGAAGTGTGCCAACAGAAAATAAACGAAAAACTGTATTAAAGCATCAATTACGACAGGAGAAATTAATTGCAACAAAAAGAAACAAATGAAAGATTGTTTTGTTTTTTGCCCATCGAATTTTGCATTCGTTTTGAAACAAAAGAAGAAAACAAAAGAAAAATATCAACTAATAGTTTGAATCGCGTCATCCTGCGATCACTTTTTGACACAATATTGATTCTGCTGAGGAAGCCCCAAATAGGGTCGAAATAGCTGTACAGAAGATGCTCGAGGAATCCTCTGCAATCAAAAACGATTTGCAATAATTAAAAAAAAAAAATCAACGTTTCTTCAATGAAGTGTTCCAACAGAAAACAAACAAAAAACTGCATTAAAGTATCAATTACGACCGACAGGAGAAATCGATTGCGACAAAAAGAAACAAATGAAAAATTATTTGGTTTTCTGCTTGTCCAGTTTTGCTTTTGTTTTGAAACAAAAGAAGAAGTGCGGAGTGCGAGATAATCAAACCGCCGACAGAGAAAACAAAAACAACAGCAAAACAAAGAGTAGTTCGTATGGAATATCAAAATCGTCGACATGAAACAAAAAAAAAACTGCGTAAAATATGAAACAAATGAAAGCTTGACTTCAGAATTTTCAGCAGCTTCGCGTCGGAAATTATTAATTAACGAGTTTTTTTTTTATTTTCAATCGCTTCCAACTAAATCGAAATCGACGATCCTCTTTTGTTTTCTGTACATTCGATTTTGCATTTGTTTTAAACAAGTGAAGATCGACAACGTTGTGGTGGAGTGCGAGATAATCAAATCGCCAACAGAAAAAAACAAAAAACCAAAATAACTCGACGATCTTCTTTTGTTTTCTGTTTATTCGGTTTTGAAACAAAAAAAAATAGCGACTTTATGTGGTGTGAGAAATAATCAAAACGCGCCAACAAAAAAACAAAACAAAAGAATAATTCGTGTGAAATACCAAAAATGATATTTGTAATTGTGATAAGAAAATCAAATCGCCAACAGAAAACAAAAGAAAAACCGCATAGAGTACCAATTGTAACGCAAGAAATTACCTAACGTCGCGACCAAAAGAAACAAAAAAAAAACGAAAGTGTAAACAAATGAAAGCTGATTTCAAAATTTTTGGCAGCTTCGCAACGGAAATTATTTTTTCATTTGTTTTTCTTGTTGTTCACTGACTTTTTTTTTTAAATTTTCAATCGCTTCTAACAGCACCCAATAAGCAGAAGATCGTCGAATCTTCTTTTGTTTTCCGTCCACCCAATTTCGCATTTGTTTGTTTGGAAACGAAAGAAAGTCGACGGTTTTCTGGCGGAGTGTACAAGTGTACAAGTCCGAGGAATCTACTATACAATCAAAACCTATTTGCAACAAAATTTTTAAAAATATCAACGTTTCTTCAACGAAAAACTGCATCAAAGCATCAATTACGGCAGGAGAAGTCGATTGCAAAGAAACAAATGAAAGATTATTTTGTTTTCTGCTCGTCGAGTTTTGCTTTTGTTTTGAAACAAAAGAAGAAGTGCGGAGTGCGAGATAATCAAACCGCCAACAGAGAAAACAAAAACAACGACAAAACAAAAGAGTAATTCGTATGGAATATCAAAATCGTCGACAGGAAACAAAAGAAAAACTGCGTAAAATATGAGATTAAGCAACCAAAATACACAAAAAAAATTGGAAAATATAAAGAAACAAATGAAAGCGTGATTTCAGAATTTACAGCAGCTTTGCGTCGAAAATTATTAATTTAATTTTTCATTTGTTTTTTTTTTTTGCTTGACGAGTTTTTTTTCTTAATTTTAAATCACTTCCAACTGAATCGGAATCGACGATCCTCTTTTGTTTTTCATTCATTCGATTTTGCATTTGTTTTGAAGATCGACAACTTTCTGGTGGAGTGCGAGGTAATCGAATCGCCAACAAAAAAAAAACAAAAATAATTCGACGATCTTCTTTTGTTTTCTGTTCATCCATTTGCATTCGTTTTGAAACAAAAGAAGATCGACAACTTTCTGACGGAATGTGCGAGATAAGTCGCTAAAAACAAAAAAATGAATAATAAATAATAAACAAATGAAAGCTGGATTTCATTTGTTCTTTACGTTTTCAGTGTTTTGTTTTTCTGTTACGGGCATTACCTAATTCGACAATGAGAAACAAAACACAACTGAAACGAATACCTACTACGAAGTTCAAAATTGGATGAACTGAAAACAAAAGAAGATCGTCGATTCTCGTTCAGTTGGAAGTTAACAAATGAAAATGAAAAATTTATGATTTGCGGCGCGAAGTTACTGAAAATTTTCAATTCGAGCTTTCATTCGTTTATATTTCTTTGTTTTTTTTGTTTCTGTTAATTTCTCGCGTTACCATTGGTAGTTTAAGCAGTTTTTCTTTTGTTTCCTGGTGCCGGTTTGATTTTCTTACTTACATTTCGTTGCAGAAACGTTGTGATTTATTGTTTCTTTTCTTTTGTCATCTATTAATCACTTTTTTTGTTTTCATTTTTTTTATTAGTCATTCGTCGTTCTTTATTTCGTACGAATTATTCTTTTGTTTTGTTTTTCTCTTGGCTATCTCGCACTCCACTGTAAAGAAACTTGTCGTCGATCTTCTTTTGTTTCGAAACGAATGCAAAATTGAATGAACGGAAAACAAAAGAGCATCGTCGATTCTCTCGTTCAGTTGCAGGCGGTTAAAAATAATTTAAAAAAATCATTAAGCAACAACCAAAAAAAAATTAATAAGTCGGGGCGCCATTGATGTTCGCACTACCGTTTTCAGATCCAATATGGCCGTTATTGGCGGGCCTTCGATTTGTTCCTACTAGATGGCACTGGTTGAAAAAGTGGCACAGATTGCAAGAAAATCATAGAATGCAATTCTGTTTTACAAAACTTAACACTTTCTACACAACATAAATCCACAATAATCTAATAAAGATGGCTTTCTCTGTTCAATCTTTTCCATCACTCCGCATCTATCACGTAGTGATGAATTAAAAGACGTCCATCTAAAAGCAATTGATGAATTCACCGTTGCGCCACACACGGCCGTTTGTGGAAGGTCCACTTGTTTTCAGACTGATTGATGTGTATACTGTGGCCTTACTTGAATATTTAACAACTGATGAGCTAACCTGCTGACTTTAATAAAAAAAATTGTGTTTTTGTATAAATTTTTTTTCTGTCTTTAAATCACTCCTCGGTTTTGAACTTATGTCTAGAGGAAAAGTTAACTGAAGAGTTGACAATACTGGTGTGGAGGTTTTCGCAGCTTGTTATTATTTTAGTTTGTATCCGAACCTTATGTAAAAAAAAGGGAAACACGTCGAAATAGTTTTGTAGAAAAATTGAATTTACCGCTCCACAATAATTTTTAATAAATCTAACGGTGACTTTCGTAAATTTCGAAATTAACAAATGGACTCGTGACGAATATTCCGTTTTTGAAGTTGCGAAGCCAATCGCCATCTACTGACTAGTCGTAAACTAATTTTTAGAGCGCCAAATTCAAAAGAAACTCGTTTCGAAGATCGTCTTGAATCCCTCAAACACCGGAGGGGCAAAATGAATGAAATGAATTCGTGACGAATATTCCGTTTTTGAAGTTGCGAAGCCAAGCACCATCTACTGGCTACTCGTAAACTAATTTTTAGAGCACCAAATTCAAAAGAAACTCGTCTTGAATCCCCCAAACACAGGAGGAGGGCAAAATGAAATGAATTCGTGACGAATATTCCGTTTTTGAAGTTGCGAAGCCAAGCGCCATCTACTAACTACTCGTAAACTAATTTTTAGAGCGCCAAATTCAAAAGAAACTCGTTTCGAAGATCGTTTTGAGTCCCCCAAACACCAGAGGGAGCAAAATTCATATAATAAATTGCCCCAATTTAATTAGATAAGTGATTTTGAAACTCGTAAGATAAACACTTAATCGTTTCACTTGAGCACATTAGCGAAATGAATATTTCATAATTGTTCAAAACAAGTAGGTATATATTTAGCAACGGCACAAACAAGCCGCGCCCCGCACGCCCCATTTTTTTTATCACAGGAACGCGCACGCATATTTTCTGAAAATTTAGACTTCCTCTTTCGTACATACACGCGTTATTAATGGATCGGAACATCCGTTATTTCCTTTGCGCAAATATAAAGAGCGTTTTTGAATCGATTTGAATAATCGTCGCTGCTCGCCTTGTCGTCGATTTTATGTGGAGATAACTTTTCTAAATTTGTTTGTTTATCTAAATCCTCTTGTAAAGCGACTTAAAACCTAGAAGTTTATTCGCAATACGTTTCGGATGAGTTTGACATAAAGTGTGGCCTTGCTCGTGAGAAACTAGTTTTCAAATATGTGAATAATGTACGTGCAAAATCAATATTTACATAAGTAATTAATTGCAGGAATCAGTTACATATGTAATAGGTATGTTGCTTTATAAAAAAAAAGTCCAGATTTTTGCCATTGAATGTTTAAATCACTTTGTGCTTCTATGGGGGTTGTTCAAAAAATAAAAGCCCCAAACGTTGATGGTATTAGAAAATTAAAATCAAGATAGAAAGTTAGAAATAATATCACGTTTTCCATTCCCCTTATTATGGGCCCCATTTATATTACTCGCGCGAATGCGTTCGATTATTATTTCTTTGCGCCTCAACCACAAGCGACATGAAACAATTTATGATCTACTTCTATTCTTGCTTGCAGAACGAAAAGCCCAACATGACCGAAACAACCGAACAACAAGAGCAGGTCGTCATGACCCCCAAAGGCAAGACGGCCAACTCCACGACTTTGATCATCGAAAGAAGGGCTGTGAAGAAGGCGAACGATAAGATGCACGTTGCAGGGGGTGAACACACGGGGATCGTCATCAACAAGGAAGTGGCAACTGGTAGGGGGTTCAGGCAAGTATTTGGATTCGTTTTTTTTAATATTGTCCGAATTGCAGCAGAGAATGGTGAAACACACCCGGCGGAACTATCGTTGGAATTTAGGGTTTTCCTCGTCAGTGCACAGTCGGGGAAGCACACGCAGGAATCTCGAACGCTGAGGTTCTGGTTTCGTTCGCTCAAAATCCAGAATGGCGACGTGGATCACGTTTTAAACGGTACTGAAGATGCGGCTGTGGCTCAAGATTTTTTTAGGGCATTGGTTAGTCCACAGGAGTTCCCAAGAGGTCTGTAACTTCAGAGATTTCCACACAACATTAATAATCGCTTGCTTTCTCCTTGCAGATTATGTAGGCTTCATAAAGAAAATAATGAAATTAATGCAGCACAGTTACCAGACGATCAGCAAGTTGGAGGTGGAATTGAAACAACTGGAGGAAGCCGCCGTGCCAAGCAGACCTCGTAAGTCTCGTAAAAAAAGCAATCTCGTGTAAACTAACGCGCTCTCATGCGTCCGTTTTTCATGGAATTTATTTCTTGTAGCTCGACCAGGCTACCTTCATATACAGCTAAGACCCTTCTTATGTTCGCCCTCAGGTTTGGTGGTTTTTATTTGTGCCGGGTTTGCATAGATTAAACATCACTAATAACTATTTGGTAGACGTCCACAGCAAATCACGCCGCGTAGGACGAGTACCGTTTTAATCCAGTGCGATTTGTTTGGCGACGGAATTAAAACGGGCCACTCACACTAATTAACGCAAAGTTTAACTGTACTCGTAGCCAGCACATTTTACTACATGATTGTTTCTGTTTAGAATTTAATTTACATACAATTTGGAAAGCATGTTCGGCTTTACGTGCGCATTGAAACCTGGTTGCAGAGTAAACACTGTTATTTTTAGGTACATAAGTATATGCATATAAGGGCAGACACCTATACTTTGTGCTTTTATAACTCAAGGCGCATTTGAGATTATTTTAATCTCTTGTAACACAGACTCTTTAGAATTCCTTTAAAGCTAAGTAACTCACGAATTTTTAACAGTTTAATTTTCTACACAAAATTCGTTTACGAACTAAAAAGAACGTGTTTGCTTTCTTAAAATATTTGCACTACAAAAAAAAAAGTAAACACTTTCCATATTCCATCGTTTCCTTTGTCATCCCCCCCCCCCCAAAAAAAAATAAAACTAACTATAAATACCGAGAAAATCAGATGAGCCTTAGCAAAGTTTTTACAAGAGGGACACGCCAATAGATGGCGCTAGTAGTTCTGTCCGAAAATCTGTTCAAATTTCCGCACTTAATAAAATAAATAAAAATAATGTCCTCTTTCCTACTCGTTTTGGAAATCTTATCTCTTTTCTTTTTTTCGAAAATTCAATCGAACTTTTGGTTTTCTGTATTTTTTTTTTTTTGAACGGTCAATTGAAAGGGACGCCAATAGATGGCGCTGCTTCAAGCAAGGCTCCTCGAATTTCTGGATGATTTTTCTAATCTCTCGCTTTTGTACTTTTGCTAAAAATTTTCTGTTTTGACATTTGGCTGAAACAGTTGCAAAATCGATAGCTTTTGTTTTGTGGGATATCGTTCAAATTGGGTGGGTCGATAGCTTTTGTTTCGACGTGATTTTTAATAGCTTTGAAAATTCAATCGAACCTTTTGTTTTCTGTATTTTTTTTTGAACGGTCAATTGAAAGGGACGCCAACAGATGGCGCTGCTTCAAACAAGGCTCCCCGAATTTCTGGATGATTTTTTTAATTTCTCGCTTTTGTACTTTTGCTAAAATCGAAGCAAGAAATAAATACACGTAACGCAACGATATTCGGCTATTATCAAGTGAAATTGACTGTGGATTGTGTGCGGTGAGTGATGCTGTACAGGGTGGACCAAATTAAAAAAAATTCCACCGACCCAATTTGAACGACATCCCACAAAACGATTTTGCAACTGTTTCAGCCAAATGTCACTTTGGACGAAATTTTTGATCGCTTTGAAAATTTCCCCTCCAGCGTCCCGATTCTCTGAAACTGACAGATGGATTTATTTGTGCTTCTTTTTTTGAGATTTTGACAGTTGCAAAATCGATAGCTTTTGTTTTTGTGAGATGTCGTTCAAATTGGGTCGATAGCTTTTGTTTTATTAATAGCTTCGAAAGTTTCCCCTCACCCCAAGATTCTCTGAAACTGACAGATGGATTTGTGTTTCTGTTTTTTTTTCTTTTTTGACATTTGGCTGAAACAGCTGCAAAATCGATAGCTTTTGTTTTGTGGGATTTTCTAAAATGACTTATTTCACTTTAGACGTAATTATTAATCGCCTTGAAAATTCCCCTCCCCCCCTGATTCTCTGAAACTGACAGATGGATCTGTTTGTGTTTCTTTGTTTCTTTCTTCTTTGACATTTGGCTGAACCAGTTTCAATATCGATAGCTTTTGTTTTGTTTTCAAATTGGATGGGTCGATAAGCTTTTGCTTCGACGTGATTTTCAATTGCTTTGAAAATTCCCCTCCCCCGCCCTGATTCTCTGAAACTGACAGATGGATTTATTTGTGTTTCATTTTTTTTTTTCTGTTTTGACATTTGGTTGTAACAGTTGCAATATCGATAGCTTTTGTTTTGTGGGATATCGTTCAAATTGGGTGGGTCGATAGCTTTTGTTTCGACGTGATTTTTAATCGGTTTGAAAATTTCCCCTCCCCCGATGATTCTCTGAAACTGACACATGGATTTATTTGTGTTTGTTTTTTTTTTCTTTTTTTTTGACTTCTGGCCGAAACAGTTGCAAAATCGACAGGTAGCTTTTGTTTTGTCCGATTTTCTGGAATTACTTATTTCTTCACTTTGGACGTAATTTTTAATCGCTTTAAAAATTCCCCTTCCCCCCCTGCCTCTCTGAAACTGACAGACGGATTTGTTTGTGATTTGACATTTGGCTGAAACAGTTGCAAAATAGATAGCTTTTGTTTTGTGAGATGTCATTCAAATTGGGTCGATAGCTTTTGTTTTATTAATAGCTTCGAAAGTTTGCCCCTCACCCCAAGATTCTCTGAAACTGAGAGATGGATTTGTGTTTCTGTTTTTTCTTCTTCTTTTTTAACATTTGGCTGAAACAGCTGCAAAATCGATAGCTTTTGTTTTGTGGGATTTCGTTCAAATTGGTCGATAGCTATTGTTTTTTTATCGCTTTGAAAATTTCCCCTCACCCCATGATTCTCTGAAACTGACAGATGGATTTATTTGTGTTTCTGTTTTTTTTCTTCTTTTTTGACATTTGGCTGAAACAGTTGCTAAATCGATAGCTTTTGTTTTGTGGGATTTTCTAAAATGACTTATTTCACTTTGGACGTAATTTTTAATTGCCTTGAAAATTCCCCTCCCCCCCTGATTCTCTGAAACTGACAGATGAATCTATTTGTGTTTCTTTGTTTCTTTCTTCTTTGACATTTGGCTGAACCAGTTGCTGGCTTTTGTTTCGACGTGATTTTTAATCGGTTTGAAAATTTCCCCTCCCCCCGTGATTCTCTGAAACTGACACATGGATTTATTTGTGTTTCTGTTTTTTTTTTCCTTTTTTTTTGACTTCTGGCCGAAACAGTTGCAAAATCAACAGGTAGCTTTTGTTTTGTACGATTTTCTGGAATTACTTATTTCTTCACTTTGGACGTAATTTTTAATCGCTTTAAAAATTCCCCTTCCCCCCCTGCCTCTCTGAAACTGACAGACGGATTTGTTTGTGATTCTTTTTTGACATTTGGCTGAAACAGTTGCAAAATAGATAGCTTTTGTTTTGTGAGATGTCGTTCAAATTGGGTCGATAGCTTTTGTTTTATTAATAGCTTCGAAAGTTTGCCCCTCACCCCAAGATTCTCTGAAACTGACAGATGGATTATTTGTGTTTCTGTTTTTTTTTTTTTTCTTCTTTTTTGACATTTGGCTGAAACAGTTGCTAAATCGATAGCTTTTGTTTTGTGGGATTTTCTGAAATTACTTATTTCACTTTGGACGTAATTTTTAATCGCTTTGAAAATTCCCCCTCCCCTCTGCCTCTCTGAAACTGACAGACGGATTTGTTTGTGATTCTTTTTTGACATTTGGCTGAAACAGTTGCAAAATCGATAGCTTTTGTTTTGTGGGACTTTCTGGAATTACTTATTTCACTTTGGACGTAATTTTAAATCGCTTTGAAAATTCCCCCTCCCCCCCTTGATTTTCTGAAACTGACAAATGGATTTATTTGTGTTTCTTTTTTTTTCTTCTTTAACATTTGACAAACAATTGGAATATTGATAGCTTTGGTTTTGTGGGATATCGTTCGAATTGGGTGGGTCGATAGCTTTTGTTTCGATGTGATTTTTAATTGTTTTGAAAATTTCCACTCCCCCTCCCCTCCTTCGAAACTGAGAGATGGATTTATTTGTTTCTTTTTTTTTTGACATTTGGCTGAAATAGTTCCAAAATCTATGGCTTTTGTTTTGTGGGAGGTCGTTCAAATTGGGTCGATCGATAAGCTGACGACAGCTTTTGTTTCCTTGTATGTACAGGGTGGACCAAATTCGACACTTTTAATAGGAAACGACCAGTTTTTAGAAGAATTAGACAAAAACTGACCTCGACTCCTGGAGTTCGATTTTTAAGACAAAATTCATGGCAAAGACCACATTTCGATATCTTGTACCTACAGGTGTTTTTCAAAATTCTACCATTTCTGAAAACCTTTATAACTTTTTTGTTTATGACAATTTTTGATTTCTGTAAAAAGTTCTTTGAAGCACTTTTCCATGCATGCAGAATTCATTGCTCCAAATGATTTTTTCTTCTAAAGTGCTCAATATTTGAGATATAAGATATAGTATGGTTTGGTTTCAGTTAGTTTGCAATAAGCTACGTGTCTAAGTTCAGTTGGATAGTCTCCATCTTATCAATAAGTTCTTGTAAATCATAAATCGTACTCACTGCCATTGTGTCATCTGCATAGAGAATCAGATCTGTACCAGGAACTCCATTGAGTAGATCATTTACATAGAGTAAAAATAACAACGGACCCAGTGTGGATCTTTGTGGTACTCCATCAAGTCTGACTGCATACCATCCAGCATCACCACTTATAAGTTTTAAGAAATTTTGTCTAAAACCATAAAAGTCCAATTTTCTTAACAGGACGTCGAAAGATACACAGTCAAAAACGCGAGTTAAGTCACAGTATAGAGTCGCTGCATGTTGCCCCCTAATGAAGGCATCGTTAACTAGTGTCACCAACTTATTGATTGCATGAGTTGTTGACAATGATTTTCTGAAGTCATACTGAGTTGCTATTATTAGTTTTAAGAACAAACTTGTGACCAAATAAAATAATTGTTATTGCAGTAAATAGGTAACCCTTAAACCTGCCACTTTTCAGTAAAATTCACACATCCGCTGTTGCTAGACCGAAGGGATTTGAAGGATTTACCATTTTTCTACTTTATTTTCAAGGAATTGCAAATATATCTGACAGGAAAGAGAGTTGCTTTTGTTTACTTAATCATTAAATTTTCCGTCTTGTTTCGAATCCATTATTAGCTTAACACTCGCAAACAAGTCGAAGAATAAAAGAAAGATTATTTTACCCCGGAGTCGCGTATGAATTTTCAGAATTTTTGTCTAATCCCTTTCCCGAAATAACTAACATTCCATAAGATTCTTTGCAAGTAAAAATAGAAAAGCAGAATGAAGGGCATTATAAAAAAAAAAGTAAAAACTTTCTATATTCTAGACCTACAAAATGCAGGAGTCTAAATACAAGAGATTAAATATTTTCAAGTAATTTGGCTGTCATTTTAACACATTAATTATTGTTGAAGTGAGTCTTTTTTTTTTCCTTACTCTCAGAGAAATATGACGCTAAGGGACAGTCGTAGATGCATTGCTTCGCAATGCTGACTTTAACATAAACATTCTTACAGTTTCGGCCGATGAAAACTCCCTGGGTAATGTCGCACTGCTCTCTGTTGAAAAAGTGCTTGAACTAATCGAATCGGCATATCCGAACCCCATTACAATCCACGATGTCGCAAGGTAAATTTAAAATGTACATTAATCCACTGGAAAAAATAAAATAAAAATTACAGAGATAATGGCTGGGATGAAGAAGAAGTCGCACATCATTTGGCCGAGTTACAATCGAGGGGCCTGGTTAAAGCGATGGATCACGGTGCATTCACACGTCAGCAATCTCACGACGTGCAAGTCACGGTGGTCAAGCAGATGCCGACCATCATTAGCTCTAAACAGCCGACGATTGCTATTATCACAGCGCAGTACTGCGAAAAATTGGCTGTCGATGCTTTGATCGAAAATAAAGAGACGTTTGTGCGATATACTACAGTCGGTGAGTATTTGCTTTACTTACAAATAATACTCACGTTTAGGGTTCACGACTTATTGACGATAACTCACTTAACACGTCGTCACTCTCTGTATCGTCCGCACCGATAGAATAACTGTCGCCTGAATCGGATGAATCATCGGAATCGGTGGAATCATCGGAATCGCTTGCTAAATTTAAATCGGCCAGGCCGTTGATTAAATTATCATCGCGGCAGGACTCTTCAATTTCCGACAACCCAAGACCTAACTCCTGCTTTTCGATTTGCATCGAGGTTACCTCTTGAACGACGTCGGCCCACAGATCTTTGTTCCACTTCATCGCATAACTTATGTAGTCCTTTATAAAGAGATTGTTTAATATGAACCGCCCCGAATCACCCCCGAGGAATATATAATAAATCTCGATTAAACACCGTATCAAAAACTTCTCCCCCAGCGCCAGCAGTGTCTTCAAATCTTTGAAGACTTGTTCGCACAGCGCAAACGAGCGATGCAACGGAAATATTAAGCTGCGCCGATATGCGGAAACGATCGCTGATTTTACGTCTGTGAAACCATCAAACCAACATAGGGATGCGCTTACGATGTTAATCGTCCACCCAGACTCACAGGTCCCCTCGAAAAACGTGCTACGCCTATCGTAGCAATACGCATAGAGTATTTCCAGCAAGCTATTATGGCAGTAGCGAATTTGGCTTGCGCTTAAATTATACTCCACATTGGGTAAGTCTTTTAAGAAATCCAGTTCTTTCGCGGTGAAATTAATTTCACTGATCATCTCCCACGGGCAACCAAAGGCACAAATGGTTTTAATTTCTTCGTCGTCCACAAAATCTGCTACGTAATGTTCCGAGTCGAACTTTTCTTTTTCTTCCTTGAGGCGCAGTGATGCACGCTCACTTAATTGAATCTCGTGCGGATTTACTTTGAAGACGTCGCAGAACTCGGAGTCCAAGTTGTTTATGTTGTAGCCGCCTCGCAAGGCAAACCCGTACTTTTCATCTGCTTCGGGTGGTTCTTCTGGATCGCCCCCCTCTGTCGATAGGACTTGGATTTTTCGGCCGCCCTCTTCGACGTCCACTTTAGAACATATGAATTTGGTGATGAATTCTAGATCGGGGAAATGCTCGCCGGGGTTTTCTTTGTCGTAGGTGAAAGCGAACTCGCCCTCGTCGGTGTGGAATTTGCTTCGCGTCCGGTCGTTCTCCAGTATATTACCTGGTAGATTCAGGCGTAGGTAATATGGACGGCAAAAGAAAATGAAAACGTTGTCTTCTACGCTGACGTCCAGCTCGCGCAAACTGCAGTAAGGTGCACGTACTGTTATGGTCAAGGAGTGTTCGTTTTGCGTTAAATTAAAACGTGGTGTTATCATTTTTGCGTTTTTCTCGTGAATTCGTGCATAAAAGCTTCTTAATAATCTTCTTTAATAACTTGCACTATTTATAGGTTATGTTTTGCTGGTTTGTGACGTATGCGTTAGCTCACTTCAATGGGAAATGTTGCCAACTGTGTTGCCTGACGATCAAAATTTGTTATCACTTGTTTAAATTTTAGTGATTTAATTTTTGTCATTATTATCGACGCTTTAAAAATTAATTATGTGAAATACCTATATATTTACAGCGCAATTCAGTAGATTAATAATAAATTTAAAAAAAGGAATTTGAAAAAATGGTGACAAAACAAAATATAAAATTGAAAAATAATCAGATTTTAAAAAAAGACAATCGACTTTAGGGCACAGTTTAATAGATTAATTAAAGAAATCTATATAAATAATGGTGACGAAACAAAGAAAACAAATTAAAAATACAAAAATCATCAAATTAAAAAAAAAATTATAAAAACAAAAGCCAATTTTAAAGAAGAGAAAACAAAATAATAATAATTAAAAAAAAAGCAAAGTTAAACAAAAACAAAAGACAATCGATTTTACAATTTAATGGTGACAAAACAAGGAAAATAAAAAATAATATGTAATTGAATAGTAATCAAATAAAAAAAAAATAAATAGAATAATAAATTAAAAAAAAATTAAAAAATAATTGCGGACAATCAAAAAAAAAAAAACAAAATAATAAAAATTCTAAAATAATCAAATTAAAAAAAAAGACGCTCGACTTTACAAGACAATTTAATAGTTTCGTAAATAAATAAAACAATTCGAAAAGAATGGTGACGAAACAAAGAAAAAAACAAAATTAAAAAAAATTGAAAAATAATCGAATACATACATACATAAATTTAAAAAAGAAATAGAGAAGAATGGTGATAAAAAATAAAACAAAATAATAAAAATTCAAAAACGATCAAATTAAAAAAGGTACAAAAATAATCAAATTTAAAAAAATACATAAATATCAAATTTAAAAAAATAGAAAAATAATGAAATTTTAAAAAATAAATGAAAACAAATGACATTCGATATTACAACACAAGACAATTTAATAGATTAATAAAAAAACAATTCAATTTGAAAAGAATGGTGACGAAACAAAAAAAAAACAAAAAATGTAATTGAAATTGAAAAGTAATTAAATTAAAAAAACAAACAACCAAAAAAACAAAAACAAAACAAAAAAACAAAATATGTAATTAAAACTGAAAAATATATAAACAAAAGACAACGCAATTTAATAGGTTAATAAAAAAATACAAAAATAATCAAATTAAATAAAAAGAAAAAACAATTAAATTAAAGAAAGTAATAATAAAAACAAAAGACAATCGTTTTTACAACTTAATTTAACAGATTAGCAAATTAAACAAGAAAATAAATTTAAAAGAATGCTGGCAAAACAAAGAAAACAAAATAATAAAAATTGAGAAATAATTAGATTAAAAAAAAATAAAACAAAAGACGACACAATTTCATGCATATATTAATAAATAAAAAAAAAAATAGAAAAGAATGGTGATAAAAAACGAAAAAAACATAATAATAAAAATTAGAAAATAATCAGATTAAAAATACAAAAATAAACAAATGAAAAAAAAATACATCAATAATCAAATTAAAAAAAATTATAATAAAAACAAAAGACAATCGATTTTACAACCTAATTTAATAGAACAAATTTAATTAAACAATTTGAAAAGGACGGTGACAAAACGGAAAACAAAATAAAAAGAAATTAAAAAATAATCAAATTAAAAAAATAATAATAGAAACAAAAGACAGTCGATTTGCAACGCAATTTTACAGATCAATAAATTTACGAAAAAAAGAAACAATTTTAAAAGAATGGTGACAAAACAAAAACAAAAGAAACGAAATACATAATAAAAATTGAAAAATTATAAAATTAAAAAATGATAATGATCAAACAAAAGACAATCGACTTTACGCAACTTAACAGATTAATAAATTTGAAAAAAAAGGCGGAAAATCTCGAAATATTAACAGAAGGATAATAGAAAGTCGCAGCACAAAAAATATAGCAACTAAACTAAACGCAGCTGATCGTGTGATTCATAAAATTTCGGATCTCGGGCGGCCGTGGAATGAAATTTCATGTCTTAGCTGATACGCATTTTGCTGTCACTTTGACATTTCGAACTTGAAATTGTTTTATCTTAATTTTACATCGATTTTAACTGAAATATTGAATTGCTAATTGTGTTTGAATATTTATTGCAAATCGATGATTTTAATTGGGTTCTTGCGTTTTTAATTTCTAGGTTAGAGGGGTTTTGTTTTGCCTTTTTAGATGGCGTTTGCTGTGAGCTAAGTCACGAATTGTGTTTTCACGGCCGCCCGGGATCCGAAATTTATTGAATCATACGTTATATGAATTTATATGGAACAGTTCAGAATTTACAAGTCAAAAATAAATGAAAGCTACTATTGAAATAAATTATTTAGACTTAGATACAAAATCCCGGTATTATTTAATGATCGCCAGATAGTAATTCAACAACAAAAGTCATCGCCTCTGGCAACACCGCATATTACGCTCGCTAACTTCAATGGGAAATGTTGCCAACGTACAATTTTTTTGTTTTGGCGGCAATTTGAAATTTTCTTACTTGAATCATGTAACATTAGCAAATTTTAGAAGTGAAAATTAAATTATATTTAATGAAAACATTGGCGAATCTTTGATTTTAAATAAACTACTAATATATGGCAGGTCCGAGCAGTCCATCAGGTGACCTTCCCCGACCTAGGTTCGGTAAGAATTTCAAATTACTTTCGTTTCTTAGATGGTTTTGCTTCTGGGGGTTTTAGATGCACACCTGTGATGTCACCTGTGTTTGTACATACATTAATGCACCATCACAAATACCATAGGACTACCTAAAGAAATGGGTAGTTCGCAAGTTAATTAAGAAACTTTCGTCTTCACCTCGTGCTTTATATGTTTTTTTCTTTTTTTTTGCTTACTAGCAGTATTTTATATATGAAGGCCTGATTTATTCTCATTGTTTGTACAATTGTTATTTTGGCAATTTTGGAATGTGAATAAACCAGGCCTAAATAACACAAAATATCAAACAATAAATAGAAATGAAGATGTCTTCAGCTACAAATATTTAAACATTTCGTTCACTGTAGTTCTGAATGCCACTCAGCATGTGAAAACATGTACGAAACTACTTTTGTATAAATAATTTCTGAGCTCTGGATTTCGTATTTTTATTATTGAGTGAAATAGAACAACAGCGTTTGGTGCACACAACTCAAGCTAACTTCTTACAGGTGAATCGAACGTGTACACAATGGGCAACATCGGGGCTCACAGAATCGTCTGCACTAAATTACCAACCGTTGGTCACACCCGAGAAGCAATGACTGCCGCAGGAAACACAACAACGAGACTACTGGGCACGTTCCAAAAGGTGGACTACGTCTTTCTGGTTGGCCTGGGAGGTGGAGTTCCTCACTACACAGACTACAACAAGCACGTTAGGCTAGGAGACGTCGTCATATCCTGTCCTGCCAAAGATAACAAGTAATAACACGTTTATTCTGAAACAACTCGAACTCACTGCTTCGTTTCAGGTATGTGTATGTTTACTGCGACAATGCCAAATCAACCGAGAAAGGCTTCGAGTTCGAGATCAAACCGTATCGACCGGCTAATTTGAATCTCCAGAAAATTGCTAGCGAGCTGAAAGCCTCCACCGACTCAAACGAGAATGGCATTCCCCCGTGGCTGAACTACATAAGGAACGGACTGAATACGCTCAGCTCCCAATCGGAGCAAGATTTTAGCCCGCCTAGTTCCGAGACTGATAAATTGTACATGTCGATTGGTGATAGGGATTTAATAGAAGTTGCTCACCCCGTTCCTCTGGATAAAGCTGCGAAAAGGTAAATACGCAGGAAGTAATAAGGCAAACGTAAAGTTGGGGCATTCGTTGCAGGCAAGACGGTTGTCCACGCATCCACCTTTCACCGATCGCATCCGGAAGGCAAGTTGTGAAATCGGAGGAACTGCGTCAGCAATTCGCCAGCCAATACGGTGCTTTAGCTTTCGACTGCGAATACGACACGGTTATTGAGTCTGTACTCGGTAACTGCAAGGACAGTTTCGTCTGCATCAGAGGCATATCGGATTATAAAGACGGGACCAGGAGGAAAGAGTGGCAACCGTACGCATCCTTGGCCGCTGCAAGCGTCATGAAAGCAATCATCTGCGGCCTAGAGGCACCGACCAACGTATAAAAACAAAAAAATCAAAATCATCGAAGAATTTTATCAATAGAAATGTTACAGTAGTCATAAATGTTGATAAATAGGGGACCTAATGCATGAAGTATTTATTAATTAACGAATTCCATTGAATCATTGAGATGTACTTCAGTACAAATGTAACGTGTTCATGTAGAAACAGAATTTAACTCGTGTGCGTAAATCAAATTAGGTTAACGTGTGTGGGGATTGTAGGAGAAAGACTGTCAATATTTTAAATTTTAAACGATAGGACTGAAAGTGGTGACATCGAATTACTTATTTCATTTGCTTCTGGCCTAGTGTATTTTATTCGTAACTGTTGTTATACTTGCCATTTATGATTCGTTGATGTAGCTCTAACACCAAACCATTTTTTTTTTTATTGTTCTTTTAAAGCGGTGCAGGTTTGTTCTTATTTGAATTGCAAGCAGCGGACGACGTGAAAATAGATCTTAGAAGAAATGCAACTAGTCATATTTCTCATTAATTATTCTAATACAGCAGTTGAATATGTATATTTTTAATCTTTTCTTATTTAATCGCATGGTGAATTATTATTATTATGTATTTGTTATGTTAGTTACTGTGGTATTTCTAAAATGATTGAATCGCAGTCATTAACTTTCTATACAAATATTTATAATATTAGAAATTCCACAGTGAAGTCTCATGAGTAGTATAGCGATGAGCTCACTTTCTTATGGAGAATCAACATTATGTATTAAATATGTATGTATGGTTGCCTATCATGACTCTTCCTAGGTGCTGGTGATAGTTTATAAATAACAGGTAGCAGCTTACAAATAACTGCTGTCAACACTTAGCAAGAGTCATGTTAGGCACATGTGATACATACTGTTAATTCTCCATAAGAAAGTGAGCCACAACGCTCGTGTATATCAATTCTGTTGTTCTTTTTTTTTTAATAGATTATTTATTAAATGTAAAGTGATTAGCAAATAAAAACCAAATGTTGTATTCGATCGTTTAACTACATCTTGCGCACAAGTCACTCTCTCGATCAGGAATGTCCACGCGTTTCAAGTTTATATTCCGACAGTCACGGAATAAACCATCACCGCTGAAAGGAACATCAATGGACGCTTGTAACAACCAACACGTAACTTACTTGCATAAATAATCAACGAAGTTCACGCTTGCTGGCCTTTCAAGCAGGTCGCAGTCCATATTATCCAAGTACCTGTGGCACGTCTCCCTCAACCTGAAAGTAAAATCGAATGAGCACGTGGCAGCACTCGATTGAAATCCGTCTACTTCTCAGTCCATGATCCATCGAAACTGGTTGGTACGTGCCTGCTCCCCGGGGAAGAGACCGTCAATAAAATGTCCTCGTTTACCTCTCTCAGGTCATAGCTGAAATTGCAACGGAAGTAAAATTTTGTGAGCGTAATCCTGTGCCCCGTTTCGAACTTTTTAAATCCGCTGGTGCACACCGGTCCTAAAATTTTGCAAACGCAGTTCTTCCCCAGCACGGGGCATTCCATGTAATTGTCGTTTTGAAACGCGTCGTTCATCTAAAATGCAGAACGATACGGAGAGGAAAACACAGCAACTGGGGCACCTCATCATACGCTTTGAGCCACCGCAAGGCAAAGGGCACATTTGATGCAGGCCGATTTGAATATGTCCTGCGTTTGATTCACGTATTCCTTGAAGGGGTTGATGATTTTCCCTTTCATGCTGGCCCCGTAATAGCAGTTTTGCATCGGCAGGTGATTATCTGCCTCGCTTGGTTCGTACAACCGACAAGGTTCGATTTCCTCTTCGATTTTCACCTCAAGCTTGGTGGCATTTTTCATTGCGTTCATTCTCCTCCTGCACAAACGCTTGGCGCATTCTCTATAACTCACTAGAAATAAAAATATAAAATATATTAAATACTTCTTCATTATTAAAAAAAAAAAGTGTAAAAACTGACAGGTAATTTAGTTTAGAAATCAAATTTACGCGCGCTTTCTTCTTTTGTTCTGCGCGTGCGCAGTAGAAAATGCAACTGTGGCTTCTCTCGTCCAGTTGCCGCCATTTTAGACTGCGATGTGTTTGTACTTGTTCTGTTTACAATAAATTACAATAGATTAATTGTAGTGATTGGGATGGAAAAGAGCGTTAATAACTGCGAGACCTTCAAGAATTCGTTGCCGTCTGTTACTTAACGAACGCCACGGTTATAATTGGGCGTCCGCACGAAGGCGATGTTTAAGCGCCAACGCTCTTTGGTTATCCGATAATATTATTTGTTAATTCGAGTGCTTGAACATGTTTTACGCGCACTTTGTGTTGGCCAAGAAGGGCCCCCTGGCCAGGATCTGGCTGGCGGCCCACTGGGACAAGAAACTTACCAAAGCCCATGTGTTCGAAACCAACATAGAGAAATCCGTGGACGGGATACTCCAACCCAAAGTGAAAATGGCCCTCAGGACCTCTGGACACTTATTACTTGGTGTAGTTAGAATTTACTCGCGCAAAGCCAAGTACCTCTTGGCCGACTGCAATGAGGCTTTCGTTAAAATTAAGATGGCCTTCAGGCCGGGGATGGTGGACCTACCCGAGGAGCACCGTGAAGCAGCGGTCAACGCCATTACTTTGCCGGAGGTGTTCCACGACTTCGACACCACCATGCCAGAATTGAAGTAAGTTTGCTGTAAGATAAGGTTGTATCGAGTATATGACGATGTAGTTTTTCATATTACAGTGATGTAGATATAGAGGCACAATTTAGTTTGAATCAGTCGAGAGCCGAAGAAATTACGATGCGCGAAGATTATGGTAGTATGTCCTTGGTTACGAATGACGACGGATTCGGAGATATGGGGTTTGATACCGATGCGCCGGATTTGATGCGACACACTTCTACTTTAGAGCCATCTATGGAGCAGGTAGTCAAAAGTTAATTTAATTCGTTTGCCCCATGGTCGCCTAAGTTAATAAAATTCTAACTGTCCTTCAGGGTCACTAGATTGGGTGCCGAATTTGGGCTACTTCCTAAATCCCTTCAGATTATGAAAATTAAAAAACAAAAGAAACAAAAGCACTCTATCTACCAAAATTTTTCTTTTTTTAATATTTGTGTACATATTTATTTTCGAAATTTAAGAATTGATTGGAAGTTTTTTATTTTTACTTCGATTATTGATTTGTCCCTCAATATTTCCTTTTTCTTTTAGTTTTTCATTTGATTTTCTTTTCGTTCTAATTTTCTCCTCTTCAAAATAATAATATTTATTTTCAATAAAAAAAAAGAGAATGACATACATCGGTGTTAGAAATTGTCACTTGTCTCTCTTTTCATTTTTCTATTTCTTTCCTATTTGTTTTTCTTTTTTCAATTGCTTTTCGTTTTCCTTTTCTACTCATTACATATTTACTTTCGTTTTCCATTTGTTTTTCTTTCTACTTTAAATCTTGTTTGCCTTTTTTGTTTTTCTTTTTTCATTTAGTTTTTGGTCTTGTTTTTTTTTTTGTTTTTCATTTGTTTTGGTCTTTGTTTTCTTTTGTTTTTAATTTATTTTTGGTCTTTGTTTTCTTTTGTTTTTGTTCTTTGTTTTCTTTTGTTTTTGGTCTTTGTTTTTCATTTGTTTTTGGTCTTTGTTTTTCATTTGTTTTTGGTCTTTGCTTTCTTTTATTTTTAAGTTATTTTTGGTCTTTGTTTTCTCTCTTTTTTTGGTTTTTGTTTTCATTTGTTTTTGGTCTTTGTTATTCATTTATTTTTGGTCTTTGTTTTCTTTTGTTTTTCATTTGTTTTTGGACTTTATTTTCTTTTGTTTTTCATTTATTTTTGGTCTTTGTTTTCTTTTGTTTTTGCTCTTTTTCATATGTTTTTGGCCTTTGATTTTAATTTGTTTTTGGTCCTTGATTTTCATTTGTTTTTTTATCCTTGTTTTCTTTTGTTTTTCATTTGTTTTTGGTCTTTGTTTTTCATTTATTTTTGGTCTTTGTTTTCTTTTGTTTTTCATTTGTTTTTGGACTTTATTTTCTTTTGTTTTTCATTTATTTTTGGTCTTTGTTTTCTTTTGTTTTTGCTCTTTTTCATATGTTTTTGGTCTTTGATTTTAATTTGTTTTTGGTCCTTGATTTTCATTTGTTTTTTTACCTTTGTTTTCCTTTGTTTTTCATTTGTTTTTGGTCTTTGTTTTCTTTTGTTTTTCATTTATTTTTTTTTCTTACTAATTTTTCCTTTGCTAGTTTTTCATTCCCCTTTGATCTTTCATTTGTTTTTTTTTTCAATTTTTATTTTTTACTTTACAGTTGTCATTTGTTTGTTTTTACCAATTACTTTTCGTCTTCTTTTTCTACTCATTATTAACTTTCGTTTTTCATTTGTTTTATTTCCTACTTAATTTTTGTTTTTCATATTTTCATTTCATTTTTACTTTGTTTTTTTTTTTTTTCAAATTTTCCTCTTTCCATAGAGTTTCTCATTTGCCTTTAGTCTCATTTCATTTTTTTTTTTTTTTTCATTTTTTATTTTCTCCTATTTTTTTTTCTTCCCTTGACTCTCATTACTCATTATAATTTATTTTCATTGTTTATTTGTTTTATTTTCTATTTTAAATTTTGTTTGGCTTTTGTTTTTTATTTTTTGTTTGTTTTGTTTTCGGTTTTATTTTGTTTTTTTTTTCCAAATTTTTCGCTTCCATTGAGTTTTTCATTTGCCTTTGGTCTATCGTTTGATTTTTTTAATTTTAATTTTTTCCTTGTTTTCCTTTACCTCATTTTGCTTTCTGTTTTGGTTTACGGTTTCTTTTCTTCCATTTTTATTTGCTTTTTTGTTTTTGTTCTTCATTTAGACTCATGTGTTTCATGTCAGCTGTCATTAGTGTGGCTCCATCTATACAATTTTGAATTAAGCTTCCACTGTTGCCATACTTCCATTTGACAATTTAAGTTTCATTTTTCATTTGTTTTATTTTCTATGTTAAACCTTTTGTTTTTCATTTTTTTATTCCATTTTCGGTTCTTGTTTTTCTTTTGTTTTTTTTTCAAACTTTTCCTTTCGATTGAGTTTTTCATTTGCCTTTAGTCTTCCATTTATTTATTTTTCTTTGCTAATTTTTCCTTTACTTTTAGTTTTTCACTCACTCACTTCCATTTCACTTTGATCTTTCACCTCATTTTTTTTAAATTTAATTTTCTCCTTGTTTTTACTTGTCTTGTTTCATTTTTTATTTGCCTTCTGTTTTGGTTTCCAATATCTTTTCTTCAATTTTGTTTTTCTTTTCAATTTGCTTTCATTTTTAGTCACTTCATTTAAAATTTTTATTTGCTTTTCATTTTTCATTTGTTTCTCTGACCAATCACATCTGTTCCATGTCAGCTATCATTAGTGTGGCTCCATCTGTACAATTTTGAATTAACCTTCCACCATTGCCATAGTGACCATATTAAATATTTCATTCGACAATTTGACAGAAATATGACTTTTGAATTCAAATTTGTACATTTTATGTCAATTTGAACAATAAATCATAAAAGGAGACCAGAGTTGCCAACTATTGACAGTCGTTTTTCCCTCAAAATTCCCTTTTTGATTATTTTTCCCTCAAATTGAGGCAATTTCTATGCATTTTTGGTCAAAGTTTGCCCTAAAATTTAAGTAATTTTGTCTTCGAAAATTTTGTTTTACTAATTTTCGAATTCTTTATTAATTTAGGCAAAGTACCAGAAAAAAGGGGGAGTCTTCAAGCCCTATTAATCTAGCCATAGTTTGTACTGCATTGATGAGTAATAATTTTTTTTGTGTTGTAGAGTAATTTATTATTCAGTGATGGACCAGTATTAGACAGTGTAGGAATAGATAAAGATCGAGAACCAATTCCTTCCACGTCGGGCACCCAACATACACCAATGGAAGTCGACACTCACATCCGGGACGACGGTTTTACCGGTAATTTGGAGCAAAATATTAAATATCTTTTATACTTAGGATGAATCTGAAATTTTCAATTTTTTTATTTGTAGCTGGTGGGTTGTTTGAAGGCGGATTATTCGATGATGCCCCGATGGGAGACGTTCCTCCAGTGGATTCTCATTTGCAAGAACCACCACATCCGCCTCAACCACCCGACAGTGATGATGACATGGATCAATTTGGCGGACCACCATCCGTTGGTGGACCAAGGTATTTTTCTGGGTTTCCCAAAAACAATGAACATTGATTTATTTCCCCTTTCAGTTCTGATGATTCAAGACCCGCTTCGTCTTTAGGACCAGTGCCAATCGAACAACCTCCTCAACTACCGTCAATTCCACCACCGGAACCACCGATTGAACAACATGAAGAACCAGTCAGACCTGCCACACCTCTCGATCAAACAACACTCTTGCAAAATGAAGAGGAGAGCTTTGCGCTAGCACCGGTTGACGCTTCTGCTTTAAGAGGTACTTCCGTTAAGCATGTTGGGTTAGTTAATTAATAATAATTTTCAGGTTTTACGAAAACAAAAAGGAAACGAAAGCTCATAGTGGACGAAGTCAAAAATATATCGGGTGAAGAAATGAAAAACCAACTATCAGATACGAGTGACATTGTGACGACGTTAGATCTTGCACCCCCGACCAAACGGCTGATGCATTGGAAGGAGACCGGCGGTGTTGAGAAATTATTCGCTTTACCTGCCCGTCCAATTCCAGCCAGAGCTCTCTTTATGGTACGTCTGCTTTATTTAATTTACAATTTAAAGCTAATTTTCCCAATTTAGAACTACCAGAGACATCTTGTATTGAAAGCAATCGGCACTGAAGACTTTGCTATGCTAGGTGACCCAGATTCGCTGGCTTTGGATCAAATACGTGAGGCGGAAGAGCAGCAGCAAAGCATTGAGCATACACCGGCAAGACGGGGTCGTAAACGAAAGATCGTTGATGATGGAGTGAGTACTGAAGTTGTTTTTTTTTGGGGGGTATTAATTTGTTTTATGGTTTCCAGGGTAGAACACCGTTGCATCCTGAACCTGAGATGCCTCCTTCTATAATTCAACCCGAAGATGCACTCGCTGCGTTAATGCCGCCCACACCCTTAGCACCACCGACTCCGTTACCTCAACCACCTACACCTTTAGCCCCACCAACACCTCTAGCGCCTCCAACGCCTTTGGCACCTCCGACACCCTTAAGTCTTCCAATTCCTTTAGCACCGCCCACGCCACTAGCACCTCCAACACCTTTAGCCGTGCCAATTCCTTTAACCCCAGCAACACCTCTAGGCACGCAGACGCCCGGATATCCAACTCAACACCTAGTTACAACTTCACCAAGTAGTATTGAAGCCATGGCACCATCTACATCGCACATGATGATGGTAGCAGGTACCTCGCATATGATGCATGAAGAAATGCGTCCTCCTCCAACACCCTTAGGATACCCCGGGGCAGTTGCTCCTCCCACACCATTACCTCATATAGGTGAAATGCCACAGTTACCACCTGAGCAGGTAAACTTGACAAATTTCAAGGGATTATATAGGTTTTACAAAAAAAAATTGTAGGTTCGCTCTCTACTACAAGAACAAGAATCGTTAGCCACGTATCCACCACCGATGACACCAGCCACAAGTGAGGATCTCTTAAGACACGGCATCGGAATGCCTCAAACACCTCATCACGAAAGTTTAGACGTATTGGAGCATTTACCTACAATTGCAGGCTACGGACAAGTAAGCGATTTGTTAATCGAATCATTTAATATTATTGCACGTTTTTGTTTGACAGGGACAGATCGAAATGGCTAATATGGGTTATGACGAGCACATACCCGAGCAGCCAGCTGGAAATATGTCAGAGCGAGTGCAGTCGCCCTGGCAAGGGGATTACGAATTCCCTCACTCGGTTGGCCCCGTAAGTTTCTTACTCTAATTCAGAGAAGTTCGCAGTAAACCAAGTTCATTTCAGAACGACGAGCAACAAGTTGATGAGACCGACGAGCAGTTCGAGGAAAGAGTTCTCAACAAGAGGGCCTACCAGCTTTTCACCGCGGTCAGATCGAAGCTGCAACAAACCAATCAAATTACACTGTTGGAAATGTGTCATAGAAACTCGAGGAAACAGGTTTGTGTCATCGTAAGCTGTTAGCTTTTTGAGTTTAATTTATTTTTCTTCTTGTTTCAAGGCTGCGCAGAAATTCTATAGTTTGTTGGTGTTGAAGAAGTTTCAAGTTTTGGAGTTGGAACAAGATGGGCCGTACAGCGAAATCTTTGTTCTTAAGGGACCTAAATTTGATAATCCAAATCAGTTATAAAAAAAAATATGTAAATTATTTAGGTCCTCATTGTTTTCATCTTGTGTGTGTATATATTCTGTTGGTGCAAAAGAACTGCGCAGATTCACTCTCTTTATTTGTAGTAGCGACGTCACGGTGAGTATGGAAATTGTTTTGTAATTTTCACTGTAAATAATCTGTGTAAGTATAACTGCATTGTTACATGATCCGGTAGATTTTATACTGAGCAATTAACTAAGAAAGAGATTTGTAGAGATTTTGAATGTATATTTTACCAGTTGATCTTTAACTTTTACTCTATGATATTCTATTTAAATTGTAAATTACGGGAGCAAATTGTTTCGTTGACTTGAAACGATTAACTTAATGTGGCATTACACTAAGTTAAGTGAAATATGTAAAAAGTTACAAATCTTCACCAAAGGGCTAAGCGTAAAAGGCAACTTAGTTGTTGTAAATATATATTATACTTTTTTCTGTATATTTTGTCCATTTTTCGTTGACTAGATATTTTTTATTAATGTATTTCATTATTGTGTCATCCTCAATTACATACACGTCATCTTTTTATCTGTATACATAACGTAATACAGTTTGTTTCAACTTACAAACAAGAAAATAATATCTGTACTTCTACTTAGGTGTTGAATTGAATACTCTGTGTATCTCTATATGTGTTCACATGAATATATTCAGTTAATTAACATAATTTACAAATTCAAAAGACGTATAGTTGTTGGGTTTTTAATATTCTTACATAAAATGGACAAAATCTAGTCAAGGGACGGTTATTTTTCATGTACTTTGTACTACTTTATACTTATACAAGCTTTTGAGTATTATTTCTTTTTATACTTAAAATACTTTTAATGAAATAATTGTTATTTATTTTCTTTTTCAAAAAAAAAGCTAATATTTCCGAGAATACAATTAAACGTGCCGTTTTCTATTGGAGATTGAAATGACATTTTCGTTTTTATTAAAAAAAAGACGAATTCGTTGTAGAATTATAATTAAAGGTATTTTAAGTCCTGAGTGTCATTTTATACTTTCGTAACCACATGTTGAACATGAATACAGTTTTTAAAGGTAGAGAGCAGATTGTTTTTGCTTAGTTTAAAATGGTTTTTCATAAACGTAAATTATATCCTACTTTAGTGTTATGGAAGTATTTTTATTAATGTAAAATTTAAAACTGTTACTATATTTATAGTGTTTATAGTAGACATGTAACGTTTATTTTTCTCATGTATTATTTCTAATAAAATTGTCATTCGAAAATTTTTCTTTACATTCTTAAAAGTACCGCCAAAAATCGAAAGCAGGGTTCCAACAAAAACACTAGAATTTCGGGTGTTATACAAAAGAAAAACAAACTACAGTGTTGCCAAACGTACGATAAACTCCTGTTTTATGGGGAAATTTGAAGGTGTGCCTGAAATTATTTACAAATTGAGGGAAAAATCGCACTTAAGTTTTTAGATTTCTTAGGTATTTGGACTGTTGATGTGGGAAATTGAGCGTGACGACCGAGAAATTTGAAGAATAATGCTGGGAAATTTTTCTTTAATGATCTGGCAACACTGCGTTGTTATGAGACATAAGTTCCTTTTTCGTTTGTTTTTACGGAGCTGATTCACGACTTTCCCATGACGCGGAAGATATGATAAGAAGATGTCACTTGTCATCAGTAAAGGGTGAAATTAATTGTATTTGTGTGAAATGTTGAACAGCGCCATCTAGATGTGGCAGACGTCATTTGATTTTTTTTATTTTAATTTTTTCCTTATTTTCACTTGTCTTGTTTCGCTTTCTGTTTTTGTTTTCGATTTCTTTTCTTCAATTTTGTTTTTCCTTTCAATTTGCTCTCATTTTTAATTACTTCATTTTCAATTCTTATTTGCTTTTTGGTTTTCATTTGTTTCTCTGATCAGTCACTAGACTCATGTGTTTCATGTCAGCTTTTGTTAGTGTGGCTCCATCTGTACAATTTTGAATTAAGCTTCCACCATTCCCATAGTTGTCATATTAATAGTTCCATTTGACAATTTTATTTTCATTTGTTTTATTTTCTATTTTAGTTTGTTTGCCTTTGGTTTTTGTTTTTCTTTTGTTTTTTGAAAATTTTTCGTTTCCATTGAGTTTTTATTTGCCTTTAGTTTTTCATTTGTTTTTTTTTCGTCCATAGTTGCCATATTAATCGCTCCATTTGACAATTTTATTTTCTATTTTAGTTTGTTTGCCTTTTGGTTTTTGTTTTTCTTTTACTTTTTGAAAATTTTTCGTTTCCATTGAGTTTTTTATTTGCCTTTAGTTTTTCATTTGTTTTTTTTTTCGTCCATAGTTGCCCACCATTGCCATATTAATCGCTCTATTTGACAATTTTATTTTCTATTTTAGTTTGCCTTTTGGTTTTTGTTTTTCTTTTGTTTTTTGAAAATTTTTCGTTTCCATTGAGTTTTTTATTTGCCTTTAGTTTTTCATTTGTTTTTTTTTCGTCCATAGTTGCCATATTAATCGCTCCATTTGACAATTTTATTTTCTATTTTAGTTTGTTTGCCCTTTGGTTTTTGTTTTTCTTTTATTATTATTTTTTTTTTAATTTTTCGTTTCCATTGAGTTTTTTATTTGCCTTTAGTCTTTCATTTCTTTTTTTTTTTTCGTTCTAGTTCTTCCTTTATTATTTTTGATTTCCCTTTGGGCTTTCATTAATTTAATTTTTTTTCCTTGTTTTCGCTTGTCTCGTTCCATTATTTATTTACTTTCTGTTTTGGTTTTTGATTTCTTTCCTTCGACTTTGTTTTTCCTTGCAATTTGCTTTTAGTTTTAGTTATTTCATGTTTTGTTTGCTTTTTTGGTTTTCATTTTTGGTTTTTGTCTTTCATTTGTTTCATTCACTGTATACAAACGATTTATTTATCTGACCAGTGATGTCAGCTGTCATTAGTGTAGCTCCATCTGTACAATTTTGAATTAAGCTTCCACTGTTGCCATAGTTACCATATTAAATACATCATTTGACAAATTTGACTTTTGAATTCAAATTTTGTACATTTTATGTCAATTTGAATAATAAATCATAAAAGTAGATGTGAATGTGGAAGACACACGGTAATTTGTGTTGTCACAGTTTGTGTGTATTTTTTTTTAAATTTTACTCATTTTGTCACCTTTTCTTCCAAAAATCAAAATAGTCTACTGAATTATCCTGTAAAATCGATTGTCTTTTGTCTTTATTGTTACGTATGTGTTTATTTAAAATCTATTATTTCGCATTTTTTAAAAAAATCTATTTTACCTTTTGCTTTCTGATCGCCCTTCTCATTTAATAGAAAAATCCTTAATACTTAAATTGTGTTGTAAAATCGATTGTCTTTTGTTTTTTCTTTTTTTATACCGAGTGATTCTTTAAATTCTTTATCAACTCTTGCCATGAAATCAGGACCCGCATGTCTTAGCTTAAGTGAAAAGTGCGTCATCGCACTCCTTGATGTTGTTTTACAGTAAAACTAAGACATGCCGTCCAAATTCCATGGCAAGAGTTGATAAAAAAATTTAAATATCAATCTATACACACGATTTTAATTTTATTTTTAATTCTCAATATTTTTGTTATGAGTCTTATTATATTGTTTTCTTTTTTTATCTCGTTCGTTGCATATCGTTTTTTTTTTTATTATTATTAAACTGAATTGCGCCATAAAATCGACTGTCTTTTGTTTGCTTTCTTTAACTTAATGTATTCTTAGTGAATTACGTTTTTTTTTTTCAATTCCTGAATTTCTAGATAAGATTTTATGTATAAATTGACTTTTTGACAATTCTTGAGGGATTTTGTTTTTTGCGTGTTGGTAACACTGCTGCCGGTTAGCGATTAATTTAATGGCCACTCGACTCGCTCGAATATGCCTACTTGACATTAATAAATGTCAACGATTCATGCAAATTCATTGGGGAATAATTGGGGTAATTAAAAAAAATCATTAAAATATTGATTGATAATAAATTTAAAAACAAGACAGTTTTAAAATAATGGCGACCAAAGAAAGAAAACAAAATAATAGCAATTGAAAGGTAATGAAATCTCAAAAAAAGAAAATGCTAAAAACAAAAGGCAATCGATTTTACAATAGCCTTTAACTCTTCCTAGTTTAAAAATAGGCCACAGTACCGAGTGATTAAAAAATAATTATCAACTCGCTATGAAATTTGGATAGCATGTCTTAGCTTTACTGTAAAACTGCATCAAGGAGTGCAATGACGTACATTTCACTTAAGCTAAGACATGCCGTCTAGATTTCATGGCAAGAGTTGATAAAAAATTTAAAAAATCACTTGGCGGTTAGGTATTGGAAGTTTTCTGTCTTTCTCTGATCGTTACATGTAGACATCGAACATTTCGGAGCGTTCCCATGGTTACGCATCACGAAAACCACTAAAAGGTTCCCGTTCATTGCGCAGCCATGGCAACGCTCCGAATTATCCGAACCCTAGTTATATAACGCCGGTAATAAGCCTGAATCCTTTTTGCTTGCATTTTCTCTATGATTTTTTTTTTAATTATCAGCATAAAACAATAAAAATTAAATACACCATGATAAAAGTAAAGAGCAATCGTCATTTAGACTCCGCGACAATATTTTTGAAAAGACCGCCAAGAAAGTTAGTTCTATTTTGTTTCGAAGTTGGTAGCACTGGTTAGTCCTCTCATTTGTTAATGGCCGCCGCTCGGAGTTTTCTAGAATAATTTGCGAGGTCAATTATAATTAATTGTTAGTTTCATCAGTGAGAAGATGTCGATTTTAGCAAGTCCCTTATCCGTGGCAGGCACCAGGACGTCCGGTCAATCAATCCGCACCCAAAACGGTCAGTAACGCATCTTTCTTTATGCACATAACCTCAATCTACATCATGTGCCGCAGCTGCGGAAAAACTTAAATGCAGCGAAAACTGCAACAAAGTCACACTAAAAATACTAATCTTATGCAATTCCCTAAAACGAAAACTATTTCGTACATTAAAAAGTTATATATGCGACGTTTGTAATTAATTTTATGTGACACTCCCAATCAGGTTAGATTTTAGGTTTCTCTGTAAACATGAAAGAAATTATTGAACGCCTCTTGTGATTTTGTGTTCTTAGTTATGGCAGCATCGACGATTGCAAACATCGTAAAATCTTCCCTGGGTCCAGTCGGGCTGGATAAGATGTTGGTCGACGATATCGGAGATGTAACTGTTACGAACGACGGCGCAACCATTTTGAAACTATTGGAAGTAGAGCATCCTGCGGCCAGAGTGTTGGTAGAACTGGCGCAGTTGCAAGACGAGGAAGTTGGTGACGGAACCACGTCAGTAGTAATCATCGCAGCCGAATTATTAAAGGTATTTCTTGCTTGATCTAAAAGGGACCAAATTCTCTGAGGTACTGTTTTATTTAGAATGCAGATGAACTCGTCAAACAAAAAATTCACCCCACGTCAATCATCAGCGGGTACCGGCTAGCGTGCAAGGAGGCCTGCAAGTACATACAAGAACATCTAACTATCCCAGTGGATGAATTGGGGCGCGAATGTTTAGTCAATGTTGCGAAGACATCGCTGAGTTCGAAGATCATCGGAGCGTATCCTTTTTTTAATTTCGAAATCCTTCCTTTCCCTCGCAGGTATTTTTTTCTTTAACGCACATTCAGTGATGCCGATATATTCGCGTCGATGGTAGTCGATGCTGCCCAAGCAGTGAAAATTACCGATTTAAGAGGACACTCTTTATATCCGATCAAGGCGGTGAACATCTTGAAGGCCCACGGGCGAAGCGCCAGGGAAAGCGTCCTCATACAGGGCTACGCCCTCAATTGCACCATTGCGAGCCAGGCGATGCCTAAACGGATCTTAAACGCTAAGATTGCTTGCTTGGATTTTTCGTTGCAGAAAGTTAAGATGAAGATGGGGGTTCAGGTAGGTAATGCCCTAGTGACAAGATCATTCTGTCAAGTTAAAACTTGACACTAAGGCTGCGTTGTATAAAAGATTTAAGCCAGGATTGAATTTAATCCTAAGTTAGAATGTGACAAACACTATGACATACAGCATTTCGTATGTCACATTCTAACTTAGGCTTAAATTTAATCCCGGTTTAAACCTTTTATACAACGCAGCCTTACTGAGAGGTGAATAGACTTCCAACTTCATTTATTCTTGTAGGTTTTAGTTAGTGATCCTGAAAAGTTGGAGGCGATTAGAAATCGCGAACTCGACATTACGAAGGAACGCATCCAAAAGATCTTGGCCACCGGAGTGAACGTGGTTTTGTGCAGCGGGGGCATAGATGATTTGTGCTTGAAGTATTTTGTGGAACACGGAGCGCTAGGCGTCAGACGTGTAACTAAGGCAGATCTGAAACGAATTGCGAAAGCTACGGGCGCCTCTTTCTTGACCTCGCTCACCAACATGGACGGTAAATATTTCACAAACGCTTTCGACTACATGTATGATTCGCGTTGTGCTTTCATTGATTTAGGTGAGGAGAGTTTCGATTCTGGCATGGTCGGGGAGGCAGCTGAAGTTGTACAAGAAAGGATCGCAGATGATGAGTTGATTCTTATAAAGGGGTAAGTGACTATGACTATTTGTGCATTAAATTCGGGTGAATATTGATGTATTGCGTTACACAGTCCTAAAGCACGCACAGCCGCATCTATAATTCTGCGTGGCCCAAACGATTTCTATTGCGACGAAATGGAACGTTCCGTGCACGATGCCCTTTGTGTGGTGAAACGAGTTCTAGAATCGAAAAGTGTGGTTGCCGGAGGAGGGTCGGTCGAGGCAGCCCTTTCGATTTATTTAGAAAATTTCGCCACCACGCTGTCCTCACGCGAGCAACTGGCAATCGCAGAGTTCGCCAGGAGTCTGTTGGTTATCCCCAAAACGCTCGCAGTGAACGCTGCTCAGGATGCCACGGATTTAGTCGCCAAGTTGAGGGCCTACCAAAATTCCAGCCAGACCAAAGTCGATCACGCTCACCTAAAATGGGTCGGCTTGGATTTGATCGAGGGAACCGTGCGAGACAACAAGAAAGCGGGGGTCTTAGAGCCGACCATCTCTAAAATCAAATCGCTTAAGTTCGCCACGGAGGCTGCGATCACCATTTTGAGAATAGACGACATGATTAAGCTGGATCCTGAGCAGAAGAACACGAGGGGGTACAAAGATGCCATGCAAAGTGGAGAATTATATGATTAATCAATTTCAGATACTAAATAAATTGTTTGGCTTTATTAATAATAATATTTAACATCATCTGCACTACCCTCCCTCGCCCATTTCGTATAAATTATGAGTTTGTATATCATTTTCTTAATAAAACTAGCATTACACAGGTAAAGTTTTATTTTCTAGGTAGGTAGTTGAAATTAAAAGGTTTCACCCTTGAGTAGAAACTCGGTTATCAATGCATTAAACTCTTTTGAGTACTTCAAGTGCAGATTGTGTTTGCCGTCGGGGAATCGATGAAGCCTAAAAATCATTTGGGTGATTTTAGGGAGGGTGGTACGCAGGGGAAACTCACCGGGCCCCTCTTATGTGCTGCAGTAAGTATTCGGGGTGCTCGCTTGCAACAAGCGGGTCCTTATCCCCATGAACGATGAGCGTCGGGCACTTTATGAGAGGAAGATCGCCTTTGCAGACGTCTCCTCCTCGCTTGTAAATTTCAGCGAGTGCATCGCACCATCCGTTCCACATATCTTGGAGACCGTCTGCCCCGTACAGTTTTATCAAAGGCGCCTTCATTCTATCCGACCACTTACTGATGTCCCTTATTTCTGAAAATCCAATAATAAAGTGCGAATTCAATGCACGCTTTCAGCCATACTTTCGTACGATTGAATTTCTTCGGGGATTATGTAAGAGTTGGCCCCCCACACAATTAATTTAATCACGTCGTCTGGGTACCTTGCCGAGAGGATCATGCTGGAAATGCCACCGTCGCTCCACCCGAGCAAAGAATACTTCGAGATGCCTATTACCTATTTGGAAAAAAAAATGCTTTTTATGAATTTGTGCGGTTAGTTGATACCTTCATGAAGTTGTGGGCCATTTCGGCGTCGTCTTCGTAGAATCTCGTTGAAAAACTGCGGTCGGGTGGTCGACTGTGACCGTAACCTGGTGGGTCCCATGCGATGACGGTGAATTTTTCTTTGTCCAGGTTTTTTATCTGGGGCTCGAAGTCGCTCCAAATCGTGCCTAGGGCGCCAGGAAAACACAGGAGCGGATGACTTCCGTTGCCGGTTTTCACGTAGTTTATCGTTTGGCCTTTAACTTGCAACGTCGCCTCCTAAAAATCGAAAATCCCGCCTTACCAGGTCCACCAACTTTGACAACAGGGAATAGTTCATTAAGATTAGCGAATTAATTAAATTAGCGCTTACCTGAGTCGCGGATGAGAAATCGCGTGCTTTCGCCGCGAGGCTTTGTTGTAGAATGGGGGCCCACATGGTCCTAACCGTGTTTCTTAATTGGAACATATTTTTAAACGTATTTTTTTGGTTCTTGGCAGATCACATATGCTAATTTCGATTAGACTACTTTTTATACACCGGCAGGATTGGTAGGTTTCCGAAGTCCTGCTGATAAGGTCTATTTTTTATTTGTTTTATTGAAAACGTGAAGCAGAGGTCTCCCCTTTTTTTCTCGAAAAAGCTTTAATTATTTTTAATTTATAATTCTGCCAATAATAAAAAATAGTTAAATGTAGGTTGTAGATTTCTGTAAATCTTGCTTCATTACAGAAACCTGTAATGCGTTCTCGCTTATGTTGGCACAATTCCTTTTTTTTTTTTTTGAATTGACAGTTCGGGCTTGTGACGTTCGATTATGGTTATAAGTCCCACTTCTGTTTATTATCGTCAGTTTTGTATATCATGGCGAGAGATGTGTCTCGCAAGAAGTGGCATATGACGGTTTTCTTACTGACTCTCTGCCTGCTAACGTACGAGGCAACGAGCGCGCAAAATATCTTCCCGGAAATAAAATCGCTTTTAGTCACGAACATCACCAATGAGTCGTTCGCGAAGAAAGTGGAGTTCGAAGTGCGCGGTGGGAATTTTTTTAGCGGCATGCATCTCAAAGCAACGAAAAAGGCGGCTGATCGAGATTCTATCTGTGAGGACTTGACGGAATACGGCATCAGTGAGATTTCCATTCACGAAACGATCGCGCGGTATGTTATAACATTGCCCGAAAGCGAGCGCGGTAATTTGTATTTTTGCCTGCCCCATGTGGTCGGAAAGGACAGTGAATTCTATGAATCCACTTTGATAAATGGAGAAAAGATGTACCATCAAGGGAGTGTGCATATACCGGATGCCGATGGCTTGGCGATTATGTAAGTTTTCTCTTTTTTTTTCCTTCCCTAAGTCATCATTTCATTAACGCAAAATACAACTACCTGCTAAAATTAGGCTGAAACACTTGAGAAAGAAAACTGGAAATATCGAGTTACACACCAGACCTCCCCTCCTTCTAACACGACGAGTATTTTTACTGCGATAATCAAATTTACAAAAAAAAAGGAACATGTTGCCAATTTGCCATCGTCAATTGTTTTAAAATATCGGGGCCCTTTTTGTCAACCCTTCCTATGCGAATACAACGGTGTCATCCTTTGTTGCTGAATTTGCATTAGCAACGTTCTGTTAATCATCAAGGCTGCGTTGATTCATGATTACAAATTATTCATAATACATTTTGATTAATTTACTTTTCGCCCTCTGAATGACAATTAGCAAAGCTGTTGAAAAACAAAAGAATTTCGTTTTTTAATTTGGTGATACCAACTGAACGGGAATCGAAATCAAATGAAACTTGCGACGAGGGGGAGGGGACATATTCTCGTTTTTAAAATAAGAAAACTTTTTTTTATGTGTAAAGGGCTCTCCTATTTCTTGTTTTTGTTTAGAACAAGAAATTTCTGTGCTCCAGATATGGTTTCGAGATCCAATTTAATTTCTGATACATTTTACTGCATAATTTAAATTGTCCAGGAAGTTGCATGTAGGCACAAAAAATTGGGCAGAGTAAAACGGTCTTAAGTCCTAATACACGTTCGCATGTTGTGCAACATTAAATCACTATGACGTCAGGTGATTCAATAGTGACGCCATCTATTTTCAATGAAGTGGCATAATTATCGAGTAATCTATACGCATGAATATGTATAAAATACAGCTACTCCAAATTCGATGCTCGGCCCGTTGCTAGCTCAAAGTATGAAAGAAATTTTTTATGTTTTACTTCTTGTCGTTTTACTATTAATATACTTATAAGAAGAAATGACAAAAATGAGTGACAGAACCGTGTGTTGCCAACGCAATAACGAATTGTTGAAATGACTGCAATTTCAAATCATCGCCAGTAATTAAAAATCACCTGTATAATTCACATAGTTTTTATTGTCTTTGCCTAACCATAAGGTACGTTGGATGCAATCAATTATGAACACCCTGTATTGTTTTAAAAATGAAAAAAATAACATCACTGTTTACTTCAAAAACAAACAAAAAAAGTTTGTATTTGTAAAAGAAAATCTGATGAAACGAGCGCCATCTTTTGACGGCGAAGTGCACTTGCGTCTGCCATCTTCCGAGCCCATGGGGTACTTTTGGTCCAAAAATTAATTATTTTCGTTATTCAAAGGTGTCGCACTTACTTCTCCCTCGTAGATAAAATAAACAGAAATGTAAACACGATTTAGTTTAAATAATATTAAAAAGGGAAACGGAAAGCCTTGATAAATATAGACGATTATCAAAAGATGAATTTTGTGAAAAAATAAAATAAAACGATGTTGTGGTTTAGTTTAAAAATTAAAAGAAATTAAATGAATTTGGCTCAAAAGAATTTAAATACTAGTAAATGTTACTATCTTTTATTTTAAAGACGCACAAAATAATTTCTTGGCTCAATGTGCGACATCTATGAGCGACGCATGTAATTAAACTCGGACTATGAGTTCCTTTTAGGATCAAAGGATGGCGGAACTAAATATATTTTGCCGTCAAGAGATGGCGCTTATTAAATCTTTTTGTTGCAAAATAAACACGACAATAAAGAAAAAAGTGAACTTAAAAAAAATCACTGATTGTGGACGTATGTGTATTTTGGTGTTAAGAAATGGCGTGTATAATTTTTTTTTATAAAAAAATAAGAAATTGCGACATCTTTGGCAATTTTTGTTGCAAAATTAACACGACATTCAAAAAATCCCAGAAAAGGGATGTGAGAAATTGTGAACGTGATTATATTTTCAAGAGATGGCGCTTCTTAATTTTTTTTACAAAAAAATTGTGACATCTTTGAGTGATATATGTAATTAAACTTTCTATTTCTATTTTATAAACTTGGGCTACAGGTTAAAGATGGCGGTACTAGATACACTTTGCTCAAGAGATGACGCCTATTAAATCTAAAACAGTTTTTGTTGCAAAATGTACACGATATTAAAAAAAAATGTAAACTTCAAAATATTACAGAGGAAAGATGTGGGAGATTATGGACGTAAGTTTATTTTGCTGTCAAGAGATGGCGCTCATTAAAGCATAGCCTCAAGAGCATAGTAATAATGAAAGACTGAAAGAAACAAAAACAAATTTAATCTAGTTAAAGCGCACCTCTTTTTAGAGCAAGCGTTATTACCTTTTATTTTTAACATGACAGCACATTGATACAGTCACGAGCATAAAAACTGAAGCTAAAATGCCCAAAATCTAGCTGCATAGTTGTACTTTTCGATTTCAGAAAAAATTTAATCAACGTTGAGATGTCATTATTATGTTATTATGACATGTGTCTTTAAAGTTGGATGCCATAAAAATGTGCCCCATTTTCTGTGCTCGCGACTGTACCTACTACCTATACTCATATAAATCGGTTTTTTTAAAACGCACAAAATATTTCCTTGATTGGGATATTTAACATAGAATTAGTTTCTGGGCTCTGTTTTTCGAAGCAATTTTTTTCAAAAAAAAAAGAAAAGCGACATTTTTGAGCGAACTAATGAAACGAAACGAAAAAAGTAAACTAAAAAGAAATCACAGAAAAGATATATGAAAAGTATATTGTGCTGTCGAGAGATGGCGCTTATTAAAGCGTACCTCAAGAATGCTTCTAAAAGAAGAACAAGGACGAAAGACCGAAAGAAAGGATACTAAAACAAAATAGTGATTTAGTTTGAAAGACGATGTTTTATTAAAAAAAGAAAATTGGAAAAGGAAAGATTTTGAAACAAAAATAAAGTATTAGTGAAGCTAAAGTCAAGGAAACACTTCAAGACGAATAATGAAAAAGTTAACAATTTTTAGAATAAAGAACAAGTATTACAAAAAATAACAAAACAAAACAAAATAAAACACTTAAAAGGAGAGGAAAGAAGGAAAAAAAAAGGCCGAGAGTGGTGAAATAAACATAATGCTTGACTTCAGATTTTTCATTAATCTGATTGAACTGATTTTTAATTGTATTACAAAGAATAGGTTAGGTCGCGACATCGCACGGTAGTTTTTTAAACTAAAATTGTGTACATATTGCAAACGACAAAGAATAGAAGCAGACAACGATAACAAAATAAAAAGAAGAAATCGACTACAAGTTAAGAGAAATGAAAAACCAAAATACGTTGAAAACAAAAGAAAAACAAGACAAGAAATAAAAAGAGAAGTTACGTAATTTCAATAAGTAAAAAGAAGATAAACAATTGAATTAATTTAAAAACTGTAGCAAACTTGTAATGAAAATTAAGACAAACAAAATAAATAACTGAAGCAGAAAAGCAAAAAAGAAGTGACCAACAGAAAGGCAACGTAACTTAAAACTTTGATCGACGAAGCATCTTTGAACAATGCATGCAATTAAACTTGGAGCCACGAGTTCCTTTTAGGTTCAAAAGATGGCAGACCTAAGTATACTTCGCCGTCAAGAAATGGGGCTTATTTTATATGTAAAAAAAAAGAATTGCGACTTCCTTGAGCCATTTATGTGATTCGATCAAAAGATGGCAATTCTAAATACGTTTTGCTGTCAAGAGATGGCGTTTATTAAATCCAAGACAACTTTTTGTTGCAAAGCAAACATATACATTAAAACTAAACATTGCAAACTCAAAAGAATCGCAGAAAAGAGATACGAAATATTGTGGACGTAAGTATATTTTGCAGTCAAGAGATGGCGCTTATTAATTTTGTCTACAACGAGAGAGAAGGAATTGCGACATCTTTGAACAATGCATGCAATTAAACTTGAGGGCCTCGAGTTCCTTTTAGGATCAAAAGATGGCAGATCTTTGTATCGTCAGGAGATGGCGCTTATTAAATCTAAGACAACTTTTTATTGCAAAGCAAACATATACATTAAAGCTAAACATTGCAAACTCAAAAGAATCACAGAAAAGTGATACGAAAAATCGTGGACGTAAGTATATTTTGCTGTCAAGAGATGGTGTCTACAAAAGGAGAGAAAGAATTGCGACATCTTTGAGCAATGCATGCAATTAAACTTGAGGGTCATGAGTTCCTTTTACGGTCAAAAGATGGCAGACCTAAGTACACTTTGCTGTCCGGTGATTAAACAAAAATTGTGTATGTTGCAAACGACAAAGCATAGAAGCAGACAACGATAACAAAATAAAAAGAAGAAATCGACTACAAGTTAGGAGAAATGAAAGATAAAAATACGATGAAAACAAAAGAAAAACAAGACAAGAAGTAAAAAGAAGATATACAATTGAAGCAATATTAATTTAAAAACTGTAACAAACTTGTATTGAAAATTAAGAAAAATAAAATAAATAAATGAAGCAGAAAGTGAAAGCCAGAAACAAATGACCAACAGAAAGGCAACGACACTTAAAAAATTTGATCGACGAAGTATCTTTGAACAACGCATGCAATTAAACTTGGGCCACGAGTTCCTTTTAGGATCAAAAGATGGCAGACCTAAGTACACTTTGCCGTCAAGAGATGGGGCTTATTTTATAAAAAAAAAGAATTGCGACATCTCTGTGCGACTTAAGTGATTCGATCAAAAGATGGCAGACCTAAGTACGTTTTGCCGTCAAGAGATGGCGTTTATTAAATCTAAGACAACTTTTTGTTGCAAAGCAAACATGGACATTAAAATTAAACGTTGTAAACTCAAAAGAATCACAGAAAAGAGATACGAAAAATCGTTGACGTAAGCATGTTTTGCTTGTAAGAGATGGCGCTTATTAATTTTGTCTACAAAAGGAGAGAAAGAATTGCGACATCTTTGAACAATCCATGCAATTAAAGTTGAGGGTCACGAGTTCCTTTTAGGATCAAAAGATGGCAGACTTAAGTACACTTCGCCGTCAAGAGATGGGGCTTATTTTATAATAAAAAAAAAGAATTGCGAACTCTTTGAGCGACTTGTGTGATTCTATCAAAACATGGCAGACCTAAGTACATTTTGCCATCAAGAGATGGCGCTTCTTAAATCTAAGACGACAAGATAACCAATGAGCAAACCAAACCGAAATAAAATGGTGATTGGTCGAAAACAAAAGAAATTAAGAAACTTTTGATATCAACTGTTCAAAAAGTATTTCAGTTATCCTTTGATCTTCGTGGGCGTAGGAGAGAGATTTATTATTCTTAGTAAACACTGTATAACATAAAGCAACCCTACCCATTATACTAACCCATTTCCGCTGCCGCCGTCGCCGCGCTTATGTTCCATAGTTAACGAGAAATCTTATTTAACTAATCCCATTGGGCTTTAGTTTTTTTTTTTTTTGGATCTTATTGAAAATGTGTTCCTTTCATTTCATCTAAAGTAGAGCGTGACTTTGCAAGAGCTTTTATTCCTGAAAACAAATGAATTCTTTCTTTTTTGGTAGAGCTTCCTCAAAGATGACACAATGGCGCATGTTCACACCCCCAAACGACGAACTCAATTAGAAGCTCGCGCTGAAATGTCACTTTATTAACGACCCGTAGTTTTTTTTAATGAACTAGTCATTAAAAAAAAACTTTTGACAAGTTATGTAAGCAACTAAATTGAAGATATTATTAAGACAGCGCCGATCTTTAATATAAAAAGCGCGCTCAATTGGAACAATTGAAAGGCGTCCGTCTCGAAAAGGACTCGAGGACAAACAATCTGATTCTCCAATTATCTAGGATTAGGCTAAATTGGTGCACGCATACAAACGCATCGTTTGGTTGCTCGAAAATTGCTCTAATTTAAAGTGATTTGACCAATTTAAAAGGACATTAAAAAAAAGTAGTAAGCGACAAATGTAACCCAAAATTTTTTTGACTTTTGACCCTCGTCTGCTGATCTCAACTTGTCCTAATAATAGTCGATACTAAATGACCTTTTTTTTTTTCAAGACGAAGACATATTGATTAGGACAGCTGTATATGAACTGTACTTATATCATCACAATTCTCTTGGCCTACGGTATATGTGTGCATTAAATTAAAAAGGTGGTTTTTAATAATTAACTTTTATTTAAAAAAATTTCAGTTTGGTAATGTGAATCCTAAACGCAGTCTATTCCTACAACAAATCTTGTAGTAATGAATGCTGCTTGGTTTAATAATTTAATTCGATTTCGAACAAACGAGTCGTCCTCATTTATGTATTTACTTGTGAACGACGACGTTTCTAATCAATCCGAACGAAAGGCTTCATGTTATCTAAAGTCGCGCTATTTTCGTTTTGGTCGGTTCATACGCGGATATGTCTTGTATTTTCTGGTTCCTACGCGTTGTCTAAGTATAAAAACTTCACAAAGTAACAAAAAGAGAGAAGCTAAAAAGGCATACATAAAGATTCCAGAAGAAGTTATTTTTATTTGGTACTTGTTTCGCTTTAAATTTGCAAGTTTCTTAAAGTGTGCCCTTAAAAATACGTAAAAATAATTCAGAATCAGGAATGCCTGACAATTTTATATTTAATTATAAATACACATACCACGTGTATATTGATTTGCGTGACATAGCAGTTCGCATAACAGACAAGACGAGGAAGTATTTAGGAGTAAATGTGGTAAAGACGAAGACAGCAACAACTAACGTGCAGACTTCACTCTTTGTTGCGGTCTTAGGCGTTAGTTTTATCTTATCAGGTTGGCGACATTTGTTGACACTTCAAATTACAAAAGTAACCTCCAAATTAACCTCACTTCAAAAATAAAATTATGACAATTCGGCGTTATAAATTAGGTTATGTTATTGTCAGTTAAAGCGTCAAATCAATTGCCGTATTGAAATATTGTTTATTTATTATTCCTTTTTTTGAAAAGTAATAAAACGAAATTGAGGGAAGATTTAAGTATTCTTAAAACTTCAGTAACTCGTTAAAGGGTCAAATTTACTTAATGAAATACAGTGTGATCAATAAAAACTGTCTGAAAAAATTACTTTCCAAGCAGAATTGTATCAATAACAAAAGCAAACGGACCAAGTCATTTCTGGACGATCACAAAAAATTACTTGCGTTGTTATAAGACATTCGTCAGCGCCATCTGTTAAAACATGCCAAAAGTTTAATGAATTCAGATTTGTTGTGTCTCTATATTTTGTTATATCCTTTTTTTAAATTTTGTTCATTTGTTTTCTTTGTTTTGTCACCTTTCCTTCCAAACAGTTTTCTTTCTTTTAATTTGTAACCTCTGCCCAATTGTGCAGTAAAATCGATTATGTTTTGTTTTTATTGTTTTTTCTTTTTTGAATAATCGATTGTCTTTTGTTTTAAATTTTATTTTGCATTTTTATTCTCTTCGTTTCGTCTCCATTCTTCTTCCAAATTGGTTTCTTTTTTCTTCTAAATTTATTAGTCTATTAAATTGCGTCGTATAATCGTTCGTCTTTTGTTTTTTTTTTTTTGTTAATTTTGTTTTAATTTGACTTTCATTTCGATTTACGTTACGTATTTTGTTTGGTTGTTTCGTTATCATTTTTTAGAAATTGTTCTTTTTTTTAAACTTATTAATTGCATTGTAAAATCGATTGTATTTTGTTTTTTTTTTTCTTAATTCGATTATTTTTTAATTTTTATTGTTTTATCAATGTTCTTAAACTTTTTTTTTAATTTATTAATCTATTAATTGTGGCATATAGTCGATTGTCTCTTGTTATTTATTATTTATTTAATTTGAATTTTTTCTCATTTTTTTTGTGTATTTTGTTTTCTTTTCCATTAAATAAGTTGTGTTAAAAAGTCGATTGTCTTTTGTTTTTCATAAATTTGATTTTCTTTTGAATATTTATATTTTCGATTATGTTTTGTTTTTGTTTTTTTTTTTTTTTTGAAAATCGATTGTCTTTTGTTTTAAATTTTATTTTACATTTTTATTCTCTTTGTTTCGTCTCCGTTCTTCTTTCAAATTGGTTTCTTTTTTCTTCTAAATTTATTAATCTATTAAAGTGCGTCGTAAAATCGTTCGTCTTTTGTTTTTTTTGTTAATTTTGTTTTAATTTGACTTTCATTTCGATTTACGTTACGTATTTTGTTTGGTTGTTTCGTCATCATTTTTTAGAAATTGTTCTTTTTTTTAATTACATTGTAAAATCAATTGTCTTTTGTTTTTTTTTTCTTAATTCGATTATTTTTTAATTTTTATTGTTTTGTTTTCTTTGTTTTGTCACCGTTCTTAAACTTTTTTTTTTTTAATTTATTAATCTACTGAATTGCGGCGTATAGTCGATTGTCTTTTGTTTTTATTATTTATTTAATTCGAATTTTTTTCTCAATTTTTATTGTGTATTTTGTTTTCCTTTCCATTAAATAAGGTCGATTGTCTTTTGTTTTTTATAAATTTGATTTTCTTTTGAATATTTATATTTTCGATTGTTTTGTTTTTATTGTTTTTTTTTTTTTTTTGAAAATCGATTGTCTTTTGTTTTTTGAATTTTATTTTGCATTTTTGTTCTCTTTGTGTTTCGTCTCCATTCTTTCCAAATTGGTTTCTTTTTTCTTCTAAATTTATTAATCTATTAAATTGCGTCGTAAAATCGATCGTCTTATGTTTTTTTTTTGTTCATTTTGTTTTAATTTGACTTTCATTTCGATTTAAAAACACATTTCGCAATTAAAAAAAACAAATCCGAGGTGGCATGTTATAGTAGGCACCTGTAAATTAAAGTAGCGGTACGGCGGACAGTGTTGCCAACTTAACAGATAAGTCCCTTATTATGGGATTTTTTACGTATTTCGTTTGCTTGTTTTGTCACCAACAATTCCAAATTGTTCTTTGTTTAAATTCATTCATTAATTGTGTTGTAAAATCGATTGTCTGTTGTTTTTTTTTTATTTGATTATTTTTGAAATTTTCTTTTTTCTTTGTTTCGTCATTTTTGTTATTTTTTGTTTTCTTTATTTTGTCCACCATTAATTCATTGTTGATCTTCTGAGATTTGCTGTAAAACCGACCGTCTTTTGTTTCTGTTTTCTTTAACTTGATAGTTGTGGAAAGCTTGAAACCTGTACTGTATATCACTATAAATGGTAACAATTGAACTCATATGTCCTTAACAAAAAATTAAATTTTTTAACAAGTCAAATGGTTCTCAAACAATTTCTAAAAAAAATTTCAACTACGATTTTTTCGAAAACTATTAAGCATTTGTCAAGGACATTTGGATGCAATCGTTACCATTTATTGTTATATTCTGCGGGTTTCAAGCTTTGCAAAGTCACCCTGTATGTAAATACAATGGCGATGTTAATTTGACAAACTTTTCTTATGGCATTTATGGTAAAAGGAGTTCTCGAAAATTCCGTTTTTCTTAAAGTAGTCAATAAACGTTCCGTTATCTTTGCTTATTTAAAGATAGAGACAGTGTTGCCAACTTAACAGTTTTGTCACTAACAATTTCAAATTGTTCTTTGTTTAAATTCTTGTTTTAAAATTATTGTGGTTGAGTTTTTGACATATTTAAAATGACAGCGACGCTTGTCAAATAAAGCAACACAAAACATGTGTCCGATTGAAGTGTTGCAAACAGTCGAATAAAAAATTGCTGTTAATTGTATTGCCAACTCAAATAGTTATTCTTGACCACTTTTCGACATGAAAGAATCAATTTTGTTATTCAGGAACAAATTAAAAACAAAAAAAGTCATTCGAAATACGTAAGGTTAAAGAAAACAAACGAAAAACAGTCGATTTTACAGCGCAAATCGGTTGATTAATAATAAATTTTAAAAAAAATTCAAGAAAATGATGGGAAACCAAAGAAAACAAAATAATACCAAGTGGTCAAGACACACTGTTTGAGTTGGCAGTGCTGAATTTTACTTTTAAATGGTACAAGTGAAGTAACTTCCGGTGGTTGACGGCTTGACACTGACAGCTGTCATATTACAAGTGTCATACAACATTTCAAATTCAAATTAAAACGCTAATTTGTATTCGTTTAACCTACAATCTTGTCGCTGTTCAGATTACGTCAAAAATATATTATATGGGTTGCAGTGTTGCAAATAGCCAAATAAAAGAAGTTCTTAATTATATTGCCAACTTAAACAGCTACTCTTGGCTACTTTATACTTTTGCTCGATACAATTTCTTTTCTTTTGCGTGTCACAACATTAGTCACATTTTTCTTTCTATCACAATATTAGTCACATTTTTCTTTCATACTAAGCATACTAAGTTAAAGTAAAACAGAACCGAAAGACGGAAAAGGGCGGCACATTTTAAAATAATTTGCTGATTTGGGGGAAATTTTACCAAGAGCATCTGGCAACACTGAGACGGAGTTTTCTTACAATTATTTTCATAACGGTAGAAGTTGAGGGCATCTGAACTTATTTCTTAGATTCTTTGGATGAATTTAGATTCGCTTTTCGCTTATCCATTAAAAAAAACTTAATATGATTCGCTGAATGCATGAAATTGGAGGTAAACGTCATCTTTTTATTATGCGCCAGTTCGACGAATATGAGTTAAGAATGAATACAACGTGACCTTCGACTGCAAACGGCAAATTTGTTTCACAAAAGTTAAAAAGAGATAGCTACGAAGTTTTTAAAGTTATCGATCGACCGATCGGCATATAACAAAAAAATCACGTATACATAGGTATTTAACTTGAACATTATTTATTATTCCTTAATATTAGCAAGCTTTTGTTTTGTTTTGTTTTAAACAAAATTAGTTTTGTTCTAAACAAAATTTGTTTTGCTACAGAAAAACTTATGACCACATTGAACCTTTCGTTCAACTTCACTTGGGTCCCCCTCCCCCCTCTCAAACCCACACTTTTATTTCGGGGCTTTATTGATTTTTAATTATTATGTTAGGTAACATGCTCGTTAGCAATTTACAGAATTTAGCCGGGCCGGTTTTCGCCCAAATCAGAAACAATGTACGTAAAAGTCCCGAGTTTGTTGGAGAACGCTCAGTCATATACGGGATTAGGTGGAATTTACTTGCGGCCGCAATTCACGTTAAATCTCCTAATCCGGCCGGCGCCGGATTTAACCGGTTCACACGTATTTTTTGGGACGTTCACTTCCATGTCGATAGTCGCCTTGCACAACCGGTTCGCTTCTTTGGCGCCAAGTTCGAATGTAGGATCGGTTTTGGCGAGCGATACTACGTTACGAAATGTGGATAACGTTATTAATTAGCATGATGAGGAGGTGGTTCGTGGAGGAATGGAAGGTTCCCTCATCGAACGCCGCTGCAAGATCATTAGAAAGCATTGACATAGATTTTTGTGTACTTGCAGAGAATTGCGATTATCTTTCCTTTGCATTTATTAATTATATTTTCGATCAGTTTTGACTTTGACTAAAGAAGCCTTGACCAAAAAACGACTTTTAGAGAATGCTGAATATTTTAGAGAACGACAGTTTCCTATAATTCAATTGCATTACAGGAAACTGTAATTTGTTTACTATTTTTTTTTGCTTCCAACTCTATTTCAAAGTGTAAAATTCTATGAAAACTAAAGACATAAACATTTATTACGATGTGAAGTGCCTATAAATTAAAACAAGCAAATATTTAACGACTCATATGATAGACAGGGTGTTACCGAACTGGAGTCATGAAGTAAATCCGCAATTAGTACTTTTAAAAAAATGTTGCGCCACCACGAATGAAAAGTGAATACGACAGAAGAAACATAAATTATTCGACTAAAAACTATACAATATACAGGGTATTGCCGAGCTTGAGTCATTAATTAAAACCGCTATTGGCTTTCAAGGAAACAAAACGAAAAACAATGTTTTCAGTACCGAAACCGTTTGAAAATCTAAACGGTGCAGTACGAAATCGTGTTCCACTGGCGCCATCTATGAATATTTTATTGAACTCTACGCACTTGCTTCAATAATTCTCCGCCGTTGATCAGCTTTTGTTTTCCTTCCATTAATTTTGCATTTTATTGTTGTTTGTTTTCTCTTTTGTCTCTTATTAAGGAATGGAATTTATATTACTACATTTTTTTACACTTTCCTTCTTTTATGTGTTGCACTGACGCCATCTATGAAAATTTTATTGGACTCTAATGTTTTTCTTAGGCGCGAAATTTAAAATTATTAGAATTTTTGAAGCATCTTTTGTTTTCCTTTCGTTAAATCTTGCGTTTTATTGTCGTTTTGTTTCAGTTTTCAGTTTCTTCTTTAAAAATTAATTTTCTTATTAATTTTCTACAGTTTTCTCTTTTGTTAGTCCTTTGTTTTATTTATTTATTTTTTTAATTTACATGTAAAGAGTGTTTTTTTTTTAATCTGGTATCGAAATTGGCCATGAAAATTTAATTGTGAACCATCACCATCATGACAGCTGTCGATTTGACATTTGAACCTGCCATTCCTAACCTTGCTTTCGAGGGTTCGAACTCTCAACAGTACGATAGAATAACACAAGAATGAGTTCTATTGTAATGAAGGAAAAGAGCCAATAAGAGTGAGATCTGTTGTAACAAAAGAAAAAAAGATAATAACAAAATAAGATTTACGATAAATAATCAAAATTGTGGTGTGTTCACAGTAAGCATCTTGTCATGGCCAACTTCGACGCCAAATTAAAAAAAAAAAAAACACCCGTTATTTTGTTTCCTTTGTTTTGTCACCATTCCTTTTTTTTTTTTAATTTCTTAATAATCCACTAAATCGCGCTGTAAAATCGATCGTCTTTTGTTTCTGTTTTCTTTAACTTTATGTATTCATAAATAATGATGAGCGAATTAATGAATTTTTTTTAGTTTTTTTTTTTTTTAATTGATTCCCGAATCTGGTAACAAAGTGAGGGATTTTTTGTTCGATTGTCTTTTGTTTTTTTTAATTTTATTACTTTGTGTTTTGTTTTGGTTGTGTTTTGTCACCATTCTTTTTTTTTTTAATTCACTATTAATCCACAAGATTGCGCCGTAGAATCGATCGTCTTTTGTTTCTATTTTCTTTAACTCTAGGTATTTTTAATGTTTTCTTTAGTTTTCTTTTTAATTGATTCCCGAATCTAGTAACAAGTGGAGGGATTTTTTGTTTGATTGTCTTTTGTTTTTTTTTTATTAGTTTTTTTTAAATTTTATTCTTTTGTGTTTTGTCACCATTTTTTTTTATTAATCCACTAAATTACGCGCTAAAATCGATCGTCTTTTGTTTCTGTTTTCTTTAACTTTATGTCTTTGTAAAGAATTTTTTAGTTTTTTTTTTTTTTAATTGATTCCCGATTCTAGTAACAAATTGAGGGATTTTTTGTTTGATTGTCTTTGGTTTTTTGTATTTTAATTTTATTATCTTGTGTTTTGTTTTTGTTTTGTTTTGTCACCATTCTTCTTTTTTATTCACTATTAATCCACTAGATTGCGCCGTAAAATCCATCGTCTTTTGTTTTTGTTTTCTTTGACTGTATGTATTTTTAAAGAATTTTTTAGTTTTTTTTTTTTTTAATTGATTCCCGAATCCAGTAACAAAGTGAGGGATTTTTTGTTCGATTGTGTTTTGTTTTTTTAATTTTATTATTTTATGTTTTGTTTTTGTTGTGTTTTGTCACCATCTTTTTTTTTTTTTTTTTATTCACTATTAATCGCAAGATTGCGCCGTAAAATCGATCGTCTTTTGTTACTGATTTCTTTAACTTTATGATTTTTAATGAATTTTTTAGTTTTTTTTTTTTAATTGATTGCCGAATCTAGTAACAAATTGAGGAATTTTTGTTTGATTGTCTTTCGTTTTTTTTATTGTTACTTTTTTTTAAATTTTATTATTTTGTGTTTTGTTTTGTCATCATTCTTTTTTTTATTCATTATTAATCCCCTAGATTGCGCCGTAAATTCGTTTTTGTCTTTTGTTTCTGTTTTCTTTGACGTTGATTTTCGCCGAAAACGTCAGTCCTCTATTTTATTATTTATTTTTGAAATTTATGTGTTTTGTTTTCTTTGTTTCGTCACCATTCCTTTTTTTTTAATTCACTATTAATCCACTACGTTGCGTCGTAAGATCGATCGTCTTTTGTTTCTCCTTTTTAGCTTTTTTTTTAAATTGGTTCCCGAATCCAGTAGCAAGTTGAGGGATTTTCTTTTGATTGTCTTTTGTTTTTTTATTGTTACTTTTTTTTAATTTTATTATTTTGTGTTTTGTTTTATTCACTTTATCTTTTTTTTTATTCACTGTTAATCCAGTAGATTGCGTCGTAAAGTCGATCGTCTTTTGTTTCTGTTTTTCTCTACTCTCGATTCTCGATTGATTTCTCGCCGAAAACGTCGGTGATCCATCTTATTATTTATTTTGTGAATTTATGTATTATGTATTTTGTTTTCTTTGTTTTGTCACCATTCCTTTTTTTAATTTATTTATTATTAATTCACTTGTAAAATCGATCGTCTTTTGTTTCTGTTTTCTGTATGTATTTGTAATGAATTTCTTAGTTTTTTTTTTAACTGATTTCCGAATCTAGTAACAAACTGGGGGATTCTTATTTTTGATCGTTTTTTATTTTTTTATAATTACGTTTTCAATATCATTAATTTTTTTAATTCTTATTATCATATTTTTCTGTCACTACTGATCGACCGTCTTTTGTTTCTGTTTGCTTCAAATTTATGTAGTTTTAATGATTTTTTTAAATTTCTAAAACATTTTTTTATTGATTCCCGAATCTAGTAACAAATTCAGATTTTTTTTTGTTTGATTGTGTTCTGTTTTTTTTATTGCCTTATTATTTTTTTAATTTTATAACTTATCCACTAGATTGCGCTGGAAAATCGATCGTCTTTTGTTCATATTTTCATTGACCTTATGTATTTTTAATGAATCTCTCTTTTTTTTTAATTATTATTGCCGAATCTAGTAACAATTGAGGGATATTCTGTGCCGAAAAGAGTTTTTTTTTTGGCAACGCTGGGGGGATTTCTGCTTTTTATACGTTGGGTTGGGTAACACGTAACTTTAATTTTGTAACTTATCCACTAGATTGCGCTGTAAAATCGTCCGTCTTTTGTTTCTATTTCTTCTTTTTATTAGTCTATTATTATTCCCGAATCTAGTAACAAATTCAGGGATATTCTATGTTGAAAAGAGCTTCTTTTGGCAACACCTGAGGAATTTCTGCTTTTCATACGTTGGTAACACTGACTTTAACAACTATCCATTGATTAATCAACAGCGGCTCGCCTATATTTACATTGGTTACTTTTTCTTTTAGTGACACGCGAAAGTCACGTGGGATTCGGACATTATTGAAGGAACGGTAGATAACTATTTTCGATCGCATTGTATTTCGCCGTGTAAAACTAATCTAATTAATTATAATCAACGCGATTCACAGATTACGATCTGATATGATTTAAACCCAACACGTTGATGACGTTACAACGACTCGTAAACAAATTAGAAATTTTAATTAACAATTAAGTGGCAGCACAGAAGCAGAACGTTTTAATTACTGAAATTCCACTGTTTTAATTGAGATGTCCAGAACACTTTCATAATATACTTAGGAAGCGATTTAATTACGCTTTTGAAATCCTCAAATCAAAGGCCTGAGTCGTTCCTGTGCGATATTGTTACGAAGTATGATTATTGTTAAGAACCAACAGGTATTAGTAGTTTTTAAGAGTGCAATGTGTTTGCTTTTTATCAAATATATTAAAACCCAGTTGGTTTGACGTAAATACGCGAAAAATGTTGATAATAAAAAGGGAAATCCTGGTGATAGCTTCGCCGAACTCGAATGAATGAGAAGGACGTAGGTCCTCGCCAATGAACGTTGTAAAACTTACAACTTCGATTGAAGCAGCTTATAGCGTGCAGGAGGGCGTCTGCTATTATTTTTAGTACAGTGTTTACGCTGCGGCAACATGTGCACAAATTGGATTTTTGGCATACACAAATAAAATGTGGAGGTCGAATTGAATTTCCAAAGAAACTCGGACTTCATAAGCCCAGGATTCGACAGACAGACAAAGTTGTTTACCTATCGTAATAAAAACGAAGAATTTTGAAAAAGGAAGCGACGTCGCGCATAATTGCATTACAAATATTAAATCAACCGTGGAGGAAACGATGTTTTCCTACTCGGATTTCTATTTTCCCACCACGGCATTAAAAAGAAAATGCAGAAAAGAGATACGCTTTCTCTACGTACAGGACGTAAGAATTGATGGGGAAACTTCCTACAATTTTGAGCATTTCAATTTCACAAACTAGATCAAATGCCGAAAAAGAAATCCCTACGCGACACGAACGTGCAACAAATAGATTTTGATTTCCGCCTGATTTCGATAAGGCAACTTTCCTCTCTCCCTCGGGGATTTCCCCCCTAGTTTTCCACTCGCCCCGACGCTGACCTAAATGTTCAATTAAAAACGAATCGATTTGCCATTTCCATCTTGATTTACTCGAGTGTACTTCGTACGTAATTGATGAGAGTATCATATTTGCTTTTTGCATTTATCATTGAACACGGCGTATTAAATTGTGAGTGGGGGAACTTCATGAGCTGGCACGCTTCCAAATTTCGAGTGAATTATACCGAGGAAGCGACGCCAAAATACATTTTAGCAGCAAGACTTTGTAGTTGACTCCAATTAAAAAAAATTCCATAACCTACATGCGTGGTTGGTTTGGGAATAATCTTTGAAAACGAAGCAGATACAAAAAGAAGAAGAAGAAGAAGACATGGTTTGATGTTGTAACAAGTAAGCTCGCTTTGAGGTTTGAGAATTTAGGGAAGAGGAAGCGACTGAAGAAAGCTAGAACGAAACCTCGAAAATTGCCCAAATAGTTTTGAACCGACGAATCTGGCAACCTGACTAAGAAGGAGACGTTATGACATATCTATTTCAGTGTTGCCAATACATAAATAGTGAATTTTTTCGCTTCAAACAAAAAATTTGACGATCAGGCGGCTCATGGTGGGAAAGTTAAAGAAAAGAGAAACAATAGACGATCGATTTAACGGCGCAATTTAGTGGATTAATGATGAATTTAAAAAAAAATGGTGTCACTACACAACACAAAAGAATAAAATTTTAAAAAAGTAATAATAAAAAAAACAATAGACAATGAAACGGAAAATCCCTCAATTTGTTACTAGATTCGGAAAGGAATTTAAAAAAAATCATGAAAAATACATAGCGTTAAAGAAAACGGAAACAAAAGACGATCGATTTTACAGCGCAATTCAGAGTAGATTAACAATAAATTAAAAAAAAATGAAGACAAAACATAAAACAAAAGAATAAAATTAAAAAAAGTAATAATAAAAAAAAACAATCAAACAAAAAATCCTTCAATTTGTTACTAGATTCGAAAAGGAATTACATAGAGTTAAAGAAAACAGAAACAAAAGACGATCGATTTTGCAGCGCAATTTAGAGTAGATTAACAATAAATAGAAAAAAAAAAGAATGGTGACAAAACAAAAAATTAAATAAAACATAAAACAGTTGATTTTATAGCACAATTTAGTAGATTAATAAATTTTAAAGAAATCTGTTTGTAAGGAAAGGTGACAAGGAAACAAACGAACACACAATTTTAAGAAACGTAGAACAATTATATTAAAAAAAAAATAAAATAAAAGACAATCAACACTAAAGACACTCAGTACAAAAGACAATCAAACAAAAAAATACCTCAATTTGTTATTAGATTTAGGAATGAAATAAAAAAATTCATTAAAAATAACAAAAAACAGCTAAAATACTAAATCAAGAAAAAAGAAACAATTTGAAAAGAATGCTACTAGATTCAGGATTGAATTGAAAACATAAAAATGTAAAAAAATAATTAAAAATACATACATAACCTTAAAGAAAGCAGAAACAAAAAACGGTTGATTTTACAGCACAATACTAAATTAAAGAGGAAAAAAAAAACAATTGGAAAAATTGGTGAAAAAACAAACAAATGATGAAATTAAAAAATAATACTAATAAAAACAAAAGACAATCGATTTTACGACACAATTCAGTTTAAATAAATTTAAAGCGGTTTAAATTTAGAACAATTATATTAAAAAAAATAAGATAAAAAACAAAAGACAATTTCAGTAATATTTTGTTTAAGCGTTAAAGTAAATAATAATAACAATAAAAACAAAAGACAATCAAACAAAAGCCCCTCAATTTGTTACTATAATCAGGAATTAATTTAAAAAAAAATCATTAACTATAAAAAAAAGAAACAATTTGAGAAGAATGGTGACAAAACAAACAAATAATAAAATTAATAAAAGTATTTAGAATTAAAACAAAAGACAATCGATTTTACAGCACAATTCAGTAGATTAATAAATTTAAAGCGGTTAAATTTAGAACAATTATGTTTAAAAAATAAAATAAAAAACAAAAGACAATTTCAGAAATAATTTTTTTCAAAAAGCGACAAAAGTAATAATAATAAAAGCAAGATACAAACAAACAAAAAATCCCTCAATTTGTTCTATATCCAGGAATTAATTAAAAACATAAAACCATAAAAAATCATTAAAAATACATACATAACCTTAAAGAAGGGAGAAACAAAAGACGGTTGATTTTACAGCACAATACTAAATTAAAAAGGAAAAAAAAACAATTGGAAAAAATGGCGACAAAACAAACAAATGATGAAATTAAAAAATAATACTAATAAAAACAAAAGACAATCAATTTTACGACACAATTCAGTCGATCAACAAGTTTAAAGCTGTTTGCAAGGAAAGGTGGCAAAACAAAGAAAACAAATGAACGAAATTTTAAAAAACAAAACACAATCGATTTTAGAGTACGATTCATAGAATAAAAAAAGATTCAAAACAAAAGAATTATTTGCCTTCCACGTGATCAACAAATTATTTAAAAAAAAAACCGTTCGAAAATAGATGGCGCTGTTCAATATCCCACACGCTCTCTGTTTTATAACAACGCAAGTCATTTTTTTTTTGTTATTGTCCATAAATAACTCGTCATCCGATCGATAACTATTGAATCACTCTCGTAGAAATAAATGAAAAGAAGATGCCGAAAAATTACAACAGATGGCGTTGTTGAATCTCTACAATAGTACGATAAATAAATTTTAGAAACACATTTTGCGGAACGTACTTGTATTATACAGGGTGTTCATTTTAGATCGTGACTGCTGAAGCTATTTTAGCTTGACGTATTTAATAATTGAATGTAAATTCGTCGTGCGTATTACAGAAATGACGTGAAAAGTTACAACAGATGGCGCTGCTGAATCTCTTACAATAACACAATAAATAAATTTTAGAAACACATTTTGCGGAACGTACTTGTATTATACAGGGTGTTCATTTTAGATCGTGACTGCTGAAGCTATTTTAGCTTGACGTATTTAATAATTGAATGTAAATTCGTCGTGCGTATTACAGAAATGACGTGAAAAGTTACAACAGATGGCGTTGCTGAATCTCTTACAATAACACAATAAATAAATTTTAGAAACGCATTTTGCGGAGCGTACTTGGATTATACAGGGTGTTCATTTTAGATCGTGATTTCTGAAGCTATTTTAGCTTGACATATTTCATGATTGATTGTAAATTCGCCATGCGTAATACAAAAATGACGTGAAAGTTTGTGAAAAGTTTCCCATTTCCCTAACTGTGCTTAAAAGCAGCAGTGTTGCCAACTCGATTGTAAAAATTCTCCTCGCCCCCCGACGTTGGCGCGTTGCGTAGGTCGCCAACTACCGCTACTCCAAGTTCAATCGAGCAGAGGTGTAGTGGGCGAGTTGGCAACACTGAAAAGCAGAACAGGGCGCGAAATTTGAATAGTTTTTATACAACTTCGAATAATTTGTTTATACCGAAGCACTCCAGCTCTTCTCCTGAGCGATTTTTTATAAACAAACATCGATTTATGGTGAACCTTAATTCGTAACAATATTGTACGAAGATTATAGCGAACGAAATACTTAAATATTTATTTTAGGTACCGGTTGAGTGAAAACGACGATCAATTAAATTTTAAATAAACAAGCAAACCTTCTTGGAACAAACGCTGCGCCCGCGTAAGTTTACAATCGTGGGAAGTGCGCAGTGTGTAATTTTTATTTATTTATTGTAAACAATAACAAGGCACATATCAGCTTGGCCACCGCAAGTGTTCGTTGGGACCACGACGGCCCCGCTTTTCACACGTGTGAGCAAGCATTTTATCGGGCCGGACATTCTAAACGCAGGGCCGTACTTCAACCCCGAAAACAATTTTTTCATTTGCTTCTGTTCTCATGAAACTAAATTACGTCCAAGTGAACATTGTTAAGCCTGAATCTAGTCACGCCATCTAATTTCCCGATTATTCCTGTGAATTTCGAGTCGAGCGCTAGATGGCTCCAGACGTTTGCTAGGAAATTCGAGAAGGAAAGGATTTGTAGTGTTAAGGCCGAGTCAGGCGCGTTATTTGAATAAATTATTATTCCGAAAAGCGTTACGTATAGTGTTTTTATTGTGTTAAGCGATTGTGAACGTAATTACTTTTAAAATTTCCAGCAAATATAAATGCAATTTCAAGGCGATTAATTATCGCTAATTTATCTTTGCACATAAATACTCCAATTTAGATAAACTTTGCAGTAATATAGTTAATATTTATATAACTTGAAATTGACTAACGTGGATTTTTTTCAGTCAATTATCTTCGATGTTGATAAGTGTCGGTTTCGGTAGTGTTCTGAAGTGTTTCAAGCAAACACTCTCGCATCGCATCGATAGAAACAAAGCAAAATGTTTATGCATCGTTGGAAGTTAAGATTTAAGATTTAAATTCCAGTTAAGTTAATTAAGATCTCGTGAACGATTTAGATTTGAGATAATTAGTATTATATGAAAGTATTATTTGCGTCAATAGATTACGTAACAAAAAGAAAATTGAAACTGTGTTTTCGTTCTTGTAAATTTAAGACAAAAAGTCTTCTGAATTAAACCAAAAATAATTTTATGAAATACTTAAATCAATCAATCAATTAATACACACGAGTAATTATTATTAATTTAAATTAAATTACAGAAAATGCTTGGGCCTTTACTTACGAAACGAAACGCCTGAAGTACAAAGCAACGTTATCTATTGTAATAATTCTCTGTTCTACTAACAACAAACAAAGGCTTAAATCATAATTTATAGTAATTTGTGTAGATGTGGCACGACTGATTTATTACACCATCAAAAATCTTGGTTATTTTTGTTCTTGCAAGCCTGTAACTTGTCTAATTATCACTAATTAAATTTATGATTAGTTTTCGTCATGAAAAGGGGAATTCCCCGATAGGTTGGCAATACTGCCCTAACACCGCATATTTCGTCTGCTCGTCTTGCTCTGTTTAAAAAAGTTTTCCATTTTATCGAACAATTTTGGCGTTTATAAAATGTCAATTGTCATGGATATCAGTTGTATATTGTTAGGGAAATAAGACTTTGCTGTTGGTCAGTGTGGCCAACCCTGCGTTAAAAAATATTCAAATTTACCCAAAGGCCAAGGACAAGTAATAAATTGCTAGCGTTACATTTATTTTATCTTTTATTGGAAACACGTAAATTAAACTGTCAACTGCGAAAGTGCGCGCAGTGTTGCCAACCCTTCAATGAACTTACCCCCTAAACCTCATTTACCCAAATTTATCTATTATATCAAAAAGTACCCCAAAATTTGGGTAAGTACGCAACGATTGGCAACATTGCTGTTGGTTACACTTTCTTTAAACAGTACGTAGCTTAGAATTGGAGTTAAGTTCTTCATTTGTTAGTTCAGAACGACATACCGGGTGATTCAGGTTGGTTGGCACGCCTGTAATTTTCTTATTTATAATTTTAGAAAAATAAAATTTGGTGTAAACAATGTAAACGTACCAATAGTTTACCTGACAACACGAAAACACCAATGGAAATTAAACTGTCAACTGCGAAAGTGCGCGCAGTGTTGCCATCCCTTCAATGAACTTACCCCCTAAACATCACTTATTATGTCAAAAAAATACCCCAAAATTGGCAACATTGCTGTTGGTTACACTTTCTTTAATCAGTTCGTAGTTTAGAGTTGGAGTTAAGGTCTCCATTTGTTAGTTCAGGACAATATACCGGGTGATTCAAGTTGGTTGGCACGCCTGTAATTTTCTTATTTTTAATTTTAGAAAAATGAAATTTGGTGTAAACAATGTAGACGTACCAATAGTTTACCTGACAACACGAAAACACTAACGTAAATTAAACTGTCAACTGCTAACGTAAATTAAACTGTCAACTGCGAAAGTGCGCGCAGTATTGCCAACACTTCAATGAACTTACCCCCTAAACCTCACTTATTTTGTCAAAAAATATCCCAAAATGTGGGTAATTACGCAACGATTGGCAACATTGTTGTTGGTTACACTTTCTTTAAACAATTCGTAGTTTAGAATTGGAGTTAAGCTCTTCATTTGTTAGTTCAGGACAATATGCCGGGTGATTCAGGTTGGTTGGCACGCCTGTGATTTTTTTTTGCTCCTAATTTTAGAAAAATGAAATTTGATGTAAACCAATAGTTTATCTGAAAACATGAAAACACTGACATAAATTAACTTGTCAACTTCGAAAGTGCGTGCAGTGTTGCCAACCTTTCAATGAACTTACGCCCTAAACCTCATTTGCCCCAATTTAATTATTATATCAAAAAATACCCCAAAATTTGGATAATTACGCAACGGTTGGCAACGTTGCTGTTGGTTACACTTTCTTTAAATAGATGTAGCTTAGAATTGGAGTTAAGCTCTTCATTTATTAGTTCAGAACAACATACTGAGTGATTCAGGTTGGTTGGCACGCCTGTAATTTGTTTATTTCGATTAGAAAAGTGAAATTTGGTGTAAACAATAAATACGTTTACCTGACAACACAAATTAAACTGTCAACTTCAAAAGTGTGCGCAGTGTTGGCAACCCTTCAGTGAACTTACCCCCTAAACCTCATTTGCCCAAATTTATTTATTACATCAAAAAAAACCCAAAATCTGGATAATTACGCAACAGTTGGCAACATTGCTGTTGGTTACACTTTCTTTAAACAGTTCGTAGTTTCGAATTGGAGTTAAACTCTTCATTTGTTGGTTCTGAACAACATACCGGATGATTCAAGTTGGTTGGCAAGCTTGTAATTTCTTCTTTCTAATTTCAGAAAAATGAAATTAGGTATAAAGAATGTAGTCGTACCAATAGTTCATCTGACAACACGAAAATACTAACGTAAATTAAACTATCAACTGCGAAAGTGTGCGCAGTGTTGCCAACTCTTCAATGAACTTACTCCCTAAACCTCACTTATTTTGTCAAAAAATACCCCAGAATTTGGATAATTACGCAACGGTTGGCAACATTGCTGTTGGTTACATTTTTTAAACGGTACATAGCTTAGAATTGGAGTTTAGTTTTTCATTTGTTGGTTGAGAACAACGTATCGGGTGATTCAGGTTGGTTGGCAAGCCTGTAATTTTCTTATTTCTAATTTTAGAAAAATGAAATATAGACTTACCAATAGTTTATCTGACAACATGAAACAACATGTACCGCTTCCGGTTTAAGCGAAAGGTAGAGTAAATTCAAATTTACCGCCAGAAATTCCGCGAAGCTATTGGCTGTTCGAAAGCCAGTTTCACACTGGGCTTCAATTTAAAATAATTCGTTGTAATATTTTCGTCAGTTTTATTTTAATAAATCTGTTATTCCATGGATTTGCATTTTATTTTTTTAAATATTATACATTTGTTTGAAATTCTTTTCCTTCCGAACAGGTTTGCTCTCAGTTTAATCAAAAAAATTGATTCTCTTTTGTTTTAGTTATAAATTTTAGCGATTTTTTTTCGGTGACTCTTGAGGGATTTCTGCTTTTTACACGTTGGTGAAACGTCTTGCAATTGAGGTTATGTTCCGAACAGGTTTGTTCTTAATTTAATAATAAAAAATCGATTCTCTTTTGTTTTAGTAACAAACTTTAGGGGTTTTTTTTTTGGTGACTCTTGAGGGATTTCTGCTTTTTACACGTTGGTGAAACGTCTTACAATTGAGGTTATGTTCCGAACAGGTTTGTTCTTAATTTAATAATAAAAGAAATCGATTCTCTTTTGTTTTAGTAACAAGTTTTAGGGATTTTTTTGTTAACTCATTTGAGGGATTTCTGCTTTTTACACGTTGGTGAAACTGGTCTTACAGTTGAGGTTATGTTTTGTTTTTGACAACAGCATCTATTCTTAAAAAAAAAAGAAAATCGCAAAGTGCTTTGTTTTTGATGTAATTTTAACTTTCCATTTCCTAACAATACAACACAATACAATCAGAAAGCTTACGTAGTTTGCCACGAAGCTGACGTTTTCTGTTTTATCGACTTTTGTGTTTTACAGCCGAAGTGGTTTCCTTTGTTTTTTTAACAACAACCGTTACATCAGGCATTTAACAATTTACCTAATTATTATTTTCATCATTACACACGAAAAAGTTATGAATAATAAATAAGTTATTATAATAAATACACCACTACGTACCTAACCTTAAATCGTTAAACGTCAAATTCTGACAGCAGCGATACCATCGCTGCCGCTGCTGCCAACACAACTTTTTTAAAGTCTGTTTCATGTTTTGTTTGAGGTACTGTGACGTAAAGTAGACCTCTGGAATTTAATTTAATTGAAAGTCCGGCTCTGGGTGAGACCAACTCTCATATTTTCAGCAGGAAACGTAACACGTGCGAGTCAAAAAGGCGGAAATAGTTGGCAGCACTTTTCTAGTGTATTTTTGATTTTGGGGTTTGAGTAGGTTAGGATGACATGGACCAAGCAGTCACAATTAATTATTTATAAGTTGTCGGCGGCGTTCAAATAATTCGGTGTTATTCAAGGTTTTACCACTAAGATCGGTGCTGCCAACTGCTTCATTCATTTTGGCTCTCTAGATATTATAATTGTCAATTGTCTTGATTGTTTTGTTTCTTTGTGACTTTCGAATAAAGTACTACTATATTTAGAGTTTTTAATTGTTTTTATTATGATCATTATTTGTTTTCTTTTTTTTACTTCGCGAATGTTTTTTTTTTTTCAATTTCAATTGGATTTCTCGATTGTCAATTGTTTACCGTTTTCAGTAATCAGAAATTTATTTTCCATTTTTGACGTTTCTGTGTCGCAAATGTTGCGATTGTGATTTGTTTTCTTTTCTCTTTTTTTTTTATTTGTGAATTTCGAGTAACCATTATATTTTGAGCATGGGTTGTAATTTTTCGTTACGATCGTCATTTGTTCTTGCTCTATTAGGGAATTTCATTTTTGTTTCCGTTTCGGATCATTGTCTTTCGTTTTTTGTTTTTGATTGTTTCCATTTTTCTTTCTTTCTTTTCTTCCCTAAATGTTGTGATTGTCGTTTTTTCTTTCCTTCAATTGTGAATTTCAATTTTAAAGTCTATTATTAATTTTATTTTTATTTTTATTTTTTTTTGAGAAATTTTGAATTTGCAATGTTTATTAAAATGAAATCGTACGTCGTACCAACTGATAAATAATCATACAACTACGATTACATTCGTACGGTTGCCAAAACTGAGTGAATAACTTTTAAGTACAGTTTGAACGTTTCGGGCATTATCGTGACTACACACTGGACGCACACTATTCGTTGGTTCTCGTGTTGCGTAGACGACGAATGCGCACTGCTCGTTAGTCTCCGAATTGCGTCACCATGGCAATACCCAAATAGGTCCTATGTATACTTATAAGCCAAACTCCGAGATTTCGGAGCGTTGCCATGGCTACGCGATGAATGGATACTCCTTATTGGTCCTCGTATTTCGTAACCATGGCAACACTCCGAAATGTCCAAAGTCTAAATTCTAAAAGAATTATTAATTTTGTATATATTTTTTTTTAATTCCAGAGCAAATCTTCAACACAACATTCACATTTCGGGACTACGCCTGGAAGTTTCTGATGGTTCTGAACTTGACGAACTAGGCGTGCCTTCGGTGCTCTCGTTCAAAAAGGCGACCCTCCGCCTATTCGGGAGCGGCTTCACCAACGAAATGCTGGTGACATTCACCACCAAGTTGGGCAACCCTAATGAAGTGTGCGAGTTCCCCATACAAAACGTATTCAGGGTAAGTTGTCCTTTTGCAAAGTCGAACCTGCGTGAACCAGACGGTTTTCTTCCCATCCAGGTGCAAAATGGCTCCGTGCAAGACGCAACCGTGAACGTCGAGGTGGAGTTGCCCGAACTCGACGGGGGCGACGCGTTTTACCTGTGCGTCAAGGATCGAAACACGTCAAGCTCCTTTCGCCATCAAGGCGTCGAGCCTTGGCGGAGTATAAGAACTCACAAAAGTTTCATACCTGTTTGGGCGGCTATTATAATTATAGTAGTTTGTTTGGGGTTTTCTGCACTCTTTTCCGGCTTGAACCTGGGGCTCATGTCACTGGACAGGACAGAACTGAAAATCTTGTGCAATACGGGCACTGCGAAAGAAAAGAAGTACGCCAGAATCATCCAGCCGGTTCGGAACACGGGTAATTATTTGCTGTGCAGTATTCTTTTGGGGAACGTCTTGGTCAACTCCACCTTCACCATTCTCCTGGATGGTTTGACGTCGGGGTTGATCGCTGTCATATTCTCCACCATCGCCATCGTCTTGTTCGGTGAGATCAGTCCTCAGGCTGTGTGCTCAAAACATGGACTCGCCATCGGCGCGAAAACGATCTATATAACCAAGTTTGTTATGATTTTGACTTTCCCCCTGTCTTACCCCATTTCCAAAATGTTGGACTTTTTATTGGGTGAGGAAATCGGAGCCGTTTATACTAGGGAGAGACTGAAGGAATTAGTTAGGGTGAGTCGTTTTACTTCATTTAGTATACGAGGAATATTCAAGTTCCTAACCGGAATTATTGTTACTTAGAGGTTTTTTAATCAAGAGAGATGGCAAGAAGGTAGAAGACTGCACTACAATTTTCAATTCCAGTTAAAACTTGAACGCCCCTCGTATACAGAAAAATATTAAAGAGAAGTTTTGTTCTTGATCTTAAATACATGCAAATGTTAATTTGTATGCACGTTACGTAATGTGTGCCATCCAAAATCGTGTCCAACTTATTTGCAGAGCTCGCCTAATCGTATTTACTCGCGAAGAAGTCAACGCCTCAAGAAACCGATAACGGCACGTAAAATTAGCCCCTCATTAAGTCCTAAATACTTCCCATTTGAAAGCCGTGACGTGTTTGCCTCCGCCATTAATTTATTTATAGATGCGATCTCACGCGTGCATTTTACAATTTCGTTCAAGAATCGCTAATTAATCTATAACTTAATAATTAATCAAAATCAAAGAAGATTGTCCAGGGCTTTAACTTTTAACTCCTCAATGTTAAAAGTTTTTGGTTAACGAAGGACAACTAAAAATAGAAGTGATAATAATGTTCGTTTGTGAAAGTTGCTAATAATCTGATGAGTGTCTCTGCGAAAAATAAAATTAGAACTGTTTGGAATGTTGTTATACAAAGACAATGCTGTTAAAACCATAATTTTTTTTTTTGAGCTGTGGACGTGGATGTATTGGTAATACAGCAATCGATTGTCGTTCTCTGTTTTACCGACGTTTTATGTCTTACAGTCGAGGTTATGTTCGTTTTTAACGTTTTACGCCAGAGAGTCTTGCAACAAAATTTTAATTAAAATTAAAGAAAAATACTAGGAATTTTTAACATGCAGATTTGAATTGTTTTCGTGTTGTAGTGACTTATTTGTTTACCTGTCAAAGCGAGTGTTAAAAGTTATCCTCCAATTTGCACGGATTAATATTTTTGTATTTCAGAGTTTAAAGGTCCAGTTGACGTCCAACGTCGTGACAATCAAAAAACCATAAAACACTTTTATGACTTTTTATTTCGTTAATGTGCTGCTCTTTCTTAACCAGGGACGTATCGTCGTTTTGGGACTAATTTTAAATTAATAATTTTTCGAAAACTAAAGCACAGTTCATTTGTTTACTATATATCGACCGATCGGTAAGTCAGCTATCTCCTTCTAACTTTCGTGAAACAGCCTTGCGGATTTTATCACATCTTGTCATATCGTCGTTTATTTTTTTAACTCAGATCTTTACATAGACTTTTTTAACATATTTCCCTTACTCAGGGACATCGCTCGTCTCCGTGACTTCTTTTTAAGCGAAACAATTGTCAGTCACCCTGTATATACTGATACATCAATATCTTTTGATTATTTTTTTTTGTTTTAATCTCAAAGCAATTCATTTTTAGTTTTATATATTTATATATAAATAATGACTGACATTTTAGCGACCCTCTGCACGACGGGCAACCGCGGGCCTGATTTGAAAGGTGATTTGCTGTGCCATGTACTTTAAATTCATTCGCGAATGTTAATTTTTCGTAGTTATTAACAACTTGCAATTGTAAAACGTCGATAAAACAGAAAACGACAAGCGATTGCTGTATTACCAACACAATTTCCTCTCAAGTCAACTTGATCGCGGACTTTTAGAACGCATAGTACTTTTTGAAAACGATGCAAGAACGTGTAGAGTTGAAATTTGTACGTCAAAAACAGAGTACTTCATGATTTTCGTTCCTTTCGGTTGTATGTCGTTAAAAACGAACATAACCTCGACTGTAAGAGATAAAACGTCGGTAAAACAGAGAGCGACAATCGATTGCTGCATTACCAACACAATTTCCTGCTAAGTTCAACTTAACGGCAAACTTTTAGAACGCGTAGTATTTTTTGAAAACGGTGCAAAGACGTGTAGAGTTGAAATTTGTACGTCAAAAACAGAGTACCTCAGGATTTTCGTTACTTCAGGTTGTATGTCGTTAAAAACGAACTTAACCTCGACTGTAAGACATAAAACGTCGGTAAAGCAGAGAACGACAATCGATTGCTGGATTACCAACACAATTTCCTGCTAAGTTCAACTTAACGGCAGACTTTTAGAACGCATAGTATTTTTTGAAAACGGTGCAAGGACGTGTAGAGTTGAAATTTGTAAGTCAAAGAAATTTCTACGTCAAAAACAGACTACCTCATAATTTTCATTACTTCAAGCTGTATGTCGTTGAAAACGAACATAACCTCGATTGTAAGACTTAAAACGTCGGGAAAACAGAGAACGACAATCGATTGCTGTATTACCAACACAATTTCCTCTCAAGTCAACTTAATAGTACTTTTTGAAATCGGTGCAAGGACGTGTAGAGTTGAAATTTGTACGTCAAAAACAGAGTACCTCATGATTTTCATTACTTCAGGTTGCATGGTTAAAAGCGAACATAACCTCGAATGTAAGACATAAAACGTCGGTAAAACAGAGAACGACAATCGATTGCTGCATTACCAACACAATTTCCTCTCAAGTCAACTTAATCGCAGACTTTTAGAACGCATAGTATTTTTTGAAAAGTGTGCAAGGACGTGTCGAGTTGAAATTAAGTCGAAAGCACTATACGGTTTTCAATTTTTTGGGTCAGATATTGTTTAAAACAGAGCAACCTCGACTGGCAAACAAAAGTCGATATAACAGAAAACGTTAACCGATAACTGCATTACCAACACTCTCATGGCAAACTAGGTAACTTTTATATCGCATCGTATTTTGAAAATGCTGCAAGGAAATAAAGTTAAAGTTACGCTGCTTTTTGGTTTTCATTTGTTTTTAACAGCAAATACAGCAGATTGAACGATTTTTTTCTTGTTCTTCAGAGTCGAGAAAGTCAAACTTTAAGAAAAACAACCTTGCATAGTGAAGATTAAAAAAAAATCGCAGGACAGCTTACGATACCATATTTTTATATCGTAAAACATTATTTATTTAAAGATTAATGCTAATAACTTTGTCAACAATGGAGACATTTATTTTTTTTATCTAAAGCCCACCATATTTGCACAATTATGTATATTTTTTAAACTTTTAATAACAAGATCGCATTACGTTGGTTGAAAATAACAAAGATAAAAGGAAATACATTTTCCGTTCTAGGTGACAAATTGTTGATTAAATTACGCCCGAACCCTCTGAGTCATCGCCTCTCATGAGAACCCCCCCCCCCCCCTACCAACCATTCGCCCCCTCGTACCGTACGTGTTTGATCGATTTCTGATGCAGTGGAAAAATTCCCATTGCTCCTCTATAAACGTCCTCAATTGAGTGAAGCTTCTCTCTCCTGCGACGTCGAGAGAAAAATTCTCAGACAGTAACATCGTCAGCGTGCACTCACGCCAGATTCTGTACTGGTTCGCACTGGTAAACGCGACCTAATTCTGTAACTCTGTTTTCAGGACAAGAAAAAAAAACGCGGTCGAGTATTCCATGTGGATTAATAAATAAAAGACTTAGGTGCCTATGAAGTTCAATCACAGACAGATGATTTATTATTTAATATCACTGGAGTATCTGCGTAAATGGGATAGGCAACCCATCAAACGATCACAAATTTCTAGTTTGTAAACATTACTTATACAGGATGATCCCTGATGATTTTAGAATAGGCAACCCGTCAGACGAATCAGAAACAACTTCGTGTTTTATTGAATAAACCGTACCGAATGCATGGAAGTAGAATGGGTTGCCTACTTTCTAATTTTAAGGCGTCACTTTTAAGACCGAAATACCCGATGCTTGGCAGTTCGTTTTCTCATGACATTTCTCAAAGTTTTCCACGAAACGTCGGCCGTTTCATGTCAATCCAAGCTAAGTAGGAAGTAGAAACTTATTACAATGGACAAGAAATTGCTTTCCAAGTAGTTTCTCTCACACGTCTACACACAAGCAAAGGCAAGAAAATCGTGTTTTCTTTCCAACGAATGTGTTAAAAATCGATTTATTGAAGATCGACTCTATTTTGCAAAAGGCGTAGGATGTGTTAAAATCTAAAAAAAATCGATTCAAGTGACAATAGATTTATTGAAGATCGCTCCTTCCCTTTCAAAGGGATTCAATTGTAAAACAATCGATTGTTCTTAAATTTTAAAAGGTTTGCGGTGTGTTAAAAACCGAAAGATAAATTGATATACATATTCTATTTACCCAAACTGTTCTATTTGTGCCAAAAATTGATTCAAACTGATATCGAGCAAAGAAATCGATCAATCGAAGATTAAGTTTTAAAAGGTCTGGGATGTGTTAAATCGAGTAAAATATCCTTCTATTGAAGATCGATTCTGCTTCGCGAAAGGATTTATTCTTCAAAGGATGTGTTAAAAATCGACACTGTATTTTTCAAGAGGTGTAGAATGTGTTAAAAGTCGATTCAAGTAAAAATCGATCTATTTAAGGTTCATTCTACTTCCTATTGTGTTAAAAATCGATCTATCGAAGGTTGTTTCTACATTTTAAAATGTGTAGGATGTGTTAAAAAACGATCTAATGAAAATCGATTCTATTTTTCAAGAGATGTAGGATGTGTTAAAAGTCGAATCAAGTAAAAATCGATCCATTCAAGATCGATTCTATTTTTTAAAAGAAGTTAAAAATCGACTCACGTAAAAATTGAAAAGAAATCGATCCATTAAGATCGATTCTATTCTTCAAAAGGAGGTGTTAAAATCGATCCATTGAAGAGCGATTCTATTGTTCAAAGGATGTAGATTGTGTTAAAAATCGATTCAGGTAGAAATCGATCTATTTAAGATCGATTCTATTATCCAAATAATATGTTGAAAATCGATCTGTTGAAGATTGTTTCTAAATTTTAAATGGTGTAGGATGTGTTAAAAATCGAGCAAAAAATCGATCAACTGAAGATCGATTCTATTTCTTAAAAGGTTACATTTTTTTAAAGAATGTGTTGAAAATCGATTCAAGCAAAAAATTGACCAAAAAAGCGATTCTATTTTTCAAAAGACGTTTCAAAAATCGATTCGTGTAAAAATCCATTGAAGTCCGATTCTATTTTTCAAAAGGCGTAGGATGTGTTAAAAATCGATCTAATGAAGATCGATTCTATTTTTTAAATGACGTGTTAAAAAATCGATTAGGTTAGGAATGTGTTAAAAGTCGATTCATATGAAAGTCGAACAAGATCGATTCCATTTTTCAAATGATGTTTTAAAAATCGATTCATGTAAAAATCGAAAGAGAAATAAATCCATTGAAGATAGATTCTATTTTTTAAAATGAAAATCGATTCTATTTTTCAAGAGATGTAGAATGTGTTAAAAGTCGAGTCAAGTAAAAATCGATCAATTGAAGATCGATTCTGTTTTTTAAAGGTGTAGAATGTGTTAAAAATCGATCCATTGAAGAGCGATTCTATTGTTCAAAGGATGTAGGCTGTGGTTCAGGTAAAAATCGATTCTATTATTCAAAGAATCGATTTTTGCAATCTTCACAAATCAAGCTTGTTATTTAATTTTATCAATCGAATTTTAACCAGGCCCGATACTAGGGTATCGAGCGCCCTTGTGTAGAATATAACTAAACGTTTGTTTTAAACTATTCTGTGGAATACTTTAGAACTAATTAAAAATTTACCCAAAAAGTATGTTATGTCTTACAGTCGAGGTTATGTTCGTTTTCAACAACATACAACCTAAAGGAATGAAAATCATGAGTTACTCTGTTTTTGACGTACAAATTTCAACTCTACACGTCCTTGAACCGTTTTTAAAAAATACTATGCGTTCTAAAAGTCCGCGATTAAATTGACTTGAGAGGAAATTGTATTGGTAATACTGCAATCGATTGTCGTTCTCTGTTTTACCGACGTTTTATGTCTTACACTCGAGGTTATGTTCGTTTTTAACGACATACAACCTGAAGCAATGAAAATCCTGAGGTACTCTGTTTTTGACGTACAAATTTCAACTCTACACGTCCTTGCACCGTTTTCAAAAAATACTATGCGTTCTAAAAGTCTGCGATTAAGTTGACTTGAGAGGAAATTGTGTTGGTAATACTGCAATCGATTGTCGTTCTCTGTTTTACCGACGTTTTATGTCTTACAGTCGAGGTTATGTTCGTTTTTAACGACATACAACCTGAGGTAACGAAAATCCTGAGGTACTCTGTTTTGACGAACAAATTTCAACTCTCAACTCCTTGAACCGTTTTCAAAAAATACTGTGCGTTCTAAAAGTCTGCGGTTAAGTTGACTTGAGAGGAAATTGTGTTGGTAATACAGCAATCGTCGTTCTCTGTTTTACCGACGTTTTATGTCTTACAATCGAGGTTATGTTCGTTTTCAACGACATACAACCTGAAGTAATGAAAATCATGAAGTACTCTGTTTTGACGTACAAATTTCAACTCTACACGTCCTTGTGCACCGTTTTCAAAAAATACGTTCTAAAGGCGTGCGATTAAGTTGACTTAAGAGGAAATTCTGTTGGTAATACAGCAATCGATTATCGTTTTCTGTTTTATCGACTTTTTATAATTGCAAGTTATTAATAACTAAGAAAAGTTAACATTCGCGAATGAATTTAAAGTACATGGCACAGCAAATCACCTTTCGAATCAGGCCCGTTGTGCAGAGGGTCGCCAAAATGTCAGTAATTATTTTTAAATATATAAAACTAAAAATTGCTTTGAGATTAGAACAAAAAAAATATTCAAAATATATAGATAAATCAGTATATACAGGGTGACTGACAATTGTTTCGCCTAAAAAGAAGTAACGGGGACAAACGATCTCCCTGAGTGAGGGAAATATGTTAAAAAGTCTCTATAAAAATCTGAGTTAAAATAATAAACGACAATATGACAAGACGTGACAAAATCCGCAAGGCTGTTTCACGAAAGTTAGAAGGAAATAGCTACGTGCACTAGTTCTTTGACTTACTGATCGATCGGCATATAATAAACAAATGAACTGTGCTTTAGTTTTCGAAAAATTATCTAAAATTGGCCCTAAAACGACGATACGTCCCTGGTTAAGAAAGAGCAGCAGATAAACGAAAAAACTAAAGTCATAAAAGTGTTTTAGTGTTGTCACGGTATTGGACCTTTAAACGCAATTGATATGATTCGCTGAATTACAAAATTGAGTCTTTTTTTTAATTTTAACACATCCTACGCCTTTTGCAAAATAGAGTCGATCTTCAGTAAGTCGATTTTTAACATATTCGTTGGATAGAGAACACGATTTTCTTGCCTTTGCTTGTGTGTAGACGTGTGAGAGAGACTACTTCGAAAGATGATTAAAGCAATTTCTTGTCATTGTAATAAGTTTCTACTTCCTACTTAGCTTGGATTGACATGAAGCGGCCGACGTTTCGTAGAGAAAACGAACTGACAAGCATCGGCTATTTCGGTCTTAAAAGTAACGCCTTAAAATTAGAAAGTAGGCAACCCAGTCTACTTCCATGCATTCGGTACGGTTTATTCAATAAAACACGAGTTGTTTCTGATTCGTCTGACGGGTTGCCTATTCTAAAATCATCAGGGATCACCCTGTATAAATAATGTTTACAAACTAGAAATTTGTGATCGTTTGATGGGTTGCCTATCCCATTTACGCAGATACTCCAGTGATATTAAATAAATAAATCATCTGTCTGTGATTGAACTTGATAGGTACCTAAGTCTTTTATTTATTAATCCACCTGGAACACTCGACCGCGTTTTTTTTTTCTTGTCCTGAAAACAGAGTTACAGAATTAGGTCGCGTTTACCAGTGCGAACCAGTACAGAATCTGGCGTGAGTGCGCGCTGACGATATTACTGTCTGAGAATTTTTCTCTCGACGTCGCAGGAGAGAGAAGCTTCACTCAATTGAGGACGTTTATAGAGGAGCAATGGGAATTTTTCCACTGCATCAGAAATCGATCAAACACGTACGGTACGAGGGAGGCGAATGGTTTGTTGGGGGTTCTGATGAGAGGCGATGACTCAGAGGGTTCGGGCGTAATTTAATCAACAATTTGTCACCTAGAACGGAAAATGTATTTCCTTTTATCTTTGTTGTTTTCAACCAACGTAATGCGATCTTGTTATTAAAAGTTTAAAAAATATACATAATTGTGCAAATATGGTGGGCTTTAGATAAAAAAAATAAATGTCTCCTTTGTTGACAAAGTTATTAGCATTAATCTTTAAATAAATAATGCTTTACGATATAAAAATATTATGTGGAAAGCTGTCCTGCGATTTTTTTTTAATCTTCGCTAGGCAAGGTTGTTTCTGTTAAAGTTTGACTTTCTCGACTCTGAAGCACAAGAAAGAAATCGTTCACTCTGCTGTATTTGCCGTTAAAAACAAATGAAAACCAAAAAGCAGCGTAACTCTAACTCTATTTCCTTGCAGCATTTTCAAAATACGATGCGATCTAAAAGTTACCTAGTTTGCCATGAGAGTGTTGGTAATGCAGTTATCGGTTATCGTTTTCTGTTATATCGACTTTTGTTTTCCAGTCGAGGTTGCTCTGTTTTAAACAATATCTGACCCAAAAAATTGAAAACCGTATAGTGTTTTCGCCTTAATTTCAACTTTACACGTCCTAAAAGTCTGCGTTCTAAAAGTCTGCGATTAAATTGACTTGAGAGGAAATTGTGTTGGTAATACAGCAATCGATTGTCGTTCTCTGTTTTACCGACGTTTTATGTCTTACAGTCGAGGTTATGTTCGTTTCTAACGACATACAACCTGAAAGAATGAAAATCATGAATTACTCTGTTTTTGACGTACAAATTTCAACTCTACACGTCCTTGCATCGTTTTCAAAAAATACTAAGCGTTCCAAAAGTCTGCGATTAAGTTGACTTGAGAGGAAATTTTGTTGGTAATACAGCAATCGATTGTCGTTTTCTGTTTTACCGACGTTTTATGTCTTACAGTCGAGGTTATGTTCGTTTTTAACGTCATGCAACCTGAGGTAATGAAAATCCTGAGGTACTCTGTTTTTGACGAACAAATTTCAACTCTACACGTCCTTGAACCGTTTTCAAAAAATATTATGCGTTCTAAAAGTCTGCGATTAAGTTGACTTGAGAGGAAATTGTGTTGATACTACAGCAATCGATTGTCGTTCTCTGTTTTACCGACGTTTTATGTCTTACAGTCGAGGTTATGTTCGTTTTTAACGACAAACAACCTGAAGTAATGAAAATCATGAAGTACTCTGTTTTTGACGTACAAATTTCAACTCTACACGTCCTTGAACCGTTTTCAAAAAATACTAAGCGTTTTAAAAGTCTGCGATTAAGTTCACTTGAGAGGAAATTGTGTTGGTAATACAGCAATCTATTGTCGTTCTCTGTTTTACCGACGTTTTATGTCTTACAGTCGAGGTTATGTTCGTTTTTAACGACATACAACCTGAGGTAACGAAAATCCTGAGGTACTCTGTTTTTGACGAACAAATTTCAACTCTACTCGTCCTTGAACCGTTTTCAAAAAATACTATGCGTTCTAAAAATCTGCGATTAAGTTGACTTGAGAGGAAATTGTGTTGGTAATCCAGCAATTGATTGTCGTTCTCTGTTTTACCGACGTTTTATGTCTTACAGTCGAGGTTATGTTCGTTTTTAACGACATACAACCTGAGGTAACGAAAATCCTGAGGTACTCTGTTTTTGACGAACAAATTTCAACTCTACTCGTCCTTGAACCGTTTTCAAAAAATACTATGCGTTCTAAAAATCTGCGATTAAGTTGACTTGAGAGGAAATTGTGTTGGTAATACAGCAATCTATTGTCGTTTTCTGTTTTACCGACGTTTTATGTCTTACAGTCGAGGTTATGTTCGTTTTTAACGACATACAACCTGAGGTAACGAAAATCATGAGGGACTTTCTTTTTGACGTACAAATTTCAACTCTACACGTCCTTGCTTCGTTTTCAAAAAATACTACGCGTTCTAAAAGTCTGCGATTAAGTTGACTTGAGAGAAAATTGTGTTGGTAATGCAGCAATCGATTGTCGTTCTCTGTTTTACCGACGTTTTATGTCTTACAGTCGAGGTTATGTTCGTTTCTAACGACATACAACCTGAAAGAATGAAAATCATGAATTACTCTGTTTTTGACGTACAAATTTCAACTCTACACGTCCTTGCATCGTTTTCAAAAAATACTAAGCGTTCCAAAAGTCTGCGATTAAGTTGACTTGAGAGGAAATTTTGTTGGTAATACAGCAATCGATTGTCGTTTTCTGTTTTACCGACGTTTTATGTCTTACAGTCGAGGTTATGTTCGTTTTTAACGTCATGCAACCTGAGGTAATGAAAATCCTGAGGTACTCTGTTTTTGACGAACAAATTTCAACTCTACACGTCCTTGAACCGTTTTCAAAAAATATTATGCGTTCTAAAAGTCTGCGATTAAGTTGACTTGAGAGGAAATTGTGTTGATACTACAGCAATCGATTGTCGTTCTCTGTTTTACCGACGTTTTATGTCTTACAGTCGAGGTTATGTTCGTTTTTAACGACAAACAACCTGAAGTAATGAAAATCATGAAGTACTCTGTTTTTGACGTACAAATTTCAACTCTACACGTCCTTGAACCGTTTTCAAAAAATACTAAGCGTTTTAAAAGTCTGCGATTAAGTTCACTTGAGAGGAAATTGTGTTGGTAATACAGCAATCTATTGTCGTTCTCTGTTTTACCGACGTTTTATGTCTTACAGTCGAGGTTATGTTCGTTTTTAACGACATACAACCTGAGGTAACGAAAATCCTGAGGTACTCTGTTTTTGACGAACAAATTTCAACTCTACTCGTCCTTGAACCGTTTTCAAAAAATACTATGCGTTCTAAAAATCTGCGATTAAGTTGACTTGAGAGGAAATTGTGTTGGTAATCCAGCAATTGATTGTCGTTCTCTGTTTTACCGACGTTTTATGTCTTACAGTCGAGGTTATGTTCGTTTTTAACGACATACAACCTGAGGTAACGAAAATCCTGAGGTACTCTGTTTTTGACGAACAAATTTCAACTCTACTCGTCCTTGAACCGTTTTCAAAAAATACTATGCGTTCTAAAAATCTGCGATTAAGTTGACTTGAGAGGAAATTGTGTTGGTAATACAGCAATCTATTGTCGTTTTCTGTTTTACCGACGTTTTATGTCTTACAGTCGAGGTTATGTTCGTTTTTAACGACATACAACCTGAGGTAACGAAAATCATGAGGGACTTTCTTTTTGACGTACAAATTTCAACTCTACACGTCCTTGCTTCGTTTTCAAAAAATACTACGCGTTCTAAAAGTCTGCGATTAAGTTGACTTGAGAGAAAATTGTGTTGGTAATGCAGCAATCGATTGTCGTTCTCTGTTTTACCGACGTTTTATGTCTTACACTCGAGGTTATGTTCGTTTTTAACGACATACAACCTGAAGTAATGAAAATCATGAAGTACTCTGTTTTTGACGAACAAATTTCAACTCTACACGTCCTTGCATCGTTTCAAAAAGTGCAATGCGTTCTAAAAGTTTGCCGTTAAGTTGAACTTAGCAGGAAATTGTGTTGGTAATACAGCCATCGATTATCGTTTTCTGTTTTATCGACTTGTGTGTTTTACAGCCGAGGTTGTTTCCTTTTTTTTAACAACAACCTTACATCAAGCATTTAACCATTTTTCCTAATTTATAATTTCATTGTAACACATTATATATAATAAATACACCACAAGTATACTGTGTACCTAACCTTAAATCGATAAATGTCAAATTCAGGCGGCAGCGATGCCACCGTTGCAACTGCTGCCAACACAACTTTTTTAAAGTCTGCTTCATGGCAAACTAGATAAGTTTTTTTTTTTTGTTGAGCAACCAAGAGATGGCGCTTTTAATAAGGAAAACAAATGTCTTGTCAATTTTTTTATTAAGTAAAATGAAGCCTTTGCATAGGCGTAGCACGCTAGTCACACAGGTCGTGTGGAAGCGTCACACGAAAACTATTCAATTTAATGTTTTTCATAAATTAGGCAAATGTCATTCCAATGCTTTGCTTGTTGTGGGAGCCTTCACAAAACTCCCGCTAGGTGTCGGCCACTCCACAACATATGGATGTATGATGTAAAGCGAGGAATTTATACAGGTTTAAAAATAAGTGCATAACTTTATAGACAGTAACCGGTCTGTGACCTTGAAAGTTCGTTTCATCTCAACCGTAAATTTAAACACAAACGCTAAATTGTGCAGTTGTTTTAAATTACGTAAACCAGGCCTCTTCTTAGTGGTTAAAAATTGCCATTAAATGTTTGTAACTATTTATATTCAAAAGCTTCATTCGCCATGGCTGTATGAACGAGGCGTTTGAAGTTCAGATCCGGTACTTCCCCTAGAAAAAAAATCGTTATTGTCTTGTACTATTTTCCTCCTGCTAGAAAACGAGCACACTCCATCAATTTTATTACATCGCGTGACATTTCCGCATGTACAAAAGGTCAGTACTTAGAGCTGATGTTACATTTTCACAAACGCCAAGTAAACATGTAATACAGAACGTGCTAAATTACACGGTAGAACCACGAAACCTTTTTACAACCGCGTGATTTACTTAATTACGTGTTGATTCCACTTAATTCAACGACAAGAATTCATAAATTAAACGTAATTATTGCGGCTCATACCTGCCGAAATGACGTCGACGATAAAACCGAAATGAACCGGAACAGAACCGGAATTGCATCGAGGACGTTTTTACCGGGCTCTCAACTCGGAGAGAGGAATTCGAATTTAAACTTTGGCTAATAACTGAATGACAAAACAAGCGCATCGCCGCGGTTAGATTATCACAATTTGTATTCGGTTTGCGTAATTATCGAGTTGTTATAAAACAACTATTTTTAGAAGCACTGCGTGCGAGTGTGTGTGGTGTGACGTGTCTTGGAATTCTCTTTCTTCTTTTTTGCAAACCCAACCCCGGCATATTTTACTTTACATCACGTTTATAAATGTGGGTGAAAATACTCGGAAAATGTATTGTCCTTGCTGGACTATTTAGTTAATTGGGGCACAGTCTAGTCGCCTGCATGTTAATTTAATATCCGGGATTATGAATCATCTTCTAATTCCCTTTTTTTTTGACAAGTCATGCGAAATTAGCTAGATTGTTAGTTTATTAAAATTTATTATTGTTTTTAGTACCTTGGTGGAATTGACGTTTCCCAAATAGAAACTCTTAATTTCCACCACGGTATTTCATAAAATGGAAAACTCGCACGTTTCAAGTGAACAGCCATCGAGCGAGCCATCTTCCTTCCTTTCTTCTCGTTTCTTTTTTTAACAATCGTAAAACAAGATGGCAGCACCTGCGGGGGGTCCCTGCGACAGAAAGAGAATTGTGAATTTTGAGGAGTATTTACTGAAGAGAATCAAACTAAAAATGATATTACGTTTTCGAAAAGGAATTTTAAAAATGTTCGAAGAGACAATTTTCGTGACTCTGGCTTCGTGTTGTTGCATTAGGGAAGAAAAATTATGAAGTTAGACGCTTTCAGATTAAAAAAAAAATCAATCAATAAAATGACAATGACGAAGATAATAAATAATAAAGAACAAGTTTTGAACGCGAATACTAACAAGTTTGAAGATCCAATGAACGACACAATTTTTTTTAATGTGCGCCATCTGTTGCGGCCATTATGCAAACTATTCAGTTTATAGTTGAATGCTCGCCAGTGTTGCCAACCGTTATAGCGATTGATCGCTACAGTAATGACACTTTTAAATCCGTAGCGACGCCTTGCGGAAACTAACCTAAACTAGCGACTTTTTACGAATCTCTTTAAAATTAATTAAAAATCGGATGGTAATCAAGTGAATTGTTTTACGTTGGGCTTTTATTGCTCTCACGGTATATACCTGTATTATAAATTTTTTTTTAATAACTAGGAAAACAAATAAATCAAAAACAAAACGTTATTAAAAATTCATAAAGAGTTTATGGAAACAGAAACAAAAGACGGTCGATTTTATAACGCAATTCAGTAGATTAAAACTAAATAAAAAAAAAACATTTGACAAAATATAAAAGAAAACAAAAAATAATCATTTAAGAAAAAAATAAAAACAAACGGCAATGTATTTTACAAACAATTTAAGAAATTTAGATTTTTTTTAATAAAAAGGACCATAAAAACAAAGGAAATAAAATAATAATAAAAACAAAATGAAAGATAATCGATTTTACAGCGGAATTCGGTAGATTGTAATAAATTTTAAAAAATCAATTGGAAAAGAATAGCGAAAATAAAATTAAAATTCAAAAATAATCAAATTTTAAAACAATTTAAGAGATTAACAATTTTTTTTAATAAAAAGATCAATAAAAGCAAAGAAAATGAAATAATGCCATTTTTAAAAAAATATGAAATAATAATATTTAAAAACCAATAAAAACAAAACAAAAGACAGTCGGTTTTACAGTGCAATTCCGTGGATTATAAAAAATAGTTTGAAAAGAATAGCGAAAATAACAAAAATTTAAAAAAATAATAAAGAATAAAAAGTACCATAAAAAGCAAAGAAAATGAAATGCAAAATGGAATTAAAAAAAACTACAAAATAATAATATTTAAAAATTAATAAAAACAAAACAAAAGACAGTCAATTTTACAGCGCAATTCGGTAGGTTTATAATAAATTTTTAAAAAAAAAACAACAAATGGAAAAGAATAGTGAAAATAAAATAAAAACTACGAAAATAATCGAATTTAAAAATAAGAAAAACAAAAGACAATGTATTTTACAAATAATTTAAGAGATTAACAAAAATTTTCAATAAAAAGAGCCATAAAGGTGCAAGGAAAATGAAATAATGGAATTTAGAAAAAAATTTATTTAAAAACCAATAAAAACAAAAACAAAAGACAATCGATTTTAAATTTAAAAAATACTAATTAAAACAAAAGACAATATATTTTATAAACAATTTAAGAAATTAACATTTTTTTTTAATAAAAGCTAAGTACCATGAAAAAGCAAAGAAAATGAAATAATGGAATTTACCAAAAATACGAACTAATATTTAAGAATCAATTAAAAAAAAAAAAAACAAAAGATAACCGGTTTTCCAGCGCAATTCAGTAGATTATAATAAATTTTGAAAAAAAAAAACAAACAAATGGAAAAGAATAGTAAAAATAAAATATAAATTCGAAAATAATCAAAATCAAAAAATAATAACAAAAACAAAAGACAAAGTATTTTGCAAACAATTTAAGAGATAAAAACAAATAATAAATAAAAAAGCAAAGAAAATGAAATAATGGAATTTTGGAAAAAATACGAAGTGATAATATCTAAAAACCAATAAAGAAAATAAAAGACAATCGGTTTTACAGCACAATTCTTTAATAAATAAATTAAAAAGAAACAAAACAAAGGAAACAAATGAACGCAACGTAAAACATATACAACAGTACTATTAAAAAAATAATAAAAACAAAAGACACAACAAAGCAGAATTCCATAGATTCATAAATTAAAACAAACGAAAAAAATACTTTCGATATGTTTCTTCAACATGTGGCGCTGTTAGCGACTTTTGTTTGTGATTGTAGCAATATTTCACTCCAAACGGTTTGCAGCACTGATGCTAAACTTAATGGTGTATACTTTTGTTTCAAACGAAACTACGGCAAAATAAAACTTTAGACTCTAGTGGAAATATTGTTTCCCAAGTGAGGTTACTTAATTTCCTCCACAGTTTGGCAAAGTCCAGAACACGATAAAATTAAATGAAGAGAAAATTAAATTAAGAAGCTTTAATTCAAAAACGTAACTTAAAGCTGATATGAGAAAATATTTGATTGCATATAAACTTGTCATCAGTGGTGATGGTTTTATTTATTTCTATTTTAAACTTCCGTTTTATATAAATTGCTTATTAATTATTTTCTTTGTTTTGGTACCATTCTTTTGAAATTGTTTTTTTTAATATTTATAATCCTATTAAATTAGGTTGTAAAGTCGATTGTCTTCTGTTTTTTTTAATTTGATTACATATTTTTCAATTTTTATCACTTTGTCTTCTTTGTTTTGCCACCATTCTTTTCAATTCTTTTTTCAAATTATTATTAGTCTACTGAATTGCGCTGTAAATTTAAATTTGCACCTGCATATATTTAACATAATTTTTAAAGCTTCAATAATAATTAAAATTAATTCACAATAAGCACAAAAAAAGTAAACTGGTACTTTTAGGTTGGTAAACTAATCTGGTGACTTAAATTTTGATTGTCTGGCAACGCTGGCTGCCATTAACTTTGACCTGACCTTTTGATTAACGTTCAACATATATAACATATATAAAGGCGTTAAAGTTCACCATTGAAAAGTATGTTTAAATCAATGTTGCCAACTGACGCCTATAGTCTTTCATTACAGTTTCCTGTAATCGTTTCTTTTCAAAATGGTGGAGTTTAAATACGATTTCACAGATGGCGGTTAAAAAACTTTGAAGACTGTCGTCAATCTTGACGTCATTGTGACGTCATTTAAAATACCCTTCATACAGTCGGAAGTAAAAAAAGATAATAAAATGGATCATGTTCAGAACGGTTTAAACCAATGAACCAACCATATTTAGAACAGTGTGTCACAAAAAAGGAAGCCTATAGTGTTTCAATTACAGTTTCCTGTAATCGTTTTTCTCTCGAAATGGTGGAGTTTAAAGACTAATCTACAGATGGCGTTTAAAAAACTTTGTAGGCTGTCAAATTTGACAAGCTTTTGTAAAGTCATTTAAAATACCCTTTATACAGTCCGGAGCAAAAAAAAATAGCAAACAAGAGGAGTTTTCTGTAATTGTTCTTTCTCAAAATGGTTGAGTTTAAATACGAATTCACAGGTGGCGCTTAAAAAACTTTGAAAGCTGTCAAATTTGACAAGCTTTTGTAGAGTTATTTAAAATACCCTTTGTACAGTCGGAACCAAAAGAGAAAAATGGTAAACAAGAACAGTTTCCTGCAGTTGTTCCTTCTCAAAATGGTGGAGTTTAATTACGAATTCACAGGTGGCGCTTAAAAAACTTTGTAGGCTGTCAAATTTGAAAAGCTTTTGTAAAATCATTTAAAATACCCTTTATACACTCGGAACCAAAAAAAAAAACACTAAACAAGAGCAGTTTCCTGTAATTGTTCTTTCTCAAAATGGTATACCTAGTCACATATTACCGAGATGCGAAGGCTCCAGGTGACGAAATTCCTTGACCTTCCGCCATTGTTTAAGTGGTTCGTATGGCGCGAAACTTGAAAACTACAGCGTGTTGCAGTATTCGATTTCTACACACCGCTTCAATACATTAAGGCACCTTTCTTCAATTTTTTATTTTGATCGACGAATAAATGAAAATTAGCGTGAAATCATTCGATTACACTGCATTTAATAACCTCATCTCGAGCAGTTGCATTTTCGTGCTACATGAAATAGTGACGTCACTCCTCAAAAATGGCTTAAATGAACCAACTATATTTAAAACGGTGCGTCACAAAAAAGACGCCAGTTACAGTTTCCTGTAATCGTTTTTTCTCAAAATGGATGGAGTTTGAATACGAATTCACAGTTGGCGATTAAAAGAACTTTAAAAGCTGTCAAGTTTGACAAGCTTTTGTACAGTCAGAAAGAAGAAAATGGAAAAAAGACAATTACAGGAAACTGTTTTCGTCTACAGGAATCTGTAATTAGATATTTTGAATAACTTAACTAATATAGATAATTTTATTTACGATCAAATCGATTAACTATAACCCATTTTGATGTTATGCCTCAAATTTGTTCTCGTCAAGAATGCTTGGCAAAACTCCAAAAATTTTTATAGTAAACCTGTCGTTCTATTTTCAAAAATAACAACGCTACCAACGTTGCGAATTTATTACACATGTTATTAAGTAAAAGAATAGACAATTCCTGATTTACACAACCAGTCTACATCTTAAGCATGAACGTATTACAACAATAAATAACAATGATGAAGGCATGCAGGCTCTAACATTGTCTTTCAATAAATTTTCCCCAATTGTTTATGTTTTTATGTATGAGATCAGCAGGTGGAAATCGTCAGTATTAAATTTGGAACACACCATGCATCCGTGTAACAATTATTGTTATGGTATTTAGCTCGCGAAATAATTATTACTGGCAGAGATCCAATTTAAAACCGCTTACGTTTGGTAAGCGTACAGATAAAAATATATTTACATTGCTCCTACCTACATACAAGTCTAGACACATCGATTTAATATTAGAAAAAAGAAGACAGAAAAATTTGGCCGTCCATCTAGACGCGGAAATACGGCAGACGGCAATTTAAGAATTCATTATTGCATCACTAGGATGATCAGATTTTTTCCAAAACCAGACTGAACCGGTTGGTTGAGGGCCTAAATCAAAACCGTAATTACTTAGGTAACTTTATTAATAGCCCCGATATTTGGTGTAATGCCAACGAAATACCTGAATACTCCAACTATTGTAGAAATAAATGGCAATGGCAATTATAAAAAGCTAACATTATTCTTCTCCTCTTCAACTCTTTTTTTTTAATAGATAACTGCAAATGGTGTTATCTATAATTGTTAGTCAAGTGCGTTCGCAGATGTCAATAATCTGTTAGATAAAATCGAGAAAAAACAGGTTCTATTCTGTTTTGCAAGGATTGGATACGTTTTACAATTTGACCTCATTGTATAACTTCATTTTATTTATTTAATTGATTAATTAATTAATCAACCTCCAAGTTGCATGGTTTAATAGTTCAATTTTCAATTCAGGTGACGACTGGTGAGAATGATTTGGACAAGGACGAAGTGAACATCATCAGCGGTGCCCTGGAGCTTCGCAAGAAGACCGTTGCGGATGTAATGACGCGCATTGAAGACGCCTTCATGTTGGAGTACGACGCCACTCTGGACTTTGAGACGGTTTCTGAAATCATGAAATCTGGTAAATGCTCATTCACTTCAATTAATACGTAAATTCCGCTTGCGTTCGGGAAAACCCCCAATCAATAACTTACCTACATTCACTCACATTATCCTAAAGAATGTTTCAAATATTACAGATCGCGACGTTAAGTCGTCCGCTAACTCCAAACAGATGTGTTAATTGGGTTGCCTACTATTGCATTCTGTATTATCGGCTACCGCACGCCGAAGCCGCCATGTTTAAGCCAAACTCATAGCCTAGGCGTTTTGCGTTGGCTTTAAAATCCTACACGATTCTATTCGCTCAATATCAAATGATAAGATTTGAGTCAATAGGATTTTAAAGCCAAGTAAAACGTGGCTTCGTATTGCCAACTTAAGGGATAAATCCCTTTTTTTCAAATCATTAGGAATTTGCAATTTGAAAAAATTGAAAGTCCCTGGATAGACAACTTAGAGTTGCTCTTCATTTATTTGCAATTTGTTGCGTTACTGTAAGACGTTCAGCAACGCCATCTGTTGTAACATGCCGGTAGTCTCCTTTTCATTTGTTTCTGTGAAGTTTGTTCACAGGTCAACTGGGGTCATAGGCGGGGATTATTTTGAAAAGCCGACACTGAGTGTCAACCAGGGTTGTCAACCTAATTGACAGTCGTGAGAGCACATTGGGACAAACATTCTCTTTCATGATGGTTTTCTGAGTGTCAACCAGGGTTGCCAACCTAATTGACAGTCGTGAGAGCACAAACATTCTCTTTCATGATCGTTTTTTCCCTGAAAATGCAAATCTAAGCTATTTTTATGCATTCTTGCCTTAAAATTGGATTTAGTCTCTAAAAATTCCCTATTACCATGAATCGGGAAAATTCCCACGAATTGGCAACACTGCCTTCAACCGACAGTCACATCTGGACGGGCACAAGAAATGACTCGCGTTGTTATAACGTCATTTCTTATAAGACATTCAACAGCGCCATCTATTGAAACACCTCGAAAGTTTTTGTTCATAAATTTACAGAATTCTGCATTGTTGTGTAATTTTTTTTTCTTCGTCAGAGAATAGTCAGTCGACGTTCTTTTGTTTTTCGTTCATTTTGTTTTTCGTATTTTGATGTTTGTTTGCTTGTTTCAGTTTTATGAGGTCTTCTGATATGAATCGAATTACTTTTTCATAGTCTGCCACGAAGAAAAGTCGATATTCTTTTGTTTTTCGTTTGTTTTGTCCCTCGTCTGAGCTTAATCGATGTTCTTTTGTTTTTCGTTCATTATGTTCTTCGCAATTTGTTGTTTGTTTGTTTCTTTCTTTCAGTTCTCTTCTTTTAATCGAATTAGTTTTCCATAGTCCGCTGCGACGAAAGTCGTATTTGTTTTGTTTTTCGTTCATTTCTTTTTTTCTCTGTCTGAAAATAGTCTACGTTCCTTTGTTTTTCATTCGTTTTGTTCTTCGCATTTTGATGTCTTCTCTTAATCGAATTAGTTTTTCATAGTCGGCCGGGAAGAAGAGTCGATATTCTTTTGTTTTTCGTTTGTTTACTCTTCATTAGGGAATTGTCGATGTTCTTTTGTTTTTCACATTTCGATGTTGTTTATTTAAATTTTCTGACGTTTTTATTTTAATCGAATTTTCTTTTTATAATCTTTTCCCACTTTTAGGCGTGAAGAACAGTCGACATACTTTTGTTTCTCGTTTATTTTATTTTTTTTTCTTCGTCAAAAAATAGTCGACGTTCTTTTGTTTTTCGTTCATTTTGTTCTTCGCATTTTCATGTTTGTTTGTTTTGTTTCAATTCTCTGAGGTCTTCTCTTAATCGAATTAGTTTTTCATATTCAGCCGGGAAGATGAATCGATATTCCTTTGTTTTTCGTTTGTTTATTCTTCGATAGGGAATTGTCGATGTTCTTTTGTTTTTCGCTCATTTTGTTCTTCATATTTCGATGTTGACTATTTAAGTTTTCTGACATTTTTAATCTAATCGAATTATTTTTTTCTTTTCCACACTCCGACGCGAAGAAGAGTTGATCGTCTTTTGTTTTTCGTTCGATTTTTCTTCCTTCGCCAGAGAATAATCGATGTTCTTTTGTTTTTCGTCCATTTAATTCTTCGCATGATGATTTCAGTTTCAGTTTCCTTTTTTTTCATAGTCTTTTGATTTTTATACATTGTGTCGCGAAGAAGAGTTGACTCTCTTTTGTTTCACGTTCATTTTGTTCTTCGCATTTTGACGTTTGTTTGTTTGTGTCTGTTTACTGAGGACGAGTTATTTTTGCATAGTCCGGCGCGAAGAAAAGTCGATATTCTTTTGTTTTTCGTTTGTTTATTCTTCGTTAGGGATTGATTGATGTTCTTTTGTTTTTCGTTCATTTTGTTCTTCGCAATTTGATTTTGTTTATTTTAAGTTTTCTCACGTTTTTCTTTTAATCGAATTATTTTTTCATAATATTTTGATTTTTCTACATTCGACACGAACAGTCGACATACTTTTGTTTCTCGTTGTTTCTTTTTTTCTTCGTCAAAGCGTAGTCAATGCTCTTTTGTTTTTCGTTCATTTAGTTCTTCGCATGTTGGTGTTGTTCGTCACAGTTTCCTTCGTCAAAAAAGGGTCTACGTTCTTTTGTTTCTTGTTTATTTATTTTATTTTCTTCGTCAGAGAATAGTAGACGTTCTTTTGTTTTTCGTTCGTTTTGTTCTTCGTATTTTGATATTTGTTGGTTTCAGTTCTCCGAGGTCGAATTAGTTTTTCATAGTCCGCCGCGAAGAAGAGTCGATATTCTTTTATTTTTCGTTTATTTTATCCTTCGTTAGAGCTTAGTCGACGTTCTTTTGTTTTTCGTTCGTTTTGTTCTTCGCATTGCGATGTTTTTCATTTGGGTTTTCTGACGTTTTTATTCCAATCGAATTATTTTTTCCCAGTCTTTTGACTTTTTCACATTCCGACGCGAAGAAGAGTCGATCTTCTTTTGTTTTTCGTTCGATTTTTCTTCCTTCGTCAGAGAATAGTCGATTTTCTTTTGTTTTTCGTCCATTTAATTCTTCGCATGTTGATGTCGTTCGTTACAGTTTCCTTCGTCTGAGAATGGTCGACGTTCTTTTGTTTCTTGTTTATTTTGTTTTTCGCATTTCGATGTTTTTTTTATTTAAGTTTTCTGACGTTTTTATTTTTATTTAAGTTTTCTGACGTTTTTATTTTTATTTAAGTTTTCTGACGTTTTTATTTTTATTTAAGTTTTCTGACGTTTTTATTTTAATCGAATTATTTTTCTACGTACTGGCGCGAAGAACCGTCGACATACTTTTGTTTCTCGTACGATTTTTTTCTTCGTCAGAGAGTAGTCGACGTTCTTTTGTTTTTCGTTCATTTTGTTCGTCGCATTTTGATGTTAGTTGCCTTTTGACTTTTTCACATTCCGGCGCGAAGAGTCGATCTTTTGTTTTTCGTTCGAGTGTTCTTCCTTCACAGAATAGTCGATGTTCTTTTGTTTTTCGTCCATTTAGTTCTTCGAACGTTGATGTTGTCCGTTTCAGTTTTCTGACGTTTTTCTTTTTTTTTATCGAAAATAGTCTTTTGATCTTTCTACTCTCTGTCGCGAAGTGTTGACTTTCTTTTGTTTCGCGTTCAGTTTGTTCTTCGTCAGAGAATAGTCGATGCTCTTTTTTTTTGTTTTTCGTTCGCATTTTGACGTTTTGTTTGTTTGTTTGTTTGTTTGTTTGTTTGTTTGTTTGTTTCTATTTACTGAGATCGAGTTATTTTTTTCATAAGCCGCCGCGAAGAAGAGTCGATAGTCTTTTGTTTTTCGTTTATTTTGTCCTTCTTTAGGGCTTAGTCCACGTTCTTTTGTTTTTCGCATTTTAATGTTAATTTGTTTCTTCAATTTCCTGAGATCTTCTCTTAATCGAATTACTTTTTCATAGTCGGGCGGGAAGAAGAGTCGATCTTCTTTTGTTTTTCGTTTGTTTATACTTCGTCAGGGAACGGTCGATGTTCTTTTGTTTTTCGTTCGTTTTGTTCTTCGCATTTCGATGTTGTTTATTTAAGTTTTCCGATGTTTTTATTCTAATCAAACAAAAATCAGAAAACTATGAAAAAAACATAGTTTTCTGATTTTTGTTTCCGCTTCGAAGAAGAGTCGACATTCTTTTGTTTTGCGCACGTTTTTTGTTCTTCGTCGGTGAATCATCGGTCGATGCTATTTTGTTATTCTCTTTTTGTTTCTGTTTTGAACTATTTTCGCACCTAAATTCATGTACAGCGCGAATTTCAAAGAGACGCCGTTTTCCAGGTTACTCCCGCATACCCGTCTACGAAGGAGACAGGAAGAAGATCGTGACAACTTTGTACATAAAGGACCTGGCCTTCGTGGACCCCGACGATAACACCCCCCTGAAGACCCTCTGCCAATTCTACCAGAACCCGTGCAACTTCGTTTTCGAGGACGTGACGTTAGATGTTATGTTCAAAGAATTCAAGGATGGTAAGTGCCACCCCCCCTCACTTGTAAATACTCAAACATGTGTTTGCAGGCAACAAAGGCCACATGGCTTTCGTCCACCGAGTCAACAGCGAAGGCGAAGGTGATCCATTTTATGAGACCGTCGGGCTTATTACACTTGAGGACGTCATTGAAGAATTGATTCAGGCTGAGATCATGGACGAGACTGACGTGTTCAGTAAGTATTTGAGATTGTATTTTAAGAGAGAGAGAGGTTAGAGTTGGTTTTGTGCAGCTGACAATCGTTCGAGACGAAAAAGAACAGCGAACAGATCGAAGCAGGACTTCACGGTGTTTGCCGAAAGGAAAGGCGAAAGCAATCGGATACGAATAAGCCCCCAGCTGACGTTAGCCACCTTCCAATACCTCAGCACAAGTAAGCAGCAGCACGGTGTTTAACTCGAGCTTATTTACTTAGGAGTGTCTTCGTAGGTGTCGACTTATTCAAGCCCAATAATATATCGGAGACGATCCTGCGACGTCTTTTGAAGCAGGACATAATGTACCACATAAAGAGGAACAAGGACTGGCGTAACGACCCGACCACTGTTATTTACCATCAGAATAAAGCCGTGGACTATTTCGTGCTTGTATTAGAGGGACGCATCGAGGTGACCATTGGGCAGGAAGGGCTTGTGTTCGAGAGCGGTCCGTTTACTTATTTCGGAACCCAAGCGTTAACTCAGAATATTGGAATTGGTAGGTGAAGTGCCTGTGGAGTTTCTGTTTGTTTGTGATCAGGTTTATCTCGTTCGTTGCAGTCGATACTCCTACAACGATGGGAAGCTTGCAATCGCTTAACATGGACACCATGATCCGTTACACTTTCCTCCCGGATTATACCGTAAGAGCTTGCTCCGAGGTCCTTTACCTCAAGGTAAAGCGTAGCTTATACCTCGCTGCGAAGAAGGCCACTTTGATGGAGCGCTCTCAGCGAGACATGAGCACGCCGGGTGATTTCGATGAAGAAGTCGAGAAGGTGAGGTTTTTTTTATTTCAGAGACGGTCCGCGCGTTACATTGTCCTGTTCCTTGTGATCGAGATTTTTGACGTTTTGTTTTTTTTTTTGTTTTCATATTACCCCTACCATCCTTTTCCAGTATTTTAAAGAATCTGAGGAAAGTTTGCAAATGCTGGAGCAAAGCAAGTGTAGCTAAATTTCCAGGTAAAATCAATCCTATTGTTTTTCTTACCTACCTGACGTGACGAAAGGAGTTTTTGCGTTTGTTGTTTCGTTTTTACGTCGCTTTCGTTTCGTTTGTACAACAGCAAACAAGTTTAAACTCCGTTAGTTGTCGTCAGTAAGCTCCAATACGTGTTACAACACACTATATATGGGGGGTGCGTTGTTGGTATGGATTTCTTCAATAGCTCCTTAACTATTAATTGTATCTTGACAAAAGTTATAGCTAATAACGAGTTATATATTTGTAAATTAGTTCCATAGGCACAGCATGTTCCGTAAGTGAATTATCCACCAAACTTATACTTTCTTTTAAATGGAATGTTCAAATTTTTATTTCACGTCATTGGAATGAAAACTAAAGCTTTTCTGAATTTCAAATTCACATCAAACTGTCAAATTATTATTATTCCCGAATTTGGCCCTTAAGCTAAAAGTAGGTAGCTGCAGAATATGCTGTCCTTCAACTTGAATGCACGAACGTACCCTGCGCGTCATACTTTCGAATGCCAGTGTTGCCAAATCTCGAAAAACTTTGCCACCAAAAATACTATCAGATTAAAATAAATATCCCCAGATTTTCTAGGATTATTATAGGTGTGTTGGTACTGAGCATGAGGTTGCACAAATTTGGATATAAATTTCATACTGCGCTCGATTTGTGAACGGTTCATAACTAGAAATCCTGTCAAATGAAACAGATCTCAAATCTGAAAAATTTTACTTATATTAAAAAAAGCGCAAAAAAGATGAAGAAACAATGAAAACAATGCAGTGCAGAGCAGTCAAGATGCACTGTTTGAGTTGGCAGTGCTGAATTTTATGTTTAAATTGTGCAACTGGAGTAACTTCAGGTTGTTGACGGCCTGACGTTGACAGCCGTCACTTTACAAGCGCCATTTCAGGTTGCGTCAAATAAACCAACATGAAACGTGTCCGATTGCAGTGTTGCAAACAATCGAATAAAAAATTGCACTTAGTAGGATTGCCAACTCAAATAGTTATTCTTGGCCACTTTTCAACATAAAATAATCAATTTTTTATTCAGCAACAAATTAAAAACCAAAAAAATCATTCCAAATAAGTAAGGTTAAGGAAAACAAACGAAAAACAGTCGATTTTACAGCGCAAATCGGTTGATTAAAAATGAATTTAAAAAAAAATTATAAAAAAAGATGGAAAACCAAAGCAACAAAATAATACCAAGTTGTCAAGGTGCACTGTTTGAGAGTTGGCAGCGCTGAATTTTATGTTTAAATTGTGCAACTGGAGTAACTTCAGGTCTGACGTTGACAGCCGTCACTTTACAAGCGCCATTTCAGGTTGCGTCAAATAAACCAACATGAAACGTGTCCGATTGCAGTGTTGCAAACAATCGAATAAAAAATTGCACTTAGTAGGATTGCCAACTCAAATAGTTATTCTTGGCCACTTTTCAACATAAAATAATCAATTTTTTATTCAGCAACAAATTAAAAACCAAAAAAATCATTCCAAATAAGTAAGGTTAAGGAAAACAAACGAAAAACAGTCGATTTTACAGCGCAAATCGGTTGATTAATAATGAATTAAAAAAAAAATTATAAAAAAAGATAGAAAACCAAAGCATCAAAATAAATAATACCAAGTTGTCAAGGTGCACTGTTTGAGAGTTGGCAGCGCTGAATTTTATATTTAAATGGTGCAACTGGTGTAACTACCGGTTGTTGAAGGCTTGACGTTGACAGCCCTCACTTTACAAGCGCCATTTGACATTCCAAATTCAAATTAAAATGCTATTCGTTTTTATTCACATAACCTACAATCTGTCGCTGGTCAGGTTGCGTTAAATAAACCAACACAAAACATGTGTCCGATTGCAGTGTTGCAAATAGTCCAATAAAAAATTTCTGTTAAATATATTGCCAACTCAAAGAGCTATTCTTGACCACTCTGTATAAATTCAAAAAGTAAATAAAAAAATTTAAGAAATAATAAAAACAAAACAAAAGCCATTGAAATACGAAAAATAATTGCGCGAAAACGAACAAAAGTACAACGAAACGAATAACAAAACATACAGAATAAAATGAACCGAAAACAAAAGAAGATCGACGGAACAAAGTTCAATGAAACACGAAAAACAATTCAACGAAAGGGAACAAAACAAAAACGAAAACGTACAGAATACAGAAAACAAAAGAAGATCGACCATACGAAGTTGACGAGAAAGCGAAAGATGAAATTATAAAAAGAGTCAGCGAAATACGAAAAAGAAAACAAAAGAACAACGAAACAAATAACACGAAAATGTGAAGGACGAAGCGAGCCGAAAACAAATGAAGATCGCCGATACGAGGCCAACAAGAAAACGAAAGAAGAAATTATGAAACAAAAGTCAATGAAATATGAAAAATAATTCAACAAAAAGGAATAAGACAAAAACGAAACGAATATCACGGAAACATGCGGATTGAAGTGAGCCGAAAACAAAAGAAGATCGACGATACAGCGCCAACAGGAAAGCAAAAGAAGAAACTATAAAACAAAAGCCAATGAAACACGAAAAATAATTCAACAAAAAAGAATAAAACAAAAACGAAACGACTAATACGAAAACGTACAGAATGAAGTGAGCCGAAAACAGGAAGAAGGTCGACGATACAAACTTCAATGAAATATGAAAAATAATTCAACGAAAAGAAACAAAAGAAAAGCGAAATCAATAACACGACAGCGAACGGAATGAAGTGAGCCGAAAACAAAAGAAAATCGACGACACAAAGTTGGCAAGAAGCAAAAGAAGAAAATATAAAAAGAGTGAATGAAATACGAAAAAAAAAAGAAAAGAAAAAACGAAAATATAACGCGGAAATCTAAATGATGAAGTGAGCTGAAAACAAAAGAAAATCGACGATCCCTGACCGACGAAAAGGCTTAAAATACGAAAAATAATTCGATGGGAAAAAAAAACAAAATCGGAACGAATTACACGAAAACGTACAGAATACAGAAAACAAAAGAAAATCGACGATACAAAATTGGCGAGAAAGCAAAAAAGACGAGGAGTAAATACGAAAAAGAAACAAAAGAAAAACTAAACAAACAACGTCAAAAAGTAAAGAACGAAGTGAGCTGAAAACAAAAGAAGATTGACCACATAAAAGGAGACAGTGAAACACGAAAAAGGAACAAAAGAAAGCGTAAAAGAAAACTTCTGAGCTGTCCAGGGGCTTCCAATTAGTTTTACGAAATAAAATTTGAAAATCCCTTAAGTTGGCAACACTAGCTGTCAATGCTACTAACCTTTAACAGGAGAAACATAGAAATTACAGCCTACTTTAATTGGAAATTTAATTGAAAGCAGAGGTTATGTAGCAATTCATGGCTGTATCGAGAAATAGTTAATAATAATAAAATTAAATCATTAAATAAGAAAACAGAACAAAAGGAAATCGAAGGAAATCAAGAAAAATTTAAGAACACAAGCATTTTATTTTATTATTATAAACATTTGGTGGGCCATGCTGTATGTGTGTGTGTGAAAATAGTTTAGTTATTCAGAACTCGTTACAGTTGACAACTTTTATGCAAAATCCGTTAAGTTGGCAAGACTAGCCATCAGTGCTACTAACCTTTAGGAGAAGAAACATAGAAATCAGAGCCTACTTTAATTGAATGCAGAGGGTATGTAACAATTTATGGCTGTATCGAGGAATAGTTAATAATAATATAATTAAATAAATTAAATAAGGAAGCAGAACAAAGGAAATCGAAGAAAATCAAGAAAAATTTAAGATCAGAAACACTTTATTTTATTATTACATGTATTTGATGGGCCATGCTGTATGTGTGTGTGAAAATAGTTTGGTTATTCAGAATTCACTACAGTTGACAGCTTTTATGCAAAATCCCTTAAGTTGGCAACACTAGCCATCAGTGCTACTAACCTTTAGGAGGAGAGACATAGAAGTCACAGCCCACTTTAATTGGGAATTTAATTGAATGCTGTGTGTGTGAAAATAGTTTTGTTATTAGAGTTGACAGCTTTTATGCAAGACACTTTCCTTTGCAATCAATAGTTAAGGAGCTATTAAAAAATCCATACCAATGAAGCACCCTGTATACACTCTGCAAATCTTTTTTATTATTTATTGTAAATATTTTACTGCATGGTTTCTATACTGTTATCCGAGGGATGATTAATTTCGTTGTTTTTATTTTGGCAGTTCAATGTCTCTCAATATATAAGTGTAAAGAAACGACTTCTTGTAAATACGCAGAAGAAAACTGTGATTTTTAAATGCCTCTCCAGAACAACCCAACGATACGTAACATAAGAATTCTTTTGTACCATATTTATAAGACATACTCTACGTGCTTTTTTTTTCTATTTTTAAAAACAAACTCGTCGCACACAAATAAATATGGTTGCATGAATTAAAAAAAAAATGGATTTGTATGACACCGGTCTTATGAATTGTGATTTTTGTTTAGTTGTTGCATTCGCTCGGTGAAGAGGACAGCCTAGGTAGGACTACACCAGAACCGAAGCCGGGTTCCATAATTAAAGAACATTTACCACCCACGTCAAACCTCACGAGTCCCAAGTTGCAGACTCCGACGTCAACGGTTAGCCCCACCAGTGGGAATTACTTGAACGCACGTGTTCGTGACATCAACGGGGCACTGAAGAAGCATTCAGACGGCGTGATACCAGAGGAAGAAGTCAAGCTGCTATCATCGAGAAAGTCATAACACAAAGCACTCGGCTCTTGCGAAGGGAGTCAACGAATAATAATACCACTGCGCAACATTGGGTACTTAATCTTCTTTTCGTTAGTCTTATAATCATGCCAAATACTTCCCAAACAGGAAAGAGAGCACTTATATTTTCTAGCATGTTCTTTTCGTCTTTTTACGAGGTGCTTTGTATAATAATAATAATTTAACCAGAATATTAATTGTAGTTAGAGAATAGACGATAGCCCTAAAGACGACTTAAAATTTGTGTGACTTAAAGGTACAAAACGTATAGGTGTGACTGATGCAAAAATTAATTAATTTCTTCACGAAAAAAAAAACTGATTTATACTTCTTGTAAATACAATGCAATTATTAATTTCTTTTTTTTTTATTTTGATATGTGTGGTAGACAATTCGATTGCATATTTCAAAACCCTACATTCTACTAGCACAGTAAGTGTACTTAATGTAATTTAGTGTCCACAGTTTTAATTTATTTTTTTTTTATATAGATATATATATGATTTGCCAAAGGAGGCTTCGTTATAGATATACAAAAATTAAAATTAAAAAAAAATAATAGATATTTATACATGTTTCTGATTGCCAGAAATAAATCTCTGATGATAATTCTAATGTGATGTTAAATAAATAAATGCGTATATTGGGGTATGTGTTAAAAGCAAATATTTATGAAGTACTTACAGTTTTGCTTTCCCTTGCGACTTGGTTTGTGTAATGATCAGACTTTGGACTTTTCAGAGCGTTGCCATGGTTACACTCATCATTGCGTAGCCAACGCTCCGAACTATCTGAAGCCTAGTGATAACCACCATTCTACCTTGCACTTTTTTTTTTTTATTATTATTATTACTATAATAATGTGTAAGACATTGTAAACCAACTTGAAACAAATTCATAATCCACCTACACTCCTCGTTGCTGCATCATTTCCTTTTTCTTTGTCGCCCCACGAAGGAAACTGCTTTCATGCCTCCCCTTCTTCCATTATGCAGGAAGCTCTCTCTCTCTGTGCTTGCAAAGACTAATGCCTTAATCATATCAGACGCTTCATTTGTTATCTCTTGTTTGTATTATACGATTTTGTTATTTTATGTACGTAATTTAGTTCTAGTTTGATTTTTTGTTTGTTTCTTTTTATTCAAATGGAAATGCTATCTTGGTACTTACGCGTTGAGTAAATTCAAATTAAAAACAAAGAAAAAAATAAGAGAAGAAACTGTAGTTCCTTATTGGGTAATAATAATAATAATAACTTTCGAATTACGCCTTGCATTTGACTTTGACTTTCATCCCCTTTGAGTATAATTTTCTTTTACAAAATGAGAGCACAAAAAGAAGCATCATAGCAGTGTTGCCAAATTAAAAATTTATGCCTCGGCAATTAGGAGTTTAGGAAGGTTTTTATAAAAGTCCCTCGTACTTGAAATTGCGACCAAGTTTAAAAGTAATTCGCGTAAAAGTTAAGCATGTTGGCAGCCCTTGTAGACTGAACTAAATTGTGTCAAACGTCAACTCAAAACGAGAGGATACCACTTTAACGCCATCGAAGTGGTAACTGAGAGTGACTCCCTCCTGGTGTTCGCTTTCTCGTTGAAACGCGGAGCGACATCTGTCAGGTGTTTGACGTGACGCTTTGAGGATTCCTAACCTCGACGGACGCAAGCCTTGGACGTTCGCTTTTGGGATATGAAAAGGTCGGATGATTAGTTTTATTTATTTATTTTGTGCGCCCGTTAGGTCGTCGGACAGCATCTATTTATTTTATTTTTTGAAATTTGGTGCAAGTCACATGCTATTTTTAATTATTTCGTGCTATTTTCACTAAATAATAGTGCTTGTTCCTTAATTATCATTGCAAGTTTAGTTTGCCGTTTGTTTTTTGTTTTCATCTCTTTGTAATTGTAAATTCTTTTTTCTTCACGTTCTTTTGTTTTTCTCTAGAAGTTTTTAAATTTTCCTTCCATTTTTTTTAATTGAAATAAATTAAAGCAGCCGACTTCCCCACACAGAACAGTGTATACTCGGCTTTTTCAAATAAATTAAAACTGACGACTTTCCCATACAGAACAAGTAATTGATTCTCCCAGTATATACACGACTTTAATCAAAAAAGGAAAAATAGCCGATTGATTCGGTCAGTGTATACACGGCTTTTAATTCCTAAAAATTAAAATTTCCTAGTCACAGTAATTCGTAACAAATTTGATTGATTTCGCCTGTGTATACTCGGCTTTCCATTAAAAAAAAAATAGCCAATTTCAAATAAATTAAGGCGACGACTTTCCCACCCAGATAAGCTAGGTTGATTGATTCGCCCTGTGTGTACGCGGCTTTAATTAGAAAAGAAAAATAGCCGACTGATTCGCTCAGTGTATACGCGGCTTTAATTAAAAAAGAGAAAATAGCCAACTGATTCGGCCATTGTATAGACGGCTTTTAATTCCTAAGGAAAATGTTTCGAGTAATAGTAATTCGTAACAAAAATGATTGATTCTGCCTGTGTATACTCGGCTTTTCATTAAAAAATAGCCATTTTGAAATAAATTAAAGCAGACGACTTTCTCACGCAGAAAAGCTAGGTCGATTGATTCACCCAGTGTATACGCGGCTTTAATTAAAATAGGAAAAATAGCCGACTATATATGTATATACGCCTTTTAATTCCTAAAAAAATATTTCCGAGTCACAGCAATTTGTAACAAAATCGATTGATTCCGCCTGTGCATACTTGGCTTTCAATTAAAAAAAAAAATAGCCAATTTCAAATACATTAAAGCGACGACTTTCCCACACAGAACAGCTAGGTTGTTTGATTCGCCCAGTGTATATGCGGCTTAATTAAAAAAATATATAGCCGAATGATTCGGCCAGTGCATACACGGCTTTTAATTCCTGAAAAGAAAATGTTTCGTGTCGTTGGAATTCGTAACAGAAATGATTGATTCTGCCGGTGTATACTCGGCTTTTTCAAATAAATTAAAGCTGACGACTTTCCCATACAGAACAGGTAATTGATTTGCCCAGTGTATACGCTGCTTTAATTAAAAAAAGTATATAGCGGACTGATTCGGCCAGTGTAGACACGGCTTTTAATTCCTAAAAATAAATATTTCCGAGTCACAGTAATTCGTAACAAATTTGATTGATTTCGCCTGTGTATACTCGGCTTTTCATTAAAAAAAATAACCAATTTGAAACTATGCAGACGACTTTCTCACGCAGGAAAGCTAGGTTGATTGATTCTCCCAGTGTATACACGGCTTTAATTAAAAAAAGGAAATTAGGTCAGTGTATACACGGCTTTTAATTCCTAAAAAAAAATGTTTCCGAGTCATAGTAATTCGTAAAGAAATGATTGATTCCGCCAGTGTATACTCGGCTTTTTCAAATAAATTAAAGCTGACGACTTTCCCACACAGAACAGGTAATTGATTCGCCCAGTGTATACGCGGCTTTAATTAAAAAATATATAGCAGACTGATTCGGCCAGTGTATACACGGCTTTGATTCTTAAAAATAAGTAATTCCAGTCACAGTAATTCGTAACAAATTTGATTGATTTCGCCTGTGTATATTCGGCTTTTCATTAAGAAAATAACCAAATTGAAATAAATTAAAGCAGACGACTTTCTCACACAGGAAAGATAGGTTGATTGATTCTCCCAGTGTATACATGGCTTTAATTAAAAACCTGAAAAATAGCCGGCTGATTCGGCCAGTGTATACACGACTTTTAATTTCTAAAAAATGTTTCCGAGTCATAGTAATTCGTAACAGAAATGATTGATTCCGCCAGTGTATACTCGGCTTTTTCAAATAAATTAAAGCTGACGACTTTCCCACACAGGAAAGCTAGGTTGATTGATTCTCCCAGTGTATACACGGCTTTAATTAAAAAAGGAAAACTAGCCAACTAATTCGGCTAGTGTATACACGGCTTTTAATTCCTAAAAATAAATATTTTCGAGTCACAGTAATTCGTAACAAATGTTATTGATTGCGCCTGTGTATACTCGGCTTTTCATTAAAGAAGTAACCAATTTGAAATAAATTAAAGCGGACGACTTTCCCACACAGGAAAGCTAGGTTGATTGATTCTCCCAGTGTATACACGGCTTTAATTAAAAACATATATAGCAGACTGATTCGGCCAGTGTATACACGGCTTTTAATTGATAAAAATAAATATTTCTGAGTCACAGTAATTCGTAACAAATGTTATTGATTGCGCCCGTGTATACTCGGCTTTTCATTAAAGAAGTAACCAATTTGAAATAAATTAAAGCGGACGACTTTCCCACACAGGAAAGCTAGATTGATTGATTCTCCCAGTGTATACACGGCTTTAATTAAAAAAGGAAAACTAGCCAACTAATTCGGCCAGTGTATACACGGCTTTTAATTCTTAAAAAAATATTTCCGAGTCATAGTGATTCGTAACAGAAATGATTGATTCCGCCAGTGTATACTCGGCTTTTTCAAATAAATTAAAGCTGACGACTTTCCCACACAGAACAGGTATTTATTATTTATTATTATTCTTATTATTATTTATATTTAATTAAAAAAATATATAGCCGACTGATTCGACCAGTGTATACACGGCTTTTAATTCCTGAAAAGAAAATGTTTCGTGTCGTTGGAATTCGTAACAGAAATGATTGATTCTGCCAGTGTATACTCGGCTTTTTCAAATAAATTTAAGCTGACGACTTTCCCACACAGAACAGGTAATTGATTATCCCAGTGTATACACGGCTTTAATTAAAAAAGAAAAAATAGCCAACTAATTCGGTTAGTGTATATACAGCTTTTAATTCCTAAAAAAATTGTTTCCGAGTCATAATAATTCGTAACAATAATGATTGATTCGGCCAGTGTATACTCGGCTTTTCAAATAAATTAAAGCTGACGACTTTCCCATACTGAACAGGTAATTGATTCGGCCAGTGTATACGCGGCTTTAATAAGAAAAGGAAAAATAGCCGACTAATTCGGCCAGTGTACACACGGCTTTTAATTCTTAAAAAAATGTTTCCGAGTCACAGTAATTCGTAACAAATTTGATTCATTTCGCTTGTGTATACTCGGCTTTTCATTAAAAAAATAACCAATTTGAAATAAATTAAAGCAGACGACTTTCTCACACAGCAAAGATAGGTTGATTGATTCTCCCAGTGTATATACGGCTTTAATTAAAAAACGGAAAAATAGCCGACTGATTCGGCCAGTGTATGCACGGCTTTTAATTTCTAAAAAATGTTTCCGAGTCATAGTAATTCGTAACAGAAATGATTGATTCCGCCAGTGTATACTCGGCTTTTTCAAATAAATTAAAGCTGACGACTTTCCCACACAGGAAAGCTAGGTTGATTGATTCTCTAAGTGTATACACGGCTTTAATTAAAAAAATATATAGCAGACTGATTCGGCCAGTGTATACACGGCTTTCAATTGATAAAAATAAATATTTCCGAGTCACAGTAATTCGTAACAAATGTTATTGATTGCGCCTGTGTATGCTCGGCTTTTCATTAAAGAAGTAACCAATTTGAAATAAATTAAAGCGGACGACTTTCCCATACAGGAAAGCTAAGTTGATTGATTCTCCCAATGTATACACGGCTTTAAATAAGAAAGGAAAAATAGCCAACTAATTCGGTCAGTGTATACACGGCTTTTAATTCCTAAAAAAATGTTACCGAGTCATAATAATTCGTAACAATAATGATTGATTCCGCCAGTGTATATTCGGCTTTTTCAAATAAATTGAAGCAAACGATTTTGCCACACAGAACAGGTAATTGATTCGCACAGTGTATACACGGCTTTTAATTCCTTAAAAAAATGTTTCCGAGTCATAGTAAGAATCGTAATAAAATTGATTGATTCCGCCGGTGTACATTCGGCTTGTCCTTAAAAAATAATTATTAATCCAGGCCAGCCTGCACTAGGCTTTTAATTCACAAAATAATAGAAAAAATAAAACGAGAGGAGACAGATTCAGCAAATTTAAAAAATTGTACCGGCAATTCCAAGTGAATGCGTCCTCTTCCGGTGGGTAGTCGAAGTTTCTTCGCATTACAGGTTTCTGTAAAAATGTTCGGTTTTTTTAAGGTCATTTCATAAATTTGCACAAGAACTGGATGTCCGCACTTACTGGCGCCATCTATCGGACAGTAGCCGAAGCTGTTACGCTAGAGAATTTCCCAAATTCACTTTGGGTCACCAGTATTTTGGCGGAAACGTGTTGCATCACCGTTTGATCTTTTAGGAATGATAATTTCTTACTTTTTTGTCGATTTGTCGATCAAAGGTGATCAGTTTTATACATAGAACGTCGTAAAGTCATAGAATGAGTAATGGGGTTTAAATTTTACGTTTTTTTTTTGTTAATATAAAGCGTTTCCCATATTTATTGACTTTCCCACGTTTATAATATTATTATAGATTGATTTACTTTTATAATTTTTAAATCAAACGCGTTTTAAAAGCAGCGTTTGAAAAATAAACTTTTGCCAATATGACAATGAACCTCCATCGAGAAGAGCACTTGAAATTAAAGAATCTTCTTCATGTTAATGTGTAATTATTTATAAATATATTAGTACCTTTGGTGTTTATTTCTAAGTCTGGCAGTCTTATTTAAAACTACGAAAAACAAATTCAACTGAAGTAATAAGTCGGTTGCAAATACTTCCAATAGCTGTGCTTCTTGACCTCGGCAGAAACCATCGGCGAAGTCATGATTTCAACGCCGGGTGTCCTCTCCGACATTGGTTCTTGCCCCTTGACGCTATCGGGGGAACTGCTGTCAACTTTCTTGCTGTGCGATTCCACTTCTTTTTTCAAAAGAGTCTGGAAAGTTTTCTCATTGTCTGATTTCCTAAAGCAATAGATTTTCCTTCGGCCATTCTTGCTGCAGTAATTGTGGTAATCCTGGGCGGCGATCCTCAACCGGCTGAGAAACTCGGGCATGGCTCTATAAGCCACCCAAGCAGAAACGGCTGCCGGAATATTAATCCCCGGATTATCATAGTACGTCAACCCGAACTCCAAACCAGGCTCGGAAAATTTTTTGTACGGTTTTATAATCATATGAGAATAATAATTGCTGACTCTGTGCTTGTCCGAGGCGACGGGGCAGCTCGGATGCTTCGTGCATTTATTCACCAGGAGCAGAGTTTTCCTCTGGGCATCCACCAAGTACCGCCGGTTAAAAACGTAATCCCTATTTACGAATAGGTACTGCAACAAAAACATGCAACACTTTTGGGGGGCCAATTCAAATAAAGTCGGACTTACCGGCCAGTACATCTCCCAATAAACGATGTCGCTATTCGATGATGTATTCGGATCTCTTTCCACGACATTAAGACTGACGGCAGTCGGATCCCACTCTCTCCTATAATCGATATCGATTTGAACGTTGAGGAAATCATCGGCGCTAACGTCACGGTACGACCCGTATACTTTATACTCGTATCCTCCGCCCTTGTGCAGCCTGCGCCACACCACCAAATCCTTCTCTTCTATAAAAACCGACCAGTCATCGAATGATAAGTAAACGTTCTTGCGGTCGGGGCAATCGCAGTGGACCGTCATCTTGTTGGTCTTGTTGGAGTTCTTGCAGACTTGGCAAATCATGGTGTGATCCTTCAAGACGTGCAGGTATTCTAGTTCGTTCGCGTGCTTCTTGATTTCTTCGTCGGGAATACGGTTTTCGTTCCAGTTGTACGCGGTGACCCCGACCGCTGTCAGCATGAACTCTTTGCTCCTCCTACTAACCTGCTGCCTCATTCGGTTTAGAAACTCACGCAAAGCGTGCTCCTCCCATAGTTTCGAGTACAAGCAGAACATCTGCTGGCCCCTGCGAAGTCTCTGCGCGACCACGCACTCACACTGTCGCGTCCACACTCGAAGTATACTTGACGATTGACTCTTCAGGCTTTCGCTCATGTTTAAGAGGCTCTCTCGAAAGGATCTTAGAGCTTGGCCTTGTTCTATCAGCTTAGAGAGTTTGTTCCTAATTGAGCGTAGATTCGAGCATGATTCTAGAGCGGAGAAGTATTGGAGGGTCAGGGAGTATCTCAGGTGTCTTGTGCTGTTCTTTGTTTCCAGTACGGCGTTCTTCAGGTTATGTTTCGTAGGCAATATTGAATAAGACACTTTTCCTGGGTACATGTTCGATTGACTGCGTTGATTTCCTTAAAGTATAAGAAAAAAAAATCCTTTTCAAATTTTAAACCTTGACATCGTTTATCGTGTTACGGAAATTTTGACAGCGCAGTGAAAGATTCCTACTTTATCAGCAAGCAATGTTGCCGAAATCATACCAGTGCTGCCAATTCGTGGGAATTTCCGTGCCTTCAAATTGCAATTTCTGAGAGAAAAGGAATTTTTGAAGAGAAATTTAATTTCATTTTAAAACAAATCTTGACAAACATACATCGAAATAGCTTAAAATTGCAATTTGAGGGAAAAAAAGCATGAATGGGAATTATTGTCCCAAAGTGAGGGAGAAATCACCGTCAATTGTTGGCAACACTGGTTCGTACATATATGGCCTGCTAAATGAATGACGCCAAAAAGAAAAACAAGTGACAATCGCAACGTTTCGAAAAAGCAAAATCAAAAACAAAGAAAATGAAAAGCGTTCTTAAGGATCGAGAAATAACGAAAAGGAAAAAGAAATTTCTAAAGAAAATGAAGTAAAAAAAAAAACAATCGACGTTCGTAATAAAAAATTAAAACCCAGCAAAAAAACTTAATAATAAACATTCGAAACGTAATGGTGATTCGAAGGTCACAAAGAATTAGAGTGAGAGAGGCGGGAGGATAAGAGGGAACGGAAGAGAGAGAAAGAGGGAAACAAATCACAATCGCAACATTTATAAAAAAAAACACAAAATATTGAAAATAAATTTTTGATTAATTTCCGAAAAACGGAAACAATTAAAAATAAACAAAAGATTAAGAACGTCCTTGACGATCGAGAAACCTAATCGAATTGAAAAAATTTTTAAAAATTCCCGAAGTAAACAAGAAAACAAATGACGATTGTGAAAAAAAGAAACAACAAAAACTGAAGATTTAAAATTTCTTATAAAAAAATAATTAATTTCTTAATTTCTCAAAAAATAATAAACAATTAAAGACAAAAAAGAAAATCAAGGATGTTTTCGGCGATATCGAAACGAAAGAAGAAACAAATGAAAATCTCGGAAGAAAATAAGAGAAACAAATGACGATCGTGAAACATTCGCGAGCCCAGAAATTTTTTTTTTCCATTTAATTTCAGATAACAAGTGAAAACAAAAAAGAGAAACATTTTTATGACAGTTGGAGAAATACAATCGGAATGGAAAAGAAAGTGAACGGACAACTTCGGAAAGGTAAAGAACAAGAAAAATAAAAACAATTGACGATCGTAATGTTTGCGAAAGCGAAAGAAAATGAATTAACTTTAGAAAATACGAACGAAAGGAGTTCACCCTAAAAGGGTACATCGAAATCAGACAATAAATAAGGGAGTTATTAACATTTGATTAATTTAATGACGTCACAATCGCTTATGACGTCACGCGATATTTTTTGCCTTCGAAATGGGAAGGAAAACACGATTTTTCTGCGAGTCCTGAAAAACTCGACATCCTTATTTGAGCCCTTACAGCCGATTTGAAGGTACCATTGGAAAGATGAATTTTTTTATCCGACATGCTTTACCATCTGTCGAAAATCAACTGCGCAGCCCTACGACCCTCCGTTACCTACTGCGCAGCCCTTTTGTGTATTTCGGCTTTTTAAAGACTTTGATGGTTTTGAAGGATGCGAACGCATCCCTTAGGGCTCCCCGAACATCCCTACGCAAGCGCATCCAAATCGAACAGTAAATAAGGGAGTTATTAACAACTTTTAATTTGATGACGTCACAGTAGATTATGACGTCATGAGGCATTTTTGCTGTCAAAATGCGTTGGAAAACACGATTTTTCTGCGAGTCCTGAAAAAATCCGACTTTTTTATTTGAGCCCTTAGGGCCGTTTTGAGGGTACCATTGGAAAGATGAATTTTTTTATCCAACATGCTTTACCATCTGTCGAAAATCAACTGCGCAGCCCTACGACCCTCCGTTACCTACTGCGCAGCCCTTTTGTGTATTTCGGCTTTTTAAAGACTTTGATGGTTTTGAAGGATGCGAACGCATCCCTTAGGGCTCTCCGAACATCCCTACGCAAGCGCATCCAAATCGAACAGTAAATAAGGGAGTTATTAACAACTTTTAATTTGATGACGTCACAGTAGATTATGACGTCATGAGGCACTTTTGCTGTCAAAATGCGTTGGAAAACACGATTTTTCTGCGAGTCCTGAAAAAATCCGTCTTTTTTATTTGAGCCCTTAGGGCCGTTTTGAGGGTACCATTGGAAAGATGAATTTTTTTATCCAACATGCTTTACCATCTGTCGAAAATCAACTGCGCAGCCCTACGACCCTCCGTTACCTACTGCGCAGCCCTTTTGTGTATTTCGGCTTTTTAAAAACTTTGATGGTTTTGAAGGGTGCGAACGCATCCCTTAGGGCTCTCCGAACATCTCTACGCAAGCGCATCCAAATCGAACCATAAATAAGGGAGTTATTAACAATTTTTAATTTGATGACGTCAGAGTAGATTATGACGTCATGAAGCACTTTTGCCTTCAAGCTGCGTTGGAAAATACGATTTTTCTGCAAGTCCTGAAAAATCCGACTTTTTTATTTGAGCCCTTAGGGCCGTTTTGAGGGTACCATTGGAAAGATGAATTTTTTTATCCGACATGCTTTACCATCTGTCGAAAATCAACTGCGCAGCCCTACGACCCTCCGTTACCTACTGCGCAGCCCTTTTGTGTATGTCGGCTTTTTAAAAACTTTGATGGTTTTGAAGGGTACGAACGCATCTCTTAGGGTCCCCTGAGCATTCCCAAAAGGGCACATCGAAATCGAACAATAAATAAGGGAGTTATTCACATTTTTTAATTTGATGACGTCACGCGCCATTTTTTGCATTTCTGAAAAAAGAAACAATTAAAAATAAACAAAAGATTAAGAACGTCCTTGAAGATCGGGAAGCCTAATCGAATTGGAAAAAAAAAATGAAAATTCCAGAAGTGAATAAGAAAAACAAATGACGATCGTAAAAAAAAGACAATAAAAACTGAAGACGAATTGTAGATTTAAAATTTTTTATAAAAAAATAATTAATTTTTCTTAATTTCTCAAATAATAGACGATTAAGGACAAGAAAAAACAAATGAAAACAAAAAAGAGAAACATTTTTATGATTCTTGGAGAAATACAGTCGGAGTGGAAAAGAAAGAGAACGGAAACTTCGAAAAGGTAAGGAGGAAAAACAAAAACAAATGACGATCATAAATTTTACGAAGGGAAGAAGAAAAACAGAAAGACAAATGACGATCGTAATGTTCGCGAGAGCGAAAGAAAACGAAAGAATTTCAGAAAATATGAACCAAAAAGAACGAAAAGATATTTTCTCTCGCTTCTTTCGCAAACATTACGATCGTCATTTGTTTGGATTAATTTCAAACAAAAACGGGAACAACAAAAACCGTCAAGGATAATTGAACTGTTGAAAAAAAGAAAAACAAAAACCAAACGACGATCGTAAATTTTAAGAAACAAAGACAGGAAAACAAATCACGATCGTAACGTTTGTTTCTTAAAATTTACGATCGTCGTTTATTTTTCTTCTTCTTCCTTTCATTCGTCTTCAAATATTCTCGACGGTTTTTGTTGTTCGCGTTTTTGTTTGAAATTAATAAATTTTTCTTCCATTTTGTTTACGTTTTCTGAAATTATTACATTTTCCTTCGCAAACGTTGCGATCGTCATTTGTTTTTCCGTCTTCTTTGTTTTCGTAAAATTTACGATCGTCATTTGTTTTTCCGTCTTCCTTCTTTCGTAAAATTTACGATCGTCGTTTATTTTCCATCTTCTTCCTTTCACTCGTCTTCAAATATTTTCGACGTTTTTTGTTTGAAATTAATCAATTTTTTTCCATTTTGTTTATATTTTCTGAAATTATTACATTTTCCTTCGCAAACGTCTTTTGTTTTCCTGTCTTCCTCTTTCGGAAAATTTACGATCGTCTTTTGTTTTTCTGTTTTCTTTGTTTCGTAAAATTTACGATTGCCTTTTGTTTATCTGTCTTCTTTGTTTCGTAAAATTTACGATCGTCTTTTGTTTTTCTGTCTTCTTTGTTTCGTAAAATTTACGATTGTCATTTGTTTTTTTGCCTTCTTTCTATCATAAAATGTACGATAGTCATTTGTTTTTCTGTCGTATTTGTGTCGTAAAATTTACGATCGTCATTTGTTTTTCTGTTTTGTTTCTTTCGTAAAATCTACGATCGTCTTTTGTTTTCCTGTCTTCCTCTTTCGTAAAATTTACGATCGTCTTTTGTTTTTCTGTTTTCTTTGTTTCGTAAAATTTACGATCGCCTTTTGTTTATCTGTCTTCTTTGTTTCGTAAAATTTACGATAGTCATTTGTTTTTTGTCTTCTTTATTTCGTAAAATTTACGATCGTCTTTTGTTTTTCTGTCTTCTTTGTTTCGTAAAATTTACGATTGTCATTTGTTTTTTTTTGCCTTCTTTCTATCATAAAATGTACGATAGTCATTTGTTTTTCTGTCGTATTTGTGTCGTAAAATTTACGATCGTCATTTGTTTTTCTGTTTTCTTTCTTTCGTAAAATCTACGATCGTCTTTTGTTTTCCTGTCTTCCTCATTTGTAAAATTTACGATCGTCTTTTATTTTTCTGTTTTCTTTATTTCGTAAAATTTACGATCGCCTTTTGTTTATCTGTCTTCTTTGTTTCGTAAAATTTACGATCGTCATTTGTTTTTCTGTTTTCTTTGTTTCGTAAAATTTACGATCGCCTTTTGTTTGCTTCTTCTTCCTTTCACTCGTCTTCAAATAGCCTTGACAGGCTGTTGATGTTGCCGATTTTGTTTGAAATTAATCTAAACAAATGACGATCGTAATGTTTGCGAAAGAAACGAAAGAAAATCTTTTTTTCGTTCTTTTTTGTTCGTATTTTCTGAAAACACGAATTGCGTTTTTTTCTCCATTTTGCGATACACTTTTGTTTCTTTTTTATGATAGTGGTAACTCTAAAAGATAACACAGGTACAAAATCGAATAACTTTTATATTTAAAGCGTTTCTGTGGCTCCTAAAACGAAGCCTCTAGATAGGGCGCAAAATATTTTTTTTTTAAACCTGCGCTCACTAATTTTAAATTTGCCGCCAAGTGATGGGCGGAGCCTGGCGCGCGCCGTATGTAAATGTACGGTGTTGCCACATACGTGAAAAGTTAAGTGTTTTCGTGGTATTTGGAGAGAATGTCAAAGTACGAGGAAAACTCTCAAGTCGGGCGAAAAACATAAATTCCTCTAAATACTTAAACCGACGATGTGGGAAAATAAAATTGTGAGAATTCCAAGAAGTGCAAATGGAAAATTTTCACGTAACGATCACGTAACGATCTGGCAACACCGTCGCCGACCCACCGCATGTTCCCGACACTTCAGTTCAAGTTCAGATCGATATTTTCGTAAAAGAAAAACGAAATTATTCTGTATTTTCCACCCCCAAAATTGCACAGCATTAAAAAATATGAACGCTTGAAAGTGTCCCTTACCTGATTCCCTGTGAGACGGAGAAGGATCGACGCCAGGGTTCCAGTGAAATACAATACAATTATTAATATCTTATTGCTCGTATTATATAACTCGTGTAAGTATTTAATCCACGTGATTTCACTTAAAAATACTAATTGATTGTCTTAATCATATAAGCGCTGCGATGCATGTTTCAGATCACACTTGAAAGCAACCTTTCCTTGCATGATGATCCAATTGAGCTAGTCTCAGCAAATTTTGACTTTAACATTCCAGAAACTTCCCGGCTTATAATGCATGTGCTAACACGAGTAAGTTGTTCTGTGGGATATTATTTATAATCTATCAGTTCGAGAGAAGACTCCTCGTGAGTAATTGAAGCTTCTTCTTCATACTAAATTTTAAAAATAAAACAAAAGCTCCTGTAGTTGGCCCCCTGTCAAAATACCTAAGATTTTTTTTGCTTTTAATATGGCCCCTCACTCCTCAATTTTAAGTTGAAATTAATTCAGAGCCGGCATATACAGGATGTTCATGGAAAGTAGCTGTACAGCCCCCGTCTATTTTATGAACCACATGTCGAAACCAAATAAATTTTTGATAAAGGTAGCCCATGGAAGACAAAACGTTTGTCTGAGATTACTGCAGCAAATTGTTATCTACTTGATAACCTGCAGTCCTATTAAAATTACTGTACCTTTCTGCTATTAAATTATAATTTATTGTTTACATTAAAATATATTGTCTAGTGCTTGAGTAGTTAAGTAAAATCGAAGTTGAATTTGCCATGTTTTACACCTTGACGTGTTACTAACCTCAAAAAACTGCTTGGTGTTACAGTGTTACCAACCCACTGAAACGAAAGTTCCCTTCGAATCAGCAACAAGACCCTGGGGGTTTGGCAACACTGTAACACCAAGCACTTGTAGTTGGGTTGTAGAAAAGCTTTAATTTTTTTATCATCTCAACTTACTTTTAAAAATCACCCGCTATTAAAAGTGTATAGATTTTTAACTGAGTTTTAGATTTCGAAAAAATACGTATAGATGGCGCCACTAGAATTTTCTTCGTGCATTTGTCTCGGACAATTTAAGTCAGCAACAGATCCCTTCGTAGAAAAACTGCATAAATTTTTAACTGAGATTTAGATTCCGCAAAAATATGTACAGATGGCGCCCTTGACATTTTCTTCGTGGATTTGTTTTAAACAATTTAAATCTTACATAAAAATCGACAAAAAATCATACTCAGTGATTTGAATTTCGCAGTTAAAACATTTGATTTGAGACAATCTGCTTAGATGGCGCAACTAAACGTAAAGGTGTGTTTGAATAACACCGGGTGATTTTTTGGATTGACTTTTTTTATCAACTCTTGCCAGGGAGTTTCAACGGCATGTTTTAGCTTTACTGTAAAACACCATCAAGGAGTGCAATGACGTATTTTTCACTTAAGCTAAGACATACTGTCCTTCAAATTTGATGACAAGGGTTGCTACAAACTTGTCATTCTTCAGATTACGTCCAATAAACCAACAAAACGTACTTCTAGTTGCAGTGTTGCAAATAGCCGAATAAAAAAATATTCTTCATTGCATTGCCAACTCAAACAGTTATTGTTGACACGTGCACATTTTAAAGAAAATTTCGATTTTGTATGAATCTGTATACGTAGATGGCGCCACCACTAAAAGAAAATTCCGAATTATTGCAGAAAAACAAACTAATTTAATTTTTTTCAAAATAGTAAAGGAATGGCTTATGGCTACACTAACAATAATCTCGTACTTTTATATTAAAATTTAAGAAAAAATCTCTTCCCTTTCGATCCCTCAAAAAAAGAAAATCCTCGAGTTGGCAACACTAGTAGTTTACGACATACGTTTGCACTTCCACAGCCTACCTTTATCAAGAATTTATTTCGACATATGTTGTTTGAATTGTTACAATGTCATGGTAACAAAAAAAAAAGCAAATAACTGTCAGACTTGGAGGTCTTCAGTTGTTTCACGCTTTGTCAATTGGAACACTCTACTTTTACAGGTTTGCTGTTGGCAGCGCTAATTTAGCGTTAAAAGTTTACGCTTAAAAAATGGCCAATCGTCTGCAAGTAATTACTTCTGGTGAACGCAATCGTCGCTTGACATTTGTTGTCATTCTGACGTGTCTTGACATTTGTCATCTTGACGTTTCGTGTCATCTTTCATCGCGACAAGATTTTGTTGATCATCAAAAAATTACTTTTGGTGAACGCGATCGTCGCTTGACATTTGTCATTCTGACGTTTCTTGACATTTGTCATCTTGACGTTTCTTCTTGACGTTTTGTGTCATCTATCATCGCGGCCTGATTTTGTTAATCATCAGAAAAACTACAAGGAGTTGACTAATCATTGACTAGAAATTGCTTCTGGTAAACGCGATCGTCGCTTGACATTTGTCATTTTGACGTGTCTTGACATTTGTCATTATGACGTTTCGTATCGTATATCATCGCAACATGACTTTGTTAATCATCAGAAAAACTACAAACAGTTGACCAATTGTTTACAAGAAATCACTTCTGGTAAACGCGCTGGTCGCTTGACATTTGTCATTTTGACGTGTTTTGACATTTGTCATCTTGACGTTTCGTGTCATCTTTAATCGCGACAAGATTTTGTTAATCATCAGTAAAACTACTCATGGTGAACGCGATCGTCGCTTAACATTTGTCATTCTGACGTTTCTTGACATTTGTCATCTTGACGTTTCGTGTCATCTTTAATCGCGACAAGATTTTGTTAATCATCAGTAAAACTACTCATGGTGAACGCGATCGTCGCTTGACATTTGTCATTCTGACGTTTCTTGACATTTGTCATCTTGACGTTTCTTCTTGACGTTTTGTGTCATCTATCATCGCGGCCTGATTTTGTTAATCATCAGAAAAACTACAAAGAGTTGACTAATCATTGACTAGAAATTGCTTCTGGTAATCGCGATAGTCGCTTGACATTTATCATTTTGACATGCCTTGACATCTGTCATTGTGACGTTTCGTCATCATTCTGTTAATCATCAGAAAAGCGACAAACAGTTGGTCAATCGTTTGCAAGTAATTAATTTTGGTGAACGCAATCGTCGCTTGACATTTGTCGTTCTCACGTTTCTAGACATTTGTCATTGTGACGTTTCTTCTTGACGTTTCGTGTTATCTATCATCGCGGCAAGATTTTGTTGATCATCAGTAAAACTACTCATGGTGAACGCGATCGTCGCTTGACATTTGTCATTCTGACGTTTCTTGACATTTGTCATCTTGACGTTTCTTCTTGACGTTTCGTGTCATCTATCATCGCGACATGATTTTATTGATCATCAGAAAAACTACTTCTGGTGAACACGATCGTCGCTTGGCATTTGTCATTTTGACGTTTCGTGTAATCTATCATCGCGACATGATTTTGTTAATCATCAGAAAAACTACATGCAATTGGCCAATTGTTTGCAAGAAATTGCTTCTGGTAAACGCGATCGTCGCGTGACATTTGTCATTCTGGCGTTTAATGACATGCGCATTGTGACGTTTCATGTCATCTGTCATCGCGACATGATTTTGTTGATCATCAGAAAAACTACATGCAATTGGCCAATTGTTTGCAAGAAATCACTTCTGGTAAACGCGATGGTCACCTGACATTTGTCATTGTGACGTTTCCTGTCATATATCGTCGCGACATGATATTGTTAATCATCAGAAAAACTACAAATAGTTGGTCAATCGTTTGCAAATAATTTCAATGAACGCGATCGTCGCTTGACATTTGTCATTCTGACATTTCTTGACATTTGTCATTTTGGCGTTTGTCATTGTGACGTTTCTTCTTGACGTTTCGTGTCATCTATCATCGCGGCATAATTTTGTTGATGATCAGACAAACTACAAATCACTTTTAATTGTAAACTAACGTTTCTTGACATTTGTCATTTTGACGTTTGTCACTGTGACGTTTCTTCACGTCTATTATCTTGACATTTCCTGTCATTTATCATCACGACATGATTTTGTTGATCATTAACCAACCCATACATGCAACTTTGTGTTATTTATTGTCTTGCAATTGCATTTTTTTAATAATTGCTAAAAATGGAATGCCTTTTACCCTAATGAACACAGAAGGCACGCAACCATTATTAATCATTTCTAATTGTAAACTGATTAAAATTAAAGTCGGGTAAGCCCAAGCAGAAGAAACAAAAAGACAAATTCCCCAAATTTTTCAGGCCATGGTAAGAAACCCGAAGATCATCATAATCGGCGCCGGCGTCGCCGGAATATCAGCCGCCAAGAAACTAATCGAAAACGGCCTAACAAACGTAACAGTCCTAGAGGCATCGAACAGATTAGGGGGCCGAATTAAATCCGTCGATTTCGAGGGTAGGCTGGTCGAGCTAGGGGCACAGTGGTGCCACGGACAGGAAGGCAACGCAGTCTACCACCTGGTGAAGGACTTGGATTTGCTGGACGTGTCATTCAACACCTACTACGATCACGTATTCTACGACTCCAAGGGCAAGCAAATCGACAAAGGCCTAAGCGACAAACTCTTCCAAATATTCAGCAGCGTAAGCGAAGACATCGAGGAGTCGAAAGACATCCGAGGATCCTTCGGAGAACACTTCATAGAGCGGTGAAGTTGAACCACTCGATATTTGTCACAACTTCAAAACGTTCGTTTTCGCAGCTACGAGAAAGAAGTCTCAAGGCAGCTTGGAAGCGAAAGGCAGGACAAGGGTATGCTGGATTGGTTTCATAGATTCGTTTTGTGTTACGAGTCTTCACCCTCGTGGTTTGATCTGTCAGTGGGTGGTGATGACGGAGGGTTTGTTCGTTGCGGGGGACATCAGTTGCTGCACTGGAAGGATAAAGGATTCGGTGTGCTCATCGATATACTCCTGGTAAGTGATTGTTAACATCGATGCGCTATTTTAATTATTTTTATTTACAGAATAAGTATCCAGAGCAGGACAAATCTAGATGCTTCTACGAGAAAATTGTTTTTAATAAGAGCGTGTGCAAGGTCGATTGGAACGGCTTGCAGAAGGGGGTTGGCAAATTCTCTGTGCGTTGTGAAGATGCGTCGTGCTTCGAAGCTGACCATGTTATAGTGACGGTGTCGTTAGGGGTGTTGAAGGAGAAACACAAGGAGTTATTCGAGCCTGAGCTGCCCCTGTATAAGCAGAACGCCATTGAGGGGTTGAGTATCGGCTCGGTCTGCAAAGTATTCTTGAAGTTTCCGACGAGGTGGTGGCCGGATGATTGCCCCGGTTTTAGCTTCGTCTGGCAGAGGGATGATGCGATGAATGTCGTAAGCGATTTTCCATACGGACCATCCAGCGTAAGCCTCACCACGAAACACTCTCATCTTAATTAATGAATTCGTTAATAAATCAACAGAATGGGCATTCTTGGCTTGAAGACCTATTTGGTTTCTATGTGATAGACAGCGACCCAAATACTTTATTGGGGTGGATTGTCGGTGAACACATCTCGGAGATTGAGTTGCTTCCGGATGAAACCATCCTCAGTGGCTGCACGTACTTGCTTAATAAATTCCTTGGGGACGCATACACTATTCCAACACCAGACAATATACTATGGTGATTTTTAATGGGGTGGTTTGAATGTGATCATAACATTTGCTTGTTTTAGTTCGAAGTGGTCCTCGGATCCATTGTACCGTGGCTGTTGGTCTTACCACGGCATCGAAAGCGACAGAAGGAAAACCAACGTTAACCAACTAGCCGAACCGATCATGTGTAACGGTGCACCTCACCTTCTCTTTGCTGGTGAAGCCACACATTCCAAGTATTTTTCAACGGTGCATGGCGCCATGGAAAGTGGATTTCGCGAAGCAGAGAGACTGATTGATACGTATACGTGAGTGCTTTATACGCTGCGGAGAGCTAAGTCTTATTGGAACTAGGTTGGCATTTTAATTACGTACAGTGATGGGGTATCATTAATTTTTTACTGCGCCAACTAAATTAGTAAGTTCTCGTTTGTTCAATAGGGGTTGCTATGAAAGAGGGCGTTCGGTTGCAATCGTTGGAGCTGGAATAGCCGGTTTGGGGGCAGCGCACACCCTACTGGAAGCCGGATTCTCAAACCTAACCATCCTAGAGGCACAGAACGAAGTGGGTGGTAGAATCAAAACGCTCAGCGTTGGTGATGGTGTGATAGAGTTGGGCGCACAGTGGCTACACGGTACAGGCAACGCACTATTCGAGTTAGCAGATCGCAACAACCTAATCCTACCAGAGAAATCACTCGAAGGCCTCGGACTATACGTAAGGGATGACGGCTACACCTTCGATCAATTCTTCGTGGAGAAAGTCGGTTTTGAAATCGGAAGCCTCATCGAAACCTGCAAGGACTTTGTGGACAGCGATGCATACCCCGTTTCATTCGGTGACTACCTAGAAGAAAAATTCAAGGATTTAATCAGCGGTGGTGACTCGGATGCCACCACCGAGCAAATGAAATGGGAGCTGTACGATTGGCACGTTCGCTTTCAACTGATCGACAACTCTTGCAAAAACCTGAGGGATATCTCAGCGAAAGATTGGGGCAAATTCCTGTGCGTAAGCAAGGACGGACATGAATATTTAAACATCAAGCGGGGCTACAAGTCTCTGATCGATTTAATACTCGAGTCGTTTCCAGAAGGCGTCATCAAACTGAACACCCCCATAGTTAAAATCGATTACAACGAGCTCGGTGTTAAGTTAAGTTCTGAAGATGGCTCGCTCTTCTCAGCTGATCATGTAATAGTGACCTCCTCGGTGGGGGTTTTGCAGCAAGGTGTCATACGGTTCGCACCCGAGTTGCCATGGGAGCTCTCGACTGCGATTTCGAACTTGGGGTTCCACGGAATAGGAAAAGTGTTCTTGCAGTTCGAAACTAAATGGTGGGGTGACGCTGGGGGCTTTCAATTTATTTGGAGGAGAGATGCTGAAATCGATGCGGACAGGAAATGGACTCGGTCCATAACCGGCTTCGACTTGGTTTTAAATCAACCAAATATCTTGCTGGGGTGGATCGGTGGAGACGGGGTTGAGGTTATGGAAAGTCTGCCTGAGGATGTTGTGGGCAAGCACTGCGTCGATTTGCTAAGGAAATTCCTCAAGAACGAAACCATACCAAACCCCATCAAAACTATCAGGTTTGCTTATCCGATTGACCGACCACACTAGTGCGCACTTCATAAAAGACTCTAGGTCTGTTCGTTAGCTCTGCACTTTCTACATTTTCAACAACTTTGCTCTATTTTTCTCACTCCTACTTACTTTATATTATATATATCTCATTCAGATGCAAAAAGTGTAGAAAAGTACGGAGCTAACGAACAGACATTCTGAGTGCAGTCGGTGCACGTGAATTGAAAACACTTCAGTAGCATTTGTTTTGCAGGAGCTCCTGGACGTCATGCCCTTGGGTCAGAGGGGGATACAGTTATACGACACCTGCGAGTGATAAATCTGGTTTGGGGCCGTCCACGCTCTCCACCCCTGTGACAGTAAATGAAATCCCTAGGATTTTATTCGCTGGTGAGGCGGCTCATCCAAATCATTTCTCTACAACGTACGGGGGATATGAGACGGGGAAACAACAAGCGCAGAATTTAATCAAATTTTTTAAAGAAATAAAATAAATCATTTTTTCTTCTCGTATATGGTTTCAAAATCTCAAATTGAATCGGTGCTGCAAGCCAAAAATTTTTGCTTTTTTAATTTATGAACCTACTGTGAGTCGTTCTCTAAAATTGATTGTATTTTGTTTTTATTTTTTTTTAATATTGTTATACGTATGTTTAAAAAAGAAAACGTTTCTTTGTTTTGTCACCTTTTTCCTCTTAAACAGCTTTTTTTTTTAAATTTATTAATCTACTGAATTTTGCCCGTCAAATCAAATTGTTTTTATTTTGTTATTTCGTACTTTTTTTTTTAATTTTGTTGTTTCCTTATTGTTCGTTTAATTTTTTTTTTATTCTATGGTAGTATACAAGCTGGTCCTTAAGTAAAGGGATACAGAGCAACAGTGAATTCCTGACATCAAAATATTGTTAACTTTAGGGCAATTGAACATGTGCAGCTAATTGGTTTGAAAAAGATGAAGAAATAAAAATATTTTGTCAAAAGTTCCACTCGCAAAAAAGTTAAGAGCAGTTTAAATGCAGGAATGATACCGCACGTAGCGCCCTCTATCCGCTACATCAAAATTGAGACCGCATTATTGTTTCTCGCCCCGAGAAACCTCCTCGTGCCAATTTTGAAGGCAATGTACCAAAAACTTCAAGAATTATTGAAGAAAATTGAAATTAAAATTTAGATTTTAACGCCCTGTATACTACATCCTACACGAGAAAAATTGATTAATTTTTTTTTACATATGAAGAAGAAACAAAAGCAATCAACAACAATTAGAGGTTGTTAAGAATTTAAAGTCCGTTTATGATTTAAATCGAATCTCTACTTATTTTGAAAAGTACCACGAAAACAAAAAAAAAAAGAACGCGAAAAACAAATGACGATCGATCGCTTACATCTATCGATTCGAAAACCTGCAAAAGTCAATTGTTTTTCGCGTTTGTCTATTGTTCGTCCAGAAAACAAAAAAAAAAATGAGAAAAACAACTGACGGTCGACCGTTTACGAAGACATTTGTCGATTGAAACCTACAAAAGTCAATTGTTTTCGCGTTTGTCTAAAGCGAACAGAAAACAATTATGAAATGATGAAAACATTAAAAAAAAAGTGATAAATTGCGAAAAACAAAAAAAAAACGCGGGAAAACAAATGACGGTCAAACGTTTACGTCTATCGATTCGAAGCTGCAAGAATCAATTGTCTTACGCGTTTGTCTATTGTTCATCTAAAGCAAACAGAAAACAATTATGAAATGATGAAAACAAAAGAAAGTGATAAATTGCGAAAAACAAAAAAAAAACCAGAAAAACAAATGACAGTCGAATGTTTACAAAGACACTTGTCGATTCGAAGCTACAAAAGTCAACTGTCTTTCGCGTTCCTCTAAAGCGAACAGAAAACAATTATGAAATGACGAAAACAAAAGAAAACCTTAATTTGCGAAAAACAAAAAAAAAGAGAACGCGAAAAACAAATGACGGTCGACGATTTACGAAGACATGTGTCGATTCAAACCTACAACCTTTCGCGATTGTCAAAAGCAAACAGAAAACAATTATGAAATGATGAAAACATAAAACAAGTGAAAAATTGCGAAAAACAAAAAGGAAACGCGACAAACAAATGACGGTCAACCGTTTACATCTATCGATTCAAACCTACAACAGTCAATTATCTTTCGCGTTTATCCACTGTTCGTCCAAACCAAACAGAAAATAATTATGAAATGAAGAAAACAAAAAAAGTGATAAATTGCGAAAAACAAAAAAAAAAGAACGCGGAAAACGAACGACAATCGACCGTTTACATCTATCGATTTGAACCTACAAGTCAACTGTCATTCGCGTTTGTCTCTTGTTCGTCCAAAACAAACGGAAAACAATAATGAAATGATGAAAACAAAAAATATATAAATAAATTGCGAAAAACAAATGACGGTCGACCGTTTACATCACCTATAAGTGTCAATTGTCTTTCGCGTTTGTCAAACGCAAACAGGAAACAATTGTGAAATGATGAAAACAAAAAAAGTGATGAATTGTGAAAAACAAAAAAAAAAAGAAAACAAAAAACGAGAAAAACAAATGACAGTCGAATGTTTATAAAGACATTTGTCGATTTAAACCTACAAAAGTCACTTGTCCATTGTCCGTCCAAAGCAAACGAAAAACAATCGTGAAATGATCAAAACAAATAAATAAATAAATTGCGAAAAGCAAAAAACCCAACGAGAAAAACAAATGACAGTCGACCGTTTACGAAGACATCTGTTGATTCAAACCTACACAAGTCAATTGTCTCTCGCGTTTACCTAAAACGAACAGAAAACAATTATGAAATGATGAAAACAAAAAAAGCGTTAAATGCGAAAAACAAAAAAAAAAGAACGCGGAAAACAAATGAGCCTGTCAGCTTCCAGCTAAACGAAATGGGATTCATCCCTTGAGTTGGCAACACTGTTAGAAATGCGGGAATTGCCCCGTTGCGCAGATTTCAACACTTGTTTTACGTACAACGCCAATCACCAGTCGGCGATCGCAGCGCCCCCATCCGGAATCTAAGTTGCCAGTATTAAATAGATATTTTAATATTCTACTTAGGTGTATCAGGTCTGGCAACACTGGCTTCAGTGTTAAAAGGCCGCTGAAACCATAAAAGGAAATTAGAGTTGCTGATTTTTATAAAGAAAACACAAACAAACAAACAAAAGACGATGGAACAAATGCAATATATAAAAAAGTCGACGATTTGAATGTTTTATTTTTGCGTTAAAAATTAAAAATAAAAGCGGTAACAAGAGACGTTCGAATTCCGAACGAATTTCGACTTTTTGCTTCACGAACATTTACTAGAAAGTGTTTACGTCACATTTTCTTCATCGAAAAACAAAGGGAAAAATGAGCGATGACAGAAAGGATTTCTTTTTCTTGTTCAAGAAAGAGACAGGAATCGATCGTCATTCATTTGTTCTTCGTTTTCTTCTTTTTGCTTCTATGAATTTTGCAAAAATGTAAAAAATCTTTTGCTTGCACACATTGTTGATAAAGAGGAACGCGATTTTTATACTTGGCGAGCATAGTTGATCGTTTTATAACGAAAGTGATCGCAAAATTCAAAAAAGTAACTAAATTAGTTATATTAAATGAAAAAGTCACTAGATGTATCACTAAACTGGTCACAAAATCAGTAAATCAGACCTGATTTTTTGATTTCACATATCTATTGGCAACACTGGACACGACATTCGATGCCCGTGGGTGCTACGCAAAGTAAAGAAAGCAAGCAAACAACTATAGATTTTTATCAGTAGTGCCAATAGTATTTCACAAAACTTACGAACTTATTAAAAGCAAATAACGTCACGTCAAGTCAAGCATTTTATAACGTATTACATATTTAACCTATAAATTTAATTTAATTAACGTTTACGTATTGCCTTTTCAAGTTGGCAGTGCGATAGGTGACAGTTCCGAGTTGTCAATTTCATTCGCATGGCGCCGATAACGCAGGACAAAAAAAATTACAAGGAACTAAAGAAAGTCAAAGAAGAGCGCAAAAAATGGAAGGAGAAACACCTCATGAAAAAATTGGAAAAGCAGAAATCGAAGCAGTCACATCCCATAACCTCAAACGCGAAGCCGCCCGTTCCCACTCAAACCACAAACAAAGTATCCACGGTAAGCATAGCCGTGCCCGGGTCTATACTGGAGAACGCACAGTCAGCAGAGCTGAGGACGTACCTGGCGGGCCAAATCGCGAGGGCCGCTTGCATTTTTCAAGTCGACGAGGTCGTGGTCTTCGACGACTTTGCAGACGAGGCAAACGCGAAGAAATCCACGCTCGAAGATACCAATGGGCTTACAACGGCGAGACGCTGTTGTGTCCAATTGGGGAGAATTTTGCAGTATTTAGAATGCCCCCAGTATTTGAGGAAATTCTTTTTCCCAATACACGAGGACCTAAAATTCGCAGGGCTATTGAATCCCTTGGACGCACCTCATCACTTACGCCAACATAACAACTTTGCATACAGGTATTATGTCTTTATATACACAAAACATAATCGCACAACATTAATCATTTCTTGATGTGGCTCCCTCTATACGATTTTCATTTGAACGTCCACCGTTGCCATAGTTACTGTTAATACTTGCGTATTTGTAGAGAGGGCGTTGTTTCAAATAAGCCCGTGAAGTCGGGACGTGGCTCTCTGGTGAACGTAGGTCTCCTACAGGACGTTCAAGTGGATAAGTTATTAACGCCCGGATTAAGGTGCACTGTAAAATTGTTGCCGTCTCAAGAAGGCAGCAAGAAACGCAAAGGATTCATCGTCTCGCCTAGCACGCCTCGAAAAGAAACCGGTGTGTACTGGGGCTACACTGTTCGGATTGCCAATTCTCTATCGCATGTGTTTTCACAATCACCTTTTAAAGAAGGGTAACTGCCACGTATATCTATCGTTAATAGCTACTTTAATTATAGAATTTGATTGTAGGTATGACTTGATGGTAGGGACTTCAGACAAGGGCACTTCGGTAAACGATTTCGTCAGTTGTTCGCCTTTCCATCACGCATTGATAATGTTTGGGGGCCTTCACGGAATAGAAGCGGCGTTAGAAAACGATGCAACGCTAAAAGCGGATGACCCCAGGTTGTTGTTCGATTATTACCTAAATACTTTACCCGATCAAGGTTCACGAACTATTCGAACTGAAGAGGCGGTTTTAATCAGCCTGGCCGTAATTAAACACAAATTAAACTACAAATACAAACCGAAAGAGTTCACCCAACACGTCGAGGCTGAACATTCGAAACCGCCTCACCCCGAACTGAATGACATGAGCAGGTTCGATTAATTAAGAATTGACTTTTGTAAATAAAACAGTTTCAATAGGAGCACATTTTATTAGTCTCGCCCAGTAATACCAGCCTTCCGTAATAATTTAATAGACGCCCCCCTCCCCCTCCCCCAGATCTAAATGCGTTTAAACATGATTATGGAAAATGCTTAATATGTACTAGTTACAATAAATTCGTTCAACAATGTTACTTACATTTAGAAACTTAACAAACATCAGTCAAGTCTTAATTCTCTTTGGAAAATTTTTTTTATTGCGGATAGTATAATGCTCTGAAGAATAAAATATCACCGAAAATATTATGGCCTTGTAATAATCAGGAAAAATCCATAAAGTAACGACAAATAAAAATTATGCACCTTTAGATTCATTAAAGTGATCAACAGGTATTAGACTTTGTCGTGGAAGGTCACATATGTATAACAAGTACAGTAAACTAAAAAAAAATGTGGTCACTACTTGACCCATTCAATCTTGTACTTATTAAACCTAACATCAGTGAATTTATTCACATGAAGACAAAGTCTAATCAACCAGATCCCTACCGCTCTCTCAATTTCTTAACTAAAACGTTCACTAAAATTATTTTATTTTCTTCCCTGATTAGGTTGTGTGTGTTGCCGCCGTCCATTTAAAACTACGGCAGAATTCAGCACGTTAAATTATTTGTTCAACTCGAAACGACTCAATTGAAACAAAGTGAACTATGTTTTAGGCGTGTGTGTGTCATGATGATCAATTACTCTAAAGTCACTTACTGTATTAAACATTGCATTTATGTATTGAACTTTCGACGGTTTCCCGGAGGCTCGCGATGACTGCTTTTTGGTCCGGCGAGTTTATTATCGCAGTCCCTGCGACGATCATATTTGCGCCTGCCTGAAATAAAACCCAAAAAACTAAGTACAATTTGCAATCTGATTGAATTGATTGCTCAAAAGTAAATATTACATTAATTACTCCACTGTTTTGTAATTAAATTATGTTCAACTATTACAAGAAGTTACAAAACTAGAATACAAATATCCAAATCAGTTGAAGCAGCTCACTCTGTATTTTATATAAACTGTAATACAATACAATACTTTTGACCGCGACATCTTGCGGCCGATTTTTGACTTAATTAAAGCCACTTGCAACAAATTTATAAAAAGTTCGTTCGTATCAAGAGATTCTGTTTAAAATCGTCTCACCTCAGTAGGCTATGGAATTAAAAATCATGTGGGAGCTAGATTCAGGAAATGAAATGTAATTGTCAAAAAATGTCCTTTATGTTTGAAAACAATATGTGGCTCCCTCTATACTCTTCGAAACCAGGATTGCGATTGAAAAGACTAGTAGGTGTTTCACACTTTTTGGTGACTTTAACTATCCTTGGTTGGTAACATTGTATTATTACTTATAAATCGCGATTTATGACATACTTGTTTTTTTTTTTTTAATAACAGCTGTCAGTGTCAAAATTCTAGGGTTTCTGTTGGAAGCCTGCTTTTAACCCTAAACATGGAGGAGGAGTGATTTTGTCGCTGTGTTGAAATTTCAGGCAATTTCTATTGATTAAAGGTCAAGGTCAGCCCAACCCAAGCACAGAATTAGGGCAAAAAAACTTAAAACAAAATTTCAAGAAACAAGATTCAAAGCGATTAAAGTTCAAGCTCAAACCAATCCAAGCAGAAATTAGGAAAAAGAACTTTAAAAAGTTAAAATTTCAAGGAACAAGGTTTAAAAAGCTCAAAGGTCAAGGTCAGCCCAACTCAAGTACTGAATTAGAAAAAAATAATAAAAAATATATCGAAAAACAAGGTTTTCAAAGATTCAAGAACAAAGGTCAAAGGTCAAGAACAATCAAACCTAAGCAAAAAATTAGGAAAAAACTTAAAATATAATTTCAAGAAACAAGATTTACAAGAATTAAAGGTCAAGACACATCCAAGCACAAAATTAGGAAAAATAAATAAAATTTCATGAAACAAGTTTTAAAAAGGTTAAAAGTCTAGGTCAGTCCAACCCAAGCACAGAATTAGGAGAAAAACTTAAAATAAAATTTCCAAAAACAAGGTTCTAAAGGATTAAAGGTTAAGGTCGGTCCAAACCAAGGACAAAATAGGAAAAAGAACTTTAAAAAATAAAATTTCAAGAAACAAAGTTCAATGAGGTTAAAGGTCAAGGTCAGCTCAACCCAAGCAAACAAATAAGAAAACGAACTTTAAAAATGAAAATTTCAAAAAACCAGCTTCAATAAGGTTAAAGGTCAAGGTCAGCCCAATCCAAGCACAAAATTAGGTATAATAAAAAATAAATAAAATTTCAAGAAACAACTTTAAAGGTCAAAATCAGTCCAACCTAAGCAAAGAATTAGAAAAAAACTTATAATACAATTTCAAGAAACAAGGTTCACAAGGGTTAAAAGTCAAGGTCAACCCCATCCAAGCACAAAATTAGGAAAAATAATAAAAAATAAATAAAATTTCATAAAACAAGGTTTAAAAAAGTTAAAGGTCAAGCCAACCCTTCCCCCCCTCCCAAACAAACAAAATATGAAAAAGAAATCTACATTTTTCCAATTTCAAGAAACAAGATTCAATAAGGTTAAAGGTCAAGGCCTGTCCAACCCAAGCAAACAATTAGGAAAAAAACTTAAAATAAAAATTCAAGAAACAAGGTTCAAAACGATTAAAGGTCAAGGTCAGCCCAACCCAAGCAAAGAGAATTAGGAACAACAGGGTTTTTCTTTTTATATCCAAATTGCTTTTGTTAAACAACCCGATCGTCTTTTGTTTTATTTTTCATGAAAAAAAAAGTTGAAATTCGTCTTTTGTCATCGCACGAAAGGATTAAAGGTCAAGGTCAGCTCAATCCAAGCACAAAATTAGGAAAAATAAAAAATCAAGAAATAAGGTTCGAGAGGGTTAAAGGTCAAGGTCAAAATAAGGTTCGAGATGGTTAAAGGTCAAGGTCGAAATAAGGTTCGAGATGGTTAAAGGTCAAGGTCAGCCCTACCCAAGTGCAAAATTAGGAAAAATTAAAAAAAATCAAGAAGTTCAAAAAGGTTAAAGATCAAGGTCAACCCAACGCAAGCAAAGAATTAGGAAAACGAACTTTAAAAAAATTAGTCTCGGCAAAAGGTTAAAGGTCGCCCTTAATTCATTTTCTAACGCAAAAGTAAAAACGAAAGTCTTTTTTTTACATGTCCACCAAAACTTTCGGTTCTTGCTTTTGTCAAAAGATCGATCGTCTTTTGTTTTATTTTTTCAAGAGCAGAAAGTTGAAATTTGTTTTTAATTCGAACGTCTTTTGTCATCGCTCTTAATTCATTTTCTAATGTAAAAGTAAAAATAAAAGTGTTAGAAAATAAATTTGGCGCGATGACAAAAGACGTTCGAATTCCAATCGAATTTTTCAACTCTTTTTTTTTCTTCATAAAACATAATAAAACAAAAGACGATCGGTTGCTTAACAAATGCAAGAAACAAAAGTAAAAACAAAAGCTTTTTTGCATCCAAATCGTCCACACCGAAGTTTTTGTTTCTTGCATTTGTTAAACAACCGATCGCCTTTTGTTTTGTTTTATGAAGAAAAAAGGAAAGTTGAAAAATTCGATTGGAATTCGAACGTCTTTTGTCATTACGATAAGTTTATTTTATGACGCAGTTTTTCTTTCTTTATATTCAAATCGTCGACCATTTTTTTTGTTCCTTGCATTTGTTAAACGATCGATCGTGTTTTGTTTTTAACAAAAACCATCGACTCACCTTTTCTTTTTTGCAATTTTGTGCTTCAGCCAGTGTTGCCAATTCTAATAGTAGAATGTCTTTAAAAAAAAAAGTGAAAGCAAAATTTGATTTTCTTGGCATTTGTTTCTAGTGAATTATTCAGTGATTATTTAAGCTAAATGTACAGACTTTTGTCAACGTCTATTGGCAACACTGTTAACAATGTAATTTTTTTATTCTAGACTTTTCGGAGTTAGACCATATCTTATATGTTATGTGTCATGGAAGTACGATGTTAGGGATTTTAGTACAATTTAAATTCTTGCAACCGTAACCCTGAACTAAGACATTATTTCTGTGATCACCCTATAGTTTGCCAGCTCAATAATTAACATTGAAGAATTCCAATTTTTTTTTTTTTAATTTTGATTTATCTGCGCCCTCTATTTCAAAGCGACCGTGTACCAACGGGACTTACCTCTGCGCATGCATTAATAGTATTAAGGCCAACCCCTCCGTCAACTTCAATGTCAAGGAGAGGGTAATTCTTTCTCAACCACTGCACCTTCGGCATCATATCGCTCATAAACCTTTGTCCTCCAAACCCAGGTTCGACGGTCATCACAAGTATCATATCGGCTAGATCTATGTATTGGCGAACCGCTTCGATGCCAGTGCCCGGCTTCAAGGCCAGACCGACTTTCATTCCTGCCTCCTTCACTTGTCTGCACACTTTCATCACTTCTACAACCGGTTCAACGTGGAACGTGTACAAGTTGACCCCCGCATCTGCCATAGGTGCGATCCACTAAAATTCAACTTGATTAAAACATGTAGAAAATAGCAGAGATAAGTAAGGTACTTGCGCCGGGTCCGAAACCATCATGTGCGTCTCGAAAAACGCGTTCTTGATTTTCCCCCGCAGGCACTTCACGATGGGATGGCCGAAAGTGAGGTTAGGAACGAAGTGGCCGTCCATGACGTCCAGATGGAGGTAGTCGGCACCATTATCCAGCAAGCGTTGCGACTCCACGAACAACTGCGATAAATCGGAGTTCAATATCGAAGGCCCTATCCTACATTTCAGTGCACCCCTTAATGCCATCGCTCGAAGTAGAAAAGTAACCGCTCGCTATCCAATTATTTTCAAACTTGCAATGCACATCCTCGCCCTTCCAAAATCGCTCGACTTTGAAGACCGCGATTAGATGATGTCGCAAGGACGATCTGACCGATAACGGTTATTTAGTCGCAAGTGACATTTGCTTAAAAGTCCATCAATTACTTAAGTAATCTGCGCTCTACTGGGTTAACAACATACAATTGTCGCATTTTTTAATTTAGTTTCAAATTACGCGACAATCATCTTGACGTTCTGATTTAAAAATTCCATTTTTTTAAATTTTAGTGATTTTAGTGCTGCCACCTGTCGGTGCTATTGTGAAATACGGAAATCAAAAAGATTTCAAAAATAACGTCATATTCCGGATGACATTAAAAAATATTTTGAAAACATGCCTATATATCAAAGCAACTTTAAAACAAAACTAAAATAATAATAAATAATAATAATAAAATTAGAGGAATTAATTTAATTTTCAACGTGCAATACATAACCTCATTTGTAAGCGTGTTTTCCTGCGTTGCCGAATCTATTAATTTTGGACGATCTGACCGATAACGATTATTTAATCGCAAATGACATTTGTTTAAAAGCCCATCTATTACTTAAGTACTAAGTGTTTGCTTAACAACATACAATTGTCGCATTTTATAATTCTATTTCAAATTACGCGACGTTTTTAATGTCATTGATTTTAGTGCTGCCACCTGTCGACGCTATTTGAAGTATGGAAATTAAATTAATTAAATTAAATAATATTTCGAAAATATGCCTTATTCATCAAAGCAACTTTAAAACAAAACTAAAAAAAAAATAACAAAGTTAGAGGAATTAATTTGATTTTGAACTTGCAATACATAACCTCAATATTTGTGAATGTGTCTTCCAACGTTGCCGAATCTATTAATAATAACTTTCCGATTGTAATCCTAGGCTACTTTAACGCCCTCTAATTGTCCCTAGAAGGCTTCAGCGCCCTCTTTGTGAACCTTTGGCGCTAAGGAATTCTTTTCTTGTATATGTCCTTAAAATTTATTTATTGCCTTGAACGCCATCGGAACTCGAGCACAGTCTTTTTTTCATTTGTTTCTACGAGGGTGATATATTGAAAAACCACCATCTATTGAGCTAAGCCTCAACTGACAGTCATTTAAGGACGATAACAAAAATAACTTGCGCTGTTGTGAGACATTTAACAACTCCACCTGTTAAGACATGTCGCAAGTAAGTTTTCTTTTGTTTTTACGGTGGTGGTTGAATGCCATCTGAACTCCAGCACTATCTACTTTTCATTTGTTTCTACGAGGATGATAAATGAAAATCTACCATCTATTGATCTAAGTTTCAACTGATAGACATTTCTGGACGATAACAAAAATAACTTTCAACAGCGCCATCTCTTAGAACATGCCGAAAGTACTATTTCTTTTGTTTTTACGTTGGTGGTTCACTTGTGATGGGGAAGATCAGCAAATACGTGTCAGTCGTCGTCAGTAAAGGACAAAATGAATTGCTAGAGTTAGAGGAATTGATTTGATTTTGAACGTGCGCTACATAACCTCACTCAACATTTGTAATTGTGTTTTCCAGCGTTGCCAAATCTATTAATTTTTGATAAAATATATTTGGGCTTTCCTCAAATAATGTTGCAATAACTTGTCTCACTGACGGCTTAAAAATCACAACGTTTCCGGTATTGGTTCACATCTTCTTCAAGTCTCATACAGTATTGCCAACTTTAAGGATTTTACTAAACCTTTAGTCTTTTGTTTTTACTTTTATTTATTCTTTTATTCGATTATGTTTGAATTTTTTGTTCTTGTTTTGTTGCCCCCATTCTTTTCCAAATGTTTTCTTTTCAAATTTATTATTAATCTACTGAATTGCGCTCTAAAATCGATCGTCTTTTGTTTCTGTTTTCTCTAACTTGAGTATTTTTGATGATGCTTTTACGTTTTGGGATTTTTCTGGCAACTCATGAGGGATTTCTGCTTTTGACAGGTTGGTGGAACTGAAGCGATAGTGAAACTTTTAAGCGATTAGTTATTTCCTTCCAATGCAAGCAATTATTAGAGAGAGAGAGAGAGAGAGAGAGAGAGAGAGAGAGAGAGAGAAACTTGTTCGTGGTGTAAATCGTCCTTATTACTCTATTTTATGAGATTGTTAGAGAAAATGCCGGTATAGTAGAATTCTGTAATCGTTCAAAATACTGTTGTTAGCAATGATGTTGACGTGAGCAGTGTTGCCATCTTAGTGATTTCCCCCCTAAATCTATAGATAAATTTTTATTAAAGGGTTTTTTTTAGGGGGGGAAAGAAAATCGCAAGTAATGTAATCCTGCGCATGACACAAAAAGACAAAAAATGAAAAACCTGTAACTTTTTAAGTGTTTTGAAATGCGCAGTTGGTTGCTCGTCCTTTCGGCCTTAAACTCGCGTTCTTAAACAAAAGAAAAACGATTTACGACGAATAATCAAAATTGTGGTGTGTTCACAGTAAGCACCTTGTCACGGCCAACTTCGATGCTAAATTAAAAAGGAAACACCCGCTATTAAATATCTCCAGTGTTGCCAATCCTTCAACCGACATGAAACCAACGTTACTGTGCTGGATGGTTAGTGTTGATGATAGATTTCTAGTTCTTGCACGAAGCGATGTAGAATTGTTTAAATAACATGTCTGCCTTTCCCAAGAAAAGGGAATATGTCATTTCTTACATTCAACCTTCAATTGATCGAATGTCACTTGTTTTTTTTATGTTAACTGTCATTGTCACCCGGTATATGCGTCGTGATTGGGCAATGATACAATGAAAGCGCAACTTAATGAAAGAACAGGCGTTTTTCACTTATGAAAAATTCTTAAAAAAATACTTTTGTTTGTTGTTATGAAGGCTACGTCAAACGATAACAATTTTCGTATAAAATTAAATAAATCTTCTGATTTAATTGATGTAAAATACAATAATTTCGTGCCTTTAGTAACATATAATCTACACTAAGGTTGGCAACGCAGAATATCCTTGTAGCACACTTGCGGTGAATCTACATGAGTTCTGCTAAATTGGCAACACTGTATTTTCGCGCGTTCCGATTTTAGTTGACACAAAAATTATTAAAATTACACTTACGTAATTGATTTATTGCATCCAGTATTTGGTAAGTAATTACGATAAACTTTTTATTTAAAAAGATAACTATTTTTGCACAACTTTAATTGCACGTTGCCAATTGGCTACTCAACGCGCCGCCGCCCATGACCGCCAACTGCGTAATCGCAGATGTCATTAAATTCCTTTATATTTTATAAGCAATTGCAAAATTATTTATGTTACTTATGTTATCTCATTTTTCAAGTTTAGAAGCAAAAAGTCTTTCGGAATTTGCCGTTACGTCCGTTTATGTTCTATTCTAAAACTGTTTTGTTTTCTGGAATATACGGCGCAGTTTAAACAAGACACTGACATGAAAAGCAGACGTGTTTTGTTCACGTACGGATATAACTGAACACACATAAATATTTAATTATTTATTTAATAAATATTTACCGTTTCGCATTAAAAATTGATTTTTTTTAAGTCACGTGAACTCAAATTTAACCGCGCAGATGCCTGCAATCAGTTTGCATCTGCGCCTTCAGCATCTCGATCCCTCGTACGACCACGACGTGTCTACCGCGAAGTTCGCGTCGTCAACTCCAACGTACGACCTCCTGTTTGTAATTAAATCGCAACCAAACGCTCGAGTACAACAAAAATGAAGTACATTTTGGTTACGGGCGGTGTAATCAGCGGGGTCGGAAAAGGTGTCATCTCCAGTTCCTTCGGGACGATCCTGAAGTGCTGCGGCATCGAGGTAACCTCCATCAAAATCGATCCGTACTTGAACTTAGACGCCGGAACTTTTTCGCCCTACGAACACGGTGAGCGACGGTTAATACAAATAAAGAGAAATTTTTATTTTTATTACTTAGCTACAAAGTGTCAAGAACCACGCGGTTTTTCCTCACGCGGCTAACTTCACGTCGGTGCGAAGGGCGGTCAATTTGAATTCTGTTGCAGGAGAGGTGTACGTTCTGGATGACGGCGGCGAGGTAGATCTAGATTTAGGAAATTACGAGAGGTTCCTGAACATCACTCTACACAGGGACAATAATATAACCACCGGGAAGATATATCAGATGGTTATAGACCGAGAAAGGCACGGGGATTATTTAGGAAAGACTGTTCAAGGTTGTTTCGTCGCTTGCTGTGTTGTTTTGTAATAGAAAACGTTGAATTGCAGTTGTTCCTCATATCACTGATGCTATACAAGAATGGGTCGAGAGGGTGGCTCAAATTCCTGTGTCGAGCATCGGAAAAATCCCCGAGGTCTGCATTATCGAGCTGGGAGGGACCATAGGCGATATAGAAAGCATGGCTTTCGTGGAAGCGTTTCGCCAGTTTCAATTTCGTGTGAAGAGAGAGAACTTCTGTGTCGCACACGTATCCCTAATTCCACAGGTAATGTTCGTCGCGGGCCAATGATCACAGAAAGACTTCATTCGTTGTTTCAGCCTCGTTCTACCGGTGAACATAAAACTAAACCGACGCAGTCGTCTGTACGTGAACTGCGAGGCTTAGGATTGTCACCTGATATTATCGTTTGCCGGTCAGAAAAGCCCATTGATCAAAGTGCGAAAGATAAGATATCTAATTTTTGTCACGTTGGAATCGATCAGGTGAGTGTAATTTTTCTGCTTTTCCTATAGATACCCCCCCTTTTTAATACACTTTAAACATATTTGTGTATTTTCAAAGATTGAAAGGCCCAAGACCTGTGGCTTCCATGAAATTGTAGTGTTTCCCCAGAAATTCCATGGTAAGGAGTTCCCTCTGTCACAGTGGAATTATTTAGGGGTTGCTTTTAAGGGAATGTTAATTGAATAAGGGCTTGGAATGTTAAAAGCACGACCTGCTAGTCTTTATGACACGTGGCTTCCATAAAATCGTAGTTTTCCTCCAAAAATTCCATAGCAAGGAGTTCCCTGCCATAGAGGAATTATTTAGGGGTTGCTTTTAGGGGAATATTAATCGAATAAGGGCTTGGAATGTTATGGGCAAGACCTACTAGTCTTCATGACACGTGGCTTCCATAAAATCGTAGTTTTCCTCCAAAAATTCCATAGCAAGGAGTTTCCTGTCACAGTGGAATTATTTAGGGGTTGCTTTTAGGGGAATATTAATCGAATAAGGGCTTGGAATGTTATGGGCAAGACCTACTAGTCTTCATGACACGTGGCCTCCAAAAAATCGTAGTTTTCCTCCAAAAATTCCATAGCAAGGAGTTCCCTGCCATAGAGGAATTATTTAGGGGTTGCTTTTAGGGGAATATTAATCGAATAAGGGTTTAGAATGTTGTAGGCAAGACCAACTAGTCTTCATGACACGTGGCTTCCATAAAATCGTCGTTTTTTCTCCAGAAACTCCATAGCAAGGAGTTCCCTGCCATAGAGGAATTATTTAGGGGTTGCTTTTAGGGGAATATTAATCGAATAATGGCTTGGAATGTCATGGGCAAGACCTACTAGTCTTCATGACACGTGGCTTCCATAAAATCGTAGTTTTTTCTCCAGAAATTCCATAGCAAGGAGTTCCCTGCCATAGAGGAATTATTTAGGGGTTGCTTTTAGGGGAATATTAATCGAATAAAGGCTTGGAATGTTGAAAGCACGACCTACTAGCTCTCATGACACGTGGCTTCCATAAAATCGTAGTTTTTTCTCCAGAAATTCCATAGCAAGGAGTTCCCTGCCATAGAGGAATTATTTAGGGGTTGCTTTTAGGGAAATATTAATCGAATAAGGGCTTGGAATGTTAAAAGCACGACCTACTAGTCTTCATGACACGTGGCTTCCATAAAATCGTAGTTTTCCTCCAAAAATTCCATAGCAAGGAGTTCCCTGCCATAGAGGAATTATTTAGGGGTTGCTTTTAGGGAAATATTAATCGAATAAGGGCTTGGAATGTTAAAAGCACGACCTACTAGTCTTCATGACACGTGCTTTCCATAAAATCGTAGTTTTTCCTCCAAAAATTCCATAGCAAGGAGTTCCCTGCCATAGAGGAATTATTTAGGGGTTGCTTTTAGGGGAATATTAATCGAATAAGGGCTTGGAATGTTATAGGCAAGACCTACTAGTCTTCATGACACGTGGCTTCCATAAAATCGTAGTTTTCCTCCAAAAATTCCATAGCAAGGAGTTTCCTGCCATAGAGGAATTATTTAAGGGTTGCTTTTAGGGGAATATTAATCGAATAAGGGCTTGGAATGTTAAAAGCATGACCTACTAGTCTTCATGACACGTGGCCTCCAAAAAATCGTAGTTTTCCTCCAAAAATTCCGTAGCAAGGAATTCCCTGCCATAGAGGAATTATTTAGGGGTTGCTTTTAGGGGAATATTAATCGAATAAGGGCTTGGAATGTTATGGGCAAGACCTACTAGTCTTCATGTCACGTGGCTTCCATAAAATCGTAGTTTTCCTCCAAAAATTCCATAGCAAGGAGTTCCCTGCCATAGAGGAATTATTTAGGGGTTGCTTTTAGGGGAATATTAATCGATTAAGGGCTTAGAATGTTATAGGCAAGACCTACTAGTCTTCATGACACGTGGCCTCCAAAAAATCGTAGTTTTCCTCCAAAAATTCCATAGCAAGGAGTTCCCTGCCATAGAGGAATTATTTAGGGGTTGCTTTTAGGGGAATATTAATTGAATAAGGGCTTGGAATGTTAAAAGCACGACCTACTAGTCTTCATGACACGTGGCCTCCAAAAAATCGTAGTTTTCCTCCAAAAATTCCATAGCAAGGAGTTCCCTGTCACAGTGGAATTATTTAGGGGTTGCTTTTAGGGGAATATTAATTGAATAAGGGCTTGGAATGTTAAAAGCACGACCTACTAGTCTTCATGACACGTGGCCTCCAAAAAATCGTAGTTTTCCTCCAAAAATTCCATAGCAAGGAGTTCCCTGTCACAGTGGAATTATTTAGGGGTTGCTTTTAGGGGAATATTAATTGAATAAGGGCTTGGAATGTTAAAAGCACGACCTACTAGTCTTCATGACACGTGGCCTCCAAAAAATCGTAGTTTTCCTCCAAAAATTCCATAGCAAGGAGTTCCCTGCCATAGAGGAATTATTTAGGGGTTGCTTTTAGGGGAATATTAATCGATTAAGGGCTTGGAATGTTAAAAGCACGACCTACTAGTCTTCATGACACGTGGCTTCCATAAAATCGTAGTTTTTTCTCCAGAAATTCCATAGCAAGGAGTTCCCTGCCATAGAGGAATTATTTAGGGGTTGCTTTTAAGGGAATATTTATTTTTCATAAATTAAAATACATACATTTTTCTTCAGTTAATTAAATTGCTATCTCAGATTAAATTTTAAACGAAATGGCCATCAACTGATCCTCCTCTCTTCCAGGTGATATGCATTCCGGACCTCTCCTCCATTTACAAGGTGCCCATTTTCATGGAAACGCACGGAATCGTGGAGTACCTAAACGACAGGCTCAAACTGGGCATCACCCCGATGCCACCCGCGCGTAAATTCATGAAGCAATGGATCGAGCTCTCCGAAAACATAGAGAACTTAAGGAACGAAGTGAACGTGGCCATCGTCGGGAAGTACACGAGACTAGAAGACTCCTACACGTCAGTAACGAAGGCCCTCCAGCACGCGGCCAATTCCCTAGGGTACAAAGTGAACGTGAAGTTTATAGACTCTTCGAAGCTCGAGAGGGGCATGCTCTCTGAAGACCCCGCTGCATATCACGAAGCATGGCACGAACTATGCAAAATCGAGTAAATTCGCCAATGAATTGTGTAACTATGGCCTCTAAAAATCCGAATGTTTTGCAGTGGTGTTATCGTACCGGGTGGTTTTGGTAAGAGGGGCATCGAGGGAAAAATCGAAGCGAACAAATGGTGTCGTGAGAACAAAAAACCGTTCCTGGGGATATGCCTGGGGTTCCAGACTGCGGTCGTGGAGTTTTCCAGGAACGTCCTGAAATTAGAGGGCGCGCAGTCGGCCGAGTGCGGCGAAGAGGTCGCCCACCCGGTCATCATCGACATGCCCGAACATAACAACGGGCAAATGGGGGGGACCATGAGGCTGGGCAAGCGAACCACCGTTTTCAAAGAGTCGGCCATATCAAGTAAAATCAGTAAGTGAATTCATTCGTCTGTCAACAAACGTGTTTTACACTTAATCTGTTAATTAAGGGAGATTGTATGGTAAGAAGGAATCCATAGAGGAAAGGCACAGGCACAGGTACGAAGTTAATCCTAAGTATATTAAGGACCTCGAGAGTGCGGGGTTACATTTTGTTGGTACGTCCCTTTTTTTTAATCGTTGAGCCGTTTGGGAGTTGGTCTCGTCTTGTTTCAGGCTTAGATATAGACGCTGAACGGATGGAAATTTTCGAGTTGGAAGGGCACCCGTATTATATAGGAGTGCAATTCCATCCGGAGTATCTATCAAGACCCATGACCCCATCTCCACCTTTCGTGGGGCTAATTCTAGCGTCAAAAGATAAATTGAAGTCTTATTTAGCGAGGGGGTGTAAGTTATCTCCTAGGGAACACTCCGACTTGGACGATACAGGTATTTGATGGGCTGTATTCTTTTATTGGAGACCCAAGTTTTTCTTTTGTAGATGACGATGATGATATTTTAAATTTGAAGCAAATATCTGTGACGCACGTTAATGAATCCGATAGTAGTAGTGCTTACAGTAGCTCCGGTGCAAACGTAGAATAATGTTTAAGTAAATTTAATTATAGGGAGCTTTTTAGTATTATTTATATTTTTGTTACGTACAGGTTCTTTAATTTAAAAAAAATTGTGCAAAAAAGGTAAAAGCAGAACTGGCGTGCGGGTCTTAACGAGTGCGAGTAAAACGCACTGCACAACATCGCTGTTATATCCATCTCTGTTCTACACCTAGGAAATCGTAGTGCATTTAACTCGCACTCGTTAAGAGCCGCACTTTAGTTCTGCTCTTACCTTTTCTGTAGGGAGACGTGTAATTGTCAAACTTTAAGTACAATTTTTAATTTAATTATTTCATTCCATTGTATTTAAGAAGTATTTTATCGAATGTGCCAACACAATGTCGCTTTCTGTTAAGTTTCTTTTCAATCATTAATTTTATATACTGTGCTGAATACATATCTATATATTTTTACGCATAAACGAACTCTTCCTCTTCTAACAGTCAAATAAAAGAGACGACTAAGAAAGGTGTTTTATTGGTAAAAAAATTTTTATACACTGTCGCATGTACCAACGTACATTTCTTAATTATTCAACGAAAGTTACGAAACGAAAAGCATGTGCCGGATGAAGGCACTTCGAATAGTGACAATCGAGTGAAGGACTGGAAGAGCGATCTTCGAAAAACACACTTAAAGCGCGGAATGTTTACAACATACAAGATGGGTCTCCTTAATCGGTGCTTAACAACGCAAGAGTTAAAATAAATAAAAAAAAATGGACGGAAAACATAATACTTTTTCTTTAAAAAAAAATTAAAATTGCTGCTGCCGTGAAGGGTTACACGAATCTTATGAACCGTAAAAGATACAAAGACGGTTGCAATTCAAAAAAAAGCGCGATTTTGGGATCTACAAAAATCTCTTCAATCAGTGTTGCCAATTCCTCCGATTCGTGGTAATTTTGATGTCTTCAAATTGCGCGTAAAGACAAAACTACTTAAATTTTAACGCAAATCTTGACAAAAATACAAAAAAAAAAGCTTAAAATTGCAATTTGCGCTAAAAACAAGTACGAAAGGGATTTCTCTTTTGTCCCAATGTGCGGGAAAAACGAGCGACAATAGTTGGCAACACTGCCTTCTATCTCTATTCATTTCTGTCAGAAGAAATAGGTTAGGATTGACTATTTCGCAGATACGACTGTCAATTTTTTTTTTCTCGCTTATAGTCGCTATCTTAGATATTCATAGCACGTGATGCGAGGACATCGCATACTTATGTTTTTGTTTTAAAACAAAATATTAAATTACTAAGATTTTTTTGTCCCAACGTGCGGGAAAATCGACTGACAATAGTTGGCAACACTGCCTTCTTTCTATCTCGTATTTATTTCTGTCAGAAGAATTAGGTTAGGATTGATAATTTCTCGCAGATACGACTGTCAACTGTTTTTTTTTTTGTTTTCTTATGGACGCTTTCTTAGATATTCTTCAAAACACGTGTATGTTTTTGTTTTAAAACAAAATACTGAATTACTCCGAGAAATATGTTCAGGAAATGTTTAATCTAGTAGGCGGAGAGAAAGTAAAAACAAATGACGATCAAGATAAGAGAAATATAAGAACTCGAACGAATTGTATTGTGTTGTATCTAAAAAAAAAAGATAAACATTCAAGGCACAATGTTATCAAAATTCTCGGAAAACAAAAACAAATGACTCTCGTAATAGTTACGAAAGGGAAAGAGAAACTTAAAGTTTCTTAATTTCTGGAAAACGGTGAACAATCAAAATCGAGAAAGAAATGAAGATCGTTCTCGTCGGCTCGGAAAAACCCAACGGAGGTGAAAAAAAAAATGAAAGATTTCTGAAGCAAGTAAGAAAAACAAAGGGCGATCGTAATATTTGCGAAAGAACGACGAACGCAGGAAATGTTTGATCCTTATTTGATAAATAATAAATACGAAAAAGAAAAACCAAGAAAGGAAAAAAAACCGATAACTTCAAAAGAAAAACAAATGACGATCGTAGGCTTTACGAAAGAAAACATAGAGGAAAAACAAATGACGATCGTAATGTTTATTATAACAGCAACTCTCATTTGTTTTATTTTTATTTTGTTCGCCTTTTGTTTTTTTTTAATTGTTTCATTTAATTTTTGTTTTTTTTTTTTTCAAAATTTCCCTTTCCATTCAGTTTTTTATTTGCATTTGGGCTTTTCATTTCATAAAAAGAAAAAAAGGGGAAATAAAACTTCAAAATTAAAAAAAAAAAAAACAAATGACGATCGTAAATTTTATGAAATTTCTTAATTTCTGAAAAATAATAAAAAATTAAAAGCGAAAAAAAATGAAAGTTTTCGATGACGTCGAAATGAGAAAAAAAAAATGAAAACGAAACTTTTCTAAAGAAAATAAGAAAAACAAATGACGATCGTAATTTTACGAAAGAAAAAAGACAGAAAAACAAATGACGATCGTAATTTTACGAAAGAAAAAAGACAGAAAAACAAATGACGATCGTCATTTTACGAAAGAAAAATGACAGAAAGACAGAAAAACAAATGGCGATCGTAACGTTTACAACTGGATCTTTCATTTCCTATTGAAATTTTGTTTGTGTTTTGTTTTTGTTTTATTTTTTCATTTAATTTTTGTTTTTCAAATTTTTCATTCTCATTCAGTTTTTCGTTTGCCTTTGGACTTTTCATTTCACAAAAAGAAAAAAGAGAAACGTTTTCGGATTATCGGAAAAACGTGTAATCGGCATAGAAAATTGAGAAAAAGAAAAACAAATTTTACGAAAAGAAAAAGAATTAAAAAGAACAAAAAAAAAAAAACAAATGACGATCTGAAAAATAATAAACGATTAAAAACGAGAAAAAAATGATGAGTTTTCCACGACATCGAAATGAGAAAAAAAAATGAAAATTTCTAAAAGAAATAAGAAAAACAAGTGACGATCGTAATATTCGTGAGCGCAAAAAATTTTCGATCATTTATTAATTTCTGATATCGAAAAACAAAAATGAAAAAGCTTTTTGACCCTTGGAAAAATCCAATCGGAATAGAAAGAGTACGACAACTTGGAAAGGATAAAGAAGGAAAAGAAAAAACAAATGACGATCCTAATTTTACGAAAGAAAAAAGACGGAAAAACAAATGACGATCGTAATGTTTATAACAGCAACTTTCATTTTATATGTGTTTCATTTTCTATTTAAATTTTGTTTGCCTTTTGTTCTTTTTTTCATTTCCATTCAGTTTTTCATTTGCCTTTGGACTTTTCATTACATAAAAAAAGAGGGACGTCTTCGATTATTGGCAAAACGTCATCGGCATAGAAAAGAAAGAAAACAACTTCAAAATAGAAAAAAAAAAAAAACAAATGACGATCGTAATTTTATGAAAGAAAAAAGATGGAAAAACAAATGACAATCGTAACGTTTATAACAGCAACTTTCATTTTACATGTGTTTCATTTTCTATTTAAGTTTTGTTTGCGTTTTGTTTTTTTTTTTTTTCATTTTTTCAATTTTTCAATTTCCGTTTAGTTTTGCACTTGCCTTTGGGCTTTTCATTTCATAAAAAGAAAAAGAGAAACGTTTTCGCATTATTGGAAAAACGTGTAATCGCCATAGAAAAGAAAGTAAAAGAAAAACAAACGACGATCGTAAATTTGACGAAAAGAAAAAAGATTTAAAAAGAAGGCAAAGAAACAAACAACGATCTAAAAAATAATAAACGAGAAAAAAATGATGAGTTTTCGATGACATCGGAACTAGAGAAAAAAAATGAAAATTTCTAAAGAAAATAAGAAAAACAAATGACAATCGTGATATTCGCGAACGCAAAACATTTTTGATCATTTAATTTCTGACGATCCTAATTTTGCAAAAGAAAAAACACGGGAAAACAAATGACGATCCTAATGCTTATAACAGAAACTTTCATTTTCTATTTAAATTTTGTTTGTCTTTTGTTTTTTTTTTGTTATTTAATTTTTTTTTTTTCAAAATTTTCCTTTCCATTCAGTTTTTCATTTTAGGTTTTTGTTTTAATTTTTCCTTTGTTTTCAGTTTCTCTGGTCTTCCATTTGTGATTTTTTCTTTTATTTTAATTTCTTCGCAAGTTTTCACTTTCTTCACGTTTCGTTCTTTCCGTTCTGGTTTACGATTTCTTTTCTTCAATTTTGTTTTTCCTTTCAATTTTTAGTTACTTAATTCTTTTTTAATTTTTGGTTTGGTTGTTGAAATTTAACATTTTGTTTTAAAACAAAAACATAAGGTGCGTCATAACGTCGTATTTTTTATTTTATTTTTATTTTTTTTTAGTTTTGCACGACATGGCAAGGAAATATAAGTGAGCGCCCAGAAGAATAAAAAAAAAAAAGAAAATGAAACACTTGATAGCTATCTGCTGCGAATCTGTCAATCCTAACCTATTTCTTCCAACAGTGTTAGATTACCCATCGAATTTAATAAGTATACAATTATCGAAATTTGTGACTCTACCTTAATAAACAAACAAAATATTATGAAGATACAAAGTGATCAAGAATAACTGTCCGAGTTGGCAATACATTTAAGAGCATTTTTTTATTCGACTATTGGCAACACTGGATATTGTGTTTTGTTGGTTTACTTGTCGTACAACTGCTCGAGTTGGCAATACATTTAAGAGCATTTTTTATTCGGCTATTGGCAACACTGCAACCGGATATGTGTTTTGTTGGTTTACTTGTCGTATGGCCTACAACTTGACAGTTCTGTTAACCTTGTGCCACAAGGCTTTAAGGGCGAGGTTTGCGTGCGCATGACTGTACCCTGAACAGCGACAAGATTGTAGGTCATGTGAATAATTAATTTGAATTTGAAACGTCATAAAGTGAGGGCTGTCAGTGTCAAGCCGTCAACGACCGGAACTAACTCCAGTTGTACCATTTTAAATTAAAATTCAGCAATGCCAACTCAAAAACAGTGATGGCGCAAATTTTTTTGTCGTTTTACCGTCTCTGTATCCTTTATAGTTTATGAGATCCCCAAGGTGGGACTTTAATTAGCGGTAACCCTGTATATGCACGTATCTTGTGAATTGTTTTGCAAGACCGCACAAACACTTCAAATTAAACAAAAACAAGAGTATTACGTTAAAAAAGCTTGTGTTTTGCAAAACAATTACGTTTTTAGTATACATATACAAACAGTCTTTTTAGATTAGGCTTTACAACGTAAATTGAAACACAAATACAAGAGGCTAAATAAACCACCTAATCCAAAAAGAATGACAAGACAATGAAATTAATTATAAAAATTAATTAAACATAAGAGATTAGAGAGGTGAACACATGAGATTATATTTACACAGACAACAGATCCTGGCTTCCTAACGTGTAGTATAAAGTAAAATTAATGAAAAGTAACCTTGTACTATTAGGCCCTATAACATCTGATATACGTCGTACAGTTAAAATAAAAACGGTACTTACAAAATACTATATATAATATTCTTTCTTTTTCTCTACGTGATGGCCGGTCGTTCCTAATACGACGGCGGTGTCAGGATCATCCGCGTTATCAGCTCCAAGGTCTTCCTGAGTAAGGTATTCACCTTTATGTCTGTGCAAGTATCTTCCTATGAGCACAGCGAGGATGACGAGGGCCAAAAATAAAATGGCCAGTACACCTGAAAGTAAATTAATATTAAACAGGTTCGCTTGCATTACACGAAGAAATACTTACTGCCCAAGATGGCAGAGTCGGTTTGATTATAAGCTTGCTTCAATTTTTCCTCGTCAAGAATGGGTGGAGGTCTTGTTTCCATAAGATCAGGCGGATGAGTGATTGGTTCCACCCCACAGAAATCTTCAGTCAGCGGAGCTACAATCACCACGGACGGCATTAAGAAACTCACTCACTAAACCAAACCAAAAAAAACTTACTTCCCAGTGATTTGACGTTGTCAGGACCTCCCTGTTGGAACAGCAGCTTCAAAGGATAAATGTCATCGAATTCCACCCTCGAAACACAACCAACGAAGCCCTCACTCATCGACTCGTTCTTCCCTATGTACATGTACTGTATGTTATTAAATTGTGCATCAGCCGAAGCCTTGATGTTAAAAGAAGTTTCTTGAGGTTCACTGTCGTCCACTCGTAGCACAAGCGTGGCCCCAGAATTCTTACGAGACAAAAGCAGATCATGAAACTGCCCGTGCTGGAAATACTTGTTCTGATAGATAATTTCCTGCCGCTCGAAACCAAAGTCGAACACCACCCTCAGGTGCCCAGAGTTCGAAATCATGATCGTCAAGTACTCCCCAGATATTTTCGATGAAAATCCCAATAAAAACCCGGACGTGTGCGTCGTGGTGAATCCCACTCGTATGTGCTCCGATATAGTCGACCTCCACGAACCCATGAAGTCGTATTTTATCATCGAACTCTGCCGCATATTCACCCCGATTTCATCGGCGCAGATGGGTCCTTTAAACGCAGTCCAACGGCAATCGCACCAATACCCATCGTAACGCTCGTGGCACGTGCCATTATTCAAACAAGGATTGCTCTGGCATTTCCCTATGCAACCCTCCGATATGCCGTAGAGTCCATTGCGTGCGTAACTCCTCAAATCGATGAGCTGTCCGTTAATTTGGAAAGCCCTGATGCAACCGGTGAAGCCATCCCTGTAATCCGTGCTCGCTCCAAGAATGAACTTCGAAGTCAAATGCAGGGCCCGCACAGGCCCCGGTGGTTCTAAAACCTCGGCTTTCATCGCGCCATCTATGATCAGCAGCGCGGATTTTCGGTTGCGCTCCACCGACACAGAGTGCCATCTATTGTCGGTCAATCTGTACGAGGTTTCTCTCGTTACGGCCAGCGGTCCAGACCCGGCCTGGTATTGAAATTGAAGCTGGTTTCCGCCGATGATGCTCAGCTTGATGTAGTCGCTTTGGCCCGTCGAGTGGAAGATCACTGCGTTTTCTATCGTCGTTTTAAATTCGAAGTAGATGTCGCCGCTGTGGCCCATGTCGAAGTTGGGCAAGTCGATCGTGGCGTCGGTGATGCGGAACGTGATTACGTTGTTGAATAAGTCGTCGCCCTCGCAAATCAAGGGGCCCAACGTGTAGCGGCCTTCTTTATCGTCCAGAGCGTTTCCCGTATCTCCGAAACGTAGTTGACGTACGGGCAAGTTTTCCTTTTCGGTTATATCACCTGCAATTCAACAAACATTAAATATTACAGTTAAATTCAACTGAGTTAAGTTAAAAGCAGACTGTTTGTGTAAGGACCCGGAAAAATGCTTAGAGAATTTATAAAATTAATTTATCTCTCATTTTATTGTAATCATTTCATTATCAGCTCTGGTTGTTCTTAGAAAGAAGCCGGATGTTTATGAGCTTCGGATGCGATTTCAAATCAATCCTATCAGGTTTGATTCAGCAAAAGGTAAATCACGCCACAAAGCGTCTCTGCCCTTGAATGAGCGACGTGGGTAAAAATCAGTGAAAACGAGACGTTTGCGCCATCTCGTATTGGAAAACTTCTGCTTAGAAGCTACTGAGGGGATCGTCTGAATTCAAATTCTTGCTGATCTCACAGAATTTCCCTCCTCAATTTTTTAGGAGGTGACGAGCCTTTAAGTAGCTTAAGCGAGAGAGATTCAGAAGTTCCCGGTTTTACCTTTTGTTTGGTCCGCGTTAAATCTCTCGTCGAAATTTTAATTTCTTTTTTCTAAGTTCGAGTTTTGATTTTTGTTACAAATTTTCCAAAAGTTTGTCATCGGTTTCGGTCAGGAAAAGCAGAAGCTTTTCCCGCGCAGTTTTAGTGTTTTATCTGAATTAAATTCGTCGTAATCGAAATAAATCTCGCAAAGCTAACTTTAGAGTGTATCCCCAAAATTTTGGATACGAGAAAAATCTTTGATTCGTCGCTGGTAAGCTCAATGTAATTGTTGTCAGAAAGTTAATTAATTAAAAGCATTTTTCTGTGTGAATTAAACCTCTCTCCTTCTTGTCGAATTATAAATATTTTTTTTCGTTGTCATAAATATTTTCAGATATTTTGTATTCTGTAATTTTCTTGATATTTGTTCTTGTTGTAGTTTCATGTATGTTATTGGAAAATTTCGTTTTGTTTTGATAATTTTAAAATTTATTGTAAATTCTTTGATCTTGTAAAATTTTATTTTAATATATATTTAATTTGTTAAAACTACCGAATTTTATTTAAAATCTTAAAGTAGTTTTTCTAGAGAATCTTTAATAATAATTCGAACAAGGAGTTGGAGGAGAAAGATCCAACAAACCCAAAATAAGTAAGTCTGAGGGTAAAAAGGGCCAAAATTCAAACTAAGTCCAAAGAGAGCGGGAAGAACGATTGCTGGCTAACTTTTGGCTAAAACTGGAAACGCTACTAACAAAGCAGTCGCTTCTTGCGTCTCGATTTGGTTTGGAAAAGTTTTGGTTAAAAGGGTGGTAAAGTTTAGAAAGGGAGTTCAGAGAAGTCAGTATTTTGAGACTTCTAATCTCTTTTAATTTTCATTGTAAAAGATTTCTATTTTAGAAATCTGTTTTGTTTTGACTGAGCAAAATATAAATCACCCTTTTTCTCCCATACTGATCGGTTACAATTGGTGGCAGCGTTGTGGATATTTTATTTAGATAATTGACTATTAATTATTGATTTTGTTTTTGTTGAAAATAAGAAATTTTGGGATTGTTGGATAGGTTGAGATCTATTTTATTTTGTTTGTTTGTTTTTTAGAAAATCGCGAGAAAAAACCGTTTTGTTTGAGTATAATTGTTGTCTAGAGCGAAAAATTTAATTTTGTTAAAAAAGTAAAAATTTGCTGAAATCGCGAAGTCAAAATAATTCTTTTATATATAGTTTTTGTTTTGTTTGTTTTATGTTAATTTTGTTTTGAACAGTAACGTAATTTTTTTTAGATAAAGTTAAAAATTAATCGTTTTGAAAAACGTAAATCTAATTTTTTTTATTGTTTTTGACTTACTTCGCTCTAAATACTTTAAATTAAGACGACGAATTAATATTTAATTTTGCTGACACAGTTTTGCGTTAAGTACAGTAGCGAGCGCGGAGATACGTCGGATTGCGTATTTCATTTAATTGTATTGTATTTTTTTTTTGCGACATAAGATCTCTATTTTGTGACTAACTGCATGCTTATTGAATACATCGTTTGTTTTTTTGTTTGTTGGTGAATTTTGTGTTCCACAGGTTTATGCCAAACAGGCATCCGAAAGGAAAATTTTAAAAATTATTTAACGATTCATTTTAAAAGAATCATTGTGCGAGAAGCTTGGCCTTGATTATAAACGTCGACGCCAAAACTTATCGCGTCTGTGAAGGAATAATTGCCGAGTTGCACATTTTTGAAATTGTAATTACAGGGTGTTCTAAAACTTATTTTTTTCAAATAGCATTAAAATAAATTGAAACAATTGAATCAATTTTAGCTCTAAATTAACAGAAATTTATTTTCCAAATTTAAATAAATTTTCAAATTCTAATTAATTTTTTTGAGTTTATTTTGTTGTTTTAAATTCTGTTTAAATAACTGATTAAAAATGGCAGAACCAAATCAAGGCACATCAAGTCAAAGCCCTGTCCAAATTATTATGCCTAGGACTATTGGCCAAACGTTAGTTAATTTGCCCCATTTCTCTGGAAAAGTTGATGAAGATATCACTTTATTTTTCACTAAATTGGCTCAACGCTCTAATATTGATAATTGGACTGAAGCAGAAACTTTAGAGGTTGCGAGGTATCAGTTATCTGGAGAAGCCTATAGATTTTTGGAATCAGATCCCCGATTACTGTCTTCTACCATAACTTATACAGAATTTAAAGAAATTTTGAAGAAACGTTTCACTAAGAAGTATTTACCCGGTCAACCCCAGTTAGAATTAAACAAATGTATTCAAAAACCCAAAGAAACCATAGACCAATATGTGATGAGAATTAGAAATGCAGGAAAGTCACTGTTAGAAGAAAATTTAAAATATGTCGATTCAACACAGCCAGGACAGGTTGAAGGTGTTAGGATTCGGCATGATCGAGATCTTATTGAACAATTTAGGAGAGGACTTGACCCAGAATTATTGAGAATGATAATTCTAGAACTTAGTAGCGCCCCTGCAAAAAGTTTTGACGAGGTCGTCGAATTAGCAAGTCGAGCGGAGACTAGTAGTCAGATGTTGACACAGTTTAGGAGGATGAATGACCTGTATGTTATGGAACCAGAATTGGATTTAAATAAATGCGAAGCATTAAATCCTCTTCGAGGACAATCTAACCAAAGGTTACGACATAAGGAAGGTCAAGTGCAACAAACCTGGAATGATAGAAGAATTGCTACGCTTCCTAAGCTAGAAGCTAGAAAACAATTTTCTACAAATCAACCACCAAGGTTTACGCAGAATAGATATCCTAAACAAGCAACACAGCCGTTTAAGAAGGATGTCGAGGTTATTTGCTTTAAATGTAGGCGCTCTGGACATTACGCAAATGAATGCCCACCTACAAAACAAATTACCTGTCATCGATGCGGACAACTAGGACACTTTGCCAAGGGATGCGCATCAATAAGTCAAAGTCAAGCCCCGAAAGGTAATTTTAGAAAGAAAACTCCGGAAGTAAAGCAGAGGACAAAATTAATACAGAAGATAGAGTGTAAAATACCCCTAACCTGTAAAGAAATTGTTGAGGACGAGGAAGGAGATGCTGTTATAGCAGCCCGAGTGAATGGGCGAGAGGTCGTGTTATTAGTGGACACTGGTGCCTCAGTTTCTATTTTAAAAGAAAATTTTGTAAAGAAGATTAGAGCTAAGATTGGTCCCAGAACAGGAACTGCACTGCGAGGAATTTCAGGCCAAGAATTGTCCTGCCTTGGAGAAGTCTCAGTACAACTCAGGATAGGTGAGCAAGAAATTCTTGTCCCCTTCGTAGTGTGCTCAGATTCGATAGCCATAACGACAGATGGGCTGTTGGGACGTGATTTCTTTCACAAATGTGATGTGAAAATTTCCTTCCGAAATGAAAAATTAGAAATGGAATTAGGGGGTATTCAGGAGTTTGAAGAAAACAACTATAATAAAAAACCGGAGGAGATTTCGAAAATAACGAGAGAAAGACAGCGCGCCAAGAAAACAAAAGGGAACAAAAAGAACTCAAGATTTTATGAAGTAACGAAAGGTCAAAGTCAAAATGGGAAGAAGGACGTTGACCTGTTACAAGTGTGTGGAGATGTGTTTGATGCTCCAGTGGAATATTGTCTGGCCCATTGCGTTGCCGAAGATTTTAAGATGGGACGCGGGATCGCAGTACAATTTCGAAGACGTTATGGTCATGTGGAAAAGTTGAAAAGACAACAAATCAGGACGGGAGATGTCGCTGTGTTGTCAAGGGCCGAGGATGGCCGCAGATTTGTGTATTATTTGGTAACCAAGGAGAAAAGTTGTCAAAAACCCACCTATAACTCATTAAGGCAAGCGCTGATTCAGCTGAAAAACCATTGTCTACGTAACAAGGTTAAGAAACTTGCAATGCCAAAGTTAGGGTGCGGACTTGATCGACTTAATTGGGCCAAAGTGAGAAAAATTGTTGAAGCGGTGTTCAGTGGAACACAAATTGAAATTTTAATTTACTACTTGGATACCACGAGCTTGGAAGACAGCTCGAAAGTAGAGGTTAATATGGAGCAAGTTAAAGAAAAGGAAAGAAAATTCCACGTCAAAAGAAAGGAGAACGTGGAGGAGAATAATTATAAAGGAAGTAAGAAAGTTCTGCCGGAACAAGAGAAAGATAAGAAGTTAAAGAAGGTGACATTGAGGAAAGAACCAAAGTTACCATCGTCACTGTCAATGACGAAGACTAAGGCGAAGGAAGTAGTTGGCCGCTACCCAATTCGCATTAAGAAGTCCATCGAAATTCCTCCGAGATGTCAGTACGTGTGCGAAGTTGAACAGGGTCTGATCAACCCTGATCAAACAATTTTAGTTGAACCGACAGAAATCTTAATCCACGGAATAGCAGTTGCAAGGTCTATTTCCATGGCTAAGCCGAAAATTCCAATATGCATCCTTAACGTTTCTGAAGAAACCATTAGTTTGCCAAAGAATCTGGTTGTAGCCTATGGAGAAAAGATAGAAGTTCCCCTAGTAAAGGAGAAAGTAATTAGTGCTATCAAGAAGAGTTCGAAGAAGACAACTGGGATAGTTGAGGACTTCGATTTAAACCACCTAGATGAGGTGAAGAAGACAAAGTTGTTAGTTTTGCTCCGAAGGTATTCAAATATTTTTATGAAGGATAATAGCAAATTGGGATGTACTCAGGGAGTGAGACATCGAATTATTACAGAAGAGGTACCGCCAATTACGAAGGCACCGTATCGTGTACCATTTAGTCAGCGGATGGAGCTGAAGAAACAGATTGAAGAAATGTTAGACCAAAAAGTTATTAAGGAATCCAGCTCACCTTGGTCAGCACCAGTTATCATGGTGAAAAAGAAAGCTGCCGAGGGCGAAAACAAGATTCGAGTTTGCATTGATTATCGCGCTTTAAATTCCATTACAAAACGTGATTATTTTCCATTACCTAATCTTCAAGAGACAATTGAGCAGCTTGGAAATGCTACGTATTTTTCTACTCTTGACTTAGCCAGTGGATATTGGCAGGTAGAAGTCGATCCTCGTGATATAGAAAAAACGGCATTCTCGACACCGGATGGGCATTACGAATGTTTACGTATGCCATTTGGATTAGTCAATGCCCCAAGCACTTTTCAAAGGTTAATGTACTCAGTGTTGTCAGGAATGACAGGAGAACAATGTCTAGTTTACCTAGACGATATCATTGTCTTCAGTAGAACGTTCGAGCAACACCTAGAGAGACTTGAAGAGGTATTTAAAAGGTTAGATCAAGGGAATTTAAAGTTAAAGCCTTCCAAATGTAAATTTGTTTCTACGGAAGCCAAATACCTGGGTCATATTATTTCGAGGAAAGGAGTTAAACCGGACCCAGAGAAGATACAAGTAGTGAAGGATTATCCACTACCAAAATCCGTGAAGGATGTAAGAGCATTTTTAGGACTTGTTGGATTTTATCGGAAGTTCATACCCGAGTTTTCTCGTAAGGCAATACCATTGACCAGCCTTACCAAAAAAGAGTCAAAGTTAGAGTGGACGGAAGAGCAACAAGGAGCTTTTGATTATTTGAAGGAAAAGTTATGTACCCCACCAGTGTTAATTTATCCGGATTTCAATAAACCATTCATAATATCTACGGACGCATCAGGAACAGCTATAGGAGCCATCCTCAGTCAAGAAGTTGGAGGACAAGAAAAACCTATAGCCTATGCTAGCAGACAAATGAATCGAGCAGAAAGGAACTATTCAGTAACGGAACAAGAGTGTTTGGCGGTTGTATGGGCCATAAAACACTTCAGGTGCTATCTCTATGGAAAGAAGTTCACCATTCATACTGATCATCGACCTTTAAAATGGCTCTTTTCATTGAAGGATCCTACTTCACGTCTAGCTAGATGGTCCTTGTTATTATCCGAATATGATTTTGAAATTCATCATAAACCAGGGAAAAAACATAACCATGCAGACGCCCTAAGTCGCATACCTGTCGAAAAAAATAAACCAAGTTCCAAATGATTTAGATATTATGAAAGCCAATTTAAGGGCACAAGTTAAACATCAAGACTTAGAAGAGGAAAATTTTAAAGATCTTAAGAAGTGTGAAGTCCCAGGAGATGGGAATTGTTTATTTTGGTCTGTTGCTCTCGCTTATTTACGTCCCGTTGTGAACAGTAATGTGAAATTTAAGAGAAGATTTATTAATTTATTTGGAAAACGAGCCATCACATGTGTTAGCGTTATTCAACGCGAATTACGTTCCTCAAGAAGCGCAGGGACCTCGCACTACAAGTGCAGGACCCGCAGCAGAGAACATCCATGGGTGATGCGTGGACGTTTGACTCGATATGGTCAAGATCCTGGCTCCGAATAAATCATTCTCCCAGTCGTGTTGCACGCTTGTGCGGGGGAAGGAGTATTACCGCCCATATCTACTCAATCGTCAAGTTTGAAGGAATCTACCCGAGAGGATATGGAACTTCGACGTCAGATGGTCCGACCTGTAGAATGCCAAGCTGTTGAAGGCATCCTAGCCAGAGGAACTGTGGGCATGTCACCCGACATGCAAGGGACGAATTTTCGACCAGGTCATTGGAGAAGAAACCATTAAGAATTGGGCCAAGCAGTTATGGAACACACTGTTCCATTGGTTCACCACCTTGGGGCCCATCACTTCCGGGATAATGGGTCTCTATCATTTTCAAAGCGTAACCATATATGGTGTCCACGTCCATTTAAAAGGGAGGGACAATTTTCCTGATAGTCCACCTGAGGCAGAACCCGATCCAGAAAGAAACCAGGCAGATGTGACTCCATCATCGGTACCAATACTGAGCCGAGTCTTTCCGACCTTGGGGGAACCAGCAGCATCCGCCCCGGATCACCACGAACTCCAACCGATCATTAGGTCAGCACGAGGTTGGGCAGTCCCATAGGCAGTTCCAGTGTTAGTTCGCGAGCTGTTAGGTAGTGCGCCGCGAAACCTGACACGAGTTAGTGCGGGAGTGAAAAGGGCAATTAGTCGAAAGTTTGTGAAAAAGAGACCCGAATAGAAATAGTAGTTTGAATGTAAATGTCATCTCATGCATTACAATTTTCCTAAATTGGGATCCATTTGTCTAAAGAAATGCATGAGGTAACATAGTTTGTTTGTTTATTTTCCTTGTTTTGGTAGAAAAAGTTGACTGTTCGTCAACTTTTTCTTTTAGTAAGGGGAAAGGGATGTAAGGACCCGGAAAAATGCTTAGAGAATTTATAAAATTAATTTATCTCTCATTTTATTGTAATCATTTCATTATCAGCTCTGGTTGTTCTTAGAAAGAAGCCGGATGTTTATGAGCTTCGGATGCGATTTCAAATCAATCCTATCAGGTTTGATTCAGCAAAAGGTAAATCACGCCACAAAGCGTCTCTGCCCTTGAATGAGCGACGTGGGTAAAAATCAGTGAAAACGAGACGTTTGCGCCATCTCGTATTGGAAAACTTCTGCTTAGAAGCTACTGAGGGGATCGTCTGAATTCAAATTCTTGCTGATCTCACAGAATTTCCCTCCTCAATTTTTTAGGAGGTGACGAGCCTTTAAGTAGCTTAAGCGAGAGAGATTCAGAAGTTCCCGGTTTTACCTTTTGTTTGGTCCGCGTTAAATCTCTCGTCGAAATTTTAATTTCTTTTTTCTAAGTTCGAGTTTTGATTTTTGTTACAAATTTTCCAAAAGTTTGTCATCGGTTTCGGTCAGGAAAAGCAGAAGCTTTTCCCGCGCAGTTTTAGTGTTTTATCTGAATTAAATTCGTCGTAATCGAAATAAATCTCGCAAAGCTAACTTTAGAGTGTATCCCCAAAATTTTGGATACGAGAAAAATCTTTGATTCGTCGCTGGTAAGCTCAATGTAATTGTTGTCAGAAAGTTAATTAATTAAAAGCATTTTTCTGTGTGAATTAAACCTCTCTCCTTCTTGTCGAATTATAAATATTTTTTTTCGTTGTCATAAATATTTTCAGATATTTTGTATTCTGTAATTTTCTTGATATTTGTTCTTGTTGTAGTTTCATGTATGTTATTGGAAAATTTCGTTTTGTTTTGATAATTTTAAAATTTATTGTAAATTCTTTGATCTTGTAAAATTTTATTTTAATATATATTTAATTTGTTAAAACTACCGAATTTTATTTAAAATCTTAAAGTAGTTTTTCTAGAGAATCTTTAATAATAATTCGAACAAGGAGTTGGAGGAGAAAGATCCAACAAACCCAAAATAAGTAAGTCTGAGGGTAAAAAGGGCCAAAATTCAAACTAAGTCCAAAGAGAGCGGGAAGAACGATTGCTGGCTAACCTTTGGCTAAAACTGGAAACGCTACTAACAAAGCAGTCGCTTCTTGCGTCTCGATTTGGTTTGGAAAAGTTTTGGTTAAAAGGGTGGTAAAGTTTAGAAAGGGAGTTCAGAGAAGTCAGTATTTTGAGACTTCTAATCTCTTTTAATTTTCATTGTAAAAGATTTCTATTTTAGAAATCTGTTTTGTTTTGACTGAGCAAAATATAAATCACCCTTTTTCTCCCATACTGATCGGTTACATTTGCACTGTTCGTGCTTTTATCTCACTTTCACACGTGTCGAAGCAGCTTCGCTCTCGCTCTAATTTTTAGTCCATCCAAGTTATGATGGCGTTCATTGCGTAGCCAAAAAGAATAAACTAAGAATGTAGTTTCTGAACGCAGAGTGAAATAAGAATGTAGTTTCTGAACGCAGCCCAGTCGTAGTGTTTTGCTTATAACCAGACTTCGGACGTTTTTGAGCGTTGGTGGCGCCCATGGGAACACAATGAGGCGTCCGAAATCTCGTAATAAACAAAACACTACAACTGAGTTGCGTTCAGAAATTACATTCTTGGTTTACTTTCAGACAAATGTAACATTATTCCTCATTCCTACATTTTTTTAATCTATTACAATTTTTCTTGCGAACGTCATACATAAATAAATAATAAAAAGATCGGTTAATGTTTTTAGTTCAATGGGGGCGCTGCAATCATTTTCCGAGTAAAAAAAGGACCCAAAATCACAGCAATTTACGTCATGTTGATACTTTTTATTGTAGTTTGTTATAAATAAACACACCCAAGTATCACACTGCATCACATTTCAATTGTCAATGTCACTTATTCAGGTACGAGCAAAAAAAAAAAACGATCGGCAATTCCACAGCAGTGTTACCAACTCGCAGAAAGCGAAAAGCTGTCAAAGAGTTCCTTCTCTACGTAGAAAATCCCTTAATTTATTGCTAGACTCGGGAATATATTTAAAAAGAAACGTAAAGTCGAAGAAAGCAAACAAAAGACGGTCGATTGTACGGCACGTTCAGTTGAATAAATAAAATAAAAAACAAAAATTTAAAGAATGGTGACAAAACAAAGAAAACAAAACAGAAATAAAAAAATTAATAACAAAATTAAAAATAAAAAACAAAAGACAATCGATTTTACAGCACAATTCAGTAGATTAATTAATAAATAGAAGAAAGTATTTAGGAGGAAAAGTGACAAAACAAAGAAAACAAAATGAAAAAAAAATACAAAGTGAGTTGGTAGTGCTGGATTTTATTTTTAAATGCCACAACTGGAGTGACTTCCGGTTGTTGACGGCTTGACATTGACAGCCGTCGCTTTACAAGCGTCACTCGACATTTCAAATTCAAATTAAATATTCACATAACCTGTCATTCTTCAGGTTTTGTTACGTCAAATGAACCAACAAAACGCATTTCTGGTTGCAGTGTTGCAAATAGCCGAATAAAAAAAATTCTCTTAATTGTATTGCCAACTCAAACGGCAACCTTGACCACTTTGTAAATTATTGTCTCAATTATCGAAAAAAGGTGCATATTTTAAAGAAAATTTCGATTTTGTGCACTTAGATGGCGCCACCATTCACACTGTTTGAGTTCGCAGCGCTGAATTAAATTTTTAAATGCTACAACCGGAATAACTTCCGGTTGTCGACGGCTTGACACTGACAGCTGTCACTTTACAAGCGTCAAACTCAAACATTTATTTTTCACCACTTTGTATATTACTTTTACAATAGTACAAACAAAAGACAATCGACTTTAGAGAAATAATTCAGTAGATTCATAAATTAAAAAAAAAAGAAACAGTTTGAAGCAAACAATGACAAAAGGAAGAATGATTTTCCTTCCACAAGGTCAACAGATTATTAAAAAAAAAATCTGCAATAGATGGCGTTGTTCAATATCTCACACTCGAGTGTGTCATTTCGCCCTTTATTGACTGACAGTTGGAACATTGCTCAATAGATGGCGTTCTTTTAATATAAATCACTTAAAAGAACGATATTGAGCTGTCAAAGGGCTGCCAGGAATAAAATTCCACAAGGCCAACAATTGTTTTAAAAAAACTGCAATAGATGGCGCTGTTCAATATCTCACGGCTTCTCTAACTTCTTTGAACAAAAAAAAAACAACCGAAAGTTTTTTTTTTCGTCATCATCATCAATCGTATGTGTTTTGTTTCTTTACATTTTTTTTCTTTTTGTGAAGAAAACACGATATAAACGCTTCCATGTAAATTCGTTTGGCATTTTGTTTTAACGAAGAAAAAAGTCGAAATTCGATTGGAATTCGACGTCTTTTGTTATCGCTTTTAATTTGTTTTTAACGCACTGGCTGCAGTGCCTCCGGTGCATTCTTTACGGACGGGTTCTGGTCATGTAAAAAAAAAAAAAAACGCAAAAGTGAAAACACAGATGCGAAAGTTTCTCTTATATTCAAATCGTCGACCATTTTTTTTCCGTTTCTTGCACTCGTTAAACAAACGATCGTCTTTTGTTTATATTTTCGAACATCTTTTAATAAATAATAATATGAAGTCAAAATAAAAAAAAAGAAAACAGCCGAACGTCTTTTGTTTATGTTCTCGCTTTTAATTTATTTTTAAGGCAAAAATTAAAATGAAAGTTTCTCTTATATAATCGTCGACCTTTTTTTTGTTTCTTGCACTTGTTAAGCGATCGTCTTTTGTTATCGCTTTTAAGTTACATATTTTTAACGCAAAACTGAAAACAAAAGGTTTTCTTGTATGCAATTCGTCCACAATTTTTGTTTTGTTTTATTTCTTGCATTTGTTAAACAGTGGATCCGATCGTCTTTTGTTTAAATTCTCGAACGCAATTCGTCCACCATCTTTTTGTTTCTTTCTTGCATTTGTTGTTAAACAGTGGATCCATCGTCTTTTGTTTAATTTCTTGAACGTCTTTTGTTATCATTTATTTTAACGCAAAAACAAAAACATTTTTTTTTAATTTTTTTTTTGTTTCTTGTACTTGTTAAACAAGCGAACGTCTCTTGTTACCGCTTTTAATTTACATATTTTTAACGCAAAACTGAAAACAAAAGGTTTTCTTTTGTGCAATTTGTTAAGCAGTGGATCGATCGTCGTCTTTTGTTTAAGTTCTCGAACGCAAATCGTCCACCATTTCTTTTTTGTTTGTTTCTTGCATTTGTTAAACAGTGGATCGATCGTCTTGAACGTCTTTTGTTATCAACTATATTTAACGCAAAAATTAAAACGAAAAGTTCTCTTATATAATCGTCGGCCATTTTTTTTTTGTTTCTTGCATTTGTTAAATAGTGGATCCGATCGTCTTTTGTTTAAGTTCTTGAACGCAAATCGTCCACCATGTTTTTTGTTTGTTTCTTGCATTTGTTAAACAGTGTTTAAGTTCTTGAACGCAAATCGTCCACCATTTTTTTTTTGTTCGTTTCTTACATTTGTTAAACATTGCATCGATCGTCTTTTGTTTAAGATCTCGAACGCAATTCATCCATCCATTTTTTTGTTTGTTTCTTGCATTTGTTAAACATGAATCGATCGTCTTTTGTTTAAGATCTCGAATGCAATTCATCCATCATTTTTTTTTTGTTTGTTTCTTGCATTTGTTAAACAGTGAATCGATCGTCTTTTGTTTAAGTTCTTCTGTTATCATTCGTTTTTAACGCAAAAAGAAAAACCAACTTTTTTTTATTACATTTAAATCGTCGACCAATATTTCTTGTTTCTTGCATTTGTTAAACAAGCGATCGTCTTTTGTTATCGTTTTCAATTTACACATTTTTAATGCAAAAGGTTTTCTTATACGCAAATCGACCACCATTTCATTTATTTTTTGTTTCTTGCAATTGTTAAACAATGGATCGTCTTTTGTTTATGGTTTGACAAAAACCATCTAACTCTACTGTTTTCTTTTGCTTTTTATAATATTGAGACCAGTGTTACCAAACCTACTATGCTTAAATAGAATATTGAATGTGTTTGATTGACACAGTTTGATTTCTGGACGTGTTTTTGTTTGTAGTGAATTATTCTCTGCTTGTAGTGACATTTTAGTGATTATTTAAGTTAAATGTTCAGACTTCTTGCAAAACGCAACACTGGCAACCCCACCACGCGTCAGAGGTCATTCAGTTTAGGAAGTCACCTCTTTTTCATTCGTTTTCTTTCAAGAAAAAATCAAAACCAACTTGATGAACTTCTCATTTCAACACCGATTATTTTTAGTTAGGAAATTAATAAATATACAGAGTGTGCTTTTGTGATAAATAAATTTTACCTGCATCAGAAGTCCACGAATAATTTCCAGAATCACAGTTACACCATTTGGTCGGATCAAGGCAGTTCCCCAAGATGCCGCACTCACATTTCCTCGAACCCGGCAAAGCTCCCCCCCAATAATCCATATTTTGATTATGCCTCGACACCCACCAAGAAAACGGATGATAAGTCGACTCATCCGAAGGTGAATTGAACAGCCTGGAATTCTTGCAAGCGTATCGAATATTCTGCCTGCAAGTGGTGGACCTGTTTATCAAGGCTTCTATTTGCTCGTCGTTGGCATCGTAATGAATGTCCTGCTTGAAACTGCCCGGCTCTTGAAATCCATCGACTAAAGTCGTCCTTTCGTTGTTATGTTGCAACACCGTTGCTATACGACCATCCGAATAATGCTCACAAACGACGGGGAAAGGATCGAGCGGTCCACTTCCATCAATGTCGATGTGGATATCCGAATGGGGACCGACAACATGAACGTTCTTGTATGCCTGGCAGGATAAAGGATGGAGCGATACGTGACAGACAGAGCCGCCGTAGCCATTGACACAATTGCACTCGAAGTGCATAGAATTCTGTGTGCAAATACCTCCGTGTTCACACGGATTTGGGTTGCATCGATCATCCATCCTGCACGTACCGGTCACTATTTCTTCTTCGCATCCCCGGCAGTATTTCGAAGTTACATCCGAGGACTGAACGTAGTTTCCATCCACGGTAACAGAACGCATGCACCCGATGAATCCATTCATTTTCTTATCGAGGTCAATTCCAACTTGATCCTCACCACCTAAGTACATGTGTTCTTTAATTTACATCCGACTGATGGTACGGATTAAATAAACTACCTGCAATTTTGTATAACGCCCCGGTCCTTATGTTTAGCTGTCGGATTGTCTGCATGGGTTGTTTGTCTACGTTTAACAGTAAAGAGTTTGGTGATATGGTCAGGACGACCGTGTGCCATAAACCGTCGTTAAACGTGTTTGGGTAGTTGTCTAAAATAATCTTAGGATTCTTATCCACGGTTAAATCCACCTTGATCTTCCCATTCTCCAAGAAAATCTAAAATACAAAAGTGAATGAAGCCATTTCGGTGCGTGCATAACAATGAGTCTTACAGCAACGTAGGAATTCTCGTTTAAAAACGCATGGTACAACATGAGCCCGTTTTTCTCGTACGTCCTGAAAGCAAAGGACGCGTTCAAGGTCTTCATGTCTTCGTAGCCCTTGTAAACCATGTGAGCCCTGGGCGTCAGGAACGTTAGGGGAACTACGGGAGGCTCCTGCAAGAAATAGTTTTGTATTGCAAGGGCGTAAATTGAGAATTAATTGCTTAAAAACGTACCGGGCAGGTGTACCACGTGTTAACTTTCTCATAGCGTAACGCCTCTCCGTAATCGAAGGCCTCGCGGACGTCGAGGAAGAGGTTTGTCGAATTCAAGTATAAGTTCTCGATGCAACCGGTGAAATTCTGCACGACGACTAAACCCTCTTGAATGTTTGGCACGCCACCTATGTACAACTGTGAAAGAAAATAATTAATTGGGTCGTCCTTTTTCATTATTATTTATTAACAATATATTCTTTATTGTCTGGTAATTGTAAATCGCACGTTTAAATTAAATTTAAAAAATCTTTGCGTTTTAAACTTGGCGCCCTCTTCACATGACGTCGCGCCATCTGTTTTGCATCAGCGATGGCAATGAGGGTTTCGTTACTCAACGATCCCTCCGAGAGCATCTTGGGCGTGTAATCGCATCTTTCTCACTCACGATTTTGAATATATTTTGCATCTCGCTCATCTCGTTTCAAGAAGTCTTGCGTTTACATTATTTCCATGACAACGGACGCACTGTTTCACACCCTAGTTACAAGTGGGATTAGAAGAGTGCGTCCGTTGTCATATGGTAATAATGTAAACACGAAACGTTTCGAACGAGTGAGACGCAGAATACGTCAAAAAGCCTATATGAGAAAGATGTGCTCGAAAGTATAATTTCGAACGCACCCTGCTGTATGGTATGCAATGTTGCCAAACTAAGAGACTTTTCCATTTTTTGAAGGACATTTTACAATCGAAAGGGAAAAAGGATTTCTTTAATTTTAATATAAAAATATGGAAGTTTTCGCCGACTTAGAAATTTCTACAGGGGCGGACCGAAAAGTTGCATTAAAAATTTGAAAATTAAAAAAATATACACGTCACATGTAACAGAAACAAATGAGTGAAGAAGTAAATGAGAATCGAAACAACATCGAATTGCAGAATTGGATAAACAGAAAACAAAAGACGATCGTTAAGGCTGTTTCTGTGCATTTCATTATTTTTTCTTCTTGTAAGCAAAAAAATCGACTTTTGAAAACCATTTCATTTGTTTCTATTTCGTGATTTCTTTTGTTTCTTTGTGTAAACAAGAAAAATCGATGATTTCTGACGGGAAGCTTTCAAAAATCTAACTTTCATTTGTTTCTTTTTGTAGGTAAGAAAAATAGATGATTTATGATGGGAAGCTTTTGAAAATCGAATAAATCAAGCTTTCATTTGTTTCTTTATTGTCAGTTTCTTTTGTTTTTTTTTTTGTAAACAAAAGAAATCGACTTTTCCAACGGAAAACTTGTGAAAACCAATTTGTTTCTATTTCATAAAAAATTCGACGACTTCCGACGAGAAGCTTTCGAAAATCAAACTTTCATTTGTTTCTTTTTGTAGGTGAGAAAAATCAATGATTTATGACAGGAAACTTTTGAAAACCGAATAAATCAAGCTTTCATTGTTTCTTTATTTTCATTTTTTTGTTTCTTTTTGTAAAACCAATTTGTTTCTATTTCATTATTTCTTTTGTTTCTTTTTGAAAGCAAAAAAAAAACGATCATTTCTAATGGGAAACTTTTGAAAATCGAACAAATCAAGCTTTCAGTTGTTTCTTTGTTTTCATTTTTCTTTTGTTTCTTTTTGTAAACAAAAAATTGAAGATTTCCGACAAGAAGCTCTCGTGAAACAAATAAATTAAACTTTCATTTGTTTCTTTGTTTTTTGTAGGCGAGAAAAATCGATGATTTCTGATTGGAGCTTTTGAAAATCGAATAAATCAAGCTTTCATTTGTTTCTTTGTTTTCGCTTTTTTTGTTTCTCTTTGTAAACAAAAAAAATCGGCGATTTTCAACGGAAAACTTGTGAAAATCAATTCTTTCTATTGAGTTGTTTCTTTTGTTTCTTTTTGTTAGCAAAAAAAATCGACGATTTCCGACGGGAAGTTTTCGAAAATCAAATAAATCAAAACTTTCATTTGTTTCTTTGGTTTTTGTTTCTTTTTATAGACAAGAAAAATCGATCATTTCCGACTGGAAGCTTTCGAAAATCAATTTGAATTTTATTTTCATTTTCTTGTTTCTTTTGTAGAGAAAAAATCGACGATTTCCGACGAGAAGCTTTTGAGAATCAAACTTTCATTTGTTTCTTTTTGCAGGCGAGAAAAATCGATGATTTCTGACGGGAAACTTTTGAAAATCGAATAAATCAAACTTTCATTTGTTTCTCTATTCACATTTTTTTTCTTTTTGTAAACAAAAAAATTGACGACTACCGACGGGAAACTTACAAAAATCAAACTTTCACTTGTTTCTTTGTTTTTTTCTTTTTTGTAGGCGAGAAAAATCGACGATTTCCGACGAGAAGTTTTCGAGAATCAAACTTTGATTTGTTTGTGTTTTTTTGTTTCTTTTTGTAAGCAAAAAAAATTAATGATTTCCGACGGGAATTTTTTGAAAATCGAATAAAACAAACTTACAGTTGTTTCTCTATTTTCATTTTTTTGTTTCTTTTTCTAAACAAAAAAATCGACGATTTCCGACGAGAAGCTTTTGAAAATCAAACTTTCATTTGTTTTTTTTTTACTTTGTTCCTTTTTGTAGGTGAGAAAAATCGTTAATTTTTGACAGTTAGCTTTTGAAAATCGAATAAATCAAACTTTCATTTGTTTCTTTGTTTTTTGTTTCTCTTTATAGGCGAGAAAAATCGATGATTTCTGACGGGAAGCTTTTGAAAATCAGGTCTTTCATTTGTTTCTTTATTTTCATTATTTTTTGTTTTTTTTTTGACGATTTCTGACTGGACGCTTTCGAAAATCAAATAAATAAAACTTTCATTTGTTTCTTTGTTTTTTGTTTCTTTTTGTAGGCGAGAAAAATCGATGATTTCTGACGGGAAGCTTTTGAAAATCGAATAAATCAAGCTTTCATTTGTTTTTTTTTTTATTTTCATTTTTTTTGTAATCAAAAAAATCAACGATTTCTGACGCGAAGCTTTCGAAAATCAAACTTTCATTTGTTTCTGTTTTTTTCTTTTTTTGAAGGCGAGAAAAATCGATGATTTCCGATGGGAAGCTTTTGAAATCGAAGAAATCAAGCTTTCATTTGTTTCTCTATTTTCATTTTTTTGTGTTTTTTCTAAACAAAAAAAATTGACGATTTCCGAGGAGAAGCTTTCGAAAATCAAACTTTCATTTGTTTTTGTTTTTCTTTTTTTGTAGGCGAGAAAAATCGATGATTTCCGATGGGAAGCTTTTGAAAATAGAATAAATTAAGCTTTCATTTGTTTCTCTCTTTTCAATTTCTTTGTTTTTTTTTTTTTTCTAAATAAAAAAATCGACGATTTCCGACGAGAAGCTTTTGAGAATCAAACGTTCATTTGTTTTTTTTAATTGTTTTTTTGTAGGTGAGAAAAATCGTTAGTTTTTGATAGGAAACTTTTGAAAATCGAATAAATCAAACTTTCATTTATTTCATTGTTTTTTGTGTCTTTTTATAAGCGAGAAAAATCGATGATTTCTGACGGAAACTTTTAAAAATCGAACAAATCAAACTTTCATTTGTTTCTTTACTTTCACTATTTTTTGTTTTTTTGACGATATCTGACGGGACGCTTTCGAAAATCAAATAAATCAAAGTTTCATTTGTTTCTTGTTATAGGCGAGAAAAATCGATGATTTCTAACGGGAAGCTTTTGAAAATCAATCATTTGTTTCTTTATTTTAATTATTTTTTGTTTTTTGTTTTTTTTTTTGACGATATCTGACAGGACGCCTTCGAAAATCAAATAAATCAAACTTTCATTTGTTTCCTGGACTTTTTTTTATACCTTTCTGTAAGCAAAATAAAAGAACAATGACAAATCAATCAACCTTTGCTTTCTTTCTAATTCACTATTTTTCTTTTCGTTTCTTTTCGTCGCATTATTTTTTCGTATTACAATTAACACTTCATGTTTTGTTTTTCATCGTTCATTTGATTTTTTCACACTATGTTCGAGAAACGTCAAACTTTTTTTTGTTTTTTTCAATTGTTTTTTGTCGAACTGTTATAATTTTTTCTTTTGCCCTCTCGTCAGTCTTGATTTTCGATTTTTTGTGTCGATTTTTCTTCGTATATTCCTTTGATTTCCAATTTAAGTTTTCTTATTAGACACGACGCTTCGCGTTGTCTTTTTGTATTGGTGGCTTAATTTAGCTCATACTTCTCCAGAGAACTGTCGATCTTCTTTTGTTTCAGGAATTGAAACAACCCCTACATCGATATTTGTCGTCTGCGCCATCTATGCAGGTTTTCTCAAACCAAACGTTTCAAACGCCAAATTCGATTCACTGTTTAGTACCTTTTTGTTAATCGTGTAAAATAAAAATCGTCCAAAACGAACGCGAAAATCTAAAAGAAATTTTGGTGGCGCCATCTTTACATAGTTTTTCGGAATCTGCACGTCGGTTAAAAATTTATACATTTTTTAATGGTGATGCTTTGAGTGCACATCACTATAGTGACCTTTTTTTTTTTTAAAGCTTTAAAGCGATTTTTTGATGTAAGGTGGGAATTTTTGACTGAGCTCTCGCGAAAGGTATTTTCGTTTCAGTGGGTTGGCAACACTGATGGTATGACGCCACAACATGGACGCCCAATGTTTATTTTATTCTTAATGATTTAAAATATGGATATTTCAGAAATATTAATTAAATTTGGTATAAAACACAATCACTCACCGCTCTGTTTAAATCTAATTTCGTGAACACTCCTTCGATTCGGCCCTCGACGACCACACGGTCCACAGAAAACAGTATGTCCCTTCTGTTTCTTGAGATGACAACATCATGCCAGACGTTATTGTCAAGTAAACTACCCACCGAGAGGCTTGTTACAATTCCAGATCCTGAAATACGAAGGAATAAAATCTGAAAGCATAAGCTACTTGGGGGGAGCTTACCCAAGTCGATGTTCAAGACCAATCTGTTGTCCCTCAACTGCAAAGCGATGTAATCCTTCTGGGATCCTCTACTGTAGAGTATAATGCCGTTGGCCATCGATGTTTTAAATCGAAAGCGAATGCTCTCTCTTTGTGCCGAAATCGGATCACGCAGCAAATCTTTTTTAAGCAAAGCGGTCCCGTTGAAGTATAAATTTTCAGATGCTAAAATCACCATCGGTTATTTAACATTACATTTATTTTTATTACAGTTTAGTACCAAATTCACAGCCGAACAGTTCCAACCGCATTGAAATTCGATCTCTCCACCTCGTCGGGTTTATCCTGATCCATTGCGCTATGATCGGGACTTCGAATTCGTTCTTTTGCACCGAATTCCCATCGGTATTGCCCTTGAACATCTGCAACGCGATGATGTCTTAACTATATTAGTGATTGCTTGGTTTTTTTTTTGTTTTTTTGAGTCTGCATTGCATTTGATAACTATTAATTAAGTAAAGCAAACCTCTATGAGTTGTTACAAAGTGAAACAGATGAGAGAAAATAGTAAATTAGCACCACCTCAACTTCTCCGTGAGAGTCGGTGAAACTGCGCCAGCTCTCCCCATCATCGCTGAACTGAACTACGTACTCAGTTACGTACTCAGCCGAATTACTTCTACCTTGCGTAGAAATTGAATGCACTTCAAATCGACTACCCAAATCAAGCGTTAGAAACTGATAGTAGGTGCTTTCCTTAGGTGTCCACGCTGAATCTCCTACAGTGACGTTATGAAAACAAGGTTAGTACGAAATGGAAACCGTCGAGTAAAAAAAAATTAGTTGTATAGTTCGGTATGATATGAATTTGCAAACTTTTAAGTACAAGCATGCAGTTAAACTTACAACTACTCACTAACACAGTGACGTCAATGGTGTTAATAATGAAGAGAAAGCAAGTGTTAGGTGATTCCCATGAAGCGATGACAATAATAAAGGTTTGTTTTACAACATACAATAACACAACACAAAACTATTGCAATGCGACTAAACATTGAATATTCTACAAATCAAAAGACAAAAAATACACAAAGGAAATGCTAATGAACCTCATTTCTTTTTTTATATATACAAATATATTTATTCCGTCATCTTATATAAATGGTTTTACTATTTTTTAAATGATTCTCACCCTAGTGTTACCGCCAGGTTCTTTGTAGGAAACATAATCTAAATCGTCTGTGCCATACGTAATACTGTACTCCATTACGTACTCAGAACTATGAGCTCTGCCTTGTGTCCATATTCGAGTGACATTCATGACCTGCCCCAGATCGATAATAAACTGCTGATCAAAGTCACTTTCGGCTGCCGTCCAGGCATTTCCCTCTTTATATAAAAAAATTCACCATCAAAATAGCATGTGTGCAGTTGTGTATGTGTGTGTGTGTGTACAAATTTCGTAGTCAATTTTTTATTTTATGAATGACAGTAGTTATTTCTTTACAAAGTCAAACTTGAACTGACTTAATTAAGCGCAACCTCTCGGGTTGGATTTACAGCAGCGATGAAATACCGAGGAGGATGTCAAGCAAATTAAAAATTAGAAAAAAAAAAAACTGTGAATCATCACGAGTTTATTTTACAGACCAGAGTCATGCAAGCTAACAAACGTAATAAATCCTACTGTCAATCTAGCAACAAAACATGTACATGCAACAAACTAATAAAATAGAATGGTGCCACACAGAGACTGGTACAAACTAAAGGGGCACTCAAACGATACAAACAACAGTATTTATGGAAGCCACGGTAACGTTAGCTTAAATAAAAACTTTACCAATAAGGCACAGTTGTAGCTACAATGCCAGTTTAAATTTAAGTTGAAGCCTATTTCAAATTGTACAACGAGGCCCAAGTAATTGAACAACATTTAAATCATTTTAAAATCAAATACATAGAGGGTGTCCACTTTTCGAGCCTAACTATAGCGATCTTGGTTATCTCAAGAGATACAAAGTTGATTAAATTGGGGCAAAGTTACGTATTTTTGTCTCAATCAATAATCACGATTCAAGTTTTAATTTTTTTTTAATAAAAACCGATATTCTTATGAGAAATTTAAATACGCCATTCGTTAAGAATAGCGAACAAATGACGTTCAACTTTTTATTTTCACCCTGGGATTGTTATATTGTCAAATGAAGCTTCGTTTTCTGATTGCAACACGTGACGTGTTTCGGTCAGATTCTGGACGAAACACGAAAAATATCTGTTTTTATGCAAAGAGTGCTTGGGAAACAAAAAGCAACGCTTCTGTTTTCAACACGACTTCCTAGATTTAAAAAAAAAACACAAATGAAACACGAAAAACATCTGTTTTTATGTAAAAAGTGCTTGGGAAACAAAAAGCGACGCTTTTGTTTTCAACACGGCTTCTTAGATTAAAAAAAAACAACTGAAACACGAAAAACATCTGTTTTTATGTAAAGAGTGCTTGGGAAACAAAAGGCGACGCTTTTGCTTTCAACACGGCTTCTTAGATTAAAAAAAAAACAAATGAAACACGAAAAATATCTGTTTTTATGCAAAGAGTGCTTGGGAAACAAAAAGCGACGCTTTTGTTTTCAACACGGCTTCTTAGATTAAAAAAAAAAAACAAATGAAAACGACAACCAAAAATGAAGTGAAAAAATGAAAACAAAAAAATAAATATGAAAATGAAAGTAACTAAAAAGTATCGCTTTTGTCATGTCTTTAAGGATAGCGAACAAACGACGTTCAACTTTTTATTTTCATCTTGGATTTTTATACTGTCAAACGAAGCTTCGTTTTCTGATTGCAATGACGTGTCGCACTTGATGGTTTCGGTTAGATTATGGACGAAACTTAAAAATCATCTGTTTTTATGCAAAGAGTGCTTGGGAAACAAAAAGCGACGCTTTCGTTTTCAACACGGCTTCCTAGATTAAAAAATAATAAATGAAAAACGAAAAACATCTGTTTTTATGCAATGAGTGTTTGGGAAACAAAAAGCAACGCTTTTGTTTTCGGCACGACTTCCTAGATTAAAAAAAAAAAAAAAACAAATGAACAACGAAAACCAAAAATGAAGTGAAAAAAATGAAAATGAAAATCAAAAAAGAACTAAAAGAAATGAAAACAAAAAAAAATTAAATATGAAATGAAGTAACTAATTTGGAAACCATCTGTTTTTATGCAAAGAGTGCTTGGGAAACAAAAGCAACGCTTTTGTTTCGACACAGCTTTCTAGATTAAAAAAAAAACAAATGAAAAACGAAAACCATCTGTTTTTAATCAAAGAGTCCTCAGGAAACAAAAAGCAACGCTTTTGTTTTCAACACGGCTTCCTAGATTAAAAAGAAAACAAATGAAAAACGAAAACCAAAAATTAAGTGAAAAAATGAAAACGAAAACCAAAAACGAAGTGAAAAAATGAAAACGAAAACCAAAAATGAAGTGAAAAAATGAAAATGAAAATGAAAACCAAAAAACCAAAAAAGAAGTGAGAAAACGGAAACAAAAAAAAATTAAATATGAAAATGAAGTGACTAAAAATCAGAGGCGGACATGCTGGGGGGGGGGGCAACAGGTCATCCGAACCATGCGTGACCTACACACAAATTTTCTTTATTGTTGCAAATCAGTTTAAAAACGAATCGATTTTTTTTTCAAGGATACTTTTACGGTTGCACTTGTTTACAACTCCCCCCCTCCCCCCTTCCAAGAAGTACTTCTAGGGCCGCACTTGCTAAAAATTAAAACAAATTGAAATGAGAAACAAAAACAAAATTAAAGAAAATAAACCAAAAAGTAAAACAGAAAGGAACGAAAAAATAGACCAAAGGGAAATGAAAATCTAAAACTAAAAGAAAAATTTGAAGGGAGAAAGAAACAAATGAAAAACAAAGAGTAAATGTGCATTAAATAAAAAGAGGAACGAGTGAAAAACAAGGAGAAAATTAAAATGAAAAAAAAAAATCAAACGAAAGATTAAAAGGTAAGTGAAAAACTCAATGACAAGAAAAAATTTGAAACACAAAACAAAACAAATGAAGTGGCAAGTAAAAAGTAATTATTAAATGAAACGAAAGACGAGTGAAAAACAAGGAGAAAATTAAAATAAAAAAACAAACGAAAGACTAATGGCAAATAGAAAACTCAATGGAAAGGAAAAAAAAGACAAAACTAAAAGCTAAACAAAATTTAAAATAGAAAATAAAACAAATGAAAGTAAATAATGAGTAGAAAAGGAAAACGAAAAACAATTGAAAAAGAAAAATCGGAAACAAATAAAAAATGAAAAGAGAAACAAACGAAAAAGAAAACAATCGGAAACAAATAAAAAAATGAAAAGAGAAACAAATGAAAAAGAAGTGACTTTCTCAATTTCTAACACCGATCTAATAAGTGTTCAACAAAAAAAAAACACCTCGAGTTAGCCTTGGAAAAACAATCGTATGTCGTAGCTCGCAAATTCATTTCTCATGTGTCAAAAAATGTGATTAACCTCAAAATCTTCGTATGCTGACAAACAATCGTTAATTTCAGCTGTTGGACGTTGGCGGAAGTGGCCAACGCAAGAAGGTATTTCGAAAGTAACACACATTTTTGTTTTTTAAAACAATGTGTTAAAATAAATTGTCTGAATTCAGTCCCTTCGCATAACCTAACTGACAGTACTTGGCGGTAATCACAACACCTATACAGTTCAATCTGCGACGCGTGCTTTTGTTTCCAAGGCTGACTCGAGGTAGAGTTTTGTTAAACACTCGATATGTAATTTTTTTTATTGAAAATAAATGTTACCAGTATTATTATGACAAACTTTTGAATAAATTTCTATAAATAACGAGTGTCTAAATCAAAATCTGATCAAGCAGGCTGCGATCGAGAATTTGTTCGTTGCAAGGACGTCGCTTCTAAGTTCACTCACCAAACTGTCAAATCTAACGTCAAAACTAAATGAATTAAATGTTATTAAGAATATGGCGGGCGTATTTTATAATAAATTTCATGTTTTTTTATTGCTTTTCCCTCATTATTTTCTATATACATGTGTTTTAAGGTTATGTTTACATTTGGCACTGAAATTACCATGTCTAGCAGGTTACCTTATGGCGGGTTTGTTTCTTTGATAATTATGAAATTATCCAAGACATATATAAACCTCGTTTGGTAATTTTTCCACGGCCTACTTGACCAGTTTTTTTTTATTTAGACACTCGTTATTAATTTATTAAAAATTGTTTGCAGTGTTTTATATCAAGGGAAAAATTAGGGGCAAATGAAAAGGAAAATTAAGGGGAAAAAAACCAAATAAATTTAAGCAAGTAATAAACTGTGATTCGAAATGTTTAGTCCGTAGTGTACAATTGTTTCCATGGACGTTCTTTGCAGTAGAACAGATGGTTTTGAAATTTTGTTCAGAATTTAGTGATGAAAGCAGGGTTCCAACAAAGACCCTAGAATTTTGACACCGACAGGTATTACAGAAAAAAAACAAACTATAATCCAGATGCTCTTTTGATTAGGTTCGAAAAATGAACACCCTGTAGAGACGAAATCTTTATTTCTGACTTAATTGTTTAAAAAAATGCGAAATATTATTTGGCCTTGGTCGGTTTTAAAAAAAAATTTCGAGTATATTCATGATCCCCTTCCAGCAAAGGAATGGCATCCCGAGTTAACTCGTCGAAACTAATTTCTCTGAATAAAACAGCGGCTCTATCCTCGTCAACACGATTTTTCTGCAAAGCAACAGCGGTGCAGTGCTCGTCGTCAATCAACATTTCCTCGAACACCCAATTTTGCTTTACATTTTTTATGTACAACTCCGTATCGCACACCAAAGAATCCCGCCTAAGTCTACGCGTCTTAATTTTGAAGCTAATTTCCTGCAAATTCACAGTAATTCCCACCCCTATAGCCTTAACGTAGCTCTCTTTCAGCGACCAGTGCCTGCAGAACATAGCAAGTTGTTCCCTTTCGCCGCCACAACTTTTTATGGTCCGCCATTCACACTCAGAGAACTGCTTCGTCATAATTCGAAAATACTCGCTTAAACTTCTACCGCCCTTGTAACCGAATTTCATTACATCTAAACCCACAACGCTAACACCTACTTCCCCGGCTAAAACTACGAAATCCCCCTGGTGGCTGACGTTAAAGCACAATTCGCTTTGCCCGTTGGACCGGCTCCAAAACGGCTTCCCCTTATCGTCCCGCAGGAAAACGATCTTATCGTAAGCTACGTCAGCGACGTCGTGCACGAACTTGCGCATCATTAACCGCCCGATTAAGGAAGACTTAAAATCTTCCTTGAAGACGAACTTCGCGAGGCGCTCCTTCTCCTCCGGCTGTACGCAAGACGTTGCTAACAGAACGTCAGAATCAGAGGGATTCCACCTGTTAAAGTTGAAAGCCCAGCGGACGCTCATTTTAATTAGTCTCGAGTAAGCGACCATGCAACCGGCTTTCACCTAAACAACGGAAAATCAGAGTGTAAGACTCGCCCGTGCTTCCATAAACATGTTCGTTCGTATTTTAAGTGGTAGACAACATGCTCTAGGGGGTGGGTTGGGGGGTAGAGTGATTGCGTTCGACTCACCGTATAACACCGCGTTCTTCGGCCCTCTATCTCGCATAGACGATGTAGCTTTGACTTGTGCCCTAGTCATAAGAGGGTTATTGCATTCGTAGTAGTTGTAAATATCTGTAAGTAAAGAAATGCAGGAAATTAAATATGATTTGAAAGCATGAGTCATGATTGATGCAAAATTGAAATGAGGAAATTACTTGGGTGTAAGTTGTGGTGGTGAATGTAAATAGGTATTTTCTTCCTGCTGAGGATTACGCCACCAACATCCCTGTGTTGTAATTGTAACGCTTGATTGTGTGTGTAGGAATGTTTGGAAAACGAAAGGGCGGAATTGGGGCAGGTGAAGAGACTTACCAGCAAGGCCTAATTGTAGGATTACTACGAAAATTAATAAAATAATATTTGAATCGCCCATGACTACATTGACACGCCGTTACATATCAGTTACACCCATCATCAAAGCCACTGAACCACTGGAAACGCAAGGGGGGGGAACAGAAATGATTCTTCACCTTCGCGTCAAGTGTCAACACGACGCTTAGTAAAAGATAGCTAGATGCGCCGTCGCTAAAGTCAGACAAAGATGAAACGAAAGGTATTGTCTTTTCGAGGTTGTCGTAGAGAGTAACGCATTCGTTGGATCGACGCAACACAATTCGAAGCTATGCGGTATTTAAACGCCAACGATTATTTTGAACTATCTTAATTCAAACCTAATTACAGAGGATGTACTAAGTTGCTGTTATGGTAGTTTTTCCAAACTAGTTTACAATCGGAGTAAAAATGGCGGCATGGCTTCCCAATGCGACACTTGCTCTGAGTCAGCACAGACACCAGCGCCACGGACGGCGTACTAAGTAAGGCAAATTTAAATTAAGAAATTCTACCTTTTATTTAATAAACAACAACAAATTTACAAATTTTATAAATAATATATTAATAACTTTGCACAAATCTGTGTGCGTTAAACGCGACAACTTGCATTTAATTTTTTTTTTTGATTCGTCATTGTGGCGTGTACACCGCGAGTCAAACTTACGAAGCGTTTTTTTTTAATTAATACTAATTTACGTTCTCAAATTAGTTAGCATTAAATCATTACCTAACGACATCAAATTACGCAACGAAAGATTTAAAATTGGCTTTCATGATTTTTAAATCGAAAAAATAAATCAGTCCAGTAACGTTGACGCGCAGTGTATTTATCAGTCAGTGTGCACACGGTACGAATGTGATTCGAATTAAACTTATTTAATAATTACTTATCTTTTTAATCCCGGTTTTAAATACATCTGCTTTTATATTAAAATTTTTTTTACTCCATAATTAAAATGTCGAAGACTGAAGGGAAGGTTAGTATCGTGCAGACCAAGGACTTTTCAATCCTAGTTACTCGTCTCGCAGGTGATAACGTGCAAAGCTGCGGTGGCGTGGGCCCCCAAAGAACCTCTGTCCATCGAGGAGATCCAAGTTGCACCACCGAAGGCAAACGAAGTTCGCATTAAGATTCTCTTTACGGCTGTCTGCCATACTGATGCTTATACCCTGGGAGGACACGATCCTGAGGGAGTCTTCCCTGTGGTGCTTGGACATGAAGGAGCTGGAATTGTTGAGAGTGTTGGGGAAGGAGTTACAAACGTAAAACCGGGTATGTTTTTATTATTGATTATTTATTATTGACTGTTTTGTAAAAAGCATGCATTTGGAATGTTGTACCATACAAGGTATAAATTCTAGTTTTCATAATAACATAGGGCGTTATTAGTTAATTATGGAAACAGTGCTGCCAACCATGCTTATTCAAAAATCCCAATGCAATAAGAAGGCCAAAGGACAAGTACTAAAATACTAAAGTACGTTCACTTTTGTAAGGAGTAACTAAAGTTACACGATTCAGTGTTGAAACTTAACTTCTTTTAGTTCCCGTATCTTGTAAATGGGGTTTTTGTTTTTTAGGTTATGTTGGTTTTATTTTTTTGCTGTTATTTTGGATCTTTCCGACTTGCATTTTGCAATTGATAACTAAGTTGTGATAACAAACGATTTGTTTGTTTATTTTTTTTTTTTGTATAATACCTGTCAGTGTCAAAATTCTAGGGTTTCTGTTGGAACCCTGTTTTTATCACTAAATATAGGACAGAAATTTCTTAATGCTGACAGGTGTTATAGAAAAAAAAAAAACAAATAACAAATTGCTTTGCATGTAAAAATAGTGATAGGGAGTTTGGTGCAGTGATGCCAATAGAATTTTGCAAAAAGTCTGAACGTTTAGCTTAATCACTAGAAGCAGACGATAATTCATTTAAAACAAATGCCGAAAAATCAAACTGTGTTGAATCAAATACATAAAACATATATATCAATTTTCAACTTAAGCGTATTAAGTTTGGCAACACTGGCAAATTACAAAAAAAAGAATGGAGTTGATGGTTTTTGTCGAAAACGTAAACAAAAGCCGATCGATGGTTTAGCAAATGCAAGAAACAAAAGAAAAATGGTCTACGATTTGTGAGTATAAGAAAACCTTTTGTTTTCGCTTTTATCAACCTGATTAATTAAACGCCACCTATTATTCAAGATAACAAATAAATATGTTGTTTGGTAACACGCCGGTCTCGCTATTAAAATGACAAAAGAAAACAATAGAATTGATGGTTTTTTTAAAAAAAATGTAAACAAAAGACGATCGATTGTGTAACAAATACAAGAAACAAAAAAAAACGGTCGACGATTTCTATATATGAAAACCTTTTGTTTTCACTTTTCCGTTAGAAATAAATTAAAAGCGATAACAAAAGGCGTTCGAAAACGTAAACAAAAGACGAAAGACTTAAAAGAAATGCCGAAAAATCAAACTGTGTCGAATACATTGAATACATCAATAGTCTACTGATGCGTGTTAGGTTTGGCAACACTGGCGAATTACAGAAGAGTTGATGGTTTTTGTCGAAAACGTAAACAAAAGACGATCGATTAACAAATGCAAGCAACAAAAAAAAACGGTCGACGAATTCAATATAAGAAAACCTTTTGTTTTCTCTTTTCCATTAGAAATAAATTAAAAGCGATGTCAAAAGGCGTTCGAAAACGTAAACAAAAGACGATCGACTTAAAAGAAATGCCGAAAATCAAACTGTGTCGAATACATCAATATTCTATTGAAGCGTGTTAGGTTTGGCAACACTGGCAAATTACAGAAGGAAATCAGAGTTGTTTTTTGTCGAAAACGTAAACAAAAGACGATCGATTAACAAATGCAAGAAACAAAAAAAAAACGGTCGACGATTTCAATATAAGAAAACCTTTTGTTTTCTCTTTTCCGTTAAAAATAAATTAAAAGCGATAATAAAAGGCGTTCGAAAACGTAAACAAAAGACGATCGACTTAAAAAAAATGCCGAAAAATCAAACTGTGTCGAATATATCAATATTCTACTGAAGCGTGTTAGGTTTGGCAACACTGGCGAATTAGAGTTGATGGTTTCTGTCAAAAACATAAACAAAAGACAAAAGAAAACAATAGAATTGATGGTTTTTTTTTAATGTAAACAAAAGACGATCGATTGTTTAACAAATGCATGAAACAAGTGCATGAAACGACGAGCGCATGAAGCGTTGACAGAAGCGAGTGCGTGAAGCGCTGACAAAAGACGTTCGAATTTTCTTCATAAAAAAAAAACAAATGACAGTTAACAACCAAACGAATGTACAAGTTTCCTTCCACAAAAGATACAAAAAGGATCTATAAATAAAGAAACAAAATTGAGAATACCATCGATTGTTTTTTTTGTCCAAAAAAAGGGACAGAAATTGATCGTCGTTCGTTTTCTCTTCGTTGTCTTCTTACTGCTTCTGTAAATGACCAAAACGGCGCTTTTGTGAAAATATTTAAAAAAAAATCCTTAGCGCATATTGTTGATAAAGAAGAACGCGATTTTTATGTTAGGGAACCTGGCTAATTAACATATTTTACGACAGGTGTCACTACAAAATTTAAAAAAAAACTAAATTAGTTAGTATAGTAAATAAAAAAAATCACTAGACATGTCACTAAGTCAGAATTTACTGAAATTTGGGTGAAATCTCAACAGAAAGGCGTCGGATCTAGAGAGAAAATCAGTATATTGGTAATTAACTGCGGTTTAGTGGCCAGGGTTGGAATATGGCAAATCTAGCCCCATCAGGCAATATGGGGAATGTGAAACTAACTGTCACTAACTAGAAAATGTGTAAAAATTGACATTTTTATAAAACCCGTGCGTTTTTTACCAGAAAACACCCTTTGCCCCCTTAAAATATTTAAAAACAATCTCAAAATGGAAGCACTGCCAACTCTGTTTCCCATATACCATGAAATTTGCCGATAAAACAAGACATTTTCGCTTGTTTGGCAACACTGATGTTTACTGTGAGGCAATTGAGGAAACAGGTAATATTCACGTTTGGCAACACTGATGTTTACATTTTTAACAATCGATAAAACAGGAAATTTTCGCATGTTTGACAACACTGATGTTTACTTTGAAGCAATTATTAGAAAAATAGAAAAATGTTTAGGGTTTGCCTATCGTAGATTGAACTATACAGGCACTGTGACTATCGCAAGAACTGTCAAAATACAAAATTTAGGTTATGCGAAGGAACTGGATTCAGACAGATACATTCTTTTAAGAACGAAGTTATTACTTTCAAAATATTTTTTTGCATTGGCGAATCAACGAATATGTGTCGTCCAACAACTGAATTAACGAGCAAAAGGAAGATCTTGTGCACATATGATTATTTTGAGGTTAAACGAACGTCTATTCATTTTTGACATGTAAATTATTGATTATGCAAGCTACGACATACGATTTTTTCAAAGGCTAACTCGAGGTACGTTTTTTTTTCCTTGAAGGCCCGATATAAAAGTCAAAGATTTATTAAATTTTAATTTTATTATCAACAAACCCGATTAATTTAACGCCATCTATAACAAATAAATTCTAAATGTGTTGTTTCGTTGGAATTTCCACAGTTACGATAGCGCCATCTGTTATCGTATTGCGAAACTGATTTTGAAGGCAAAGCATTTTTTTCTGGCATTACAGACTATAGTTATTTAATTAAATTCACTTTCAGTTTTTGTTTTGTAATAAAATACTTTTTGCATCTACGCCTTGCATTATAGTTTTAGTTCAATTTATCTCAGCAAAACAAACGAATTTACTACGTACTTCACAGGCGATCACGTAGTGCCACTCTACGTCCCCCAATGCGGTGAATGTAAATTCTGCAAATCCACCAAGACCAATTTATGCCAAAAGATTCGCATCACTCAAGGCCAAGGCGTAATGCCAGACGGTACGACTCGCTTCTCCGCCAAGGGCAAGCAAGTCTTCCACTTCATGGGCTGCAGCACCTTCAGCGAATACACCGTCGTCGCTGACATATCAGTTACGAAGGTGAACGAAGCAGCTCCCTTCGATAAGATTTGCCTGCTGGGATGTGGGGTTCCCACCGGTTACGGTGCTGCTTTGAACACCGCCAAAGTGGAGCCCGGAAGTAACTGTGCAGTCTTTGGTTTGGGGGCTGTCGGCCTGGCAGTTGCGATGGGGTGCAAAGCCGCAGGTGCAAGCCGAATCATCGGAGTCGACATTAATAAAGACAAGTTTGAAATAGGTTCGTACTAATCATGGTGAACGTCAAAAATGGGGCAACTAGATTTTTTTTAGCTAAAAAATTCGGTGTGACTGAGTTTGTAAACCCCAAGGAATACGAGAAGCCTATTCAGGAGGTCCTAATCGAATTGACCGATGGTGGATTGGATTATACATTCGAATGTGTAGGGAATGTGCACGTGATGAGGGCGGCTTTGGAAGCTTGCCACAAAGGATGGGGTGTTTCGACGATCGTGGGAGTGGCAGCAGCGGGGCAGGAAATTAGCACCCGACCATTCCAGCTTGTTACGGGGCGCGTTTGGAAAGGAACTGCATTCGGGGGTATGCCCCAATAACACAAAGCCAATGAAAATCATTGTAATTTATTTTAAGGTTGGAAGAGTCGTGACAGTGTACCACTCCTCGTTGAAAAATATTTAGAAAAGAAGTTGCAGTTGGACGAGTTCGTTTCTCATAACTTACCATTCGAGGAGATTAACGAAGCATTCCACCTTATGCACGAAGGCCTAAGGTAAACCATGCGTAAGCGTATCACGGTGATTTTAATTTTATTGTTTTAGTATTCGCAGCGTGTTGAAGTTGGCCGACTCTTAAAAACCTTGTGGGTTTAAAAATTGAACTACCTCCGTTCTTATTTTTTTTAGTATGCTTTGTACGCATTTATTATGAAATTATTAAAAAGAAGTTACGAAAGCATTTTTTTTGCGATGGCCTGTGAAGCACTCACATCCTGAATTGTGGCTAACAGGCAAATAAATGACTTGTCCTTAACTAAACTCTTCAGTGATTCTTCGGTCATTAAACCGAGCAGGGACATTCCCTCCATGTTTCTGATTTCGTTGGGGATTTCACGTAGCAATCGGCATATGCTTCGATTTACCAGCACATCAGCTTCCAGGCTTTTCAACGGTGCTATAGTGTTCTAGAATGTTTTTCAAATTAATCTCTTTCGCTTGCCATGATTCAGTCATTACCTTTATTACCGTCCCAAAGTTTTGGACACAATATTTTAAACAGTGTGTCACATTGGTGTTATCCTGTTGCGTCTTTGCAACCTCACACAAGAGCATAAGGGCGTCGGTTAACATAGCGAGAAGTTTCTCAAATCCACAGCAACGATGCAAATGTTCGCACAGGTTGGTTACTTCTTGGGGAACACAAATTGGAAGCAACTAAAAATCAAATAATGTTAATTTTAATAACCGCCTCCTATTTAGGTCCTCTTCAGTCAAAAATCGACAATAAATCATTGATTGTTAATTGAATACTATAATACTATACCTTAATCAGGAGACATACTGATTCTGAATGATTGTCAGAATTAAACGAAGGACATGCATATTCAAACAACGATGTTTTTGAGCTAGGTTTGTACACCTCTGAGATGTAGTATTTGTTTAAATAATGTTCGGCTGTTGCAGATTCTACTTCTTCAACTAAAAAATATAATTAAATCATTTCTAGAGGTTTACACAGACGTCTTACAAAGAAAAACCCAAATCATAACTACCTACAACAAGAAAATAAATGAAATGATTGCAGTGTTTAGTTTCGATTGACTTCAAGGTCAAGCTGCTGTCTATCAACCTGTTTTTGATGACTATGTATATTTTTCTTGTTATCTGGTGTATCTGGTGGAGCTTTCTTTTTAATTTTAAATTTAAATAGCGCGATACTTACAGGTGGGCAACAAACGAAATGGAAAAACGAAGAAGAAATCATTACAGTAAAGAAGGAAAGGAAAAGAATTGTAGCTTCCAAATTAAAAATTTAAAAAAAAAAAAAATTAATAATCAAGCCAAAAAAAGTGCAAAAAAACAAAGTTGAGTGAAAATTTAAGGAAACGACGAAACTGATGATAAAAGAAAGACGTTTTAATAAAGAAAGGCGACGGCAAATTAAACCAAAAATTCGTAAAAAAAAGAGTTCAAACAATATCCTTTCTAAATTGAAAACAAAAAAGAAAACAAATGAAAGTCGCATTGATATGTTGAACGATAAGAAAAAAAAACATGTCTGGAAATAAAAAAACAAAAGACGAAAGACCAATTCAGCGGAAAATCGAGAAAATTGGAAAAAAAAACAAAATTAAAAAAGGAATTTCCTTTAAAAAAAATAATTCGAGATAAAACTGAGAGGGAGGTGGAAATTTTCTGAAGCGAAAGAAACAAGCGAAAGTTTGCAAAAGAAAAAACCCAGTGAGGAAAAACAAAAACGAAAGACGTTTCAGTTAAGAAAACAAAAGACGATCGGCAATTTCAAAATGAAATCGAGAAAGAAAAGTGAAAACGAGAAATAAGCGAAATGTCCAAAGATAAGAAAAAAATGAAAAAAACGAAACAAAACTTTTTATTAAAAAAAAAATAAAAATAAACGGAAAACAAAGAAAACAAAACTGTGAAGAAAGAAGAAAGATTTACAATTACAAAGGAAGATATAAAAACAAAAGACAATCGCTATATATTGAACTTCCAATGCCAATGAAAAAACAAAGAAGGTGAAACAAAATACGATCGGTATTATTGAGATCTTCCAATGAAGAATAGAGGAACAAAAACATTTCGGTTAAGAAAACAAAAGAGGATCGGCAATTTCAAAATGAATTTGAGAAACAAAAATGAAAATGAAAAATAAAAATAAGAAGAAAAACGAAACAAAAGCGTTTTTTATTAAAAAAAAATGAAAAATAAAGGGAAGGCAAAAAAAACAAAACTGTGAAAAAAGAAGAAAGATTTACAATTACAAAGAAAGAGTTAAAAACAAAAGACAATCGATGTATTGAACTTCCAATGATAACGGAAAAAACGAAGAAGGTAAAACAAAAGACAATCGGTATATTGAGATCTTCCAATGAAGAAAAGAAAAACAAAAGACGTTTCGGTTAAGAAAACAAAAGTCGATCAGCAGTTTCAAAATAAAGTTGAGAAAGAAAAAAATAAACGAAACGTGGTTAAGAAATTTCCAATGATAAGAAAAAAAAAAAGAAGAAAAACGAAACAAAAGCGTTTTTTATAAAAAAAAAGAAAAAAAAATAAACGGAAGACAAAAAAAAACAAAACAAAAATGCGAAGAAAGAAGAAAGCTTTACGATTACAAAGAGAGAGATAAAAACAAAAGACATTTCAGTGAAGAAAAAAGACGAGCTGCAATGTCGAAATCAAATTGAGAAAGAAAAAGGGAAGATTTCCGATGAAAAAAGCGAAACGAAGACGAAACAAAAGCGTTTTGATTAAAAAAAAAATGAAAAACAAACCGAAAACAAAACAAAAATGTGAAGAAAAAAGGAAGATTTAAATTACGAAGAAAGAGAGAAAAACAAAAGACAATCGATTTATTGAACTTCCAATGATAATGAAGGAACAGATAAGGTAAAACAAAAGACAATCGATACACTGAACATCCAATGAAGAACAGAGGAACGAGAGACGTTTCAGTTAAGAAAACAAAAGACGAGCGGCAATTTCAAAATTAAATTGAGAGAAGAAAAGGGAATACGAAATAAAAGAGTTGTGATATTAAACAAAGAAAACTAAACGAAAGACAAAAAACAAAACAAAAATGTGAAGGAAAAAAGGAAGATTTAAATTACGAAGTAAGAGATAAAAACAAAAGACAATCGATATATTGAACTTCCTATGATAATGAAGGAACAGATGAGATAAAACAAAAGACAATCAGTTTGCTGAACTTCCAACGAAGAACAGGAACAAAAGACATTTCACTTAAGAAAACAAAAGACGAGCGGCAATTTCAAAATAAAATTGAGAAAGAAAAGAAGGGAAGATTTCCAATGAAAAATAAGCGAAACGTGACTAAGAAATATCATTGATAAGAAAAAAAGTGAAGACAAAACAAAAGCAAAACAAAAAGATTTACAATTATAAAACAAAAGACAACCGATATATTTAACTTCCAATGATAATGAAGTAACAGACAAGATAAAACAAAAGACAATCGGCACATTGAACTTCCAATGAAGGCTGGACGAACAAAAGACATTTTACATTGAAAAACACAAGACGATTGGCAATTTCAAAATAAAATTGGGAGCGAGAGAAAAAAAAAGGGGAAAATTTCCGATGCAAAATAAGCGAAACATGGCTGAGAAATGTCAATTATAAGAAAAAAAGCGAAGACGAAACAAAAGTAAGACGAAAAACAAAACAAAAATGTGGAGAAAAAAGGAAGATCTAAATTACGAAGAAAGAGATAAACAAAACAAAAGACAATCGATATATTGAACTTCCAGTGACAACAAAGAAGGTAAAACAAAAGAGTTTTCTTCGCATAAAAAAATTATAAAGAAACAAAACACATACGATTGATGGTGGGCAAAGAAAAACTTTCGATTGTTTTTTTTTTTTGTTTAAAAAAGTTACAGAAGCCGATCGTTGTTGTTCTTTTTGTTTCTTCGTTGTCTTCTTAGTGCATCTGTAAATTTCCAAAATCGCTGATAAAGAAGAACGTGATTTTTACGTCTGTCGAACATAGGTAATTGTTTTACGACAGAAGTCGCCACAAAATTAAAAAAGAATAACTGATAATTAGTAGTTATTATTAAATAAAAAGATCACTAGAAATGTCGTCACTAAACCGATCACAAAATCATATCAATGACATTTTGTTAAGGAATGACACTGACGAACAGTGTTGCCAACTGAAAGAATTTTTAAAAAAACATTGGGGATTAAGCAATTTTTTGGAAAAATGGGATTTTTAAATTTTATTCCTGACAGCCCAATATCGTTCTTCTATGTTATTTATATTAAAGGAACACCATCTATTGAGCAGTGTTCCAACTGTCAGTCAATACAGGACGAAATGAATTGTTTTTGTGTGAAAGAACTCTAGCGTGAGATGTTGAACAGCTCCATCTATTGCAGTTTTTTTTTAAATAATCTGTTGACCTTGTGAAAGAAAAATAATTCTTTCTTTTGTCACTGTTAGTTTCAAATTGTTTCTTCTTTTTTTTAAATTTATGAATCGCCTGAATTATTGCCCTAAAATCGATTGTCTTTTGTTTTTACTATTGTAATTGTAATACACAAAGTAGCAAAAGACGTCGAATTCCAATCGACTTTTCGACTTTTTTCTTCGTTAAAGACAAAATACAAGCAACTGTCAAACAAATTTGATGGTGGAAAGGAAAACTTTCGATTGTTTTTTTTTATTCGAAAAAGTTGCAGAAGCCGATCGTCATCTTTTTTCTTCGTTGTCTTTTCAGCGCTTCTGTAAATTGCCGAAATCGCTGATAAAGAAGAACGCGATTTTTATACTTGGCGAACATGGGTAATTGTCTTACGATAGATGTCGCCACAAAATAAAAAAAAAATAACTTAATTGGTTATTAAATAAAAAAAATCACTAAATATGTCGTCACTAAACCGGACACAAAATCACTAAACTTCAGTCATGTGAATGTCACTTTGTTAAAAAAATGACACCTTCGATCAGTGTTGCCAATTTAGGGGATTTTTAAAAATCATTAGGCATTAAACGATTTTTTCGAAAAATGGGATTTTTAAATTTTATTCCTGACAGCCCTTTGACACCTCAATATTGTTCTTTTAAGTTATTTTTATTAAAGAAACACCATCTATTGAACAATGCTCCAACTGTCAGTCAATTAAGAACGGAAATGAATTGTATTTGTGTGAGAGGACTCTAGCGTGATATTGAACAGCGCCATCTATTGTCACTTTTTTTATAATCTGTTGACCTTATAGAAGGAGAATAACTCTTTCTTTTATCACTGTTTGTTTCAAATAGTTACTTTTTTATTTATTTACGAATCTACTGAATTATTGCCCTAAAATCGATTGTCTTTTGTTTTTACTATTATAATTGCAATACACAGAGTGATCAAGAATAACTGTTTGAGTTGGCAATACAATTAAGAGCATTTTTTTATTCGGCTATTTGCAACACTGCAACCAGATACATGTTTTGTTGGTTTATTTGACGTAACCTGAACAGCGACAAGATTGTAGGTTAGGTGAATCAAAGTTAGCGTTTTAATTTGAAATGTCAAATGACGCTTATGAAATTACGGCTGTCAGTGTTAAGTTATCAACAACCGGAAGTTACTCCAGCTCAGTGTTCCCAATATACAGCAAATATTAATAAAAACAAAGATGTGAAACAATAATAACAGTTTAGCACATTTTGAACGTACCCTGGAAATAAAAATGTAAAGGATTAAGATTTTTTTATTTTTGGTAAAAAAAAAAATAAAGAAATAAGGTGGCGCCATCTTGTGGTCGATTTCTGAACTAAAATTGTTTCTTGCAGCAAATATCAAGGAATTGTAAAATTAGTAGTATTAAATAGGATGATGCCCAACGTCACGTCGTTGAGTTGACGCTCGGCAGAAATTCAGTTCAATTTGCAAGGGCCACCAACTTGTTCAAATTCTAACTTAACTGACAGTTAGACGCAAGGTCAAGATTTGGACGCAAAATAGGCGAATTATTTTCAAATTTGCTCGCAATTTCAAATATGACAAAAATCCTTAGATTTCGGGATTCTTATGAAAATCTTCCTAAACTCCCAATTGCTTATAAAAATCCATAACTTGGCAACACTGTTCTGAGGTTGGTACCATAACCTGAATGTTTGTAAATTTAAAAAAATTTCTGGCCCATCGTACATTTAGTGCAGGATTCCAACAGAAATCTCAGAATTTTTGACACTGACAGATATCATAGAAGAAAAACAAGAATATATGCAATGTTCACCCTTTTATAAGGTATGATGCAATTACCAGCGACCTCTCGTGTTGGCAATTAAATCGAGTATACACCCCAAATTAGCGGTAAATTCCATAAATGGCTTAAGACTTACAGCTTTCAGCTTATATTGATTATAATCAGAGAAATGTAAAGAAAATAGTTTGTTAGGTTATAGTCAGTGTTACCAACGTGTAAAAAGCAGAAATCCCTCCAATGTACCACTTAAAATAAAACAAAACTCAGCACTGCCAACTCAAACAGTGTTTCTTGTATTTTTAGTCTGATTTCATTTACCTTTCTGTTTATTAAAACAATAATGGCTTGGGGCATAAATGCTTACCTAATGTAATTTGGCTTTCGTTGAGAAATTTTCTGTAATCCAGTGAAATGCAAACACATTTTTCGCATAAGCTTGCCTTTAGAAACGAGAAATCAAAAAATTTCCAGCGACATTTATCCAATATTTTTATGGCGATTAAAAATAGCGAAGAGTATTGTTGGAGACAGGTTCTATCCACAATATTCTGAAAAAGTAACCATTTCTTTAATCCTAAATTAGTTGTTTAAGTCTGTTGGCTTACGTAATACAAATCCAAGGCGTACTTCAACTCATCCAAGTGCTCCCCCTCATAACACATCTCAGCGTAATTTTTCACAATGCATTCGACTAATTTGCTTCCTGCAAACGTGTTTGCCATTACAAGCCGACATAGTTCCTCGTAATTATTAATGTTGTCAGCGTCGGGCTTCACGTCTTGAATCAGTTTCTCTAGAATCCTCATCGATAGACCTTCAATTTGTATTATGTTTGCCAAGTCCTGAATTGTATCCTTCAAGTAAGCCACCATCGCTCGACTCTTAACACACTCCTTGAACATCTGGGTGACCACGGGCTCGGGACTTTGCAATAGCAACAGCAGAATTTGTTTCCTGAAAACGTCGCCCTTTCCCCCCTCCAGTTGATTCAATATTTTCGTCAGCTCAGTCTGGACCTCGCCCAAACAAAGGCAGTATTTCAAGCCGTGCTGATGGAAAAACCTGGAGATCGCCAGCGTAAGGTCGGACTCGTCTAAATGCGATGCGCACCTAAGAATTAACTCCTGCGCTTGCGAGCTTCTACAAGTTTTGCTGAGGTTAAGCAATCGAGTGACGTCTTCCAGGGTGCAGAGTTTGCACCACTTTTGTATACAGGCTAGAGCTTCGTCGTTTTCTAAAACCTGACTGCAATTCAACAAGGCGGTGAACCAAGCTTTCTGATTCGGTTTGCACTCGTTAACGTTGGCCACGATGGTCGTAACGTCTGCCTTTTGTATCGTCTCAGCGAGGCTTTCCGGTTTCTTGGCGAACGATCCTAACATCTGCGTGAGCTGCTGAGCTGGGTCGTGTTTGTGGTATTTCTCAATGACGTAATACGCCTCAGAGCTGACCACGGTTTGAAGCAACTGCTCCCTGTAGTGTACCTAAGAAGAAATCTGTGAGGATTGGACGAGTTAAATTGAAACTCACCTCGGCCCATCCGCAGTAAACGTCGATTGTTACGGCCTTTATTACGGAACACGTCGTCGATAATAAGAAGTCGATTATCTTTTGTAAATTCGGGTTTTCCAGCTGGCAGAACTGTAACAGATTCAGTAACTTCACCAGCGTAACGCCCATGTGTTTGTACACTTTTAATTTGCTCCAGCCTTGTAGCTGTTCTGGATTTATGCCCGACATATTCAGCAGTACTTCTAACGCTATGTCCTCCACCTTCTTCACCATTTCATTAACCTGCGAGCGTTCATTTGAGAAAACTTGCACTATTTATATAATAAGCTCCTTACCTCACCAATAGAAGAATCTATGGAACCTATTTTTTTAATAATGTTTAACAACAGGATGTACGAGTACTCCAAGCATAGCTTAATGCCGATCCGTCTCACGCATGGCACAAATTCGCATAATAACTCCTCGCTCAGTTCAAAGGGCAACCTGTGCGAAACCGCACAATAATACTCCAACAAATCCAACTCGATGACGACGTTCGCAAGCAAGCACTTGGATAAAGCCGGAGTAATATTGAGCAAATGAGTAAACTCTTTGATTTCCAGTAAAGCGTCGCTTTTAAACTCGGAATTGAGGATGAGGAATAAAGCGATGCCTTCAAGTTCGCTTTGGTATTTCTTGTTCGACTTCCCCTGCTTCTTTAAGTACTGCTTCGAAACGAGGTACTCCTCCAGTTCTTTGATAACCAAACCGATCTTCTGTTCGTTGCCTGAAACAACGCAACCTCGAAGAACGCACGGATTAAAAGAGCGGGCGAATTCTACCTCCTTTGTACAAGATCTTCGAAAATTCACCCGTGGATTTAGCCACGCTCGTTAGAATACCTTGAATTGCTATTAAATCCGCATTTAATTCCATTCTTGCAATAAAACGTATTTCAAATAAGTTAGGTTATGAATCAAGCTGGGACGTTTTCCAAAAACAGTGTTGCCAACCATTGATAGTCGTTTGGTACTAAAAAGGAAAAAATTAAACCGGACTCACTTTATTGTATGTACAAAATGGTCAAGAATAACCACAGAATAACTGTCTGAGTTGGCGATACAATTGGGGTCCAAATTCAGAAACGCCACTTGGTGGAGTACACGCTTAACTCACACTCAAGCTGGACGTTTGATATTACTTAAAGTTTGCTTTTATATCTACTCACATACTCAAGTTTATGGTTAAAATAGGTACTTTGATCATAAATGATTTACGATAGAAAGTTAAAGAATCATAAAAATCAAAATTAAAGCTTTTCTGAATTTTAAATTAACTTCAAACTGTCAATTTGAGTGTGAGTGGCGTTTCCGAATTTAGTCCCGAAAGAATTTCTCTATTCAACAGTTTGCTACACTGCAACTGGATATTTGTTCTTGGTTTATTTGATGTAATCTGAACAGATGTAAAGTCCCTAGATTATAGAAGAAGCTGCAATAGATGGCGCTGTTCAATATATCTGTTTAAAGTCCCTAGATTACTAACCCTAGATATCTAGAGACTTTAAACAGATATATTGAACAGCGCCATCCATTGCAGCTTCTTCTATAATCTGTTGAAAATTTCATACCTGTTTTCACTTTTGCGTTAAAAATAAATTAAAAGCGATAACAAAAGACGATCGCTTGTTTAACAAACACAAGAAACAAGAATATTGGTCGACGATTTCAATATTAAAAAAAAAATCCTTTGGTTTTCATTTTTGTGTTAAAAAGAAATGACAACAAACGACGTTCAAGCACTTAAACAAAAGACGATCGGTTGGTTGCTTTTTTTTCTTATATTTTATTTTGACGTTATTATAATAGAATGGAAATATACTTCTTTTGCATAATAAGAATGTTATTATTAAAAGACGTTCAAAAACATAAACAAAAGACGATCGTTTGTACAACAAACGCAAGAAACGGAACAAATGGTCGACGATTTTGAATATAAGAGAAAGTCTCGTTTCCATTTTTGCGTTAAAAATAAATTAAAAGCGATAGCAAAGGACGGCGAATTCCAATCGACTTTTCGACTTTTTTCTTCTTCGTTAAAGACAAAATACAAACAACTGTCAAACAAATTTACATACGATTGATGGTGGAAAGGAAAACTTTCGATTGTTTTTTTTTTATTCGAAAAAGTTGCAAAAGCCGATCGTCATCTTTTTTCTTCGTTGTCTTCTCAGCGCTTCTGTAAATTGCCGAAATCGCTGATAAAGAAGAACGCGATTATTATACTTGGCGAACATGGGTAATTGTCTTACGATAGATGTCGCCACAAAACTAAAAACGAATAACTTAATTGGTTATTACATAAAAAAATCACTAAATATGTCGTCACTAAACCGGACACAAAATCACTAAATTTCAGTCATGTCAATGTCACTTTGTTAAAAAAAAATGGACACCTTTGATCGGTGTTGCCAACTTAGGGGATTTTTAAAAATCATTAGGCATTAAACGATTTTTTTCGAAAAATGGGATTTTTAAATTTTATTCCTGACAGCCCTTTGACACCTCAATATTGTTCTTTTAAGTTATTCTTATTAAAGAAACACCATCTATTGAGCAATGCTCCAACTGTCAGTCAATTAAGAACGGAATGAATTGTATTTGTGTGAGAGGACTCTAGCGTGATATTGAGCAGCGCCATCTATTGTCATTTTTTTTTATAATCTGTTGACCTTGTGGAAGGAGAATAACTCTTTCTTTTATCACTGTTTGTTTCAAATAGTTACTTTTTTATTTATTTACGAATCTACTGAATTATTGCCCTAAAATCGATTGTCTTTTGTTTTTACTATTATAACTGCAATACACAGAGTGGTCAAGAATAACTGTTTGAGTTAGCAGTACAATTAAGAGCATTTCTTATTCGGCTTTTTGCAACACTGCAACCGGATACATGTTTTGTTGGTTTATTTGACATAACCTGAACAGCAACAGATTAGCGTTTTAATTTGAATTGTCAAATGACGCTTGTGAAGTTATGGCTGTCAGTGTCAAGTCGTCAACAACCGGAAGTTACTCCAGGTCAGTGTTCCCAATATAGAGCAAATATTAATAAAAACAAATGTGTGAAATGTTATAAACTTTCTTGATTTATTCAATCGATCGTCTTTTGTTTTATTTTGCGTTAAAAAAAAAATTATAAATTTTTTTGATCTGTACAATTGTCACATGTCCCAGTTTTGTTTAATTTCATGAGAATTTTTTCATTATTGTGTCATTTTTTTGTGACTCTCTGTTGAAAATTTGCTCAATAGATGGCGGTGATTTTCCAATATAAAATAAAATTTGTAAATCCATTTTTTTAGAGCGAAACAAACTCCTTAATCCCCAGTGATTCGAAGAAATTCCTCAGGAAGGGATTTATCCCTAAAACTGGCAACGCCGAACGAAGTAAAGCAACTAGACGCCCGGGGGCTCGACTCGTGCGAAGAAATTTGTATACGAAAATGACCGATTTGTATAATTTTATACGAGAATCTATGACATTTTGACGTCATTTTCGCATACGAATTTTTGCACGGGCCAAAGGGCGCTAGGGTGTTATCCATACAGTCGTGTATTATCGTTACAGTTATTCTACGAATGGCAACACTGTTCACCAGAAGTGTTTGCGCTATGCTACTCTTTTAGTGAGTTCTACTTTCTAGTGTTTTTTTTAAATTTTTTTCGTAGTATTTGTGATTAATTTCTTTTTGTTGTGTTTTGACCGGTGGTTAATAAATGAGAAGTTGTTCAAGATTCTTTGGTACTAAATATTTAAATTTGGTACTCCTGGAGCTTAAACTTGCAAGAAAGGAATTTTTAAAGACGAATTTACTTGAATTTTAAGACAAAGATGCGTAAAAATTGCAATTAGAGGGAAGAAACAAGCTTGAAAGAGAATTTTCGACCAAAGGTGAGAGAAAAATGATTGTCAATAGTTGGCAACGCCGGACCGAAAGGATTGTTGTTGGCGACATTGGGTGTGCCGGTTTAATTTTGAGGTTATTTCGTCACATTAATTTAAAATGAGGAAAAATTGTATTATAATAAAAAGAGGCTCTTAATATAATTCGATTTGTGCCAGAATGAACTGTCTGCGTTCATTTAATTCGGGAGCAAACTCGTGTAAGTGTATTTAATATCTTCTTCAACATCTCTCTGCATAATTACAGTAATTTTAATAAGTAAAGTATTTCACAACTTCCCAGTGCCTTTGAAGTCTTGTTGCTCATACTCACTAGCATAGTTTCAAGTAATTACAACAACAACAACAACTTTGGGTCTTGTCTGCGTGGTGGTACAATTTCAATACTGAACATCGATTAACAAGTTAAATGAAACACAAGCGTTTAAAGTTTACAAAACTCCTGTAAATTTCAGAAAGACCATGACGTCCTACAAGGAAGCTTTGAAGCAGATACTAGAGAGCGATTTGAAACCAAAGAAAAAATGTACGGTTTCATTCGACGTATCGACCCCAGAAAGAAGGCAGAAGCCAACGAAACGAAAACAGCCCACGCCATATAAGGCCATTATTTCAGAAAATGATGAATTCGAAGTCGTGACTTCATCAGATTTCAAAGTGTTAAGTGGCCCAGTCGGTGGTAAACGTAAACCTCACCTAGTCAAGAAACTGCTGGATTTTGAAGTGCGCAGTGATTCTTCAGATGGTTGTGTTGGGAAAACACAATGTGCAGATGATTGGTTGAAGGAGACTGACTGGGCGATATCTCCGTCTCCATCAGAGTTGTCTAAAAGCAGAACGAGAACGAGAACGAGAACGAGAACGAAGGAGACTGGCTGGATAACGTCATCGTCTGCAACGGAATCTTTTCTAAGTGGAAAGGAACAAACTGACTGGACAACGTCTCCTCCATCATCTGCAAGTAACACAGTAACAAGTAACTTAATGAATATATCAGTGGAATACAATGACGCACCACACTCTGATTTATCGCACATTTTCGATTGGGCTTCCTCTGATTCATCATCAACATCAGAATCGGACGTGGAGTACTATATTAATCTGCTACCAAAAGACTCGCCTGCTCCTGAAAACAAAGCCGTGGTGGAAGAAGCAGATGTAAGTAATGCCTCCGATGTGGTAGATGAGGGCCCCGCTTATTCATGCAACAAAGATTTATACAACAACATAATCTGGGAAGTCCCCGGCGGATGTGTTATAGTACTTGAAAGAAATACCCCACTTTATTTCCACGGGGCGTTTGTAATGTCCGTTTTGTACGGCACAGTTGATCTATTAGGTCATACTTTGACTCCCTCTTGCAAAGAAGTCGAAGTATATTCACTTCGGGGATCATCATATTTATTTCTCGAAAGTAAATGCGACGAGCACGACTGCGAGCGATCGATGAACATCGAAGACGCGTTAACTGGCTGCCTCCGAATCGACCATGACGTAGCTAAAGGTATTGCCGAGAAGTGGTCGGCGTCTGCCTCGGTTGTTTCGTGCAAAGCACTTGTAAGTCAGAAGTTGCAGTTTCTAGAAAAGCATGTGGCGCAGCAGCTCACCCCCAAATTGACCGCCGACGAGTTGCAATGCACATTCCGTACCGACCCAGTCGACTGGAATGTCTTAAGAATAAGCGACGACTGGGAGGATCTGGCCAGTCAGATCGATGCGAATTCACGCGTTCTACTTTGTGGGGGGAAAGGCGTAGGAAAGAGCACTCTGCTGAGATATCTCATAAACAGACTGCTTATGACGCACGCGAAAGTTTTAGTAATCGACCTCGATCCTGGACAACCTGAGTTTACCATATCCGGGTGCGTTTCAGTTAGTGTCGTGGTTAAACCAGTGTTCGGCCCCAACTACACTCACCTCCACACCCCAGAAGAGTGTGTGTTTGTGCGAAATATAAATATAGCGTATGACCCAAGCGAATACCTGAATTGTGTCGTTGAGTTAATGAGCATGGATTTACCAACGAATGTACCCACGATCATTAATTACATGGGGTATACGAGGGGGCTCGGATTGAATTTGATTGCGTCGGTGATTCCGCTGGTCTCCCCCACTAAGGTGGTTCAAATCCAGAGCGCTAAAAGGCAGCGCAATTTTCCACAAAAGTTATTCGGCGATACGATTAAGACTTACTCGAAGCTATTGGACTTAAATGTAACGGAGAAAGCATCTCTGTGTTACAATGTAGTTGTCCTGGAATCAATGACGGATGATTACGAGGGTTGGCAGATGGAGCCTCGAATCGTGCGAGAATTAGGCGTATTGTCCTACTTCAGCGAAATCCTAGGGCCTAATAATCTCTGCCTAACCAGCCACCAAGTACCCATGTACAAGTAAGCATAATCATCATCTATCACTACCTTGGTTTTAATTTTAATAATAATTAGGGTGAGTTTATCGAATATATGCATAATGAGTGGTGGAAACCTAAACACACCTGCAAGCATCAATGCGAACATGGTGGCTTTGTGTTCGACTTCCAAGACGATGAATGTCTTAAAGTGTTACGGTTGGGGTGAGTTTTTTCCACTGTATTTTATCAAAATGATTTCATTTTCACGTCAGGTATTGTAAGGGGCGTAGACACTGAGAGCAACGAATTGTACTTGTTGACCCCTCTCTCTCCAAACGTATTGGAAGACGTCACTCACTTGGCATTGGGTTCTGTAAACCTTCCTCCGGCTATCTACATGGCCCAAGGCGACAAAGTGGGGCTCGTTCCTTACGTTTCGCTTGGATTGATAACCGACTTTAACAGTATTCCAAAAAGAAGTCACCTACATAGGAGCACTTACGCTGGTAATAACGCAGCCCGATAATTTCAATGTTTTTAATGTTATTTATAGCAATAAAATTCGTTACTTCGCTTCTAATTTTCAATTCGAATTTGAATTTGGCGCCGAATTGTGTAATACCAGATAATTAGTACCAACCGATGTACTACCGGATGTTGAAAAAAAAAAAAAAACGCTTAATTGTGGAAATAAGAATAAGAAAGAAGTTTAGATATTTTTGGCAGCCTAAATCTTCAGGAAAGCCAAAATGAATGAAACAGTTGGCAGCAGTTTTTAGTGATTTTGCGTTTATAGAGATTAGAATGACGTGCACCGAGTATTTGCAACTTGTCATTGTCAGGGCGACTTGTATAACATATAATTACCAAGAGATCAAATGTGACCCAGTGATAATCAGTCAGTTACCAAAAATATATCTTGTTCAAAAGATAGTTAAGCAGTAATACACTGGTCAACTGCAAGTAGAGATAACCAACCAATTTTGTTTGGTTAACAGATTATTAACCTAAAAATTTGATGTAGTGACAAGTATTTACAAAATTTTAAGTAAATTATTTTGCCGTTATGGAGAGATTGTGCGATCTTGGTGGTGAATTAACCGATGACGAAAACTTCTTGGAATTAATTGATATGGTAAGTAAAATATTCTAATATTTTAATTTCACGAAAAATTATAAATACATAATATTTAGGTGGTACAAGGCAGACAAGCTCGTGTTTTTCGAAAAGGGATCAATCTCTTTGAGACCTACAACGAAAAAAAAACAGAAAATTGACTCTCTAAAGATATTACACGTTTCCTGATAAATACAATTGAAGATGAAATTGCACCAATAACCCATAAAAATCATGCTGTGCTGTGCAGAAACGGTTTTCATTACATTAGGGTTTCTTGCAATGGGAGCTTTTCTGAAACTAGTAGGAGATAATAGCGGTGTAGATGAATCAACCACCAGTAGAGTAATTTCAAAAGTTTTTCCGGCAATTGCCAGGATGAGTCAAAATATAATTAAAGTGCCTGCTACAGAGGCAGACAGAAATGCAGTAAAACAATGCTTCTATAATATAGCTCGATTTCTAGGAGCTATAGATTGTACGCATGTGAAAATTATATCACCAGGAAGACCAGAAGCAGAAATCTATAGGAATCGGAAAGGATTTTTATCACATAATGTGCAAACTGTATGTGACTCAAACTTGAAAATTCTTGATATTGTAGCTCGCTGGTCAGGTTCGGCACATGATTCAAATATGTTTTCGAATTCTCGACTAAAACATTGCTTTGAGAGAGTAGAATTTGATAATGGTTGGTTAGTTTGAAACAATAATATCTTGTAATGGTTGGAGATAATGATTTTGCCCATCTCTACTTTACGCAATTTTGGCGCTTCATTGTTGCCAATTACCGGAAAAGCCTTAGTCAGCTAATTATGATTTGACCATGCATTGAACAAGTGATTTTACGTTTGACCCTGATCTGTATGTGATTCCTTTGTTATCTGATCCAACGGTGAACTAATTTTTATACAAGTCACCCTCAGTGGTTTTCCAATCATCTTCTGTGTCGTCAGTGTTACTCAAGGCTTTACTACTCAAATCAGTGCTACCACTCATTTTGCCTCTCGAGATTTTGAATTTAGAGAGCTTCTTGACGACATAATTTGTTATTTACCTTTCAAATTAAATATCTCATTATTTTAATATTTAAGGTTTATTATCGCCGCCAGGAAAGATGAGCCCTGCGTCATTGGTTACCGACAATATCACAGACAAATATATGATATTCACCGTCTTCTATGTCACACATGTAAAACAAAGATAGAAATACACATTATACGTCTTCTAAGTTCAAGACCTATCCACTAGAAAATAAAAAGAGCAGAACTTATATCATAGAGAGAGCGAGTCATATGTACATCTTTCTTAGACAGTTTTGTTCCATTACGATGTTGTTGATTTGACTCACGGTGCACTTTGTTTACATTAGTTTTCTGTCGCAAGTTTTAAGTGTCACTGTGCTAATTTCTAGTTGTGTTTGGAGTCTTTATTTTTTATTTCGTATGTTTTTTAATCTGTTTTTAAGACAATTAGGACGTTTAATAAAACTCAGTAACCCCCAGAAAAGTGTTGACGTACAACACGGTAGCCAGCCATACTAGAGCTTGTGGAGCGTACATAACCTTAATCTTAATTGATCTGTCAAGTTGCTTGTCATTTTGACGTTTACTTTTTTAATTGTCATAAACCGGAAATACATTTCGTAAGAATGCAAGTGTTGATTTGACTTCGGCGTGTCGACTAACGTCGGACACGTAAATTTCATGACGCAAAGCTCATCTTTCCTGGCAACGATAATAACTAACGGATCGATAAATAAACATCTGTTTACTAGTAACAATTACAGGATACTACTATACCGGCGACAAAGTCAAACAACCGGAGTACCGCTAATTTTTCGAGTTCGAAATTCCCTGCGAGTCGGTGACAAATTCCTTTTTAATTAGCAAAATTTCCCCCGTTTGTGAAATGGAATTTAATTTTAATAGAGACAATAATATTTGCATAAAAAACTCCCGACAGATTCTGAAATAAGAACAATTGTGCTACGCGATCTTGAAAAAGGACTATTTTCGGAAAATTACTACAGAAAATTCGTAAACTAACAAAAGTAGGACCATCAAACACAAGTGTCAAATAATGTGGCTAACATCAGAGCGGAACTAAGGTTTGATGTACGCAAGAAAAGTAGTTTTTTCTGGACAATGTATAATGATCAGTCTGTATATATCCGTAAGAACAAGAAAGAAACGCATTTTTCGGCGTGACATCAAGAAAATTCCTAAAAATAGAAAATCCCTCGAGTTGGCAACAGTGCATTACGCAAATGGTTTCCGTATTGGTGTTAGTTTTCTCCAATAGATGGCGCCGTTCATTTCTCGGCTAATCTGTTGTACTTGTAATTTGTAAAAAGGATGGCTCTGTGGATTATAGGCGATTAAATAAACAAAATATTCTGAGACATTTGATAATTGTACAGATCAAAAGAATTTATAAATTTTTTTGACGCAAAATAAAACAAAAGACGATCGGATTGAATAAATCAAGAAAGTTTACAAAATTGATTTTTTTTTTAATAAATAGAGAAATTCTCATTAAATAAACAAAACTGGATGGACTTTCTATAATTGAGATATATTTTGAGACGTGTGACAACTGTACAGTTTTTGACGTAAGCTGAAACAAAAGACGGTCGATCGGATTGAATAAATCAAGAAAATGATTAGTTTAAGTCGTTTGACAATTGCGCAATTTTTGACGTAATGAGAAACAAAAGGCGATCGAATAAATAAATCAAGAAAATATTTCAAAAAATCGCTGATCTTAACCAAGATCCTTACTTTTAACTTTCTGCTCTAGAATCAAGATACTCCTGTATTTTAAGACATTAAAATAATAAAAATAAAAACAAAAGACGGTCGATTTTGTAAACTAAGAAAAATTTTTAAATAATTAAACGAAAAAAAAAACGAAAGACAATCGATTTTAGAAAATAATAAAAAAATTAAAAATAATCAAACACAATTTCTTGATTTTATAAAATAATAAAAAAAATAAAAATAACAAATTAAAATAATAAAAATAAAAACAAAAGACAATCGATTTTGTAAACTAAGAAAAATTCAAAAATAATTAAATAAAAGAAAAGCAAAAGACAATCGTTTTTATAAAATAATAAAAAAAATTAAAAATAACAAATTAAAATAATAAAAATAAAAACAAAAGACAATCGATTTTGTAAACTAAGAAAAATTTTTAAATAATTAAACGAAAGAAAAACAAAAGACAATCGATTTTAGAAAATAATAAAAAAAATTAAAAACAACAGATTAATAAATTTTAAAATAGACAATTTGAAAAGAACGATGACAAAACGAAGAAAACTGAATAATAGAAATTGAGAAACGATCAAACTTGGAAAAATAAAAACAAAAGGCAATCGATTTTACAACACAATTTCATGGCTTAATAAATCTTTAAAGAGAACGATTAAAAAGGCGAAAACCTCAAAATATTTTTGCTAACAGAAAGATAATAAAAAAAACACAAAAAGTGTTGCAAGTACAGAAAAATTGTAAATATCTATATTTTTGTTAACAAGAATAAGAATGCGCTTTAAATTACTGCTTATTAATATCGAATTTAAAATGTGTTTTGCGTTTGAACTTTCCGACTCTGTGCCATGCAACTATAAAAATATAAGAATTTATATAAAACAGTTTTATTTTAATAATTCACCAACAAAAGTCACTAGATCTGGTGATAAATCACCTCCTCTGGCAACACTGCGCATGCATTGTTTTATTTGTTTGTTTGCAGTAGGTTGATTGCAAGTCAGGTTTTGACATTTTTCTGACGTTTGACAGCGTACTTTCCGAAATGTTTGTGCGGTTTCGTTTGAAATAGATGTTTCGTATTCCAATCTGATGTCGAATCGTAAAGCGGAAGAACATGATTTTCGTATTTCACTCGCTGTATTTCCTCCTGAAACACATCCTGCGGGCGTACAACAAATCCAAGGCAATCGACGATCTCCGCAGGCAACATTTTTTCCGCGGAAGTGAGGTTAACTTCAACAACACTTGCCGGTTCGAGGGCGACAACATCCAATTCGACCCCCCGATTTACAGGCTGAGATACGCGGCGGTCCAGCAAGTCCTTTTGCACGAGGCCTTCCGAGCGCACATAACCAAGATAGTGGATTTTGGCTGTGGCGAGTTTAATTTATTTCAGTACTTGAAGCGGTTGTACGGTGTCAAGGATATCCTGTGCGTTGATGTGGACGAGAGTGTCTTGAAGGAATACCTTTCAAAAGTTCATCCGCTCACCGTGGATTACTTGAAAAGGAGAAACGATCCTTTACGAGTTGAAATCCTTTGCGGAAGCATCGGCGATCCTGATGGTAGATTGAAAGCGACCGACGCAGTCGTATGCGTTGAAGTGTACGTAGTATTTTGATTTGCTTTCGTGCATTCTCAAGTTTTGTCTTTGCAGTATAGAGCATTTATACCCGGATGTTTTGGAGGCTCTACCCTACAATATATTCGGTTTTATTCGGCCTTTAATTGCGATTTTCACCACGCCGAATGCGGACTTTAACGTGCTGTTTCCTGATCCGCGCAAATTCCGGCATGCGGATCATAAATTCGAATGGAGCAGGGAACAGTTTCAAGAGTGGTATGCTCTGTGGTTTACTCCTCGGTTTGTCATAGTCGCTATGTGTTTTTAGGGCGGATAATATAACTGTGAGATTCCCAAACTATACAGTTATATTCGAGGGGATTGGTCAAGGCCCGTCAGGCACCGATCATCTAGGATGTAGCACGCAAATGGCTATATTTGTTAGAGGCGACGAACAATTCTGCGAAGTCCCGAGGTCCTGTCGGGAGGTAGCGGAAAGTAAAGGCTCGGTGAAAGGGGAAGAGCTAACGGCCTCGCATGGAATTTGCACTTACTTTAGTTACACCTGCCAAATCAGTAGGTACGATGAGGATGAGTGTTTGCGAGATGAAGAGACGTATTACAAGCTCATTGAAGCGGTCGATTATCCTTATGAAGTGGATAACCGAAGCGTAGAGGAGAAACTGTTGCAAGAAGTCCTGTATAAAGTATACAAGTACACATCCGTCAACAGCAAATACTACAATGAGGAGACTCAAAAAATTGAGTTGCCTTTGAGGGAGCTTACTTCTAACGAAGAGGGATATTACTCGACCCCATCCGAAGTTAAGTAAGCAACGCCATTCAAATAATTTTAATTGATTGCAGCTACAATCACTTGAGCAACTAACTTGATAAATTTCTAACCTGTCAAGGACTGACATTAATTTGGCATCTTTCTTAACATTTCAAAATTTCCTGTGCAATCTACAATGTCCTTGTTGCAGAAAGCTGTTGGAGAAGGAGAATTTTAAAATAGAAGAATGTAAGTCACCTGGCGGCAGTGGTTCAGCTCTGTGCGTTATTTATGACCCCAACATGGACAATAGAAGCCCCTCTCCAGCAGGAAACGAGAGCAACAGTTCCGAGGAGAAAACCGAACACCCGAAGATCTCCTCGTACGCGTCGAACGACGAAACCGATTGGGATCTGGACCAAAGCGAGTCGTTCGCCTGGAGGTTAAACTTGGAACAGCCCGAGATCATCGACTACAAAATAAACGAGTCCAGCAAGTCGTCCCTTGAGGAAACCGGCAGGCCCGAATTGAAATACTGCAATTTACACGTCGATGTCATCGGGGCAGTGAACAGCGAGCACGAAACTCCTCCTCAGCACCACAAAAATTTGGGTGCAACGAAGAAGACGAAAGCTCAAAGCGTTAATGAGTCGGCAGCGGGGAGCAAACGTGTCCCGAAGAAGGGAACGAACACCAAAAACTCAACTCAAGGCCCCAGCGGCAGGGAAGCGACAATCTCGAAAGCGGAGCGCAGGCCTAAAAAAAGCTGCGATGCAAAAATTCAAGAATCAACGCACAGCTTGGCCCAAGGCCCGAGTGTACTAAAAAATGCTTCAAGCAACAACCCCCCAATTAAACTCGCAAGTCCTCAAAAGCATGACGAGTCAATGCCGGGGACTTCGGAGATTAAAAAAAAGAAGAAGTCGAAGAAGCCTCAGCCCGAGATCGACAGGGAGGACGTAAGGGATATAACCGAGTGCATCTTGTACAATTCCTTGAATAAAATTCAAGACGAACAAGTCGTACAACACCAGCAACTCGAAGACGTTATTCAAGCACAACCGGCAGTCGAAAATGGGGACCTGGCTAATAACAATCGAGATCTGGAGGGCAACAATTATCCAGACGATGCACAGCTTGCGGAAAGGCCGAACGAGGATAAAGTTAATGACAACGTGCAAGTGGAAGCGGAGGAAGGCGTTAGGAACCAGGATTTCCAAAACAGGAACGCAGCCGAACTCTTCGTCCTCCAAGACAGAGAGGATTTAATCGAGCACGCGTTAGGTCAAGAATTAATCCACGCCAGCAGAGAGGCCTTGTTCGATCCGAACTCCGAAGTCGACATGCTGGAAGAATTCGAAATACCCTCACCGTCAGCCACAAGGCCAGCCAATACGACCTCACTATTGGATAGTCACGACGTTATTTTGATTAGCATAAATCAAACCGATGAAGATAATGTAGGTAATTCGTTGTTTGAAATCACCATGTGACGGTTTTCTGTTTAAACCGACGTTTTTAGCTCTCCCAGAGAATGCCGACCCCTTTCCGAATTGGCTGCTGCAGTTGTTAGGGGCGAACGTCGAAGAAGGCGAATCACACGATGAACCCCATTTTTACTGCCAAGGTGACGGAATAGGTAAATATATTTTAAGGAAGCCATTCACGTTGAGACTAACAGTACTATTAGGAGTTCATCCATCAATTGTCGAAGTAGAAATTGATGAAGAACAGTCAACGTCAGAGTCCTCGAGTAGTAATGACGCAGCTGAAGCAGAGCATACTATTTCAGAACCTGGAGTTGGTCCGCTGCCAAGAGACGAAATGGACGCGCTGATACCAAACGAGAGCCTCGAAGTTATGGGCACAGTCTTAGTTCCTACCAGGGTCCAAGCTCAAAACGTTTCCTCGCCGGGAAGTAACAGCACTGCGGACAGCGGAGATGAGTATTTCGATACGGTCGATGAAACGCTGTTGCTCAACGAGACTTCCCCAAGAACGAACACTCAGGATTAAAACAAATAGAAAAATTTCAGTACTCCTTTTCCTTTATTCTATTTTTGCTCCGGGGAGAGACTGTTCGGTGGTAATTGTGATATCAGAGGTTACAAGACTGACGGAGCACTGTATAAAAATGTTTATTTTGTAAATAAAGGTCGTTCATAAGTTTCTGTTTTCTTTTGTTAGAAATATGCCATGAGTTTTTTTTTATCTTTAATGTATTTTGTATTCAAAAAGACCTTCGTTAAAAGACTCGAATAAAAACTTAATTAATTTATGATGCTGCTCTTCTTTGTATTTAATCATCTGTGATGATAGTGTTGTAGCTATATATATCAGAATGTATTCTATTGTTAGGATAACTTTTATTTAATGACACAATTCCACCAACTTATGCTTTATTGCTAATATCACGTCAGGAAAAGTATAACGCCACATCCAAACATCAAGTGAGTAATCCCCCCGCCTCGCGCCGTAGTTCTCCTCGCCGCCGCACAGTGGTCTATATTTAACTTGAACCCCGACAGTTCCGCCAATCCACTCCCAGGGTTGCCAATCTGCTCTCTACACTATTGAATAAAGTGAAGTTAGTTGCTGTGTTTAATTCTCAATGAGAACGTGTGTTATAATTCCAACACCATTTCGAAACAAACGAAGTGTATGTATACCACATTTGGGTGTAACGCATTCGATAAAATGTTGGAAAACGCGAAGAAGATAGCCGAAGGTCGAAAGTAACCGCACAAAATTCAAACCAACATAACCTACAAAATAAAGGTCTTGTTTACAAAGATGCGGGAACTAAAAGAAGAAGTCAGGTTTTAACGGTAAAAGTTACTAAATCGTGTAGCTTTAGTTACTCATTACAAAAGTGATTATAGTGTAGAAATTAATTTAGAAATTCCACTAAAAAATATAAAAGGTTGGTAACATTGAAGAAGAAACTATACAGTTGGCAGTACTAGAAGAAAAACCAATGATGGTGGTTAGCAGTGTTGCCAAACGTGGCAATTTGTCGCTACAATAGCGACGCTTTCAAACCCGTAGTGACGTAGCGGCGCTTGCCGCGGAATGAACCAAAAGTAGCTATTTTTTACGAACCTAAAATTAGTTCAAAATCGAGTGGGTTATACATTAAAAAAAATGAATAAAAAAAAAAAAGAGAAGTCGTAAGAAATACATAAAGTTAAAGAAAACGGAAACAAAAGACTATCGGTTTTTCAACGCAACTCTGTAGATTATGATAATTTTCTTTTAAATGATTTGAGAACAGTGAGAAAACAATGAAAACAAAATAATAGAAATTCAAAAACAATCCAATTAAAAAATTATAATAACAAAAACAAAAAAACAAGCGAATTTTTAATTTATTAATATTTAAAAACCAATAAGAACAAAAGACTATCGATTTTACAGACAATTCAGTATTAAAACAAAGGAAAAAAAAAGCTTCTGACATCTTTCAACAGATGGCATTGTTGAATGTCCAATAACAACGCATTACGCAATCTTTTCTTGTCACTGTTCAAAAATGATTGTCAGTCGAAACTCAATCAATGGTGACTTTTGTCAAAAAACCGTGAATCATCCCTATAGAAACAAATGAAAGGAAGACTACCGGCAAGTTTCAACAGATGGCGCTGTTGAATAAGGCAATCGATAATTTTAAAAACATACGTAAGGGTCAATTTAATAGAAATTGTGGAGCGCAGTCGTATTATACAGGATGCCCATTTTAAATCGTGATCCCTGAGGTTTTAGAAAAGGCAGCCCGTTAATCAAAACAGAAACAATTTCGTACTTCCCATTAGCCGAAAGTAGAATGGATTTCCCTATTTTCAATTTCGATAAATCTATTATTTGTTACTGAACTTTATTTAGTGTTAAATACGTCAAATATTTAGAAAGTAATACACCTGTAAAGAAACCGTTATTTGTAAATTTTTATTATTTAAGTCAAGTAGCGACCATTTGGCGACTTTCTTAGGTTTTGGTCACGAAATCGGCGACTTTCGTTTCTGATTGTGGCGATATTTCACTCCTAGCGGTTGGCAACACTGGTGGTTAGTCGTAGTTAATGATAGAGAAGTGTACCGAATGTAAAAAGATTAATATACAGAGACAACCCGCAGCTCCATTTTATTTCTTTTTTCGCCAAAAAAAAAAAAAACAAATTACTACGAATTTGGTTCGCATAATAATTTTTATTCTTCTATTTTCGTAGAAAAACAGGCGAAAGTCGATCGAAAAGGGGAAAAAAAAACGAAAACAAAAGACGATCGAATGCGTAACTGACGAACTAACATTTTTTTTCCGTCAATTCTACTGAAAGGACAAGAAAACAAAAGAAATCATTTCTTCGTGGAAAACAAAAAATAAAAAAAAAGACGATCGGTTTAACGACAATTTCGACCGAATCCTTTCTAAAAGAAAAAGAAAAACAGAAACAAAAGACGACGATCACTTCATGACGAAATTCAACCTGCTTTTTTCGCAGCAAGACGAAAAACAAAAACAAGACGACCATCAGCGTAAGGAGACGATCAACCAAAACAAAAGACGATCGATTTCGCAGCTCAATTTTATATTTTTCTTCGTCAAAAAAAAAAAAATAGAAATTACGACGAATTTGGTTCGCATAATAATTTTTATTTTTCTCTTTTCGTAGAAAAACAGGCGAAAGTCGATCGAAAAGGAAAAAAAAACGAAAACAAAAGACGATCGAATGCGTAACTGACGAACTGACATCTTTTTTCCGTCAATTCTACTGAAAGGACAAGAAAAAAAAAAGAAATCATTTCTTCGTGAAAGCAAAAAATAAAAAAAAAGACGATCGGTTTAACGACAATTTCGACCGAATCCTTTCCAAAAGAAAAAGAAAAACAGAAACAAAAGACGACGATCACTTCATGACGAAATTCAACCTGCTTTTTTCACAGCAAGACGAAAAAACAAAAACAAGACGGCCATCAGCGTAAGAAGACGATCAACCAAAACAAAAGACGATCGATTTCGCAGCTCAATTTTATATTTTTCTTCGTCAAAAAAAAAAAAAAAAGAAATTACGACGAATTTGGTTCGCATAATAATTTTTATTTTTCTCTTTTCGTAAAAACAGGCGAAAGTCGATCGAAAAGGAAAAAAAAACGAAAACAAAAGACGATCGAATGCGTAACCGAGGAACTAACACTTTTTTTCGTCAATTCTACTGAAAGGACAAGAAAACAAAAGAAATCATTTCTTCGTGGAAAACAAAGAATAAAAAAAGACGATCGGTTTAACGACAATTTCGACCGAATCCTTTCTAAAAGAAAAAAAAAAAACAGAAACAAAAGACGATCACTTCATGACGAAATTCAACCTACTTTTTTTCACAGCAAGACGAAAAAAACAAAAACAAGACGGCCATCAGCGTAAGAAGACGATCAACCAAAACAAAAGACGATCGATTTCTCTTTGTCTTTCTCATTGTCTCTGTTAATATACTACAAAAATTAAGAAGGCAAAGATAACAGCACGAGACCGACGACTCTTACAATAGTTTCGATGTTATCCTTGTCGTTCAACTATTGAACCTTACTGGATTAAACGTTATTTATTTCAATTATAAGAAAGGCGTGTTTTCAGGTGACTTTTGAGTAATTGGATACGTGAACCACAGTCCTCTTAATGAATTTCTTACGACTCCTTTTAAATTCCTGTTCCGTCACCAAATTGAAGTATTTTTTTGACAACTTCCGAGGGATTTCTAGTTTTCACACGTTGGTAACTCTGCTTGACAGTTGTTTTTCATCTGTCAACCTAAAATACCGTTGGCATTTAATTTACTGCACAACAAAAAGGGAGTTTGTAGTTGAATTGAATTTAAAAGTAGGACGGACGTGACAAGATGAGTGCTAAACGTTGGGGGGACATCGAATCCTGTACGTCTTCTTCACCGGACGAAACGGAACGGATCAATAAACTGTCTCGTTTCTTAGTTAAGTACAGCGCGAAGCCAAACCTGAAACACTGGGGCGAAATGGAAGCGGAAGCCCGAGAGTCGCACGCCCCAGACGTAATGGAGGACATAGAGAAGTCCATGAATAAATTCTGCCTACCGGAATTCGACAGCGACTGCGACAGCGACAACCTACACAGATCGGAACGTGTCTGGTAAACGAGCTCTTCATTTTACAGTTAATTTGAACTTGTGCGATAGCCTTCCAGCTGCGGATCCCTTGATTTTATACGCGATTTCCTTGCATAAGTACTGCAACGAGCTGATAGACTTGATGATCGCGACCGAACAGGCGATCGAATCTCATCGCGTTCCTCCGGAGAACATGATGCAACCCATCCCTGATATGCCGGAGATTCCCCAGAAGCACGTCAAGAACAGCTTGAATTACATACCCAAGGAGTTCACGTAAATAAATCGCTTAATTAAAAAAAATAAATAAATAAGATTTGTTTTCTAGGCCGTTTTCACTGGGCAGTGAAATCGAGGTTCCCGAGCTAAGCGAGGCGGTCGTCAAGCAAATATTAATTAAGTGTGTGGCTACGCTAACTGCTCATATTGGTTTCGAAAGTACATATTATTTTTAATTAATTATTGATTTTTGAAACTTTTAAACTTAATAATAGAATTGAATTATTTTAAGCTACGCATCAAAGCGTGTTGGATTTATTAACGGATGTCCTTGAAACGTTTCTCGTCAAGATTTCTCGGCAATTAAAGATAGCGCAGGAAGACGAAGATAACGATCAGCTTTACGGATTTCCCGTACGTCCTGTATTTTCTGGTGTGGGTATGCGAAACGAGCGTTTACTTTCAGAATATCGCAGAGCGTGTCTTGATTGAAATGGGACTGGGCGGCGTAGGAGGCCTGCACGATTACTACCAGGCCAGAGTCATTAAGTACATAAGCGTGCTGCAGAATAGGTGCGAAGAACTGAACGATCACTACGCGAAATTGCTGGTGCCAAAGAGTATTTCACCGGTGGACAGCGTGAGCAAGTAAGGTGGTATTCGCTGGAGGGTGCGGTGCAACTTTTGCTGATACGTATCGTTTTGTTAGAAATAAAAGAGAGAAAGTTGTCGAGGAAGTCGTTAACGAGAGCGACATTCCTGAAGTGCACTTTTCTACGATCGTAGGCGAAGTCGGACTGACGTTGGAAACCGGATTCCAATTGCTGAATAGCCTGGAAGCCGAGACTAAGTAAGTGCTGAGCGTAACGGTCCTCTTTGGGGAATAACTTTCCTTCAGTTTACAGAATTTAGCGGAAGGGGAAGAAGACATCGCCGTAAACACTTCGCCTGGTGTCCTTTCTATTCCCGAAGCAGATATTACATCAAATTTGTCACCTTTCGCTAAAAAGAAACGAAATAAATAAAGTCTTACAATTACTTAAAAACTTAAGGGCAGTGGGGTCGTTTTTTTCACTATATTTTATTAACAATACATTCTTTATTGTCTAGTAGTAATCATAAATCACATCTTCCGATCTACTCGATTTCACGAGGCAGCTTTTAATGGCCTGAATTTTTGTTAAATGACGCAAGAGTATTTTCCATCAAAGGAAATTGCTTTCATGTAGATTTTATCAACGCGAGGAAATGGCTAAAAGCTCTATTGTAATCGTGATTGTTATCTACAAGCAATGCTAAGAGTTTCCCCCTAATGGTGCACTAACATTCGATGAGTTCAGACCTCAAACTGATGAGTTAGAAATGAACCGGAAAGAAATTATTGAATCGATAAAGCAATTCGCTCAAAGGACAACCATACAGGGCGTCTTCATTTTAGCAAAATATAAGCTGCACTTTTTAGAACGGTAAACCAACAATATAATAAAAGATCCATTTTCAACGGCAAAGAAATTTGAAGGCTCTTCTGGATTTCCATCATAGCTTTAGCAGCAGGCTCGGCAATTGCCATGTGCATGTCCAACTGGATTCACTACTCGGCAAATCCCACCGTGGTATCCTTGCGTAAGGACTTCAGAAACTGGAACAATCCCTTCCCGGCTGCCACCGGCTGCTTCCTACGCAAGACAGACGAGGAAGCAGCAAGCGAATTCATCGAAAAGTACTCAACACCGCCACACCCAAATCCCACAACTACTTCCAACATCTTTGCAGGACATGGAACGTCAATTACTCTCACCCCAAGTACAATTACTACCTGGATTTCGTCAAGGCCGTTGCAAACATTTCCTACGAATCGTTGGGGGTGTTCGCGCAGTTTCAAAACGACCGTTCCCTAAATAAAATAGGCATGATGCAGTTGGCAGCCGAAGTATGCCCGGTTGGTTTCGATTTAAACACATGCGATTGCCATTTGATTTCCTTAGGTCCACCCGAAATTAACAGGCACGCTTGTAACATTCGACACAAAGCGATCGAGCAAATGGAAGCTCGTGGTGACCGAAATGGGGGTTTGTTTCACGCTTAACACACAGTTTGCCGAAGTCATCTCATTTAGGTGTGGTATTTAACACCCACATTATTGGATAGTTACTTTAGAAATTTGACTTTAAAGGGTGCCTGGGGTTAACGAAGATGAGGATTATAGAAATATTCCGGTCCTGCGATGCCATTACCTGAACGGGCTTTGCTATGCGAGGTACGACTCTGATCCGGATGCACCTGTCAACGTAGTGTATCTCAAAGATTACACTTATGCTGTTTATACCCACCGGATTTATTTGTAGTTTTATGTCCATTCGTACCTAGATATATTGCATGCAACGCAGGAGGCACCGTGGTACGCTAAGGAAAGTCAGGAATTAGAAATTAACTATCGCATACAGGAGACGGTCTCAGACGTAAGCCTGAGGTCCCTCACCCCTTCGCAGCGCAAGTGTCGATTCGAAAATGAACCGATCACAACAGACGTCCCAGTCTACAGCACGGGCATATGTTACATGGTTTGCAGGTACAAGCTAGTCATGAAATTATGTGGGTGTCGCCCATATTTCTACAATAATTTAGGTATTTGCTTACGCTGATTTTGTGCGCTGTTTTATTTCACTGTCCACCAGGTGGGGAAGTGTGTAACTCAAGCGGTTTGTCGTGTGTTGCCAAGCATGCGCAGATACTGATGCAACCCCCTTCGAAATTGGGGTGTGATTGCCCGCAGTCGTGCAACATCATAATGTATTTGCCACAGATTCCGAAAATTAATCACTGGTAAGGGTTAGAGCAAAGTTTTCAATAAAATTATGCTATTATAAAACAGGGAGTATGGATACTTTGATCAAAGGATCACCTTTCGCTGGGGTTTGCTACCCCCGACTACAAAATATCACAGGAATGTCCTGTTTGGTTTCGAGGATTTAGTTGGTAATGAATTCCTTATGTTTAGTAACCGGTTTGTGAGTGGTTGTTTCTGTAGTTTCCTTCGGTGGAACCATCGCACTGTTTCTAGGCATTAGTTTCATGAGTTTGATCGAAGTGATACTGTTCGTGCTTGAAACTGTTTGGTGTTTCTGTTCCTCTTGGCTGTCCAATGGGAAGACCAACGAAAAAAAGCCCGAGGAACTCAAATCGCCAGGCGAGAGAAACGTTCGCAGAATAAAGGTAAAAAGCACTCACGTGAAGGCAAGTTTCTTGTCTAAGCCGCCCACCAGGATTCCGTTCACCAAATAAGGGGGTGTAAGTTTCTTCAGTAAGTTTTAAATGTGGTTGGTTGTGTGAATAAAAAATAAACACGAAAGTATTGTTTTTATTTCAAGATAAACTGGCAGTTTTGTAATTCTGTAAAAAAAAAGAGGTTTTAGTTTATCATAATGAAAATATGTACGTAAAAGGAAAATAAAATTGTTTATTATCTGTTAATAAATAGGTTCTTTTGTCTACATCAAATTTAAGAGTGGTCTAATTAAATAAAATCAATTATACATATTTAATTGTTACGTCCAATAGTTTTCAAAAATAAAATAAATAGTGGAAGTTAACATTTTTAATAAAGCTTTAAAGGAGCACGCAGACGTGGCGATATTCGGGCAATCTGGTTGGCGCAATTTGATCACCCGGAAATTGCCAAAATCGCCCCATCAAGTGCTTTCGAAAAAAATTGCCGGGCGATCAAAATTTTAATTGTTCGTGTGTGCGTGAGAGCACATGAAGTGTCCTGCTGTGATTTTTGTTCTAATTCTAGCAGGGGTTGATAAAAATCATGATTTTTTCTTTAAACAACACTCACGTCCATCACCCAAATTCTCTAGTTCTACTTGAAACCGACACATTTGAAGTTAAAACGACTTTAGCTAATATCAAATCGATTACTACTGGTAGTGATGACGTTCCCCCACTTCTAGTTAAACAGTGCAGTAATGAATTAGTGCCCGCCTCATTAATTTATCTCTAAAAACTGGTGTTTTCCCTAATCTACTAAAAGTAGGCAAGGTAATTCCACTACTTAAAAAAAAGGTGACTTCATGAGTGTCGAAAACTACAGATCTATAACAATTGTTAGTGTATTCTCCAAGATTATCGAGAAAATAGCACATTCCAGAGTAACAACTTACTGATACAAATATAACATCATCACAGAACAACAGGTCAACTGAAACATCGACAGTAAACTTCTTTGATCACATTCACCGGGAAATTGATGCAGGAAATTACGTCGCCGGTGTGCAAGGCTTTTGACACCATAGACATTGATATTTTATGCGTTAAACTGTCTGGGTATGGTGTCAGGGGCTTGCCTCTGAAATGGATTGAATCTTTCCTCCGTGAAAGACAACTTTTTGTTACATTAAATCACCAGCGGTCATCAATCAGTTCACGGCGTAAATCTAGGAGTTCCTCAGGGTTCGGTGTTAGGATCACTTTTGTTTTTATTATTCATCAATGATTACATTAAATCAGGCTCTCCCTGATGATGACACGTCTATAGTGGTCACAGCACCTACCCCCGAAGAACTCATTCACAGTAGTAAGGCAGTGATCTATGAAATGTCAAATTGGTACACAAAAAATCGTTTAAAACAAAAAATGTATATCAAACGTTAACATAATCAACCCTACTATTAAATTTTCTGATGTGACTCAATTTCTTGGTCTTGTACTAGACAGTAGACTAAGTTGGAAAAACATTATTGATGTTATATGTAGGAAACTTGGCAAAGCGCGTTAATGCTATACTGAGGCTTAAATCTTATTTAGACTTAAGTCAACTTATAAACATGTACTATTCCCTTGTTTATTGTCATCTTCAATACAACATTGTAGTTTGGGGCTCCGTATCCGCTAATCTAAGATTGTGTATAGCCCAAAAAAAGAATTATTCGTTTAATGTTTAATATTTCACCAACTCAGTCTTGCAAACCAATTTTCATAAAGTACAAAATTGGGTCGCCGAGTGGCTAAGCAGTTAGCATAGCCGACTATGGAAGTCGTGTTCCTCGGGCGACGTGAGTTCGAATCTCACTACTGACCATAGATGTTTGTGCTGTCTAAGAATTTAGACCCAGCTTCCAAAATACTTCGTGATTGTCTGGAATGGTTAACACCGAAAGACAAGAATGCAGCAAAGCATTGTTGCGCAAAGCAAAGAAAGAAGTACAAAATTTTTTGCCTACCTTGTATTTTCATCTACAAAAATGGTGTATTTGTAAGAACGCATTGTAATAAATTCCAAAGTGCAGGTCGTTTCCATAGTCATGACACACGTAATGGCTATAAATTGCAAATTGAATTGCACAATACTTAGATGTTTGAGGAAAGACCTAATTACTTATGTGCGAAAATATACAGGGTGATCTATTAGCTCACCGACAAGCTTCGCCATATGAAAGCTCATGTAATTTTAAGAAAAAAAAGTCATTTGGACATATGTCCAATTTCATTTATTTAAGGAAATAGAAGACTTCAAAGTCTTGATTCTAATTATTTTGTTTCAAAATAATAGCGAATTTAATAATAATAAATTCCATTCATTTTTATGATTAATCAGTAACAAAACAAAGTTTGCTTAGAAACAAGCACAAATACACTTGTCAGATTGTGTTTTCAATTACAACTTAAAATGTACACTTATAGCAGTGAAGAGTATGCCGATATCATATTCGTGTATGGTTATTGCAATGGAAATGCACGCCAGTCGTTACAAGAATATAAAGAAAGACTTCCACTTCATCATCTACCGCATCACTCAGTTTTTGGTGAATCTTTCAGAAGATTACGAGAAACAGGTTGTCCTGCCCCAGCAAAAGCTATTCGACCACATGTAGTTAATGTAGAGCAGGAGGAAGCTGTGATTAATGCTGTCATTGATAATCCCTCAATTTGTACTAGGAGAATAGCACAAAATCTACACGTAAATTAAAATTTTGCATGGCGTACTTTGAACCGAAAAGTCCTTCATCCTTACCATCGACAAAATGTTCTACAGATTGGAGATGCTCAGCGACGGTTAGAATTTTGTAATTGGTTACTGCAGCAACATGCCCAAAATAATAACTTCATTTCACATGTTCTGTGGTCTGATGAAGCGTGCTTTACACGAGGTGGTATTAACAATTACCATAATGATCATATTTGGGCAATACAAAATCCACATGCAATTAGACAACGTAATTTTCAACAAAGATTCAATATAAATGTCTGGGGTGGAATTTTCAACGACAACTTATTACCCCTGCATGTACTTGAAGAACGTTTGAACGCAGATAGTTACAGAATTTTTTTAAACAACATCTTTGACTTTCTTGAAGACATACCTCTTAATGTTATTGGAAATATGTGGTAACAGCACCAGCTTCACCTCATCGCGGACGGCTACTCGTTGAGTGATTAAACCAACATTTTAAAAATAGGTGGATTAGTAACAATGGTCCTATTGCGATTCCCCGACTTAAATCCTTTGGATTTCTTTTTTTGGCGACGTATGAAATAAATTGTTTATCAAGAGGAAATTAACACATGACCACAGTTATTGCAAAGAATACAAAATGCTGATACTCAAATTAGAAATCAACCAAACCTTTTCGTTCGAGTGAAAAACTCTTTAGTTCGTCGTTGAAAAGCATGCATTGAAGCGGGAGGAGAACATTTTGAGAATTTATTATAATTATTTATAAGTAGTTTGTAAGGCGAATGCCAAAAGAGAAAATAATCAAAGTTGGCCGCAGTGGCAACCTCCCCCCCCCCCTTCCGACAAGCTCTACGAGCTTGGGAAATATTTAAGTGATTTTGAAACATTAAAACAACTAGAATCAAGACTTTGAAGTCTTCTATTTCCTTAAATAAATGAAATCGGACATATGTCCAAATGACTTTTTTTTCTTATAATTACATAAGCTTTCATATGGCAAAGCTTGTCGGTGAGCTAATAGATCACCCTGTATAATCATTTACCAAGCAGATTGAAAATTTCTATGTCCATAAACGTATTCAAAACGAAACTAGAAACTTTTTTAATAAACAACTGTTCCCACAATTTAAATGAATACTTTATTAATCCACCAGTCTGACCACTTTGAGGACAGCCGTATTGTACAGGGTGGGCCAAATTCGACACTTTTAATAGGAAACTCCTATTTTTAGACGAGTTAGACAAAAACTGACCTCGGTCCCTGGAGCTCGATTTTTAAGACAAAATTAATGGTGAACACCGCGTTTCGATATCTTGTACCGTTTAGGAGCTACAGGGCATTTTTAAAAATTGTACGATTTCTAAAAACTTTCATAACTTTTTTGTTTATGAAAATTTTTGATTTCTGTAAAGACTTCTTTAAGGCACTTTTTCATGCAGAATTCATTGCTACAAGTTATTTTTTTCCAAAGTGTTCAATATTTGAGATATTAGCAAGAACTTTGATTTTTTTATATGGAACACCCATATATTTTTAAGTTTTTGAAAGGAGTATAAAATTTCATTCATATAAATATAAAACACTTGATATTTTATTCAAACAGTTTGTGAAATATTGAGTTTCAAAGTTTTAATCAAAAATTTAATTGTTTTTACAGCATTGAAGTAGGCTGGGATGACGATAACTAAGCGATTTAAGTTTTTGTAACTTCCTGGTAGGCCACTGTCAAAATTTGACACAATTTCTTACAGTACTTGCATTTCTTTTGAATTTTACTATCTCTATAAAATAGACTTAGGGAGTTAATTAAACTTGTACGAAAACTACGAGAAATACGACATGTTATTGTTGTGTCAGCGCCATCTAGGTGAGGATGCAACAGAAGGGGGAAGATGGCGATCATCGAAAACGCCCGGAAGCCTCGTGTTTTGTAACTGTTAATAATCGAAGAATAAAGGTTTCCCCGAAGTCCGTGTTTCATTACAAGCGCGAACAATACATGGTGGCAGCGGTAAAACTAAGGAAAATTGTTTAAACGCTTACAAAAGGAGAAAATAGCGGGACGCCGGGTAAAAGTCAGAGACAAGGTCAGTACGAAAAGAAACGTACAATGAATCCTAACGGGGAGATAACTGTAGCAATAGAGCAGGCTGTGCCGTCTGCTATACAGGGTAATCAAACAAATAGTCTGAATTTAAATGTGGTGGCTCCGGAAAAATTTAATTTTGGTACGCCCACAAATTGGTCACAGTGGCGTAGGAGGTTCGAAAGATATATGGCAGTTTCAGGATTGAATAATAGAAGTGACGCTGAAAAAATTAATATTCTACTGTACGTCATGGGGGAGGAGAGCGAGCAAATCATCGTTCAGTGGCCTCAGGTACCAGTCACCTACAAAGGAGCTGTAGACGCTTTCGAGAAGCATTTTGTACCCCGGAAGAATGTGATATTTGAGCGATTCAAGTTTAACTCCCGGATACAACAACCTGGTGAAACAGTAGACTGTTTTATAACGTCCTTGCATGCTTTGTCAGAATTATGTGAGTTTGGAGCCCTAAGAGACGAACTGATTCGTGACAGAATTGTAGTAGGAATGATTGACAAGAGGACAAGTGACAGACTGCAGTTACAACCTACACTGACGTTGGGAGATGCTGTACTTGCGGCTAAGCAAGCAGAGTTGCAGATGCATCAGAACCAAATATTGCGACAAGGAACTTTGCCACTCGGAGAAATGAAGACCATTTCAAAGGTGAGCTGGGCTAAGGACAAGAAACCAACACGTAATGCACAAGGAACCTCGGAGAAGAGGCATCCGAAGAATTGCTGGTATTGTGGAAAGGAGAATCATCCCAGAGAGCAATGCCCGGCAAGAAATTCAAGGTGTACAAAGTGTAAAAAGGTAGGACATTGGCAAAAAGTGTGTAAGACTAATAATTACAACGCTAATAAAGGAATAAAGACGGTTTCATGTGAAAATAATGGGAAGGAAGGTCAAAGTCCGGAAAGAGAAGAGCTTTTTCTTGGCTTTGTCAATTTAGAAAAGGACGAAAGTGCCCAGTGGTTCTGTAACTTAAAAGTCGAAGGTTTTGAGAAATGTATAAAATTTTTGGTTGACACTGGAGCTGATATCATAGGTTTACCTGAGAAATTTTTATCTCAGAGATTAATAAGAAAATTAGAAAGCTGTAAAGAGATGATATCAGGCCCAGATGGAAAGAATTTAGCCCTTAGAGGTAAGGTAAGATTAGGTATATCATATCAAGAGAACACCTCAGTTTTTGATGTATATGTATTTAAAAATTTGCAGATGCCAATATTGGGACGTCCAGGTATTATAAAATTAAACATTTTAAAATTTGTTAATCAAATTCGAGAAACTAGTCGAGTTAAAATTTTTGAAGAATTCCCTAAAGTGTTTAAAGATTTAGGAGAATTTAAAGATGAAATTGAAATTAAAATAAAAAATAATATTGAGCCCTTTGTACAATCCGCACCGAGAGTTGTACCATTACCTTTGTTAGACAAGTTAGAAGTAGAATTATCAAGGTTACAAAAACTTAAAATTATTGTACCAGTTGAGGAGCCGACTCCATGGGTTGCACCAATAGTAGTGGTCCCTAAAGATAAAAATTCTATCCGATTGTGTTGTGATTATACTAAACTAAATAAATCAGTATTAAGATCACATTTCCCAATTCCCAAAGTGGAAACGAATTTAGCTAAGCTGAGTGGATCAAAATTTTTTTCAAAATTAGACGCGACATCCGGATTTTATCAAATTCGTATTAGGGAAGATTGTCAAGACTTAACCACATTCATAACTCCTTTCGGACGCTTTAAATTTACTAGGCTTCCTTTTGGTATTTCTTGTGCTCCTGAATATTTTAGTGAAAAATTTACAAAAATATTAAAGGGACTGAAAGGAATAGTAATACACATTGACGATGTGTTGATACATGCTAGTACAATAGAGGAACACGATAAAATTCTTAGAGAAGTGTTAAAGAGAATTGAAAAGGAGGGTATTAGTTTGAATAAAGATAAATGTAAAATTGGGGTTAAAGTAGTAAAGTTCTTAGGACACATAATTTCTGAGAAAGGAATTTCAATTGATCCTGAGAGGGTTAAGGCAATTGCAGAATTTCAGAAACCATCTAATAAGAAAGAATTGATGCAATGGCTTGGTATGGTAAATTTTGCTGCAAGATTTATACCGGATAAATCCAAGATTTTAGCTCCTTTAAACATTTTATTGAGGAATAACATTTCGTTCACGTGGGGTATAGAACAAGATCAAGCGTTTGAATTAATAATTTCGTTATTAAAACAATCACCTTGCCTAGCTTATTTCGATCCTAATAAACGAATTTTAGTTAGCGCAGATGCATCATCATATGGGTTAGGTGCTGTGTTAATGCAGATAGGAAATGATCAGGAAAGACAAATTGTAGCGTATGCTTCGCGCACATTAACAATGACGGAATGCAGGTACGCACAAATAGAGAAAGAAGCATTAGGACTGACTTGGGGATGTGAAAAGTTTAAAGAATATATTCTAGGTCTAAATCAGATAATTTTGGAAACAGATCATAAGCCTCTTATCCAAATTTTGACAACAAAAAATCTTGATGATTTAACTCCTAGACTTCAACGTTTTAGAATTAGGTTAATGCGATACAATTATGATGTTATTTATACACCAGGGAAAAATTTAGTCGCAGCCGATGCACTAAGCAGAAATCCTGTGCAAGAACGTTCTAGATCTTTAGAATTGCAGGAGGAAACAGAAGCGTATGTGTCATTAATTATTAAAGGTTTGCCTTGTAAAGACGAGTACTTAAATAAAATAGCACATGAACAGGCAGAAGATCCTATTTGTAAGCAGTTAATAGAGTATTGTGCATTAGATTGGCCTGAAAAACATAATTTACCACCAGAGTTAAGTCCTTACTTTCAGTATAGATTTGACATTTCAATAGATGAAGGGTTATTATTGAAAGGTAATCGTATCGTTATACCTCGCTCTTTACAATTAGAAGTTTTAAACTTTATACACGCGGGACATCAAGGTATTACTAAATGTAGACTCCGAGCAAAAATGTCAGTTTGGTGGGTAGGATTGTCCATGCAAATAGAGAACCTTATTCGAAATTGCCCAAACTGTGTTGAGGAAAGAATCAATATAAAAGAAAGTTTTCATAAAGATGAACCAGCAAGAAGAGCATGGCAGAAAATAGCGCTAGATCTGTTTAAGTGTAAAAATGATTGGTACTTAATTGTAACAGACTATTTCTCTAGATTTTTTGAAATTTTCGTGTTAATAAATATGTCACAAATGGCTATCATTGCTAAACTTAAAGAGGTTTTCTCTAGATATGGCATTCCAGACATTGTACGAACAGATAATGGTCCGCAATTTCAAAAAGAGTTTAGAGAATTCGCTAAAAGTTTAAATTTTAAACATGTAACGTCTTCTCCTTACTATGCTCAGTCAAATGGAGGGGTAGAGGCGGCAGTGAAAGTTGCTAAATCTTTAATTAAAAAGAACGATGACATTTTCTTAGCTTTATTAGCATATCGCACTACACCTTTAGAGAATGGATTTTCTCCAGGGGAATTATTAATGGCGAGGAAATTAAAAAGTCCACTGCCTATTCTATCTAGTAAGTTAAATGAAATAGTTGATGTAAAACCTTCTATTGAGATTGAGCAGGAAAGGAAGAGAAAAGAGAAACATAATTATAATAAACGGCATAGAGTAAAAGACCTACAAGACTTGCTGATAGGTGACAGCGTTTGGGTTACTGATCTTAGAATTTATGGGAAAATCATTAAGAAACTAGAAGAACCGCGTTCTTATTTGGTTCAGACAGACAATGGTATATTCAGAAGAAATCGTTGGTTCTTAATACATGCGCCTTATTATCAAAAACAGATTGCTGATTCAGAGTTGGCAACAGTACCCCAAACTTTGTCACAACAGCCTAGCGAAATTATTGAAACTGTTGTAACTGAGGAAAATGCGGTAGTTAGTGAAAAGAGTGATGGGGAGGAAATTATTACAGAAACTGAAAAAATAGTGCATAGAGAGACACCAGAAGCCGTTAAACTTAGTAACGGAAGACCTACACGTAGAATATCCAAACCTGTTTGGATGAAAGATTATGTATCCACGTAAAGGGCTTTCTTTGGAAAAAAGGGGGATGTTGTGTCAGCGCCATCTAGGTGAGGATGCAACAGAAGGGGGAAGATGGCGATCATCGAAAACGCCCGGAAGCCTCGTGTTTTGTAACTGTTAATAATCGAAGAATAAAGGTTTCCCCGAAGTCCGTGTTTCATTACAAGCGCGAACAATACAGTTATAATATTTATACGAACTCAAGACTTCATGAAGTGCCTTTAGACTTCATGAAGTGCCATGAAGTAAGTGTATGTGTGTAATGAAGATGGCAGCGTAGCGGATACATTCTATTTTGATTTATATTTAAGGATAGAAACCGATTTAAATCGTCGCAACCCTGTTTTACAGCAGTTTAACAAACCATATAAAAATAATTTGTTAAATAAAATAGATGTGAATTTAAAATAGAATTACTTTAAGAGTCTACTGTTGTTTACATCTATTTTAATATAATAAGTAATGGTTTGGTAAACTTTTTTTGTCATTAAATGCTAGTGTTGGCACATTTTTTCATGAAATTTGTGCGATTATAATTTAAATTATTTTGTACAGACCGTTATATTTTTTGCGGGAGTCAAACGGGTCGTGATCCACCTCCCCAATCGCCTGCTTCATCGGCAACGCCATCACCGCCTTTATATGAATTATAAATAAATAAATTTAATTGAAATATTGAATGTTTTCGTTAACGTTTCAAGATCTACGTTTATAAGATAAAATAAGATAATAGCAAGCACATATAGAATGTGATTACTCAGGTCAGAAAAAACATTTCACACAATTATATAAACAATAGTTTATGCGTCTAGATATTCATTTAAAGATTAAAATGGATTCTCCGTAAAATACTTTTTCAATTCGCCGCTTCATCGGCAACGCCATCACATAAATCAATAAATTTAATTGATAATAAATAAATTTTCAATATGCTATGTTTCTTGGGTTTAAATACGATAACAGCGATTCAAACCGTAATCGACTTTATTTTTACTACCCTAGAGGAGCATGCATATTGTGAATCTCTCTTTATCGATTTAACCAAGGCTTTCGATTGTATGCCGCATGATATATTCATTCTCAAAATGGAACGTTATGGTTTTAGAGGTATCGTTGCAAAATTAATAAAATCATATTTAATCGATCGGCATCAGTATGTGGAACAAAAAGACAAAAGCACCATAAAACCTATTACACGTGGCATAGCTCAAGGTTCTGTTCTTGGCCCACTCTTCTTTATTTTGTTTATGAATGATCTTCCATCATACATGGATAATGAGACAATTCTCTATGTGGACGATACGACAGTTCTTATTAGACATAAAGAGTTAGAAACGATCAAAAAGATGATAACAACCTCACTGATAAAGTTGACGGAATGGTTCTCTGCAAACCAACTTAGTTTAAACATGACGGTCATGGCTCTCCCAATTATTGAAAATGTCCTATTCACCAATGAGCAGAAAAAAAAAAAATGGACAAAAAGTGTCCTCAGATAATTTATTTTAAAAAATAATAGTGAATCGCTTTTTGTGCCGGTGAGTGTATATACTGTTTGCTCTATTATTGGTTTTGTAAACTGTTGGGCAAAAAATATCGCTTGTAATTGGGCAATATTGAAGCAATCCGATCGCCCAATACGACTGCTGTCAAACGAATCGCCCGAAAATCGCCACGTCTGTGCACTCCTTAACACGAGCAACGAAATGTTCCTTTCTAATGTATTTAGCAAAAAAAAGATAAATTCTAAACTAATTCTTTTTGTGTGTACTTGCAGATTGTAGCTGCGACTTTTCATAATAGCAAATTTCTTCCTAATGAAGTCCTCAGATTGTAGCTGCGTTTTTTCACAACGGAACGTTCCATATTCTTTTCTAACGAATAAAAAAAAAAAACCAAGTTTTAGTATGTCTTAATCGTACTACATAAAATGAAAGACGAATTGCTTAGCATCAGATAATAAATAGGTATTCTTATCTACATAAAATTTAAGAGTGGTGCAAGGTACCATTCATCATTCAATAAAATCAAATATATTTTAAATGTTTAAATCCAACAGCTTAAAGCTTAACATGAGCTCTTTTTAATTGTATTGCTTTGAGCAAACGAAAGGTAAATTCCATTTTTTTTTTGTTTGTGTGTGTGTGTGTACTTACTACAGATTGTGGTTGTAGCTGCGTCTTCTCGTAGCACATTCCTTCTTAACGAAGTTCCCAGATTGTAGCTGCTTTGTTTCAAAGCAGAACGTAACCCATTCATTTCTAACGAACAACAAAAAGAAGTTTTAGTTTCTTTTACTCTCGTATTACATAAAACGAAAGGCGAATTGTTTAGCATCAGATAATAAATAGGTACTTTCGTCTACATGAGATTTAAGAGTGGTGCAAGGAACCATTCATCATTAAATCAAAACAAGCTTAACTTTTTTTTTTTGTATGTACTTACAGATTGTAGCTGCGTCTCTTCACAGCAAATTCTTTCCTGACGGAGTGAGTACCTAAAAAAAAAGACTTTCAATTAGTGTTTGGTCCTAGGAAATCGTGAAAAAAAAAATATTCAAGTTACTCATGATCAGATAGGAGCGAAAGACATTGCAATACTCGTTTCATTATGATTCAATTGAACTATGAAATCATCATTTCTTAATGCGAATCATTTTTGATTGGGAGTTTTGAGAAGTGGATAAATACTCACGTGTGCTTTGCTTCGCAGATGCTTTCCCTTTCCCATTCCCATTCTCAGCAGCAATTCCAAACGAATTCACTTAAAACGAAAACAATGTTTTTAATACAGTCACTTAATAATGCATAGTGTGGGATATGTTTTCGTAACAATCAGATAGGAGCGAAAGACATTTCAAAATTCATTTCATTACGTTTCAACTGAACTATGAAATCATCATTTTTGTTATTTTATTATTGACCTTCTTTTTCTTTCTAGTGAATAACTGAGGAAGTCATGCATTAATATCAAACAAATTTTAATGATTTTAGTGATTTAAATCGGCTCAACCCTGATTAATACTTTAGCACACTTACCAGTCCTTAAGAATTGTCCTCCACACAACAATTTATGATAGATTCCTGAAAAATACAAATTACTATACTGGCCAAGTGAAAGTGAAAGTTACACACTTGTAATTAACCTAAATATAAGTCAGATAGGAGCGAAAGACATATCAATATTCATATCACTGAGTTTCAATTGAACTATGAAATCATCACTTTAATTTATTTAATTTAAATACTCCTGAATTGTTTGATGTTTAAAATATATTCACCTAATTAGAAGATCCATCGACAGAAACATCGAAAGCAGCTGGACCTGAAAAAAACAGGCGTATTATTCACACATTCGCATAAAATCCAATTACACAATACCAACATCACATCAGATAGAGCTAACACATAAAATAAATCAACGAAAATTCATAAAAAAGTAATCATCACTTCAAAACAACAGAATAATCGAAATAAGATTTCAACAAAGCAACAAACTTAATACGTTTTCAACCGACCACCCCATAACAGTATTCTCATCTTATTTTAAAACCTCATGCAATAATAAGGGTTGGAGGTATTCTGAGGGTGCTCCATTTGAAAACGCCTTTGAGTATTTTTGCTCCGAGCAAAAACGATGGGGGATTTTCTTACCTTCACTTCTCAGGTTTTCTAAACTTGGCCTGAATGAATATCCGCGGCACATCGATGTTCTCCTTCTTATTAACCGTCCTGCGATGCACGTAAACGTTGCAAACTTTCTCAAAACCAGCCCGATTGAAAATCGAATCCAGATGAGAAATGGAAAAATAAAAGCTCCTGCAACACCAAAATCCTTACAAAAAAAATTCCAATTTCGCAATCACCTTCACCTACCTCGTACCATCTTGCCTCATGTAAAAGTTTTCCGAAATCTTATGTCCTGCTTTAAACCTCAACTGAGCCATGTCGTAAAGGCCGTAGTCTCTAAACAACACGATGCCCCCTGGTTTCATTACTCGGTAAATATTCGAAAGGACCGCAAGGAACTTATCCGGATGTATGGCGGATAACATGAAAATTAAAGTTACCACATCGACGCTATCAGGCTGCGCTTCCGAGTGAATATGTTCTGTCGTGATGTCTGTTTGAAATGCTTTCAGTCGCGTTTCATCGTAGCTTTTATGGGCTTTAACGAATTCTATTGCTCTTGGCGATAAGTCGCACGCGATCACATAGAAATTGAATCCCTCTTCCAGGAGAGGGAAAATGAAATTGCCTACGCCACAACCGACTTCCAGCAGGACTTTGCGTTGTGAGCAGTCGTCGTTCAAAAGCTCTTTGAATTCTCTCGTGGTCCAGTGGCGGTCTCTAAAGAATCGGGTCTCGTTGCGCTTGTAAAATAAATCCCAGTATTTCTGGGCGTTCTTCTCCAGACTCAGGGCCTTGTACTCCGAGACCAAGCGCGTGTCCTGCAGGTCTATGCACTTCTTTTCTTCTTCGCTTAGAATCTTTTCGTTTATTAAAAGCTCGTTCATTGTGAAATTACGCTTGATATTTAACGAAGTGTAGGTGAAATTACGCTTGATATTTAACGAGGTGTAAGCGAATTTTCTTTTTATTTGGGCGCTTATTACTTCGAGCACGTGGCGTGTAATTAACGAATTACGTAACCGAGGCCGATTAAGTTTTCCGCGTAACTTGATTAAGTTTGCAGGAATTACACCAACTCTAGGTAAATTCAAAGGAAATACTTATTTAAAAGCGTAAAATAAAAGGAAAAAAGTAGAAACTTACCAACGTGGCGTCCTCCTAGGCGTCGCGTCAGCCATCTTTGAATTGTACGGTGCCGGAAGTGTTGCCAATAGCGTTGGGCGCAGGGTTGCCACCTTCAACGCCTCTCCGTTAGTTCTAGTGGCTTTTGACTGCAAAGCGTTTTATCAAGAATATTCAATGCCTGTTGCATTTTAGTTTATAAAGTGCTCTTTAATTTTACTTCTATTTAAAACATTTATAGTTCTGCCGCTGATTAAACAATAGAAATCGTAGGTTGGTACGCCTACGTCAATCAATAAAGTAATTACGTAGTACCGACACTCAAAAAAAGACGCCATATTGTTTGATACCTAAAGTACATTCACTTTTGTAATAAGTAACTAAAGTCAATAACTTTTACCGTTGAGACCTGACGTTGTGATCTGTGTAGGTTGTATTTTGTTTTTATTATTATTATTTTAATTTGATTATTTTTCAATTTTTATTTTTTTTGTTTCCTTTTAATTTGTTTTCTAATTTATTAAAGTGTGTTGTAAAATCGATTGTTTTTTGTTTCTATTATTCTTATTTTAATTTGATTATTTTTCAATTTTTATTTTTTTTTTTTTATGTTTCCTTTCAAATTGTTTGTTTTCCAATTTATTAAAGTGTGTTGTAAAATCGATTGTCTTTTGTTTTTATTATTATTATTTTAATTTAATTATTTTTCAATTTTTTTGTTTTTGTTTTGCTTCCTTTCAAATTGTTTGCTTTTTAATTTATTAAATTGTGTTGTGAAATCGATTGTGTTTTGTTTTTATTACTATTACTTTTGAATTTGATTATTTTTCAAATTTTTTTTTGTTTCGTTTGTTTCTGTTTTGTTTCTTTTCAAATTGTTTTTAAATATTTATTAATTTGTATAAAATCGATTGTCTTTTGTTTTTATTTTTATTATTTTAAGTTGATGATTTTTCAATTTTTATTTTTTGTTTTGTTTTTTTCTTTGTTTTTGTTTTGTTTTCTTTCAAATTGTTTCTTTATTTTATTAAATTGTGTTGTAAAATCTATTCTCTTTTGTTTTCATTATTATTTCAATTCAATTATTTTTCAGTTTTTATTTTTTTTTGTTTTTGTTTTGTTTCCTTTCAAATTTTTATTTATTTATTAAATTGTGTAAAGTCGATTGTCTTTTGTTTTTATTACTATTACTTTTGAATTTGATTATTTTTCAATTTTTATTTATTTTTTTTGTTTTGTTTGTTCTCTTTTGTTCCTTTCAAATTGTTTTTATTTATTTATCAAATTGTGTAAAATCGATTGTCTTTTGTTTTTATTACTATTACTTTTGAATTTGATTATTTTTCAATTTTTATTTATTTTTTCTTTTGTTTTGTTTGTTTCTGTTTTGTTTATTTTCAAATTGTTTTTATTTATTTATTAAATTGTGTAAAATCGATTGTCTTTTGTTTTTATTACTATTGCTTTTGAATTTGATTATTTTTCAATTTTTATTTATTTTTTTTTTGTTTTGTTTGTTTCTGTTTTGTTTGTTTCTGTTTTGTTTCCTTTCAAATTGTTTTTATTTATTTATTAAATTGTATAAAATCGATTGTCTTTTGTTTTTATTTTGATAATTTTTCAATTTTCATTTTTTGTTTTGTTTTCTTTCAAATTGTTTTTTATTTTATTAAATTGTGTTCTAAAATCGGCTATCTTCTGTTTTTATTATTATTATTATTTTAATTTGATAATTTGTCAATTTTTATTTTTTATTTTGCTTGTTTTTTAATTTATTAAATTGTTGTAAACTCGATTGTCTTTTGTTTTTAATACTTGATTATTATTCCATTTTTACTTTTTTTTGTTTTGTTTGTTTTTCTGTTTTTGTTTTGTTTTTTTTTCAAATTGTTTTGTTTTTTAAATATACTAATTTGTATTGTAAAATCGATTGTCTTTTGTTTTTATTATTATTATTTTAATTTGATTATTTTTCAATTTTTATTCTTTTGTTTTGTTTCGTTTCAAATTGTTTTCTTTTTTAAATTTATTAAATCGTCTTGTAATAATCTATTTTCTTTTGTTTTCAATATTTCTTTAATTTGATTATTTTTTAATTTTTAATATTTTATTTTCTGTGTCGTCACAATTTTTTTTTTTTTGATTTATTAATCTATTAAATTGTGTTGTAAAATCGATTGTCTTTTGTTTTTATTCGGAGTATTTTTTTTTAATTTGATTATTTTTATACTTTAATTACTTTGTCTTGTCACCATTCGTTTTACTGTTTTTTTTTTTAATTTATTAATTTATTAACCTATGTTGTAAAATCGATTGTGTTTTGTTTTTGTTTTTTTATTTGACTTGTGTACACATATTTTGTCTTAACACCAATAAAAATATTATTATTATTATTAAAGCACCAATAACAATGTCAAAAATTAAAATAATTTAAACTGGTGCTTTTCAGTTGGTAACTAGTGACTTTTCGTCGGCTAATCTGGTGACTTTGATTTTGACCGTCTGGCAACACTGTACGTGCGTCGCATATTTGGCTGCATACATATAAGAATATTTTTTTTGTTTACTTAACATTTACGATTTAATTAATTAATTAATTAACCAACTACCAAGGTAATTTTTTGTCAGTAATAAATTTCGTATGCGATCCTTTTACGAGTAAATCCCCCGATTTCTTATTTTTTATTTCCACCTCCAAAAACGCCAACGTCTTTCCGGCCCTCAAGGTCTTAGCGTCAACGATGACCTCATCCCCGATCATCGCTCCTTTCAAATACCTTTCGTAATAGAAAAAATTAACGGTGTTTTCTTTCCTCTCAATTTCTCGCACTTACGTTAATTGCATGTTCACGGAGACGTGAACGAGTTCGCCTGTGAGCGTTCGCAGAGCGTACGAGGAAATTGTATCGACGAGGGTGGCCGAAAGACCACCGTGTAGTCCACCCATGGGGTTGGTGTGCTCCTCTTCGACTTTAAACTCGGCCACACATAAACCATTGCCCGCCGATACGATCCTAACCTATAAGGAGGTTATGTGAAATTGTGTAATCGTTTGATAGAAAAAGCTCGAGTACCTTGCTTAAGACGGTATCGAAACCCTTAACGGTTTTTATCAGTTTAATTAATTTATCCAAGACGGGCATTTCTTGTATGTGGTGAAATTTATTTAACACAAACTTAAGCAGTTGGAGAATGACTTGCTTTCAAACGGTTTAGATAGTAGCTGATAAAAATCTGATAGGAGTTTATTATATTTGACCGCTCGCGCCATTTTCTAATAATAGCAACAACACGATGTAATTACATAATCTTTGTGTACAATCGTGGACGAGTTGGAAACCTATAACGTACAGTCGCAATCATAATTAATTGAAGACATTTACAGGAAGCTTCCTTCTCGGTCGATAATGCAGTACTCTGTTTTCATAACAGAGAAAAGGCTTGTTCATATTCGATTGGCACGTGGCTGTTTCACTAATGTCTGAACACTTGGAAATCACAAATAAAATGTCCACGAAGAGTTTATCTGTAAAAGTTATGTCATGAATTAAGATTGGAACTGTATATAACGAATATAACCTGTTGTTTGTGTAACTAATGATTAGAAAAGAACAGAGAACTTACAATGTCTATAGCCATAAGAAGGTTAGAGATTAGGACAACTCTTTTTCTTTTTATTAAAATCGCTATGCCTGCTTTCTTAGTATATTTCAATCAGAGAAGATTATTAACTTTTAATTCATCCTTGTAAATAAGTACCAAATGATTCAGTCCGGTGTTGCCAACTTAAAAGACAAATCCATTTTTTTTTAAAGATTTGTTCACGTCGTTTCAAATCGTTCTCTTTTTAAATTTATTAACCTGTGTGTAAAATCGATTGTCTTTTGTTTTCATTATTCTTTTAAATTTTTTGTTACGTACTTCATTTTGTCATTCTTCGTTTCAAATTGTCTTTTTTTTTATGTGCATGTGTGTGTTGTAAAATCGATTGTCTTTTGTTTTTATGATTTTTTAAATTTGTTTATTTTCGAATTTTTATTACTTTTTTGTTTTGTTTTGTTCGTTTCAAATTTGTTTTTGTTTTTTATTTCTCAATTTATGAGTTGTCTCATGTTTTTATTTTTTTTTATTTGATTATTTTTGAGTTTTTATTACTTTTTACTTTGATACCATTCCTTTATTTATTTTTTTTTTAACTTATTAATCTAAGACAATCGATTTTACAATACAATTTATATTATAAAATCGATTGTCTTTTGTTTTTATTGTTATTTTTTAAATTTTTTTACTGCGTACTTCGTTTCGCCACCCTTCGTTTCAAATTGTTTTTTTTTAAATTTTTTATTTATGTATTAATATATGTACGTGTGTGTTGTAAAGTCGAATATTTTTTGTTTTTATTATATTTTTAAATTTGTTTATATATGAATTTTTATCACTTTTTTGTTTTGTAACTCTTCGTTTCATTTTTTTTTTTCAAATTCTTTATCTATGAATTGTATTTCGTTTCTATTATTTTTTTTAAATCGATTGTCTTTTGTTTTATTATTATTTTTTAATTTGATTATCTTTGACTTTTTATTTTGTTTTGTCACCATTCGTTCTGAATTTTGTAAAAATTTATTAATTTATGTGTTGTAAAATCGATTTTATTTATTTTATTTATTTTAAAATTTGATTTAATTTTTGCATTTCTATTTTGTTTTGTCACCATTTGTTTTTTTTTATTATTTATTAATCTATTAAATTGTACTGTAAAATCGATTGTCTTTTGTTTTTATTGTTATTTCTACACACTTTGTTTCGTCACCTTTCGTTTCAAATTGTTTTTTTTTATTTCTTATTTATTTTTATTTTTTATATTATTATTATTATTATTGTTCTTTTTTTTAAATTTATGTATTAATATTTGTGTTGTAAAATTGATTGTATTTTGTTTTAATTATTTTTTTAAATTTGATTATTTTTTAATTTCTATTATTTTGTTTTGTCACCATTCATTTTAAGTTATTTAATTTTTTTAAAATTATTAAGTTCTATTCTAGAATCGATTGTCTTTTGTTTTATTATTATTTTTTAATTTGATTACCTTTGACTTTTATTACTTTGTTTCGTCACCATTCGTTTCGAATTTTTAAAAAAATTCATTAATCTACTATGTGTTGTAAAATCGATTGTTTTTTGTTTTCATTTTTTAATTTCTATTTTGTTTCGTCAACATTCGTCTTTTTAAATTTATTAATCTATTTAAAATCGATTGTCTTTTGTTTTTATTATAATTTTTCTTAATTTGATTATTTTAAAACTTCTATTGCTTTATAAAATCGAATGTCTTTTGTTTTTATTATTCGTTAGTAGTCATTGTTTCGTCTCTTTTAAAAATTCATTCTGTATAATTTCTTTTTTTTTCTGTTTTCCCATCGTTCCTTTCGTTCAGTATGAAACGTTGAGCGATTGTGCGAACTTTAAATGTCGGTCAAAAGAATTTGTTATGCAGTTTTATTACTTGATTATTTTTGAATTTCTATTATTTTATAACATCGATTGTCTTTTTATTATTATTTTCATTTGATCACTTTTGAATTTTTGTTATTTTGTTTGTTCTTCGTCTTATCACCATTCTTTTCAAATTGTTTCTGTTTTCTTTATATGTATTTATATGTTTTTAATGATTTTCTTTTAAAATTTATTCCTGAATCTAGTGACAAATTTTAGGGATTTTCTATACTGAAAAGGAATTTTTTGGTACTACTCTTCAGGGATTTTATACGTTGGTAACACTGATTTAGCTAAGTATGTATGTATTGGCAACACTGCCAGTTTGACATGACGTTGTTTGTAAACAGCTTTTGTAAACTTTTGTAATTAATTTAGATTAAAATGGGTGATATGATGAAAGAACTACGCGAAAAATCGAGAAAGAGGAAGCAGCTTCTAGCCCAAACCGTACGCCTTGAACATTCACCGCGTGAACATAACCTAAACAAATATTTTGCAGCTCGGAGTGTCTTGCGTGGAAGAGCTAAAGCAGGTGCTGGGAACGTCTGCGGAAGTTACGAAGCGAGTTCGAAACGAAAACGGAGACGACCCGCTCGATAAAAACGAATCGAGGAACGACTCGTCAGATGAACTCGTTTACAGAGACTCCTCTACGTTCTTGAAGGTAGGCGCACGAGTACTTTCCATTGCAAAGTAACGCGTGAGTTTGTTTTCTAAAGGGGACGCAGTCGTCAAACCCTCACAATGACTACTGCCAGCATTTCGTCGACACGGGCCAGAGGCCCCAGAATTTTATTCGAGACGTCGGCCTAGCGGACCGATTCGAAGAGTACCCGAAGCTGCGAGAATTAATCAAACTAAAAGACGAACTGATAGCGCAGACGGCCACTCCACCTATGTATTTAAAGTGTGACCTGGCAACGTACGACCTCAAAAGTTTAAACTGTAAGTACGATGTTATTTTAATCGAGCCCCCACTTGAGGAATACCAAAGAACCATGGGCGCAACGAACATGCAGTTCTGGTCCTGGGATCAAATCATGAACTTGGACGTGGGAGAAGTGGCGGCACAGAGAAGCTTCGTGTTCCTGTGGTGCGGAAGCTCGGCGGGACTGGACATGGGCAGAGTTTGCTTACGAAAGTGGGGCTTCCGGAGGTGATTTTCTTTTGCAATTACGATGACGTTATTTTATTGTTCCGAATTGCAGATGCGAAGATATTTCCTGGATCAAAACGAACATAAAAAATCCGGGCCATTCGAAAAACCTCGAGGCAAAGGCCGTTTTTCAAAGAACGAAAGAGCATTGCTTGATGGGCATCAAAGGTACAGTTCGGCGATCGACCGACGGTGATTTCATCCATGCAAACGTCGATATTGATTTGATAATATCTGAGGAGACGGAATACGGCAGCCTAGAAAAGCCCGTGGAAATATTCCATATAATCGAACACTTTTGCCTGGGCAGGCGGAGATTGCACATTTTCGGACGTGACAGCACCATAAGGCCCGGGTGGTTAACGCTCGGGCCGGAGTTGACAAACAGCAATTTCAATGACGATCTGTACTGTAGCTATTTCGACACGAATAATTTGACGACCGGTTGTACCGAGCGCATCGAAGCTTTGAGGCCTAAGAGTCCTCCGCCGAAAGGTAAGGGAAATTCAGGAGGTCGAGGAAGAGGGTCGTTTCCTAGGGGTAGAGGTAGAGGACGATAATTTTTTTTATTCAACTTTTATTTAGCGTAATTTTATTATTGGAATAAAAACGGAAATTTTTGTGCGCTTTTGTTTTAAACCCTTCATTAATGTAACGTCACTATTGACGAAAATCAGCAACCAAGAGATGGCGCTTCTCAAGGAAACGAGGAGCTGTCATTAATGTTTCCGTTCAATATTATTATTATTAAGTAGGATGAAGTCTTTACATAGGTATAAGCAAACTAGTCACACAATATGGACATAAGAATATTTATTCGTGTGGAAGCGTCATAGGTTAACCAAATGTCATTCCAAAGTTTTCCAAAACTTCCGCTAGGTGTCGGCCATTCTGTGTTTTTCCTTAATTCCCCCAAAAGTTTCATCAATTAAAAGTAAACTTCAATTTTCTATAATAAATTATAAAATGCGAATAAATCAAAGACACCGGAATAAATATCTTTTTAAGCACAAATAAGATTATTTTGGTTGGCTTTCATATCACATAAAAAAAAAAGAAAGAAGGATGTTAAAAATCTCTCTAAAGAGGGATTATTCCTCTCAACTGGCACTACTGTTTTTCTTTCCAGCGCAACCAACCAGTGTTGCCAACTTAAGGGATAAATCAGTCCCCAGTTTTACAATGGAAATTAAAGAAGACTTTAAGAATAAAGTCACACTCAGATGTGTAAACAAATGCCTTTTCGTATTTGTTGTCACATCTGAAGGTGATTTTAAAATTTTAAAGTCTAAAGTCCATTATAAAACTGGTCCTAAGGGATTTTCAAAGTTTCTTTCGTAAAAGAAGCTGACCCTGGCAGTCCCTAGACAGCTCAAAGATGTTCTTTTGTGTAGAAGACCCACTTATATTGAAAAATCAACATCTATTGCGTAAAGTTTCGACTGACGGTCCTTGAAGAAACATTTAAAAACAATTTCTGATGTATTTTAAGAAATTTAGTTAAAATAAACTATAAATTTTATCTAAAATCAAAGAGTACATACAGACTATACATAAATAAACAGTACAAAGCTAAAAACAAAGTCAAATGATCAAAGGTTATGGCAGGTTGACGTCTATTAGGAAATCTAACACTGTCTTCCCTCGCTGCTTGATTTCTTTTCAGGAGGTGTTGGCTCGTCATTTACCTACTGCCCTGCCCATGGTGGCTGCGACCGACTAGTAGATGTTTATTTCTACTCCAGCACTCGCGGCTGCGACCGACTTACTAGATGTTTTCCTTCGGCCTGCACACGGTATAAAAGAAGCGCCGTAAAAAAAGCGAATAAATATCGTTTGTGTTATTTTTCTATAACAAGAGTAAAAAGGAAAGCGACGATTCAACTTTTTTTTCTATTAAAAGAACAAAACAAGAAATCACAAGCTATACGTTTTTTTTTAATACGTATTGCACTACCTATCTATCTATCTTGCTGAAAAACAAAAGAGAAAACTAAACAAAATATTATCGACTATATAAAAAAGTCTATTGGAGTTTTTCTTATACAGGCTGTTTCAGAATAACTACTCCTCGCTTTCAGAGATGATAGAGGGCATCGAATTAAGCATTTTTTTCTAATAAAGTAGTTTTCGAAAAAAAAAAGATTGCCCTCTAACATCCTCCATACTTATTCTGAAACTTCCTGTATAATCTGTTTTATCGCTGTTTGTTTGAAATTGTTTACCTTTTTTAAATTCATGAATCGTGTTCTAAAATCTTATTTTGCTTCCTCGTTCGTCTTTTTCTTTTTTTTTTTAATTGATCAAATCTATAAATTGTGCTCTAAAATCGATTGCCTTTTGTTTCTAAATGTTATGTTGTTATGTATAGGTATATTTTTAAAAATGTTGTTCATTTGTTTTCTCACCTTTTCTCCTACACGTTTTTTTTTGTAATTGATTGTCTTTTGTTTTTAAATACTGTCGTTGTTATATATTTTTAAAACTTTTGTTCATTTGTTTTGTAACCTGTCCTCTCAAACAGTTTTTTTTTTGTAATTTATTGTTCTAATGAATTGTGCTGTAAAATCGATTGTCTTTTGTTTTTAAATATTATTGTTGTTATATATTTTTTAAATTTTGTTCATCTGTTTTCTCACCTGTCCTCGCAAACAATTTTTTTTGTTATGTATTGTTCTACTGAATTGGGCCATAAAACCGATTGTCTCTTGTTTTCATTACCTTTTAAATTTAATTTTTTTAATTGGTCAGCCATTAAATTATGCTCTAAAAGCGATTGTCTTTTGTTTGTAAATGTTATTATTATGTAGGTGTATTTATTAAAATTTTGTTCATTTGTTTTGTCACCTCTCCTTCTAAACAGCTTTTGTTTTAAATATTTTATTAGCCTACTGAATTGTGCTGTAAAATTGATTGTCTCTTGTTTTAATTATTTTTTCATTTTTTTAAATTCTATTATTTCGTTTTCTTTGCTTTCTCATCTCTTGCTTTTGTTTCTAAATCTTATTTTGTTATATACAGGTATTCTTTAAAGTGTTGTTCATTTGTTTTCTCACCTTTCCTCCTAAACAGTTCTTTTTTTTTGTAATGTATTGTTCTACTGAACAATACTGTAAAATCGATTGTCTTTTGTTTTTAATTATTGTTATATATTTTTAAAATGTTTGTTTTTTTGTTTTATCACTTGTCCTCTCAAACAGCTTTTTTTTGTAGTTTATTGTTTTACTGAATTGTGCCACAAAATCGATTGCCTCTTGTTTTCATTATGTTTTAAAATGTATTTTTTTAATTGGCCAATAAATTGTGGTGTAAAATCGATTGACTTTTGTTTATAAATGTTTATTTTGTTATATGTATATTTTTTAAAATGTTGTTCATTTGTTTTCTCACCTTTCCTCTTAAACATTTTTTTTTTGTAATATAATTTATTGATCTACTCAATAGTGCTGTAAAATCGATTGTCTTTTATTTTTAAATGTTACTTTTATATATTTTTAAATTTTTTGGTCATTTGTTTTGTCACCTGTCTTCTAAAACAATTTTTTTTTGGGAATGTATTGTTCTACTGAACTGTGCTGTAATATCGATTGTCTCTTGTTTTTATTATTTAATTTTTTTTTTTAATTTTATTATTTTGTTTTATCTATCATCTCTCACAGTTGGGAATACTTATTCTGAAACACCCTGTATAATCTGTTAACTGTTGGTCACTGTTTCAAATTGTTCTCGTTTTTTTAATTCATGAATCGTGCTCTAAGATCGATCGTCTTTTGTTTTTATTTTTGTATTATGCATTACACTTAGGTATTTTTTTAAAGTTTTGTTCATTTGTTTTCTCACCTTTTCTCCTAAACAGTTTTTTTTGTAATGTATTGTTCTACTGAATTGTGCTGTAAAATCGATTGTCTTTTGTTTTACATTATTTTTTAAATTTTATTATAAATTGGATTTTTTTAAATTTTATTATTTCGTTTTCTTTGCTTTCTCGTCGTTCTTTTTCTTAATTGGTCGACCATTAAATTGTGCTCTAAAATCGATTGCCTTTTGTTTCTAAATGTAATTTTGTTATATGTATATTTTTTTAAATGTTATTCATTTGTTTTCTCACCTTTTCTCCCAAACTATTTTTTTTTTCGTAATTTCTTGATCTACTCAATAGTGCTGTAAAATCGATTGTCTTTTGTTTTTAAATGTTATTGTTATATATATTTTTGTTCATTTGTTTTGTCACCTGTCCTCTCAAACACTTTTTTTTTTGTAATGTTTTATTCTACTGAATTGTGCAGTAAAGTCGATTGCCTCTTGTTTTCATTATTTTTTTTTAATTTTGTCTTTTTAAATATTTTTAATTGGCCGACCTTTAAATTGTGCTCTAAAAGCGATTGTCTTTTGTTTCTAAATGTTATTATTATTATGTAGATGTATTTATTAAAATTTTGTTCATCTGTTTTCTTTCCTTTCCTTTACTGCTAAAAGTTTTTTTTTTTAATATTTGTTTAGCCTACTGAATTGTGTTGTAAAATTGATTGTCTCTTGTTTTAATTTTTTTTTTCATTTTTTTAAATTCTATTATTTCGTTTTCTTTGCCTTCTCATCACATTTCTTTTTTTTTTTTTAATTGATCAATCATTAAATTGTGCTTTAAAATATATTGCCTTTTGTTTTTAAATGTTATTTTGTTATATGTACATTTTTTTAAATGTTATTCATTTATTTTATCAGCTGACCTCTAAAACAGTTTTTTTTTTTTATAACGTATTGTTCTACTCAATAGAGCTATAAAATCGATTGTCTTTTGTTTTTAAATGTTATTGTTATTTATTTTAAAAAAATTTTCATTTGTTTTGTCACCTGACCTCTAAAACAGTTTTTCTTTGTAATGTATTGTTCTATTGAACTGTGCTGTAAAGTCGATTGTCTCTTGTTATTAAATTTTTTTTTAGTATTTTATTTTGTTTTATCTATCATCTCTCACTGTTAGGAATACTTATTCTGAAACACCCTGTATAATCTGTTAACTGTTGGTCACTATTTCAAATTGTTCTCGTTTTTTTAATTCATGAATAGTGCTCTAAGAGCGATCGTCTTTTGTTTTTATTTTTGTATTATGTATTACACTTTTTAAGTTTTGTTCATTTGTTTTGTCACCTTTCCTTCTAAACAGTGTTTGTTATTTAAATTTATTACCCTACTGAATTGTGCTGTAAAATCGATTGTCTCTTGTTTTTATTATTTTTTAAATTCTATTATTTCACTTTCTTTGTTTTCTCATCGTTTTTCCTTTTTTTTTTTTTACTTGATAAATCATTAAATTGTGCTCTAAAAGCGATTGCCTTTTGTTTCAAAGTTATTTTATTATATATAGGTATTTTTTTTAATTTTTGTTCATTTGTTTTGTTACCTTTCCTCCTAAACAGTTTTTTTTTTTGTAATTTATTGATCTACCTTTACGAAGGACTCTAGTTAATTGCTGTCTGTGATGTCAATACAAATAAATAAGCAAATAAAAAATAAAAAACATATAGTATGAAATACAAATTGGCATAAACTGAAATAAACTTTGTTGTGAGAAGTGCAATAAATCAAATTTAACAATGAATTACTTTTATTACTTCACAAATTCAGTACATCGTATTAACAAACTTTCCATAACCACAATCTCAGGCTCTGCTTAAGTTAATTTAAATTAAATAGTTAAAGCAAAGTTTCATAATACATGTTAAATAAAACATGAACATGGGAATGCATTATATAACGAAAAATAGCAGCACGAGACGACTCTTGACTTTCCCCCTCTCGGTGAACGGAACGACTCAATTTTTACTAAACGAAAATGCCACTTCACACTATCCTAAATTATAATAACAAGAAGTAATACTGCTGACGTGTTCTATATTAATAATAAGAGTATACACGAATTTTTTTTTCCCCCAAAGAATTTAGAGCGACTACGACTTCTTAGACACAACAGAACGTGAATAACGTGAACACTTCTAAAGTTAATTTCATGAGGCGCAATAACATTGAAAAGAAGCAACTATTTTTATGAGATGTTGACTTTCAATAAACTATTTCATATTTTAACACGGTTTTATTTGACATATAGAGGTACCATTGATTTATTCATCGTAAATTCAGAAAGCAAATCAAAGTGCGTGTGATATCACAAACAAATCACTATTTTGTACTCACAAACGAAATAAACTCGTACGTACGTAGCCGCCGGGGCATTAATCGTCCAAGACGTCCGTGATCTTCGAATAAAACAATAAATAAGGGGTGGAAGTGGAGTTCGCTTTGAATCCCAGTAACTCTTGAAATTCCTGACTAGTTATAGGCCTTATTGTTTCGTCGTCGCACTCCAGCCACATGTCCTGCTGCCAAGCGACTTCCTGCCCGTTTCTGCGGGCGTAGGAGTTGATGACGTTTTCCACTACGTTCTTATTCATCTTAATCCCGCAGCAGTTTTTGCTTTTGCATAGTCTTACGCCGTTCAAAACGTTGTTTTTAGACGTGGGCAGTCCGTTTTTCGTGTCTGTCAAGGAAGACGGTTTCAAAAACTTCAATATATTCAAACCTTTCTCGCTGCTGCTTGCCGAAAGGCTTCCTTTAGGCAGATCACGCGGACAGTTGGCATAATCACCCTGCTGATCGGAAGCCCTCACGTAAGCAATGTAATGTCCCGACGCCATCGTTCCGCCAAGATGCATTATCACACAGCATAACTGATAGCGATGCAGGCGTACCTCCTCGGATACCTGACAGCAAGTATCACAAAAGCAAGCCATTTCTAAGGGCGTCGGCATGTAACTGTTAACTTTTTGGACGCCGGATGTCGTGGTCGTGAATCTCTTCAGTTGTAAAACCATGATGTTGGGTAACTTCTCGAAGGAAACCTCCCGACTCGCTTCGTTGTACCTCTTGCATTTCTCGCATAAATACTTATTGGAATCGCAAAGCTTCTCAGACGTGACGCAGGCCTTCCTGTAAATATCATTGGGGCTATCCTCGAAATCGGTTTCGTTCGATACCGCAATGGGCACGGGAATATCATAGAAAGATTCCTTGCGTTCCGTAACGCACTCGCACTCCAGGCATTTCGTGCGCCTCAACGTGATCCCCTCGAAATCCTCGGCCACAAAATTATACCCTAGTTTCTTCTTGTTGCCATCGGAAATCCCATCGACGGAACTCGCGTCTTCGGTATCCGTCACGCAAGCCCCGTTACTCTGCTCTTCGCTTATAGATTCCTTAACGGCCTTCTCCTTCTTTTTCTGCGTTTTCTTCCAGGACTTGCGCACAGGCCACAGCTTCGAGTTCGTCGTACTCGATGGTACCTCGCTGGCAGTCAAGACTTCGGGGTAGTGCTGGATTTGTTGCGCCAACAAATCACAGGTTTCACGGATATTATCGAGCAAGTAAACCAGTAGCTCGTGCGCGTCCTGCTGGTGATTTCCCTCGAAGATATAATTGGCTTCTCGGACCGCTTGGAGGAAAGCGACCGGCTGGTACGCCTCCGTCGGGTCTTTCTTCTTGTTTTCCTCTAGGCTGTGCAAGGTCATAAATAGCTCGTGGAACTTCTCGGTTACGATTTGCACTTTCGATTTGGGTATGATGTCGTTGGTGCTGCTGCTGCTGCTTCCCAGCGACAGTAAATCCTTGCTGCTGGTGCTCCTCGAACTGGGGCCGGAAATCGGGCCGGTGTTTCTCCCCAACGACGAACTCTTAGCTTTGTTTTGGCTAAGGCGTGAGCTGACTTTCGCTAAGTCGTCGATGAGGTGGTGAAGATTGTGTAAAAAAGTTGGTGCAAAGCGTAAGGTATATATTACACTGTTCAGGAAACACGTGTTCCCCATATTCGCTAGTGTCGCCACCGGACAATCGTTGACGATATCACCCGAGTTACGATGTGTATCATTAGAACGATATCCGTTTATCATGTTTTCGGTTGCTTGTTTCTTGACGGGTAGACTGTGATCGTTCGCTCCTTTCCTTTTATACTGGCCAGTGCTGGACTGCGATGATATAAATTTCTTACCGCTGTAATTCTTCGACAGAGATAACTTGTTGCGTGCAGGTATCACATCATCTTCCAGAACTGTCATCTTCTTTAGTAAACCTGCGAAAACCAACGGGCGTATTTAGATACGCTTACGCGCAATCACAGGACGTAAATTAACTAATTATGGCATAAATTAGCGGAGTGTGCAGCAAGCGGTACGGTTGGAGGGCCGGAACTTACATGTGTAATATTGGTGAGTGTGTTCACAAATTCCTCGGTGCTTTAATAAAATAGAATATTCGTATTTGCTAACGTAGGTTTTTATTAAGGAACTCTAACATTACGGCACTAATAAAAAAAAGCAACGGCTGCGCGACACTAACACGGTTATTATTACACAAAATTACGTTGCCAACTTGACGTTCCGAAAACACTAACACCTGTTACGTCATCGCGCGGGAAGCGCGCGAAATTTCAAACGAGGAACGTTTTCAAATTTCAATACACTCAATTTAACTTATTTGTCATTTATAAGTGATGTTAAGTTTAAATATTTTAATATTTAATGGTCACTTCGAACCGCAATTGGAATCAAAGTATCCATGAGGAAAACCTCAACATCATTCTATGTACTTACGTTCAATTCCTTTCTGTCAGCGTGGTCAGGGTTTAGTTTACAAAATGTATTCGCGAAGAGCATAATTACATACAGTTGAATTCAATAAAATCTAAAATTCACCCAATTCAAAAAAGAGTTCGAAACAGGGTTGCCAGACCTAGGGATTTTTCCCAATTCTAGGGATTTTTGATGCGGCAGGAGGAAGAAAGGATTTTTTTGATTTCCCTGATTTTTTATCTAAACTTAGAATAATTTCATAAAAATTTTTCTTGTATTTCGTTTCTAAAAACACGTTTTCGTTACGTTACGCTTTTAATAAGCAAACAAAATTTGCTTTCGCTTATTTATTCATTAATACAGTTTTTTTTTTGTTTTATTATCGGTTACAACAGAAAATAATAAAAATTTTTAGGTAATTATTTTCCACGTCTCACAAATATTTACCACTTTTCCCGCAAAACGTATTTTTTAAATTTTTCTTCCCTTTTATGGCGCTAGCAAGCAAAACCGACGTTGTTAACGAAAAAACATAAAGAGCAAGAAAAAATTGAAAGCTAAACAAATAGAAATAAGAAACAGAAAAAAATTAACAAAGAACGATCACCTCCTCCTTAAAATAACAATGAAACTTCCGAAAACAAAAATTGTAAAAAAATAAAATAGATAAACAAATGAAAACAAAAGAAAACCAGTAAAAATATGTCTGTCATTTGTCAACGAAATTGAAAGTTAAATTAAAAAAAGGAAAAAAAAACAGGAACAAAAAAAATTGAATGGAAACAAACGACGGCCGCCTTTTTAAAATACCGAGGAAATTTTCAAAATTAATTTTTTATTTCAATTTAAATGATAGAATGCTAAAAACTATATTAAAAAAAATTGAAACTTAAGCTGAGAAATGAAAAGAAAAATAAACAAATGATAGTCACCTCCTTAAAATATCAATTTTTTTCCGGTTCCGTTTAAAAGAATAAATGACAATTGAAAGATGTGAGGACGATAAGCTGAACTAATTTTGACATTTTCTTTTGTTTCACCATCTTGTTACGCATGCGCAATGTGCGTATATTCCACCCAATGACAGCTAACTTCACATTATAAACAGGCTTCGGATATTTTGGAGCGTTGGTTATTGTTACGCAATACGAAAAGGCCCCATTTATAACGTAGCCGTGGCAACGCTCCAAAAATATCCGAAGTCTGATTATGAATGCCTTTTAAATCTCAAGCAAACACATGGAATAGAATTAAAACCTAGAGTTTATTAATTTTCGTCATATGCATTCGTTACATGAATATTCGCAAGTTAAAATCTTAATTTTCTTTCACTACTGGCTTTAGATGATGACAATGCAAATAGGTTACAATAATTACGTATCAAATAAGAATATTAATTAAATAATTTAAGTCGATGTATTTAGTTAAGCAGATATCAAATATTGGTACTCTCGGTGCGCAGACAAAAAAAAATTGTAGACTACTCTCACTTCGGTTAACCGTAAGGCGACATTCGATTGTTCAACCACGTTTCCACCGATTTGTAATTCATCTTCATCCACTTGATGTTCGTCTTGACCGCTTCGATGGCGTGCTCGAAAGCTTGCTCGGTGGTTCCCAGGTTGTTCTTGTTTTCGTTCTTGAAGTCTTCCAGCTAAAAAAAATTAAAAAATCAGAGAATTTGCGGCGTTTTATTGAATTTCTACCTCTTTCAGTTCAAAGTCGGTGTGCATGTAAGTGGTTAAAGACTCGACCATCTTTCTGACCGTTCCAAAAGCAACGCCGTAACTAAAAAACAAGAAAAATAAGTCGATTGGATTGGAAATAGGTGGAGGTGAAGGCTTACTAATCGTTTATTTTTTGCCAGTTGGTTCTTAAGAAGTTGAAGGCCAAACGGCGACCCGCGAAATTGCGTGCAATCGAATTGAACACCAACGCACCATCTTGCTTGCGGATTACGGTGTTGTTCTGCATCAACATATTCAGATATCTGCAAAAGAAAACAATTTATGTGTGAATCTATTTTTGTGAATCGTAAAACCATAATTATTTTTAGAGAGGTCGTTGCAAAGAGAGCGTTGTTTATCTCAATGCTTTTGTGCTTTCCGGAAACCTAAAAATACCGAATACCGAGTGCCGAAAAAATTGTTTTAATTACGCACCTGGCTAGTAACCATTCCTTTGAGCTGCAGCCCAAAGCCTGAAGGATGGTTTCTTTTTCAGAGGCGGACTTACTCTTCAAATAGACGTTGTAGGCGAAATTCCATTGGGCCTCGCTTTCTTCGCGAAGCGCCGTGCAATAAATCACATCTCGTAAATTTGGTCGTATTCTAAAAAATAAAAATAAAATAAATAAACTTATTGGACTTATTAATACACAATTGCTTAAGTTTTTCTATTAACAAAATATATCATGTCTTCAAGTATTCCCGAGACCCACGTGATCACCCAAATTAGGCAACCAAACTTGCTTAAAATAGGATACTAGATGGCGTAATGGAATTAATTTTGTCTATAAAAAACAAACAAATGCTTTTATAGATGTGAAATAATTTAAAGTTTGTTACAAAAATTATTCGTTGCGATTAGTGATGCCATTGCAAGAAAAAATAAAACCCTCGTAAATGGCTCATAAATGATCCCTTATAGTATTAGATGTCGCTGTCACAATCAAGGTTTCAGTATTTTATTATACACTGATTAAAAGGATATCATGGTATCACACTTTGCATAGCATTTTTTCCCTTTATTGTACTCGTTAATTTAGAAATCTATTATAAATGAAAATTTTGACATTCAAATGCAACAATGTCAGTTTATGTGTCATTTTGAATAATAGATGGCGCTAAATCAACCAGATTGACGTACGAGTAAAGAATAATCAGTTTCCGGTCCAAAGTGGTAACTAAATATGGCTCCTGCATGTCATACGTCTATGTTCATTTTAGTGTAATTTAAGTTTAAGCTTACTGGCAACCCTGTCCAGTTTTATTAATAATATTAAATTCAATGACTTGAATTTGTCGTTAATTGACGTCGATATTGTTGTGGATTTTGAATTTAAATGCTCGTAAATGTGCCTTTCAAGTGAAAAGTTTCCTGTGCCTCTGTGCGACTATTCATTTTTGAATTACATCTACCTACATATAGGTATGTCGGAAAAATATAGCGTGTATTATTTAATAATTATATAAATAACAATGTGATGATATTAACAATAAAATGTTTTTATATTCACCGATGAGTTACTCGCGTTCATTGAAGGATTTATCAAAGCATTTTGGGTTCGAGGCTAACGCGTTTTGGGTTCGAGATTAATTGTTATTCAATTCGCGATAATTTGCCGAAAAAATAACATTTAATGAAGGTTTCGTTAATTACGAGTTGTTTGTTTCCGTTATTCAGGCGTAGTTCCAAATTTTACGCATTTCTTTACGTGAATTTTTAAGACATTTCAAAATTACGTCACGATGTACTCAGGGTTGCCAATGAGCAAAAAGCAAAAGTCCCTCAACTCAAGAGTTGGCAAAAAATTCCCTTAAATTAAAAATGTACGTTAAAAATTCGTTAAAAGTACGTAAAATTAAAAACAAAAAACAGAAACAAAAGACGACTGACTTTACAGTGTATTTCAGTAGCTTAATAATAAATAATAAAAAAATTAAAACAATTTGAAATGACCGGTGACAAAAAAAATTAATAAAACAATTTTCAAAATAATAAAAGATAATGGAAACAAAACACAATCGTTTGTGCAACACGTTTATGCAAAGAAAATAAAATAGCAGAATTTTTAAGAAGTAGAAAATAATAAAATTAAAAAAAAAACATAATAAAACAAAAGACAATTGATTTTACAGCACAATTCGTTGGAAGATTAATAATAAATTTAAAAAAATAATACCACTTGAAAATAATGGCGACAAAATTGAGAAATAAATAATAAAATGAAAACAAAAAATGACAGTAAAAACAAGAGACGGTCGATTTTAACGCTATTTAACAGATTAGAGCATTTTTTTTTCTTCGAAAAATGAAAGCAAAGAAAACGAAATAATAGAATTTTTAAGAAGTACGAAATAATAAAATAAAAAAAAAAAAAATAACGAAAACAAAAGACAATCGATTTTGCGCGACAATTCAATGGTTGATTTATAATAAATTAAAAAAAAAACTATTTCAAAAAGAATGATGACAAAATTAAGTACGAAAAGATAAAATTAAAAGAAAAAATAATAGTAAAAACAAAAGACAATCGATTTTACGACGCTATTTAATAGATTAGCATTTTTTTTCTTCAAAAAATGAAAAGACCGATGGAGAAAGTAAAGAAAGAAAAACAATAGAATTTATAGAAGTGTAAAATAATTAAATTTAAAAAGTAATAAAACAAAAGATTTTCCAGCACAATTCGGTGGAAGATTAATAATAAAATTAAAAAATAACACCATTTGAAAAGAACGGCGACAAAATTGAAAATTAAAACAAAAAATAATAGTAGAAACAAAAGACAATCGATTTTACAACGCTATTTAACAGATTGACATTCTTTTTTCAAAAAATGAAAAGAACGAAGGAGAAGGCAAAGAAAATGAAATAATAATAGAATATTTTAAAAGTAATGAAATTCATAATAACATTTAAAAAATAATAAAACAATAGATAATCGATTTTACAGTAAGTAGATGAATAATAAAAAAAAAATTTAAAAGAACGACGACAAATTTGAAAAATAAACAATAAAATTAAAACAAAAAATTATAAAAATTAAATAAAATTGTGTAACTGGCAGTATAGAAAGTGCTAGGAAAGAGTTTATACATGTATTTTTTTCAAAAAATTATAGTAAAAACAAAAGACAATCGATTTTAGAACGCCATTTAATAGATTAACAATTTTTTTTCCAAAAAATTAAAAGAGTGACGGAGAAAGCAAAGAAAATGAAACAATATAAATTTTTAAAGTAACGAAATTCATAATTAAAATTTAAAAAATAATAAAACAAAAGACAATCGATTTTACACGACAATTCAATTGTTGATTTATAATAAGTTAAAAAGAAAACTATTTCAAAAATAATGACAAAATTAAATAAGAAAAAATAAAATTAAAACAAAAAAATAATAGTAAAACAAAAAATAATAGTAAAAACAAAAGACAATCGATTTTACCGCACAATTCAGTAGATTAATAATAAATTAAAAAAGAAAAAACTATTCCAACAGAATGGCGTCGAAAATTAAAAAATAAATAATCAAATTAAAACAAAAAATAACCATAAAAACAAAAGGCAATCGACTTTATGCAACAATTCGGTAGCAGTTTAATATTAAATTGAAAAAAAAATTATTCGAAAAGAATCGTGACAAAAACAAATAAAGTTAAAACAAGAGACAATCGATTTTACAACATAATTTAATAGATAAAAGAAATTTCATTGAAAAATTAAAAGAACAGGAAAGCGAGAAAAATTAAATATAGAATTAAAAAAAAACAAAATAATAAAATTTAAAAAATAATAAAACAAAAGACAATCGATTTTAAGGCACAAGTTTGTATGTAGATTCATAAATTAAAAAAAAATATTTGCCTTCCACGTGGCCGACGTATTATAAAAAAAATTGCAATAGATGGCGCTGTTCAGTACCTCACACGAATATTTACAATTTATTAATTTCTCCCTTCACTGACGACATTTGTGACATTTATATGTGATATTTCGGGGAATAGTGAATGATTAGTGAACCACCCACGTAAAAAAACAAAAGAAAAGAACATTTTCTGCCGGTTTCAACAGATGGCGTTGCCGAATGGAAAGCAAAACACTAACGGAAAACACTTTCAAATACTAAAAATAACAATTAGCCAAAAAACAAAAGACTGATAGAAAATAACAGAAAACTATAAATACAAGAAATAATTCAACCGAAAAAAAAAAAAAAACGTTTACGAAGAAATGCTGAGAGTAAAACGAACAAAAAAAATACAAGAGAATATGCGACGGAATTGACGGAGGACGGAAACAAAAGAAATAAACATGGAAAAATAGAAAAATAAAGAAATAAAAACAAAAGACAGAAAATGACAGAAAACTTTAAATATGATACAAAAAATTGATTTGACCAAAAAAGAAACAAAAGACAATTGAATACTTTTAACGATGGAAAATGGCAAACAAAAGACTTACAGAAAACAAAAGAAAATTTTACACATTAAAAAATAACAATTATTAAAAAAAAAAAAAAACAAGAGACTAATCGAAAATAACACAAAACTACAAATACAAAAAAAAAATCAGCCGCGACAAAAACAAAAGATGTAGTCGCTGCTGCTGCTGTGAAGACCAAAGCAGCAGCAGCGACTGCATCAGCAGCTACAGCCTTCAACGAAGCCCTGAAGAAGTCCACGGCGAGATGGACGAAATGTCGGCAAGACGAAGAATTGACGCGGTTCCCAACCCGGAAACCAAGATTGTGATGTTATTAAAAACAATTGTGTGAAAATTCAACTAAAGTTTAGTCATCTACAAAGCGGAAATGAACTCACATGATCCCATCGGTCATCCAATTCCTGAAGGAAACCCGCGATTCGATGGTACATCCGGACTCTTGCTTTTTGCAGGCCCATTCCAAAACGACCCGTCGGATCCTTTGCACGAGGTAGTTGTCAGCAGGGGCGTCATCAAAGCGGACGTTATCGAAAGCAAAACTGTAAGATGAAGCAACGAACGCCTACAAACACAAAACAGTAGTCAGCCAAACAAATTTCAAATACAGGCGCTGATTAAAACATCTTAAGACTATCAGACGTCAAACTGTAGAGCGGCCTCAATCTGCCTACCTACTCCTCAGCGGTCACTGAACTAACCCAAAACTCAAACACGGTTCATCCCAGGACGCTAGGGAAAATTAATTTGGATGGATCAACTTACTTCGAAATTACTAAACGCAAACACGGTTTATTCCAGGACCATTTGGATGACGTTAGGGAAAATTCATTTGGATGGACCAACTTACTTCGAAATTACCAAATGCAGGCGTCGACTTCAGCATATCATTCAGGAAATTCAGTTTCTCAAAGACCGTCATCGTTGGTACGAAATCGATGCTCCTGTCGCGTGCGCCTATGAACTCGATGATCTTCAACGGGATATCATAATCGAGCAGTCCGGCCCTGGCCAGGTCCATCGAGTCACTGATCAAATTGGTCCTCATCACAGGAAGAACGTTCATGATGTTTTCGATGAGCACCCTCCAGTTATGCTCGTCGTAATTCACGATGTAGTACCCTAAAGGAGAACTACGTCAAACCAAACGCGCGGAACACCATGGCACTCACCTGCTTGGTTGAAATTCAAGAGGTACCACTTCTTCAGGGTTAAATTTAACGTGACGTCGGATTCGCCTTTCATCCAAGCATCGGGTGGCCTCTCACCGAACGAGGCTTTATCGCTGGTGGTGATCCACAGGGGAATCCACCATTTCGTCTTGTCTTCTTCGTCTTTCCCATGTAAAAAGAAGCGTTTCTAAAATCAATGGGTCAACCTCAACGTACCACGTGTGCCTTTAGCTTTGAATCACCTGGCTGAGACGTATTGAATTGTTATCGTAATCGGCAGTCACGTCTACAACTGGAAACCCGGGTCGGTGAAGCCACGCGTCCATAATTTGGTTGACGGTTTCGTTCTCCTTTAAAACCTGATCTTCGTGGGCTTGCTGCGTCAGGGCTTCCCAGAGATCATCATGGTTGGCGTTTGCGTATTGTTTGGCGGTCAGGAATCTCTTCAGGCCTTCCTTGAAAGTCTTTTCGCCCAAGAAGTTGGACATCATCCTTATTAAGGCGGCGCCTAAAATACGAAGTTTGAATCTCCACCACCACTAACTAAAGCCGATGGCGATACCTTTGGAATATGAAATCGCATCGAACGCCTGCCTAATCCCGTCGCTGTTTTGGACGTCGAAGTGAATGGGCCTGGACGATTGGAGGCTGTCTAATTTGAAGGCCTGCATGGTCTCGTAGAAGTAAAATTCGGTTGTGATCTTCCAGGAGGATTCCACCTGAAGACCGTTTTTTTTTTTTTTTAGAGTGAAAGGATTTAAAAGTGCGGGGAATTTACGTGGTTGGTTCCTAGGTATTCGAAGTAGGTGGCGAATCCCTCTTTCAGCCATAGATCGTCCCACCACCTGGGCGTGACCAAATTCCCGAACCACTGGTGCGCCAGCTCGTGCGACAAAATCAACGCAATCTGCCGCTTTATGTCGATGGTGGAGGTTCGGACGTCGAAGAGCAATTTACTTTCCCTTAAAGGAAAAAAAAATGTAAGGTCCGTGAGAGGGTTTGGCGAGTGTAATCACCTGAATGTGATGAGGCCCCAGTTTTCCATCGCCGAAAACCCAAAGTCTGGAATGGCGACGATGTCTATTTTCGGTAGGGGGTAACTCATGTTGAAAAAGCCCTCGTAATACTGGAGAATCCGGGGGCCTAAATTGATGGCGTAGCTCGTGTGTTGTTGGCTGCTCTGGGTGGTCCAAATCGTGAACAACTTCCCCGACGAATTGTGGCGAAAAGGGACGAAGTCGAGGACGGCGAAAGCCACCAGGTACGACGACATGGGCGGCGTTTCCTCATAGTTGTCCCACGCGAGGTTTTCGTTGAGTCTATAATCAATGATTTCGGAATTGGACTGAGCCCAAGGAGTTCGGTCAAGTACTTACAGAGCCAGCGAGTTCTTCTTTGGCATGTTTGAGAGCGAGAGCATGTTGATGGGGCGAGCTACGCTGATGGTGAAGTTGGCTTTGAAAGAAGGCTCGTCAAAACAGGGGAAAGCCCGACGTGCGTCTGTTGGGGAGAATTGGGTGCTGGCCAACCACCTGCGAAAATAACGCCGTTACGACCAAAACGATTCGTACGTGGGGTAGGTATACCTCGTGGAGTTGTACCCATCGACGTAGTGGCTTCTGTAAAACCCGACCATGTAATCGTTGAGTTGACCCGTGAAGTCCATGGTGATTTGGTAATCTTGATCGCGAAGCAAATTCTCTTCGAATTCGACCGAGTAGATTTGCTGTTCCGAATTGTACTCCTGCTTTTTGATTTTGACGCTCGTGTTGTGCGCCAAATCCAGGAGGGTCACCGAGCTCGCAACTACGTCCAGGTCTTTCGCATTCAGCGATACTTTGCTGGTGTCTTCCTTAATTTTTAGAGTAATGGTGACGTTGCCTTGGGTGCTGAAGTTTCCATATAGGAAAGGCAGAATGTTTATCCTAAAAAAAAGAACGTAAAATAAAGTCGTCACGTGCCATTTTGGGCGCAACAATAGAAACTCGACACTTCCGCAGTTTACACGTGCGTACGTGAAAAGATATTTCTGTTGCATGACGACATACATATAGAAAAGGCCTTTTGTTTGCTTTGCTTTTTAATATACAATAAAACCTGCTTACGAAAATTAACGCTGACAACAACGCCCACCATAAAAGCTGGGTTGTATATTAATTAATTACTTTTAATAAGAGATGTGCATAATTTAGTCAACCATTAGTTTTCGGGTAATTACCTAATGCGAATTAGTTTCGGGCATGTCCGCATTAATAATGATTAATTAGCGTACCTATAATGCGTGGGTTCTATAGTTTTCGGTAGCCTAACGTATTCTACCACCGAGCTATCTTTGACCATGATCTCTTCGTTTTTCCTGAGGGATTCGGGGGTGGAATGGGGATCGCATCGGGGCAATAAGAAAAACGTGACGACGGCTGCCACGGCGGCCAACAGGAGGGCCCCCATTACGAAGAGGGCGCACGCAGGTCGTGAGATGGTGAGGTCTCCTTTGGGGCTCCTGTTTACCGTGTACTTCGTTTGGTTGCTGTTGTTTTCCAGTTCTGCCGTAGTTGGCACACCTGCAACAAATTCAATTTATTCAAGAAAAAAAAACTTTCATCCCCAAAGACAGCGCGGAGTCGTTTTCGATAACCTTCCCTTATTTATTAATTATTTAACTAACACAGTCAATCTGACGTGTGGTTACTTTTGACGTTAGGTCCTTTTGGTTAACGGAACGAAAACTGAGAATGTGGGGGCTCATTAGGTCAAAGAGGTGAGGTTCGATTCGTCCTCTCTCACCAAATAGAGATTCGTTCGATAGAAAAGGGCGATGAAAAAGAAAGAAAAATTTGTGTACAGTGTACTTGTACTCGTAACAATATTTTAGGCAGAAGTTGATAATGTAGCTATGTTTCTGAAATCTAAAATTGTTGTTTGTTTAAGTAAAGCCTTTAGCGAAAGATTCTCCAAATTAAATTCAGTTATCTAAGCAAGAAAAGAGAGAGAGAGACGAAACAAAACCGCAATTGCGTTATGCTAAGTAAATAAAGTGTTGACGTAATTTTAAGCGCGGTTTTAAATTTCTGAAATGGCCGATTGCCAAACCTAACACCGTCGAGGTTGGTACAAAATAAGGACGAGCGAATTGTCTATTAAAATTAAAAAAAAAAAAAAAACATCGAAAAAAAGGAACAGAGGAAAAAAATTATTTAAATACAACGCAAAGATAACGGGCGCCTGATTACAAGTACTTTAAATAAAGAAAGACGAATCCTCTTTATTTATTTATTTTCTTAAATTAAATGCAATACAGGGTGACTGACAAACTACTAAAAGAAGCGATGTCCGAGAGTATGGAGAAGTGTTAAAAAAATTCTTTTTGCCGTAGTTTAATTAATAATAATGTTTATTGTAAATTAAAGAGAGAAGTCGATCCTAGGAGAATCACGATGACTCATACTTAAAGGCCCCATGTAAGGTTGATTGTAATTGGAATTTCCGGTGTAAACCACATAAGGCAGGGCTACTTTCACGATTAGATATCATACAAACACGGTCGTGCAAATCCGAGGGCGCGAATTGCAGTCAAGGAATCTCATATATGATCGGTTTTTCAATCACAAGTTAACTTTAACCTTCAGTTTATTCCCATCGTAACAATTATGAAAACAAACAGCAATAAACTGAGGGTAAAAGTTAACTTGTGATTGAAAAACCGGGCCAGAGTGCGTGTGTGATCAAATTTCGACAATCCGTCTAATGTTCATGGTTTGGTGAGAAATTGATCTGTATTCTTTTCTAAATACTTTAAATTATTTCGTTGTTACTTAAAAAAACAATTCAATGTACCTATTTCGTAAGCACATAATTAACAATTAAATTACCTACTAGTCAATTTCGAAGTGGAAATGCATCACAGTCTAAGTGACACGACCGCGATATTTACGGGCGATTGAAACTTAGACTGTTCCTTTTTTGCGACTTTTCAGAAAATCCCATTAAATTCGAGCGTAGGCAGTTTGTAGATGTATATTAGGGTGGGTAGGTACTCCAGTTTACTTAAAAATTAACGGCACACTCTCCTCTTGCCCTTCATCACTTGTTGAGTAACAATTTTAATTGTTTTATTTAATTATCATAAAGAAGGACCAACAAATAAGGGCCGCTCGCTGTGAGGGGGAGACTCGCGGCAGCTATAATCCTGAGTTGAAGGTTAATTGGGTTGAATAGAATAAATTTGCAATGAAACTTCATTTGACCTTGAGCTTTAACTTTGTACCTAATTCTTTAAAACTTTTAATTTTTAATTTTCTTGTCTTGATTGATCTTGACCCTTGGCCTTTCGCTCTCGAAATTTTAATTTTTTAAAAGATTGTTTTCTATTTTTTTTTTTTTTGATTGACTTTGACCCTTGACTTTTTCGAACCCTTGGGGTCGAAATTCTGTTTTTTTAGTTTTCCATATTTTTACAATTTTCTTGTATTTTTGGCCTCACCTTTGACGTTCTCGAACCTCGAAAATTCGGTCCTTCATCACTTGTTGGGTGAAAATTTTAATTATTTCATTTAATTGTCACAGAGAAGGACCATAAATTAGTGAGTCGAAGTCATTTGACCTTGAGCTTTAACTTTGTACTGAATTCTTTAAAACTTTTAATTTTCTTGTCTTGATTGTACTTGACCCTTGACCTTTCCGAACTGTCGCTGTCGAAATTCTATTTTTTTAAAAGACTGTTTCCAATTTTTTCTTTTTTTTGGTTGGCTTTGATCCTTGACTTTTCGAACCCTTGGGGTCGAAATTCTGTTTTTTAATTTTCCATAATTTTTACCATTTTCTTGCATTTTTTGGCTTCACCTTTGACGTTCTCGAACCTCGAAAATTCGGCCCTTCATCACTTGTTGGGTGAAAATTTTTATTATTTCATTTAATTGTCATAGAGAAGGACCATTGGTGGCGAGTCGAAGGTTAATTAATGTCCTTGACGTTTAAATTTGGAAGAAAACGTTTCTTTCAACTTAATTTGTTTCTTGGGTTGAAGATAGTAAGTCTGTATCGAAACTCAATTTGACCTTGACACTTAATTTTGTAGTTTTTTAAATTTTCTTGCCTTAGGTCGACCTTGACCCTGAACCTTTCCGAACCTTCGCTCTTAAATACTTTTTTCCCCCTGGTTTTCGCCCTTTTTGGGTTGACCTTGATCGTTGACTTTTCGAGCTCTTGTGCTCATAATTTTATTATTTTTTTAATTTTTCATAGTTTTTACCATTTTTTGGCTTCACTTTTGACATTTTCGAATGTCGAACCTTCGGCCCTTCACCACGTGTTGAGTGAAAATTGTAATTGCATCATTTAATTGTCATACAGAAGGACCATTCTTACGAAAGACGTGTGAACGCAAATAAGGATCGCTTGCCGTGAAGGGGGGGGGGCTTGCGGCAGGTGGTGAGTTGAAGGTTAATTAATGTCCTTGACGTTTAAATTTGGAAGAAAACGTTTTGTTTCTTGGGCTGAAGAGAGTAAGTCCACATCGAAACTTCATTTGACCTTGATACATAATTTTGCAATTTTTTAATTTTTTTTTAAATCTTAATTTGTTCCTTGGGTTGAATAGCGTAGGTTTGCATTGAAACCTCATTTGACCTTGACCTTTAACTTTGTAATTTCTTTAAGTTTTTTATTTTCAATTTTCTTACCTTGGGTTGACCTTGACCCTTGACCTTTCGCTTTCAAAATTCTAATTTTTTAAAAAGATTTTCCCCTATTATTTCGCCCCTTTCTTAGGTTGATCTTGACCTTTGACTTTTCGAACTCTTGCAGTCGATATTCTATTTTTCTTTAATTTTTCCTAATTTTTATCATTTTTTTTTGGCTTCACGTTTGACTGTCGCGAACGTCGAACCTTCGGCCCTTCAACACTTGTTGAGTGAAAATTTTAATTATTTACTTTAATTGTGATAATAGAGAAAGACCTTTGCTTTGAAAGACATGTCAAAGCTACTCGCCGTGAGAGGGGGCTCGCGGCAGCTAATGAGTTGCAGGTTAATTAATGTCTTTGACGTTTAAATTTCGAAAAAAAAAACGTTTCTTTGATCTTAATTTGTTCCTTGGGTTGAATGGCGTTAGTGTCATCATCATCATCATCATCATCATCATTTGACTCTGACCTTTGACATTTTTTTCATATTTAATTTTCTTACCTTGGATTGACCTTGACCCTAGACTTTTCCGAACATTCGTTCTCAAAATTCAAATTTTTTTTTAAATTTCCCCTTTTTTCCGTCCTTGCTTCGGTTGACCTTGACCTTTGACCATTTCGAACTCCTGCGCTCGAGGTTCTATTTCTCTTAAGTTTTCCCTAATTTTGAAAATTTTTGGCATTTAATTAAAATTGCCGTAATTAGTAATCGATGATGTATGACTTTTAGTCTCTATTTTAATGCCGTTTAGAATTTCGTTTTATACCAAATTGTTTAATTTGAATTGTTTTACCAATTTTGAATACACATACCTTTATTTTTAGCTAAAGCTAACATCAATCCTGAAAGGTAAGAGCTAAAATTCCATCCCATCTAAAGAGGGCAATTAAGTTCAATCTCTGGCTACATAAAGCTCAAACCAGACACGTATAAACAAAGAGGAAGCCACTTGGATCCTTTATGGTTTGACAGCTAGAGGAGCATAGCCTCTCGACGAGACCTTGGAAAATTGGTTAATCTGAAAGTGAAGGATAAATCATCCCCTTCTCAACCGCCTATCCCTCACATTCATATAGGGAGGTGCATTACTGATCCTAGAAACTTTCCACCCTTTTCATCACGAATTTCTATTATTCTTGGTCCTTCTCACTTTTCTTGGCGTTTCTATCTATACGAACACGTCTCCTTGGGGCTATAATAAAAGAGCGATGTCCAATCCACCTTATTTTTTGAGATTTAACAATTTTTGGTTCTTTAATAGAGATTGGCTGCTTCTTTTTTCAATACATCTTCCACTTTCTTCCGTCCAATTGGTCTTCTGAGCACTTTCCACTTTCATATAAAAAAGCTCACTTCGATAGTTTTAGTCAGTGACTCCGTTTTTTGGCAAATTACGCAACAGTAAGAAGAAAACAGCTGCTTTCGATGTTAACCGAAATTGAAATGCAGTGAACTTGTGCATCATTTGCGAAAAGAAAAAAAAAGAATCGATTACGTCATCAAAAAGACGAAAGGAAAAGAAAACAAACAATAAAACAAAGAAAAAACGATTGGTGAGAGAGAGAGAAAAAAAGGTTTAAGAATAAAATGATGGAAAACAAAAGAAAAATGGGGGAAAAAGGAATTGACATTTTGGTTAAAAAGAAATGCCACATTTTTGATGGAACGATCGTGAAAAACAAAAGACGATCGATCTCTTGTGATCGAAAAAAGAAAGACAGAAAGACAAAAGATGATTGTCAGTCCGAAAGACGTTCGTCTTTTGTTTTTCGTCACAGTTTCTTCCACAAACAACGACGAAAAACAAAAGGCGATCGACTCTAGGAGAAAATGAAAAACAAAAGACAATTGGAGATGAAAGAGCGCTAAAAAAAAAGAGTAAAGTTAGAAAAACAGGAACAAAAGAAAGTTGTTAAAAAACAATTGACATTTTGTTAAGAAAAATTCAACAACAGAAACGGAAAAGGAAAGCAAAAGATTTTCAAAGTTTCTTTTTCACTGAGAAAACAAAAGACGATCGTCTTCTGACTTCCGCCAAAGTGGTTTTGTATTTATTTCTAATATTATCGAATGACCGAAAACAAAAGGTGAACTGTAGGAGAACATGCAAGAAACAAAAGACAATTGGAGTTGAAAATAAAAAAAAGAAATTGAAAAACAGAACTGAATATTAAAAAGAAAAGAAATATAATCGTCTTTTGAAGAAAGCGTGTCGAAAAACAAAGACAGGAATGAAAAACAAAAAATATTTGAAAGAGCGTTCATGAAAAGCAAAAGACGACCGATTTTTTTTTAACCGAGAGAAAGAAATAAAACAAAAGACGACCGTCGGACGAAAACATGTTTCTCTTTTGTTTTCCGTCGTAGTTTCTTCGAATTTTTTTTGTTTTTCTCTTCTTTTGTGTTCATATTTTGTATGTATTTGTAATTGTCGAAAGAGCGACGACGAAAAACAAAAGGCGATCGACTTCTTGGCCATAGGAGAAAATGTTACGTGAAAAAGTTACGGCAGATAGATCTTCAGTACACACTCATTTACAAGCACTTCATGAAGTTTTGGGTTGGTTTTCATACATGTTTAATTCTCTACCTACTTTATAGGGAATTCTATCTAATCCAAAATATTTTTACCGCAATGAAAAAATTTTGTTTTCAGGAAATAAATAAATTCTTGGAGCGTTATTCAAGAGTTAAAAACTGAAATCCGCTGACGTAAACCGAAAATATTTCCACCAGAAAGTATGCCGCCACTCGATTTGTCGTCCCCAAGGAATCCGCGTGTCACAATCCAACATAACATAAACTTGGCAGCGATTATGTTTCGGTCGATAGTTAATGGGCGCTAAAATTTATTTTGCGAGCAAAATGTTTCGGCATTGTAACGCTTGTAAACGTGTTATTAGCGGCGATCGGGCATTTTATTATGCGCGCGTTCTTTTTATACAGGCGAGCGTTTTACGACCCCTTATGTGGGCACCTAATTTCATGGAGACGTTTCCAGGAATCTCTTGTTTGTTATAACAGAGAGATCACTTATTCCCATGCAAGGTCTTTTCAGAATATTTTCTTCCCTTATTTACAAATAACCAGGTTGTCCTATTGAAAACTAGACTCTGACGATATCGCGAAGCTGGCTTTGAATTATACCTAAAGGTCAACATTGAAATGTCACTTTAGGTTAAGTCACGTTATAAATAAATTTTGACAACTGTCATGCATGCATTTAAACGTCAATCGGTTTAAGAAGTCATCCCTTTTTTTTTTTCTAAAGGTCTGCGATAGTTTTCCTCTGTCCTCTTTAATGTCCATTTTTCAGAATCGTCTTAACCTTTTCCTATCAACCGCACATACTACAATTTCTTTTTGGAAATAAAGCGTCAATCCAAAAACAATTGATTTCGTTTATCTGCTCCTCTCTCTTAATTATGGATATATCATCGTATCGGGTATAATTTTGGTTAATTATTTTTCGAAACCCAAAGTACATAGACTTTTTTTAACATCGGGGATGTAGCTACTCTTCGCGGTTTTTTTTTTTTGGCGAAACAATTGTCAGTTACCCTGTGTATACTGATTTATTTACATTTAGTACTTTGATAAAAATTAATTCTGCTGAAATAACATTTACAAGCAAAAAGCAGTACATTTCTAATTATATCCGTTCAAATAATTAATAATAATTGTTAATAATTATTTTCTGATGAGGCCCAATAAGGCCGAAATACATGTATAAACTCTTTCCTAACGCTTTCCATTCGCCAGTTACACAATTTCAGTTAATTTTCAAATAATTACAGTTTGAAAAAAGAAATAAACAAAAACCAGAGAACAAAGAAAAGAGAGAAGAATGAAAAGAAGGTCGATGGTCTTTCGGTGACCAAAAGTCAAAAAAAAAAAAATAATAATAACAAGAAAACACGGAAATAACAAAAATATGAGGAATTAAACAGAAAACAAAAGACACACGTTCATTTAACTGAAAACCCAAAAACCAGACCAAAAGAAACGTGAACATAAACGAGAATATTTGAAGTGTAAGATGAAATGAAAAACAAAAGACTATCCTCTGGCGGAAAATACTGGAAACTCAGAGAAGAAGAAGAAGAAGAAGAATAAACAAAAACAAAACCAGGCCAAAAGAAACGCTGAAATAAACAGCGATGATTGAAGTGCAAGATAAAATGAAAACAAAAGACTCTGCTCTGGCGGAATGCACAGGAAACTCAAAAAAAAAAATGACCGAAAACAAAAGACGATCGACGATCCTCCTCTGGTGGAAAGGCGTCGGAATATAAAAAAAAAGAACTAGCAGAAAACAAAACTGTCAATTAACAAAAACTGAAAAGTAAAAAATAAAATCAAAACAAAAAAAGAGAACAACTCACCAATCAGAGAATAAACAAAAAAATGACAAAAAACAAAAGCAGGAGAGTGCCGAGAAATCAAGAATTCGCAGGAAACAAGAGAGAACCGGAACCAACAATAGCGATCCCGCGTAATTAGATTCGAAAGAATGAAAAGAAGCCTAAGATGACAAACGACAAACGATGGTCCTTCGGCGACCGACCAACAAAAACAAAACAAAAAAAAATAACATAGAAAACGTAAGGAATTAAGTACAAAAAACAAAAGACAAATGCATTTAACTGAAACCAACAGAAACGAAAGCGCAAAAACGTGAGAAACTAAACGAAGGTCCTTCGGCGGCCAACCAACCGAAAACAAAAAAAAAACAAAAATGATTATATTAACAACATAAAAATGTGGTTAATCTGAAAACAAAAGACAAATACATTTAACCGAAAAACCAAAACCAGAACAATAGAAACGTTGACATAAACAACGGTATTTGAAGTGTAAGAGAAGAAGTAGAAGAAGAAGAAGAAGAAGAAGAAGAAGAAGAAGAAGAAAAAGAAGAAGAAGAGGAAAAACAAAAGACAATCGACGTTTCTTTTCCAACGAAGAATTAAGAACTCAGAGAAAACGAAGAAAAATTGTAGATACGAAAGAAACGATAAAAATAAGCAAGAGAGAGCTGAAACAAACGACGGCGGAACACAGAATTAGATTTGGAAGAACGGAAGGAAACATAAAGCGAACGACAAACGATGGTCCTTCGGCGACCAACCAACACAAACAAAACAAATAAATAACGAAAAAATTTGAAGAATTACACAGAAAAAAAGGACGAAATGCATTTAACTGAAACCGACAAAAACAAAAGCACAAAAATGTGAGAAACTAAACGAAGGGCCTTCGGCGACCAACCAACAGAAACAGAACAAATAAATAACGAAAAAATTTGAAGAATTAAACAGAAAACAAAAGACAAATGTAAACGCAAAAGAATCAACGAAGAAAAGAGAGCGAAAATACGAAGAATAAACTTAAAAAAAGATCGCTAGTCCTTCGGCGACCAACCAACCAAAAAAACAAAAAAAAAATAACAAAAAACGTAAGGAATTAAATACTAAACAAAAGACGAACGCATTGAAACCAACAAAAACATTACGAGATAAAGACAGGAAGTCACTTTTTCAATGGAACGCTCTGTGTACTGTTGTATTAATCGATTTCTTAATTAAAATTGTACTTTGTCATTTTTTCGTAAATTAATAGAAAAGAAGATACATATTTTGATTTATTACGTATTCATAAGGGCTTTAGAAACAAAACATTTGCAAACCACCACAATCAAGCTATTCTATTGACAGTTGTAGACTGTCTGCGTAAAAATTCGTATAAATAAAAAACTATCAAATAAAAAAAGTTTTCCCACCCAAAAACAGTGTATAAATGCGTGTGCCTGTAGATAAAATTTGGTGTATTTTGAATCGTGACGCCTGAAGATTTTAAAACAGGCAACCCATCAATCAAACCCAACCCAACCCATCAATCAAATCAGAAATAACTGGGTGTGTTGCTTATAAAGCACCCAAGTAGAATGTGTTGCCTATTTTCTAAATTTTAAGGGGTCACGATTTGATAGTTGCGACGTCCTGTATAATTACAACATCACAAAACAAATAAGATAAAAAATTGCATTATTTTTTTTTCCATCCTGCACTAGAAATGTTCTTCTAACTTAATAATTTCAAACCTCAATTTTATTAAGTTGAACATTAAAATTCGATTTATTTGTTTTGCAATTAAACGTCTCGTCTTTCTCGAGAATAACCGAAAACTTTAAATGCGATGCGTTTTGCTCGCGGACCTAAGTAGCTTTTGCGAATAGAAATGATTCAACCTACACCAACATACAGAGTGATTCACTGCATTTTATTGCAAATGTAAATCAGGCGCTTACATAACGCAAAAGACGAACTTTAAATAAACGTGAGTGGAATCATTCAGATTTTTTTTTTTCGAGCTCACGTCGCTTAGCGGAAAATGTAGGTCAAACTTTGTCAACTTTGCAACCTTTTACAGACCCGACATTTACGTGTGACATTTCGCCGGCGATAAATTCTAAAATTAAAAAAAAAAAACTAGACGTTACCTACCAACAACTAGTAATAATTTATTGTTATTTTGATTATACGGTTCGAGTTTAGGTTTCCGATTCAAAAAAACAAACCGAAACTAAAAATAGTCAGCCTTACTCATAGACGAAAATAAGAAAGAGATGGAGAGGCGGCAGCATACCTTGGCTATAATATCCGACCATTTCGCACTAATTACCGCCGGCACTAATTAACACGTCCCATACGGGAATCCCGTCAGTCAGGAGAAGTAGTACACGAGCCACCCGTCTGTGTGCGTCGACGCTGCCGACGGAGACGTCGAAAGCGCCGTCGAAAGCTGAAACGCGCCGTCGGAAGTGTAGGCGCGCTGAAAACAATCCGATTCGCAATTCGCGCGGCCTGAAATTCAAAGCTCCAATCACATCGCATCTTGTTAATTGGCCGTCAGGACTTTTGCAACGTCCTGTAGTAAACTCACCTCTTTCTTTTTTAAACCGTCGATTTGTATTCGGGTTTGCTTTGTTACGTGCGCCGCTGCATAGATAATGCAACAACTATTTTCGATGCTATAGAGAAGCTATTAATGGCTTTTCAAAATATGCAACTTGAAATAACTGCGCTCGTTCGAACGCATTTTATTGCGCATCTGCTTATTAAAATAATCACGATGTTATTACACAGTGTGATTGTTAATTATTCTCAAAAAATCAAATACGTATTTACGACGATCGATGTCGTAGTTTCGAGGTAGGTATAATCGACATAAAAATTGGCCGGGATTGAAACATACTATCCCATATTCGGGTTGTCCCGGAATTAATTTTTAATTGTGCTTAAAACTGTCCGGAATTTAGATTTACTAACTGCTGTCATTCTTCCAGATATCCCGGAATATTCGGGATATATTAATCGGAAGTTATATTTTTTAATTGTAGTTAACAGTGTCTGGAATTATTTCTAGTTGTCGAATTGAAAAGTACTATGCAATATTCGGGATATCCCGGAACTAACCGCAAATTTAATTTCAATTGCGTTTAAAACTGTTCAGAATTTAGGTTCATCTCTGGTCTTGAAAAATACTATATTCGGGATATATTTGATTTCTAAGTCCACGCAAAACTATCCTGAATTTAACCTGGAATATTCGGGATATATTAATCGGAAGTTTTATTTTTAATTGTAATTAACAGTGTTCGGGTTTGTTCCGAAATTAGGTTTAGCTGTCGAATTGAAAAATCCTATGCCATATTCGGGATATCCCGGAATTAATCGCAAATTTAATTTTAATTGCGTTTAAAAGTGTCCAGAATTTAGATTCAGCTTCGGGATTGAAAAGTATTACCTTATATTCGGGATATATTTTATTTCTAAGTGCACGTAAAACTATCCTGAATTTAGGTTCAGAATTGAGATTGAGATATTAGCCCATATTCGGGATATCTCGGAATTAATAGGAAATTTTATTTTCTATTGTGCTTAAAACTGTCCTGAATTTCGATTTAATAGCGGATTGAAGATGTTTTCATTATTCGGGATATCCCGGATTATTCGGGATGAATTAATCGGAAGTTTTATTCTTAATTGTAGTTTACAGTGTCCGGAATTGTTCCGGAATTACTTCTAGCTAACGAATTGAAAAGTACTATGTCATATTCGGGATATCCCGGAATTAATCGCAAATTTAATTTTAATTTTCCTTAAAACTATCCAGAATTTAGGTTCAGCTCAGGGATTGAAAAATACTACCTCATATTCGGGATATATTTGATTTCTAAGTCCACGCAAAACTATCCTGGATTTAGGTTCAGCACTGAGATTGAGATATTAGCCCATATTCGGGATATAATGAATAGGAAGTTTTATTTTTTATTGTGCTTAAAACTGTACGGAATTTAGATTTACTAACGAATTGAAGATGTTTTCATTATTCGGGATATCCTGGAATATTCGGGATGAATTAATCGGAAGTTTTATTCTTAATTGTAGTTTATAGTGTCCGGAATTGTTCCGGAATTATATTTATTCTTAATTGTAGTTTACAGTGTCCGGAATTGTTCCGGAATTATTTCTAGCTGTCGAATTGAAACGTACTATGCCATATTCGGGATATCCTGGAGTTAATGGAAAATTGAATTTTAATTTTCCTTAAAACTGTCCAGCATTTAGGTTCAGCTCTGGTCTTGAAAAATACTACCTCATATTCGGGATATATTTGATTTCTAAGTCCACGCAAAACTATCCTGAATTTAGGTTCATCACTGAGATTGAGATATTAGCCAATATTCGGGATATTCCGGAATGAATCGGAAGTTTTATTCATTATTGTGCTTAAAACTGTCCGGAATTTAGATTTAATAGCGAATTGAAGATGTTTTCATTATTCGGGATATCCTGGAATATTCGGGATGAATTAATCGGAAGTTTTATTCTTAATTGTAGTTTACAGTGTCCGGAATTGTTCCGGAATTACTTCTAGCTAACGAATTGAAAAGTACTATGCCATATTCGAGATATCCTGGAGTTAATGGAAAATTGAATTTTAATTTTCCTTAAAACTGTCCAGCATTTAGGTTCAGCTCTGGTCTTGAAAAATACTACCTCATATTCGGGATATATTTGATTTCTAAGTGCACGTAAAACTATCCTGAATTTAGGTGGCTCTGAGATTGAGATATTAGCCCATATTCGGGATATCCCGGAATGAATAGGAATTTTTATTTTGTATTGTGCTTAAAACTGTCCGGGATTTAGATTTACTAACGGATTGAAGAATGTTTTCATTATTTCGGATATCCCGGGAATATTCGGGATATATTAATCGGAAGTTTTATTCTTAATTGTAGTTTACAGTGTCCGCAATTGTTCCGGAATTATTTCTAGCTGTCGAATTGAAAAGTACCATGCCATATTCGGGATATCCCGGCATTAATCGGAAATTAAATTTCTCTTAAAACTGTTCGGCTCTGGGATTGAAAAATTTTACCCCATATTCGGGATAACCCGGAATTAATTGTAAGTTTTATTTTTAAATTAATGCCGAGTGCTTAAAACTACCCGGAATTTAGATTTACTAACGGATTAAAAAATGCTTTCATTATTCGGGATATATTAATCAGAAGTTTTATTTTAATTATATTTAACAGCGTCAGGATTTATTCTGGATTTAGGTTTACCTGTCGAATTGAAAAGTACTACCCCATATTCGGGATATCCCTTAATTAACCTGAACTTATTGTCATTGCACGGAATTTAGATTTTCTAACGGATTAAAAAATACTTTCATTATTCGAGATATCCCGGAATATTCGGGATATATTAATCAGAAGTTTTCAATATCGGGTTGAAAGAGACTACCCCACATTCGGGGTACACTAATCGGATGTTCTATTTTCAATTATTGTGCTTAATATTGTCCGGAATATAGTTTAAGCTAGCGGATGGAAAAGTACTATCCCTTATTCGGGATATCACGGTATAAATCGGAAGTGTGATTTCTAATTGCACTTAAAACCAGAATAGGTTTAGATTAGGGATAGTTTATACTCGTTCATTTTATAGTCCTTATTGGTACCCGGGTAATATTCGCTACCCGATAAGTACCCGGGTACCCGATATTTGTTAACTAACTGGGTCGAATAATTCCAAATAAATTACCCTTCTCAGTCAATAAAAAGAAAACAAGAATAACGCTCCAAAAAGTTATCTAGTAATTTAACTTTAAACGAAAGGACGCTCAATTGTCAGACAATTATCAAATATCGGGTAATTATCGGGTAGTTACCGGGTATGCGTATTCATAAAGGGGAACCGGTTCCATTTGGGCAAACGAGTATTCGGGTACGCCGTCATTTCTAGATTAGATATCAAATTGAAAAAGACCACCCCATATATTCGGGATATATTATTCGGAATTTTATTTTCAATTGTCCGGAATTATACCGGATGTAGATTAAGTTATCGGGTTGAAAAGTACCATCCCACATTCGGGATATCCTGGGAATGAATCGGAAATATCGGGTAATTATCGGGCATCGGGTCATTATCGGGTAGTTATCGGGTATTCATAAAGGGAAACCGGTAACATTTAGATAAACGAGTACTCGGGTACGTCGTCATCCCTTGTTTAGATATCGAATTAAAAATACTATCTAATTTCGAGACGTTTAAGACACGATCAACTGCAATATTCGGGATATATTATTTGGAATTTTATTTTTAATTGTACTTAATATTGTCCGGAATTATTCCGGATGTAGGTTAAGTTATCGGGTTGAAAAGTACCATCCCACATTCGGGATAACCAGGGAATGAATCGGAAATATCGGGTAATTATCGGGCATCGGGTATTTATCGGGTATTCATAAAGGGAAATCGGTTCCATTTAGATAAACGAGTGCTCGGGTACATTGTCATCCCTAGTTTAGACATCGAATTGAAAAATACTACCCCATATTCGGGATACATTAATCGGAATGTTATTTTTAATTATAGTTAACAGTGTCCAGATTTATTGTGGAATCGGAAATATCGGGTAATTATCGGGCATCGGGTAGTTATCGAGTATTCATAAAGGGAAATCGATTCCATTTAGATAAACGAGTGCTCGGGTACATTGTCATCCCTAGTTTAGACATCGAATTGAAAAATACTACCCGATATTCGGGATACATTAATCGGAATGTTATTTTTAATTATAGTTAACAGTGTCCAGATTTATTTTGGATTTAGGTTTAGTTATCGGGTTGAAAAGTTCTATCGCGGAATTAATCGGAAATTAACTCGGGATTATTCTAGAATTTAGATTTAGCTACCGCATTGAAAAGTACTACTCCATATTCGGGATATCCGGGAATACACTGCCCGGATCTTTCTAAAAAAATAAGGTGGACTCTAAAGCGGCCCTAACAGCTGATATCGGTTTGGGGATCTTGAATCTTGATCAAATAGTCATAGAATAGTCAGTTGAATCACGTCGTCGCCCCTTGTTTAGTTACCGAATTAAAAAATACTATCCCATATTCGGGATATATTATTCGGAATTTTATTTTTAATTGTACTTAATATTGTCCGGAAGTATTTCGGATGTAGGTTAAGTTATCGGGTTGAAAAGTACCATCCCACATTCGGGATGTCTCGGAATGAATCGGAAGTATCGAGTAATTATCGGGTAGTTATCGTGTATTCATGAAGAGTAACCGGTTTCGTTTAGACAAACGAGTATCCGGTTAAGTCGTCATCCCTTGTTTAGATATCGAATTGAAAAATACTACCCCATATTCGGGATAAATTATTCGGAATGTTATTTTTAATTGTCCGGAATTATTCCGCATGTACATTAAGTTATCAAGTTGAAAAGTATTACCCCACATTCGGGATATTCCAGAATGAATTGGAAATATCGGGTATTTGTAAAAGGGAACCGATTCCATTTAGATAAACGAGTGCTCGGGTACATCGTCATCCCTAGTTTAGATATCGAATTGAAAAGTACTACCCGACATTCGGGATATATTAATCGGAAGTTTTATTTTTAATTGTCCATAATACTGTCCGGAATTATTCCGGATGTAGATTAAGTTATCGGGTTGAAAAGTACTATCCCACATTCGGGATATCCTGGAATGAATCGGAATTATCGGTCATCGGGTAATTATCGGGTAGTTATCAGGTATTCATAAAGGAAAACCGGTTCCATTTAGATAAACGAATACCCGGGTACGTCGTCATCCCTAGTTTAGACATAGAATTGAAAAATACTACCCCATATTCGGGATAAATTATTCGGAATTTTCTTTTTAATTGTACTTAATATTAACTGGATTTACTCTAAATGTAGATTAAGTAATCGACTTGAAGAATATCATCCCACATTCGGGATATCTGGGAATGAATTGGAAGTATCGGGTCATTATCGCGTAGTTATCGGGTATTCATAAAGGGAAACCGGTTCCATTTAGATAGACGAGTACTCGGGTACGTCGTCATCCCTTGTTTAGATATCGAATTGAAAAATACTACCCCATATTCGGGATAAATTATTCGGAATGTTATTTTTAATTGTTCGGAATTATTCCGGATGTACATTAAGTTAAATTATTATTAATTATTATTAAGTTATCAAGTTGAAAAGTATCACCCCACATTCGGGATATTCCAGAATGAATCGGAAGTGACGGGTATTTGTAAAAGGGAACCAGATTTATTCTGGGTTTAGGTTTAGTTATCGGGTTGAAAAATTCTATCGCGGAATTAATCGGAAATTAACTCGAGATTATTCTAGAATTTAGATTTAGCTACCGGATTAAAAAGTACTACCCCATATTCGGGATATCCGGGAATGCACTGCCCTAACAGTTGATACTTTGCTGGTCTCGGTTTGGGGGTCTTGAATCTTAATCAAATATTCATAGAAAACAGTTGAATCACACGTTGTTACTATTAAGCTTAAGCACATATTTGCTTCCGCAGATTACGCGTATAAATAACAAACATACGCCGTGCGTAAGTAGAACAACAATTTTTAATACGCGTGAGATAAAATTCTTCCAGGAAGTAACTGCCCCCATTGTACAAGAAGGAGTTATATTATTCAAGTCACAGTAAAAATTTGATCGGGAAATAAAAATTTCTAGATTCAGAACTGAACTTTAAATTAGTAATTAACGAAGGCGAATACTTCATAATTAGAGTCATTAGCTGGTTTTAGAATGACCGGAAAATGAGACGATAAAAACGCTGGCTTCGTGGTTATTTATTACTGCGAAAATTACAGCAAATGAGTATAACCGGTTTGTCATCACATCAGCGAAATTAAAACCCCCTCGTAAAATAAACACGTTACAATCAGGTTAGTGGGTTACTCCCGGCGCATTTTCTAAAATCGATTAACTCCGACGTAACCTAAGACAGGTAACCTAATTTACGACGGGTAACCTTTAATTTTCTCTGTTTAATGTCCCGTATATTGTAACTTCCATGGGAAAGTGATTGCGCGGCAAATTGGCAACGAGGGCCGAACAATTAATTTAACAGAAAGTTTCCCTGTAAGCGAAGTGATTTCCACCAAACAAAAATCAAAGTACACGCAGGAAACAAGGAGTTGTTAGACGGGGGCATTAATCACAGCGCGGTCGGAATATCGATTGCTTTCAACGACCGGAGGTATGCATGACAGCTTGATGTTCTATTTTCGTTCCAGGACACCGAGCCCTAAGGCCTCAAGACGTCCGTCGGTCGTTCTGACCAAATATTATCTTTATTTTATCACCGCCGACAAGAACGGCGCTCCCACGACGACTTTAATTCGTCTACGTCCATCACTTTAATTAGCTTGCAGAAAAACGTGGCAAACGACGAAAATTAAACGCAAAGCTAAATACAGAGTAATTAAAAAAAAATCGCACTCGCGCTTTTAGATCTGCTTTCATCTGCTTACGTAAAGGATTTTATGAGGGGGGGAGGGTCATTCTTGGGCAAACATAGTTCACTCTCGTCCAGTTACTTACAAACATCGAAAGTCGATGCAAATAAAAACTCGTCAAGTCTTTCTGCGTTTACCTACAACAAACATTTGGCTTGGCTTATTATATTGACAGTAACTTTAAAATAAACTATTTCGAAAATTAAGGACTGGCAAACAAAAGTTTTGACGCCCCACGTTCAATCGAAATCACCGTTTATTATAATAGTTCATTAATAATCCGTTATTATTTTTATTTCGAGGGAAACGTGGTGGGGGGTGCAAAGGGTGCGATTGTACCAGGGCGTATCGGTCTAAACTTAAAGCGCTTCATAGACTCTGAGGCTGTGGTATAACAAAAAAAAAAGACTGCTCGACAATTCTGCGCAAGCTGTAGTGCGAGTGTTTGCTCGACAATTCTGCACAAACTACGCTGGCTGGGACGGTTTGCGTCATTATCGACTTATTTACGGGCCGATTCAAGGAAAACTTAAGAAGTATACATATCATAACTTGCGGTTTCGGGTTAAGTGAGATCGGCCATAAATCGGCTGTACGAGTTCGGGCCTGTTTTCAAGTGAACTCCCGAAAACTTTTACTCGAAAACGTAACGTCAACATTCTCCGAAACTCTCTCATTTGAAGTTACCACCCTTCTTTTCGAACAGGCTAGCGTCAGCTTTCAAAACATATACGTCTTCGGGCTTTAACAAGTCTCATTTAGGGGCCGATTAAAGTTAAACTTTGAAAATATATGTACCACAACTTGCGCTTTCGGTTTAAGTGAAATCGAACATAAATCGGCTGTACTAATCCGATCCTGTATTTGAATGAACTCTCGAATTCTCACTTTTCCAAGTTTTTCTCGAGAAAATTTCTTTAAACTCTCTGGTTCGAAGTTCGTTTTCGGGCTTTAAAAACATATACAGGCCTTATTTACGGACCGATTCAAGGAAAACTTAAAAAACTGTAGGTAACATAATTTGCACTTTTTGTTTAAGTGAGATCGGCCATAAATCGGCTGTACTAGTCCGGTACTGTGTTCGAATGAACTCTCGAATTCTCACTTTTTCAAGTTTTTCTCGAAAACGTAACGTCAGAATTTCTTTAAACTCTCTGGTTAGAAGTTACCACCCTTCATTTCCAACAGGCTGGCGTCAGATTAAAAAAGAATGTCCGCTTTCGGGGTTTAAAATGTATACAAGCCTTATTTTCGGGCCGATTCAAGGAAAACTTAAAAACTATATGTAATATAACTTGCGCTTTCTGTTTAGGTGAGATTGCCCATAAATCGGCTGTACTACATTCTAATGAACCCCCGAAAACCGCGATTTTTTCACCTTTCCAAGTTTTTCTCGAGAACCTAATGTCAGAGTTTCTTTAAACTCTCTGGTTCGAAGTTACCACCCTTCTTTTCGGACAGACAGGGGTCAGATTTCAAAAGAATGTTCGTTTTCGGGCTTTAAAAATATATTCAAGCCTTATTTACGGCCCGATTCAAGGAAAACTTAAAAAGTATACGTAACATAACTTGCGCTTTTTGATTAGGTGAGATCGGCTTCAAATCGGCTGCACTAATTCGGTCCTGTATTCGAATGAATCGCCGGAAACCGCAATTTTTTTGCTTTTCCAAGTTTTTCTCGACAACGCAACGTCAGAATTTTCTTAAACTTTCTGATTCGAAGTTGCCACCCTTCTTTTCGAACAGGCTGGCGTCAGATTAAAAAAAATGTGCGTTTTCGGGCTTTAAAACTATATATACGAGCCTTATTTTCGGGCCGATTCAAGGATAACTTAAAAACTATATTAAATATAACTTGCGGTATCTGTTTAGGTGAGATCGCCCATAAATCGGCTGTACTATATTCGAATGAACCCCCGAAAACCGCGATTTTCTCACTTTTCCAAGTTTTTCTCGAGAAAGTAATGTCAGAATTTTCTTAAACACTCTGATTCGAAGTTACTACCCTTCTTTTCGAACAGGTTGGTGTCGGCTTTCAAAAGAATGTTCGTGTTCGGGCTTTCAAAACATATATACAAGCCTTATTTACGGGCCGATTCAAGGAAAACTTAAAAAGTATATGTAACGTAACTGTTTAGGTGAGATCGGCCTTAAATCGGCTGTACTAATCCGATCCTGTATTCGAATTAATCGCCGGAAGTCGCGATTTTCTTGCTTTTCCAAGCATTTACACGTGTTTCGTCCGCCAAGCGGCCATCATCATGAACTCTAGCGCTGAATTATCTTTTTTTTTTAATTTAAATGTTTAATGTGTTCAATTTTTTTATGAATATGTTAAAATTCACCAATGAAGAACTGTCAAGGATTAAAAAAAAATAATTTAATTTATGAATTTACTGCATTATGCTCTAAGATCAATTGTCTCCATGACGTCATTTGTTCAGAAGATGTTCGCAATTGGTTGGAGTATTGAAACAGACATAATTGGAAAAAAAAGTTGTATAACGCGTAAAACTTTAGGACCTCCTGTGTATGGTACAGTCGCGGACAGAAAATTTCGGACACCACTGGCATTTCACTGACGTAAGACTTGAAAAGATTCCCCCATGTAAACCTGACTTTACTGTCACTTTGATTGACGTTTGGAAATTAAATGTCGAAGTTCAGGCAACCGATTATCGATACTGCCTCGGACGTTAGAAGTTAGAATTGTCAAAAGCCCAAATGAACATTAGGACCGAGAAAAATTGACAGTGACAAGCCAAAAGTGAGGTTAATTGTACGTAAAGACAGTTTCACACCTGTTATTATGTTGATGAAATGGCACAAATGACTCATCCAAATAAAAACGTATTATAGATTTTTGAAATCAGGAATCATTTTGGCTATTATTTTAAAAATACACACAAATTGCATTCGTTTCTCCACTTTGCGATGCGTTTTTGTTTGTTTGTGATAGCTCTAAAAGATAACAAGCATAAAACCATACAACTTTTTGCTTTTGAAGTTAATCTCTAACTCCCAAAATACAGCCTTTAGGTGGGGTGCAAAATATTAAAAAAAAAAACCCTGTACATAGTCAGCTTCGAAATTTGAAAATGTTAAAATGTATAGGGTGTTCCATTAAAAAAAAGTCACATGATGTAGTGAAACTCATTTTTTGTTGTCAAATTAGAGAAGTGTGAGGGAAATCGACTTAGGTGAAACACCCAGTATAATTTCTTTTTTTTAATAATGAGAGGTGGCTTAATTAAACGCGTTTCCTTTCCCCATTAAGACGTTCTTATTTGGTTCACTATACCCGTCGGAATAAAACATGAACTGACGCTACTGTTACATTAACACACATAGAACCGATTAGCATATTTACAACAGAAAAAAAAAATATTCGCGCGACCTTTACAACCTTACATTTAAGCGACTTACTTGCGTAATTGAGAGTTTTTCCCACCATGCTGATTGATTTCTTAATGAAAACAGAAAACTATTGCACTATTGTTTTTCCCGATATGGACGAGACTTATCAGATGCACTGCCGAGCGCGGGACATGTGTGTCTGTCTATTGCATCACGAGTTACTCACACTACATACATAACATATTTACCTGTTATATTAGCATTTTCTAAAAAAAGTTCGATGATAAAATCAGCGGTCGAGAAGAAGGCAAAGGTTACGCGTTATTAGAAAGCCCGCTGCTTCTATGTCGTACATCGCGAGGAAAACTATTCTCCAAAAAGAAAAAAAAAAAGTTACGATTCTTTTCCGCGAGCACCCGGTTTACCCACGCACTCCTTAACGCAGCCTTACGTAAAATATTTATTTAACGCAAGGATTAGTTGTTCGGTTAATTGGTGGTGATTAGTCATCGAGCGTCGCTCGTCATACAATTGCGAAGTGAATCCTTTTCGTTTCTGACAATACCACATAAATAAGCAATAAAATTTCTGGCCTTATACATCACATGCCGCCGCATAGTGATGTCATAATTGGTATTAGCGTGATGACGGCGGAATTGATGTGCGTGCCCACAAATTAGGCTCCTCTTCATTTCGCAGGACCTGATTTCGAGCGCGCCCAAAAAAAAAGAAGGAACAAAAACGATTTCGTTCCTCACCAATAACCCATAAATTAATTTCGCATGCATTCGGTTCGGTTGGTGCACGATCCGACGTGCATTGATCTTTGGTTTTGCGCTCATTTGAGGAGTGTACGCACGCAAAATATACATTTCGCTAATTATTCCTTATAAATGCCTGCGTCCGTTATTTCGTCGAAGAAGGAAAGCAATAATTTTTTCTGTTCTTATTGAAATACGTAATAGGTGCTCCCCTGCGTATTTGATCCCTTGTTACATTTGGGCATCTAAATTCAAAGGTGTCGTAACAGTTGCGCCAATTTTTTTTTATACAAAGCGACTGACAAGTGTTCCGCCAAAAAAAGAAGAAGGAAGGAAGAAAACTGTTTGAAGAAATCTACGCAACAGTTCATAATTACATAAAAACGTATCCCAAAAGCCATGCTACGGCACTGCATACGACATACAACGCCATGTTTTATAAACGCAGCGATAAATTGGAGTATTCTTTTTTTGGCCTCTACACAAATATGACCTTGACACACATTTGGATTTCGTTGCGTGCTGCGGCACTATGTACAAATCAATTTTCAAAAATATAACGTCATACATTCTAACTACTTTGCAGCTATTTCAATTGTGACGTGTAATCTTCTAATTTGTTAAAAAGTTTCACGCGGAATACCAGGAGTTGACTGTTGAAGAACTTTTTATACAGGGTGACTGATAATTATTCCACCAAAAAAAGAAGCCGAACGGTATAAATTACGGGGAAAATTCTAAAAAATTTCGTTCGTCGATCATGCAAACTTACAGCTGATCGTAAAAGCTTTCGCCGAAGGTCGCACGGGGACATAAAACAATAAAACTTTATTAGACACAGTCGTGGAATGCCTGGATTTCTTTTTCCTAGCTTTGTTTTTGCTTTAAGTCGAGATTAATTTCAGATTCAGTTAAGCACACAGGGATTGTAAAAGCTTTCGCCGATGGGAAGGTCGCACGGGGACATAAAACAATAAAACTTTATTAGACACAGTCACGGAATGCCTTGATTTCTTTTTCCTAGTTTTGTTTTTGCTTGAAGTCGAGATTAATTTCAGATTCAGTTAAGGACACAGGGATTGTAAAAGCTTTCGCCGATGGGAAGGTCGCACGGGGACATAAAACAATAAAACTTTATTAGACACAGTCACGGAATGCCTGGATTTCTTTTTCCTAGCTTTGTTTTTGCTTTAAGTCGAGATTAATTTCAGATTCAGTTAAGCACACAGGGATTGTAAAAGTTTTCGCCGATGGGAAGGTCGCACGGGGACATAAAACAATAAAACTTTATTAGACACAGTCACGGAATGCCTTGATTTCTTTTTCCTAGCTTTGTTTTTGCTTTAAGTCGAGATTAATTTCAGATTCAGTTAAGCACACAGGGATTGTAAAAGCTTTCGCCGATGGGAAGGTCGCACGGGGACATAAAACAATAAAACTTTATTAGACACAGTCGTGGAATGCCTTGATTTCTTTTTCCTAGCTTTGTTTTTGCTTTAAGTCGAGATTAACTTCAGATTCAGTTAAGCACACAGAGATTGTAAAAGCTTTCGCCGATGGGAAGGTCGCACGGGGACATAAAACAATAAAACTTTATTAGATACAGTCGTGGAATGCCTGGATTTCTTTTTCCTAGCTTTGTTTTTGCTTTAAGTCGAGATTAATTTCAGATTCAGTTAAGGACACAGGGATTGTAAAAGCTTTCGCCGATGGGAAGGTCGCACGGGGACATAAAACAATAAAACTTTATTAGACACAGTCGTGAAATGCCTGGATTTCTTTTTCCTAGCTTTGTTTTTGCTTTAAGTCGAGATTAATTTCAGATTCAGTTAAGCACACAGGGATTGTAAAAGCTTTCGCCGATGGGAAGGTCGCACGGGGACATAAAACAATAAAACTTTATTAGACACAGTCACGGAATGCCTTGATTTCTTTTTCCTAGCTTTGTTTTTGCTTTAAGTCGAGATTAATTTCAGATTCAGTTAAGCACACAGGGATTGTAAAAGCTTTCGCCGATGGGAAGGTCGCACGGGGACATAAAACAATAAAACTTTATTAGATACAGTCGTGGAATGCCTGGATTTCTTTTTCCTAGCTTTGTTTTTGCTTTAAGTCGAGATTAATTTCAGATTCAGTTAAGCACACAGGGATTGTAAAAGCTTTCGCCGATGGGAAGGTCGCACGGGGACATAAAACAATAAAACTTTATTAGACACAGTCGTGGAATGCCTGGATTTCTTTTTCCTAGCTTTGTTTTTGCTTTAAGTCGAGATTAATTTCAGATTCAGTTAAGCACACAGGGATTGTAAAAGCTTTCGCCGATGGGAAGGTCGCACGGGGACATAAAACAATAAAACTTTATTAGATACAGTCGTGGAATGCCTGGATTTCTTTTTCCTAGCTTTGTTTTTGCTTTAAGTCGAGATTAATTTCAGATTCAGTTAAGCACACAGGGATTGTAAAAGCTTTCGCCGATGGGAAGGTCGCACGGGGACATAAAACAATAAAACTTTATTAGACACAGTCACGGAATGCCTTGATTTCTTTTTCCTAGCTTTGTTTTTGCTTTAAGTCGAGATTAATTTCAGATTCAGTTAAGCACACAGGGATTGTAAAAGCTTTCGCCGATGGGAAGGTCGCACGGGGACATAAAACAATAAAACTTTATTAGACACAGTCACGGAATGCCTTGATTTCTTTTTCCTAGCTTTGTTTTTGCTTTAAGTCGAGATTAATTTCAGATTCAGTTAAGCACACAGGGATTGTAAAAGCTTTCGCCGATGGGAAGGTCGCACGGGGACATAAAACAATAAAACTTTATTAGACACAGTCGTGGAATGCCTTGATTTCTTTTTCCTAGCTTTGTTTTTGCTTTAAGTCGAGATTAGTTTCAGATTCAGTTAAGCACACAGGGATTGTAAAAGCTTTCGCCGATGGGAAGGTCGCACGGGGACATAAAACAATAAAACTTTATTAGACACAGTCACGGAATGCCTTGATTTCTTTTTCCTAGCTTTGTTTTTGCTTTAAGTCGAGATTAATTTCAGATTCAGTTAAGCACACAGGGATTGTAAAAGCTTTCGCCGATGGGAAGGTCGCACGGGGACATAAAACAATAAAACTTTATTAGATACAGTCGTGGAATGCCTGGATTTCTTTTTCCTAGCTTTGTTTTTGCTTTAAGTCGAGATTAATTTCAGATTCAGTTAAGCACACAGGAATTGTAAAAGCTTTCGCCGATGGGAAGGTCGCACGGGGACATAAAACAATAAAACTTTATTAGACACAGTCGTTTAATGCCTTGATTTCTTTTTCCTGGCTTTGCTTTTGCTTTAAGTCGAAGAGATTAATTTCAGATCCAGTTAAGCACACACGGAAAGCTGACATTTTTCTTCGAATCTTCACAAGGTGGGTTGCATTAATCACGTTGTGAGGTCAGTTTAATGTCGTAGTGATGCTACAGAAACAAATGACGGATGTTATTCAATTGTTTTATACTGTGGGCGGCCTTCACTTTGTTTATTTTGACGGTTGTCATCGTGACCCCGTTACGCAAATGTCAACGTGACGTTTCGCCTCTATTTGTCATCGTCACATTGTTTGACGTTTGTTATTGTGATATTTCTTGACGTCTTGTCATAGTAACATTTCCTATCAACTATCAGCTATCAACGTTTGGATCTGTTATCGTGACACTGCTGGACGTTTGTCATTGTGAAGTTTCTTGACGTCTGTCATTTTGACATTTATCGTTGTGACGTTTCTTGGCGTCTTGTCATTTAGACGTTCGTCATTGTGATGTGATTTTGCTAAGCAAAATGTGAGCCCCCGAACAGCAAACAGCGAACAGAAAAATCAGATGGATACTTTTCATTGGTCCTCGTATTGCGTAACCATGGCAACGCTCCGAAATGTCCGAAGTCTAATTCTCTCAATAGATAATGTTGTCTAACATCTAACACAGTTCGTTTCTTTATTTAATGGGCACAGAACTTAAAGTTAAAGTTAAAAACAATTGCATGCACGATTCCGTTTCCATTTCTCTTACGCTTGCGCTTTGGTAAACTCACATTTGAAAAAGCAAACACACAAGTTGCGAAACGTCAGATTGCAATAATTTAAAAAAGTGTTTTAATCAATTACATGTAAATCAATTAATCAATCCATAATTAATTAATTCTTTTGTGAAAAGAAAGTGAGCTCATTTCCTGCATTTTAGAATGTGTGAAAATAGACAAATTCGATGAAGTAAAAAAAAACGTAGGATGTAGATATGACAAAGTTACATTGTTGTTAACCAGGTCATGATAAGTTCATACTTAAAAAAAAGAAACAAGTAAACCGTTTACCTGCACATGTGACTTTGGACAGCAAACTTAGTATGTCACATCTATTTTTAGTCGCACGCATTTCCAAGGGGAAACATGAAAAGTGTCTTCCCATATACTTTCATCTATGACTCAATTTATACATGCAGACGCACACATACTCGTTCGGGCCAGCATTTTTTGAGCGCTCCTTACTTTAATGTGATGACTTTCACAGACGAGCTTATTAATTTCGAACGTAATAATTTTTGTGTTCCGTTGAGAAATGTGGGAGTAATATACGCAGTCATATATCAACACGAATTTTTTTCGACGGCCGACATGCGTCCATAGTACATACATCTCGTTTATGAATTACTTTTTTTTTTTTTTTTGGTCATCTTGGGGGATTTTTACTACCTTCTAGTGGTGAACGGAATTTGAGCCCTTGTTTGTGCTACTTCCGCCAAAACTCGTAGACTGCTTGGCACCGAAACTCTCCTTGTAATGCGATACTTTTCACTTTTGTGCCTTTGTGACGATTTATGTTTCCTGAAGAAGCGAGCCCGGGGATCGTTGCCTATTTTCATTAACAACGTTAATTTGGCGTTCATAAAAATAAAATTTTCTGTTTTTTTTTGTGTCGTCCGCTCGTGTTTGACATGACGAAACAAGACACTTGCAACTATAATTGCTTCGCATAATTAGGTGTTTCTAAGATGTCGCACGTCTTGTCAGCGGATGGAGGAGGCATTCAGTCGTATGGGCTGTAAGCGCCTACAAATTTGCTAATTATCTCAGAGTTAGAGTTAATGACACCAGGCAACTGTTAAAATATTGCCACAAACACTCGGGCTGTCGCATGCCGTGTCAAAAAAAAAAAAAGATAAATGCGTACGCCCGTTTCCCCTCATTTCATTGCAACTTAATTTGTTTTTACACACAAATCCATGCCAAATAATTTCGTAATAAACAAAAAAAAAATAAATTTACTATTTGAAGACATTATGCAGGGTGTTTCACTTAAGATGGCTTCTTTCATACCTCTCTAATTACTCAGTTTCTAAAAAAAAAAACACAATATTTCGTGTATTTTAGAAAACCATGTGGCATTTATTAAATTGTCTGTAAAATCTTACGTCACTTGAATATCTCCTGACAGCGTTGATGAAAGAACGCTTCAAAACGAAACCCATGCAAAAAACTGCAAATCTCTAACGTCATTCGTTCGGAAAATACTTTCATTTGTTTGAAGTACGCTGCAACAGGTATCATTAAAAAAAAAGTTGAATAACGCGAAAACAGTTTACTTTAGGACCTGCGTGTGTTACATAAAGTCACCTTTAAATTCAGTCCGGAATCCGAAAACGCAAGAATATACAGGCTGTTCCATTTAAAATGACGAAGTAACATATCGTCCGGACTAAACGGAACGTCCTGTATACAATAAGGTATTTTTAAAATATGCTCCGCATGACACAGTGGAACTTTCATTTGGAACATTTTTCCTTAAAACCAGTAACCAAAGGGTTATGAAAGAAACCGCCTTAAGTGAAACACCCCGTAGAGGGAGTGCGTTTAGAATGCTGCCCCGAGTAGAATGACGCGCGAACGGTTTTGATATTTAACTTCGATGTTTGATAAAAAAAAAAAGCTACAAGACTCTAACTTCATTTGTTCCAAAGGTATTTGCATTTGTTTGAAGTACACTGCTACGGGGTTCCTTTTTTAAAAAAAGTTGAATAACGCGAAAACGGCTTGCTTTAGTAACTAGGTGTGGTACATAAAGTCACGTTAAAATTCAGTCCTGATTTCGAAAATGTAAGAATATATAGGGTGTTCCGCTTAAAATAGCGAAGTAAGATATCGCTCGGACTAAACGGAACACTCTGTATACAACGAATTGTTGTTAAAATATGCCCCGCATGATATAGTGAAACTTTCGTTTGAAACTTTCTTTCGTAGAACCGGTAACTGGAGAGGTATGAAAGAAATCGCCTTAAGTGAAACACCCCGTATAGGGTGCGTAGTGGAAACGGTTTGACATCAATCGGAATATATTTTCCGCATTCCTGAAACAAACACCTTTCAAGTGACGCGAAGTTAAAGAAAACAAACAAATGAAATTCACGTCAGCAGGTGGGTTTTCATGAACAGTTTAACTCTAACAAAAATGTCAAACCATTTGCATTCGTTATTCCATTCGGGTGCGCACTCTGTATATGAAAAATGTTAACTGTACGTAGAGTTGCTGTTTTTTTTTTTTTTTTTGAAGAAGTGGATACAATTATCCACATAAAAAGACAAAAGGCCAAAAGAATTAGCAATCGAAAAAGAAAACAGAAAATCAAAAACGAAGAAGAAGAAAAAGAATTCTACTCCTGAAGAGAAAACGCAAATCGTCAAGTGTGAGGGCCAAATTTAAATAAAAATAATAATAATGACGTTAAGGTGAAGAAGAAGTGATAAATTAATTTGATAACAGTTCCAGAAGAAGAGGAAGAAGAAGAAAACATGAACGCACAAAACTTAAATCAAAATCGAAAGAAAAAGTAAACACTACGTAACTGAGAAGAGACAAGGCAGTTAAAAATATTTATTTAAATAATTTATTCCATCTTAAGAAGGACATTTAAAAACATTTTGAAGATAACGAAGAAACAAAAGAAATTCTAAAATCAAGAAACAAAATCAAAGAAATTAGTTTAGATTCCTCAAATATGTCTTTCTCTTTCATTTTTGGTCATATCCTTAGTAAATACTGCGAAGTGAAGAACGAAGAAGAACAAACAAAATGTCTTCAGTTGAAGAGCTGAAGTGAGTCAGGCATGTTCGAGACATTGTAAAAAATGAAAAAAAAAATCGGATTAAGAAGAAACATTATATGTGGAAGAAGACGAGATAAAAAAATTATAAATTCCTGTATTCAAGAAAAATAAAAATAGTTTAGGCTGTTCCTACATTGAAGTAAAATAAAAATAGATTAGGCAGTTTTGGCACAAAAAGAAGAAATTCAAAATGCAGTCTACTTTTGAAGGTAATGAAGAAATATACAAAGATTCTGAAACCAAGAAAAAAAATGAAAGGAAAAAAAGAGATGCAAAATACTGCAGATGAAGAAATTAAGGAAGAAGGAGAAGAAGTGGCCAAAGCGAATTAAGAAGAGAAAGATTCTGCAGATCAAGACGAGATAAAAAGAATTCTGTCTGCATTTGACAGCTGTATCGAAGAAAAATAAAAGTAGTTTGGGCAGTGTTGGCTCAAAAAGAAGAAAACGCAAAATACAGTCTACTTTTAAAGATAATGAAGAAATATAATACAGAGATTCTGAAACCAAAAAAAAAAAAATGAAAGGAAAAGAAGAGGTAGAAAATACTGCAGTTGAAAAAAATATGAATAAAGATGAAGTGGCCAAAGCGAATTAAGAAGAGAAAGATGCATTTGACAGGTGTAGTGAAAATAAAAATGGTTTTGGCAATTTTGGCTTAGAAAGAGGAAAATTCGAAATTCAAATGATGATAAGAAATGTACAAAAGGATTCTGAAACCAAGAAAAGATAATGAAAGGAAAACAAGAGGTAGAAAACACTGCAGATGAAGAAATCAAGAATGAAAAGGAAGTGGCTAAAGCGAATTAAGAAAGAAAGACTCTGTAGGTGACGACGAAGTAAAAAGAATTCTGTCTGCACTTGGCAGCTGTTTCTGTATTGAAGAAAAATAAAAATAGTTTTGGCTCAAAAAGAAGAAAGGTCAGAAAGCACTCTACTTTTGAAGATAATGAAAAAATATACAAAGATTCCGAAACCAAGAAAAAAATGAAATAAACAGAAGAGATTCAAAATACTGCGGATGAAGAAATTAAGAATGAAGACGGAGTGGGCAACATCCTTCAAGTTGAGGAACAAAACCGAATGAAGAAGAGAAAGGTTAAAGGCACTGTAGATGAAGGCGAAATAAAAAACTAGTAACCGTGCCTCCATTTGAAACAAAATGCAAAGAACAAGAAGAAATAACCTTTAGTGGCTGCAGAAGATGAAGAAATTCAAAATAATTTAAACAGTTTTGACGCAGAAATAAAAGTAAATAAACTAAGACGCCCTTTCTGCCCGAAGAAGAAAACGCAAGTCATCAAATCAACGTTTAAAATGAGGGAAAAAAACAAAGAAATTACAATTGTTAAAGAAAATGAAGCAATGAAAAATTGTAAAATAAAATTCCAAAGTGATTGATATTGAAGGGCAAAGCGAAGAATAAGAAGAATGTAGTAACTAAAGAGAATTGACGTGAATGCACAAATAAATTAAATTAAGGCAACTTTGCCTTAAGTTTTTTTTAAATAAATTCTAATTCATGACTTTATTATAACATACATAAAAGTAAACATAAAAAGCATTATTTTTAACGTTCAAAAAACTACCTACATTGAAGATCGCGTACGCGTTAAGAAAAAAGTCGTTTTTTGTGATCGTTTCCTCCCTGTGCGCGCAACCACGATTTACGCAGCCCCGGCGCCAGGGCGCGTTTAAAACGGGGCGGCGCCTTTGAATTTTCACCCCAATTTGTTTCAATTAATCCGAACGATGAGAACACGAAAACAGAAACGCGGCGCGCTCTCTGACTGATTGTTTATAATAAATCAAAGGGCGTTGCGGCGGACGCTTCCGAAACTTCGCCCCTTCGATATTTATGACGCCCGATAAATCTGTCCTTACCTTGCGGTTGCTGCAGAAACGGCGGCGAACACGCGGTATATCAATGTTTCAACTCTTGAAATTCAAATGATGATAATGAGAAGAAGAAGAACCGGAGGACGGTGTTTACTCAGGCCTTGCCGTTATTTTCTGGCGAGAAAAACTGGTTAATCTAGAGGTGACATGTTCCATCCAGTTGGGCTAATGGTCGGTCTTAATTGCCCGAGGTGATTTGAAGATGTGATTAAAGTATTTCCAGAAATTTCAGAAATATTTAAAATGGTCAGAAAAAATAACCTCATCTTGTTTTGTTTCTATTTTGGATTGTTCATGTCTCTTATTGTATTTAATACTTTTAATTATATTGCTATTATTGTATTTTTATAGATTATTAAAAACAAAAAAAATTGATTTTGCATAAAATCTGCCGTGCTTATTACATTCGAACTGAACACCTACAAGTTGATCGTCTTTTGCAAAACAAAGAAACAAAAACAAAACACAATCGATTATTTGAAGTGAGAGAAAATAGGCCATATTTTCCGTTTGACTTTTATTTTTAATTAAAAGTCAGGCTATTGCTTTTTACGGCAGACAAAAGTCCGATAACAAAAGAAAGGAAGCAAAAATAGTGTAAACGAAACAACAAACAATTGATCCACTGTGAGAAAGACTTGATCGTCTTTTGTAAACAACAAAAAAATCAAAACGAAACACAATGGACGTAAGAGAGAATAGATTGTCTTTTGTAGACAAAAGGCGGCGCGCTTTTAACAAATAAAAATTTATTTCCTTCGACTTTTATTTTTGAATAAAAATCACCGTCCCTTGAGGAGAGAAAAGAAAGCAAAATTCCACTATTTTTGTAACAGACGAAAGGCAAGAAACAAAAGATAATCGATCGACAGATGCGACTGTCTTTTGCGTAGAAAAAACCAAGAAAATTTTGCGTTTTTGACAGTACAAGCAAGCAAAACAAAAAAACAATTAATTAAACGCATATATGAAAGCCTTAGTCGTCTCTCGCAAACAAAAAATAAAACAAAACACAATCGAAAGTTTGACGTGAGGTGACATCGAATCATTTGTTTTTAAAACAATAAAAACATTTTCCTTCGTCTTTTGTTTTTAAATAAAAGTCAACGTCCTTTAAAGACGAAAATGGAATCGAAACTCGACGGACCGCCGCTTCTATGACAGACAGTAGACAGAAAACAAAAGATAATCGATCGAAAAATTCGATTGTCTTTTGTGTACAAAAAAAATGTAGTGCATTTTTGTAGTACAAAGAAACAAAACAAGACAAAACAATTGAACAATCGAATGTAAGAAAGACTTGATCGACTCTCACAAACAAGAAACAAAACAAAACACAATCGAAAGTTTTTTTTTCCTTCGTCTTTTGTTTCTAAATAAAAGTCGGCGCCCTGTAAAGACAAAAAAGAAATAGAAAGTCGACGGACCGCCGCTTCTATGACAGACAATATACAGAAAACAAAAGATAACCGTTCGAAAAATTCGATCGTATTTTGTGTACGCAAAAAAAAGAAAAAATGCAGAGCATTTTTGCAGTACAAAGAAACAAAACAAAACAATTGAACAATCGAATGTAAGAAAGACTCGATCGTCTCTCGCAAACAAGAAATAAAACAAAACACAATCGAAAGTTTTTTTTCCTTCGTCTTTTGTTTCTAAATAAAAGTCGGCGCCCTGTAAAGACAAAAAAGAAATAGAAAGTCGACGGACCGCCGCTTCTATGACAGACAATATACAGAAAACAAAAGATAATCGTTCGAAAAATTCGATCGTCTTTTGTGTACGCATAAAAAAAGAAAAAATGCAGAGCATTTTTGCAGTACAAAGAAACAAAACAAAACAATTGAACAATCGAATATAAGAAAGACTCGATCGTCTCTCGCAAACAAGAAATAAAACAAAACACAATCGATAGCTAGTCGTGAGAGAAAACAGATCGTCTTTTGACAGACAATAGACAGAAAACAAAAGATAATCCATCGAGAAATTCGGTCGTCTTTTGCGTATAAAAACAGAGAAAATTTGGTGATTTTGACAGGATAAAAAAAACAATTGCTCAACCGCATCTCTCGCAAGTAAAAAATGAGACAAAACACAATCGATAATTTGACGTAAGAGAAAGTGGATCGCTTTTTATAGACAAAAAAATGTTGACAGTTGAAAGCTTGTCTGCTTGCTTCTTTTTTGTAGAACAAACAAACAAAACAAAAGACGATTGATCGATCGACTGCAAGAAAGACTTGATCATCTTTTGTAAACAAGAAGTAAATAAATAAAACAAAACACAATCGATTGTTTGACGTAAGCGAAAATAGATCGTCTTTTGTAGACTAATTTGCTCGTGACGATAAAAATATTTTTCTTTCGTCTTTTGTTTTAAAAAGAAAAGTCGCCGTCCTTTGAAGACGAAAAAGAAATCAAACGTCGAATGAAAACAGAAGCCAGAAAACAAAAGATAATCGACCGAGAAAAGAAAAGGAGAAAATTTATTGTATTTTCGCAATAGAAAGAAACAAAACAGAAAACGATCGATCTCTTGTAAGTAAAACAAAACACTATCGACAGTTGGACGTAAGAAACACCAACAATTCGCACAAAAAAGAAATCAAAAGTCGATAGTCAACAGTTTTTATAAGTGACACGAGAAAAGTCAGAAAACGGAAGATAATCATTCGCAAATTAAAACAAAAATCATGTTTTTGCAGAATTAAGAAAGAAAGCAAATAAACAATTGATGAACCGTACGCAAGGGTTGATCGTCTTTTGCAAAAAAAAAAGAAACAAAACACAATCGATAGTATGAGGTAAGGGAAAGTGGATGTTTTTTGCTGACAGAAGGGAACACGAAGAACGAATGACCGCTGCTTACATGACAGACGAAAAACAAAAGACAACCGATCGTTTGATTGTCGGCTCCGTAAAATAAAAAAAGAAAAAGAAATTCGGTGGTTTCTTGCAAAACAAAACAAAAAACAAATGATGTGCGTTAGAGAGAGTGGATCATCGATTGCAAACGAAAACGGAACATCGAATAATTTGTTCTTAACGATCCTTCATCTTTTGTTTTTGAATAAAAATCGCCGACCTTTGAAGACAAAAAAGAAATCAAAAGTCGAGAGAAGACAACCTAGAAAACAAAAGATAATCAACCGAGGAAAAAAAAAACAGAAAATTGAGTGTATTTTCGCAGTAGAAAGAAACAAAACAAAAAACAATTGAATGACCACTGCTTATGTTACACAAAAGCAAGAAAACAAAAAATAATCGAACGATCGAATCTTACGTAGACGATAGTCGATTGTTTTTTTGTCTTTTATAAATAAAAGAAAGAAATATTTATTGCAGAAAACAAAAGAAAACTGAAGACATCTTTCGACCGTAAACAAGAACGAGGCGATCGTCTTTTGTAGGCAAAAATCGAACATCAAATATTTCGCACAAAAAAAGATCAAAAGTCGATAGTCAACTATTTCTATGAGTGACACACAAAAGCCAGAAAACAAAAGATAATCGTTCGAAAGATTCAACTGTCATTCTCAAATTAAAAAAGAAAATATATGTTTTCGCAGAATTAAAAAAGAAAACAATTGCTCAACACAGGCATAAGAGAGAGTCGACCGCATTTTGCAAACAAAACACAGTCGACGTAAGTTTGACGTAAGAGAAAGTAGATCGTTTCTTTTTTCAAAACAAAAGGGAACGTTCAATTATTTACTTTTAATTATAAAAATTGATGTTTTTTTTTAATTAATTTATTTTTTTGAAGTAAAATCCGCCATTTTCATTGTCATTTGCGATATTAAAGGAAAAGAAACAAAACAACTGATAGGTCGTATGTAAGAAAGAGTTGTCCAAAAACAAAACAAAACACAATCGATGATATGACATAAGAGAAAGTAGATTGTTTTTTGCAGACAGAAAGGAACATCAAGAGCCTTAGATCACTGATCACATGACAGGCGAAAAACAAAAGACAACCGATTGATCTTATCTCCATGAGATTTTTGCAAATAAAAAAGAAAAATTGTTGTTTCCTTCGAGAATAAACAAACAAAAAAACAAAACAAAAAAACAGTTGATCAGTCGTATGGAACGAAGAGTTGATCGTCGATTGCGAACGAAAACAAAACAAAACACGATCGTTAGTATGACGTAAAGAAAAGTGGATCGTTTTTTGTAGACAGAAGGAAACATCAAAAGCGACGGACCAGCGTTCACATGACAGGCGAAGAACAAGAGACAACCGATTGATTCCGTCTACGTGAGATTCGATTTTCTTTTGTAAATAAAAAGAAAGAAGCTACGTGCTTTCTTGAAGAGCAAACGAGAAGCAAAACAGAAATAAACAATCGATCGGTCGTATGGAAGAAAGAGTTGATCGCCGATTGCAAACAAAAACAAAACACGATACTATGACGTAGGTTAAAATTATTTTTTGTAAACGTCAAAAAAGACAGATCACATGCCAGGCGAAAAACAAGAGACAAGAGATTGTCTTTTGTAAATAAAAAAAAAAGAAATTTGTTGTTTTCTTGAAGAACAAACAAAAAAATTAAACAAAAAAACAATTGATCGATCGTATGTAAGGAAGAGTTGATTATCGATTGCAAACAAAAACAAAACAAAACAAAATACAATCGATAGTTTGACGTAAGGAAAAATAGATTACTTTTTCTAGGCAGAATAATTTATTTTTTAGACACAAGCAAGAAAACAAGAGACAATCGATGGAGAGGTTCGATGTCATTTGCAAATAAAAAGAAGAACATTTAATGTTTTTTTTTCAGCGCAAAGAAAGAAAACAAAAAAAAAACAATTGATCTGCGCATACGTGCAGGAAAACAAAAAACAATGGATTAACCGTACACTTGCATATAAGGAAGAGTTTATCGTCTTTTGTAAACAAAAGCAAAACAAAACACAGTCGATTGTTTGACGTTAGAAAAAAATAGATCACATTTTGCTTTTGATAACAGAAAAATTTTTTCTTCGTCTTTTGTCTTATGTTACAAAAGCAAGAAAACAAAACACTATCAAACGATCAAATCCGTCTTGGAGACATCGATTGTTTCTTGTTTTTTTTTTTGCAAGTAAAAGAAAGAAATGTCTTTTGTAGAACAAAAGAAACAAAACAGAAAACCATAAACAAGAATGAAGCGATCGTCTTTTGTAGACAAAAAAAATTCCTTCAACTTTTTTTTTAAAAGACGAAAAAACAATCGACGGCGATAGCAGAAAACAAGGAAACAAGAGACAACCGATTGATCTCATCTCTGTGAGGCTCGATCGTCTTTTGCAAATTAAAAAAAAAGAGAATTTCGTGCAGAATAAAGAAAGAAAACAAAAGACGATAGAGCGACCGTCTTTTGCAGACCAAGAGAAAATAAAAGATCGTATTTATAAGAGAGATCGCCATCGTCTTCGTTTGTTATTTACAGATTACAATCACGTGACGTGTTTATACACTTTTCGCCCCTATTTCAATTTTTTTTTTCTTATAGGTACTGATGATACATCGGATACTTAAAAACAAAATGAAATAAGTATAGAAAAACTATTAATGGTGACCAATGTGCTGTACCGCCGTGAAGACGGTCCCTCCTCCAACCACTGGCGACAAATTTTCATTGGAGATTCGAAAATGTGTCACATGCAGATGAGACGGACGGCTTCTGAGCCAGAGCTCAAATCTAATTACTTTAGCATCTAGTGTGCGTAAATTAACAGTGTTTACAAATCACGCACGTACGTGATTTGAGTGCGCCACAATGCATTTCATCAAAATGGAACCGGATCACTTCGTACCTTCGTCCAGCCCGACCTCGTGCAACAACAACCCCTTGCGCTCGCCCTCGGCCTACAACAATTACCTACCGATACAATACCCCTACAGTCCATCCCTGTACTCCAATAATTACTCGAACGATTCACTTTGCGAGTATCAAGAAACACCGCATCATTTCGGAATGGGGATGGGAATGGGAATGGGAATGGGGATGGGGATGGGGATGGGGGTGAGTTTCGGATTGTACTCGAAAAATGCCATTACGAGAGGTATAGAGGATTTGTTGGGGAAAGATGTGGCCCCGTCGACGTACTCCCGTAATGTTTACTACTGCCAGCGTTTCGACGATTACTCGGTGGATCATCAGGAACGAAAATACGGGGAGTTCTTGCATTGTAATAGTGAGTTGAAGTTTTGCGGCGAGGATTTGGCCGGTGGAAACTGTGCGCCCGACTGGAATTATGATGTTGTTGGGGGTGGTGTGAAAAATCAGGATGAAATTTACGGGGAAGAAACTGGTCCTGTCGACTCACCTCAATCCGATTGTGCAGGTATAAAATTTAATTTTAAATAAAAAATGGGTTAAGTTAAACAATATGATGGTAATAAAAATTTACATTACTAAAATTAAAAATGTTTATTAAAGGTGTGGAATTACGATCAAAATTTTCTTCTTTTTTAATACAAACAGCATTCACCTTTCGAAATGTATAATAATTACTGAAATACATACAGGGTAGTCCCGATATAACGTGCTCAACTCCAACTGGTAATTCACCACGTCATAACGAATGAAAATTTTTGGATCCAAGCGATTGACAATAGATGGCCTTAGGTAAAACCTAGGCTATAACATAAACTGTAGCTATAGAAATTTCGTAAAAAATAGTTTAAATACAATTAAAATTAATTTTAAGAATTAAGAAATTCGCTTGGATCTAGACTTTTCTATTCGTTTTCACGTGTCGGAGATTTACATGTTTTATCGGGATCACCTGTATGTACTTCACTAAGAAGTCTAATTTTTTTATTGGAAATATTTTGGAGGAATTGAAACGCGCCCCGTGCGTTTTCGTATTTTCCACCATGGTTTCTTTATTGTTTCTTTTCAAAAAAAAAAAAAAACAAATGAAAAACGTCTCTATACCACGACTACCAACAATAAGACAATGACGACATTTTCCGTACAAGATTTTTGATAAATTAAAAAAAAATGAAAGATAGCAACAAATTTTTTGGAAATATTTTTGTGGAATCGAAACTTGCCCTATGCGATTTCATATTTTCCACCACGGTTTTTATCAAATGATTAAAAAAAAACGTGTCGAAGCTGAAATGATTGAACATTTTTAATTTATCAGTTAATTAGAAGACAAAAGACGATCATGAACTAAATTATTTGGCTTTCAACCCCGTGAGGGGATAGTAGAGGGGAATGTTTTACTTTTTCTTTAACCGCCCCAAAAAAAAAATCGCTTCAACAGGAAAATGGAAACATCTCAGCAACAGATCGAAAGCTTGCACGTTTCGGAGGCGCCGTAAAGCCTTTGGGGCGGGGGACGAAATTTGAAAGTCTTTTTTTCTTGGGAAGATTTTGGCGGAATTGAAACTTGCCCTGCGCGATTTCATATTTTTCCACCGCGGTTTTTATGAAATGATAAAAAAACACGTCGAAGCTGAAATGATCGAACATTTTTAATTAATGAGTTAATTAGAAGACAAAAAGTTACAAAAACTTAAATCGCTTAGTTATCGTCATTCACAGCCTACTTCAATGCTATAAAAACAATTAAATTTTTGATTAAAACTTTGAAACTCTATATTTCACAGACTGTTTGAATAAAATATCAAGTGTTTTATATTTATATGAATGAAATTTTATACTCCTTTCAAAATATATAGGGTGTTCCATATAAAAAATCAAAGTTCTTGCTAATATCTCAAATTAAAAAAAAAGAAGTTTTCACAGAAATCAAAAATTTTCATAAACAAAAAAGTAATGAAGGTTTTTAGAAATCGTAGAAATTTAAGAAACGCCCTGTAGCTACTAAAGATATCGAAATGCAATCTTCACTATTAACTTTGTCTTAAAATCGAGCTTCAGGGACCGAGGTCAGTTTTTGTCTAACTTTTGTAAAAATAGGAGTTTCCTATTAAAAGTGTCGAATTTGGCCCACCCTGTATATTCATATAACAGTAGATTTGTCGTCATAGTCACTTGTTTCTGATCTTCGTGTTCAATTGTTTTTGCGTTGCTGCCGCGCAAATCAAATGATGGCAAACGAGGCAGATATAACCAAGAGATTAAGAAATGTGTAAAAGATTTTTTTTTCGTGAAATAATTTCTAATTCTTAAAAATTCTAGAGGAATACAGATAGAAATTATAATAAATCGTAATGGAAGAAATGCGACAAAATATCAATTAAAAATTTAAATAATGAAATGAGTTCACAAACGTGATCGACATTTTTTTTTGTTGCTACTTTCATTTCGTCCCAAAGAATTTCATTTCTTTTATTTTTGCTTAAGAATTGTCAAACCTTTTTGGGATTTATATGAAAGCATTTTTACTTAGAATAATTTTTTGGACCACACGAGAAAACGTATAGCTATATATTTTCACAGCTTTTCATTGCTTTTGCCAAATTTGTCTTATCTTGTGAAGCGTTTTAATTCCATTTAACCAAAAACGACAGCTCTATTTCACGCCGGACTACGAAAGAAAAAAAAATTCGATTAAGACCTCAGAAAAATGAAGTACGTAAGTAAACAGCATCAAAATGCGAAGAAAAAAAACGAAAAACAAAAGAACGTCGACCATTCCTTGGCGAAGGAAGAAAAAAATGAACAAAAAACAAAAGAAGATCGACAAAACAAACATCAAAATGCGAAGAACAAGAAAACGTCGAGTATTCTTTGAAGAAAACAAAAGCGAGCGAGAAACAAAAGAATGTCGACTGTTCCTTCGCGCCAGTATGTAGTATAGCCAAAAGATTATAAAAAAATAGTTCGATTAAAAAAAAAAACGTCACAAAACTGAAATCAACGACATCAAAATGCTAAGAACTAAACAAAAGAACGTCGACTATTCTCTGACGGAGTATTTAAATTAACGAAAAACAAAAGATTATCGGCGGAATGTTAAAAAAGTCAAAAGACCACGAAAAAATAATTCGATTCGAAGAATAAAAACGTCAAGAAACTGAAACAAACAAAATCACAATGCGAAGAACCAAACGAAGCAAAAGACGAAAGAACATCAACCGTTCTCTGACGAAGGAAACAAAACGTACGAAAAACAAAAGAATATCAACTCTTTTTCGCGGCGGACTTTGACAAAATAATTCGATTAAAAGAAGACCTCAGAAAACTGAAACAAATACATCAAAGTGCGAGGAAAAAACAAAACGAAAAACAAAAGAACATCGACCATTGTCTGACGAAAGAGAAAAAATGAACGAAAAACAAAAGAATATCGACTCTTCTTCAGGGCGAAATGTTAAAAATCAAAAGATTATAAAAAAATAATTCGATTAGACTATCGACTATTCTCTGACGAATGATAAAATGAACGAGAAACAAAAAAATATCGACACTTTTTCGCAGCGTTATATGAAAAAATAATTCGATTAAGAGAAGACCTCAGAAAACTGAAACAAATACACATCAAAGTGCGAGGAAAAAACAAAACGAGAAACAAAAGAACATCGACCACCGTCTGACGAAAGAGGAAAAAATGAACGAAAAACAAAAGAATATCGACTCGTCTTCGGGGCGAAATGTTTAAAATCGAAAGACTACGAAAAAATAAATCGATTAGAACAAAAACTTCACCAAAACTGAAACCAAAACATGCGAATAACAAAATAGACGAAAAACAAAAGAAAAACGACTATTCTCTGACGAAAAAAAGTCAACATGAAAACGCAAAGAACAAAATGAAACGAAAAACAAAAGAAATTCGTTTTTCTACTTTTCTGTTGAAAACTTTTCGATCTTCTGCTGTTTTCGGATGACCTTACGCTTCATATTTTCATAACGTTTGTTTCGCTTTTCTTTTGTTTCGTTGTCGTTTCTTTTTTAATATTCTTTGGACTAATATTGTCAAATTAATTAAGTGAAGTACGTAAACAGCATCAGAATGCGAGGAAAAACGAAACGAGAAACAAAAGAACATCGACCATTGTCTGACGAAGGAAGGAAAAAAATGAACGAAAAACATAAGAAGATCGACTCTTCTTCAGTTGAAAATCAAAAGACTACGACAAAATAATTCGATTAAAAGAAAAACTTCAAGAAAACTGAAATCAACAACAAAAAACAAAATAGACGAAAAACGAAAAACAAAAGAAAATCGAGTATTCTCTGACGAATGATAAAATGAACGAAAAACAAAAGAAGATCGACACTTCTTCGCAGCGAATTATGAAAAAATAATTCGATTGAGAGAAGATCTCACAAAACTGAAACAAATACACATCAAAATGCAACGAACAAGATGAACGCAAAACAAAAGAACGGCGACTCTTTTGCACGGCTTTTGCGCGGCTAGAAAAATCAAAAGATCGTGAGAAAACAACATGAAAATGCAAGAAACAAAACGAAACAAAAAACAAAAGGACATTCACCATTCTCTGATGAAGGAAGAAAAAATGAACGAAAAACAAAGGAATATCGATTTTTCTTCGGGGCGGAATGTTAAAAACCAAAAGACTACGAGAAAAAAATTCGACTAAAAGAAAAGCTTCATGAAAATTGAAACCAACAACATGAAACACGTGAAGAACAAAATAGACGAAAAACAAAAGAAAATCGACTATTCTCTGACGAATGATAAAATGAACGAAAAACAGAAGAATGTCGACACTTTTTCGCGGCGGACTATGAAAAAATAATTCGATCAAGAGAAGAACTCGCAAAACTGAAACAAATATGCATCAAAACGCAATGAACAAGATGAACGCGAAACAAAAGAACGTCGACTATTCTCTGACGAAGAAAAGAAAATTAACGAGAAACGAATGAATGTCAACTCTTTTGCGCGCGGCGAAATGAAAGAAAATAAAAAGAACACGAAAAACAACAAGAAAAAGCGAGGAAGACAACGAAACAAAAAACAAAAGAACATCCACTGTTCTCTGACGAAGGAAGAAAAAAATGAACGAAAAACAAAGGAATATCGACTCATCTTCTTCGGGGCGGAATGTTAAAAACCAAAAGACTACGAAAAAATAATTCGATGAAAACAAAAACTTCACTAAAACTGAAACCGAAACATGCGAAGAACAAAATGGACGAAATACAAAAGAAAATCGACTATTCTCTGACGAACGATAACCTGAACGAGAAACAAAACTGAAACAAATACACAACAACGAACAAGATGAACGCAAAACAATAAAATTCTCTGACGTCGAGAAAAAATGAACGAGAAACAAATGAACGTCGACTCTTTTTCACGGCGTAACGAGGAAGAATCAAAAGAACATGAAAATGCGAGGAACAAAATGAAACGAAAAACAAAAGAAATTTGTTTTTCTACTTTTCCGTCGAAGACTCTTCGATCTTCTGCTGTTTTCGGATGACCTTATTCTTCATATTTTCATGACGTTTGTTTTGCTTTTGTTTTGTTTCCCTTGTCGAAAGCGAAACCAAAACATGCGAAGAACAAAATGGACGAGAAACAAAAGAAAATCGACTATTCTCTGACGAATGATAAAATGAACGAGAAACAATCGGCATAATTCGATCAAGAGAAGATCTCACAAAGCTGAAAGAAGTACACGTGAAAATGCGACGAACAAGATGAACGTTGACTATTCTCTGACATAGAAAAAACATTAACGAGAAACGTGGTGGAATGAAAAAAAAATCAAAAGAACATTAAAAACAACATGAAAATGCGAGGAACAAAACGAAACAAAAAACAAAAGAACATCCACCGTTTTCTGTCGAAGGAAGAAAAAAATGAACGAAAAACAAAGAAATATCGACTCTTCTTCGGGGCGGAATGTTAAAAACCAAAAGACTGGGAAAAAATAATTCGATTGGAATAAAAACTTCATGAAAGCTGAAACCAAAACATGCGAAGAACAAAATGAACGAGAAACAAAAGAAAATCGACTATTCTCTGGTGAATGATAAAATGAACGAGAAACAAAAGAATATCGGCGGGCTATGAAAAAATAATTCGGTTCAGAGAAGATCTCAGAAAACTGAAACAAATAACAAGATGAACGTAAAACAAAAGAACGTCGACTATTCTCTGACGTAGAAAAAAAAATGAACGAGAAACAAAAGAACGTCGTAACGAGGAAAAATCAAAAGAACATGAAAATGCGAGGAACATAATGAAACGAAAAACACAAGAATATTGATCCTGCTTCGCGTCGGAATGTGGAAAAATCACTTTACTTTTTCTACTTTTCCGTCGAAGATTCTTCGATCTTCTACTGTTTTCGAATCACCTTATTCTTCATATTTTCGTGACGTTTGTTTCGCTTTACTTTTGTTTCGTTTGTCGAATTATTTTTACCTATTTTTTTGACACTCTTACATAGTTTCTTCTTCTTTTGTCTTTTTTCTTGTCAGTCTTTTATCTTCAGTCTGTCAAAACACATCAATCTTTCAATTAATTATTTATTTATTGAGTTTCTTGTTCACATTGTGAAATAAGCTAAGTCAACGTGAGTGTAGAAAACAAAAAGCATAATACAAATACGAAATAATAAAATACAAATAATACAAAAACAATAATACATGCATAATGTGTAAGAGAGTGACGGACGAGTGTTGCCATTTTATTAAATTAAGCATAGAATGAGAATACGGGCCATATCATGCCATAATTAAAAAAATAATCTCCGCCCACAATAATTTTTATATCCGTAGGTACATATTTCGGCAGCAAAGCTACCATCTTCAGTACTTCAGTACAGTGCTTTTTAAATTGGTAGTGTGTGTACTGAAGATGGCAGCTTAGCTGCCGAAATACATATCTACAGATATAAAAATTATTGTGGGCGGAGATTAATTTTTTAATTATTTCTTACTACATTTAGTTTAATGTCCTATATACACGTCTAACATTGATTCGAAAATTTTAAGTTAAAAAACGGGATTTTGTTCATCACTTAGGAGTAATTGAAGCAACTATAAAAAAAATGAAAACCACATCATTTTCGAATTTCTTCAAATAATCAAATCCCCCCCCCTCGTCTTGAATTTATTTTCTTAAAGTAGGACACGCTGGTTATTTTTAGACAAATATGTTGTGTGCTTTATGGATTCGCCCAGAAATATTAATTATTTTTTAAATTCTTTGCGTGGACGTAGGACTACGTTTTTAATTCGACTTAAACTTTGATTGATTAATAACCCTGTTAATAGGAAATGAAGTAGGTGAAGTCGTTATTAATAAACCTCGAACATACATAAATCACCGTGCGACAACGTAAAATATCTTTTCTGTTTTTTTTTTTTTAAACTTTTAACATTTCAAGACCACACACGCAAACATTTTTCTATTGTAGAACAAATTCCCTGGCATTAAGGGATGAACAACATCGACATTCGAGTTTGACAAATAGGTCGCTTCCCACCCTCCCGTTACGAACAGATGGGTCAACATTCTGTGACATTTAAAGAGACTGTTTTTGCAAGGGCGTGATTTATTACAGGTGGGAGTAACTTTTCGCCGATAGATTTACATTTTCCTTGCCCTTGCTCCAACGTATGACACGATTTATAATAATAATAATACGTAGTTATAAGAATGGGATGATTCACATTAACGCCGCCATGTGCTACATGCGCTAAGGAAAGATTTTCGTGAACCCCATAAAAAGAATTGTTTTTTTTTTTTCACCGAAGGGAATCTAGAACAATAATTTCCGATGTATGTAATTTGAAACATCGCGCTCTGGTTTACTGCTGTTTATTTAAAAATGCTGCCGTTTTTATGGTGGTTATTATATAAACATATTTTGAGATCAAAGCGTCCGCGTCTAGCACAAAATACGGGATTCAAGGCGGGTATTAGAATATAACATCATCGGTCTACATAAAGAAGGTCCTTTGTTTTTGAAATTTTGCAATCGCGATTAACATCGCGGATGTCGTCATTTTGCTAATCCTCGTCGAGCGTTTTTTTTTTTAATTCCTCTCTGTGTTAATGACGGCGAAGGGATGACAAACAACAGCACAGAACGTTGTTAACGTATCATCGCATCGTTATGCTCGTTGATTTATCGTCAAAAACCGTCTATGTACTGACGTTTTTTTTTTGTTATTTATTAAATCTGGTCGCGTCGGGTGTATTAGTCACTCAGTGTTACGTTTGGGAATGTTCTTCTGAGCTTATCCCAGCAAAAACTATCTCGTCTCGTCCGTGGAATAAACATCATTTAAGTAGACTTTACATGTCCTATTAAAGTTATTTTAAAGTGTACTCCCTGTATCAATCAATCAATCAATGAAAACTAAGTATTATCAAACCACGGATTAAATAGTACCTGCCTAGTCATTTCGCCACACCTTCTACACGATGAGCGTAGCTATAATTACAACGTTCCACTGCCCTGCCTGCGACACGTTATAATAAGTATTTATAAATTTTTTTATTGTTTTTATAATTAATCGAACGCAAGTTCAATTTAAACGTGTCGACTAATCGAGCACGTATTCTCAACGCAATTCGTACCGATCGAAGTTTGAACGTTCGCCGTGAGCCTCCCTTACGGACGTAGCTGCGACGGTACTTTTTAATCCGCGGTTTGATTATTATAGTTCAGACGTATGGACGTTGCCATGGCAATTCCACGCGCTGACGATGAATTGGTCCTCGTACTGCAGAATCATGGCAACGTTCAAACAGCCCTTAATTAATTAAAACTATTATTTTCTTTTACTAAAACAAACGAACTCCTAAAATTAAAAACAATCGTTTCTACAGGCAGTGCCTATACAGGATGCTCATTTAGTATCGTGCGCCCCTGAAGGTCTTTAAAATAGGCAACCCATCGATCAAATCGCAATCGAAAAGAAGCGTGAAAGAACCAGAACGAAAAACAGAATTACCTACGTGAACGAAAAACAAATGAAGATTGATGATTTCATGCGGCACAGGATGACTGACAATCAAAAGACTGTCAGCAAGTAAAAAAAGAAAAGAATTGCGTAAATTAGTCCGGAAAAATTCCATAGACGAGAACTGAAACAGACGACTTTGAAATGCGATGACTAAAATCAACGAGAAACAAAAGAATATCGACTATCGAAAATTCGTTTACTCAAAAGAGAAGCTATACACGTAACGTGATGGATTGAATTACTTCAATAGAAAGAGGAAAGAAAAACGAGAGAGAACTGAAGTAAACAAGCACGAAATACATAATTACGTGAATAGAAAACAAAAGACGATCGACGATTTCATCCGACAAACAGAACACATCATTGAAAATCAACGATCGACGAATAATAAAAAGAAATTGTATATAAATTAGTTAAAAAAATTAATAAAGATAAAAAGAGAACGTCAGAAAACTGAGAAACAAAAGAACATCGACCATTCTCCGACGATGAACAATATGAATGAAAAACAAAAGAATATCGATCCGAAACAAAAAATAATACGTGGACAGAAATCAAAAGAAGATCCGGCAAAGAATAAATAACTGAAAATAAAAGAACACCATCAACAAGTTAAAAAAAAAGATACTACATACGAATTAGCTTCGAAAATAGTTGCCAGAAAACAGAAACAGACAGCGAATAACAAAATAGCATCGACGATTCTCTGACGAAGAACAAAACGAGCGCGAAACAAAAGAAGATCGACACTTCTTCGGCCCGAAATGTGAAAAAGTCAAATAATTCGATGAAAATAAAAAACGTCAGAAAACTTAAATGAACAACATCGAAACGCGAAGAACAAAGTGTACAAAAAACAAAAGAACATCGACCATTCTCTGAGGAACAATAAACGAACGAAAGACAAAAGAATATCGACTTTTCGTCGCGGCGGACTACGAAAAAGTAATTCGATTAAGAGAAGATCTCGGAAAACTTAAATAAACAAACAAACAAACATCAAAATGCGAAGAACTAAATGAACGGAGAACAAAAGACCATCAATCATTCTCTGACGAAGAATAAACAAACGAGAAACAAAAGAATATAGACTCTTCTTCGCGACGGTGTGTGAAAAAATCAAGAGAATGTGAAAAAATAATTCGATTAAAATTAAAAAAAAAAAACGTCAGGAAACTTAAGTAAGCAACATCGAAATGCGAAGAACAAAATGAACGAGAAACAAAAGAAAGAAGCGAAGAATAAACAAACGAGAAACAAAAGAATATCGACTCTTTTTCGCGGCGCGGACTATGATAAACTAATTCGATTAAGAGAAGATCTCGGAGAACTGAAACAAACAACAAACATTAAAATACAAACAACAAAATGAACGAAAAACAAAAGAACATTGACTGAGCTCCGACGAAGAATAAAATAAACGAAAAACAAAAGAATACAGACTCTTCTTCGCGACGGACTATGAAAAACTAATTCGATTAAGGGAAGACCTGAGAGAACCGAAACAAACAAACAAACAAACATTAAAATGCGAAAAACAACATGAACGAAAAACAAAAGAACATTGACTAAACAAACAACAAACATTAAAATGCGAAGTACAACATGAAAGGAAAACAAAAGAGCATCGACTAGTCTCTGATGAAGAAAAAAAAAATTAATGAAAAACAAAAGAATATCGATTTTTTTTCGCGTCGGACTATAAAAAAATAATTTGCATTAGTGAAGATATCACAAAACTGAAGAAACAGCATCAAATGAAACATACAAACATCAAAATGCGAAGGACAAGAGATCTATTTTTTGACGAAGAAAAAGTACGAAGGAGAAACAAAAAACAAAAGAATGTCGACCTTTCTTCGCGCCAGTATGTGGAAAAATCAAGAGATTATGAAAAAATAGTTCGATTAAAAAAAAAAACGACACAAAACTGAAACGAACGACATCAAAATGCGAAAAACTAAATGAACTGGAAACAAACGAACATCGACTAGTCTCTGACGAAAAACAAAAGAATATCGACTTCTCTTCGCGTCGGACTGTTAAAAAAGTCAAAAGGCCATGAAAAAGTAATTCGATTCGAAGAATAAAAACTTCAGAAAACTGAAACAAACAATATCGCAGTGCGAAGAGCAAAACGAACGAAAAACAAAAGAACATCCATCATTATCTGACAAAGAAAAAAAAAATGAACGAAAAACAGAAGAATATCGACTGTTCTTCGAGGCGAAATGTTTAAAATCAAAATACTACGACAAAATTATTCGATTTAAAATAAAAACTTCGTGAAAACTGAAACCAACAACATAAAACATGCGAAGAGCAGAACAGACGAAAAACAAAAGAAAATCGACTATTTTCTGACGACCATTCTTTGACGAAGAAAGAAAAAAATTAACGAAAAACAAAAGAATATCGACTCTTCTTCAGGGCGAAATGTTAAAAATCAAAAGATTATAAAAAAATAATTCGATTAGACTATCGACTATTCTCTGACGAATGATAAAATGAGCGAGAAACAAAAGAATATCGACACTTTTTCGCAGCGTTATATGAAAAAATAATTCGATTAAGAGAAGACCTCAGAAAACTGAAACAAATACACATCAAAGTGCGAGGAAAAAACAGAACGAGAAACAAAAGAACATCGACCACCGTCTGACGAAAGAGGAAAAAATGAACGAAAAACAAAAGAATGTCGACTCCTTTTCGGGACGAAATGTTTAAAATCGAAAGACTACGAAAAATAAATCGATTAGAACAAAAACTTCACCAAAACTGAAACCAAAACATGCGAATAACAAAATAGACGAAAAACAAAAGAAAATCGACTATTCTCTGACGAAAAAAAGTCAACATGAAAACGCAAAGAACAAAATGAAACGAAAAACTGCTGAAAACTTTTCGATCTTCTGCTGTTTTCGGATGACCTTACGCTTCATATTTTCATAACGTTTGTTTCGCTTTTCTTTTGTTTCGTTGTCGTTTTTTGTTTTAATATTCTTTGGATTAACATTGTCAAATTAATTAATTAATTTTATTCAATTAAATTTTAACATTTCAGCGGCATTTCGAAATAGGTGCCTTATTATTATTAATTTTTCTTTTTTTAATTTTCAGATGCAAAACGGCTTGAGTGCAGCTCCAAGCCGAGAAAAGAAAGAACGGCGTTCACGAAAAACCAAATTAAAGAATTAGAAACCGAATTCGGCCATTCAAATTACTTGACTCGTTTAAGGAGGTACGAGATTGCCGTCGCCCTGGATTTAACCGAAAGACAAGTAATTATTAAACTCTTTCTATTTTTTTTAATCTGTAACTGTGCAATTTATTTTTAATTTTTTATTGAATTAGAAACCTAGTTCAATCATTCAAGTTACCTGCTCGCTCGTTTAAAAAGTTATGAGTATAGTTCGGACGTTTCGGGCGTTGCCATGACTACGTAGTGAGCGGACGATGAATGCACTCAATTCATTGGTCCTCGTATAATTTTTTTTCGCCTTTAACTATTACATCAATTCAAGTTTAAGTTTAGTAATGTTCATCAATAGCGGATGAAATTAATTAACATACTTTTTGTTTTGTTTCGTTAGGTTAAAGTTTGGTTCCAAAACAGGCGCATGAAGTGGAAGAGAACCAAGGGCTTTGATAAAAATTGCAATAAACGACAGACCAAACGAAAGAACTAATTCAACTCACCATACAAATTAGGCTAAAGCATTATGTACAGTTGTAAATTTAGTTTGTAATAATGTTCACTTTTCACGTATTTGTTTGTAGAATTATGGAACTATAAATATAATTTAAATTTTTTTTCTTTTCATTAAATCCTCCTGAACAGACAAATTGGATCATAGGGTGTGTTCAGAAATGATTGAGAGGAATTTGAATTTCCCGCTCGCTAAGTAATTTTTAAAAGTTGGTACTAAATTCTGTATGTATGCTATACGCTGCAGTTTTATGACAAGAAGGAAACTTAACTGAAGTCTAATAACCTATCCAAGTATCGTTAGTAGATATTACTAATCACATTTGCTAAATAAACACATAAATTCGTTTTAAACTCAGATACCAACACAATATTGAGTTCATTTTCCCCAAAACCGGATGTCAACAAACCGCCATACTGCAGAAACTGACTGACCACAAAATGGTAACTTCTGTCAGAATAAATTGCCTTCCTCCTCAATGTCGCAGGTTTTCTCCTGTTAATTCTTCACTCGTAAGTTGACTCAATAAATTATTTAAACGTATCTGCGTATATACCCTAAAGCGACAAATTTTGCCTGGGGGCCATCTGTTGATCAGCCACCGAACCATCAACATCAGTCATAGTACGTATTTGGATAAATCTAAATAATTTCGATCTTCAAAAGCAGGCCGAAATAGTTTCGAATTGAATTTATAGCTTTATCTTTCTAATTAATTAATTTCATAATTAAAATCTAACAAATTTGCAGAAATAATTTCATGTTGTCAATTTCAACGATGTTAGGTTGGTAGACCTGCGCGCTTGGCATTTAGCGTTTATTTGCTAATGTCACTCGTGAGGTTCAGTTCGATTGATTGATTCTTTGATAAAAAAAATAATGAGACTGCTTATTTTTTATTAACGAAGGGAAAACTAAATGTTATCAAAATGTGTGGCGGATTCACGTGCTCGAAGAACGCTTTGATAGCACTCAACGTGCTCTATATAGTAAGTATTGTTTGCTTTAGTTTAATCTCAATTTACACAAGCGGATTGTTTGTTGCGTTTCTAGATCGTCGCCTCGATTTTAATCACCGTCGCGGTATACGGAAGGGCCGCCTCATTGGTAACGAACCTGCCCATCGTGGGCGGCATTTTAGCATGTGGAATAATATTGATTTTAATCTCCCTATTGGGGTTAGTCGGTGCTGTCAAGCATCATCAGGTGATGCTGTTCTTTGTATCCTTTGTGTTGGCGTCGGCGTCATAATTGAGGATGTTGTTGTTAATTTAATTGAGAATTTAAAGTTATTCCTGAACGAGCTCATAGTACATGGTGATCTTATTTCTGCTGTTCTTGATACAGTTTAGTGTCGCATGTGCCTGCCTGGGAGTCAACATGGAACAACAGGAACAACTGGCGAAACAGGTACGTCGACGTAATTGCCAACAGATGTTAAATACTTTTGTTAATTCTGTTGTTAACGTATTAGGGTTGGGGTCGTGTGGATAACGCTACGAAAATGGAGGTCCAGCAGGTGTTTTCTTGTTGCGGTTTTAATAAGGAACATACCGCCGATGACCCCAAAATGGGTTACCCCAGTTGTGAAGCTATAAACGTAAGTGACAATCCGGATTCAAAATTTTCATACAGGGTGCATCATTGATATGGATTTCTTCAATAGCTCCTTAACTATTGATTATAAAGGAGAGCTTCACCTATAATTAGTAAATTACTTTCAAATACATAGCATAAGTGAGCTATCCACCAAACTTATACTTTTCTAAATGGATAGATCTCTTAAAAGCAAACTTTTTTATTAAGCAACTATAGCTCTAAATCAAAACATTCATAATCTACAGCTGTTCAATTGGATGAGAGAGCTGAAATGTAGAAGTGTTTTATTCATAATTAGTCAAGTTTTAAGCTTATGGTTTTCGAGATATCTGCCCCCACAGTTACGACTTCTAATAAGAACCGTATTTCAAGAAAATAAACAAAAAGAAAAGGGAAAAATCACATCCTGTGTCCCAGGAGTAGAATTGTAGAGTATAAGGAGCGGATCAGTGTTGCCAATCTGGTAGATTAAAAATTCCCTTTTGCTTTGAAATCCCATTCTACATTAAGAAAAAAAAATTAAAATAGTAAAACCCATCTCTCTACAGTAGGTAATGAGAAGCAATTGCCACAACATATACAAAATGCACGAAAATTTATTATTTTTATGGAAAGTGTGCATTGAAGACTTAACGGAAACTGTATTATCGACGTTCCGATCATTTCTATCCGCTAAAGTGAAATAACAAAGACGGATATGATGAGGATTGCTTCATTGGCAGTTCAAAAAAGAAATACAAACCCTCCAAAAGTTCCTCGAAATGACCGTTTTTAATAAAAATAATCTCATTGTCACGTGCATTGAAGATATAACGGAAACTGTTTTACCGACATTCCGATCATTTCTGTTCTCTAAAGTAAAATAACAAAGATATATTTGATAATGATTCTCTCATTGGCAGTACAAGAAAGAAATACAAAGCTCCAAAACCTTCAAAGATTCCTCGTGTGATAGTTTTTAATTTTTGATAGAAAAGATCAAACTGTCGCGTGCATTGAAGACATAATGGAAACTGTTTTACCAACAATCCTAAAGTAAAACAACAAAGACAGATTTGGTGATGATTGTCTCATTGGCAGTACGAAAAGAAATATGTAGCTCCAAAGCCTAAAGTTTCTTGAAACGATAGTTTTTAATCAAAAAATCCAACTGTTGCGTCCATTGAAGACGTAACGGAAACTATTTTATCGGCAATCCGATCATTTCTGTTCACTAAAGTAAAATAAAGACAGATTTGATGATGATTGCTTCATTGGCAGTTCCAAAAAGGAATACAAAGCTCCAAAGCCTCCTAAAGTTCCTCCAAACGATCGTTTTTAATAAAAGAGATCCATTGTCGCGTGTATTGAAGACAACGGAAACTGTTTTACCGACAATCCGATCATTTTTGTTCTCTAAATTAAAATAACATAGATTTGATGATGATTGCCTCATTGGCAGTACAAGAAAGAAATACGAAGCTCCTCGAAACGATCGTTTTTAATCAAAAAAGACCCAATTGTCGCGTGCATTGAAGACATAACGGAAACTGTTTTACCGACAATCCGATCATTTCTGTTCTGTATGGTAAAGTAACAGTCAGATTTGATTACGATTGTCTCATTGGCAGTACAAAAAGGAAATACAAAGCTCCAAACTCTCCAAAAGTTCATCGAAATGAATTGATCGTTTTTGATTAAAAAAAAAATCCTATTGTCGCGTGCATTGAAGACATAACGGAAACTGTTTTACCGATCATTTCTGTTCTCTAATGTAAATCCCCAATTATGGAACATATTGTGTACGTGCAATTTACTAATACAGAACTCATTATAAACGATAACTATTGAAGAAATCCATAACAATAATGCACCTTTGTATCTGGAAGTTTAAACAAATTTGAAAACCATCCCTCCAGTTTAAATATGGTGGTTTTTTTGAACTTCCATTAGTGAGTCCAGTGCATGTAATGAAGCACCTCATTATTATTTTTTTTAAGCCTAAGTGTTGCAACTTTCAAGAAACTGAACCCTGCAAGTGTCCGTACTGCATGACCAAGTTACAGGACACGATCAACTACGCATTCAAACTCTGCGGATGGATAGGTTTGTTTTTCAGCTTCACCGAGGTAAGTCATCCGAGTGAAAATAATTTTTAACATTGCTCAAATTGACAACAAATTAATTTTAAATGCTCTAGAACAATTATGACAGCAGCACGGAGTGATTGTTTTAGAGCGTAACTACCTGGAATGCTTTTAGCAAGGATTACAATTAATTGCATTTTGTGGTTTTATTAAAATATACTAATTCGAAGGTGGCTTGATTTGTACATACATATTTTGGTTTTCGTTGTTGTGTGGTTTTTTTTTTTTTATTAAATATCTAACATTGGGATTGTTGCATGTTTCAGTTCTTGGGGGTATGGTTGACTGTTCGCTATCGTAACCAGAAAGATCCAAGAGCTAACCCTAGCGCTTTCCTCTAGTTATGTCTCTCGACGCACTGTGTCGTTTCGACTAAATCCGAATAACGTGTCTGTCTAATCAACTTATTTATTTATTATTGTCTTATTGTTTTTAATACATGTTTTTTTTTTCTTGTGTGAATTTCACAGATTGTAGGTGTCCTCTTAACGAGGCACTATCGCAATCAGTCGAAACCGGACGATGATAAATTGGCCACCGCTATATTCCCCCGCCATAATTTTACATATTAATTATAAATCTAGTCTTATTGTTTTTAATTCTGCCATACCAAAGGAGAGTAATAATTTTTTTTTACTTTAGATTACGCTTAAAACTAATTTATTTACGTAAGTCATCCGAGTTTGTTCCAAATAGAGGCAGTGTTTGTGATAAAGTGCACTTTGGGTTTTAGCCGTAAGCACTCTGTTGATGTGTGCTTCCCCTTGTTGATTATTTATTTTCATCAAGTGCTTTTCTGTACCTTACGTACAATAACGGAGTCTTTCCTCCGCTTCCTCTCGTTATACGTTTGAGTTAAGATCACCACAAGAGCTTAGCTTCTAGATTATGTAGGGTTTAGAACGTAGTGTATTAGGCTTAGTCGTTTACTGAACCAGTTAGGTCGTAAGGAACCAGTGTTTCAAGGCTGTTATTCGAACAAATATTTTACTAACCAATCTTCCTATGTGTGTAAATGTTGATGTGGTCATTAGAGAAGCGGTGAATATCTCGAATAGTTTGTTGTTCAGTAGAATTTAGTTGTAAGTTTATTTTTTTATAAAAGCTAGCTCTGCGAATTTGTTGCGCCCTTGCGCTTATAATGGAGATAAAATAAGAAAAATTGGGCCACAAACAATTGTCAGACCTTGTACAGGGACATTAGAAATGGTTTCAACCCATTTGACCCTGCCGTGTAGGCAACAGATTGTACTGTGCTGTACAAAAAAAAGTATGACTTTTAGGCCATAAACAAATTGTCAGAACTTGTACAGTGATGTCAGAAATAATTACAACCTACGTGACCCATAAAATACTTTTAGGTCACAAACAATTGTCAAACCTTGTACAGGGACGTCAGAAATGGTTTCAACACGTGTGACACTGCCGTGTAGGCAACGCATTGTACTGTAGTGTATTATTGGCAAATATAGTGATTAATTCATTGGTGGATGTAACGCATGCTTGGTTAAATACAACACCTATGAACGTCGATGACAAATACACACCGATCTCACTTTTCTCAGTGTTGCCACTTCTCTAAGAAAACAAAACCGAAATCATTTCTGATGCCACTGTATTATTTTAATGCTAACATTGTTTAATTGCCTACTTATTCCCGGGTGTACAAGTTTTTATTTGCTTTATTTAATTGAAAAGTGATTTTTAAATGTTGTGCATTTTTTTTTGTTTTATCTCCCGACTGTTTACATTTTATTATGTGGGCCATCCACTTCAAATTCTATACTTGCTGTGGTCTTAATAGTTTAAATTGATTCATTGAGGCAAAATTCCAAAAATTAATTGACATGAAATAAACCAAATAACTTAAATTGTTTAAATCGTTTAAGGGTGAAATTGTTTTCAATGTTTAATGCCTTGTAGGTTAATAGTTACAAAGCGCCCGTATTCTCATTCTACGATTAATTTAATGACGTGTTTAATTACCATGGCAACGCTCGTCCGTCACTCTCTTACACATTAAGTCGACGTAAAGCAGTATTGTTTCTTGTTTGTTTTAATCACGACTTTAATCATAAGATGAGAACACGAGTTTAGTTAAATTTAATTGTCGAATAAAGCATGAAAAGACCGTCTTGTCGTTAACTCAAAAACAATAGGATTTTAAAGTATGTGTAGATGACTTTTGTATACTTCTGTACAATATAAAAAAAAAACTAATTACAATTTGGACCTAATTTTATTGATTGGTTTCAATTATATTGTAATAAATGACGAAGCTAAAATAGTTCAGGTTATTGTTATTATGGAATTACAACAATGTTCTTTATTTTTATTGCACGCAAGTGTACAATGGTGCTCACCTAAAACGATACCGACGTCTGCACGCGCTACAAAAATCGTGACGACGTTGAAATCATTTTAGACGTCGATTTTTCGCAGTACTTCTTCAACCATAGATAATAAACAGACCTCGGACGTTTCTGTGCGTTGCCATGGTTACGCAATACAAAGACCAATGTAAAGTGCGCGTTCATTGCGTAGCCGTGGCAACGCTCCGAAACGTCCGAAGTCTGATAATAAGTAAAGTCATGAAGGGAAAGAGAAACAGAAAAAGAAAGAAAGAAATTTTACAATAATAATAAGTTTTGTTTTACGTCAAACAATAAACTAGATTAAAAAAATAAGACGAACGAAAAACAAAAGAAGATCGGCTAGGTATTCTTTTTTTGGTTTTTTTTCTTTATAAAAACAGATTAAGTTGCTTTTGTTCTTAAAAAAAAAAGAATGCATTATGCAGATGCTGTTGTGTAATTGTTTTTTTTTTTACAATTTTCAACTGCTTCCTACAACTTGTGATTAAAGTAAGCTGTCACAAGGGTGAGATGGCAGTTGTCAATAATTTTACCGTCGGTCAGTCTGACAATGACATTACCAAACAAAACCAAATAAAAAAACGCAAACATTCAGAGAAGAACACTTAATCGATTCGCTTCAAAGCAACACTGAAGCTTAAAGCAGACGCTGAAAATGCTGCCGTCCTTCAACTTGAATGCACAAACGTACCCTGCGCTTCATGTTTTTCAATCGAACGTGTTTGCCAACCGACGGGGAAGTTATGTCAGCACAAAAAACAAAAAAAAATTGACAGCTGTCCGCGCTACAAACCTTTAGGAGAAAAAACATTGAAATCATGGCCTACTTTAATTTGAAATTTAATTGAATGCACGGTATTACTTACGCAGTCATTCAATTGTTTTCCTCTGGTTATAAGAAACGATGAAAAAAATTGAAAACTGAAGGTTTGTTTTTCTCTTAATTTCGAGAAAAGGAAACAATTGAAAATTGAATCTGTTTGCGACGATCCTTTTTTTTTATTCAACTGCTTTTCTGTTCTAGTTATATTCGTGTTTCACAAACAAAATAAAATAGGTATTATATACAGGGTGTAATTTAATCGAGTATGTATAAATGTATAAAAGAAATGCAAACATTCACTGAAGCTTAAAGCAGACGCCGAAAATGCTGTCCTTCAGTTTGAATGCACGAACGTACCCTGCGCTTCATGTTTTTCAATCGAACGCGCTTGTCAAGCGTTGGGAGGTTATGTCAGCACAAAAAAACAAAAAAAAAACAGTTGGACAGCTGTCGGCGCTACACGAACCTTTAGGAGAAAAAAAAACATTGAAATCGTGGCCTACTTTAATTTGGAATTTAATTGAATGCACGGTATTACTTATGCAGTTATTCAATTGTTTTCCTCTGATTATAAAAAAGATGAAAAAATTGAAGGCTTTTTTTTTCCGGCCCCTGTTATTCGATTGTTTTTCTCTTAATTTCGAGAAATAGAAACAATTGAAAATTGAACCTGTTTGCGACGATCCTTTTTTTTTATTCAACTGCTTTTCTGTTCTAGTTATATTCGTATTTCACAAACAATATAAAATAGGTATTACATACAGGGTGTAATTTAATCGAATGCAATAATTTCACAAGGATGGATCAAATCGGATTTTGATGTTCTTGAAATTCATTTTTGTTTTCACGGAAACAACTGCATTTAGGACACTATATTACATAACACTTTTTGATCGTCTCGATTCAAGCTGCCAACCTATGAAATTATCGCGCTCGATTGAATTACGCTCTGTATATTATATATAGGGTGATTCTAAAATGGCTTATCCTAAACGCTTATTTTTAAAAGTTGTGCTGTTTTAGTGTGGGATCATTTATTCATTCAGTTAGGTACCTTATTCCTGAATTTAAAATATCAGCTTAATAACCTAAAGAATTCAGAAGATATTGGACAAAAAAAACTGTATTTCCACCCCTCTTTCGGGGCTTATAACTCCCTTATTATCCACTTTCAGCAAAAAAATTGTATGAAAAGGTGACCTTATTTTTTGATGTTCTATTCGCCCTGAAAATATCGGGAGAGAATTTTGGATTACCTTGTTTAAAGAATATACAGGGTGCCCCATGACATAACTGCCATAGGTGAAGAGCGCGTCGCTGAGGTCATTTTAAGTCAAAAATGTCTTATCAACGTATGTTCAAAACTCATTCATAACGGATTTGCGGGCAATTTTAGTTTTAAAAGTTTGTCAGCGGATATAGAGTAAGAATAGCATTTATTTATTTAGATTGGAAGAGGGGAAGAGGTTTCCCGACCTAATCCTTGAGACTACTTCCTTTGGAGACAGAGCCACACTAGAGAATTAAGAACTGTTCGTTCTGATTACAAGACTTACTTCTTCAATTGCCAGGAGAAGTAAAATGTGCAGGCAAAAATTAGGACACTTTGAGCTCAAATTTAATACCAGTTTCATTGCGACTAAGTTTAAATTAGACATTTTTAATTAAAAATGACCTAAGCGACACATCCTCAAGCCACAGCCCGTTAGGTCGAGGTCGGGGGCGTGTACAGTATGTACACAGGCGCCAGGATAATGAAGACGCCAAAGATTTCATTCAAAGAGAAAATATTTAAATACAAATAAATCACTACAACACGAAAACAATTCAAATCTCCGTGTTAAGAAGTCCTAGTATTTTTCATTAATTTTAATTTAATTTATATTGTAAATCAAGTTGATTCCCACATGCAACGTGTCCGTCATAGACATTTGCCAGCCGGAATTTAAAATATAATCAGTAAATACATTCGTATCTGTGTCGATTGTTAATTATTGTAATTTCGTTTGGTGTGCACCGTTCAATAAAAAAACAAAGTCTATCCAACACCTCCTGAAAAGAAACTACGACAGTGTTAGATAGACGTCAACCTGCACATAACTTTTGAACATTTGTTGAAATTTTAGCTTTGTACTGTCGTTCGCCGTAAGTTCCAAACAAAAGCAAATCGGACCTACGTTGTTAGGATGCTTTTTCCTAAAATTACATCCACTTTCATTTGTCAAAGTTTATAAAAAGTCTAACGAATCATCCTGTATATAGTCGATCGTATTTTATTTTTTCCTTTCAACAAAAGCACTTATGATTACCATTTTTTTAATAATATTTTATATATTTGTCTTAAACAAATTATTTATCAGCACTATTTGTTATTATTCTTATTTAATACTGATTCTACTTCTAATAAGTGCTTTAGCGTAAAAAGAGTAACAAGTGAGTTTTTCACTCTCGCTCTAAACATATACAGGGTGACTGACTATTATTCCGCCGAAGAAAAACCACAATAATAATAATAAATCCGATGGTATGGGGAAAATGTAAAAAATTCTATGCACTTCAATTTTCGACAAATAATTAATCAAAAATTGCCCTTAAAACGACGATACCTCCCCCCCCCCTCCTGCTTAAAAAATGGGGGCATATGAACGAAAGTCATAAAAGTGTTTCATAGATTTATGAGTGTTAAGGCAAGGCGTCGCCGCCGAACGTGAATTTGATCTTTAAACAAAGGATAACGGTCAACTTTGAACAAGTAAACAAATAAATCACTACAACACGCAAACAATTCAAATCTCCGTGTTCATATTTTTCTTTAACTTTAATTTAATTCGTATTGTAAATCAAGTTGATTCCCACATGCAACGTGTCCGTCATAAACATTTGCCAGCCAGAATTTAATTTAATATTATGATCGGTAAACACATTCGTATCTGTGTGGATTGTTAATTATTATAATTTCGTTTTGTGTGCGGCGTTCAATAAGAAACAAAGTCTGTTATTATAAAAGACGAGTTATTAACACAAATCTATTAAAAGTTTAACAAATACAAGAGGCGTTTGCAAGTGTATACTGTGTTTTTAGGGCAATGCTATTTCATCAGCTGTTTAACAGTCCGTTATTGTGACAGGGTGAAGTTTTACTGGCTCTGTTCTGAGTAAATATCAGAAAACGTTTATGACACACGTACAGCTGTGAATTTGGCGTTTCAGTTTAAACATACCTATTTTTTTGGGTGTGTTTATAATTAATCAATTATGAACTGTTCCTCAGAATTTTTTATACATTTTCTCACTAATCTGTGACATTCATTCCTGTACGCGTTCTCTTTGTGGAAGTAATCAAAAATTGAACGCACAGCACTAACGACGTTTAAAACTCGTGCATTCTACGGTTGTATCTAATAAAGTTTTATTATTTTACGTCTCCGTGTGATGTCGATGTGGAAACTTTAACAATCAGTTGCCCGATTGTTAGATTGAGTAAATACTAATTAAGGGAAGGGCGTTACGGACCTGTGCATCACCAGATTTAAATCCTTGCGATTTCTTTTTGTGAGGGTAGATGGAGCAGATGGTATATTCCAATAAGTACCCCGTCAAGAGTTAACAAACAAAATTTACAATGCCACTGCTTTGATTCGAAATAATTCGCATGTTTTTGAACGAGAGAGTGTGATAAGATGGGTTACAGCATGTGAATAATAACGACCTCCATTTTTAACACATTCTTTGATGATACAGCTGTGATTTCGCTTTACACAATTATTTGTCAATTCGTTACTCTTTTGCTCCTTATTCCATACGTAATTCCAGTTATTTTAGAAATTACTAATAATTATGACGCGTAAAAGAAACATAACTCGAACGAAATTGACATGTGTGTCAAGGTTGCATGGAGTCAATAAAATTGTAATCATAAAACTTTATATTCCAATTTATTGTTGCATTTATAACATGGCGAGAGTATTTCGTACGCTGTGCAGCAGCATGCTTTTCGGGTAAATTTTTAATTAATTATAAACCCTTCCGTAAGACATTCTTCCCGTAATCTGTCACGTTCATTTCCTTATTCTTTTTTTGATGGAACAATTGTCAGTCACCCTGTATAAGGAAATCCGCTGCACAGTTTTTAACTTTGTTATTCTGCTGCCACACAATCAGAAAGATATGAGTTCTTGTAATTAGAGAGTAGTTGGGGAGGGTCAATTAAAATTTCACACACAGTCGCCGGAATCTAGTGGCGCGCGCCTGCCCCCTCCCCACATTTTCAAATTCCGGTCACGCCTGTCATTTTATTTTCGATAGTTTTTACCACTTAGGAGCGGTGTTTCCTATTAAACGTGTCAAATTTGACCCAGCCTGTACGTATTTGTGTTGTAAGTAAGGGAAACGAACGTTTGATTCAAAAAATATTATATTATTTGCTATGCAATAAAATTGATACGATTAAATAAAGCTCGCTCACTTTTTTTTTAATGTAGTGCGTTAGTAACTGGCGAATGCGTTTCATGTTATCCTTTTTTCGATGGAACAATAGTCAGTCACCCTGTACAAGAAATTCTGCTGCAGTTTTTAACTTTGTTCTATATTCTGCTGTTACAGTGTACGTATTGTATCGTATCACTAATCATAAAGATATGAGTTGTAATTAAGGAGGAGTAGAAATAAATTTTACACACCAACGCCGGATTCTACTGGCGTGCTCCTGGTAGTGGGACATCCTGTATATTACGTTTCTTACAATTTGTTAAAGCTGATGTGCCATTGTTTTCCGTAAAGACCAGAAAAGACGTAACGTTTAATTGAGCACCATTGTACATGTGGATGGCGAACATACTTCCGTATAAAGTCTGCCCTGCACAAACTTTGTGTATTTTTTCTACTCCTATTGAATTAATCGAGCTTTTTGATTGATACTTTCAAACCACCCATTCTAGATTATATTTTTCTAATAGGAGTAGAAAAAGGCATTCGCGATTAGGGCCGTTATTCATCCTCCGTGAATAAAGGCCGACATAATCGTTCTTGTAATAAATATAAGCATCGAGATTATTTGTGCAATGAATGTAGAAATAAATTTTTATTTAATTTCCCCCGCCTTTCATTTCAAACGACCCCACTACTGCTCGAACACGCTTTTATTTTATATCTCAATCGAATATATAAATATAAATACTTACTATACACAAAATTATAACTAAATTAAAGAATTCGTTGTGCTTAGTCTCTTAATTAATTAAAATATTTGAGGATTCAGTTTCAGTGGTAGAATGGGACGTAGTAGGGGTGATGCTTGAAGAACCTGCTGGATTCTTGGTGGCCGAGAAGAGATTGCTGGTCGATTCCGTTGTTGGCCCCGTACACCTGTCCGTTTCCGGCGTACTTCTTCTGGTTGTATTGGCCTTGGTCGGCGTTGTTTTTATCGAGGAATTCGTGGTTGTTGTAGTGGCCCTGCTTCTTGCTTTGGTCGGAGTTAAACTGGCTATTGTCGTGGCCACCCTTGAACGAGGATTGGTTGTCTTCCCCGAATTTCCCGGCCTTGCCATGGAAGTTGAAGTTGTCGCCTTCATCGTGAGCCTCATCGTAATATTCTTCGGTTCTGCCCGTTTCGTCCTTGTGGTGGGAGGACTTGAAGCCTTTGACCACGTGGCCCTTCTTGTGCCCCGATTTTTGTTTCTTTTCGTCGGCGTTTTTACCTGTGGGAAGTCGCTGTTCGATAAAATCAAATATTATTTGGGACTTTACCACCTACCTTCTTGATTGTAGTATTCCCCGCCCTTGTAAGACTTTCCGTCTTCGACGATTTTCTTTCCGCCCTCTTCGTCGTTGTAATATGCAGCGTCGCCCTTGCTGTTTTGCACGCCTACTTTCCCCAGGGAGAAGCCGTTTTCGCCTTGGTTAAGTTCTTCGCCTTTTTTCCCGTTGTGTTTTTCGTAGCTTTCGTCGTTGAGGTTCTTCTTTTCGCCGTTGTAAATTGTTTTGTCTACTATTTCACCTCCGTGTCCTTGATGGCCAATGAAACCACCTCCAACTCCTCCTCCTCCTCCTCCAATTCCGTAACCTCCGCCGATTCCGTAACCTCCTCCAATCCCGTAACCGCCGCCACTTCCTCCTCCAATCCCGTAACCGCCGCCACTTCCTCCTCCAATTCCATAACCGCCGCCAATTCCATGTCCCAAACCAACGCCTCCAATTCCAACGCCGCCTCCTAATCCTCCGGCTCTTAGGCCTCCAATTCCGACACCACCTCCTAGTCCTCCACCAATATATTTGGGGTTGATATAACCACCACCACGTAAGCCGCCAATGTTTCCAATACTGCTTCCTCCATACCCAATGTTTTCGTTTTCATATCCTCCTATTCCTTGCCCAAAACCAAGACCACCTTGACTTATTCCACTCGAATATCCACCACCTTGACTTATTCCACTTGAATATCCTCCAGAAGAATATCCACCAAGTCCTCCTTGGTTATAACCACCGGTATACCTTCCAAGTCCACCAGCAGATCTTCCAATTCTCTCCTCGGGGTAGTAACCACCTTCAACCACGTGGTACCCGTGCAAGGGTACGTTCGAAGCAGCGCTCTTCATGACGTCCTCAGTTTCGTAGCGGTACTTGTATAGGGGAACCTTCTCGCTCCCGACTAAACCACACGCCGCCAGCAAAACCCAAATCGACGGATTGTTCATTTTGGTGAGGGCGAAGCACCTGGAAGACTGACGAACCGAAGGCAGGGCGACGATTTATAAGACGCGGGTCGCCGGTGCCGCGGTCCATTGGGTACCGCTTTGGCGGAATTTTAACGCGATTAGCCGGACGGTTGTGCAAGAGCACTGCAGATCGGCCTTATCAAATTAAATTGTCAATTAGCGGGCCTTGAATTCTTCAGCGGGAGTTGAGGAGACACGGATTAAGGCCCTCGATGAAAAAGCGAGCCGCGCGCGGCGCAATTTCACGGGGCTTAATGCGCGTGACTCCTGTTAATTAATTTGCGTTTGTTATATTAATTTAACTTCAACTTGATGTTTGATCTGACGACGGTGTTTGCAAAAAAAAATTGCAGTTTTTTGTGGTCTGTCCAAACGGGAAATGTGATTCAGTATTTGAAAGTCTCCGGACGTTTCTAAGAACAACTCTTATGCGGAACGCAGTATTTAAACAGTTTTATAATTGACAAAAGCTTGAGTCGATTCAAAAATGTCCGTACATATTCATACTTTAGCATTCAGAAATTGGGAGAAAACAGATCCAAGAGATGGCGTTTCTTCCCTCTATAAGTAGTACTTACATTTGTTAGCACTAGATGCCACTTACCTTGCGCGCAAAACTATGTTCACATTTGTTTGCTAAATTGTTAAGATATTCGCTTTTATTGGATGATACGGCAATAATAAGATTACCTTTAATTTAAAAAATTATTGTAAAACTAAAATTAATAAAAAAAACTGGAAAAATTAGATTAAAATTATTGAATGATTGCCTTTATAAGTAATATTTACATTTGCCACTACTAGATGTCAGTTACTTCGCTAGCAATCATACCTATGTTCACATTTGTCTGCGAAAAAACTGACATCTAGCGGTAGTAAGTGTAAGTACGTGGAAAAGATCGCGCCATCTATTGGCTTCGATGTCTCTCAATCAGGGACCTGGCGAACGTAAAACTAATCAACTGTTCGAGATTTTTCTTTCCTTAATAAAAATAGTCTCTAGATTAATTAAAAAATTATAATAATAATATTTATAAGTGTGGAAGCTGTGACAGATGTCAAACTGACAATTTCACTTAATAATTTGTGCAGTTTGTCACATAATGTAAGAATCAATCAAAACACTGCATTCGTGCGTTGATAATTCAACTGTCACACTTTTCATCGTGAATTTACATGCTCAACAACACTCTACTTGACAGTTGTCAAAGTGTCAGTTACTTAGATTTAGCTGATAGAATTGAATTTATTCTATACCAAAAATTTTAATAATTAATTGTCAACAACGGTTTACTTGACAGCTGTCAAAGTGTCGGTTTATGTTGATTAGAGTTTGTTTGACAGATAGTGTTGAATGAATCGGTCCAGGACATTGCGTTTGTTTTTCATTGTCATTCTTTCTAAATGCGTAAAATTGTTAAAATGATTAACGACGCTTTATTTGACAGATGTCAAAGTGTCACTTTCGCTTGTAATGTTGAACGAATCAGACTAAGACATTGGGTTTGTCATTGGGTATAGTCATTCTCGAAAATTAAAATCATTAATTGTCAACAACGGTTTACTTGACAGCTGTCAAAGTGTCAGTTTATATTGATTAGTTTGTTTCGCAGATAGTGTTGAATAAATCGGTCAAGGACATTGCGTTTGTTTTTCATTGTGATTCTTTATAATAAAGGCTTTAAATTGTTATAATGATTAACGACGCTTTACGTGACAGATGTCAAAGTCATTTTCGCATGTAATGTTGAATGAATCAGTCAAAGAGATTGGATTTGTTTTCTATAGTCACTCTCTATTATTTAGTTTTAAATTAAAAATTAAATCATTAAATATCAACAACGCTTGACTTGATAGCTGTCAAAGTGTCAGTTTCATTTAATAATTTGCTTGGTGATGTTATGTAAAGCATTTCAAAGGCATTTCGTTTGTTTTCCAAGGCCATGCTTTATTAAAAATTTGAATTTATAACACTTCACTTGATAATAGCTGTCAAACTGACAGTTTCATTTAATAATTCGTTTCACAACACTTATTTGACAGCTGTAAAATTGACAGTTCCTTTAATAATCTGTTGGAATCGGTCAAGATGTTGCATTCGTTTTCCATTGCCACTCTTTGTGAAGAATTTAAATTAACAACACTTTATTTGACAGCTATAAAACTGACAGTTTCATTTAATTAATTTGTTCGACGGGTAGTGTTAAGAGTTGCATTTGTTTTCCCGTAGCTACTCTTTAAAAAAAATTTATATATTACTAAGTATCAACAAATCTTGATAGCTGTCAAAGTATCAGTTTCATTTAATCATTCGCTGGATGTTGTGTGTGCATTTCGTTTGTTTTCCATGGCCGCTCTTTATAAGAAAGTAAGTGATTGTTGACACTTTCCTTGGCAGATGTCAAAGTGTCAGTTTGAGGTAATCATTTGTGCCGTATATAATGTTGAATGAATCATTCAAACGACTTTGCATTTGTTTTCCGCTGCCACTCTTTATGGAGAAATATGTATATCAACAGCACTTTATCTTATAGCTGTCAAACTGTCCGTTTCATTTAATTTTTGTTTGGTAGGTGATGTTGTGTGTATCAGTCAAGGACATTGCGTTGGTTTTCTATGGACTACTATTTATCAAAAAAATTAAACGATTAACAATGCCTTATTTGACAGATGTCAAAGTGTCAGTTTGAGATCACATTTTGTTTTGCGTGTATTGTAGAATCAGTAAAGACATTTCACGTCAAAAAAATGAAGCATACCAACAACCGTTTATTTGATAGCTGTCAAACTGACAGTTTCATTTAATAATTAATTTGACAGGTGATCTTGTGTGAATCATTCAAGGGTATTGCGTTGGTTTTCTATGGCACGAGACATTGGATTTATTTCCACGGTCAATCTATCAAAAAGCTAAGCATATCAACAACCGTTTGTTTGGTACCTGTCAAAGTGACAGTTTCATTTGATAATTTCTTTGACAGGTGATCTTGTGTGAGTCATACAAGGGTATTACGATGGTTTACAGTGGCCACTCTTTATGAAAAAAATGTGAATATTTAACGACGCTTTACTTGGCAGATGTCAAAGTGTCAGTTTGATTTAACAATTTGTAGTTGTTGTGTAATGTTGAATGAATACTTCACTCCAAGGCACAGGATTTATTTTCCACAGCCAAATCACTATATTTGACAGCTGCAAAACTGACAGATGTCAAAGTGTCAGTTTGAGTTAATAATGTGTAATCGTTGTAATTGATTCAGACATTGGATTTGTTTCCTATAGCCACCCTTTGTCAAATATATAACACCTTACTTGATACCTGTCAAACTGAGCTTTGTTTAATAATTTGTTTGGCAGGTGACGTTGTGTGAATCATTGTGGTTTTCCTTGGCCGTTCACTATTAGAAATTTAATTGATTAACAACCTTTATTTGACACAGCTGTCAAACTGTGAGTTGAGAACTGTCAAATTAAAACGGTTTTATGTAACAAATTTTTTGGTAGACGTAATAGCATTTGTTTTCTTTATCAGGAATGTAAATGTAGCTGATGCAGAGAACATGCACACTGTTAGTACTGTTAATAAATTCCAGAGTCGACCTCGCTGATGAGACAAAGAAACTCGAAACTGTTTTTCTAGAATGCTTTGTGCCTTTCTGTTATGTATCCAGCTAATCTGCAGCACTTAAGTATGTATGTACTCAAATCAAAATCAACTGCAAATTCTAAAATAAAACAAACTTGAAATCGAATGAAAGAAAGTCATCGTTTGGCGCATAAAGATTTTATTGCAAAAGTATTCCTGGAATACTTTGAATATAAAAAAAAACGCAAACCGTAATTCGTTCATTATCGCGAAAATTATCTGTGTTTACTTTAACTTGCGTCAACACATCGTAGAAAACCTACGGTTTTTTTTTCCTTCAGTTTTTAACGCGTCCGTGAAACTACAGAGAAAAGTGCCTGCGTACGAAAGGCAAACACTATCGATTTATTTTTTAATGCCGTCTGCGGTTTATAAATAAATAATTCGTCAGGCGTGCTTTGCACGAATAACAAAGACGTCGGAGATAAACAAAATTTGTTGTTAGCGCCGGTGCGTAATTTTTTTCGAAAGCTCGTCAAAATCCTGGCGGTATCAGGGCGACAGGATCCACCGACGCGACGCCTTCAACCCCCTCAACAGGACGAAACGTCTCGCACGCCCTTAGTTTGGCGTGGTCGATCCGTGAACCACACGAGCCTGCGTCGCGCCCTTGCGATACAGTTTTATTATTTAGTGCCTACTTACTCGCCGCTCAGTTTTTTTTTATATATATACACATAAGACTCGAACTAAAAACTACAACCAATTAAGTGGACGTCGTAGATTTAGTGCGCGCCGCCCCCTAAGAAAATCCACAGGAAAAATGTCGATTTCAGACGAAGAACGTGACGAGTAAGTAAAAAAACTTAGAGAAATTTTTAACAGCGCACGACGCAAGTAAAAATAAATAATTTTATGTAACGCAAGAAGGTAAGTAACAAATTCCTCTATGACATACTCGGAAAACCAAAACGGAATTTCAATTAATTCTTTTTTTTGCAAAACAAAATAGACTGAAATCAAATATTCTATTATACATAATTGAAACTGGCAAGGGCGAGAGAAAAACCGTTGAAATTCGCAACAGGTATCTCAAGAATATTACACAAAGGGGATTATGTATTTGAAGAAGGGTCGAGGTATGAAATATCCGACGGGATGAGGTTCTTGGAAACTCGCACGACCACAATTTTCGGATGAGTTTCCAGATGCTCCCGTTTAAACTCCATCGATCGGTTTCACTTTAACGTGAGCGACCGGAAAAAACAATGTCTGAAGAGCGTACACAATGTCTAATCTTTAAATTCTTATTAAAGACGATACTTTCAACTTCAAACCCCTCATCTTCCAAATGCAAAATTGCTTAGAATGTTTCTACAACGATCAATCCATTAACTTGAGTGGGAAAAGTAGTATCACACTTTCACTTTTCATTTTATTGATTTGAAGCAATAATTTTAAGCTCTGCAAAACTGTTTCGCTACTTCAGTTTCTTTATCTTTTTCTCTCATATTCGTTTTTTTTTTCACTTGTTTTCCCTTCCTCCTCCCTCCTGCAGTACTGCTCCATCCATTTAATTATCTGTTCTTTTAATATCTCTCTTTAATTTGGTTCGGAGGAAGAGGTCCTTTTTACCAATTTCCTTCCACTTGTCTTTTATGACCATCTTCATAGTTTTTAAATACTTTTTCTCTGTCGGTCCTTGCGTCTTTTCCTTCATCCTTATTATAGTTTATATCCATTTTGTTATCTGTTCTTGTTATATTTATACTTGGCCCAAGGAAGAGGTCCTTCTCTTGATTTCCGTATTTCATGTGAACTTCTGGATATGCGTTCGAACTCATTTCAAAAGTTTTTCGTAAGTTAGAGTCAAAAATTTGTGGCGCCATCTATTCACGAGTTAAATAATGAATAATTGGTGCGCCATCAGAGGGATTATTTCGTAGAAATTCACTTTTCTCTTCATTGCCCATCGCTACCAAGGTTCATGTGGATATGTTCGCGTCCGATCCCATTTTACAAGTTACAGTCTAATGGCGTCATCTATTTAATAATAAAGGATAAAGAATTAGTGGCGCCATCTGTTAAAAGAATAAGGAATTCATACGTTATATGAGTGACGATTCATTTCCCGTTGTATTTCATGTGGAATTTTGAAAATGCGTTCGAACTCATTTCATAAGTTTGAGTCGAAAATCAGTGGCGCCATCTATTCAAGAGTATAATAATAAAGAATTGATGCGCCATCTTTTGTAGAGCAGAAGATTGATTTCACAGAAACTCACTATTCACTTCATTGCCTACCGCTACCAGAGTTCATGTGGATATGTTCGCTTTCGATCCCGTTTGTGGTATGAGTTAGAGTCTACAATTAGCGGCGCCATCTATTTAAGAATAAAGGATAAAAAATTAGTGGCGCCATCTGTTAAAATAATAAGGAATTTGTACGCCATATGAGAGATTATTCATTTTCCGTTGTACTGCGTTCGAACTCACATCAAAAGTTTTTCTCTAAGTTAGAGTCGAAAATTAGTGGCGCCATCTATTCATCAATTAAATAATGAATAATTGGTGCGCCATCTATCGTAGGGCAGAGGGATTATTTCGTAGAAATTCACTTTTCACTTCGTTTCCCACCGCTACCACAGTTCATGTGGATATATTCGCGTTTAATCGCTTTCTTTTACGAGTTACGGTCTAGAATTCGTAGCGCCATCAATTTAAGAATAAAGAATAAAAAATTAGTGGCGCCATCTGTTAAAATAATAAGGAATTCGTACGCCATATGAGTGATGATTCATTCCCGTTGTATTGCATTCGAACTCACATCAAAAGCTTTTCATAAGTTAGAGTCGAAAATTAGTGGCCCCATGTATTGATGAATTAAATAGTGAATAATTGGTGCGCCACCTATTGTAGAGCAGAGGAATAATTTCACAATTATTCACTTTTCTCTTCATTTCCCACCGCTACCACAGTTCATGTGGATATATTCGCGTTTAATCGCATTTCTTTTACGAGTTACAGTCTAGAATTCGTAGCGCCATCGATTTAAGAATAAATAATAAAAAATTAGTGGTGCCATCTGTTCAAATAATAAGGAATTCGAACGCCATATGAGTGATGATTCATTCCCCGTTGTGTTACGTTCGAACTCACATCAAGTTTATCATAAGTTAGAGTCGAAAATTAGTGGCGCCATCTATTGATGAGTTAAATAATTAATAATTGGTGCGCCATCTATTGTAGAGCAGAGGAATTATTTCATAGAAATTCACTTTTCTCTTCGTTTCCCACCGCTGCCATGGCTCATGTGGGTATGTTCGCGTTCGATCCTAATTCTTTTACGAGTTACAGTCAAGAATTAGCGGCGCCATTTATTTAAGAATAAGAAATAAAAAAATTAGTGGCGCCATCTGTTAAAATAATAAGGAACTCGTATACCATATGAGTGATGATTCATTTCGCGTTGTACTGTGTTCGTACTCATTTCAAAAGATTTTCACAAGTTAGGGCCGAAAATTAGTGGCGCCATCTATTCAAGAGTATAATAATAAAGAATTGGTGCGCCATCTTTTGTAGAGCAGAGGGATGATTTCATAAAAATTCATTTTTCTCTTCATTTCACGGTACTACCGTAGTTCATTTGAATATGTTTGCGTTCGATATCCTTTTATGAGTTACGTATAATCTAGAATTAATGGCGCCATCTGTAATAAAGGATAAAAAAATTAGTGCGCAATCTATGGATGTTCAAACAAAGCTACATCATGATTCAGTTTTCTTTTCTCTTCTCGTCGCGTCGTTGCCATATTTCATGAGGACTTTGAAATGCGTTCGAACTCATTTCAAGAGCTTTTGCGTTAAAATCGAAAATTAATGGCGCCATCTATTCAAATATTAAATAATAAAGAATTAGTGCACCATCTATTGTAGTACAGGAGGATGATTTCATAAAAATTCATTTTTCTCTTAATTTCTGGTGGATATGTTCGTGTTTGATCCCCATTTCTTTTAGGCGTTACAGTCTAAAATCTGTGGCGCCATCTATTTAAAAATAAAAGATAAAAGATTAGTGCGCCATCTATGTAAAGAAAAACTGAGCTATGGTTTCATCATAATCCGGTTGTCTTTCGTCTTCCTGTCACGACGTTGCCGCCCTATTTCATGAGAACTTGCTTGCGATCGATTTATTGAAGCGTTTTTTTTTGCTTTAAGTTTTCACAAGAAAATTAGTGGCGACATCTGTTGAGGAATAACAAAATTGTTTCCCATTTTTCCTTTGTTACCTTCCGCGCTGACGTTCAAGTTTTCTATTCTTTTCAGCTTCGGGAAAGTTTAGCAGCGCCATCCGTTGCAGACCAGAGGAAAGATTTCGTTACACAATTTTTCTTTCCATTTCTTGCGATTTTCATGTTTTCAATGTTCGTAAGTCTCATCTTGATTGAATTTAACAAAAGAAAATAGCCAAAATCGTGTCCCACTTACTTAATAAAGAAGAAGCATTTAATTCGCTAAGAAAGACAGACATTGACTCACATCGTATCGCTTGGTTCCCGAAGGTAAAACAAAAGATGATCAATTCTTGAAATAGTAAAGTCGATCGGCTCTTGAAAAACAAAATACGATCGCCTCTAGAAAACCAAAAGACGATAGACTCATCGAAGGTAAGAAAGGACTGTCGTCATTTTTCAAATTTATAAAACATGGCGCCATCTATTTGGAAATCGCGAAACTGTTTAGTTGAAAATCCTTTTTTTTGACTTTTTTACTCGACTCTTTCTTAACTATTCGTGATGAAAATTAAAAAACTTAAAAGCTTAAAGTTTGAAGATTTTTTCTGTTATAGTTAAGAGTTGTAGCGCCATCTGTTGGACGGCAGTGGAACAATTTCGTCACAGTAATTCATTTCCTGTCGCTCTAAAATTCGCATCCGTGATATCCTCCGAAACTAGTGGCGCCACCTGTTCAAAAGTAAGAAAACTGTGCACCTACAAAAACATTTTTTTTTTTTATTTTTGAACTTTACTCATCCATTCGTGTTGACAATTAAAAATCTTTCCGTTTTGGTAAAGGATTTCGAAAGAGTAATTCATTTACTGTCGCTTTAAAAGTTCTTTTCAATTCGTGTGGTATCAACAGATGATCGTCAGGAACTAGTGGCGCCATCTGTTCAAAAGTAACGAAACTGTTCACCTACAAATAAATAATTTTTTAACTTTCTTTTGTCTCGTCATTTGTTCTTTTACTGTCCCCGTTTTATTTGATTCAAAAGAGTTTGGCCTTTATGGTAGAAATTCTTTCCCTCTCGAATTTTCTAACAAACGTCTGGAACCATCTAGCGTTCGACTCGAAATTCACTGGACTAATCGAGAAGGTAGATGGCGTGACCAGTCTAAAATTGAATCAACGGCGGCTCGGACGTAACGTAAATTTTAAACTTATTTCAATTATTTATTTTTGATGGAAATAAAATAATAGTAATAGTAAGAATTGGTGTTTTAAACGGTACTCCATTGTTGCACGCGATTTTTAAAATAAAAAATTAAGATTAAGTCAATTAAGCATCTGACATATGGCCTATATACAAAAAATAATAATCTACGCGTACACGACGATTTGATAATTCTTTTTTTCGCAACTGATAATTGATAAGATACGTAGCCGTTCGATGTGGGTGTGTTACGCATGTTTAACTGAAAAATCGTCCTTAATCTGGGCTTACGTCGTAAATTGCACGTTATCAGCAATCAAACAAATGGGTTTCATCAGCAGTGTTGACCTGAACAATCATAGAAATTGATTCTGTAAATAAGATAAAATATTATCAATATTTTTACAGGATAGTCAAATATATATGTGTATTCTTTTTTTTTTTTTTTTGTTATAATTCCGCCATCCAAAAGACAATTTTTCTTCGAGGTTTTTGTAACGTTCAACAACATCTAGTTGGCTATGATTGTTTGCTGCTAGCAGAACTGAGCGCTTCTGCTGGTTTCGATGAACGCCCCTACGACACAACTTCCCTTCATGACTTTAATCTCCTGGCAAGTTTGGCGTTCGTAATTCATAAAATAAATATTTGCTTTTCATCATTTTCATGAAAGTAACTCGGGATTGTATTCGCTCCTCTCAGCTGAAAGCCTTTTTTAAAACTAATAACAAACAATAATCTCGAAAGAAAGGTTAGAAAACCGTCGAGCAATTTCAAGATGTGGCGTTCAACAACGTCTAGTTGGCTATGAGTGCTTGCTGTTAGCAGAACTGAGCGGTTCTGCTGGTTTCGTTGAACGCGCCCCTACGACACAACTTCCCTTCATGACTTTAATCTCCTGGCAAGTTTGGCGTTCGTAATTCATAAAATAAATATTTGCTTTTCATCATTTTCATGAAAGTAACTCGGGATTGTATTCGCTCCTCTCAGCTGAAACGCTTTTTTAAAATTAATAACAATCAATAATGTCGAAAGAAAGGTTAGAAAACCGTCGAGCAATTTCAAGATGTGGCGTTCAACATCATCTAGTTGGCTATGAGTGCTTGCTGCTAGCAGAACTGAGCGCTTCTGCTGGTTTCGATGAACGCCCCTACGACATAACTTCCCTTCATGACTTTAATCTCCTGGCAAGTTTGGCGTTCGTAATTCATAAAATAAATATTTGCTTTTCATATTTTCATGAAAGTAACTCGGGATTGTATTCGCTCCTCTCAGCTGAAAGGCTTTTTTAAAATTAATAACAAACGATAATCCCGAAAGAAAGGTTAGAAAACCGTCGAGCAATTTCAAGATGTGGCGTTCAACAACATCTAGTTGGCTATGATTGTTTGCTGCTAGCAGAACTGAGCGCTTCTGCTGGATTCGTTGAACGGCCCTACGACACAACTCCCTTCATGACTTTAATCTCCTGGCAAGTTTGGCGTTCGTAATTCATAACATAGATATTTGCTAATTTATTTTCCATCATTTTCGTGAAAGTAACTCGGGATTGCATTCGCTCCTCTCAGCTGAAACGCTTTTTTAAAATTAATAACAAACGATAATCTCGAAAGAAAGGTTAGAAAACCGTCGAGCAATTTCAAGATGTGGCGTTCAACAACATCTAGTTGGCTATGAGTGCTTGCTGTTAGCAGAACTGAGCGCTTTTGCTGGTTTCGTTGAACGCCCCTACGACACAACTTCCTTCATGACTTTAATCTCCTGGCAAGTGTGGCGTTCGTAATTCATAAAATAGATATTTGCTAATTTATTTTCCATCATTTTCTTGAAAGTAACTCGGGATTGCATTCGCTCCTCTCAGCTGAAACGCTTTTTTAAAATTAATAACAATCAATAATCTCGAAAGAAAGGTTAGAAAACCGTCGAGCAATTTCAAGATGTGGCGTTCAACAACATCTAGTTGGCTATGATTGTTTTCTGCTAACAGAACTGAGCGCTTCTGCTGGTTTCGTTGAACGCCCCTACGACACAACTTCCTTTATGACTTTAATCTCCTGGCAAGTTTGGCGTTCGTAATTCATAAAATAAATATTTGCTAATTTATTTTCTTGAAAGTAACTCGGGATTATATTCGCTCCTCTCGGCTAAAACTTCGTTAACATTAAAAACAAACAAGAATCTCAAAAGAGAGGTTAGAAAACTGTCAAACAATTTCAAGATGTTGCGTTCAACAACAACTCTGCCTTGCCGCTAGCAAAACTAAGCAGTTTTGCTGATTTGATTGAACGCACTTAATAACGCAAATTTTTTCGTAGTTTTAATCTCGAGTGTATTTAAAAAACACTCAAACTATATCGTAAGAAAAATGATTACTTTTTATTTATTTAAATTCATGAATGCTGTTTATATAAAACAAATATAAAAAAAAAAAACTGCGTGGTCAGATAAAGGGTATTCTTGATTACGCATTATGTGAACCGTGGGAAACCCATACCGTGACACACCATAGTCAGCAATTATAATGCAACTCTTATGCTTCAGCCTTGCAGCAATCAGTACCTAACAAAGGAGACCGAGAGTGCGTTCGTTTGAAAGCGCGTCTAACTTAATCAGATTTTTAACAAAGCCACTAATCGAGTGATCAATCGCGCGTGTAGTGCAGCAGGCGTCACTAAATCAATTAATAGCACATCCTCATCATCATCATCCTCATCATCGTCCTCTCTCTATTATCTAATCTGCCGAATATATTTTCTGCAAAGTTTGTTTTGTTGTTGGAATGAATCGCGTACAGAGAGCGTATGATTAAAACCGATCTTATCTGTCCGCGAATGCCGTACTTACATAAAAGCCCGGTTGTAAATGCGGTTATCAGTTTGTGGAGCACTTCTCCGAGTGTTTAATTGATGATGGCAGAAAGCGGACCAATGCTCGAGGAAAAGTGCCTGTGCGGGAAATGGGAGTACTCCGAGAACGAAAGCGACCTGCATAACGGAGGAGTACGGAATGGAAACGCAGGAGGAGAACACTGCGAGTTTTGCAACAAAGGAAGGTATGCTTTTTATTTAATTGAAAAACTAATTGAAAATCAAAAAATAAAATAAAAATATGCAAACATTAAACAACGACATCTCGCGACCAATTTTCAACCCAAAAGCTTTTTTAAATTTCCGTAACGTTAAAGCAAGTCAAGTACTAAGGGGTAACGAAAAAATATTTTCTAAACAAAAATATTAAAAATACGTTTGTAATTTGAAAGTGAAACTGAAGATGATTTTGCACTGTTTGGCCAATTGAATAATTTTTGATAAACAAATGAAAGTCGATAACATTTGACCTAAAATCAGCTGACTTAAAACTTAATCGACGTGAATTTTGATTTGCAATCGAGAAATGAATGTGTATTTAGTTAAAAGGTAATTGAGAATTAAAGAAAGATATTAAAATAAAAAAGTAAATCGGCAATTTTCAAAAGAAAAACGACGAATAAAAGAAAATCGATTACGTTCGACCTTAAATCAGTTAAAATTAGTTCAATTGGTTGTTTTGAAACAGGATTTTGTATATGAATGGTTAAAAATTAATAAAAAATTACAAAAAGATAATAAATTAAAAAACAAATTAGAATCTGTGCTAAAATATTAAAATAATATTTACTCCAAATCCAAGAGAATTCTGAAAAGAAAAGCTCAGCGCAGTTTTCAAAAGAAAACGATGAACAAAAGAAAATCGATTACATTCGACCTAAAATTATAAAAAAAAGATAATAAATTAAAATCTGTACTAAAATATTAAAATAAAAGAATTTAAAAAAAATTACAGGGCAATTTTTAAACGAAAATCGATAAACAAAAGAAGATCGATTGCATTTGACGTAAAATTAAGAGAAAATTATAAAAACGGATAATAAATTAAAAAGCAAATTAAAATTTGTGCTAAAATATTAAAATAAAATTTAATTCAAGTTCTAAAACAAATTTTAAAAAAATGACAGCTATTTTTCAAAGAGAACAATAAACAAAAGAAAAACGTTCGACCTAAAACTACGAGAAAATTATAAAAAAGATAATAAATTAAAAGTCTAAAAGAATTTAAAAAGAAAATGACAGCAATTTTCAGAAGAAAATCGATAAACAAAAGAAGAACGATTACGATCGACCTAAAATTAATAAATCATTATAAAAAAAGATAATAAATTAAAAAGCAAATTAAAATCTGTGCTAAAATATTAAAATAAAATTTAATTCAAGTTCTAAAACAAATTAAAAAAAAATGACAGCAATTTTCCAAAGAGAATAATAAACAAAAGAAAAACGTTCGACCTAAAACTACGAGAAAATTATAAAAAAGATAATAAATTAAAAAGCAAATTAAAATCTGTGCTAAAATATTACAATAAAATTTAATTCAAGTCTAAAAGAATTTAAAAAGAAAATGACAGCAATTTTCAAAAGAAAATCTTTAAACAAAATAATATCGATTACATTCGATTTAAAATTAATAAATAATTATAAAAGAAGATAATAAATTAAAAAGCAAATTAAAATCTGTGCTAAAATATTAAAATAAATTTTAATTCAAATCCAAAAGAAATTAAAAAAAAATGACTGCAATTTTCCAAAGAAAATCGATAAACAAAAGAAGATCAATTACATTCGACCTAAAATTAATAGAAAATTATAAAAAAAGTAATAATAAATTAAAAAGCAAATCAAAATCTGTGCTAAAATACTAAAATAAAATTTAATTCAAGACTAAAAGAATTAAAAAAAAAATTACAGTGCAATTTTCAAAAGAAAATTGATAAACAAAAGAAGATCGTTTACATTTGACGTAAAATTAAGAGGAAATTATAAAAGAGATAATAAATTAAAAGGAAAATTAAAATCCGTGCTAAAATATTAAAGTAAAATTTAATTCAAATCCAAAACAAATTTAAAAAAATGGCGGCAATTTTCAAAAGAAAATCGATAAACAAAAGAAGATCGATTACATTTGACGTAAAATTAAGAGGAAATTATAAAAAAAGGATAATAAATTAAAAAGCAAATTAAAATCTGTGCTAAAATATTAAAACAAAATTTAATTTAAGTCTAAAAGATTTTTTTTTAATGACAGAGCAATTTTTAAAAGGAAATCGATAAACAAAAGAAGATCGATTACATTTTACCTAAAATAATTTCAAATTAATTCAATCGGTTGTTTTAAAACTGCATTTTGTATATGAATAGTTAAAAATTATGATTTGCAATCAAGAAACGAATATGTAGTTAAAAAGTAATTTTCAAAAGAAAAACGCCAAAGAAAAGGAAATCGATTACATTCGACCTGAAATCAGTTAAAATTAATTCAATCGGTCGTTTTGAAACTGGATTTTGTATATGAATGATTAAAATTTATTATTTGCAATCAAGAAATGAAGGTTAGTTAAAAAGTAATTGAAAATTAAAAAAAAGGTAATAAAATAAAAAAGTAAATTAACAATTTTCAAAAGAAAAACGACAAGCAAAAGAAAATCGATTACGTTTGACGTAAAATTAAATAGAAAACTATAAAAAAGATAATAAATTGAAAAGTAAATTAGAATCTGTGCTAAAATATTAAAATAAAATTTAATCAAATCCAAAACAATTCTCAAAAAAAAAAGCTCAGAGAAGTTTTCAAAAGATAAACAAAAGAAAATCGACTATATTCGAGAAAATTATAAAAAAGATAATAAATTAAAAAGTAAATTAGAATCTGTGTTAAAATATTGAAAAGTAAATTAAATGTCAAGTCCAATACAAATTTAAGAGAAAATGACAGAGCAATTTTTAAAAGAAAAACGATAAACAAAAGAAAATCGATTACATTTGACCTAAACTCAATTAAAATTAATTTCATCGGTTGTTTTAAAACGCCATTTGTTATATGAATGGTTAAAAATTAATAAAAAATTATAAAAAAGACAATAAATTAAAAATCAAATTAAAATCTGTGTTAAAATATTAAAATAAAATTTAATTCCAATCTAAAACAAATTTAAAAGAAACTGACAGAGCTACTTTCAAAAGAAAAACGACAAACAAAAGAAAATCGATTACATTTAACCTAAACTCAATTAAAATTAATTTCATCGGTTGTTTTAAAACGCCATTTTGTATATGAGTTAATAAAAAATTATAAAAAAAGACAATAAATTAAAAAGCAAATTAGAATCTGTGTTAAAATATTAAAAAGTAAATTAAATGTCAACTCCAATACAAAAGAAAATCGATTACATTTGACCTAAACTCAATTAAAATGAATTCAATCGGTTGTTTCAAAACTTCATTTTTATAGGAATGCGTTAAAGTATTAAAAATAAATTTATTTCAAGTCTAAATTAAAAAAAAAAAAATTAATAACGTAATTTTGAAACGAAAGACGATAAACAAAAGAAAATCGATTACATGTGACCTAAAATTAATTGAAAATTATAAAAAAAGATAATACATTATAAAGCAAATTAAAATCTGTGCTAAAATATTAAAATCAAATTTAAAATCAAGCCCAAAACAAATTAAAAAAAAAATTTCAAAACAAAATCGATAAACAAAAGAAGATCGATTATATTTGACCTAAAATCGGTTAAAATTAATTCTATCGGTTGTTTAAAAACTGCATCTTGTATGTGAATGATTAATAATTAATTGCAAATAAAAAAAGATAATGAATTAAAAAGTAACTCAGAATATGGGCTAAAATATTAAAATAATATTTATTTCACAACGTAATTTCCAAAAAAAAGGAACGATAAACAAAGAAGAATATAAAATAAATATACGATTTCACTCTTACTCTACTTGATAGAATTGATTAAATACCAAAGATTAATAAAATCAAAATGAAAATGCATATGAAAGTAACTCTAAAACGAGAACAAATATCAGTAAAAATAGAAGAAAAAACGTGGTTCGGCCACATCAGAGCGATGAAAAAAGAAAAACTAGGAAAACAGTAATATGGATGTAATGGGTAATGAAGGAAACGTCAAAAGACCTAAATGAAAGAAGAAAAAAAAAAGGATTACCTATTTCAGTACATTTTTAAAATTTTTTTTTAATTTCGAAACGCTCTGACACTCACAGTCATTTTATTTTTGTTCATTTATCACTTATTATCAATCAGATTTAGTGTTGAACCTTAGGTAATTTAAACTATTGGTTAACATAAAGTGTATGATAAAGTTGAAAGGAAAAATGAGCGCAATTAGGTAAATAGTCAGAACCAACAACAGTGTCCTTATGCAATTGCGGAATGTTTCAGGCTGGGAATTATGAAACGTACGAAGCGTGAACGATAACAAAAACTGATAAACGCGGTGTTGATTCGTATAAAAATTTATTTCTTTAATTAATTAATTAATAAAATGTAAAATCAATAGGATGTGTTAATTTTCGTAAGAAACGATAAGAGTTACGAATGATAAGTAAAAGTAAAATAAATTATCATTGCTGATAAATAGTTGATGCAATCCCTGATTCCGCAAGATAAATTTCTTAATAATACTCGGTGAAAGTACTCGGAAAGTCCATAAAAGCAATTAAAGTGTTAACATGTTGTAATCTTTTGTAAATTATTTGTTTTTATTTTAGCTATCAAAAAAGAAAAGCTAAAAAGCATTAATCATAAATAATACGCTTTTGAATTGTTCTTTTGATTTAAAAACATTTTGCCAAATCGTTTTTTTAAGTTTTTAATAATTTCGTGGGTCAACTGTAATTTTTAATTGCTGATTTTCTAATCGCAGGGGGTGTATAGAAAATATTTAAAAAGACCCATTCACATCTGACAACCTGATATTATTATTATTATTACATTATTTAATAAAAAATAAATAAATAAAAACACAACTACACAAAAATATTCAAAATCACCAATAATAGAGTTTGTTCGTCAAACAGTTGTTATATACGTCATATACTCCGTTTTGTTTTTCTTTTTATGATGCCTGTCAATTGTTTCTGAGGTTGGTACCATTACCTGAATGTTAAGAAATTTCTAAAATGTTTGCCCTATACATTTAGCGATAAAAGCAGGATTCCAACAGAAACCCTAGAAGTTTGACACTGACAGGTATTATAAAAAAAAAAACAAAATATGTGCTACGAGAACCAAAATGTAAAATGCCTTGAATAACACCGAAGCCACGGAAAATTATTGGAACGCCACTGACAGCTTGTAAATGCTCGATGCATGTCATTCTAATCTGCATATCCTGCAAAATGAAAAGACATTAAAAAGTGCTGCCAAATATGTCATTAATTTTGGCTCTCCCTATATGACGCAAGCAATGTTGCCAGAGGTGGTGATCTATCACTATTTTTGTTGTTATAATAATAATAATAATAATAATAATTTATTCGTCTAGATAGTTATTCGTATAACATAAGACAGGTCAATTGTCAATTGTGTCAATTGTCTTGTTGATTTGTTAAAATATGTTAATCTATTAATTTAACTTGAAGGCTTCCGCAGCCGTCGTCCATTGTTGAATTCTTGGCTTCCGGATATCTTCACTGCCGACGTTTCGTTCTCCGTTGCAGAAGAACTTCTTCAGGACTTCTTCTTTGTTAAATTGTGCTGTAAAATCGTTGTCTTTTGTTTTTATTTATTTTTTTCAATTTCATGTATTATTTTTTAATTTTTATTGCTTTATTTTCTTTGTTCTGTCCAAATTGTTTATTTCTGCGTCTTGGCACAATATTTTATTTTATTTTTTATTAATAAAAAAACAATTTGAAAAGAATGGTGACCAACTAATGAAAATTAAACAATAAAGATTGAAAAGTAATAATAGTGAAAAAATAAATAAAAACAAAAGACTAACGATTTTACAACACAATTTAACAGGTTAATAAATTTAGAAAAAAAAGCAATTTGTAAAGAACGATGACAAAACAAAATATTAAAAATTCAAAAAGAATCAAATTAAAAAGATGTTGTAAAAATAAAAGACAATTAATTTTACAACACAATTTAACATCAACAAATGAAAAGCGGCGTCTTGGCACAATATTTTAATTTTTTTTTTGTTAATAAAGAAAAAACAATTTGAGAAGAATGGTGACAAACCAACGAAAACGAAGTAAAAAAATTTTAAAGTAATAAAATTGAACAAAATAAACAAAAACAAAAGACTATCGATTTTACATAACAATTCAACAGATTATTAATAAATTTAAAAAAAAAAGTAATTTGAAAAGAATGGTGACAAACCAACGTAATTGAACTAATAAAAATTGAAAAGTAATAAAATCGAAAAAAAATTAACAAAAACAAAAGACTGTCGATTTTACATCACAATTCAACAGATTAATAAATAAAAAAGGAATTCGAAGAGAATGTGACAAACAGACAAAGGAAAAAGAATCAAATCAAAGAAAAGGAATCAAATTAAAAAGATTTTGTAAAAACAAAAGACAATCGATTTTACAACACAATTTAACAGATTAATAAATTTTAAAAAAATTTCAAAAGAATGGCGACAAACCAACGAAAACAAAATAATAAAAATTGAAGGGCAATAAAATTGAAAAAGTAATTAAAAACAAAAGACTATCGATTTTACAGCACAATTTAACAGATTAATAAATTTAAAGAAAAAACAATTTGAAAGGAACGGTGACAAAACAAAGGAAACGAAATCAAAATTCGAAAAGAACCAAATGAAAAAGACGATCGATTTTACAACACAGTTTAACAGTAATAAATGAAAAGCGGCGTTTTGGCATAATATTAAAATTTTTTTATTAATAAAAAAAAATTTGAAAAGAATGCTAACAAACCAACGAAAACGAAATAATAAAAATCGAAAGTAATAAAATTGAAAAAGTAAACAAAAGACAAAAGACTATCGATTTTACATCACAATTGAACAGATTAATACATTTTAAAAAGAAGAAATTCGAAAAGAATGGTGACAAAACAAACAAAGGAAACAAAACACTAATAATCCAAAAAGAATCAAATAACATTTAACTTGCACTTAAAAAGTATTGACCATCAATTTATCTTAAATAAGAAACAAATTTTGTGTTTAGTTTTGATAAAAATAAAAGACAATCGATTTTACAACACATTTTTACAGTAAGAAATGAAAAGCGGCGTCTTGGCACAATATTTTATTTTATTTATTAATAAAGAAAAAAATAATAAAACTGAAAAAAGTAAATAAACAAAAACAAAAGACTATCTATTTTACATCACAATTTAACAGATTAAAAATTTAAAAAAAAATAGCAATTCGAAAAGAATGGTGACAAAACAAACAAAGGAAACAAAATACTTAAAGATTTTATAAAAACAATAGACAATCGATTTCACAACACAATCTAACAGTAATAAAAGAAAATCGCCGTCTTGGTACAATATTTTAATTTTTTTTATTAAAAATAAAAAAAAACAATTTCAAAAGGATGGTGAAAACGAAATAATAAGAATTGAAAGGTAATAAAATGGAAAAAATAAACAAAAACAAAAGACAATCGATTTTACAACAGAATTTAATAGTATATATAATGAACACAATTTAACAGATTAACAAATTTTCAAAAAGGAACGATTTGAAAAGAACGGCGACAAAACAAAGGAAACAAAATAGAAATTCGAAAGGAATCAAATTAAAAAGATTTTGTAAAAAACAAAAGGCAATCGATTTTACAACACAATTTAACAGTAAGAAATGAAAAGCGGCACAATATTTTAATTTTCTTATTAAAAAAAAAACAGTTTGAGAAAATGGTGGCAAACCACCGAAAACCAACTAATAAAAATCGAAAAGTAATAAAATTGAAAAAAATAAACAAAAAACAAAAGACTATCGATTTTACACCACAATTTAACAGATTAATAAATTTAAAAAAAAATGCAATTTGAAAAGAATGGCGACAAAACAAAGGAAACAAAATAGAAATTCGAAAAGAATCAAATTAAAAAGATTTTGTAAAAACAAAAGACAATCGATTTTAACAACACAATTTAACAGTTTAAATGAAAAACGGCGTCTTGGCACAATATTTTAATTTTCTTCATTAATAATAATAATTAAAAAAAAACAATTTGAAAAGAATGGTGACAAACCAACGAAAACGAAATAATAAAAATTGGTAATAAAATTGAAAAAATAAACAAAAACAAAAGAATATCGATTTTATAACACAATTTAACAGTATGAATGAAAAGCAGCGTCCTGGCACAATATTTAAATTTTTTATAGTCTTGGCACAAAACCTTTTGTTTTTTTTTTTATTAAAAATTAAGTCATAACGAGCACAACTGGTGCTTTTAGTTGGTATACCTGGTGACTTTTTGTCGATTAATCTGGTGACTTAAATTCTGATAGTCTGGCAACACTGAACCCAAACCGTAACAAAGATAAAATGACAACTGACAACACGAACGCACACATATTAGCAGAGACACACGTCTTTCCGATTACGTAATGTCATAGCCGTCTGCGAGGAGGATTTTTTTATTTGACAGCCACACTCACTTTTTAACTTGTCACTCATCTTGTACAAAATTATCAGTTACAGTGAAACGAAACTCGGAAACTTTGGTGATGACGTCAGAATATGTTATTCCGATCTTTACTCATAATTAGAATTAATGAGTAGAGATCGGAATAATATATAAACTAACGCATTGATTAGAGATGTGTATAATTAGAATTAATGAGTACAGATCGGAATAATATATAAACTAACGCATTGATTAGAGATGTGCATGGATGAATAATTGAAAATAGAAAGCAAATTTATACATAGAAAAAACCTCGATTCTTTTTTATTATAAATTACATAATTCCCTAATCAAAATCCAATCTACGACGGTTGCTGGTCACAGGAAATAGTCACGGGAAAGCCGTGTGTAGTTGATTTTCTTTGAGGAGGGGGGGGGGGAGGTGGAGAAGTTCAGTTAATGTACCAATAAAACACTTAAGAACTTCTTCTGTCGTGCGGTGACTTGCACAACTTTCCCATTCCAATCCTCGACCTTCCACGAGTTTTTTTTTTCACCGGATTTTTTCCAGATACCCGGACGGATCGATCAAACTCAGGAACCCGCACATAGAACTGATGGACCAGGACATACTGTATCACCTCGCTTTGGGCAGCGAGTCGCATGATTTAGTAGAAATGTTCGGCGACATCAAAGTAAGTCCTTAATTAACTAATTACGTTAATTTTAATTCGTAATTAAGATTGATTACGTACTAATTACAACAACGCAACGAATGGAAATTTACTAAATTGCGTACTCTTGTGTTATCGGCTTCGCAAATATTAAATTCAATAAAAAAAATGATTTAGGAAATTCCGAGGACCTTGTCCTCGGAGATAGTAAATTACGCAAATTTTATTTTTCACCCAGTGCCACTCATTCACAGTGTGAATCCAAATGCGAACGCGAATGCAAGGTTTCACTTGAACTTATATAATGGCGAGATAACCCAGATAAAACCGTGTCAAAATTAATCTGGTTGTTCAACAATGAACGTCAAAAAAAACCAAATTAATTTGCAAAAGATAGTAATTTAATTTTGTTTTAACTTCAAGTTCGTGTGTATGGGTGGGACGCCGAAAAGGATGGCGGATTTCGCCCACTACATAATGAAAGAAATTGGGCACAAACTACCCACGGGAACCTGCCTTTCCGACATCAGCCAGTATTCGTATAGGTACAGCATGTACAAAGTCGGCCCTGTGCTTTCAATCAGCGTAAGCGCCCCATCGCACTTTGCCGTTTCATTGAAATGTTGGAATTTTTTTTAATATAGCATGGTATGGGAGTCCCCTCGATCAGCATCCTCCTGCACGAGGTCATCAAGTTGATGTACCACGCGAAAGTCAAGGACCCGATCTTCTTTAGAATCGGGACGTGTGGGGGAATTGGGGTGGATGGGGGGACGGTCGTCATATCCGATGATGCCGTCGATGGAATGCTAAGGAATTATTACGAAGTGGTAAGTTAGCAATTTGAAATTTATGGATTTTGAATGATAGCTTGCGATCTGTGCCGCTTCTTTAATATATTGGTGCCTACTATAATGTGCCACTTTCTAGTAATCGTTAACGTTATCGAAATTCTAATTTTTTTCCCCAATTTTTTGCAATTTTGTTTTTGGAGTCGACCTTGAGCTTTGACCTTTTCAAACATTTGCTCTCTTGAAATTATAGTTAAAAAAAATATTTGCATTTTTTGCATTTTTTTTGGCTTGACCCTTGACTTTTCCGAACCTCCGCTCTGAAAATTTCATTTTTTTTTTAATTTTTCACCCATTTTGGCAAATTTTTTGAGCCTATGTATGCATTTCAATTACGAAGGAAACTGCCATTTCAATTTGGAAGAATTTATCAAAGTTTCTCAACCTTGAGAAATCTACGAATGTTTGTCAACCCACGTCAATTTTGAAAACACTTTTCAATCATGAGAAAGCTGTGAATGTTTCTCAACTTACGAAGCGCTATTAGCAGTGAAATGTCAGCATTTCGCATCTCAATATTCAAAAAGTTGACCAAAGTTTCTCAATTTTGAGAAAACATACGAAAGGCTAACCAAACGAAGGTATTTCGTTTATAATTTGAATTTTCTTAATTTGGGAAAAATTATCACTTTTCTTTAATCTTGAAAGAGTTGTGAATACTTCTCAACTTAAGAGAACGCGCTCGAAATTCATCTTTTTTAATTTTTCCCCATTTTTGCAAATTCTTTTGGGATCGACCTTGATCTTAGACTTTTCAAATCTTTGCTCTTGTAATTCTAATTAAGCCTTGACATGTCCGAACCCTCGCTCTCGAAATTTTTTGCCTTTTTCTTTTTGGGTTGACCTTGACTTTTGACTTTTTCGAAACTCGAATCACAAAATTGTAACTTTTTCTTCTAATTTTCCCTAGTTTTTCCAATTTTTTTGCCTTAGGTTGCGTTGGCCTTGACCTTTGACGTTATCGAAATTTTAAATTTTAAAAAATTTTCTTCATTTTTGCAATTTTCTCGCCTCGAGTTGGGTTGGCCTTGACGTTTGACTAGACAAAAGAAAATTGATATACTTCTTTTATTTTTTAATTGGACTTGACATTTCTGAACCTGCGCTTTCGAAATTCGTTTTTTTTAAGTTTCCCCATTTTTTACCTTTTTTTTGTTGACCTTGACCTGTCATTTTTTTGGATATTCACTTTCTTTTTAGAACAATAATTAAAGTTATTATTTATTTATGTATTCTTTCAGTTGATCCTTGTTTGATTGATTTCTTTATCTCTAAATATTTTTTACCTTAAAAAAAATCTAAATTTCCCTAGATTTTATAAAAATTCCCTAAAAATTTAAGCTAAAAAAATACTCAATATGAAAACAAAAAAGTAAAATCCCCTAAAAAGGGGAGGTTTCACTATAGTTGGCAACACTGGCTTTACTGTAATCTTACAAAAAAGAAACCAAAAATCGAATATTGTCATCCTTTTTTCCACATGACGTCAGAAAGATCCCTAAAAATGAAAAATTCTCTCGCGTTGGTAACACTGACTTACACTAAAAGATTTCTATGTTAGTATTATTTCTATCCGGTAGGTGGCACTGTATTTTTTTTTTTATATTCTTGTTCTTCATTAAAACTATTATTTATTTACCTTTTTATCTTAAAATATCTTTTTCATCTTAACTAAAGTATCTAAATTTCCCTAGATTTTATAAAAATTCACTTTACCCCTAAAGCGACTTACAGTTCCCTTTAAGAGAAATTTCCCTATAGTTGGCAACACTGGTTCCAAACTTTAGGTTGTTACAGTATTGCCAGAGAAGGCGATTTTTCGCCAGATCTAGTGACTTTTATTGTTAAATTATTCCTGGTTGTTGTTTAAAAAAAAATCGGAATTTTTAGTGCTTTTTCGCAAAATCTAAAAAATAAGAAAAATTGTCTAAGTGCAGTGTTGCCAGATGTGGTGATTTATCACCAGAATTAGTGATTTTTGTTGTTGAATTATTCCTGGTGACTATTTTAAGAAAATCGGAATTTTTTGGTGCTTTTTTCCAAAATCTAAAAAAATAAGAAAAATTGTTTAAGTACAATGTTGCCAGATGTGGCGATTTATCACCGGACGTAGTGATTTTTGTTGTTGAATTATTCCTGGTGATTGTTTTTAAAAAATCGAGATTTTTGGTGCTTTTCGCAAAATCTAAAAAAATAAGAAAAATTGTTTTAAGTGCAGTGTTGCCAGAGATTATGGTTTATCACCAGTTCTAGTGATTTTTGTGGTTGAATTATTCCTGGTGAGAATTTCAAAAAAAGGGGGAATTTCAAAAAAAGGGGAAATTTTTTGGTGCTTCTTCGAAAAATTTAAATAATAAGAAAAATTGTCTAGCATTTCGTATAATCGTTCTTTTTTTTTAAATTTATTAATCTATTAATTGTGTTATAAAATCGATTGGCTTTTGTTTTTATTTTTATGTTTAAATTTGATTATTTTTCAATTTTTATTATTTTGTTTTCGTTCTTTTTTTAAATTTGTTGATCTATTAAATCGTTTTTTCTCGTATTATTTTCTTTTAATTTGATTATTTTTTAATTTTTATGTTTTCTTCTTTGCTTCGTATTGTATTAATCTCTTGAATTGTGTTATAAAATCGATTGTCTTTTGTTTTTATTACATTTCTTTTGTTTGGTAATTTTAATTCTTTTGAAAACTGTTTCATTTTTGAATTTATCATAAACTGAATTGCGGTGTAAATTTAAATTCGTACCTAAATATTGAACGTAATTTTTAAAGTTTCAATAATAACGTCAAGAATTAAAATCTAATCTGGTGACTTAAATTTCGATCGCCTGGCAACACTGGGTTGTACAGTCGTTGACGTAACTTGGACCTAAATATCGATCCATCTTGGAAAGTAGTTTTTTTTTTCAGACAGTCTTTATTGATCACGATGTATTATACAATTTGAAATGATGCAAATAAAAACCGGTTTCCTAAATCTCGCAGTATAATTAATAAAACTGATTAACTTCACAACTGCCGTTAGTCTTCAAGATAAAATAGAATTGAATCAAATTTAAAATCCAAAAAAAAAGTAAATAAAGTAAAACTTTAGGCAAAAAAGCAAAACAATTACAAATACTTACATAAAACCTAATAAAAGATTATGCAATAGTAAGTTACGCTTCTTCTTCTTTTTCTTCTTCCCTAATCCTTGTTTCCACTTTCGACGGTTGTACAGTCGCGTACGAAAAAAAATGTTCGTCAGTGACACAGTGACAAATGTTCTATCGTAAAACGGTTGTGAGTGATTGCCACGACATTCATGTGTGTTTATTCTATTTGTCAAATTAATTAAAATTAAGAATGTAACATAGTAATTGATCACATCACCACAAAATAATGACATTTCAACGATGATTACAGTTTCCTTTTCAATTCTAAATCAATTATTTCTATGCTTTTTGTTCCTTTGCTAATCCTACCGTCACTTTTCTAACTTTCTATCTATCTCTTCCGTCCATCTAATTTTTCCTCGATCGGCATTCTTCTTCTTCTTAAACTTTTCCTGGATCTTTAATTTTTGTATAATTCTGCTCTATTCATTGATTATATTAATGATTGATTTTCAATGTACTCAACAATTTACGACACTTCGTATCAGTGTTGCCGGATGTTGCTTTCTATTTACGCCAAAGAACTTCGTTAATCACGATCATAAGAAGATCTCTTTTTTTACTTACAAACTTACGTGGGGCCACTTGACCTTGATAACTATAGATAGAATCATCGCCCAAATTAAAACTTTTTATCTTGCCGTCGTTATCACGGCGATCAAACACTTCAACGAAACTATTAATGGGAAATTAAACTTCTTCCTGTAATTAAAAAAAAATGCTTTTTTTTTTAGCCGATGTTGGGAAAACTGGTGAGACGACCCGCGAGGCTGGACCGCAAACTAATTCGGGAGCTGAGGGCCCTGGCCGAACCCGAAGACCTTTATGAAACCGTGACGGGGAAAACCATGTGTACTTCAGACTTTTACGAAGGTAAAATCGAAAGCGAAAAATTAACAAACAATGGAATTGTATAGGGTCTTCATTTAATCCTGTATCTCACGTGACCCTACGACAGAATCAACTAATCAACCAATGGGTTAGCACACGCACAATTTAAAAGCCCTCGAGCAACGCCACTGTAAAAAATCGGTAACTGAATTTAGTGTTGATGCAGTACTGCCAACTGCCAACTGTGTTATGTAATTTAATCATTTTTGAAGATCATGTATAATTTTCTTGTTCCTGCTAGGAACGTGATGTGATTTGTCTTTAATTTATTTTTTCTTTTTGTGATAGAACAAGGGCGATTAGATGGAGCATTCTGCGAGTACACGGAGAACGATAAGCTCGAGTATCTGACGAAATTGCAAAACTTTGGCATCGTGAACATCGAAATGGAATGCGTTCCCTTCGCCGCCCTGACCCACCACGCGGGAATCAGGGGGGCGATCGTTTGCGTTACCCTTTTGGATAGACTGAAAGGTGACCAGGTGAGTTACTTACTTGATGGTCCTTCTCCATTTCTGTCTAAATTCTCTTGACGCGCTAATAAACCAAAATAGAATTTATTGTTAAAAAATTGCGCTTTTGGCAATGTAGTTAAAGAAGAAATCTACTAATCAGCAACGCTTCACATGTGGTTACGGATTTCCACGTATTTTGTGAAATTCTATGCAGTAGATTTCTACATTAGTGTTAGTTTAATCCGTTAGATGGAACTGTTAATTTTTTTTTAATATTCTTGTCTTTCCTTAGATTTCATAGCAATTCCCTTTGTCCCTGAAGGGACTAAAATTCCCTAAAAAAGAAAATTTTCCTAGAATTGGCAACACTGTTTCTAACTTCAGGTTAGAACAATAAGGACTAAATATTGATGCTTCTTGTCTTTCTTCTTTCAGAGACATAGGTACCTGTCGTCAGTTTTTTTTTTGTTTTTCTTTCTCTAGTGACGCTGGATTTATTTCTTCCAATCATAAGCTCTATCATCACTTGTTTCTGGTTTCTACAATTTAATCTCAAGGAAAGAAATGAAACAATTGTTTTGAGGTGGCAATTGTTTTTGCTGCTGTTGCCAATTGTTTTTCTTCTTTCTTGTTTGATCAGCTTTCAAGGCTTTCATCGATTGTCTCTGTTTCCCTGAATTGCCTGTTTTTAAAAATTACTCGCCCCGTCGTCAGTTGTCTTTGTTTTTTTTTTCAGTCTTTTTTTGTTTTTCTTTCTCTAATGACGTTGGATTTATTTCTTCCAATCAGAAGTACTATCGTCGCTTGTTTCTGCTTTCCACAAGTCAGTTTCCAGGAAAGAAATGAAACAATTCTTTTGAGGTGGCAATTGTTTTGCTGCTGTTGTCAATTGTTTTTTTTTGTTTCTTGTTTGAGAAAAAAAATCTAACGTTAATCAGTTGTACTTCTTCTCGGGTAGAAATTCTGTGGTCAATTGTTTTCGTTACTGCCGACACAGTTTGGAGAAAAAGAAAGTGAACAATTGTCTTCGTATCGTCAATTGTTTTTTGTTTTGTTTTTGAGATAGCTCTACTAGTTCTCTACTCATCTTCACTTGTTTCTGTTATTGATCGACCTTCAAGACTTTCATCGATTCTCTGTTTCTCTGAATTTTCTGTTTTTAGTTGTCGTCAGTTGTCCTTGTTTTTTTCAGAAACATAGGTGCCTGTCGTCAGTCTTTTGTTTTTTTTTCTCTAAATGACATTGGATTTATTTCTTCCAATCAGAAGCTCTATCATCACTTGTTTCTGCTTTCTACAATTTAGTCTCAAGGAAAGAAATGAAACGGTTGTTTTGAGGTGGCAATTGTTTTGCTGCCGTCGTCCATTGTTTTTCTTGTTTCTTGCTTGAGAAAAGAAATCTGCCATTAATCAATTGTTCTCGTTCTCGGGTGAGAAACTCTATCGTCAACTGTTTTCGTTATTACCAGCACAGTTTGCAAAAAAAAGTCTTCGTATCGTCAATTGTTTTTTGTGTTGTTTTTGAAATAGCTTTGCTTTTAAAAGTTCTCTACCCACCTTCACTTGTTTCTGTTATTGATTAGCTTTCAAGACTGATTGCCTCTGTTTTTCTGAATTTTCTCACTCCGTCGTCAGTTGTCTTTGTTTTTTTTTTTTTTTTTTTCAGAAACATGGGTACCTGTCGACAGTTTTTTGTTTCTCTTTCTCTAATGACGTTGGATTTATTTCTTCCAATCGGAAGTTCTAGGCTCACATGTTTCTATTTTCTACAATTCAGTTTCCAGGAAAGAAATGAAACAATTGTTTTGAGGTGGCAATTGTTTTGCTGCTGTAGTCAATTGTTTTTTTTTGTTTCTTGTTTGAGAAAAAAAATCTAACGTTAATCAGTTGTACTTCTTCTCGGGTAGAAATTCTGTCGTTAATTGTTTTCGTTACTAGCGGCACAGTTTGCAGAAAAAAAGTGAACAATTGTCTTCGTATCGTCAATTGTTTTTTGTGTTGTTTTCGAGATAACTCTGCTTTTAAAAGTTCTTTACTCGTCTTCACTTGTTTCTGTTACTGATCAGCTTCCAAGACTTTCACCGATTGTCTTTGTTTCTCTGAATTTTCTATTTTTGAAAGTTATTCGCCCCGTTGTCAGCTGTCTTTGTTTTTTTCGGAAACATAGGTACCTGTCGTCAGTCTTTTGTTTTTCTTTCTTCAATGACGCTGAATTTATTTCTTCGAATCAGAAGTTCTATCGTCGCTTGTTTCTGTTTCCTACAAATCAGTTTCCAGGGAAGAAATTAAACAATTGTTTTGAGGTGGCAATTGTTTTTCTTGTTTCTTGTTTGAGAAAACCAATCTACCGTTAGTCAGTTGTACTTCTCGGGTAGAAATTCCGTCGTCAATTGTTTTCGTTAATACCGGTACAGTTTGCAGGAAAAAAATTGTGAACAATTGTCTTCGTATCATTTGTTTTTTTTGTGATAGCTCTGCTTTTAAAATTGTCTACTCGTCTTCACTTGTTTCTGTCACTGATCAGCTTTCAACACTTTCACCGATTGCCACTGTTTCTCTGAATTTTCTCTTTTTAAAAATTACTCGCCCCGACGTCAGTTGTCTTTGTTTTTTTTTTTTTCAGAAACAGGTGCCTGTCGTCAGTCTTTTGTTTTTCTCTTTCTAATGACGCTGGAGTTACTTCTTCCAATCAGAAGTTCTATCGTCGCTTGTTTCTGCTTCCTACAAATCAGTTTGCAGGGAAGAAATTAAACAATTGTTTTGAGGTGGCAATTGTTTTTGGTGCTGTTGTTAATTGTTTTTCTTGTTTCTTGTTTGAGAAAACCAATCTACCGTTAGTCAGTTGTACTTCTTCTCGGGTAGAAATTCCGTCGTCAATTGTTTTCGTTAATATCGGCACAGTTTGCAGGAAAAAAATTGTGAACAATTGTCTTCGTATCAATTGTTTTTTTTTGTGATAGCTCTGCTTTTAAAAGTTCTCTACTCGTCTTCACTTGTTTCTGTTATTGATCAGCTTTCAACACTTTCACCGATTGTCTCTGTTTCTCTGAATTTTCTGTTTTTAGAAATTATTCGTCCCGTCGTCAGTTGTCTTTGTTTTTTTTTTTTTTTTTTGAGGAACATAGGTACCTGTCGTCAGTTGTTTTCGTTACTACCGGCACAGTTTGGAGAAAAAGAAAGTGAACAATTGTCTTCGTATCATCAATTGTTTTTTGTTTTGTTTTTGAGATAGCTCTGCATTTAAATGTTCTCTGCTCGTCTTCACTTGTTTCTGTTATTGATCAGCTTTCAAGACTTTCACCGATTGCCACTGTTTCTCTGAATTTTCTCTTTTTAAAAATTACTCGCCCCGTCGTCAGTTGTCTTTGTTTTTTTTTTCAGAAACAGGTGCCTGTCGTCAGTCTTTTGTTTTTCTTTCTCCAATGACGCTGGATTTATTTCTTCCAATCAGAAGTTCTATCGTCGCTCGTTTCTGCTTTCTACAAATCAGTTTGCAGGAAAGAAATGAAACAATTGTTTTGAGGTGGCAATTGTTTTTGCTGCTGTTGTTATAGTGTGTTTCCTTATCTTTACGGCCACGTAAAAGTGATGTATTTAGAGCTCACAATAATTGATGAACAAATTATTTAAAAGGGAGTTTCGCCAAAAAAATATAGAGTGCACTTTAAGGAAACCATTGATGACGTCACAGCGCGAGATTACCAAAAATGAAAAACGTCAGTTTGTGGCAAATGTAACTTTCATTGGAGACTTTCTTTTTTACAGTTACTTGCAACGATTAATAATAGTCTACGTACTTTTGCTTTGTTGTTTAATTAGTACTTGACACTTATGAGTCATGCTTCTTGAAGTCAATGACACAACGCCAATGAGTAATTATTGATTACGCGCTTTCAAGGTGTCAACGCCCAAAGAAGTGCTGAACGAATACCAGCAGCGACCTCAAAAGCTGGTGGCCAAGTACATCAAGCGCTACCTGCAGAACAAAGGGCGGATATCCTTCGACGGACATGGATCGATGGCGGTGAAGAGTCCACGTCGTTTCAAGCTCGTCCAGCAGGAGTCCGAGACTTTCGAATAATTCTTCACTTAGCTTAACCAACGGGTGCGCACGAGACAGCAGCAAAGCTGGAATATTTATTATTTTTATTATAGCCTTATTTAATTCAAGTTGTTCGTTAGATTTGCGTTCTTTTTAAACATAAAAATCGCTGCATGAATTCACTTAATTAATGCCTTCTTTATTGTTTGCTAATTTTTAACATTTTTTTCATAATTAAGGCATCACGCTGTGTATGTGCAGAGTAATCAATGTAGCGTAGCGTAATTAAGTGCGGATGTTTTAGAGGAAGACTCTTGATATCAAGAGGGTCGACTTTCTTTCCGCTTTCAGCAAGCCGGCGGTGTCCCTTTCTTTTTGTTTTCGGTGAAAAATAGAAAGTCGACTCTGTCGTTGATGAGGAGGTCTCTCCAATTAAGCGAAGAGCATAGTTCAAGTTTGAATTGATGTAGAATTAATATTCATTGGACGCTGTGTTCGCAACTGCAACCACCTCAAAACACGTTGTTATAAAAACATGCTCAAACTGTTGTCGTTTTTAACATATGTATTTTTGACTCATTTAAAAATGTCTCTTGGGGAGGGATTTTGCACCAAAAAAAAAAAATTGATGTGCCTCAGTACTTAATTTTAAATGAGTTCTAAAATACGTATCATAAATTCTTGATTTGTCTTTTACTTTAAGAACGTAAAAGTTATTGGCGTTTTCTCCTTTATTTTTTTTTTGTCTGACTTCTTGTTCTGCACAAGACATATCAACAAGAGACTCACGTTTTCTTACTACTTACAATTATTGTAATAATACAAACCTAATATAGTCGACAAGAAAATTATTAATTAAATCAAAATTCATAAGAGAACGGCATTTTTTTTGCTTATTAATGTTAGTATTTATGCAATCTTAGACTAGGTCAACAAGTTACAAAGATCATACACCATCTAAATAATCAAGTAGAACTAACCAGTATTTCGTTGTGCATTCTTCGGGGTGGCAGTCGCCCTCCCCCCCGTTCATTTACGACAATATCATACGTTCACGCGTTTTCCTTAGCATTGTAGACAACGATGAATCAAGTGATTAATCACCTAATTGCCACGATCCACATTCGGTAATGAATTGTTATTGTTATTATAATCATTGCTTACTGTTGATACAAGACGATGTTATTTGTGGAACTTATACAATACTTAAGCGTAATATTGTGGTTAACGAATTGTTAATTTTAGCGGAATTTGGCCTCATTATAATAAACGGTAGCTTTAGGAGACGTTGTTGAGCCCTGTATTTAAATGTAGTGTCCTTTCAGTGTCGTCATATTATAATAAACAATATTAATTCTTCGTGTGTGTTCACGTTTATTTTCCAAAATCGCCGAAACAGAGGAAAAGTAAGCGCTTTTCCCCCAACAGGAGAAGTCATTTGCTCCTTGGCTTGAAATTTCACGCTAAAATAAGAATTTGCCTTATATCTGGCAACACTGCATGTATTAATCAAATCAAATGGTTAATTTAATAGTCTTCTTTTGTTTTTGTTTCTTGTTTTCCTTCGCGACTTGAAGTTTCCCTCTAAAATGAGAATTTTCCTCATATCAGGCAACACTGCATGTATTAATCAAATGACTAATAAACAGTTAATAGTTTCTTTTGTTTTTGTTTTTATTTCTTGTTTTCCTCCATGTCTTAAAATTTCCCTCTAAAATAAGAATTTTCCTTGCATCTGACAACACTCCATGCATTAAGCAAATTTGCTCTTTAATAGTTAATAGTCTTCTTTTGTTTTTATTTTTATTTCTTGTTCTCCTCCATGACTTGAAGTTCCCGCTAAAATGAGAATTCTCATCAAATCTGGCAACACTGCATGTATTAGTATCAAATGGTTGTTAGTCAATAGTTTTCTTTTGTTTTTATTGTTTTCTATCATAACTTGAAGTTTCCCTCTAAAATGAGAATTTTCCTCATATCTGACAACACTGCATATAATAATAAATAATAAATAATGGTTAATAAACAGTTGATAGTCTTCTTTTGTTTTTATTTCATGTTTTCCTACACGACTTGAAATTTCCCTCTAAAATGAGAATTTTCCTCATATTTGGCAACACTGCATGTATTAATCAATCGTTACTTAACAGTTGATAGTCTTCTTTTGTTTTTATTTCTTGTTTTGCTACACGACTTGAAATTTCCCTCTAAATGAGAATATTCCTCACATCTGACAACACTGCATGTATCAATCAATTAATTAATAGTTGGTAGTCTTCTTTTGTTTTCATTTTTATTTTGTTTTTATTTCTTGCTTTCCTCCATGTCTTCAAGTTTCGCGCTAAAATGAGAATCTTCCCCATATCTGGCAACACTGCATTTATTAATCTAATTGACAGTCGATAGTCTTCTCTTGTTTTTATTGCTCCTATTCCTATATAACTTGACATTTCCCTTTAAAATAAGAATTTCCCTCTTATCTGGCAACACTGCTTATATTAATCAAATTGACTAATTGACAGTTGATAATCTTCTTTTGCTTTTATTTCTTGTTTTCCTCCATGACTTCAAACTTCGCGCTAAAATGAGAATTTTCCTCATATCTGACAACACTGCATGTATTAATATCAAATGGTTGTTAGTTAATAGTTTTCTTTTGTTTTTATTGTTTTCTATCATAACTTGAAGTTTCCCTCTAAAATGAGAATTTTCGGCATATCTGGCAACACTGCATGTTTTAATCAAATGGCTAATTAACAGTTGATACTCTTCTTTTGTTTTTATTTCTTGTTTTCCTGGATGACTTGAAGATTCCCTCTAAAATGAGGATTTTCCTCACATCTGGCAACGCTGTACGTATTAATCAAATTTTCCTCATATCTGACAACACTGCATGTATCAATATCAAATGGTTGTCAGTTAATAGTCTTTTTTTGTTTTTATTTTTTTCCTCCATTACTCGAAATTTCCCGCTAAAATGAGATTTTTCCTCATATCTGGCAACACTGCATATATTAATCGTTGGTTAATAAACAGTTGATAGTCTTCTTTTGTTTTTATTTCATGTTTTCCTACACGACTTGAAATTTCCCTCTAAAATGAGAATTTTCCTCATATTTGGCAACACTGGATGTATTAATCAATCGTTAATTAACAGTTGATAGTCTTCTTTTGTTTTTATTTCTTGTTTTCCTACACGACTTGAAATTTCCCTCTAAATGAGAATATTCCTCACATCTGACAACACTGCATGTATCAATCAAATGATTAATTAATAGTTGGTAGTCTTCTTTTGTTTTCATTTTTATTTCTTGCTTTCCTCCATGTCTTCAAGTTTCGCGCTAAAATGAGAATCTTCCCCATATCTGACAACACTGCATTTATTAATCAAATTGGCTAATTGACAGTCGATAGTCTTCTCTTGTTTTTATTTCTCCTATTCCTATATAACTTGAAATTTCCCTTTAAAATAAGAATTTCCCTCTTATCTGGCAACACTGCTTATATTAATCAAATTGACTAATTGACAGTTGATAATCTTCTTTTGTTTTTATTTCTTGTTTTCCTCCATGACTTCAAACTTCGCCCTAAATTGAGAATTTTCCTCATATCTGGCAACACTGCATGTATTAATATCAAATGGTTGTTAGTCGTCTTTTCTTTTTATTTTTTGTTTTCCTCCATGACTTGAAATTTCCCGCTAAAATGAGAATTCTCCTCAAATCTGACAGCACTGCACGTATTAATATCGAATGGTTGTTAGTTAATAGTTTTCTTTTATTTTAATTGTTTTCTATCGTAACTTGATGTTTCCCTCTAAAATGAGAATTTTCTTCTTATCTGGCAACACTGCGTGCATTAACAAAATGGTTAATTAATAGTTGGTAGTCTTCTTTTGTTTTTATTTCTTGTTTTCCTACATAACTTGAAATTTCCCGCTAAAACGCGAATTATCCTCATATCCTAATTTTTTCTTCTTATTATCAGGCTTCGGACATTTCGGAGCGTTGCCATGGTTACGCAATACGAGGGCCAATGAAACGTTTCCTTTCACTGCGATTCCATGGTTACGCAGTACGAGGGCCAATGAAAAGTGCCCATTCATTGCGTAGCCGTGGCAACGTCCGAAAGTCCGAAGTCTGCTTATTACATTTGAAAAGTGAAATTCTCAAATGTTTTTTCTTTTATTTTTATGAAAAAAAAAAAAGTTGTTTATGCTTTCTTCTAGGTACTCGAAATATAATAAGTAAGAGTATTTAATGGATAACGGTTAAGCTGGCAACACTGGCGGTGCTAATTGAAAAAGAAATAACCTCCAAATTCATGGCTTTCTAAAATTAGGTTAGAATAACAGAAAAATAAAAGTCTTCTATCTATTTAGCCGTCGCGTTCCAAGTTCAGAAACATATTTCTGTTCCGAAGAAGAAGCCACGCTACATCACTTCTCTGAAGATAGTAACAAATCACTCTATTGTCTATTGTGGCTCCCTCTTCAAAACAGAAAATTGGCCCCGAATTAAAAACGCGTCCAAACGCCTTGCCCTTTATTAATCTAGAAAGCTGTGATAAATAAAATTAAAAGTAAACGTCAATCAATTTTCTGACGCGTACATTTTTCAAGAGGGCTTTAATTGTGACATTTAAATGTAAGAAAGATAGAAATGTCATTCAAACGTTTGCGTTAAAATTTCCCTCGTATTAATTTCATCTGTAAGCCATCAACAACATGGCAGAAGGTTCTCCCGACAAGGTCAAACCTTGTGGATGCCCAGTTCGAGTAAAAAGAGAAGCACCTCAGAAATTTCCGAAATCCGTCCAGGCTCCCAACGAGATTCAACCTGACGCCGTGCCCAACAAAGTTGAAGATGAGACCGCAGAGAAACCCAAACCCGACGAGTCTCCCGAGGGTTTTCAAGGTGACACCACCATAGAGAAACTATCACCTGAAAGCAAACCTTCGACTGGAAGGTAAAAAAGAAACACCGAAATCAAGAGATATTATCAAATTATTACTATTATTATTATCGAAGCTATAAGCGACAATATTTCGGTGTTATTCCCTTTTTTGGATGGTGAATAAGAAAAGGATAGTGTTTGATATTTCAACGCCAGACGCGTATAATTTACGATGCAGGGCTCATCTCTTATGATTACGATAATACGTACGAGTAAATAATAAACAGGAGGGAGTCACACTAAGAGCCGTTTCTTGTCCAAAGTGGTAACTAAATATGGCCGCTGCATGTTACAAAATTCTGGAACGTCCACAAACCACTGTTCGTATTACACTAAATTTAACAAAATAAGTTAATTGTATTCTACCTGATCATCGAAAAGTAACCTAAATGTTATTCACTTTTAACTGAAGTATAGACTATTATTGACAGCCTCTAAATAAATACAAATTCGTCCAGTTTTTCTAACAAATAATTGCGAATACTGGCCTACCAAAAAGTGGTAACAGCCGTCAAAATAAATTTCTCCTGTTAATTCTTTACTCGTAGGAAGGCGACACTGATCTAAAAAAAAAATTAATTTTAGAGATGCGGATGGATCGATTAAACTTCCGAACGCCAACGTCGGAAAAATGGCGCCGGATCAACTTCAGTATCTCGCAATGAACACTCGCGAACATAACCTGGCGGAAATGTTTGGAGATGTGAAAGTAAGAACTTTTTTCTTGTTACAATTATATTTTAATAAATTTACGCTAGAGGCGCACGCGTCGCCTCGTAAATCAAACCGAAAATTGTCGCTTCGTAACCATGGCAACAAAATAAATTGGCGCCAAATTTAAACTATGTTCGCAAATGTAGTGTGGTAGGAACGTTTGAGGAAGTGAGAGTGAGTTATGGTTATTAATAAATGTAAATCCTTGCGAATGTCTCAAATATGAAGACGCTTGCGTCACTCCAACCTATAAAGTGTCGTTTCGTAACCATGGCAACCAAATAAATTGGCGCCAAATTTACAATTTCATTCGCGAACGTAATATACGAAAAGCGTGTGGATTTTAAATTTGTTTATATTCGGTTATGGTTATTAATAAATGTAAATCCTGGCGAATGTCTTAAATATGGAGACGCTTGGGTCACTCCAACCTTAAAAATGTCAAATCAAGTTTTCTTGCCAGATGAAAATTATGAAAATTAATTATAATTGTGTAAACTGGCAGTATAGTATATTTTTATCATTAATTCCTGTTTTTGTGTCTTGGGATTTTAGAAATTCAAAAAAGGGGTAAGTTTTTCTAAATTTTTCAATAAACCAAAAATTTTTTAAGGTACAGAGTTCTGATGAAGCCCAATAAGGCCGAAATACATGTATAAACTCTTTCCTAACACTTTCTATACTGCCAGTTTACACAATTATAATTAATTTTCTTAAAAATGTCGTTTCGTAACCATGACAACCAAATAAATTGGCGCCAAATTTAAATCTCGCCCTTAAAGAAAACATCCCAAGAAAGTATTTTTGTATTTATGTGTAGGCAATAAAAAAATATAATTCAACTCTTGTCCTTAGTTCATCGTCATGTCTGTAACGAAGAAAAAAATGGAATACTTTACGAATTACATTAAGAAAGAAATGGACATAAAACTGCCCTTGGGGGCGGAACTGGTCGACATAAGTAAAGCACCAAACAGGTACGCCATGTACAAAATCGGTCCCGTCCTCGCTGTTAGTGTAAGTAATTCACAGTAACAAAAAAAATAATAATAAACAAATTATATGCTTTGTTGTTAGCATGGTATGGGGCATGCGGCTGTAAATATAACAGTGAACGAGGTCATCCGACTTGTCTACCACGCAGGGGCTAAAAACCCAATATTTTTGAGGACCGGGACGTGTGTGGGAATTGGTTTGGAACCTGGTGTGGTAGTAATAAGCGAATCAGTTTTCAACCCCTCATTGAACGAGTGCCAAGAGATAGTATGCAGTCATTACTTTTGCATCTCACACATTATCATGGGTCATTTAATTTTCAGGCGGTGCTAGGGAGGTCAGTGCAACGACCAGCGAGGCTAGACGAAGGCCTCACTAGGGAATTACTAGCGCAAGCAAGAGCAGATGATGGCTTCGAAGTTACAAGCGCAAAGACTATGAGCACCAATGATTTTTATGAAGGTCAGTTCTTATCAACTACCACATACTGTTAGTTGAATGTGTTGGTTAGAGCAGGGACGGATGAATGGAGTTTTTTGTTCGTATTCACTTGAGGAGAAGGTGGAGTACCTGCGCAAGCTTTCTTCGCTTGGGATCAAAGCTATAGACATGGAATCGCTGCCTTTTGCAGCTGTGACCTACAACACTGGGGTGTTGGCAGCGAATATAACCGTCGTCATTTTAAATAAGCTTGTTGAAGATGATGTACGTACTTGAGCCAAGTGTAAATAGCAGTCTGTCATAAGGGAGGCTTCTTCTTTTAAGGTTTCGATCCCGAATGATCAAGTTGAAGCGTACCAACGACGACCCTGCCATCTGGTGACTAGGTTCATTAAAAATTACTACGAAACTGTTGATGTTTAGTGCAAGGAAAACGATGAATAAAAACAAAGCGAAATTACACAAATATAATACAATAATAATTTACAATAAATAATATTGTCACCTTTATATTGGCATCACTTTTAGTTTGGTGATGTAATTTGCACTAATAATAGTCTTTTATCACAAACATTGGCAACACTATGTGGAAAGTATGACAAATAATTTGTAATACTGAACGCTTATACACTTTAAAAAACGTAGAAAATTATGCTTGCTCGAATAAATAAATTTTGCTGCACACGCTGATAAATTTTATTTATGAGCGAGCTCGTCATCTTCTTTACAAAAATACTTCTTTACGTTGTCGCTTACATCTTTAAACAATTGTCCATTATAAGTAAATTTTGATGCTGCTTCCTTCTATCAATCCTATCTAACTATCAATTATACTTTTTGTTTTGCTTTTTTTTTTTAAAGTGCCCAATTTACTGTTGTGCACTCGTCTTTCTTCCACAAAGGCTACCTATTGTCTTCCATCACAACTTGCTTAAATACCTGCACGCCCGTCGACATTTGAGACTTGACCTCGTGATTCCCCAAGGCAGCCGTCCCGTCTTTCGCTATGAAAAGCTGCAGGCCCGACGCTAAAACAAAAAAGTTTCAGATAAAAGCCGCCATGTCTCTTTTATTATCGGAATTAGAAACAAATGTCAAATATGAAACTTATGGTCGTTGTGTCGTAGCTTCGATTGCCTTTCACGAAAAAACAATCGAGCATCGCGTTCTCGAAGTGCGAGCCGAAATTGCGATTTCTTTAGGGAGACACCCTAAATATTATTGCGTTTTTGGATTCGTGAGACAATTCTACCCTGAAGTCATGTGTCGCATGTGGGGTCTGACGCGAGCGGTTTTCGAGCTGTGATTTTCGGCCGACGGCGAGTAACTCGGAAACCGCTGGTATTAGACCCATGGTGCGACCCATCAAGTCAGGCTAGAATTCGATTTAGAATCGAATTACACAGTAATATACAGGGTGTTCCATTAAAAGAGCACGAATTTGGGCTATATCTGGGAAACGCGATGCTCGAGTGTTTTTCTGCGTTCGGCATTCAAAGCTTTACGAAATTATCAGTGACTTTTCTATATACCATTTTTATCCAACTTTGAAAATAAAGGGGTTAAAGGGCGCTCGCTAATTAAACAAAACAAAAAAGCGCCGTGTTTCTTTTATTATCGGAATTAGAAACAAATGTCAAATATGAAACTTATAGTCGTTTTCTCATAGCTTCGATTGCCATGCACGAAAAAACAATCGAGCATTGCGTTCTCGAAATGCGAGCCGAAATTGCGATTTCTTCATGGAGACACCCTGTATATTATTGCGTTTTTGGATTCGTGAGACAATTCTACCCTGAAGTCATGTGTTGCATGTGGGGTCTGACGCGAGCGGTTTTCGAGCTGTGATCATCGAGCGACGGCGAGTAACTCGGAAACCGCTGGTGTTAGACCCATGGTGCGACCCATCAAGTCAGGCTAGAATTCGATTTAGAATCGAATTACGTGATAATATACAGGATGTTCCATTAAAAGAGCACGAATTTAGGTTATATCCGGGAAACGCGATGCTCGAGTGTTTTTCTGCGTTCGGCATTCAAAGCTTTACGAAATTATCAGTGACTTTTCTGTATACCATTTTTATCCAACTTTGAAAATAAAGGGGTTAAAGGGCGCTCGCTAATTAAACAAAACAAAAAAGCGCCGTGTCTCTTTTATTATCGGAATTAGAAACAAATGTCAAATATGAAACTTATAGTCGTTTTCTCATAGCTTCGATTGCCTTTCACGAAAAAACAATCGAGCATCGCGTTCTCGAAATGCGAGCCGAAATTGCGATTTCTTTATGGAGACACCCTGTATATTTTTGCGTTTTTGGATTCGTGAGACAATTCTACCCTGAAGTCATGTGTCGCATGTGGGGTCTGACGTGAGCGGTTTTCGAGCTGTGATCATCGGGCGATGGCGAGTAACTCGAAACCGCTGGTGCTGGACCCATGGTGCGACCCATCAAGTCAGGCTAGAATTTGATTTAGAATCGAATTACACAATCATATACAGGGTGTTCCGTTAAAAGAGCACGAATTTGGGCTATATCTGGGAAACGCGATGCTCGATTGTTTTTCTGCGATCGGCATTCAACGCTTTACGAAATTATCAGTGACTTTTCTATATACTATTTTTATCCAACTTCGAAAATAAAGGGGTCAAAGGGCGCTCGCTAATTAAACAAAACAAAAAAGCGCCGTGTCTCTTTTATTATCGGAATTAGAAGCAAATGTCAAATATGAAACTTATGGTCGTTTTATCGTAGCTTCGATTGCTATACACGAAAAAACAATCGAGCATCGCGTTCTCGAAATGCGAGCCGAAATTGCGATTTCTTTATGGAGACACCCTGTATATTATTGCGTTTTTGGATTTATGAGACAATTCTACCCTGAAGTCATGTGTCGCATGTGGGGTGTGAGCTGAGCGGTTTTCGAGCTGCGATTTTCGGGCGACTTACTTTCAGCGGTTTCATCGGATTGCTCTAAATCTAATTTGGTGTTTTTGAGCAGTTCTGCGATGAAGTCATCCGGATTCACTCGGGTTACTTCAACTCGACCGGTCGTACTGCTGGTCTCGGGGGGTTCCTGAGCTTGCGACTTCTTCCTCCTTTCCAGGGCAGCTTTTGCACGGTCCAGCGAACCGGTCTCCGACAGGACTAGGCTGCTAGAGCTCGGATTTCTGAAAACACAACTCACTTACTTACAACACTTAATGGTACACAGACAGACAGCAAACTTTTTTTTGCAGTATCAGCTAATAACAACACATACAGTGCCCCTCCACCCACCTCCGAGGAGGAGGAGGCAGAATGAAATGAAACCAAATCAAAACAACAAAGTGCTGCACATAAAACGAACAGAAAAAAATTGACCACCTAAACATGCTTTTTATGGTGATAACGTGTTTGAATTATGTAATTAATAGTGTGTACTCTTGGACTGAGTTGAACACTCCTTTATTGCTTAAGTTAACATGCTGCATGCTACCTTTGCCCGCAGGTAATTTTTAACACACGTTTTTTTTTAATCAAGTCGGGGAAGCCCATGCTCATTTTAATATCGTACGTCACATCATCCATTGTTGGATTAAAACGTTTTGACTCCTGTCTTTGAAAATGAATTTACGTTGGGGCCAAAGTCAGATTCTTGATATAAACAAAGGCAATGGGGTACTTGCGCCATTTTTTTATGTGCTAGAAAAATTGCATTTCTTGACAGACATTAAAATGTGCGCACGTTACGTTTCTTTTTTTAAATAAATTCGAAATATACTGAAGATTTCGTTCAATCATATTTGCCCAAAAACGCCCAGTTGGGAACGTGATCGTGTGTAAAATAATTATACTGGGCGCCCACTTTAAGTCGTAACTCCTTAAAAATTGAAGATAGGCAACCAATTCTACTTTCGTGTCTTAAGTATATTCAGAAGTCACAATTTAAAGTGGACACTCTGTTTAAAGTTTAGAATATGACATTTACATATGATGTCCAACAACTTCAATTTAAGTATCAATTAGATTGTGACTTATCACTTAGATTTAAGTTCTGTTTAAAATATTGGTGCAACTGGTCATTAGAATATGACTTACATAATGTTGTGTAACGTCAAATGTCACGTTATAAACACCGCTTAAATTTAAGCTCAGCTTAAATCTTCCTTGGTGCAGCTGACCATTAAAAGCCAACTTGGAGTTGACGATCAGAGTGTTCCTTTTTCTCACTCTTACGTGCACTGAAACGCATTCGCTCGCCCTCACACTTCTGCTCAGAGTTTGTCCCGAGCATGGCCAAAGTGTCTATTAAAATGACCTATCTATGAACGCCATCTGTTGAAACTTGTGGATAGCCTTCTTTTCACTTGTTTCTACGAGGGTGATTTATTGACAACTTACATTGAAAAACCACCATCCAACTCGCGCTGTTTTAAGAAATTCAACAACGCCATCTGTTAAAAGTTCTTTTTTTCATTTGTTTTTAGGGGGGTGGTTTACTAGTTGCCCCCCACAGTGCGGAATGTTTAATAAGAAAATGTCACAGTAAAGGAAGATAGGAAATTGTATTTGCGTGAGATATTGAACAGTGCCATCTTCTGCAGTTTTTTTTTTCTTATACAGGGTGTTTCAGAGTAACTATTCTTAACTTTCAGAGATGATAGAGGGCATTTTTTTCTAAGAAAGTAATTTTCAAAAAAAAAATCGATGCCCTCTAACATCTTTCATACTTATTTTGAAACAGCCTGTATAATCTGTCAACGATGTGATTTTGTCACTGTTTGATTCAAATTGTTCCTTTTTTTTAATTTATGAATCGCATTCTAAAATCGATTGTCTTTTGTTTTTATTTTCGCATTACGTATTACTATAAGGTATTTTTGTTTTCTTTGTTTTGTTTCACCTTTCCTTCCGAACAGGTTTTTTTTTTTAATTTTAATAGCTATAAAATTGATTGTCTCTTGTTTTTATTCTCTTTTTTATTTAATTCTATTATTTCGTTTTATTTCCTTGTTGTTCATTTGTTTTTTCACCTGTCCTCCTAAAAATTTTTTTTTTTGTAATTTATTTTACCTTCTACCGAATTGTGCTCTAAAATCGATTGTCTTTTGTTTTTAAATATTATTGTTATATAGTTTTTAAATTTTTGTTCATTTGTTTTGTCACCTGTCCTCTCAAACGTTTTTTTTTTCTTTTTTGTAATTTATTGCCCTACTGAATTGTGCTGTAAATTCGATTCTCTCTTGTTTTTATTATTACTACCGAATTGTGCTCTAAAATCGATTGTCTTTTGTTTTTAAATATTATTGTTATATAGTTTTTAAATTTTTGTTCATTTGTTTTGTCACCTGTCCTCTCAAACGTTTTTTTTTTCTTTTTTGTAATTTATTGCCCTACTGAATTGTGCTGTAAATTCGATTCTCTCTTGTTTTTATTATTACTACCGAATTGTGCTCTAAAATCGATTGTGTTTTGTTTTTAAATATTATTGTTATATATTTTTAAAATTTTTGTTCATTTGTTTTGTCACCTGTCCTCTCAAACGTTTTTTTTTTTTGTAATTTATTGTCCTACTGAATTGTGCTGTAAATTCGATTCTCTCTTGTTTGAAATAAGTGAATACGTGTTTGGTTATGTCCACTGCTTGCATTTGACCCCTTAATTAAGAAAAACAAATGAGAATCAACTCAAAAAAACAAAACAAAAAAACTAATAAAAAAAAGGCTTCAATCGATAGGACAGTGAAAAGATAAATAAACAATGATTCTGTTTTACGTGTGCACTTTTTTATCAAGAATTTATATGGTCAATGACACTTTACTTGACAGCTGTCAAAGCAACAGGTTTCCTTTAATAATTTATTCATGAGATAACGCGAGAATCAATCAAAAACGCTGCATTCGCGCGTTGATTACTCAAAAAGTTAAATGTTCGAACGCTTAATTTGACAACCGTCAAACTGATAGCTTCCTTCAGTGATTTGTTTGGCAAGTAACGTCGGCCGAATCAATCAAAAACATTCGTTTTGTTTTCCGTGTCTACGTTTTATCGAGAATTTACTTGACAGCTGTCAAAGTATCAGTTTGTATGTAATAGTTTGTTTCGTAGGTGGTGTTGAATGAATCGGTCAAGGACCGACATTGCATTTGTTTTTCATTGCTATAATTTTTACAGCGATTAACAACGTTTTACTTGATTGACAGATGTCAAAATGTCATTTTCGCATCTAATGCTGAATGAATCAGTCTAAGACATTGGGTTTGTCACTCTCTACCAAAAATTCAAATCATTAAACGCTTGACTTGAAAGCTGTCAAAGTGTCAGTTTCGTTTAATAATTTGTTATGTCGATCATTTCAAAGACATTTTGGTTTGTTTTCCATGGCGATTCTTTAACAAAAATTGAAATAATTAACAGCACTTCACTTGATGATAGCTGTCAAAGTGACAGCGTCAATTCGATTTAATAATTTGTTTCGCAAGTATGAATCATTCACTCAAGGACACGGGATTTATTTTCCACGGCCACTCTTTGTGAATAACGCAAACAACACTCTATTTGACAGCTGTAAAACTGACAGTATCATTTAGTAATTTGTTTGGCGGGTGATGTGTGTATCATTCAAGAACATTGCTTTGGTTTGGTATGGTCGCTATTTATCAAAAAAATTGAACGATTTACTTGACGGATGTCAAAGTGTCAGTTTGAGATCGTAATTTGTTTTGCTTGTATTGTAGAATGAATCAGTTAAAGACATTCCACCGCAATAAAACCGACGTATCCTAGATATCCTGTTAATAATAAATCGATACTTTAGGTGGCGACATCTTGCGACCGATTTTTGACCCAATACATAATGTTAGGTTAAAAATCGGTCACAAGATGTCGCGACCTAAACTATTGATTATTTAAATATTGTTCCAAAATTATAGGAATAACAATGCAAGTACCCTATTGTATTAATTTAGCGAAGAATGAGTTATAAAGATCAATAATTTTAAAAATTGCAAATGTATGTATCGAGGAGGATTCAAAACGTTTTCTTTTTTTTTTTTTTAATCCAACTGCACAGTGCACTAAAGCCAAACATGGTGCTAGTGACACAAACACGACACGTTTTAAAACGTGAAAGACACTAACGTTGTGACGCTGGGGCGACGAATTGCAGGGATTTGTGAGCATTCAGACGACACAGTGGAAGGCGCTTCGTCGGGACTGATGGCCAAAGGGGCCAGCTTACCTCCAGCAGAATTGCCTTCCAGCAGCTTTCGATGAGGTAAGCTTCTGCAAAACCAACCGGAAAGATTTCACAGGCCCTTAAACTTACTTTCTCGAACAAATTTCAAATCACCCAATCGATTTTTTCGCAAAAATTTTAAAATCTCGAGTCACTTCATAAAAACAATCAATTGTAAAATGATGAGCATGAGATTTTGTTGCTTCTTTTTTTGTTTTTGTTTTAGTATTGTTAGTAGGTGATTAAATCAAACTTAAGGAAAATTAATCTAAAATTAAATAACGAAGCAAACAACACAGCATGGTTGTAATGGTAGTAAGCTCAGAGAACCTGCTGAAAATTAAAAGCGAAATTATTTCAAGAGAACGCACGATGTAATACGTACGAGTTTACGCAGCCCAATGCCTGTTCTGAAAAAGTAAATTCGATTGTGCAAGCTCGGTGTGTCGAATTTATTCAAAGCATGACAATGATTCTCACCACAATGAAGTTCTACAGACAGCTACACCACTCGAAAAAAAAAATTCTTTTTTTATTAATTAGTACCTAGTAGTAAAAAGATGTAGTACTACTGTGTTAATGTAAAGTCAAAAAAAAAAAAAAAGTGAGTTTGCTTTTGTTTAAAATTAATTACCTTAAAATATGCTGATTATTGACATGAAGACTTTCCAATCCTTGAATTCCTGTCTGGAGGGAAGTTAGGGATGTGGTTCGGGTTTGTGGTAAACTGGCGAAAGAAAATTTCTGAATGGGTGAACCGGGCATTAAAATCGACCTGCTCGATGTGCTCAGGTGCTTCGGAGTCGAGTGATTATTCTTTTCGTTCAAGTGCTGGGCCCTTCGCTTCGCAAGCGGAGTCAAAAACGCAATCATATTATCCGACTTCTGCGCGAAGTCATTAAAAAAAGAGGTGCCGTTTCCATAAGGAAACGAAGGACTCAAGCGGGGGATCTGGTAGTCACTCTTTGAACGCAAGACACCTTCAGTAGGCTTTTGAACCTCATCACCCTCTTGATGGTGGTTATCACTCATCGAAGGCAGAGTCTTACGATGGCCAACAGTGTCGGTGGAAAATGACTTCTGCAACTCGAGGAAATTCGTCTCGGATTTTATTATGCTACACTCGGGGGTTTTGTATTCCTCCGCACTCGAGTTGCTGATTTGATGATAGTAACCCCGAGGAGTATAATACACACTACTGGACGTTGTGTTAAGCTTATCAACGCCGTTTTGAGTGGTGAAATTCGGTTTCGACATCATCACCCCCTTGGGTGTACTGAAGGTGTCTTCGGGCGTTTTGTCTCCGTAACTGGCACCGAGGAGGGTGGTTTTTATACGGACGGGACCTGCGGAGACTTCCGGGAAGGAACTGGGAATATTAAAAGCCGTTCCCCGTTTTGGTCTGAGGAGATCCCTATATATAAACAAAAATAAAGTTTTCGCATGCAAACCCCATCGTACTAAAGGAACATGAACCAAAAACGTTAAAAAAATTTGCCAAACTACGTGTACATAATTTAGTGTCTCGTTGCAGTTTAAGTGTCCCTTTTCCGGGGCCGAGACAGTTAAAGTGCAGGAGCTTTTCGGCTTGCACTAGATAGATTAACCGCAGTCACAAACACCTGTCCGTTATAAAAATCTGAAAGGTCTTTTTAGAACTCCAATCCAAAGCGTAGTAAATTTTACTAAGAAGAAAGAAGAAATAATCTTGTTTAACAAAGTCTCTCTTTTTATACATAGTTTGATTGTGTTTCATAATTTTGTAAAAAAATTTATTGCAAGTTAACTGGATTGCAATGCCCCCCCCCCTCCCCCACGACCATCCTCTACAGAGAGTAACTCAAGAACTCCATCGCAATCCCAGTCAGAAAACAGCTGCGCGGTGTGGCGACCGTGTGGCATATTAGAGAGTAACTTCTTAATAAAAAAAAATATTTAGACGAGATGAGTAGAATGGTTTAAATGAGTGCAAGTTGACTGGATTGTAATGGGATTCCCCTCACGACCATCCTCTACAGAAGAGTAACTCAAGAACTCCATCGCAATCCCAGTCCTAAAAGAGCCGCGCGGTGTGGCGACCTTGTGGCAGATTAGAGAGTAACTTCTTAATAAAAAAATATTTAGACGAGATGAGTAGAATGGTTTAAATGCGTGCAAGTTGACTGGATTGCAATGGGATTCCCCTCACGACCATCCTCTACAGAAGAGTAACTCAAGAACTCTATCGCAATCCCAGTCAAAAAACAGCTGCGCGGTGTGGCGACCGTGTGGTAGATTAGAGAGTGACTTCTTAATTAAAAAAAAAAAAAAACTATTTATGAATGCAAGTCGACTGGATTGCAATGGGACCCCCCCTCCCACGATCATCCTCTACAGAAGAGTAATTCGAGAACTCCATCGCAATCCCAGTCCTAAAACAGCCGCGCGGTGTCGCGACCGTGTGGCAGATTAGAGATTAACTTCTTAATTAAAAAAAAGAACTATTTAGACGCGATGGGATAGTACAATGATTTAAATCAATGCAAGTCGACTAGATTGCAATGGGATCCCCCCAACATCTTCTACAGAAGAGTAACTCAAGAACTCCATCGCAATTTCAGTCAGAAAATAGCCGCGCGGTGTCGCGGCCATGTGGCAGATTAGAGATTAACTTCTTAATTAAAAAAAAAGAACTATTTAGACGCGATGGGATAGTAAGAGACAGAAGAGTAACTCGAGAAACTCCATCGCAATTCCAGTTAGAAAACAGCTGCGCGGTGTGGCGACCTTGTGGCAGATTAGAGAGTAACTGCTTAATAAAAAAATATTAAGACGAGATTGGATAGTAGAATGGTTTAAATGAACGATTGCAATGGGACCCCCCCCATGACCATCCTCTACAGAACAGTAACTCGAGAACTTCATCGCAATCCCAGTCCAAAAACAGCTGTGCGTTGTCGCGACCATGTGGCAGATTAGAGAGCAACTTCTTAATTAAAAAAAAAATATATATATAGACGTGATAGTTTAAATGAATGCAAGTCGATTGCATTGCAATGAGACCCCCCCCTCCCCTCTGCAAAAGGAAAAGTAACTCGAGAACTCCATCGCAATTAAGTCAGAAAGCATTTCATTTTCATAATAAATTTTAATTACAATAAAATGAAAAAGTAATCGAAATATACAAACGTATGCTGCCATCTATGTAAACCTCATCGAACTACGTTTTTAAGCGCGAAATTTAAAATAACTAAAATTTATCGAAGTTGTCAATTTCAGCAACCAAAATCGAATCAAATTTATTTTGCTATTAAAAAAATTATTTTTGTACACTTCTAAGATTAACATACAATTTCAGTTAGGCTTAAAAAAAATTGCGACCTACTAGATTTTACGAGGCGGCGCGTCTTAGAATACGCCGCAGTGTTACCAACACTCAAAAAGCAGAAATCCCTCAAGAGTTGTCAAAAAAAACCCTTTCAGCACAGAAAATCCCTTTTCAACACAGAAAATCCCTCAATCTGTTACTAAATTCAACGAAATACATAAAGTTAAAGTAACAAACAAAAGACGGTCGATTCTTCAGCGCGACGCAGTCGATTATAGATTTTAAAGAAACATTTTGAAAGAACGACGACAAGACCAAAAAAAAAGAAGGTAACAATAATTCGAGAAATAATAATAAAAAAACAAAAGACAATCGATTTTATAATACGTTGCGACCGCTTCCTACTTATTTTTTAATTAAGGAAAACTGACCGCCTTCATTTGAAGATGGGAATTCTTGTATTAAAAAGGGATTTCTCAGTGCATACCAACAAAAATCATTGCGGGAGGTTGGCAACACTCATAACCTCCAATTTTTGTCATTTAATGTGTCCCTGGACAGTATAAGAGCACAGATAATAGAACTAGACAGATGGCTCATCAAATGCTTTAAATTTGACGCTCCAATTTGGAGACAAACTCGGTGTTAGTTTGGAGACAGCGCACCAAATATATGATGGCGCTACTAATACAATAGCAGAGTGGAAAACCGAAACCTGTAAATATAAGTAATACTTAAACGAACTCTATAACTAAGAAGTGTAATGCAAAGTTTAAAAGGAGAATTAACAGCGTATTATAATCGTACGTCACATTATCGGGTCTTGGCCCCGTTTTAAAAGTATTTCTCTGTTACTTCAAAGAGACATCTAGCGATAGGTGAGCCAACTGAGATTCGGAATTAGCAAATGGTTTGTGGCAAATGTTCGATTTTCGAATTTGTGCATACAAGTGACATCTATCGTGCATTTAACAAACTATTTTTAGAGCGTCCATTCGTTCCTATCTCGTTGGCTATCTGGAGAGATCTATTATCTGTGATAAGAGTCTACACCGCAGCGACACTCGAATATAACTGTCATATTTTGTTTGATACCTACTGATTACAAATGCTTATAGGTATCAAACAGTATGGCGGTCGAAAATGACACGGACGCTACTGTCCAATTACTTATACTGTGGTTGCTACGTAATTGTCGCCAACCTAATAATGTGGTCGTTACATAATTGTCGCCAATCTAATAATGTGATCGCTACATAATTGGTGATAACCTAATAATGTGGTCGCTACATAATTGTCGCCAACCTAATGTAGTCGATTCGCCAACCTACTAACGTGGTCGCTGTATAATTGTTGCCAACCCAATAAAAAAAAAGTCCTTTGCTTTCATGTGCTATTTTATGAAACCCAAATGAGTTTCCCCAACTGAAGCACCAAAACAGGAACTACTGTGTTAAATAAGAATAATTCTTTCTTGCAATAATCACAAGATGAGATATCCACAATCACATCTGCTTCCGTCAAATTTATTTAAGGCACGGAGACTTTGGTTTAAACAAGATTATTCACCAGACACAGAGCAGATAGTAAACAATCGAAAGCATCAATACCTGATATGTCCAGAATCACCGGAACTAGACTGTCGGCTGTGGGAATGCGAGTGAATACTGCTGTAACCGGATGCCTTCGACATCTGACTGGTATTGGAAGAGTTCCTAGAGTGGCCTGGCTCGCAGGGAACCTCCTCGACTTCTGAAGGTGGGACCGGAATGTTTTCGCAGCCATCGATTGCAACCGTCACAGCCGGCATGTTACTCTCCGAGAGGGTATGTCCAATAACCAAGTCTGTATTCAAAGAAGCTTTAACTCGTTTGGGTAATTTAAAGGAGAAGCTGCCTCACCAGAAGACAAGAGTTGGGGACGTTTCTTGGGCAAGCTTCCAAAACCAGAGCTACCGCTGGCAATTGAACCGGCCAATGAACCGCTGGAAAACTCATCTAAAGTCCTCGAGTCACCTGAGTTTTCTTCTGCAGCTGCTGCGGTAGTCGAGGTTGCCACTTGCTTATGTTTTGAAGACGGGGAGGGACTAAAAGGCAAATATAAAATTGATTCATCGACTCTGTTTAAGTAAGGCGCTTACACTTTGAATAATATATCTCCGGAAAGCATGTTCATTTTAATCGAGAACCTAAGCATGCTGTTGTCCTGTCTGTGACGGGTGTCGTATCCTTCAAGCAGGGCTTTCTTGAAGGTCTCTCCGGCACCAGCGTACTCGGCCAAGTTCAGGTCGACGAAACCCAGCTTGGTGAAGGAACGTCCACCTTTGCACTCCTTGCGAACGGATATCCGCAGGACGCTGCGCTCCAGGACACCCGTGGAGGCGTTCGCCAACATTTTGCAGGGGAACGAGAAGCGTGCGCCCCATTTCACCGTGTGATCTCTAACTTCTTCCCTAAAACAGAAAGTTAATTTTTTTATATAAAAATCCAGTTTCTTAATGTGTAAGAGGAGAAGCATTAAGGAGGAAGAAAACGAACATAAATAAAACAAAATAGAAGAACAGAGTTTTTGGGAACAGAGATCTAAAATAATAAAAAGTGAAAAACAAATGGGTTTTATTACAGCGAGCGGTTTTACTTTCGTTCCGAGCCCTCATTATATTACATAACGCCCCGCATTCATATAATAATAATGTATATTAATGTCGGAGAGTTATCGAGCGCGCTGTTGGGTGCATGTGTTAAGTTCCTGTCTACTGAATTAATGTGTGCAACAGGAAATACTAATCTGTTAAATATATTCGTGTCAGCATGCACGCCGCTAAAACCGTACGCGGAAGGAAGAAAAAAATGCGTGGGTTTCCTTTTTGTGTCCCTCGTTATGGCTACGCTATCCATCAACCCAAACAAGGAACATTTTCGAGAAAGACTTCCGAAAACTTTTCGTTTACTAATTGATGATGAGAAGGCAGTTTGGTCTCCTTTTTGTACATATTTGTATCAACCAAAAAAAAGGGGACACACACACCAAAATTAGAAACACATCGAAAGCTGTTTGATTATTAAATAATGAGAGATGAGAAGGCGGTTTATGTTGCTGAAATATCTAAGAGTCGCTACGTAAAAACCAAGCTGTCACAGAAAAACCTGTTATGCTGCTTGCTTATTTGTTTACTCGCGAGGAAAATCTTATTTAATGCTCGTATAAATCAATCGAATTGTAATTATTACTGATTTCCAGTTTCTTACATAAACACTCGATTCGCCGGAGTTCAGGCAACATACAGGGTGACTGACAATTGTTCCGCCAAAGAAAAACCACGATGACATACGGTGTCCGAGAGTACGGGAAAAATGTTTACAAAATTCTATGTGCTTTAGTTTTCGAGAAATAACCCATTCAAAATTAACCCCAAAAGAAATGCGCCCCATTTGATAAAATATAGAGTAGATGATGAACGAAATAAATGAATAGTTTAGGTCCTGCGAACGATTTTTGACCTAACATTTTGTAAGCTTCGACAAATTGCGCCCACACAAGTCAGCAAAGCTTGTTACAATTCCTCGAGCAACCTCTACACAGTTGTTTCGCCTAGCTCAAGAACTTCCCTCCATTGACAAATGCGTACAAATGTCCTAATCCATTCAAAAGATAACATATCTATAATCCATTCAAAGGTTAACAACTTTGTACACCTGCTTTGACTGGGTGAACAAATAAGTCACTACAACACGAAATCTCCGTTGTCAGAATTCCTAATATTTTTCTTCAATTTTTATTTAAATTATATTGTAAATAAATTCCGCATAAGAAAGTGTTCGCCGTTGATCTAGTAGTTATTTCACAAAACAATAGAGTGGGGATTTCCATCTGCAAATCCCAAAGATTTTCCTGAAATCTGGCAACGCGTTTGAATTTGCTTCGCTAAACAAAACAACGTCGGGAGATGGAAATTCGAATTGGCAATGTGTTTGAATTTTATTCACGAAACAAAAGAATGTCGGTAATGGAAGTTCCGTTCTACAATTCCCAAAGATTTTTCTGAAATCTGCCAACGCTTTCAAGTTCGTTTCAGAAAACGAAACAAAAGAATGTCGGTAATGGAAGTTTCGTTCTACAATTCCCAAAGATTTTTCTGAAATCTGGCAACGCGTTCGAGTTCGTTTCAGAAAACGAAACAAAAGAATGTCGGTAATGGAAGTTTCGTTCTACAATTCCCAAAGATTTTTCTGAAATCTGGCAACGCGTTCGAGTTCGTTTCAGAAAACGAAACAAAAGAATGTCGGTAATGGAAGTTGCGTTCTACAATTCCCAAAGATTTTTCTGAAATCTGGCAGCGCTTTCAAGTTCGTTTCAGAAAGCGAAACAAAAGAATGTCGGTAATGGAAGTTTCGTTCTACAATTCCCAAAGATTTTTCTGAAATCTGGCAGCGCGTTCGAGTTCGTTTCAGAAAACGGAAGAGCGTCGGGAAGTGGAAACATCTGCAATTTGGCAACGCCTTTCAATTTTATTGACAAAATAAAAGAAAGTCGGAAATGCGATTTCCAAGATTTTTTCTGAAATTTGGCAACACGTTCGGCTTTTATTCACGAAACAAAAGAATGTCGGGCAATGGGACATCCGATCTGCAATTTGGAAAATTGATAAAAATTTTCTTTTTTGTTTATTCTGCTTGCGCAATAAAATTAATCAAATTTGAAATTATTTGGAAAATATCCAATATTTGTTTGTAATTTGTGATTTTATATAAAAAAAAAAAAAATCTTCAATTTGAGCGTCGACCATTTGCATAGTTCGGAATTCGACGAAGAGAAGCGAGAAAACAAATTCGTGTAATGAAGCTAAACAAAACGAAAACAGAGAAACAAAAGAAGATCGGTGCGCCCAGAGAAAACAAAACAAAAGAATAATCACTTAGAATATTTAAGATTGAGAAATCGAAGAGATGAAAAAAAAGATGAATAAGAGAGCAAAAGAAGATCGACGATTATAGAAAAAAGCAAAAGCACAGACCACAAAAATCGAACTGAAACAAACGAAAAATAACGTGAACGCAAAGAAACAAAAGAAAGTCGACGCTTCTTTACAGCAGCGGAGTGTAAGAAAATCAAATCGCGACTCAAAAAAAAAAAAGAAACGAAAGAACTGTAACTGATTCAATTCAAGACACTGACGAAGACGAAGAAAAAGAAGAACAAAAAAACAAAAGAAAATCGATCGTTATTGGACGGACTTCGCGAACAAAAAAAGACAAAAGGAAAAGACGAATATTAAATAGATTTCTCAAAATCCTCAACAGTGAAGAGAAAACGAAAGGAGAAACCATAATTCGGCGAAAAAAAGAAAATTCTTATAAGTGAATATCATAGAACGTTTATGACAGACGTACGCTGTGAATTTTTTATGCATTTATGCAATCTGCGATGTTCATTGTGATACGCGTTTTTTTCTTTTTTGCAGAACAATTGCCATTCACCCTATATTAACAGCAACAGTAAAAGAAAATTTCCAGACACTCAGAATCCAAAGAAAACAATAATAATAATGTAACTAATACACCCCGAAGAGTTGGGGTATTCTATTCAAGTGGAAATTTTATCTTCTTCTGAGTTAGCAAGTTATGAAAAATAATCGATGAAAATGTGCTCGGTTCCAAACAACGGAAAAGTGTACAAAGTCTAAAAGTTTGCCACTTCTTTCCGACACTCTTAACTTTCGTCGCTTGAAACGTAAGTAAAAGAAGCAAACTTTTACGAAGTTACCAACCAAGCCAGCAAAAAAAGTTCTTTGTTGTCGTTATATCTGCAGTGATGAACAAAAAAATGTAACAAGCGTGTCCCAAGGGCATTTCAAATAATAAAATAACGTCGACTCTAACAAATAATGCGAGTTTACATAAAATGCAATACGTATTCATACAGAATACAACAAATTATTGCTGGGGGAAACCCATCTTCTCTCAGCTAGGAATAATAATAGCAATAAACAATAATTTCTCTCTAGAATTCTTTATCATTAACTTGATCTCTAATTTTTTTATTCTCGTCACTGACAGGCCTTTTTCTGTCATAGTTTTGGCCTTTCCTCTAAATTTCTACTAGGATTGGCAGGCAACGCTTACTTCAGCTTAAAAAAAAAACGTTAAAACTACAAAAGAAAACGAGAATTGACAGTTTCGTCAAAAACATAAACAAAAGACGATCGATTGTTAACAAATGTAAGGAACAAAAGTGCTCGACGATTTGAGCTGACTTTTATCTTGCCATACATCAGCAGCTGACTTCGGTGATGGTTATGAATATGTGTGGAGAGTGGGTGGTCACTCGACAATGGCTCCACAAGAGGTGTGTGTGGTGTGGATGATGCTTCTGACAATGGCTGCACAAGAGGTGTGTGTGTGTGTGTGTGTGATGCTTCTGACAATGACTGCACAAAGGCATGTGTATGCTTCCGACAATGACTGCGGAGAAAGCTTTAGACGGGAGGCTTGGTAAGTATTCCGACGATACCTGCACGGAACGCAATCACGGTCACCGCTCTCGCTTGTATTGGGTTTTTTCATAGCAGGGGTGAAATAACTATACTTCATTGGTTTAAATATCTAATGTGGTCACTCGACAATGACTGCACAAGAGGTGTGTATGTGTGTGGTGGATGTTTCTAACAATGGGTGCACAAGAGGTGTGTGTGTGTGTGTGTATGGTGGTATATGCTTCTGACAATGACTGTACAAAAAGCTTGTGCATGCTTCCGACAATGACTGCACAGAAAGCTTTAGACGGGAGGCTTGGTAAGTATTCCGACGATACCTGCACGGTTACCGCTTTCACTTGTATTAGGTTTTTTCATAGCAGGGGTCAAGTAACTATACTTCATTAGTCTAAATATGTAACGTGGTCACTCGACAATGACTGCACAAGAGGAACACACAAGTGTGTGTGTAGTGAATGCTTCTGACACAAGAGGTGTGCGTGTATGGTGGTGTATGCTTCTGACAATGACTGCGCAAAAGGCTTGTGCATGCTTCCGACAATGACTGCACAGAAAGCTTTAGACGGGAGACTTGGTAAGTATTCCGACGATACCTTCACGGTTACCGCTCTCGCTAGTATTGGGTTTTTTCATAGCAGGGATGAAGTAACAATACTTCTTTGGTCTAAATATGTAATGTGGTTCCTCGACAATGACTGCACAAGAGGTGTGTATGTGTGTCTAAATATGTAATCGAATCACAGCTGACCAGAGCTGTATCTCATTCGTCAGGGGGCGATCCTGTTTGCGGACCAATCGCGAACGAATGCGATCAAGTGACGGCCTACATTTTGTTTATTTGTGACGATCGTCATCGTTGCTGTTACGTAAATGATTAAGTGACGCTTCGTCCGTATTTGTCTATGACATTGCCGGACGTACCGATTGTTTCGTTTAAACTGGAAAAAAATGCTGAAACAAGAGAGAAATTGATATATGACAGGATAAAGGATGTAATGTGCATGTGCGCTCGTTTGTTAAACCACGCCTACTTTCAACTGAAAATGAAACATGCGGTATATTTGAGGCCTGCCGTGACCTATTCGTGCTCATTTTATTTCAGCAATGCGATCTCTGTTTGCATTGTACAGAATTACTAGAAAATGTTTCTAATTCTATTATGTTTATTGTAAAATTTTCCAAGTGATCGATAACAACAAAAATTCTGCCGTGTTACTGTTCACCTTGTATAACACGTAAATAATTTAAAAGAAATTAAGTTGCAAATTGAAGGTTTCTTTAATTTTTTTGGTAATTTTTGCCCCATTCCGACCAGACACAGCGGAAGTACAATTACATGATGCTGACCGACCATCTCATTGTCAGTAAAGATTATTGTTTCGTATTTTTTGACCTTCAGAATAAAACTAAAGATGAACGAACAGCCGGTCAGCCTGGAATGTTCTCCTCGTCCGCGAATTGCTAATTGCCATTGACAATCGGCTTATTAAGATTACACGAGCGACCGGCCTTGTACACACATAATTAATTCGAAAATCCTTACGTGCTTCTTTTTCCCAATGCCTATGGTTTCGTATTGTTAAGGTTTCATAATTGGTAGGGAGAAAATCAGAATCACGCTTTCTGGTTCTGGTCGTTACAACTCAACCGTAGGTAGGTAATCGAAGAAACATTTCTGTTAATTATAATAATTAGTTGGGGGGTCATTAGGAAGTACCTGCAAATTTCGTTTTCCGTAAACAAATTATGATGTTATCACTAAAAAGTCATTTGTAAAAACTTTAAATATAATGAAGCATAAAAATTTGTATAGTTTGTTCATAAATCCTAGGGACTATTACCACCTGTTGCTTTATGTTGGTGTAATACCTAAGAAACAAGAAACTAGTGTAACATGCACTTGTGTAATTGGACGTTTTCTTTTGTTTTCAGCGAAGGAAAACAAGTGCAAATGTGGTCGTCTGTCGACAAGACAAAAGAAAATCGAAAGTGCCTTCTTTGTTTAAAAATTTAAAAATCATGTCTTGGCTAAATTCAGGAATTCTCTCAAAATGTCAGAATCTGGCTGAGACATTTTGGCTTGCTTTCTTCGACTCTGGTTCTATTTCCATTTGCTTTCTTTCCACTTTTAATTTTTTGTTGAAACAACCAATCGTTTTTAGTTCTTCTTATGATAATTGCTTCTAGGACTAGATTAAACAAAATAGTGAATGGAGATCCCTAACCTAAGACTTCTTTTCAATTGGAAAATCGTTGACATTTCAAAGTTGTCTTCCTTTTAGTGGTGTCATGGTTGAAACCCCGATTTCGTTATCCTATGAAAAAAATCGCCCTTTTCCATTTTTTTTGCCTTACTACGAGTCATAAAGAATCGTCCTCTTTTGTTTTTCGTCTTGTTCTGTTGTGAAATCGATTGTCTTTTGTTTTTGTTTTTCGTCTTATAAAAAAGGAGATCAGATCGTCTTGCTTTTGTTTTTCGTCTTGCTATAAGGTGGCCAGTCTTTTGTTTTGTTTATTTTTTCGCTTTCTTTTAAACCGATCGTTTCTTTTTAAATTTTTGACACGAGGTAACAAGAAATTGTCGTCTTTTGTTTTTTTTTTCGTCTTTTTCTGGCGACAAAGTCTAAGTTACCTTTCGTTTTTGTTTTTCGTCTTCCGAAGAAAATCGTCTTGCTTTTGTTTTTCGCCTTGCCACGAAATAGATGGTCGATGTTCTTCGTGAAACGGTCGTCTTTTGTTTTGTTTTTTTGATCAATTTTAAACCGATCGCCTCTTTTTCATTTTTCATTTTTTTTTTTGCTTTCAATGAAATGATATGGAAATAAAACTTTCTTATCAATTGTTTTTGTTTTTCTATCTTACTTTGAGGTAAGAGGAAATCGTCGTCTTTTGTTTTTCGTCTTTTTCTGCAGCAGAAAAACTTGTTGAATCAATCGTCTTTCGCTTTCGTTTTTCGTCTTATAAAGAAAATCGCCTTGCTTTTGTTTTTCCTCTTGAATAGCTGAAATTTGTCACGAAACGTCTTTTGTTTTTTTCTTATCGATCGCCCCTTTTCATTTTTTGCTTTCGATGAAGAAACAAAGTCGAAAGTTTTCTTGTTTACAGTCGATCAATTGTTTCTACTTTTCTATCTTGCTACGAGAGAAGAAGAAATCGTCGTCTTTTGTTTCTCGTTTTATGAAGAAAATCGTCGTGCTTTTGTTTTTCGTCTTGCTATGAAATGAGGAGTTATAAAACGATCGTGTTATGTTTTGTTTTTTTTTACTTTTTTTACGAAGGAACCACAGTCGAAATTGTCATCAAAACGGATCGCCTTTTTATTTATTTATTTATTTATTTATTTTTTTACTTTTAATGAAGAAATGAAACGATCGCCTTTTGTTTTCTCGTTACTCTTCTGAAAAGAAAAAACCGAAATTGTTGTTTGCTTGAAACAATGAAAAAGTCAACAGATTTTTTATAAACTTTGGCCAAAAACAAAAGCATGACTTTAAATCTGGATCACTCGATAGATAACCAGTACATGAATTAATATTATTTTTTGCACGTGTCGTCGTGAAATCGCGTCGATCCAATAATTTTTTAATCTCTTTGTTGCACAAAAACGAAAGCAAAGGCGCATTATTTCCCGCTTTCGCTAATTTTCAAGCCAGAACAACACTAATTAAGAGGTAAAAAAGTGTCGATAACGAACCGAGAATTTTAAGATAAATTAACTTGGGCTTACGTAACTTAACACTCAACGCATTTCCAAAATTAAATTTAAAAGAGAAACTTAATCGAATTGAACTCGTCGGTTAGCTGCTTCGGTTTGTTTGTCGTATTGATTGCGGTCTTGGTGTGAATGGACTATTGTTTATTCAGAGCAAATTAATATTTACGCGTTTTACTGACAGGTGATTATGATTTTTTTTTTTTTAATTTGCGGAAGATAATAAGTGCGTCCCCTCACCTTATCGCGCCTTATCTAATCTCGCGCTCTCTCTTAAAAGATTTGAGGAATTATACAAAAATTGTTGCTCGTTAATTACAACATCGCACATAATTCAGCTGATGACGTTCGTCATGTTACTCATTTTTCCTCAGCCACGTCTAACTTAGCTGTTCAACCCAAAACACGAATGAACTTATAGCCCCTCTCGCTTCATTACACCCAGCGACAGGTGTTTTCCTTTTTCTTTTTCAATTTTTATTTTTACGTCGAGGATTACACGTGCTTGTTTAAAGAAGAAATCAATAAATCCACAACTACATAAAACTTCTTTCTTTTTTGCTTCTTTTTTTTTTTCACCTGAGCAGTGCCTCACGTCACCTAGGCAACGATCCCGATGTGATCCGCTTTGGTGCCGCATTAAAAAAAAAAAGTCGCGATTGTTAAAGCAACGCACGGATATGAACGGAAGCTGGCAAACAATATTTATCAAAAGTCCTCTCAACTGGGCGTTATCAATATTTAATATCGTCCGTTGGAAATGTAAAGTGATAGCGCGTTTGCTTTCGATCAAAATAAAACCAACATTACGAACTCTTTACTTAAATAGTTATGTTATCGCACGCACGAGCCGTCAGGTAACACACTCGAAAGTGATAAAAAAAAATTCAAAATTGATTGTTCTTGGATGTTATCTATTCAAAAGTAGTTTGCAATTTTTTTTTCTGAAAAAAACGTAGCTTTTTTTTATTAATGATTTAAACTGGTGCAAATACCATATGTTTCATCTTGAGTTGAAAAAGTACGCGCTTTGTCTTAATCCTTACTGTAACTCATCAAGTGATTGCGGAAAATTAAATTATTTTTAATTTAATTACGATTATTTCGAATTCGTAACAATATTGTCACACAAGCAACGTACTATGTGGCATTTATCAATTGACAAGTGACATTTTTTGACTGAATAGGCTTCCGGTTGGAACCGCGTCACGACTACTTCTATTGTCGACGTTTCGTTCTTCATTGGAGAAGAACTTCCTCAGCAGCAACACCACCAGCAGCAGCAGTACCGCTGGCAGCAACCCTGAGGAAGTTCTTCTGCAATGAAGAACGAAACGTCGGCAGTAGAAGCAGTCGTGATGCGGTTCCAACCGCAAACCTATTCAATCAAGGACAACGGCCAAGTGACATTTATTGATAAATGTAACTTTTATTGGCAAATGACACCGGAATATATTGTCGTATATCAATTAAAAGTGACACGCATTGATAAGTGTTACTATCGATGACATATGTCAGTAGAACGGAATGTTGTACATCAATTAAAAATGACATTTATTGATAAATTTCTCTTTTATCGACAAATGACACTGGAATTCGTTGACGTATATCAATTAAAAGTGACATTTATCGATAAATGTAACTTATAGGCAAATGTCACTACAACATATGATCGTATATCAATTAACAGAGTCACTTATTGATAAATACAACTTCTATTGACTTATGTTAGTAGAGCAGATTGTCGTATATCAATTAAAAATGACATTTATTGATAAATGTAACTTTTATTGGCAAATGACATCGGAGCACATTGTCATATATCAATTAAAAATGACACGCATTGATAAGTGTTACTATCGATGACATATGTCAGTAGAACGGAATGTTGTACATCAATTAAAAATGACATTTATTGATAAATTTCGCTTCTATTGACAAATGACACTGGAATACATTAAAGTATATCAATTAAAGGTGACATATACTGATAAATTTTTATTTTATTAACATACGTCAGTAGAACAGATTGTTGTATATCAATTAAAAGTGACATTTGTTGATAAATGTAACTTATTGGCAAATGTCATTAGAACACATCATCGTTTATTAATTAAAAATGACATTTATTGATAAATGCTACTTTTATTGGAAACTGTCAATAGAACGTATTGACGAATATGATTTAAAAGTGACATTTACTGACAAGTTGACAGTAGAACACATTGTCGTACATCAGTTAAGAGTGACATTTATTAACAAATGTCACGTAGTACGCTGCTTGTGTGACAATATTGTTACGAATTCGGAGTTCAAAGAGATAATCATGTATAACATTAAAAATAAAGGAGAGGGAGATGGGGGAATGAGAGCGTGAGAGACGGTAGGGGGAAAGTGAGAAAACAAAAGATGAATCACCGTTTTATGAGAAAAATCCGTCAAACGTTCTTCGTCCCCAACAAAACAAAAAAAAACAAAAGACAATCAAAATGCAAAATACATAAATTATAAAAAAAATAATTTGGAGAGAGAGGAGAAGAGAGGGCTAATGTAGGAGAAAGGAGAGAGAGGGAGGGTAGATGGAGGGGAGAGAGGAAAGGAAAGAGAGGAGAAAGACTCTTTTGTTTTCTGTGAAGAAAGAGTATCGTTTTTCTAAAATTATCTCTTATTATAATTTATTGTGCGTTTTGTCTTTTGTTTTTTTTTTTCTTTAGCTCTGAACAGCTGTTTAGATCAGAAATAAATTAAACTACCGTGGGTTTAGGTCGTGACATCTCGCGCGTTGATCGTCTTTTGTTTTTTGTTTTTGGTGTGGGGAAGGGGAAACGTTTGTTGAAAATTTGTTCTTTTTTTCAACGAAGGAAAAATAACCGATTTCTTTCAAAAACGGTCACTGGTCTTTTGTTTTCTATGAGAAAAGACCAGCGTTTGTCCAAAATTATTATTATTATTTATTATGCGTTTTGATTGTCTTTTGTTTTTTTGTTTTTTTATAAAACGGTCGCTCTTCTTTTGTTTTCTTTTTTGCTAAAGACCATCGTTTCAATAAATGTATTTTTTATTATAATTTATTGTGTTTTGATTGCCTTTTGTTTTTTTTTTTTTGTTGGAGACAGAGAACGTTTGACGCATTTTTTTATAAAATTTTTTCATTTGTTTTGTACGAAAAAAGACCATCGCGTTATATATATATATTTTTTTTTTATAATTTGTTATACGTTTTGATTGTTTTTTGTTTTTGGTGGGCACAAAGAACTTTTGACGGATTTTCTTTATAAAACGTTGATTCTTCTTTTGTTTTCTACGAAAAAAGACTTTCGTTTTTATAAATTAATTTTTTTTATATAATTTATTTTGCGTTTCGATTGTCTTTTGTTTTCTTGTTGGAGACAGAGAACGTTTGACAGATTTTCTCGCAAAACTGTCACTCGTCTTTTGTTTTTGTTGTTTTTGTTTGTATGTACAAATGGTATGTCATACAATCGTATTCACAATTTCATTTGTCAAAAACGTCAATAAGTGTTACTTTTATTGACAAATGTCAGTAGAACAGATTGTTGTATATATCGTTTAAAAATGACGCTCGCCTTCCAGATTCAAAAATAATTTTTAATAATTTGTTACAGGCGTTGATTGTCTTTTGTTTCTGTTGGGGGGAGAGGGAAATGTATGACGAAAATTTGTTTGTTTTTTTTTAACGACGACGAGAAATAACCGATTTTCTTTTGTTTTTTGTTGGTGTAAACCATTGACGATTTTCACTCGTCTTTTGTTTTCTGGGAAAAAAGACTATCGTCTTCATAAAATTATTTTTTTTTATAATTTATGTATTTTGCATTTTGATTGTCTTTTGTTTTGTTGGGTACGGAGAACGTTTGTCGGATTTTTCTCATAAAACGGTGATTCATCTTTTGTTTTCTACGGAAAAAAACATCGTTTTCATTTGTTTTTTTTATAATTTATGTTTTTTGTATTTTGAATGTCTTTTGTTTTTTTTTGTTTTGTTTGGAACGGAGAACGTTTGACGGATTTTTCTCATAAAACGGTGATTCATCTTTTGTTTTCTACGGAAAAAAAAACATCGTTTTCATAAAATTATTTTTTTACAATGTATGTACTTTGCATTTTGATTTTTTTTGACGTTTGACGGATTTTTCTTGTAATTTTTTGACGTTTGTCATATGACATACGTTTTGTGAGAAAATCCGTCAAACGTTCTCCGTCCCAACAAAAAACAAAAACAAAAGACAATCAAGACTCCATTAAAAAAAAAATATAACAAATTTTGGTCACAACAAAAACAAGACAATCAAAGCATGTAATAAATTATAAAATTCAAAACTCGCACTTGTCATTTTTGTCGAGTTTCTAACTGACGCTGTTGCAAGTTGTATTTTTCACAAGGCAACACTGGCTGCGGTCTCTTAATTTGCGAACATGTAATACAAGTTCCAGAAATTGTTTTTAAAGTTTTAATTTGTATTATTTTTTTTCTGGATAAATAGATAGCTTCCGCCCACAGGTTTTTTTTTGGCCTTGAGATTATCAATGACAGTGAAAGTTTGCGTCTGGAGTATTTCCTGTATATTATCAATCTTTCATTCCGCTGATCACATACTAGAACGTCAATAGTAATTTCTATACGGCACTGTTTAGTGGAGGATCAAAAAAAATTACACAATCAATCATTGTATTAACAAGCACGAGGAAAATTAGATTCAACAGGTGGCGTGTTTTCTTTATATAAGCTAAAGTCCCTAGATAATTAAAGTACCACTAATTAACCTCCATTTTGTCGCCAAAATGGCGTTTAATTGTTTACAAATGTTGAAATTCGAACAAGTTCAGACATGTCGAAAATATAGTGATTAATAAAATAAAATATTAGTTCGGTTGATTTTGTCGTTGTGTGTCATAAAATAATTAGCGACGCTTGCAAAGCAGAAAAATCGAAATCTTCTTTGCCGACAATCAGTGTTGGTAACTAAAGGGACAGGCACCTTTTTAAGGGCCAGGGATTAAGGAGTTTATTTCGAAAAACGGAATTATAAAGCTATTTGTCCCCAACAAAACAAAAAACAAAAGACAATCTAAGCAGGATAAATTATAAAAGAAAAATAATTTTATAAAGCGATGGTCTTTTTTTCATACAAAACAAATGAGAAAACAAAGACAAAGACGAATTACCGTTTTATATGAAAATTCGTCAAACGTTCTCTGTCACAACAAAAAAAAAAAAAACAAAAGACAATCAAAACGGAGAATAAATTATAAAAACAATAATTTTATCAAAACGATGGTCTTTAACAAAAAAAAGAAAAAAAAAAGAAGAGCATTCAGAATTAATTTGTGACGTTTATTGACAAATGTCACTAGAACACGTTATCGTATATCAAATAAAAGTGATATTTATCAATAAATGACATGTGTCACTCTAAATTCAAAAATTACATTTAATAATTTCGTATTCTATTCGAAGACAAAACAAAAAAAAATCGACACGCGCTCCAAATAGTGCTGGAATTATCTTAGAAAACACATCACCGGTTCCAGAACGAAAAAGGAACCTCTGTAAAATCAGAGCCTGACGTGAGATTTAAGTCAGTTTTCAATCGACAGCCAAAGTTTATAGAAAAGTCTTGCTTCAATGTAGCAAGCGACGCTGTAAACAATTTATTAGATTGTCATTAATAAAAGTGATTTCCTTGAACCTCGACTTCGTAACAATATCATCCTAGACACATTTGCTCACAGCTGCATAATACATTAATGTTCGTTTTATAATTTTAAATCAGAATATAAATATTAAGAAAGTATCAATAATAAACTAGACTTGACGCAGAATCAACAAACTTATTTAAAAAAAAAAATGCTGTGTAAATTACCTATTTCCTACAAGAAAAAAATTGCACGTCGATTGCGAAAAATTGGCAACTCTAACTCAAACATTATTAAATCTTATAAGTTTGTGTATAATTAAAGAATCAAGTAGAGTACAGTCAGATTTAAAAATAAAACGTTGAGTGCGGTCTAATCGCCTGTAACCATGCTACGAGGCCTACGAGTAGGCGGACTAGTAGGAAAGCAAATATTTTATTGAAGAGACATTATTTTTATCTCTGACTGTACATCTGAGATCGCCTTGTTCTTTCACTGTAATGAAAACCGTCGCATTGCAGTTCCGATCGAATTTTTAACTCGGCTAATTTAAACCCGGCCATACAAACTTCCTTCGCAAGTTTCATTATTATTATTACTATTATTACAGCCGTCCCAAAACAAAGTGGAACGTGGACGGGCCGCGTGGCTTTAATAACTGAATTTTATCGTCGTGGAAGTCGGATGTTGTTGATTCAAGGTTCATTAACTGCGGAAATCGACATAATGCGCGTGGCTTACAGTTTTAAATACATCAAATGCATAATAGAATGTTGACCATAAATCATCAACGGTTTAAAAGGTGAAATTGGAGAAGGCGAAAAAGGATTGTTGAAAAGTTCCAGTTTGGAAAGCGAATGTGTTTATGCAGCTCACGTCTATTTCGGCTACGTAAATGCGCATATTTAGCCAAATTACGTCAGTGTTCTACATTTTTCTCTGAACTGTCGTCGACACAGAGATAATCTTCTGGAATTTTGCAATTTTACAATTGGGGAAATCAACCGAAACCTAGACATACGAACAATCATATCGGGATCTGAAATTTAACAATAAATTTATTTATCTTTTCTCTTCCTATAATATGTACCGGGACGTTCAATTAAATTTATTTAGAAAATCACAGCTTACTTCAATCAGGAATTAATTTGAAGATGCGGTTATATATTTTTGATTAACATAGGGTCTACTTTTATGCCTGAATTTCACGTGACCTATGACGTATGCAACCAACTGTTGACATCAAATTAAGTCAGTCTCATTTAACACGACAGCCAACCTTACTAACTTCAAATCACGGCCCACTGCGATGACAAATAAAGAATTGATCGACAATGCGTACGTGATAGTGCCATGAAGTTAAAAATAAGTAGAATCCAACTTCCTGACGCTTGTATTCCTCAATAATAAGTCGCCTAACAGAAAAAAGATCGCGAATTTAATTTTTTTCTTGACAATTTCGATCAAAAAGAAAAACTTCAGACTGTTACCAACTTGGCAACAGTACCTAGTCCCTAAGTTGGTAACACTGACGGCATGTATTGGCGTGATATATTGGTATGGTTGTTGAGAGTTGGTAACAACCTGATCTCTTCTTTATGATCGAAATTGACAACAAAAAAATTGAAGATGCAACATTGACGATCATTTCTTCTCAGACCAAGCCTCATGTCTGAGATCAGAGGTAACGTGAAGTTAGCCACTAAGAAATAAAGGCAGCATAAACTTTAATTTCTTATTGGCTAACTTCGGGTTACTTCTAACAGTGACGTTCCAATCCAGACAATAACAATAACTAACGATTAATTACACCCAATCATTCGGACTTCATCAGCTTTAAATTTGTAGGTTAGATTCGTTAAATGTCAAAAATGATATAGCTACGACATGAACTTCGTTCTTCTTCTTCTTATAGTATTTAAAGAAAAAACACACGGACGGTATTACCGCCTCCATTGTTTGCTTAAAAATTATGAAAAGAAAAAATTCACCAAATCTAACCTGATTAGTTCAGCGCGATCTATTATCCAAACGACGAAGGTATTGCCTAACCATGGCAACGCTCCGAAAACGAAAACTTCACAGATCTAACCTGATTAGTTCAGCGCCATCTGTTATTCAAACGACTAGGCTATTGCGTAACTATGGCAACGCTCCGACATGCCCGAAGTCGATTGTTTGTTTGCTTAAAAATTGTGAAAACGAAAAATTCACAAATCTAAGTTAACTAGTTCAGCGCCATCTATTATCAAATTGATGAGGCTATTGTGTCACCATGGCAACACTTCGAATTGTCCAGTCTGATAATAGGTCGATTGTTTGTTTGCTTAAACACTGTGAAAAGAAAAAATTCACAAATCTAACCTGATCAGTTCAGCACCATCTACTATCAAAATGACGAGGGTATTGCGTAACCATGGCAACGTTGCGAAATGCCCGAAGTTTGATAAAAAGACGATGGTTTGCTTAAAAATTTTGAAAAGGAAAAATTCACAAACCTAACCTCATCAGTACAGCGTCATCTATTATCCAAACGACGAAGGTATTGCGTAACCATGGCAACGCTCTGAAAACGAAAACTTCACAGATCTAACCTGATTAGTTCAGCGCCATCTATTATCCAAACGACTAGGCTATTGCGTAACTGCGGCAACGCTCCGAAATGCCCGAAGTCTAATAATAAATTGATTGTTTGTTTGCTTAAAAATTATGAAAAGGAAAAATTGACAAATCTAAGCTAACTAGACCTACGCCATCTATTATCAAATTGATGAGGCTATTGTGTCACCATAGAGCGCTCCGAAATGTCCGAGGTCTGATAATAAGTCGATTTTTTGTTTGCTGAAAAACTGTAAAAAGGAAAAATTCACGAAACCTAACCTGATGAGTACAGCGCCATCTATTATCAAAATGACGAGGGTATTGCGTAACCATGGCAACGCTCTGAAGTCTGATAATAATTCTGTTCGAAGTCTGATAATAATTCAACTGTTTGTTTAAAAATTGTAAAAGTGAAAAATTCTCAAATGTAACCTGATTAGTTCAGTGCCATCTATTATCCAAATGATGAGGCTATCGCGTAACCATGGCAACGCTCCGAAATGTCCGATAATAAGTCGATTGTTTGTTTGCTTAAAAATTATGAAAACGAAAAATTCATAAATCTGAGCTAACTAGTTCAGCGCCATCTATTATCCAAACGACGAGGGTATTGCGTAACCATGGCTCTGAATTGTTCGAGGTCTGATAATAATTTAACTGTTTGTTTAGAAATTGTAAAAATGAAAAATTCACAAATCTAACCTGATTAGCTCAACGCCATCTATTATCAAAATGATGAGGCTACTGCGTAACTATGGCAACGCTCTGAAATTCCGAAGTCTGATTGTTTGTTTGCTGAAAAACTGTGAGAAGGAAAAATTCACGAAACCTAACCTGATTAATTCAGTGCCATCTATTATCAAACTGACGAGGCTATTGGGTAACGCTTTCTAAAGTCCGAAGTCTGATAATAAGTCGATTGTTTGTTTGCTTAAAACACTGTGAAAAGAAAAAATTCACGAAATCTAACCTGATTAATTCAACGCCATCTCTTGTCAAAATGACGAAGGTATTGCGTTACTATGGCAAATTTCTGAATTGTTTGAAGTGTGGTAATAATTCAACTTTTTGCTTAAAAATTGTGAAAATGAAAAATTCACAAATCTAACCTGATTAGTTCAGCGCCATCTATTAACGAACGCTCCGAAATGTCCGAAGTCTGATAATAAGTCGAGTGTTTGTTTGCTGAAAAACTGAAAAGGAAAAATTCACGAAACCTGACCTGATTAATCCAGCGCCATCTATCATTGCAAAGTGAAAAATTTATTTCGAAACACAAGTCTAACCTAATTAGTTCAATGCCATCTATTATCAAAATGACGAGGGTATTGCGTAACCATGGCGACGCTCCGAAATGTCCGAAAAGTCTGATAGTGAATCGATCGTTTGCTTAAAAATTGCAAAAAGGGGTAAATTCACAAATCTGACGTAATCAGCTCAGCGCCATCTATTATCAAAATGACGAGAATATTGCGTAACCATGGCAACGCTCCGATATCTTCGAAGTCTGATAATAAGTCGATTGTTTCTTTGCTAAAAAAATGTGAAAAGGAAAAATTCACGAAATCTAACCTGATTAATTCAGCGCCATCTATTATCAAAATGACGAGGGTATTGCGTAACCATGGCGACGCTCTGAAATGTCCGAAGTCTGATAATAAGTCGATTGTTTGCTTAAAAATTGTGAAAATTCACAAATCTAACCTAATTAGTTCATCGCCATCCATTATCAAAATGACGAAGGTAATCCGTAACCATGGCAACGCTCCGAAATGTCCGAAGTCTGCTTATTAGGGAAGGACATTTTGAAGATTAGTTTTTTCTTAAAGAAAAAAATAGGAAACATGTCAACATTTTCTTGTATCACGATTACAATGTCGTTAAAATCAAATGAGAGTTTGTTAACAACTAAGACATCGAAAGTTTAGTTTGTTTTTTAATCGTCAACTCTTTTTATATGGGCGTTTAACAGTTGTCCCCCATTTCTAACACCATAACAAAAACAAACTCGACTTGTTTGTTTTGGGGTCCGCGCGGACGTTTCTGTCGCTTCGCCTGTTTGTTTATTTTTACAAGTCGCGGCTAAACACTTCCTCGTTACACGACCTGCCGCTAATTGTTCGTCGCTTTGCTTAACCGCCCGGTGCGGCTATTTCAAGAGCGAGAAAAGTCAATACCTCCGCAGCAAACATCCGCCGCGAAGTATTTTTGCATGTGCACAGTAAGTCCCATGAAAACCCTCGTGGATTTCCTGACCGCAATCACTTGCGAATGCTGTTTCCGCAAGGAAATGAATGAAAAATGACGTTCGCGACGACTCAAGATAGAAACGTTGAAGTATCTCATAAATGATTTCTAATTAAAGCAGGTAGTCAGTCATTAAGGCTTGTGTTGTGTGAATCTGATTGTGAGGGCCTTAAACAAAATGTGTGCCGGGCCTTACACTAAATAGAATAGTTTTCTGTCGAAAATCTACAATCTTCATTTAGATTCAAATTATTCGAATGAACTCTTTAATTTGCCGAGTTCCAATTCCCACATTACTTTTGCATGGTAATTGGGGTGGTTTTCCAGGTGAGTCACATCTCCAGAGGGGTTGCCCGCCACGCGAGCAGAATTGACGCCGATGAATTATTGATGTTGAAACAAAACGTAGTTGCACAGAATTCGCTTCGAAAGTCCGTTTGGCATCGTTTTTCGTTGCAACGATGACCTAAATTGGGGCGCCGAACAATTTTTGGGAGGGACGGAGATGGACCAAACATCCGAAACGCATTGTTTCGAGTGTCATCGAATAAACCGAGTGCAATTTAATTATGGGGCGGTTTAGCTCGTAGCTAATTGCAAAGTTTTTAGTTTATTGCTGTACTGTAATGGTTGTAATTTATTAGTATTATTTCTGTTGAAGGATATTTCAATTCAATGGACTGCTCTGAGTTAATACTTTTGCTTTTTATTGGCCTTTTTTTTACATAATTCCACCACGTGTACTGAACATCCATAAAAAAAGTGTATAAAAGCCATCTGCTTCAGAGTTACATATGACAGATGAGTGTATCTATGTCTGTGCGTGTGGAAATGTATTTTTTTTGGGTGCCTCGTCCTCTTTCCCACTACCTACAATGTGTGGCGTTCATATCTCTAGAGTCCGATGTATGTATATGTATAGTAACACTTGTCGACTTGATAAATTAAAATGTTGTAGTCAGTGTGTCATTTACAAATTTAGAATTTTTAACTTTTAACTTTCAATATGTCTGGCTGATTATTATGTTTGGCCAAGATTTTGGAAAATAGAAAAAAGTGGTAATTCAAAATTTTTTATTGATTTTAAGTTAAACATAAGCCAAAAACAAGTTTCTGATTTTATTAAAAATACTTGTAAAGATTGTATTTCCTTGTTGATGAAGATGAAAATCTACGTTTAATAAGAAACGTGTTCTATATATTTCGAAAATGTGTTGGCATTAGTAGTTAAAGTAAACGCAGACAATGTTTTTGATCATTAATAAATTAACAGTTTGAATCGCGACATCTTGCGATCGCTTTTTGACACAACTTTGTACAGGAAATGACAAATTGCAGGTGGTTTGCTACTTAATAAGTCCTCCCATACAAGGTGGCCAATCGTGCTGTCAAAACATATTCAAAGATTAAAAAAAAATTGTTGCAAATCGGTTTTGATTGCAGTGAATCCCTCGAGCATCCTCTGTACAGCTGTTTTGGCCCTAGTCAACAGTAGAGGTCTTGAGCTACGCTTCTGCTGCCGAGGTCCCAAATAGGACCAAACAGTTGTACAGAGGATGCTCGAGGGATTCACTGCAATCAAAACCGATTTGCAATAACATTTTTTAACAATAAATTAGTTTCAAAACAATTTTCTACGTGCCAAACAGGTTTCCTTCTTTTTCAATTACATTTTCATGTTTTATTTTATAATCTGCAGTTTGTTTTGTTTTTATTTCTTTCCTGGGACCTTTTTTTTTCTATTTTTTTGTTTTTTTTCTTAGTTGAAGCCATTTAGTTTACTTCTATTATCGACAAACAAAAAACTTCGTCTTTGATCCTATTTTTTTCTTATTGTTCTTGGTTCGTTATTTAGGTATTTTCAATATAGGTATTTACTTCTCTGTATTTTTGTTTCCCTTTGTAATTTTTCTTTGTTTCCTTTATTTTATTTCCCCGTTTTCTCTCTTTCACTTTTCTTATAATTTTTTTTACAAAACAGAAAGACTCGGAAGTATTCTAAAAAGAAACAGTTTCTTGCTTTTTGGCTCATCAGCGAGGTCGACTCTGGAATTACTAACAGTATTAACAGTGTGCGTTTTCTCTGAATCAATTGCAATAATATTTAAATTATTGATAAACAAAAGAAATGCTATTATATGTACCTAAAAAAATTGCTACATGAAACGGTTTTAATTTGACAGTTTTAAATTGACAGTTTGACAGCTGTGTCAAATAAAGTGTTGTTAATCATTTAAACGTTTGATAAAGAACGGCCATGGAAACTCAACGCAATGTCCTTGAATGATACACACAACATCACCTGCCAAACAAATTATTAAATCAAATTGTCAGTTTGACAGCTATTAAATAAGATGTTAAATATTTGATAAAGGGTGGCTATGAGAAACAAACCCGATATCTGAATCAGTTAACAACGAAATATATTTATATTCTTGAAAAAAAAAACAAATGCTATTATATCTACCTAAAAAATTATTACATGAAACAGTTTCAATTTGACTGTTTTCAACTGACAGTTTGACAGCTGTGTCAACTAAAGGTTGTTAATCATTTAAATTTCGAATAATGAACGGCCAAGAAAAACCAACGCCATGCCCTTGAATGATTCACACGTCACCTGTCAAACATATCAATTATTAAATAAAGCGATCAGTTTGACAGCTATCAAGTAAAGTGTTAAATATTTGACAGAAGGTGGCTACGGGAAACAAATCCAATGCCTGAATCAGTTACAACAATATATATTTAAATTCTTAACAAAGAAAACAAATGTTGTTATGTCTACCAAAGAAATTGTTACTTGAAACTGTTTTAAACTGACAGTTTGACAGCTGTGTCAAGTAAAGGTTGCTAATCATTTAAATTTTTAATAGTGAACGATCATGGAAAACCAACGCAAAGCCCTTAAATGATTTACACAACGTCACCTGCCGAACAAATTATTAAATAAAGTTGTCAGTTTGACAGCTATCAAGTAACGTGTTAAATATTTGATAAAAGGTGGCAATGGGAAACAAATCCAACGTCTGAATCAGTTACAACGATATATATTTAAATTCTTAACAAAGAAAACAAATGCTATTATGTCTACCAAAAAAATTCTTACATGAAACTGTTTCAATTGACAATTTGACAGCTTTGTCAAGTAAAGGTTGTTAATGATTTAAATTTCGAATAGTGAACGGCCAAGAAAAACCAACGCCATGCCCTTGAATGATTCATACGTCACCTGTCAAACAAATTATTAAATAAAGCTATCGGTTTGACAGCTATCAAGTAAGATGTTAAATATTTGATAAAGGGTGGCTGTGGGAAGCAAATCCGATGCCTGAATCAGTTGCAACAATATTTACTTAAATTCTTGATAAAAAAAACAAATGCTGTTATATCTACCAAAGAAATTGTTACATGAAACTGTTTTAAACTGACAGTTTGACAGCTGTATCAAGTAAAGGTTGCTAATCATTTAAATTTTTAATAATGAACGATCATGGAAAACTAACGCAATGCCCTTGAATGATTCACACAACGTCACCTGCCGAAGAAATTATTAAATAAAGCTGTCAATTTGACAGCTATCAAGTAAGATGTTAAATATTTGATAAAGGGTGGCTATGGGAAGCAAATCCGATGTCTGAATCAGTTAACAACGATATATATTTATATTCTTGATAAAAAAAAAACAAATGCTATTATGTGTCCCAAAAAAAATTGATACATGAGACGGTTTTAATTTGACAGTTTTAAACTGACAGTTTGACAGCTACATCAAACAAAGCGTTGCTAATAGTTTAAATGTTTGATAAAGAACGACCAAGGAAAATCAACGCCTTGGCCCTTGAATGATACACACAGCACCACCTGCCAAACAAATTATTAAATGAAATTGTCAGTTTGACAGCCATCAAGTAAAGTGTTGCCAATAATTTAAATTATCCAGAAAGAGTGTCAGCGGAAAACGAATGCGTACTCTGTCTTTGACTGACTGATTACATGCGAAACAAATTGTCAAATCAAATTGACTATTTGACATCTGTCAAGTAAAGCGTTGTTTATTCATTTAATTTTTTTATAAAGAGCGGCCATGGAAAACCAACGCAGTAGACTTGAATAATTCGCACAGGATAACCTGTCAAACAAATTATTAAATGAAAGTGTCAGTTTGACAGCTATCAAATGAATGGTTGCTGGTTGGGGGATACTTAATTTTTTGACAGATTGGCCGGGGGAATGTATCCAATGCCTTTAACTGATTCATTCTACAACACGCGCGACACAAATTATTAACTTAAGCTGACACTTTGACATCTGACAATTTTTCTTCGTTTTCTTACATTTATCTCCTCGTCTTCTTTTTTTCTCTTTTTTTATTTTTCTTTTTTATTTAAGTACGCACATACTTGGATTAGCTGGACACACAACAGAAAGACTCGAGGTATTCTAGTAGAAGTATTTCTTGCTTTTTGTCTCATCAGCAAAGTGAACTCAGGAATTATTAGTAACAGTACTAGCAGTGTGCGTATTCTCTGAGTCAGTCACAATGATAATTAAATTGATAAAGAAAACAAATGCTATCATGCTTTCTTTTTGGTTGAAATGTTGAGATACTCAAAAGTAAATTCAAAGAAGACTTGGGGCTCTATATTAATTGGTAAAGTATTAAAGCGTCATATTATCATCCGCTGCCAATTTTGATCGAATTAAATATCACGTTTTCTTCTGACACGTCAGTCTCCATAATAGAACACAAATCACAAACTCGCACAATTATTTTGAACTTTACTTTGACCTTGTGTTCCAAACCTACGTTAATAACGTTAAATTAAAAACCGGAGGACGAATTCGCACGACAAAACTGCATATACTGTACAGCCTAGAACTAAATAATATAGTTTTTAAAAATAGGAACTTTAACTTTGTTTATTTTTTTTTTTGACTACTTAAATGAAAAATGATGATGAAGTCATAACAACTACGGAAGGTCGGAATTTTGAAGACGGTAATTTCTGCGTAGAATGTTGGCACAAAGTCTTAAGTTTAAATTAGTAAAGTGTTAAAATCGCAAAAGTAAATATTAAGAAAACAGTTCCTGCTTTCCTTCGCCGAAGTTATTTTAACAATTTTCTCAGACACCGATGTTAACATTATGAAGAAGGAAAAGCGCTTGACTCAGTGAAAATTAGAATTTTCGCTAAAATGATTCACCGAGAATTATTTTTGCGCGCTTCAAAAAAATTCCGGGCAACAAGGCGCATTTTTTCTGCTCGACTTTGTAGTGCTCGAACAGTGGTACGCCTGTAGATAAAGCAAAGCGTCCAAAGAACGCGAACAAAATAAATAAATATCACTCAGTGCTGCGGAATAATACGGTTTCAGTTTATCAAACAATATCTTCATGGCTATAGCTTGTAATAGTGAATCATGGCGTACAATTATTAATTAATATTAATATTGTATGTACAGTTTGATTTCTTTAATGTTTAGTTACGTGTGTTTAGGACATTCACACTCCATTTAATCTCTTGAGTTTTTACATTTCCCTGCTATTAAGTATTTCGAAAATTTTCAATGCAATTGTAAAATCAGCATTCGCAGATGTACTATGTGTTGCCTTTTTTTATGCAATAAGGGGGGGGGGGCTAATTGCTTCATCAGCTTTAAATTTGTAGGTTAGATTCGTTAGATGTCAAAAATGACGAACGCACCCAAGTGGATCAAGCTACGATATGAACTTTATTTTCCATAGCCTTATAGCATTAAAAAATTCACACACATGCGGCAATACTGCGTCCAATTCAATCTTGAAATAAAAAAAAAGAAGTATAGTTAAAGCCTTGCTGATTACGCTTGCCTACGTCATTAAAAATTTTATTGTTATCGATGATATCATTATGATGGCGCCATCTATCACTGTAAAGTGAAAAATCTATTGCGAAACTCAACGCATGGCAACTCTCCGAAATGTCCGAAGTCTGCTAATAAGTCGATTGTTTGCTTAAAAATTGTGAAAAGGAAACATTCACAAATCTAACCTAATTAGTTCAGCGCCATCTCTTATGAAAAGGACGAGGGTACTGCGTAACCTTGGCGACGCTCCGAAATGTCCGAAGTCTGCTTATTACGAAAGACATTTTCAAGATTAGTTTTTTCTTAAAAAAAAAATAGGAAACATGTTAACATTTTCTTGGCCCCATTTATCACTGCAAAGTGAAAACCTATTAGGAAACTCAAGTGATAATAAAGCTTACATTTTTTTTGGCAACACTGCACTGAAGACAAATCACGCCTGATATAATGATTCTGGATGTACAGACAATTTAATTTGCTTAAAGTTTATTTCTGACCGATTAGGAAACTCATAATCTTCCCCGATCATGTGACGTCGCCATATTTATTGCCTATGTACAGGGTGTCCCAAACAACGTCTGAAATAGTCTAGAAATGCCTTTTTATATACATTTTATCAAAAACATTTCTTAATAAAAGTTGTGCAGGTTTCCATTCCGCACAATTTAAAATTATTTTGTTGATGTGACGTTGACGTTCCACATAGTGAGAATCGCGCTTAAAGCGGCAGATTTGGCAACACTGATGATACGAGAACGCTGTCTTAAGCCGTCCCCCTTCCGTACTACAGAGCGAAGTTTTGGGTATGACCTGGGTATGTCAATATTATCATACGAAATCCATTGAAGAATCTCTTGACGGACGTTGACGTTCTACTAGTGAGAATCGCACTTGAAGCGGTAGATTTGGCAACACTGATGATACGAGAACGCTGTCTAAGTCGCCCCCCCTTCCGTACTACAGAACGAAGTTTTGGGTATGACTTGGGTGTGTCAATATTACCATACGAAATCCCTTGAAGAATCTCTTGACGGACGTTGACGTTTCGTATAGTGAGAATCGCGCTTAAAGCGGTGGAATTGGCAACGCTGATGATACGAGAGGCCGTCTTAGCCGTACCCCTTCTGCATTACAGAACGAAGTATGGGTATGACCTGGGTATGTCAATATTACGTTGACGTTGACGTTCTACTAGTGAGAATCGCACTTGAAGCGGTAGATTTGGCAACACTGATGATATGAGAACGCTGTCTAACTCGCCCCCCTTCCGTACTACAGAACGAAGTTTTGGGTATGACTTGGGTGTGTCAATATTACCATACGAAATCCATTGAAGAATCTCTTGACGGACGTTGACGTTCCGTATAGTGAGAATCGCGCTTAAAGCGGTGGAATGGGCAACGTTGATGATACGAGAGGCCGTCTTAGCCGTCCCCCTTCTGCATTACAGAACGAAGTATGGGTATGACCTGGGTATGTCAATATTACGTTGACGTTGACGTTCTACTAGTGAGAATCGCACTTGAAGCGGTAAATTTGGCAACACTGATGATACGAGAACGCTCTCTAAGTCGCCCCCCTTCCGTACTACAGAACGAAGTTTTGGGTATGACCTGGGTATGTCAATATTACCATACGAAATCCATTGAAGAATCTCTTGACGGACATTGACGTTTCGTATAGTGAGAATTGCGCTTAAAGCGGTGGATTTGGCAACGCTGATGATACGAAAGCGCCGTCTAAGCCGTCCCCCTTCTGCATTACAGAAGGAGGTATGGGTATGACCTGGGTATGTCAATATTACCATACGAAATCCATTGAAGAATCGCGCTTAAAACGGTACATTTGGCAACACCGATGATACGAGAGCGCCGTCTAAGCCGTCCTCCTTCCGCACTACAGAACGAAGTATTGATGAGGCCTTGGTATGTCAATGTTGCCATACAAAATCCATTGAAGAATCTTTTGACGAACGCTGACGTTCCGTATAGTGAGAATCGCATTAAAGCGGTACGTTTGGCAACACTGGTGACACGAGAGTGCCGTCTAAGTCGTCCCCTTTCCGCACTACAGAACGAAGTATGGGTACGGCCTTGGTATGTCAATACAAAATTCACTGAAGAATCTTTTGACGGACGTTGATGTGACGTTGACGTTCCGTATAGTGAGAACCGCGTTAAAGCGGTACGTTTGGCAACACTGGTGATACGAAAGCGCCGTCCCCCTTCCACGCTACAGGACCAAGTATGAGTATGACCTTGATCAATGTTACAATAGAAAATTCACTGAAGAATCTTTTGACGGATGTTGATGTGACGTTGACGTTCCGTATAGTGAGAACCGCGTTAAAGCGGTACGTTTGGCAACACTGGTGATACGAAAGCGCCGTCCCCCTTCCACGCTACAGGACCAAGTATGAGTATGACCTTGATCAATGTTACAATAGAAAATTCACTGAAGAATCTTTTGACGGATGTTGATGTGACGTTGACGTTCCGTATAGTGAGAACCGCGTTAAAGCGGTACGTTTGGCAACACTGGTGATACGAAAGCGTCGTCCCCCTTCCACGCTACAGGACCAAGTATGAGTATGACCTTGGTATGTCAATGTTACAATAGAAAATTCACTGAAGAATCTTTTGACGGATGTTGATGTGACGTTGGCGTTCCGTATAGTGAAAATTGCGCTTAAAGCGGTAGATTTGGCAACACCCCTTCCGTACTACAGAACGAAGTATGGGTATGTCAATATTACCATATGAAATCCACTGAAGAATCTCTTGACGGACGTTCATGTAACGTTGACGTTCCGTACAGTGAGAATCGCGCCTAAAACGGTAGATTTGGCAATACTGATGATACGAGAGCGCCCTCTAAGCCGTCCCTCTTTCGCATTACGGTACGAAGTATGGGTATGACCTTAGCAGCAATTCGCAACCTGTATAGTGTTCCATTTAAAAATCATAACTTAGGTCTATAACTTTTAAATGAACTGCCCTGTATAGTTGGAAATAATTTTAAATTATGTGATATTTTTGATAAAACATATATAAAAAGGCTTTTTTGGACTATTTCAGACGTATAAATATTAAGCAAGATATGGTGTTGCTGCCAAGTTTCTAAAAAAATACTTTCCTTTATAATACTCGGGAGCGGTTGCAATTAGGACATATTTTTTTGATTGTCTTGATCCTAGCTACCGAATCCCTGACACCCTATATTTCCTAATGCACATTGAAGATAAATTTATCACGTACGTGTTTGGAAATACTTTTTTCCATTTTTTGCGACGTTCTATCATAAAGTCAGTCAATTAATTTTGCGTCACATCTCGAAACTACTGCAGCAAATAAGTACCTGGACGACAGGCTCAGGTTACCTTGGAAACATCCTTGCCAACAGCGCCGACCTACACGCGTCAGACCGACTATATAATAACATCATTTAAAAGCAGGTCGCGAATCTTAATTGCTTTACATACACACAGGTATTTACCAAGAGATTACTCAAAGAAACGCTCTCACTTTCACGTGCCCGTGAACGAAATTCACGCTGTATACTCACTCGCTCCATTTTAAGCGCAGTTTCGATTTTTTTTTTATTTATGACCAAACATCGCCGATTGCGTCAACTAAGTGAATGGGTAATGAACATTGAACTAATGAAATGGTGATACCCCAACAATAAAAATGCTTTTCAAAATGTACCGCACGATCCAATATAATTAAAATGTGTGCGCCTCGCGAAGAACGTTTCTACGACGTGATTGACAACAAATAAATCACGTGCAAATTTATTCACGTTTTCCATTCCAACAAATGAGTGCGTCGCCTCGAAGCTTACTTTGGTTACAGTAAAAATACCCTGTATTTTAATTTTGCTGAAAACTCCTATGCAAATTGGACGGTCGGTCTTCTATGTCGTAGGTAGGCGAAACAGAAGCGTTTGGGTAGAATAAATTCCCTGATGAATAACTGTTTATAAATAGCAGCTGATTTACTTACAAAAGACTTGTTCTTATTCGTCGTTCAATTGCCATCCATGACATAATCTGAAATAGTCTGGAGTTTCCCTGCCCCATCTTAGAATTAGAATCAAACGAATTTAAAACTAACTGATTTTTTTTAGCCAATCGTACACTCGTGGACAATTAAAAGAGAACGCTGGGATTTAATTTTTTTTACCTGCTACTGTGATCTTGGAAATTGCCTCCATCCATGAGTCGTAGTTTGGCGAAAAGGACGGCCGAAACGAAAGGCACTTCCAGCAGCTCCTCGAGGCACACCTCCACCTGGAACTTGTACTTCTTCTTCTTCGTCATGAACGACGCCATAGTGGCGCCGCGTCCGTTTGTCATATAGAACACCTTAGGGCATTGCGTCGAAGGGCACGGCGCGTTGCCCTTTAACGCGACACTTTCAAAATCGGTCCTTTTAAGGGCAAAACCACGTCCACGTGAAGTCCATCTGCAAAGAGGAATGGCGTTAACTTGCGTGTGTACGTTTCCAATATCATTATCACTCGATAATCTTATCGATAAATATTGAAAGTGAATGCGTGTGATTTTTTTTTTTTAATAAATCAAGGTTTTTAATATCGCAACGGTTGCGATGCAGAAGCGTAGGGCCTTTCAATTCAAGTAAAAATATAGGAAAATTCCGTTTCGTTGGTCACACTGGTTGACGCTTAAAATAATTTCAAACAAATGTCAATTTGGAGGTTATGTTTGTAACTTGAGATGCCATCAACGTCAAGCAAATCTCAATTTGGAGATTATGTTTATAATTTGAGATGTCATCAAGTATAAGTAACGCAGTGTTGCTAACTCTTTGAAATGAAAATTATTTTATTAGCACAGCCGCTGTCATTTAAGTACAACGACCATGTTTGTTAAGTACAGAAGCGGATGATCAAATCCAGGCACGTCTTTTGAGCAGTGTAAACGTTACTTTAATGTTTTTAATGTTTAGTTCATATAAAAAATTCTGACGTTTACTACAAACTTTACTGTTAATAATCTGTATTTGGCAATGACTTTGCTAGGTGAAGGCTAGAATTGCTGCGAAGTTTCTGTTTATTAAGTTCGACGTTTCAATTTTTTTTTTTGACAGAAATATAACCTAACATAAATTTGTCTAAATATGCACGACACCTCAAATTCTTGCTCGGATTTTATTGTCCGCTACTGTACCTTACGTCGATGGTTATGTCGATCATTGCCATTATTGCCAACTTAACACTTATCGTGCTATGTTTGTTAAAATTACAGCGTGTCATTTTTTTTTCAAATTAAGCTTCTTACCGTAAAACGAAGTTAACAATTCACAAATACAAAACTGTATTGCAAATTACAAGTTACAAATTGCTGCAACCAAGCGGACGCCATTTAAATAAATCAAATAAATAAGTCAAAGTCAACTGTGACTTCCGTTTAAAAAAAAAGACAAGTTGGGTTCGCATGGCCAACTTCGTCGCCTGATAAAGAAAAAGACACTCTCGGGTGTTCTTTTAAATTTGGCGTCGAAGTTGGCCATGACAAGGTGCTAACTGTGAACACGCCACAATTTTGATTATACGTTGTAAATCGTATTGACTTTTTTCGTTCGTTACAGCAGATCTCATTCTTATTTGTCTCTTTTCGTTTATTACACATGCTATCGTACTATTGAGTTCGAAACCTCGAAAGTGAGGTTAGGAATGGCAAGTTCAAATGTCAAATTGACAGCTCTCATGGTGATGATGGTTCACAATGAAATTTTCGTGACCAACTTCGACGCCAGATATAAAAAGCACTCTCTGGTGTTCTTTTAAATTTGGTGTCGAAAAGATTCTCACTGTGAACAAACCACAATTTTGATTATTTCTTGTAAATCGTATTGACTTTTTTCGTTCGTTACAAACTCATTCTTGTTTGTCTTTTTTCGTTTATTACACATGCATATGTTGTCCCATCGCACTGTTAAGTTCGAAACCTCGAAAGTGAGGTTATGAATAGCAAGTTCAAATGTCAAATTGACAGCACGTCGTGATGATGGTGGTTCACAATGAAATTTCAATTGGCCAATTTCGGCGCCACATATAAAAAGCAGTCTTGGGTGTTCTTTTAAATTTAGCGTCGAAGTTGGCCGTGACAAGGTGTTCACTGGAACATACCACAATTTTCATTATTTGTTGTAAATCGTATTAACTTTTTTCGTTTGTTACAGCAGATCTCTTTTTTTGTCTTTCTTTTTCACAATAAAATTTTCATGGCCAACTTCGACGCCAGATTTAAAAAGCATTCTCTGGTGTTCTCTTAAATTTGGCGTTGAAGTTGGCCGTGACAAGGTACTACGTTCTGTGAACCTACCACAATTTTCTTTATTTGTTGTAAATCGTATTGACTTTCTTTGTTCGTTACAGCAGATCTCTTTCTTTTTTCTTTTTTTCGTTTATCACACAAGCTTGTGTTGCCCTATCGTACTGTTGAGTTCGAAACCTCGAAAGTGAGGTTAGGAATGGCAAATTCAAATGTCAAATTGACAACCGTCGTGGTGATGATGGTTCACAATGAAATTTCGATGGCCAACTTCGACGCCAGGTTTAAAGGCACTCTCTGGTGTCCTTTTAAATTTGGCGTCGAAGTTGGCCGTGTCAAGGTGCTTACTGTGAACATGCCACAATTTTGATTATTTGTTGTAAATCGTATCGACTTTTTTCATTTGCTACAGCAGATTTCATTCTTATTTGTTTTTTTTTTCGTTTATTACACATGCTTGTGTTGTCCTGTCGTACTGTTGAGTTCGTAACTTCGAAAGTGAGGTTAGGAATGGCAAATTCAAATGTCAAATTGACAACCGTCGTAGTGACGATGGTTCACATTGAAATTTCCACGGCCAACTTCGATACCAGATTTAAAAAAACACTCTCTGGTGTTTTTTTTTTAATTTAGCGTCGAAAAGTTGGCCGTGATAAGGTGTTTACTGTGAACAAACCACATTTTTGATTATTTATTGTAAATCGATCGACTTTTTTTGTTTGTTACAGCAGATTTCATTCTTATTTGCTTTTTTTCTTTCGTTTATTACACATGCTTGTGTTGTCCTGTCGTACTGTTGAGTTCGTAACTTCGAAAGTGAGGTTAAGAATGGCAAATTCAAATGTCAAATTGACAACCGTTGTAGTGACGATGGTTCACATTGAAATTTCCACGGCCAACTTCGATGCCAGATTTAAAAAACACTCTCTGGTGTTTTTTTTTTTTAATTTAGCGTCGAAAAGTTGGCCGTGACAAGGCGTTTACTGTGAACAAACCACAATTTTGATTATTTATTGTAAATCGATCGACTTTTTTCGTTTGTTACAGCAGATTTCATTCTTATTTGTCTCTTTTCGTTTTTTACACATGCTTGTGTTGGCACTATCGTACTGTTGAGTTCGAAACCTCGAAAGTGAGGTTAGGAATGGCATTGTTACTAACTTAACACTTATCGTGCTTTGTTTGTTAACATCATAACGTATCAATTTTTTTTTTAATTAAGTTTCTTAGTGTAAAACGTATAGTTAATTGTAGCTTGCAATTTAGAAATACGAAAGTGCAAATTACAAGTTACGTTTTGATGCAAGCTTCAAGCAGACGCCATTTTTCAATTTAGTTTTGTAATAAAGCTAATAAATTAAATAAGTCAAAGCCAACTATGGCTTCCATAAAAAAAAAAACAAGTTGGGTTCGCATCTCGGCTATTAAGAATTTTTTAAGTGATTTAATTAATTTAAGTGATTAATTAATAATCATGATCTGCGTTAAAAGTCGAATTCGTGATTTAACCATTCAAGTTAGCATAAAAAATTGATCTACTGTTGGTCACTATTTTCTCTTTCCATTATTAACAAAGATACCTACAGAATTCCATCGAAAATGGGACACCTGTAGATTTTTCGCTCTTTTTTTTTATTTGCTGCATACTTCAAGTGGACGCCTTTTTTAACGTTTGGTCTTGTGATAGGTCACTGGGTTCTTGTTTTTTGTTTTATATTTTATTCTTGTTTTTTTTTTCCGATTTACACTTTCTTGGTAAAAAAAAAACATTTCCTCGTGTTTCGTACACTGCCTTCCAAATGTATCAGAGCGCTAAAATAAAGACATAAACGATTTTGGGCAGGTCTACGACCCCCCGATTGCTATGCCACTGTCAAAACCAGTTTCTTTATTTTTAATTAGAGATCAGATCTCTCAAGATATGAAAACCAAACACGATGTAGACGTAGATAATGAGTGACTCATTTTTATTACGCTTGGTTTATGATGATACAGTAAAAATTACAAGCGTGAATTTTATATCAAAGATTAACAAAAAAAATTTACAACAAGATTAAATCGACAGCGATGCACACAGACACACACAAAGCCTGTTATCTTTGTTAAAAATATGACTTTAATTATTTATCTACTCCTACTCGTACAATCCATATCCGCAACCACAACAATTTTTTTTTAATTACGCAAAACGAAATTTAATTTTTTTTTATCATGAGTGAGTGAGTCATTTCACTACTGTGCGTTTGTGTGAGTGTGTGTATGACTGTGAACTTGAGAGAAAAGTGTGTGGCGTAAGTGAATTATAAACAAGTATTACGTCGTCGAATCGAATCAATACTCGTTTTTATATGTACTTTAAAATGTTCAGGTCAAAGCAAACATAAACATTTATTTAACAAGTAACAGAAAAACCGGCCAAGAACAGCGACGCCGAGCCCCGTTATTCACTAAAAAAAAAAATCATCGAATTTAATGCTGTCATACTAAAGCTGTGTTCACACTTACAAGATTACAATTGTTACGCGTGTTTTCTTTAATTTTGACGCCATTAGAACGTGCTTATTGTGAACGCACCACAATTTTAATTATTTGTTGTAAATTGTATTGACTTTTTTCGTTCGTTACAGCAGATCTTTTTCTTATTTGTCTTTTTTCGTTTATTACACATGCTTGTGTTTTCTCTTCGAAACCCCAAAAGTGAGGTTAGGAATGGCAAATTTAAATCTCAAATTGACAACTGTCATGGCGATGATGGTTCACAATGAAATTTTCATGGCCAAGGTCGACGCCAGATTAAAAAGAGAAACTGTCTCAGTTGTTCTTTTAAATTTGGCGTCGAAGTTGGCAAGGTGCGTACTATGAACATGCCACAATTTTCATTATTTGTTGTAAATCCTATTGACTTTTTTCGTTCGTTACAGCAGATCTCTTTCTTATTTGTCTTTTTTCGTTTATTGCACATGCTTGTGTTTTCTCCTATCGTACTGTTGAATTCGAAACCTCGAAAGTGAGGTTAGGAATGGCAAGTTCAAATGTCAAATTGACAACTGTCATGGTAATGATGGTTCACAATGAAGTTGTCAAGGCCAACTCAAACTGAAGGCGATCGAATTATGTTTAATAAAATAACAGTTGCCGTGATGACATTGCTATTAAATGAAAAATGTGTTTCTTTCTGTATTTTTGATTTGTTTTTGTTTTTTTTTTTTTTTTAGATGCGTGATAAATTCAGAAACTAAACAGTAATTTATCATGAATATTAATTAAGTACGGGCGCACAGGCGGGGCTCTATATTAAACTCGTTATCTCTCGGCTCGTTTTAACAGGATTCGCCGTGCTCGCGCAAAAACCACGTTTTGCATACAAAATGCTAATTCGGTTCACTGTTAACCGTAGATTAAAAAAATCATATTTACGGCCACGCAGCGCGTCATCACGATGAGAACTTCAATAATAAATGACCGACCACTTATAAAACAAATGCTACATCAAAAGTTGCACGTTAATGTGGATTTAGAAATGCCTTTGTTACACGTTATTGCTTTTGTTCAATAATTTTACAAATCCATCGATTTTGCCTGCGATCTGTAAATGCAGAAACGTATATAAACACGCCATCAATCATCGTCCGTTAAATATTGTTTTGAATAACCGCCGCCGCATTTTGTTTTGTTTTGGCTTTTTTGGCAACGTTCCAATATTCGATAGACGCTAAAAATTCGCTGCTCAAAAAATATTCTTTGATTGCGACTATTCAAAAAGGATACAAACACGTTTTTGTTATTTTTTATACAGGGTGTTTTAAAATTGTCTCCCGAAATTTTCAGGGCGAATAGAACTTCAAAAAATAAGCTCACCTTTTCAAATAAATTTTCTTCCAAAAGTCAATATTAAAGGAGTTATAATCCCCTGAAAGAAGGCTGCGACGTATTGCCCTTTTCTGGCAAAATCTTCTGAATCCTGTCAGTTATCAAACTAACTTTTGAAACTCATGTATAAGGGCATCTAACTACGTATTCGTCCATTTCAAGAGGCAGTTTGAGGGGGGTCACTTTTATAAGTAACAAAATGGAATAGGTGCTTGCTAGCTTTTAAATCTCAATTACTCGAAAACGGTTCGGTTAATCGAAATGCAACAAGAGAGCCTTTTTGCACCAAATAACCTAAACAATACTATCTTTAGAAGTTTCTGATGAAATATGCAAAAAATAAAAAATTACAGGCAAAATACTGAAAGTCACCCCCTCAAACTACCCTTTAAAAAGAAGGGAGGGTTTAACAAATACGTTGTAAGAGCGCATTTAGGTGCCTTATACCTGAGTTTAAAATATTAGTTTGATAACTTAAAGCATCCAGAAGATATTGGCAAAAAAATAATATTTTCCAACCCTCTTTCGGGGCTTATAACTCCCTTATCGTTCGCTTTAGGAAAAAAAGTTATATAAAAAGGTGACCTTATTTTTTGATGTTTTATTCACCCTCAAGATATCGGGAGACAATTTTCAATCACCCTGTATATTTAAATTATGCACGGATACCCACCGCCACATTTGAACTTCATGCGTGTTTTGTTTGTTTCTTTTTTCACAATGTGGTCCATACGTTGCCTTCAACACAAAAGAGAAGAGCAATATTTTAATTATCAATTAACATACATTCCATATACAGGGTGTTCCCTAATCACTTTCCAAGATTTGAGGATGTGATTCTCATTGATATATTTGGAAAAAATATTCCTATGGGCATATGGTCGCAAATCCCTATTAAGGAGGCTATGACCAAAAGCAAAACCTAATCAAAATTCTCATACTTTTGACATTTATTTTATTTACTATAATAGCTGTTTGAAGTTGAGTGACATTTCCGTTTACTTAGTGTTCTTAATTGTGCTTATTGTATTGTTAGAATTATGACTGTTTCGTCAAATGTCAAAAATGTGACAATTTGCATTAGGTTTTGTTTTTAGTCATAACCTCCTTAATATGCATTTTATTAGCACTGTTGCCAGATACACTGGAAATTTCTATATAAGCAGAAAATATTAAGGTGTGTGAAAAATTAGTTCTAAAGGTTGCCTGAAGTTTCGACAAGACTGAAGTACAAGCTTTTCAAGATGCTATAAACACTGTTGCCAGACGTATGGGAAATTCCCATTTTAGCGGAAAATGTTAATATATGTGAAACATTTGTTCTAAAAATTGCCTGAAGATTCGACAAGAAGAAAGTTACCAGATCTAGTGATGAAATCACTAAATTGATAATACTCAAATAAAAGCTATTCAAGATGCGAAGAAGTCCTCTTGTTATCAGCCCTGTTGCCAGATATACGGAAAATTCCTATTTTACCAGATAGTGCTAAGGTGTGTGAAAAATTAGTTCTAAAAGTTGCCTGAAGTTTCGATAAGACTGAAATACAAGCTATTCAAGATGCTATCAACACAGTTGCCAGACGTATGGGAAATTCCCATTTTTGGCAGAAAATGTTAATGTGTGTGAAAAATTAGTTCTAAAAATTGCCTGAAGTTTCGACAGGTGAACAGATCTAGTGACAAAATCACTGAATTGACAATACTGAAGTAAAAGCTATTCAAGTTGCCAGACATATGAGAAATTTAAGGTATGTGAGAAATTAGTTCTAAAAGTTTTGACAGAAAGTGAGTAGACCTAGTGACAAAATCACTAAATTGACAATACTGAAGTAAAAGCTATGCGAAGATGCGAAGAAGCACATTCGTTATCAGCCCTGTTGCCAGATGTACGGAAAATTACCAATTTGTTAGTGTTAAGGTGTGTGAAAAATTTGTTCTAAAAGTTGCCTGAAGTTTCGACAGAAACTGACTAGATCACTAAAGTAAAAGTTGAAGTAAAAGCTATTGAAGGTACCTTATATTATTATCACTGCTGCCAGACATACGGGAAATTCCCATTTTAGCAAAAATGTTAAGGTGTGTGAAAAATTAGTTCTAAAAGTTGTGTGAAGTTTCAACACAACCAGATCTAGTGACAAAATCACTACTGAATTGACAAAAAAAAGCCTTTATTTTATTAGCATTGTTGCCAGACGCACTGGAAATTCCCATTTTAGCAGAAAATGTTAAGGTGTGTGAAAATATAGTTCTAAAAGTTGTCTGAAGTTTCAACAAAAAGTTACCAGATCTAGTGACAAAATTACTACTGAATTGACAATACTGAAGTAAAACCTGTCTCAGTGTAAAAAGCCCTTATGTTATTGGCGCTGTTGCCAGACACTCGGGAAAGTCCCATTTTAGTAGAAAATTTTCAAGCGTGTGAAAAATTAGTTCTAAAAAAACCTCAAATTTCGACGGAAACAACACTAAATTGACATTACGGAAGTATAAGCTATTCCATATGCAAAAAAAGTTGTGTCAAAAATAATAATGACATTTCAACGATGATTACAGTTTTCTGTAATCGGAAAGTACGACTGCATAGGCTCGATTTTTCATGTTCCCTACTGTATACATATACATGTTATTTATGAATAATCAAATTCAGTGACCGTCTAGGACTAGAGTTCAACAAAAACAAAACAAAACAAAAAAAAAACAATCAGCTAATAAATAAATAAATAATTAACGAATCGACTAAAACGTACTTTACATTAAAAGTGGACATTGGCCTCGCGCAACGTCCATAAATAAAGGGGGGCAGAGTCCCATAGAGTTCGGTCTGATTAAATTAAAGGTGGTTTTTATTTATTTTTTTATTAATGATTAAAACGTGCTTTATGGAAATGTGAATTCATAAATAGGACGTTTTTTATGGGGGTTCATAGAACCAATAAAATGCATCCGCGTGGAATGCACGAAAGAAAATAAACCATTCATAAAAAAATACATAATAACAGAGATAACCTCTATTGAACTTCTAATAAAATCCATTATGTATTGTAAAGTGGGGAACAAAAATCTAATAATTAGGTAGATATTAAGAATACCTAACCTCTCCAGTTATAACTTATACGCCAGAATAATAATTAAACTAATTATAATCGTTTAAACTTGCAAAGTTTGGAACGACGCCAGGTGTAATTCTGTATTGGCGATTAAAGTTATTTATAATTTTTCTTTAATTTCGAAAAAATGCCATAATTTTACAGTGATACCAACGAGGGGCCAAACAACGTTTATTTACTTCTCCCTCCGACTTGAACCTTTTTCGGTGATTTCGAGTCCAATTAATCTTATAATTTTTAATTGTTTAAATGAACGGGCAACGTTTAACTAAAAAAAAAAAATCGTATGCGTGCCACTACGCTCGCAGCAGACAAATCACACGTAAACAGTTCACAACCCCAAGAAGAAGTTGCAGATTGTAAACAGGGGGGGAAATAGACCCTCGAAAACGAATTACATAAACTAAAAAAAAAAAAAATACAGGTAAAGTTAACACGGCGGAAGCGTTTCGCAGGGTTTAATTTGAGATAATGAATTAATACACACCTGCCTCAATCGCATATGTTCGAAGGAAACGTTCGCAAATCGTCTCGTCCGTAATTAATATTCACTTCGACGCGAATACGAAACACCACACAACATAATAGCCATTTGTCTAACATCAAACTGACAAGCGAAAAGCGATGTTACGGCGACCGCAGCAGCCAACATCACAATCGTGACATCACTGATACGCAATCGCGTAGTGAATTTGGAAATGTTAGATTGGCAGTTGCGGAGACGCCGTCAATCATAGAAAGTGGGGGGATAGATGGCGCCACACACAATTTTGAAGAGAAAACTTGGTGCAATTTTAATTACGCAACGCTTCATATTTATTATTTATTTAATAATAATTTATTATGCAATTCTCGTCGGACAAAAATCTACTTGAATGGTTTGTTTAATACTTGACTTGCAATTCCGGTAGACACCGTTAGTCATAGAATGCAAGCGGCGCCACATATACTTTAGTTAAGAATTTTTTTTTATAAACTAGAAAAACGCTGTGTAACACTAACTCTTTAATTATTCAACATTGAGCTCCTTGGGGTGATAAGAATGGAATGTATTTATTATTCTAACTGATCCAAAATACAGGTGCAAATTTGGATTTCAAGCCAAATGCCAAACAAACACGGTAACTATGGCAACGGCAACAGTTTAATTCAAAATTACACAGAGGGCGCCAGCCATATCGCCCACAACTTCCACGACCGATGTTAAAAAAAAACGAACGAGCCAGACTCTTCGTCCGTGTATTAATTCGCAAAATCGTAATTACAATGAAGCTACGAGTAAAGTAAAAAATGCAACAATCATTCTCGAAAGCAAAAAGGTAGTTGACAAGAACAGATTCCTGTAATTGTTCTTTCTCAAAGTGGCATTCCTTAAACACGATTTTAAAAATGAAAGCTTCCAAATTTGTCAAGCTTTTAAAACTTTCGTGAAAGCATTTGAAATGATTTCAATAAATGAAGAAATGAAACGGATCGATTACAGGAAACTGTTTCAATCTACTATTTCCTGCTTTCGGGTTTAGATGGAATAGATGGCACCACATGTATTTTATTATCATCAACCGATTAAGAATCAACAGGAGAACCTTAAAAAGAAAAACTTAAAAATTCATTAAATATATAAAATGAAAAAAATAACTAAAAGATGGTCGTTGATTTTACAATTGATCAATAAACAATTTGAAAAGAATGATGATAATAAAAATCTCAAAAAAAATAACGTACACGTAAATTTAATGACAAAGACAACAATTCGATTTATAACAAAAAAAAACCAAGCAGGAACAGCCGTGATTCCCAGGTCGACTGTTACTCCGCGAGCGAGTGCATCCTCCTCCACTCCATCTCGCGGTCGAGACGGACTGGCAGCGGCGTCCTAGCCTCACTCGTCGAGCGCGCCAAATTCAAATTATTTAAGCCAAACGCTAACAATACAATCGATTTTATGACGTAATTTAACAGATTAATAAATAAGAAGAGCTGCATAAGAGGAAAGGTGATAAAACAAACGAACAACATTTGTAAAAATATGTATATAATGAAAAGTTTAGGGCACGACATCCTGCGATCGCTTTTTGACCTAACATTGCTTTAGGATTGACAAATTGACTTAATAAGTCATCTCATACAAAGCATTTTGAAAGTTTCTAAAAATTTAGTTGCTAGACGGTTTTGATTGCAATGGATTCCTTGAAGCCTGCTGACGAGGCCCAAATAGGGCCGAAACAGCTATACATTGCATTTTCAGTCATTGAAAAAAAAACGAAAACCACCTAATCAATAGACCTATGTTGATAGGATGCTTTTTCATAAAATTACAACCACTTTCATTTCTCAAAGTTTGTAAAAAATATAACGAATCGTATTTCATTGTTTTCCTTCGACAAACGCAATTATGTTTACGTTTTTTTTAATAATATTTTATAGATTTGTCTTAACAAATTATTTAAGCACTATTTGTTATTATTCTTATTTAATTCTGATCCTAGTTCTAACAAGGTGTTTAGCGTAAAAAAGGTAACAACTTAGAACTTACGTGAGTTTTTATATTATGATCAGTAAACACATTCGTATCTGTGTGGATTGTTAATTATTATAATTTCGTTTTGTGTGCGGCGTTCAATAAGAAACAAAGTCTGTTATTATAAAAGAGGAGTTATTAACACAAATCTATTAAAAGTTTAACAAATACAAGAGGCGTTTGCAAGTGTATACTGTGTTTTTAGGGCAATGCTATTTCATCAGGTGTTTGACGGTCCGTTATTATGTCAGGGTGAAGTTTTACGGGATTTGTTCTGAGTAAATATCACAAAACGTTTATGACACACGTACAGCTGTGAATTTGGCGTTTTAGTTTAAACATACCTACTTTTTTGGGTGTGTTTATAATTAATCAATTATGAACTGTCCCTTAGAATTTTTTATACATTTTCTCACTAATCTGTGACATTCATTCCTGTACGCGTTCTCTTTGTGGAAGTAATCAAAAATTGAACGCACAGCACTAACGACGTTTAAAACTCGTGCATTCTACGGTTGTATCTAATAAAGTTTTATTATTTTACGTCTCCGTGTGATATCGATGTGGAAACTTTCACAATCAGTTGCCCGATTGTTAGATTGAGTAAATACTAATTAAGGGAAGGGCGTTACGGACCTGTGCATCACCAGATTTAAATCCTTGCGATTTTTTTGTGAGGGTAGATGGAGCAGATGGTATATTCCAATAGATACCCCGTCAAGAGTTAACAAACAAAATTTACAATGCCACTGCTTTGATTCGAAACAATTCGCATGTTTTTGAACGAGAGAGTGTGATAAGATGGGTTACAGCATGTGAATAATAACGACCTCCATTTTTAGCACATTCTTTGATGATACAGCTGTGATTTCGCTTTACACAATTATTTGTCAATTCGTTACTCTTTTGCCCCTTATTTCATACGTAATTCCAGTTATGTTAGAAATTACTAATAATTACGTCGCGTAAAAGAAACATAACTCGAACGAAATTGACATGTGTGTCGAGGTTACATGGAGTCAATAAAATAATAATCATAAAACTTTATATCCCAATTTACTGTTGCATTTATAACGTGGCGAGAGTATTTCGTACGCAGTGCATCAGCATGCTTTTAGGGTAAATTTTTAATTAATTATAAACCGTTCCGTAGAATTTCTTCCCGTAATCTGTCACGTTCATTTTCTTATTCTTTTCTTAATGGAATAATTGTCAGTCACCCTGTATAAGGAAATCCGCTGCACAGTTTTCAACTTTTTATTCTGCTGCCATACAATCAGAAAGACATGAGTTTTTGTAATTAGAGAGAAGTTGGGGAGGGTCAATTAAAATTTCACACACAGTCGCCGGACTCTAGTGGCGCGCCCCTGCCCCCTCCCCACATTTACAAATGGTCACGCTTGTCATTTTATTTTCGATAGTTTTTACCGCTTAGGAGCGGTGTTTCCTATTAAACGTGTCAAATTTGACCCACCCTGTACGCATTTGTGTTGTAAGTAAGGGAAACGAACGTTTGATTCAAAAAATATTTTATTATTTGCTATGCAATAAAATTGATACGATTAAATAAAGCTCGCTCGCTTTTTTTTTAATGTAGTGCGTTAGTAACTGGCGAATGCGTTTCATGTTATCCTTTTTTCGATGGAACAATAGTCAGTCACCCTGTACAAGAAAAGTTGCTGGTTTTTAACTTTGTTCTATATCTTGCTGTCAGAGTGTACGTAGTATGTCGTATCACTAATCATAAAGATATGAGTTGTAATTAAGGAGGAGTACAAGGGCGTCAAATAAATTTTACACACCAACGCCGGACTCTACTGGCGTGCTCCCGGTAGTGGGACACCTGTATATTACGTCTCTTACAATTTGTTAAAGCAGTTGCGCCATTGTTTCCCGTAAAGACCAGAAAAAGCGTAACGTTTAATTGAGCACCATTGTACATGTGGATGGCGAACATACTTCCGTATAAAGTCTGCCCTGCACAAACTTAATCGTGTATTTTTTCTACTCCTAGTGAATTAATCGAGCTTTTTGATTGATACTTTCAAACCACCCATTCTCGATTATATTTTTCTAATAGGAGTAGAAAAGGCATTCGCGATTAGGCCCATTGTTCATCCTCGTGAATAAAGGCCGACATAATCGCTCTTGTAATAAATATAAGCATCGAGATTATTTGTGCAATGAATGTAGAAATAAATTTTTATTTAATTTCCCCCGCCTTTCATTTCAAACGACCCCACTACTGCTCGAACACGCTTTTATTTTATATCTCAATCGAATACATAAATATAAATACTTACTATACACAAAATTATAACTAAATTAAAGAATTCGTTGTGCTTAGTCTCTTAATTAATTAAAATATTTGAGGATTCAGTTTCAGTGGTAGAACGGGACGTAGTAGGGGTGATGCTTGAAGAACCTGCTGGATTCTTGGTGGCCGAGAAGAGATTGCTGGTCGATTCCGTTGTTGGCCCCGTACACCTGTCCGTTTCCGGCGTACTTCTTCTGGTTGTTTTGGCCTTGGTCGGCGTTGTTTTTATCGAGGAATTCGTGGTTGTTGTAGTGGCCCTGCTTCTTGCTTAGGTCGGAGTTAAACTGGCTGTTGTCGTGGCCACCTTTGAACGAAGATTGGTTGTCTTCCCCGAATTTCCCGGCCTTGCCATGGAAGTTGAAGTTGTCGCCTTCATCGTGAGCCTCATCGTAATATTCTTCGGTTCTGCCCGTTTCGTCCTTGTGGTGGGAGGACTTGAAGCCTTTGACCACGTAGCCCTCCTTGTGCCCCGATTTTTGTTTCTTTTCGTCGGCGTTTTTACCTGTGGGAAGTCGCTGTTCGATAAAATCAAATATTATTTGGGACTTTACCACCTACCTTCTTGATTCTTGATTGTAGTATTCCCCACCCTTGTAAGACTTTTCGTCTTCGACGATTTTCTTTCCGCCCTCTTCGTCGTTGTAATATGCAGCGTCGCCCTTGCTGGTTTGCACGCCTACTTTCCACTTTGTTGTGCTTTTCGTAGCTTTCGTCGTTGAGATTCTTCTTTTCGCCGTTGTAAATTGTTTTGTCTACTATTTCATCCCCGTATCTTTTGATGGCCAATGAATCAGTCGCCCTGTATAAGAAAATCCGCCGCACAGTTTTTAATTTCGTTCTATACTCTGCTGTTACAGAATCAGAAAGATATGAGTTTTTGTAATTACAGAGGACCGGGGGGGGGGGGTTCAACTAAAATTTCACACACAGTCGCCGGACTCTAGTGGCGCACCCCTGCCCCCTCCCCATATTTTCAAATTCCGGGCACTCTTGTCATTTTATTTTCGACGGTTTTTACCGCTAAGGAACGGTGTTACCTATCAAACGCATCAAAATTGACCCCCCCCTGTATGTATTCGTGTTGTAAGTAACGGAAACAAACGTTTGATTCAAAAAAATATTTTATTATTTGCTATGCAGTAGAATTGATAAGATTAAATAAAGCTGGCTCGCTTTTTTTTTTAAATATAGTGCGTTAGTAACTGGCGAATGTGTTTCATGTTCTCGTGGTGCCACTGTGCGTTCAACTTCGCCGTCTCCATAGATTGGCTGATGCCATTCTTGATGTCCTTGAAGAATTTGTTGTTGGTCTTTGTGAAATTCTGCAACTATAACCGGAACATGAAGTTCCTATTTTGGTTCCCTCTAGTTCCTACTTACCCATTCGTAATCATTGTCGGTCACCATGTACGATGATAACGAGCTCATAATCCCCGACAGCTTATTCACGGTCGGGTGAAGACTGTTAATAAAAGAAATAGAATCTCTTGAGATGATTTAAGCGTGGAACGTCACCATCCATTCAATGGATTTTATTTGGTGTACCTTATGGTATGGTCAATTTATGGTATACCATACAAAATCCATCGAAGAATCTTTTGATAGACGACGTTCCGTATAGTGGGAAACACACTTGAAACTCATTCTTACCGCTTGTGAAGGCCCTCAATGTTTTCATAAATGAAATTACGTGCTATATAAAACCCAACGTCATTGCTGATAACCGATGAGAATATTTGGGCTATGTCCTGCTTGCGGATCCTCGAGCTTGGATCGAGTGCCCACTCCAAGTACCGTTGCAACAACCATATGTGCTGGGTGCAACCCAACGATCTTAAGATGGTGTTCTTTTCTGCGGCCACGTTCGAAATGAGGTACTGGTTCCAGAGGAAGTCCCAGTCGGTTTCGCTGCCGTACTTGATTCCGTTGCAATAAACTATGCCACGCAAGTCCTTCGGTATACTACAGGAATCAACATTAATAATTCAATCACCACCACCGAACCAGATAATCAAACTCACTGTTCCTTTTCACTTGGAAACTCTTGCAAATTCTTGAACAACTTCACTGCTTCTGTAACGCAGTGGTCAACGTTGTACCTGCAAGCTGCCCCAGTTATGAGGACTCTGTGCTGGACTGCATCTAAGCTATTGTCGGTTTCGTACGGTTCGTGAAAGCCACCGATTTTATCGTAGATTGGCTTCAACAACTTGGTCATGTACTCCTATAATAACAAAGATAAATAAAAGTAGGAGAGATCAAAATTGAGGTGCGTACTTTGAAAAGGCCGTAAGTGGAGGTTCTCTTCAGGAGGTTCTTCAGCGATCCGATGTTTCGCAGTGCGGCCTTCCATGGCAAGTATTCGCTCTCCTTCGCTAGGTAAGTTACCACGTCGAAGAAGACCCCGTAGTCCAGTTGGCCCACCCATGCCAAATTCGCTGCGTCGTCTATGAGTAGAACCCTGTTTAGGACTGGAATCTCCGAGAAGGAATCACCCTTTAAAGTATCGATTAGGAGGTTCCAGTTTTTCTCGTCGTAATTAACTCTGTACAGTCCTGAAACGTTAAAGCCAATTTTCACGAAGTTGTTACAAGCAAGACAATTAGTAGTGTTTTCCACTGGCTGGCGTCATCTGTTATTATTACACGAGATTAAAAACGCTATAGATTACGTGCGTAATTTCAAATTTTGGCGGGCTTTCCAAGTTAAAGAGGAGACATCTGGTCGGTCGGTAAGTTAGGTAGCAAATCAAGCAAGACGCTTGTAAATTGGCGTCCTTTGAAGAAGTTGTTAAAAAGTGCAAATATTAATCAAAACTGAGTGATTTCCTTTTAATTACCACTAAGAATAATTAAAACTTTATTACGTTGTGAGGTGCTGGTGTTTGTGAAGTGATTTAAAGCGTCTAGAAATCGGAGGGGTTGCGTCTAAGGTAAGAGTTCTTTTTTTGAATATTTGGTGGATTTAGGCAATAAATTTGGAACTTGTATAAAATACTTGTGAATAAAATCGTAAATATGTAAGTTACCGCGGCTATTCTGGTTCTAAATTCAGGCGGTAAATTCAAAACAACGACGTGCTACGTAGTAGACTCGCTATAGATAAAGAGTGAGAAGGTATACACAGCCGCCTATGACCTAAAGCATACGTCATATGACCACCATTTCATATAAGCCTAAATCACGTGATCTAGGGTTTTGACATGAAGCTACTCATAGATATACGCCATTTTACTCACATGCTGATATCAACAGAGAGGAATGCAGGAAGCATAAGGCATAGCGGGTCTAATTACTAAGTCGTTGATTCAAAATTGAAGATTGAAGGAAACGATTGGCACCGCCATTTTTTATGAGCCTTTCGACTTTGTTCAAATTGCCCTTTGTACTAAAACGAACTCAATCATTAACGAGACGAAATCAACACTCTCTTGTTTCTTTCTCTTTTTTTTTTGTTTTTTTTTTTAAAAACATTGAAGTTGTTATGTAGTCGATCGTCTTTTGTTTTCTGGCGAAGAAAAAATTGCAATATACATTTTTTTAACAGTTCTTCTTCTTCTTCTTTAAACAAATAACGCAAACGAAACTATTTCTTTAAAGTTTTATGCAGAAATTCGAAATTGGTTGTGAAATCGATTGTCGTTTTTGTTTTTTTTTTTTGAAGTACAGTAGCGGACAATAAAATTCGACCAAGAGAACTATAGAATCAGCAGTCTTATGTTTTTGTTTTTTTTTTTTATAAAAAAACACTATCGAACTTTATTACGCAATCGATCGTCTTTTGTTTGTGACGAAGAAAAAGTCGCTGTTTTTTTTTCCTTGAACTGAGAAAGCTATTGTTTAAAATGTTTTGATTGATCGTCTTTTGTTTTCGTTTTTTTTTTGTTTTTTTTTGTCCTTCGCTAAAACAATTTCAGATATTAATTAACTCTTATCAAACTTGTCACAGAATCAGCCGTCTTTTGTTTTTGTTCTTTTTTATAAAAAAAACAATCTAACTTTATTACGCAATCGATTGTCCTTTGTTTGTTGCAAGAAAAAATCGCTGTTTTTTTTCCTTGAACTGAGAAAACTAATGTTTAAAATATTTTGATTGATCGTCTTTTGTTTTCGTTTTTTTATTTTTTTTGTCCTTCACTAAAACATTGTCAAACATTAATTAACTCTTACCAAACTTGTCACAGAATCAACAGTCTTTTGTTTTTAGTTTGTTTTTTTTTTTTTTTTAGAAAAGAAATAATCGAATTTTGTTACGCTTTTTTTTTTCTTTCTTGAAATGTGAAAACTATTGTTTAAAGTATTTTGATTGATCGTCTTTTGTTTTCGTTCCTTTCTCTTTTTTGTCCTTCACTAAAAACAAACAATAATTAACATTTACTAAACTTGTCACAGAATCAGCAGTCTTTTGTTTTTGTTTTTATAAAAGAAATAATCGAACTTTATTGCGCAATCCGTCGTCTTTTGTTTGTGACGAAGAAAAAATCGCCAAGACAGTTTTCTTTTCTTGAATTGTGAAAACTATTGTTTAAAGTGTTTTGGTTGATCGTCTGTTGTTTTCGTTTTTTTTTTTCTTTTTTGTCCTTCACTAAAACAATTGCAATGTAGTTAACTCTTAGGTACCAAACTTGTCACAGATTCAGCAGTCTTTTGTTTTTGTTTTGTTTCATAAAAGAAATAATCGACCTTTATTATGCAATCGATCGTCTTTTGTTTGCGACGTAGAAAAAGTCGCCAAAATAGCTTCTCTTTCTTGAACTGTGAAAACTGTTGTTTAAAGGGTTTCGATTGATCGTCTTTTGTTTTCGTTTTTCTCTATTTTGTCTTGAAGCAATTGAAGGAAAAACAAGAAATGGAAGCTTTAGAAAATTTTTCACATTTTCGAACTAGAAATACAGTCGACTCTCTACTGATCGATCGCCTTTTGTTTTGTTTACTATCGACGAAAAAAAAAGCGCAAAATATTTTCTTTTTTGTCTTTCCTGAAAACAATATCAATGCGAGCGAAATTATTTTGATTTCTTTTCCATTGTTTTTTCTCCATTGGTGAAGACAAAAATAATCGAAGTTCGTTGTGAAACCGATTGTCTTTTGCTCGCGTTTCCTTTTTGATCTAGAACTAGCCCACTCTCTTATCAGTAAATAAATAATCGATCGTCTTTTGTATCTCTTTCTTTTGGCAAATAAAAAATGCAAACTTTTTTTGTTAAAAACAAAATTAAGGCAAACGAAACTTATTATGATTTCCTTTCTATTTCTTTTCTCTCTCTCTCTCTCTCTCCTTTGATGAAAACGAAAATATTTGAATTTCGCTGTAAAACTAACCGATCGTCTTTTGTTTCGCGTTTTCTTTTTCATTTAGAAGTAGCAGAACGAGAAAACGATCGAATCGACCGTCTTTTGTTTCGTTTACTTCCGACGAAGAAGAAATGCAAAATATTTTCTTTTGCTTCTTCCCGAAAAACAAAATGGACGCGAACGAAAGTTGTTTTATTTATATTTTTTTTATTTCCTTTGACGAAGAGGCAATTCGAAAACGCGAGAGAGACAATCGCCCGTATAAAAGAGAAAACAAAAGCGATCGACGGCGCTTTTGTTTTCTTTTTTTTTATACACTCGATTCGTTTTCGTTTCTTCTCCTTTCTTTTATTTCTGAATTTGGAAAAGCCTTCTTCTTTGACATTTTGCAATCAGAAGTTAATAGGAAATGCAGGAAACAAAACGCAAGAGACTGTATAAAAGAGAAAACAAAAGCGATCGATTACGCTTTTGTTTTTTTTTTCTTTTTGCTTTTCATATAGTCGATCGTCTTTTGTTTTCGATTTCTTTTCGTTTCTTCTTCTTTCTTTAACTTGAAGGCTTCTTCCGCAGCCGTTGTTCATAAATGAATTGGCTTCTGGTTGGAACCGTGTCACTACTGCTTCTACTGCCGACGTTTCGTTCTCCATTGCATAAGAACTTCCTCAGGGCTGCTGATGCTGCTGCTGATGGTGTTGCTCATCAGTCTCATCGAGTAGTAACAACACCGCCAGCAGCAGCAGCAGCCCTGGGGAAGTTCTTATGCAATGGAGAACGAAACGTCGGCGGTAGAAGAAGTCGTGACGCGGTTCCAACGGGAAACCAATTCAGTTATTCTTCTTTCTTTTATTCTGAATTTGGAAAAACCTTTTTTGGCATTTTGTAATCAGAGCTTAAAAGAAAATGCAGTTAATAAAACGCGAGAGAAAATCGACTGTACGAAAGAGAAAACAAAAGCGATCGACTGCATAATAAAAGTCGACTATTTCTTTTATAAAACAAAACAAAAACAAAAGACTGCTGAATCTGTGACAAGTTTGGTACCTGAGAGCTAACTAATGTTTGAAATTGTTTTAGTGAAGGACAAAAAGAAAACGAAAACAAAAGACAATCAATCAAAATACTTTAAACAATAGTTTTCACAGTTCAAGAAAGAAAAAAAAGCTGTTTTGCGACTTTTTCTTCGTCACAAACAAAAGACGATCGATTGCGTAACAAAAACAAAAAAACAAAAACAAAAGACTGCTGATTCTGTGACAAGTTTGGTAAGAGTTAATTAATGTTTGAAATTGTTTTAGTGAAGGACAAAAAAAAACAAAAAAAAACGAAAACAAAAGACGATCAATCAAAACATTTTAAACATTAGTTTTCTCAGTTCAAGGAAAAAGAAAACGGCTGTTTTGCGATTTTTTTTCGTCACAAACAAAAGACGAGCGATTGTGTAATAAAGTTCGATTATTTCTTTTATGAAAAAAAAAAAAAACAAAACAAAAACAAAAGACGATCAATCGAAACACTTTAAACAACAGCTTTCACGGTTCAAGGAAGAAAAGAAAAGCTGTTTTGCGATTTTTTCTTGTCACAAACAAAAGACGATCGATTGCGTAATAAAGTTCGATTGTTTTTTTTTACAAAAAAGAACAAAAACAAAAGACGGCTGATTCTGTGGCAAGTTTGATAAGAGTTAATTAATATCTGAAATTGTTTTAGTGAAGGACAAAAAAAAAACAAAAAAACCAAAAAACGAAAAGCGATCGACTGCGCTTTTGTTTTACTTTTTTTATGCAGTCGATCGTTTCAATTTTTTTCGTTTCTTCTTTCTTTTATTCTTCTATAAAGTGTAAAGCAAAACGCATCGTTTCTCGTTGTATTTTCGCGTTATTTTTTATTAAAAACAAAAAAAAAACGAATGAAACCGAAGCGTCAGCGTTATTGGTGATTTCTTGTTTCTTGTTTTATACGATTTACCAGAAAAAGGTTGAATTTTGTTATCATATCATCGCTTTTGTCTTTTTTTTTTTACTCTCGTTATATTTTTTATTCTTGTTATATGCGTTTTTCTTTCGGCGTTTCTTTTATATCGGGTGTCCCGCGTCATTCTAGTATTTCATTTTTTTTATCGATTTTCATGAAATTTGGAAACGATTAATCGAATAAAAAAAAGGATCCTTTCGTTAATTAAAAAACAATAATTCTAGGTGGCGTGGGACATCCGGTATAATAGATCGAATTTTCTCTTTTCTTCAATCAAAGCATTTAGACATTAACGACTATTGAAATGCATGTTTAATGCATTGGAAACTTACGCGCATAATTTGGACTTACTTAAACTGCACACAAGGCTTTGAGCCCAGAATATACAGGCTGTCCCATCAGTGCGTTCTCGGGCGATCTCTCGAAAACTACTGAAGATATAAGAGAAATTTCAAGGAATTTCTTTTTTTATGTCTACGACATAAAATTATTTTCATCTATACAGAGTGAATCAAAGCAGTGGCATTCTATAATATAGCCATTTCTTTCCCATCTCCCCTTTTTTTTTAAGTTTCAATGAAACAATCGGTACTTACCAGAAGCGCCGATGTTAAATATCACCCAACCGTGGTCATCGGGGAATCCTTCGATAGTTTGAGTTTCAGACACAGGGGGCATCCACAATTTAGGCTTGGTCACGTTAAACTCTTGTTCTTCTTCGGTGGTATAGCTCAAAGGAATGTACCAGTAGCGCTTTACGTCTTCGGTATTCAAAGTGTTCCGCAAGAAAATTTTCTTAAACACGTCAATTACACGTAATTATGATTAGTAGTGAAGTTCAGTTTCTTTTAATACATGCCCGTCATGCTTACATGATTGTGAGTTAAGAAAATATATACGTCGAAATGACATGATATGACAAAAACCGCAAGGCTTTTCATGAAAGTTGAAAGGAGATGGGCATATAGTAAGGAAAATTGTCCATCCAGTGTATGTACATACCTGTTTAACTTCGAGATGGTTTTGACCATACTTCCTGGTGACTGTGATGACCGGATAGCCAGTCTGTAAAGTCCAAGTATCCATAATGAGTTTCATAGTCAAATCCTTGGGTAGAGCACCGATGGTGTGGGCTTCCGCCGTCATGGATTCCCAAAGGTCATCCTGTTCGGCGTTGTTATACTCGTGCTGTTTTAAGTAATTGCTGACGGCCTTCCTCAGCACGTCTATGCCCAAGAAATTCGCCATCATATGCAGCAAGTACGAGCCCTTCTTGTACGAAATGGTATCGAATATCTCTTGGATTTCTTTTGGATTGCCTATGGGTACCGAGACCTACGGAATCATCAAAAATCCTGCACTTGTTTTGATTTGGATCGGAATTTACGTACGGGATGTGAGTTTTGTAACGAGTCGAAGGAGAACACGCCCAGCAAATTGTCGACGGTTTCTCCTTGCAGAGATTTCCACTCGGGGAAGATTTCGTTGACGGCGATTGCGGCCATGTACGTCGCAAATCCCTCGTTCAACCACAAATCCGTCCACCACTTCATGGTCACCAGGTTTCCAAACCATTGGTGAGCGATTTCGTGCGCGACGACGCTAGCGACGTTGAATTTGTTGGTGGTGGACGAGACCTTGGGGTCGTACAGAAGGTACGTTTCGCGGTATGTTATCAGCCCCCAATTTTCCATGGCCCCCGCGGCAAAATCGGGCAGGGCTATCATGTCTTGCTTTGGGAGGGGATAGGGGATGTCGAAGAAGTGCTCGTAAAAGTTCAAAATCTTTGGGCCTATATCTTTGGCAAATTCGACTTGTTCCAGCGCGTCTTTCCTCGACCAAACCCTGAACGTCACGTTGTTATCGTCGACTTGGGGGGAAATCTTGTAGTCAAAGTCGGAAACGACGTAGGCTATGAGGTACGTTGAAATTGGGACGGACGTCTCAAACCTATCCCATTCCCATCCCGCTCGGTCCTTCCTTAAATAAAAAAAAATGAGGGAGAGTGTTGATGTGAAGTTGATTATTCGTTTACATCGGTTCTGTTTTGATCAAAGGCATGTTGCTGATGGAGCTGTACTTCTTGTGTCTGCCCAAGTTGATGGTGAACGTTGCTTTCATGGCCGGCTCGTCGAAGCAGGGGAAGGCCCTTCGGGCGTCCGAGGGCTCAAACTGGGTGACCGCGATCCACCTGCGTTCTTTCGTCTCGTGGTCGATGTAGTTGCTTCTGTAGTATCCGGCGAGGCCTTGTTCTATTTCGCCGGCGAATGGAATGTAAATTTCGTATTTTTTCCCCGCTTGCAGTTCCTTCGCCAAGTTTACGACGAGGAATTCATTTTCTTTGTCGCTGCTGACCGACGTTACTTCCATGCTTTTGCTCGACTTGGAGTGCACACTTCTCACGTACACGTCCTCTTTGTCGATGTTGAGGTTTTTCGAGTGTAACGTGATGTTGTTGGTCGATTGAATACATGCTACCTAAAATATACTAATTTAATAGTAAGACAATATTTTATATTTTGCGCGCGCATTAGCTAGCCACGCCCCTAAGATCATTGGGAATTAAAACATTTGTTTGGTCTTCTGAAAACCAATCAAGTTTGTGGCGGGATTTTCAAATTGCGTACGCATTAACTAGCCACGCCCCTAAGCCAATTGAACGTGAAACATTTGAAGTTTGGTCTCTTGAAAACCAATCAAGTTTGTGGCGGAATTTGTAAATTGCGTGCGCATTAACTAGCCGCGCCCCTAAGCCAACTGGATCGTGAAACATTTGAAGTTTGGTCTCTTAAAAACCAATCAAGTTTGTGGCGGAATTTGTAAATTGCGTGCGCATTAACTAGCCACGCCCCTTAACCAATTGCAACGTGAAACATTTCAAGTTTGGTCTCCTGAAAACCAATCAAATTTGTGGCGGAATTTTTCAAAATCTATCTGCTTACGAAAAGAACCTAACGAAAGCGGTAATTGCCACTAACAACCTGATTGCATTCGACGTTTCAATCAATTGTCATAAATTAAATCGCGCGTTACAACAAAACAAATATGCTTACATATTAAGTTATAGTAATTAAATGAGCGCACCACATTCCGGCACGTGATGCACTGATGACAACATACGTACGTTTCTAAAGGCCGGTGGTATAAACAATGCAACGTCCATAAATTATTAATATTCTTGAAAATAAATCTGTGGGAGTTAAATGTTGAAATTAAAATAGAAACTTGAATTAATTTTTTGCGCTCGCTCCTCCCTAAATCGGTTTTAAGAGAAAACATGTTCCGGTTATCTTGATGAGAAAGTGCGAGTGCAACGCCAGATCTTGTTGTTATTTATTTATTTACGAAGAGAGAAAGTTTAAATGCGAGCCAAACATTTCCACAACCATTATAATATGATTTACACATAAACGTTGTTGTACGTGGTTTCGCTCAATGAAAATGCTAATAATCTTATAAAGTAGATTTATTTTAACAAGGTTAGCGCATGACCATGGCGTAATACGTTAATGAAAACTAACTATTAAATAATTCGTTCGTTTTCTAAAGAAATTACGTATTTGGGAAAAAAGTTCTGGTTTGCCATGACACATCCTATTAATGACTGACTTTAAAATGGAAAAGACCGCAAAACATTCACCACGAAGACAAACTCAACTGTATTCCTAGAATGACGACGGTATGGGGACTCACATGTTGCTTAACGATCAACAAATCATGTCACGATGACAGATGACAACAAACATCAAGATGACAGACGTCAAGGAACGTCAGAATGACAAAGTCAGGCAATGTCGTATGGACAGTAACGAGAAAAATGTCATGTTGACTTCTTGTTACGGTTTCTAGTATTTCGGGTCACCGTACGCTCTACGCTTTCACTCACTCCCCTGCGTCATTCGAATGTCGTCTCTTAACGACCCCCTTGCGGCGTTTGTTCGTTAACACCAAAGCACATCCTAATCTTGTACCAACGAGTGAGTATTTTCTTAACACGCTAGAGTGCATAGCGTTTTATGTCTTGGCTGGTAGCCTATTGTGTATTTTTCTTCAAAATGTGTTGTTTGTGAGGAAGCTAAACGAAACGGACCTATGTGCTCCGTGATTTGAAAAACGCACTCTACGTGATACTGGAGCAAGTTGTTATGGTTTTGCGAAACCTGATCTCTTCTTACAAGTCCGGTATTTATGTTGTAACGTTTTTTTCGATATATGATTAGGCTTTTTCCGGAGGACAAAAAGACGGCTTGAAGAGATGACGATGCGTGGGCTCACATGTTGCTTAACGATCAACAAATCATGTCACGATGACTAAACGGACTGATGTAATCCGTGATTTGAAAAACGCACCCTACGTGATACCGAAACAAGTTGTTATGGCTTTGCGAAACCTGATCTCTTCTTACAAGTCCGGTATTTATACAAGCGAATGTTGTAACGTTTCTTTCGACATATGAAGGAGGCTTTTTCCAAAGGACAAAAAGACGGTTTGAAGAGATGACGGTGCGTGAGCTCACATGTTGCTTAACGATCAACAAATCGTGTCACGATGACAGGTGACTAAACGGACTGATGTGCTCCGTGATTTGAAAAACGCATCCTACGTGATACTGAAGCAAGTTATGCTTTTCGAAGCCTGATCTCTTCTTATAAATCCGGTATCTATACAAGCGTTTTCTCGATATATGAATTAGGCTTTTTCCGGAGGTCTCGTCCAATCGGAGGCTTTTGTTTTGGGCGACATTTCCGGTTTACCTGAACGCGGGTGAAGAAAGTATCGGTGAAACCCACCTGTGCTTGGTCGATTTCGACTCCGACCTATCCTGATGCTTGACATCGTCGACGTAAGAGGGAGCTTACTCTTGGTTCACACCCCTCCGCCAAACCTTGACGCTTGGAGGACCCCATCATCACTCTCAAACCTAATCCCCGCCATCAAAATAGCTATAAAAGGAAGAGCGCGGACCGTTCCAGCCGGTGTTGCTTGTGCTGAATTATCGAGCAACACTTACATCACCGCTTGTGCAGAATTGTCGAGCAACTTTCAACTAGCTTGGTGCTGGACAGACCTAGACAAACACTACACTCCATCGAAGTCAGGCTAGTCGATGAGGAAAAAAAGTATAGAACGACGTCATAATCGACAGAAAGTCCGGCCAATTACTTCTTGATTAACATTGATTATGTCCAAACGGAACTTTATTAGCCATCAACCCCTTCTCCACTCAGCTGCAAGATCCCAGGCGATTTCCTCATATTCAGAGAACATTGTCGAATGTCACATAAACGTGTCATTTAAATTTAAATTTATTTTTTTATATTTGTTATTTAAATAAAGTTGTTGTGTTAAAAATTTCAACGGCAGGAAGAATTGGGCATTGATACATAAAACTTGGAAGAAGATCTGGGCGATGGGTGAATCCACTGTTTTCGATAAGGACTTGAACTGTGCGAGCCTCGTGCAGTTGTCGTGCAATAGCAAAGAATTCTAATGGCCTGCTTCAGGTTTTGGATAATCCTTCCGTAAACCCCTCTCTCTCCGTTAACTGTGGAACTCTTTTTCCATGTATTCAATATGTCGCAGTCTCGAAAAACCGTTGCCATCCACTGAGTTTTCACGTTTGGAAGTGGAGAGTCCAATGCATCGACTTCTGGGAGGATCCCAATGGTACACCCAAATCTCGTCGCCTGTGATAATTCGCTCTCTAAAGCGGTCAAAAGTTTTTGGCGAATTTCTTTGCTCTCCAGATTCTATCCTTGGGATCCATCGTCCTTCCGTAAACCCCTCTCTCTCCATTAATTTTGGATCCTGTTTCCATGTACTCAATATGTTGCAGTTTCAAAAAACTGTCGCCATCAACTGAGTTTTCACGTTTGGGAATGGAGAGCCTCCTGGGAGGAATCCAACAGAACACCCAAGTCTGTAACAAGCCTGTAACAATTCGCTCTCTAAAGCGGTTAAATGTTTTTGGCGAATTTCTTTGCTCTCCAGATTCTATCTTGGTGTAAGGAGTTTGGGGATTCATCTTCTTTTGCAAGCACTGGGACCTTCATCCGTAGATCTATACAGCAGCAAATCTTCATCGAGACTGACGGTTCCCTCAGTTCTTACGAGAACCGGTCGTCCTGAATTGATTCGCGGTCTTGGTCCATTTTCCTCTTATCACTGCGCTATGCTCCAAATTACTTTCCCCCATTTTCGGAAGAAAAAATCGTAAAATCACAGAGCTTCGTACTTTAGAAAGCGAATCATTTTCTAAAGATGACTTTTCATGAAGCTTTCTATAAAGACGTGGACAGTGGAACGGAGTTTACAATTGGACTGCCCAAAAAAGGTTCCCGTTTGGTGAGCCTTTAGAAACTATCCTCCTGGCCATCGTGAAGCTGTATTAGAAGACAAACAAGAGATGCACATGTTAAAAGAAATGACGATGCAGAAAGTAAACAAGAAAGACATGAAAAGAAAGTAGTTAAGACCAGTTAAAAAGATGCTCGCAAACAAAACAAGGAACAAAAGACGTGAGAATCTAGAAGACAAAGAAACTCTATTCATAAAGGGATTGAATGCGACGAACCAGAATGAGGAGAAGTAGTTGAGGCCATAGAGAATATACGAAGCTCAATTGAGGAAAAATGCAAAAGCAAACGCACTAAGAAGAAGAATGGAAAAGATGCGAAAAGATTCAAGGTTCAAAGAGAGTTGCAAATAGGATTAGTGAACTTGAACGAGATGGCTCTTGTTCTATTGAATGGGATTGGGTCGACCAAGGCTAAACCTAATTGTGACAAAACGGCCCGAATTGGTTTAACCTATGTCTGGTAGAAAGAAGGATTGGAATCAAGGAATGTTGACCCCGTTCTAAATGTAAATGGCCAGATAAGAGAAATTTATGGAACAACTGCGATACAGAAGGACCTACAGCAAAGCAAGGAAATGGCAGAAAAAAAGGCAAACAATAACAAAAAATGACGAAGAACTTGAAGCAAAAAATTTGGCTGAATTGGAAAAAACTTTGCCTGTCCGAAAATAAACCCTCCGAGCGTTTCATGTTTGAGACCTCACCAAAGAAAAAAGGAAGAAGCGATTAAGACCAGAATTAACCATCACTCCAGCTTTTTCCCGCTGTACACTTATAATTGTATTGCTGAGACTTTGTTAACTAAAGACTAAAGTCACACAGGTTATGGTTCTGATTATGCTATTACTCTCTAGCCTACATGGCCTTATTTCTTGTGCAAGGTTTGGTTCAATTTCTTAAACTTAAATTGATCTGAAAGAATAGAACGTGTTCTATCTCCAGATCCCAAAAATATCTTGTTTTGGTTGTTCAAATGTTGTACAAGAAATAGGATAATCTAAAGTGGTCTTTAAATCTTAGCTTAAATTTTTAAATCCTACCTCTATCCAGACTTTCCCCGAAAAAGTGAAGCTGTCGTTCACGTTCCCCAAATTCGTAATAATTTCCAGCTTGTAATCCTTGGGCAAAACCGACTCTGGCAGTCGGTATCCACTTGACAACGTCACAAGCAGAAAGGATCCCCATATCCAAACAGCCCGCGTCATTTTGCCTGAAACTGGCGAGAAAATCGTCAGAGCATGGCCGAAATTTTTGGGCAAAAATGCACCTGTCAAAATATGACAGGAGTATTCACAACCGAGCTAAAATTCAAGTGTAATGTTTCATTTATGTGTTGCTGGTTTACACCTAACTGTTACGTAAGCTTTTTTTTGTCACACTTTAATTTTGCAACGTTTCGTTTTTAATTCATTTCCGCGTTTCGTGTCTTTAAGGCCCCATAAAAAAAATTGCCCATTCGATATGATCGTAACGGGACATAACTGCTCTGACTCGTCTTACAGCTCAGGATCCTGTTATATGTAATCGAGTTTTTTTAATTTAGTGTTGCGGTATTGCTTTTTTGGGCATGTTTTTTTTTTTAAAGCAGCAAGTTATTCCCTCGTACCTACAGTAACGTATAATTTCTTGCTAAAACCAATTTTAAATGCTGGACCGCAAACAACATTGACGCGTTACATAAGGAAATTATCACATTAAAATTATAATTACACTGAACATACACACACACATTAAAATTTAATACTGTTTGCTAAGCGCGCGGAAATTCCGAGCGAGCTTGACAAGCGAAATTTAATTCGTCTCCGAAAATAAACATGCAAAATGCTAATCGAAACATTGGCCGACTGATGTCTTTCAAGAGGTGAAGTTATGTTGGGCTCGGTTTTGTGTAATAGTGACTAGTCACTTTTTGAAGCCGACCAAGCCCGTTTGTAATCTGAATCTGTGTCCCAAATATGATGGTTAAGTTTAGAACATTGACTCACAATCAGTATAACATTAATGTGTATTGTGTCCTTGAAATGGGAATTAGAAATTAATTCAATTTAATTTTAAATTGCCAAATTATAGCAAACTAACAACATCTCCTATGATGTATTGGAAGGCAAACAAGAGGTGCACGCGTTAGAAGAGATGAGGATGCAGAAAGTAAACGCAAGACCAGAAAAAAGAAGAGGAAAAACGAACTTAATGCAAACGAAACAAGGAACAAAAGACACGGGAATTTAGAAGACAAAGAAACACTACACATAAAGGGATTGAATGCGACGAACCAGAAGGAGAAGAAGTAATTGAGGCGATAGAGAAAAAACGAAGCTCAATTGGGGGAAAATGCAAAAGCAAACGCACCAAGTAGAAGAATGGAGAAGATGCGTAAAGGTTCAAGGTTCAGAGGGAGTTGCAAATAGGATTAGTGAACTTGAACGAGACACAATACTCCCCAGTTTGAAGCCAGTAGAAAGGATTCGGTATTACTTGAAACAACAGAAAGGAATGAAGCTGTATTGGAAGGCAAACAAGAGATGCACACGTTAGAAGAGATGAGGATGCAGAAAGTAAACGCAAGACGAGAAAAAAGAAGAGGAAAAACGAACTTAATGCAAACGAAACAAGGAACAAAAGACACGAGAATTTGGAAGACAAAGAAACACTACACATAAAGGGATTGAATGCGACAAACCAGAAGGAGAAGAAGTAGTTGAGGCGATAGAGAAAAAACGAAGCTCAATTGGGAGAAAATGCAAAAGAAAACGCACCAAGTAGAAGAATGGAGAAGATGCGAAAAGGTTCATGGTTCAGAGAGAGTTGCAAATAGGATTAGTGAACTTGAATTAGACACAATACTCCCCAGTTTGAAGCCAGTAGCAAGGATTCGGTATTACTTGAAACAACTGAAAGGAATGAAGCTGTATTGGAAGGCAAACAAGAGACGCACGCGTTAGAAGAGATGAGATTGCAAAAAGTAAACGCAAGACGAGAAAAAAGAAGAGGAAAAACGAAGTTAATGCAAACGAAACAAGGAACAAAAGACACGGGAATTTAGAAGACAAAGAAACACTACACATAAAGGGATTGAATGCGACGAACCAGAAGGAGAAGAAGTAGTTGAGGCGATAGAGAAAAAACGAAGCTCAATTGGGGAAAAATGCAAAAACAAACGCACCAAGTAGAAGAATGGAGAAAATGCCAAAAAGGTTCAAGGTTCAGAGAGAGTTGCAAATAGGATTAGTGAACTTGAACGAGACACAATACTCCCCAGTTTGAAGCCAGTAGAAAGGATTCGGTATTACTTGAAACAACAGAAAGGAATGAAGCTGTATTGGACGGCAAACAAGAGATGCACGCGTTAGAAGAGATGAGGTTGCAAAAAGTAAACGCAAGACGAGAAAAAAGAAGAGGAAAAACGAACTTAATGCAAACGAAACAAGGAACAAAAGACACGAGAATTTGGAAGACAAAGCAACACTACACGTAAAGGGATTGAATGCGACGAACCAGAAGGAGAAGAAGTAGTTGAGGCGATAGAGAAAAAACGAAGCTCAATTGGGGAAAAATCCAAAAACAAACGCACCAAGTAGAAGAATGGAGAAAATGCCAAAAAGGTTCAAGGTTCAGAGAGAGTTGCAAATAGGATTAGTGAACTTGAACGAGACACAATACTCCCCAGTTTGAAGCCAGTAGAAAGGATTCGGTATTACTTGAAACAACAGAAAGGAATGAAGCTGTATTGGAAGGCAAACAAGAGATGCACGCGTTAGAAGAGATGAGGTTGCAAAAAGTAAACGCAAGACGAGAAAAAAGAAGAGGAAAAACGAACTTAATGCAAACGAAACAAGGAACAAAAGACACGAGAGTTTGGAAGACAAAGAAACACTACACGTAAAGGGATTGAATGCGACGAACCAGAAGGAGAAGAAGTAATTGAGGCGATAGAGAAAAAACGAAGCTCAATTGGGGGAAAATGCAAAAGCAAACGCACCAAGTAGAAGAATGGAGAAGATGCGTAAAGGTTCAAGGTTCAGAGAGAGTTGCAAATAGGATTAGTGAACTTGAACGAGACACAATACTCCCCAGTTTGAAGCCAGTAGCAAGGATTCGGTATTACTTGAAACAACTGAAAGGAATGAAGCTGTATTGGAAGGCAAACAAGAGATGCACGCGTTAGAAGAGATGAGGTTGCAAAAAGTAAACGCAAGACGAGAAAAAATAAGAGGAAAAACGAACTTAATGCAAACGAAACGAGGAACAAAAGACACGAGAATTTGGAAGACAAAGAAACACTGCACATAAAGGGATTGAATACGACGAACCAGAAGGAGAAGAAGTAGTTGAGGCGATAGAGAAAAAACGAAGCTCAATTGGGGAAAAATGCAAAAACAAACGCACCAAGTAGAAGAATGGAGAAAATGCCAAAAAGGTTCAAGGTTCAGAGAGAGTTGCAAATAGGATTAGTGAACTTGAACGAGACACAATACTCCCCAGTTTGAAGCCAGTAGAAAGGATTCGGTATTACTTGAAACAACAGAAAGGAATGAAGCTGTATTGGAAGGCAAACAAGAGATGCACGCGTTAGAAGAGATGAGGTTGCAAAAAGTAAACGCAAGACGAGAAAAAAGAAGAGGAAAAACGAACTTAATGCAAACGAAACAAGGAACAAAAGACACGGGAATTTAGAAGACAAAGAAACACTACACATAAAGGGATTGAATGCGACGAACCAGAAGGAGAAGAAGTAGTTGAGGCGATAGAGAAAAAACGAAGCTCATTGGAGAACAATACAAAAGCAAACGCACTAAGAAGAAGAATGGAGAAGATGCGAAAAGATTGAAGGTTCAGAAAGAGTTGCAAATAGGATTAGTGACCTTGAACGAGAAGGCTCTTGTTCTATTGGATTGGGCTAAACCTGATTGTGGCGGAACGGTGTGAATTGGTTTATATTTTGTTGGCACCATGACTGGTAGAAGGAAAGATAGGAACCAATGAGTTTTGACCATGTAAATGGCCGGATGAGAGAAATTTAACAATAACGTTAAATTTTTAATTAAAACTTTGAAGCTCTACAGGATGTCCCGACAGTACGCTCTCGGACAATATCTCGATAACTACTGAAGATCCAAAAGAAATTTCAACGAATTTCTTTTCATAACTCTCGTCTCTACAGAGTGAATCTAAAGAGTGGTACTGGTTACAACTTTTTTAATTCGAATGGCACACCAAATTTGGATTGCCCACAAAATTCATTGTCTATACCTAGCCTAGACGTTCTTGAAATATTTAAAATTTTGTCTAAAAACTGCCATTTGTAGCCAATATTTTATTTATTCATATTTTATTTATTTTTATCTGTAAGATAAAGATTTTTGTTACAGAAGTAGTCGACACATAAGTTTATTATTGTTAAATACACTTTTATCGCTACAGGGTGGTCATGGTAATAAATACAATATCAGAATTTCAAAATTACAAAAGTCAATTTTCTTAAATAGCACGCCCTACATTTTTCTATCCTAAATTCTTCGCTTAATAAAGTACTTTCATTTTTGTTAAGTATGTCTTAAACCTGTCTGCGATATTTTTTTAGATTGGTGTCAAGTTTTCGCGCTCAATTCAATTACACCCTGTATATCAGAACAGCTGCGCTCTCGCCCTACTTTATAATTTAATAATTAATAATTTAATACGAAATAATAAAATTCGAAAAACTATTAAAACAAAAGATAATCGATCGTACAGCACGATTCAATGGATTCAGAAATTAAAGAAAACACACTGTTCGGAAGGAAAGGTGACAAAACAAAGGAAACAAATGAACAAACTTAAATAAAATAAATCAAAACAATAGACACAATGGAGCAGAATTCTTAACGTAGTCGGTAAAGCACCAAAACAGAAAAATAGTTTTATTAATTTAAATTAATGCAGAAAATGAATGAAAATTATGAAGGAATTAATCCAAAGATTAAATATTAAAATAAATAAAAATTAATTAAAAATTCAAAGCGAAATCAATGCTACTTTAAAGAAGTTAACATTCCCAAATAAATGTAAAAGGAAAATAATATGAAAATCAAAACTTATAGTTCAAATTTTTAAATTTATTAAAGTTATTAAAAACAGAGGGGGGTCCTGTAATCAGTGATTAAATAATTTGTAGGGAAATTATTTTTATAGAACTTAGAATTTAGGTTTGTTTAAAATTAACAAATTCGTTGCAAGTCACCTTTGATTGCGATGGATTCCTCCTCGAGCACAGGGTCACCAACGTGTAAAAAGCAGAAATCCCTTTTCGACACAAAAAAATCCCTAAAATTAGTCCAGGAATAAATTTAAAAAAAGAAAACCTAAAAAAGAAATTAAAAATAGAGTTACAGAAGTTAGAAAGAAAACAGAAACAAAAGACGGTCGATTTTTACAGCGCAAAGTAAGCAAAAAAAAATACGAAACGATAAAATTAAAAAAAAAAAACAATAAAAACAAAAGACAATCGATTTTGCTGCACAATTCAATAGATTAATAAATTTATTGAATAAGAAAAAACTGTTTTGAAGGAAAGGTGACGATACGAAGAAAACAAATGAACAAACTTTTAAAAAGTATGCACGTGATAATATGTATTTAAAAATAAATAAATAAGTAAATAAAAACGAAAGAACCCAACAAGCAGAACTCATGGATTCTAAATGAAAACGAACGAAAAAGAAAAGTTTCATAATGTCGTCGTTAAAGCAACAAAACAGAAAGATGATGTGTGCAGATCACCCTGTAGAATCATTTCAATAAACAAAAATAAATTAAAAATACGAAATCAGATGACAATGCTGCTTTGAAGAAGTCAAAATGTATGAATGCAAAAAAATATACACAAAAGCAGAAATTACATTTAAAAATGCAAACATTTTTACAAATAAATCAACAAATAAATTTTAAAAAAATGAGAAACGTAAAAAAATCATTAAAATGCATAAAAACTAAAGAAAACAGAAACAACAGACGGTTGATTATCCAACGCAATTCAGCGGATCAATAATAAATTTTAAAACAAAACAATTTGAAAAGAATGGTGAGAAAACATAATAGTAAAAACTCAAAAATAATCAAACTCAAAAAATTACAGTAAAAACAAAAGACGATCGCCTTTACACGTTAATAAATTAATTCTTTTTAATGAAAAGAACGACGAAAAGCAAGAAAAAAAACGAAATAATAGAAATTTAAAAAAAACGAAATAATAGAAATTTAAAAAAATACGGAGTAATAAAATTTAAAAAATCAATAAAAACAAAAGACGATCGATTTTACTGCACTATTCAATAGATTAATAAATTAAAAAAAAAACAAATGAACAAACTTTTAAAAAGTATGCATGCAAGTATTCGATCACCCTGTAGAATCATCTCAATAAACAAAAATAAATTAAAAATGCGAAATCAGGTGACAATGGTGCTTTGAAGAAGTCAAAATGTATAAATACAAATATATATATATATAAGGTGCGTGCAAAAAATCCGTTATCAAGAAGGCTCTGAACTTGCTTTTATTTTATGACGGCACGTCGTAGCTTAGTACGTACGTTGAAACCTTGAATAACTGCTTGCTACCAACGGCCTCAACTGTCAAAGATTTTGTTTACATCTTTGAGGTATTTGTAATGAAATAAACGTTTTATTTGATTAATTGTGTTTTATTATCCATTTTGTAGAAAATGGATATAAAAAGTTAGGTTATGTTTGTAGTAATCGTATAGTTACGACGTGACTTTGCAAAATTTGCATTTGACATAAGCCTACTTGATAACCGTTTTTATTGAACGCACTTTATAAGCAGAAATTAAATTTAAAAATTAAAAAAAAAAATAAAGAAACAAAACAATAAAAATTCAGAAAGTAAAAACAAAAGACAATCGATTTTACGACACTACTTAATAGATTAATATTTTTTTATGGAAAAAAGCAATGAGCACGCAAAGAAAACGAAATAAAAATACGAAACAATGAAATTTAAAACAAAACAATAAAAACAAAAGACAGTCGATTTTACTGCACCATTCAATAGATTAATAAATTTAGAAAAAAAAACTGTTTTGAAGGAAAGATAACAATGCAAAGAAAACAAACGAACAAACTTTTAAAAAGTAGGCATGTGATAATATGTATTTCAAAGTAAATAAATAAATAAGTAAATAAAAACAAAAGAAGCCATCAAGCAGAACTCGGTAGATTCTAAATGAAAACAAGCGAAAAAGAAAAGTTTCATGATGTTATCGTTAAAGCAGCAAAACAGAAAGATGATGTGTGCGATCACCCTGTAGAATCATCTCAATAAACAAAAATAAATTAAAAATGCGAAATCAGATGACACTGCTGCTTTGAAGAAGTCAAAATGCATAAATGCAGAAAAAATATAAATAAAAGCAGAAATTACATTTAAAATTCAAAAGAAAAGAAACAAAACAATAAAAATTCAGAAAGTAAAAACAAAAGACAATCGATTTTACAACACAATTCAATAGATTAAAGATGACAAAACAATGAAAACAAATGAACAAACAAAATATACGCACAAAAAAATAAATAAAAAATAAATTATCAAAAATAGTCGTGAAAGCACCAAAGTAGAAAAATAATTTTACGAATTTAAATGAATGCAGAAAATAAATGAAAAAGGATGACATTGAAAATTAAATGTATACATAAAAGGAGAAATTACATTTAAAAATTCAAACATTTTTACAAATAAATCAACAAATAAATTTAAAAAAAAAAGGAGAAACGTAAAAAATCATTAAAATGCATAAAAATTTTAAAAAAAAACACAGAAACAACAGACGGTTGATTTTCCAGCGCAATTCAGTGGATCAATAATAAATTTTAAAACAAAACAATTTGAAAAGAATGGTGAGAAAACAAAATAATAAAAATTCAAAAATAATCAAACTCAAAAAATTATAAAATCAAAATTTGCAAAAGAATTTCATATTTTTATCATTAATACCTGTTCTTGTGTTTTGGGATTTTAGAAATTCAAAAAAGGGTAAGTTTTTCAAAATTTTTCAATAAACCAAAATTTTTTTAAGGTACAGAGTTCTGATGAAGCCCAATAAGGCCGAAATACATGTATAAACTCTTTCCTAACACTTTCTATACTGCCAGTTACACAATTTTAATTAATTTTCAAAAAATTATAGTAAAAACAAAAGACGATCACCTTTACAAGTTAATAAATTAATTCTTTTTAATGAAAAGAACTTTGAAAACCAAGAAAAAAAAACGAAATAATAGGAATTTAAAAAAATACGGAGTAATAAAATTAAAAAAAAAAAAAACAATAAAAACAAAAGACGATCGATTTTACTACACAATTCAATAGATGAATAAATTTAGAAAAAAAAAACTGTTTTGAAGGAAAGATAACAATACAAAGAAAACAAATGAACAAACTTTTAAAAAGTATGCATGTGATAATATATATTTAAAAATAAATAAATAAATAAATAAGTAAATAAAAACAAAAGAACTCATCATTGATTCTAAATGAAAACAAGCGAAAAAGAAAAGTTTCATGATGTCATCGTTAAAGCAGCAAAACAGAAAGATGATTTGTGGGGAGCGTATTCGATCACCCTGTAGAATCATCTCAATAAACAAAAATAAATTAAAAACGCGAAATCAGATGACAACGCTGCTTTGAAGAAGTGAAAATGTATAAATGCAGAAAAAAATATACACAAAAGCAGAAATTACATTAAAAAAAAAATAAACAAACAAAACAATAAAAATTCAGAAAGTAAAAACAAAAGACATCGATTTTATTAAACAATTCAATAGATTAAAGGTGACAAAACGAAAAAAACAATTGAACAAACTTAAAAAAAATATATGCACAAAAAATAAATAAAAACTAAATTATAAAAAAGCACGAAAGTCGAAAAATAATTTAACGAATTTAAATGAATATAAGAAATGAATGAAAATGATGACATTGAAAATTAAATGCAAATAAAAAAATATGTACAGGGGGGATGTACCACATGACGAGAGCGACCAAAACTAAAAGCAACTTGTATTTGCAACGCTCTAATTAATTAATACGACATGTAAATTACATAATTAAGTGAGCAGAAAATTACAATAAAAAATAAATATTGAGTTTTCCTTTTGTTTGTTGAATTGTTTTAAATAATTTTAGCGATCATTAGTAACATTTTCACGCCTGCAACTTAATGACACGATTGCTTAAGCAGCACGTGTTTTATGCAGCAACAAATTCAAGTGCAAAACACTCGTGTGCGTAAATATGTAAGTTTGTTTGGAAAAACCTAATTCTATTTGATTTTCTTTCTTACCTGCGTGATCACTGCGGACGGCGTATATACAGTCCATCCACTGTACCGAAACCGTTTCTAGGACTGACTTGTTACCGCTACTGTTTGCTCACCTGTCGTATACACGCACAAACCCCTCCCAAGTAATCAAGTTAATGCACAGTTTCAATTACTTAGCGCCCAAGAACTGTGAGCGCCGACATTGAGCTGTTAATTTAATTTTTATAAGCAATTCATTAACGCCATGGCGCTTTCGAGAATTCAAAATCAACTTGCCCCACTCGCTTTAATGAGCCCCCCCCCCCCCCGGTCAGTAAGTAAACTCCAATATTTAAATATGAAAGTCATTTCAGCGAAACAAGAAATGGTTCATTGTAGGTCATTTGTTGACAAAGAATGTTGCCACACATCAATGATTTCATTGCAAAAGTAATTATTAGGTACGGTACAGTAAGCTCACAAAATGTTTTCTGGTCTGATGAAATATAGAAATTATATTTTCGGTTGGGTTTGTACTTTACAAAAAGTAATTCAGCGAGGCCCTTTGATTGGTACAATCGTTTTATCCTTGGGGGACTTTCTTTTGGTTTTGATTTTGCGTGTTGCACAAACAACTCACGTTTTGTTGATTTGTACGGGGAATCGATCTTTTATTTCCAAAAATAAATTACAAGGGGTGGAAGGTCGCCGCCGCACCCTCTAATATAACGCGTGCACAATTTCCGTTCGGGGGAAAAACAATTTTCACACGGCAAGTAGATCGATAAATTTGTTTTCCCACGCACGCAGGTACACTGCCGAAGGTTAAACGAAATTAAAAAGCACGCAAGGTGAATCTCGATGAAATTTCAAGTTCATCGAAACTCACCTCGGCCAATTTGCATACTGATCATCAGCAAGTTCATACAGGGTGACTGTCAATTAACTCGACGAAATGAAACCAATGAAAGAAGCGATGTCCGTTTTAGTTTTCCAGTAATACCTAATAAAAAGAATATTTTTGGACTACACCATCTCTTACACTCCTCTGTTGAAAGGCATCGATCACGGATATTATTACGAGTATTGAAAACGCGATCAGTTCTTTGGATGAAATGAACAGAAACTTCATTAGAAATCCTTGCAAAATACAACTTGAAAATAATTTAAATAATTCAATAAAAACGGTACCACATAATGAATATTATAAAATCCTTGAGGGGTTGAGAAAAACAACTTTCCAAATTGCAAGCAACAAGAAAAAAAAATGGTTAAAATCGCTTAAGAAATCCATCAAATGGGAATCGATTAGAAACAAACCGACAGGGAAAGGCTCTTTGACGTTTCTTGACTAAACTTTGACACATCTCGTTGAGCATAGTCTCAATAGATGGCGTCAGATGAGGATCAGTTCTCTAATCACAGGGCATCGCTCAAAATGTCAAAAGAAAAAAGACAAAGCCGCAGAACAGGGAAGCGCCATCTGTTGAAAGTAGTAGGTACATATTGTTTGCTCTTCCAGCAAGTTGAAGAAAAAATTTGATGTTAAACATCCTCACCAAAGGACGAAACATTTGCTAACAAGACAGAAATGGTGAAAATTGCTTAAGGAACTTATCAAATCGGAAGCGAACTGATAGGGAAAGACTTTTTGACATTTCTCGTTCAGCATAGTCTCAATAGATGGCGCCACACGAGGATCAGGTCTCTAATCACAGGACAGAGTTCAAAATGTCACAAGAAAAAAATTGCAGGACAGAGCCACTATAACAGCGCCATCTATTGCAAGTTGTACATATTGTTTGCTATCCCAGCAAGTTGAAGAAAAAAGTCTGAAAATTAAATATCCCTGTCGGAGGACGAAACATTTGCCAACAAGTCAGAAATGGTGAAAATCGCTTAAGAAACTCTTCAAATCGGAAGCGATTGGAAACAAACTGATAGGGAAAGGCTTTTTGATATTTCTCGTTCAACGTAGTCTCAATAGATGGCGCCACACGAGGATCAGGTCTCTAATCACAAGGCAGAACTCAAAATGTCAAAAAAAAAAAATTGCAGGTCAGAGCAGTTATAATAGCGCCATCTATTGGAAGTTGTACATATTGTTTGCTATCCCAGCAAGTTGAAGAAAAAAGTCTGAAAATTAAATATCCCTGTCGGAGGACGAAACATTTGCCAACAAGTCAGAAATGGTGAAAATCGCTTAAGAAACTCATCAAATCGGAAGCGATTATAAACAAACTGATAGGGAAAGGCTTTTTGATATTTCTCGTTCAACATAGTCTCAATAGATGGCGCCACACGAGGATCAGGTCTCTAATCACGAGGCAGATTTCAAAATGTCAAAAGGAAACAGTTGCAGGACAGAGCAGCTGTAACAGCGCCATCTATTGGAAGTTGTACATATTGTTTGCTATGGTATTAATATCCGAAACATTAAGAATAAATTTCATTATTTATAGCCTAGCGTACAGGCAACCCAACTAACAGACTATTAATTGTATTGTAAAATCGATTGTCTTTTGTTTTATTATTATTATTATTTTTTAAATTTTTATTGCGTACTTCGTTTTGTCACCCTTCGTTTCAAATCGTTTTTTTTTTTATTTGTGTATTAATATTTGTATGTGTTGTAAAATCGATTGTTTTTTATTTTTATTAATTTTTTAAATTGGTTTACTTTTCAATTTTTATTATTTTTCGTTTTGTGACACTTCGTTTCAAATTGTTTTTTTTTTTTTAATTTATTAAACTGTGTTGTAAAATCGATTGTCTTTTGTTTTTATTTTTATTATTTTAATTTGTTTATTTTTCATTTTTTATTTTTTTGTTTTTGTTTTGTTTCCTTTCCAATTGTTTGTTCTCTAATTTATTAAAATGTGTTGTAAAATAGATCGTCTTTTGTTTTTATTGTTATTATTTTAATTTGATTATTTTTCAATTTTTATTTTTTTGTTTTGTCTGTTTTTTTGTTTCTTTCAAATTGTTTTTTAAATTTATTAAATTTTGTAAAAGCGATTGTCTTTTGTTTTTATTTTTATCCATTTAATTTGATTATTTTTCAATTTTAATTTTTTTGTTTTGTTTGTTTTTGTTATGTTACCTTTCAAATTGTTTTTTTTAATTTATTAAATTGTGTTGTAAAAGCGATTGTCTTTTGTTTTTATATTTATTATTTTAATTTGATTATCTTTCATTTTTTATTTCTTTGTTTTTGTTTTGTTTCCTTTCCAATTGTTTGTTTTCTAATGTATTAAATTGTGTTGTAAAATCGATCGTCTTTTGTTTTTATTATTATTTTAATTTGATTATTTTTCTATTATTTTTTTTGTTTTTGTTTTGTTTCCTTTCAAATTGTTTTTTTTTTAATTTATTAAGTTATGTTATAAGATCGATTGTCTTTTGTTTTAATAATTATTTTTTAAATTTGATTATTTTTTTATTTAAAACAAATACAGGGACCTGGCGCGTACCTTAATGCGGCCCTGGTAAAATCGGCTGTTTTTTGCTTTTATAATTTCTTTTAAATTTTACATTTATTTTTGAATTTTTATTATGTGTTTTGTTTTGCTGTAAAATCGAGAGTCTTTTGTTTTTATTTTTTGGAATTTGATTGTTTCTCAATTGTAATTATTTTGTTTTCTTTGTTTTGTCACCATTCTTGTGAAATTGATTAAGCGTCCTCGATTCCCTGTTCTCATTTGCAACCCCCACCTTGACCCTCCCTGTGCACGCTTCTTGTATCATAAAAGTTTGCTGCTTCATTGACAGAGTGTGATTAATAAATTGTGAAAAACCGGCCCCTAGTAAAGTAACAATAAATTTCAATATTTATAGCATAGCATATAGGCAACCCAACTAACAGACTTGTTACGCGGAGTGCATACACACTCAGGTGTAAACAAAAAAACCTAACACGATTCGAAACGTAAATCATTTCTTTTCTGAATGAGTTTATTATAAACCTGAAGTGTTTTGCATAAAATTTTTTATTCATGAAAATAAAACGCCGACTGATCAAATTTTAAAGATAGATTTACTATTTAGAATAAATTTGAATCGTCATAAAATGCACAACCAAATATTTATCTTAAAAAAAAATTGCGTAATGATTGTTTTTCAAAAATATAAACTCCTCCTTAAACTGTTTTTTAATAATCAACGTTTTCAAAATTAAATGAGCACCTGTAAAATCATTTGCGTAAAAATGTGTCACCTTAATTTTGTTTGAAGTTCATAAACGGTTAATATTAATAAATTATTATTGCAGAATATTAATTTTGTGATTGTTAGAAAGGCATAAACGATTTTTACGATCAGTGAGTGTTATTACAGTGCGAATAAACAATTATTCTTTATTTTTTTTATCACCTTCTTTGTTTGTGTTATAAAACTTACATTACTCGACACTTTTTTTAAATAACAAATGAAATTATTTTAGTTTTTACTTGAATTGAAATAAATTCCTTGTAGTAATCACAACTCGTGGCTACAGCCTTGGATTGGATTGTATTTAATAACACAACACCAGGCTCAAAAAATTAAAATATGCTCTTAACTGAAAAGTTTGCTGAAACCTATGATACAAAGTAAATTAACAACAAGCCTAGTTCTATCCAGATGAATTACTGCAAATTGTTATTGTCTTCATGGTATAATATCACCAATCCACTGCAAATAAGGATCATTGCCGTTTTCTATTGGCAAAGCAATGACTTCGCACACAGTATACGGATGGTTGCTCCTAACATACTCAGTGAGCTCATCGATTTTCGACGACCTTGTTTTGATCATCATGAGTACTTCTGAGCCTTCGTTTATTTTATCTTCCCATTTGTAAACTGAAATAATCTTTGGGATTATGTTGACGCATGCGGCGAGCTTCTTCGCAACCAAGCCATGCGCCAGCCTCTTCGCCACATCTTCAGTAGGAGTCGTAACGTAAGCCACCGAGTGCGTCCCCGGGACGTAAGCCGTGCGATTCGATGTGGATATTTCTGCCGACATTTCGCCTGCCAGTGCAAAATTCCTCTTGACGATTCTAAACCAGTAAAATAAAATTAATTTGTTTGGTACGACAGACCTAATAGACTCATAGAAAATTCAAATTGGCGAGGCAATGACCACAGCTCGGTTTTGTTATATAATAATTGAATTGCTAATTCGATTTTTACATTCATAGACTCGTTAGCATTAATAAATAAGAACATGTTGTTTGTTGGGCAAATATAAATTGCATATTTAGATTGCGCAGGCAGATAAGCAAAGGCGTGAATTGTCATTAGCATAATTATGACCGCAAACATTTATGATAAACAGCAAAAACAGACCTGACGAATGCTTGATACGTAGCTTCAAGTCTGTACTTTACAATCAGGACCATTGGTGGTCAATTTTTTCCAAGTTTCAACAGAAATTAAACACTCCGGCAAGTCAAGCAATGAGAAGATGGCATTCCAGACTAACACAACTAGAGAATTTAGCAATAACACTAATAAAACGACATGGATGTAAGGTAGTAGGCAGAAGAACATGTTTGCATGAGGTATTACATATTCGTTAATTTAGTAAACGCAAAACTTCCAAGCAGAAAATTTAAAGCGAGTTTTCAAATTGACAAACAATTTTTTGACAAGTTTGACTTTCACTTCACTACGTACCCTAATAATATAGAAGATATTAAAACAGTGCTTTTCAAGTTCATCAGGTTTTGTTTTAATGTGGAACGTTTATCCGAATATTCGAATTAACGAGGCTAATTTCTGACAGGAACGAAACTGACACTTCAAATTTAGAGACCGACATTACCGGCATGCTAATTAAACCGTACACTGGCTATTTAATTATTTTGTGTTCTCTTTTAATCAAGGGCGGTTTTATTAACATGCTTCATTTTAAATCTATTTTGCTGTTTCAAATTAGAAATCATGTAAACTTTTTTAAAGTTAAGCTTAGTTTGTATAATGGTCAATAGATGGCGCTGCACTTTTCTGCTGTGGGTATCTGTAAAGGAGTAAATTTACGTTTCACATCCAAATATTGAAATCACGCCTACTAGATTTCACGTGACTGCTCTATCTTATGAAATCGTGTTTCAAATTAACTCAGAAATTAATTTCTGGTAGAAATAAAACGGTCAATTCAAATTTAGAAGCCGACATTATCGGCGTGCTAATCAAAGAAACTGCCAAATCAAAAACTAGACACTCACATGTAGATCATTTTGTTTACTCGTCTAATCAAGGGCGATTTTATTTATTTTAAATCAATTTTACAGCTTCAAATTAGAAATTAAATTTGGTTTGTACAGTGCTTGATAGATGGCGCTCGAGTAGGTTTTTGTGAACCGAGTCCACGAGCGCCAAAGTTACGTGTCCACAGTGTTGCCAACTTAGGGTTTTTTTTAACACTAACACTAACATCTCGCATTATTATGTTAAATTAAAATTAAAATGAGACGCAAATACTTTGAGTGCAATCAGTGCAAGTGAAACGAAAACGCCTGGATATTTGGAACTAATTTTTTAGTTACATTAAAGTAATCGAAAGCAAAAATGTTTTAAAAAAGAAATAGAAATATACACCTTCAGATTTGTAAATAAAAACAAATTTTAGGGGACTATGTCTTTCATTTGGGGGATTTTTAAACCTTAGATGGGGGGAAATAGTTATCAATGGGTTGGCAACACTGCGCGTCAATTAGAAGCGTTCTCGTGAATCTATACTCGAAAGTAATGTTTTTAATTCGGCTGCCTTCAACACACAAAATTGGCCCACAAACGATCCCGCGGCATTTGTTTTAACAAACCATTAAGCATTCAATTAAATGATTTTTTCTGCTTGAAACGTTCATTACCTGATCATGTGGATCACAGTCCCATAAATTTGTATTCAAACTATGAGTAAAGAATAAATAGGAGGGAGTCATACCAACAGTAGTCCCTTGTCCAAAGTGGTAACTCAATATTAGTTGTTTAAACGCTCTCGAACACTGTAGTTATTGGTCCGAATTGGTCCTGAATGTAAAATCGCGTTTCACATGATCAGGCAAAGAACGTCACATTTCGGTTCCGGCAAATTATTTCTGTCACACATAAACGGTTACTGTATGACCTGATGCGCTCCTTGACATGTCAATACAATCATTGAAACACATAAGAAAATATTGGCGGAGACCGAAATGTAACATACTTGAAACGTTCATGTGAATCCAGCTTTGGATGCGTTCTCATAAATTTGTATTCAAACTACGAGTAAAGAATAAACAGGAGGGAGTCATACCAACAGTAGTGCCTCGTCCAAAGTGGTAACTCAATATTAGTTGTTTAAACGCTCTCGAACAGTGTAGTTATTGGTCCGAATTGGTCCTGAATGTGAAATCGTCTTTCACATGATCAGGCAAAGAACGTCACATTTCGGTTCCGGCAAATTATTTCTGTCACACATAAACGGTTACTGTATGACCTGATGCGCTCCTTGACATGTCAATACAATCATTGAAACACATAAGAAAATATTGGCGGAGACCGAAATGTAACATACTTGAAACGTTCATGTGAATCCAGCTTTAGATGCGTTCTCATAAATTTGTATTCAAACTACGAGTAAAGAATAAACAGGAGGGAGTCATACCAACAGTAGTCTCTTGTCCAAAGTGGTAACTAATTATAGTCGCTTTATGTCATAGCTCACACAAGCGCTTTACAAAATTCTGGAGCGACAAGGGAAATAGGGAAAACATCATCAATTATCCCTATAAGTCTGAAGTTGTCAAAATTACAAAGGGAAACCTCAAGGATCCGTCCTGGCACCTTTCTTATTCTTGGTCTACATCAACGAGTTAGATAACACTGAGCACCTGCTCATACAACTTCTCTTCACGAGAAAGGACCGAAATATATGGCACTTAAACTCTTTAATAAATTGCCCAGTGGCATCAAAATGCTGAAATCAACGAAAGCTTTCAAACGCGATTGAAAAAGTATTTTACAGAGAATCCATTTTACTCTTTAAATGAATATCTAGACACATAAACTATTGTTTCTATAATTGTGTAAAATGTTTTTCCTGACATTGTATATGTGCTTGCTACACCAGTAAATATCTTATCTTATCTTATAAACGTAGACGTGAAACGTTAACGAAAACATTCAATATATCAATTAAATTAATTTATTTATTGTATCATTTCAGATGAAGGAGGTGACGGCGTTGCTGACGATTGGGGAGGTGGATCACGACCCATTTGATTCCTGCAAAAAATATAACGGTTTGTACAAAATAATTTAAATTATAATCGCACAAATTTCATGAAAAAAGTACCTGTCACTAACATTTAATGACAAAAATGTTTACCAAACCATTACTTATTATATTAAAGCAGATGTAAACAACAGTAGACTCTTAAAATAATTCTATCTTAAATCAGGGTTGATAAAAATCATGATTTTTTTAACGTCTTAAATCGTCGCAACCCTGTTTTATTTAACAAATTATTTTTTTTATTGTTTGTTAAACTGCTATAAAATTATAACTGTTATAAAAAGTAGCAGGCACATTTTTCTCACCCCATATGTTCAATGAATTCTTCTTGATCCTCCTTCGAGGCAAAACGTAGTTTGAAACATTTCACAAACGCATCCGTGGTACACAATTCGATAACATCGCATCTTTCTGTTCTTTTTAAAAAGCAGTTGCTTTTGTAAATGAAACTATCGTACATTGGCATTTCCGAGTTGATCGCAACTGCCGTTTTCAACACGCATATCCAGGCTTCAGCTTCGGGAAAACTGTTCACCTTAATCCCTACACTTTTAAATAATGCCATTGTCGTTGCTTTTCTTAATCTGACCATCTCGTCTATTTAGTGTACACGAACGACAAAATATCTAATAAAAACATTACGTTTTACAAAAATCATCAACAAAAAAGAACATACCTTTTCTTATATGTCTTGTATGTACGATCGTTTAGTTCAACCTTTGGTTATATGCAGAGGCAACCTTGTTGTTGTTGTTGTTGTTGTCTGTGGTTATATGTATTTCTTTTGCTATATATGACCTTGACAGTCGGGTATGAAGTTCAGACAAGGATAGAACCGACGGTGTATCTATAGTAGTTACCTACGTGTATGATAAATATTCATCTATTAAACGATAGATGGCACAATTAAGTTTTAAATTAAACATATTTAAAAATTCCTTGTTAAAATATAGTACTAGAAGAAGAATTTTGAGTTATTTAAAGGCGTTATTATCAATGGATTTCTAAACAAATACCGTGTGATTAGACCGGAGGAATAATCTTGTCCGTATCGTGGCTATTTGTTTAGTTTAAAGCTTGAAGTAATTAATTCCTTTAAACAACAATACAGATTGTATCATTCACATAAAAGTTAATGATGCAATTCTGATAAATAAATTTATTTATGGTGGATTTCACAAACGTTACTTAAATTTAATCATGGGTTAAAAGTAAACGTTGCTATGGTTACATGTGCTAAAGGTATAGGAATGATTATTCTTAAGCAATGATTAAGTTTAATTGACTCTTGTGAAATGTTCGTTAATTAATAATTAAATTAAAAACTTACCCATTGTAACAATTTTCATAACCATAGTTCCTCTGTGGTTTGATTTTAAAAATTAAATTTGGTTTGTACAATGCTTGATAGGTGGCGCTCGAGTAGGTTTCTACTACGAGTCAACGAACGCAAAGTTGCTCGTCAATTAGAACCGTTCTTGTGTAGTCGTACTCGGAAAAAAATATTTTTAATTCGGCTGCGTTTAACACACAAAATTCAGGAACCTATTTCCTTTAAAGTTTTAAAAAATGCCAGTGATTTCCTTCGCCAGCTATTGGCGACACTGAGTCGCCCATTCCTAACCTAACTTGTGGAGTCTATTTTCGAAATTAAAAAAATATGTTTCTCATAACGTGTCTCGTAAAGAAACTCACGCCATTGTATCGAATTAGTTTCAGATTTCGTGCGAGGAAAGCGTTTGATAAATGCAAGCCCCCTTGGAGGGTCCTCTTCTTTGGTACCGATGACTTCTCCGTGACCAGCTTGAAGGCGATTTGCACCGAATAGTGAGTACCCGTTTACGTGAGCGCGTGGGTAGAATTATCACGGAATATTTTAGCAGAAAACGAACTACGTTAGAGAAGCTCGAGGTGGTCACGTCATTCAAGAATAAATCCAACCCCGTTCGTCGGTTCGCAGAGCAGGAAAATTTACCCGTGCACGAATGGCCCATGCAAATCTCAGACGGTCGTTTCCACATCGGCTTGGTCGTTTCATTCGGTTACTTAATCCCGGCGGATATAATTCAAGCTTTTCCTTTGTAAGTCGGTGTTGGTTGAATTTAATATTTGTTAATGCGCTTGGATTAATTGTGCTGGTAGTGGTATGATTAACGTGCACGCAAGTCTGCTACCACGTTGGAGAGGAGCTGCGCCTATAATTTACGCGATTGCAAACGGCGATAGCAAGACTGGAATCACTATAATGCGGATTAGGCCGGAGAAGTTTGACGTAGGCGAAATCGTGCTTCAGAAAGAACTGGAGGTTGCAGACGACGTGAAAAGAGTTGCATTAAGCGAGGAATTAGCGAACCTAGGGGCAGGAGCGTTAGTGCAGTGTGTGAACGAATTGCCTGATGTTTTAGACCAAGCCAAACCCCAACCAGAATTAGGCGTTACGTACGGTGAGTATTTTTTTTTTGCAATCTTAAGTCAGAGGATGTGCTCTGTTTTTAGCACCTCGCATAAATTCTTCTTTCGCCACAATCGACTGGGAAAAAATGACCGCTAAAAATATATACAACTTAGAAAGAGCCCTAACTGACATGTATCCGTTATCAAGTAAATGGGGTGAGACATCCGTTAAATTACTCGGCATTAAACTCTGCGAAGCGCCGCCGAGCATTCCACGAACTTTCACGCCAGGCTCTTTTGTATTCGATAGAAACGAGAAATTAATAAAAGTGTCCTGTGTGGGGGGGAACTGGATTAGTGTAGGGTGCGTCGGGGTTCACAAAAAGAAAGTGATGACGGCTGCTGACTTTTACAACGGTTTTCTCAGTAAACAACCTGGTAATAAAATATTTAGGTGATTTATTTATTAACTTTGTTATCAATAAACGTATGCTTGTTTTCTACAACTAACTAAAAAGTAGGGTTTTCCTATCCACCTTTGTTTGATTGAACACATAATTCTTCCTTGGGAGCTTTGTGAGGTAGGGGGGTGAATAACAGTTTCAATCATCGATTATACTAGTGGTGGCCTCAATTTTAACCCTGTAATCAAATTTGTTTTAATTTAAAGTTTAAACTTTGATTAGCATAAGTGCACTAGTTCCATGGCTTCCATTGTTTAATTTTTTTTTAATAATATACATAAATTTTACAACAATAATTTTGTATCAAATATTATTTTGGTACTGCTAATAAGGGTGTCCCCAACAGTGCGTTCTCGGGCAACATCTCGATAACTACTGAAAACACAAAAAAAATTCTTTTAATTTTAACTTAGAGTGCTACAACATAAAATTATTTTCACATATACAGGGAGAATCAAAACAACGGTACTGGTTATAACTATACAGGGTGACTGTTAATTAACCCGACAAAATGGAACGACTAAAAGAAGCGATGCACGCGAGTATGGGAAAATGTTAAAAAAACTCTTCTAAATAGTTTATAATTAATTAAAAAAATTACCCCAAAATCAAGCGTACGAAATACGACGCCACGTTCTACAAATCCGCCAGTATAAGAGGGAGTGTGAAAGTTTTCTATTGACTACCCGCTTGCCACAATGCGACTGACCTTGACACATACCTCAGTTCGCCTAATTACACGTTTAACAGCTGGAAATGGAAGTCTGAATTGTTTCTTTAACCAACAAACTATTAATTTATAAAATAACTGGAATTGCATATGCAATAAGGGTAACAAATTCGCAAATAATGGTTTGATAATTCTTGAGGATTATTTACTAGGGCAGAATGTACCAGCTGCTTCATCCACAAAGAAAAATTGCAAGGATTTAAATCTGGTAATCGCAGGGGTCAATGCACGTCCGAGAACGTGCAATTTTTGATCAAATTAAGTACGTAAGTGAATGTCATAGATTACGAGGAAATGTATACAGAATTCTGTACAACAGTTTGTAATTGATTAATTATAAATTTCCAAAAAAAGTGGGTCTTTTTAGATTAAAATTCAAAATTCACAGCGTACATCTGTCATAAACGTTTTATGATATTTACTCAGACGAGCTTGTAAAAACTTGACCTTGCGTAATAGACCTGAGAAAGTGCGAGCAAGGCAGCCTGCCTCGCGTTGCAGGACCTCAGCTCTATCCGAATGCTGTGGATGCTCAGTGTGGACGTAATATTTGATCCAAACTTGTCCACTTTGATGATTAACAGTCACCCTGTATAGGGCGTGTCATTTCAAATAAAAAAGTTTTAACCGGTACCACTGTTTTGATTCACTCTGTATAGATGAAAGTCATTTTTTTTGTATCTTCAGTGTGTAGGCTGTGCCTACGGCTGTTTTGATTCACCCCGTATGGATGAGAAAAATTTCATGTAGAACTCTAAAGTTAAAAAAAGAAATGCGTTGAATTTTTTTTTGTCGGAATAATTAACAGTCACCCTGTATAGGGTGTGCCATTTGAAATAAAAAAAGTTGTAACCCTGTGTGAATGAAAATAATTTTATGTTTTAGAACTTTGGTTTTAAATATATCTAGTTTTTAAAGAAATTAATTTAATTAAGCTTATTTAAGAGTTAAAAAAAGAAATGCGTTGAATTTCTTTTTTCGGGATAATTAACAGTCACCCTGTATAAGGTGTGCTATTTGAAATAAAAAAGTTTTAACCGGTACGACTGTTTTGATTCACTTTGTATAGATGAAAGTCATTTTATGTTGTAGACCTCTAAAGTTAAAAAAAAGAAATACGTCGAAATTTTTTTTTGTATCTTCAGTTTGTCGGGTTTTAATTAACAGTCACCCTATATAGGCTGTGTCACTTGAAATAAAAAAAATTGTAACCCTTACGGCTGTTTTGATTCTCCCTGTGTGGATGAAAATAATCTTATGTTGTAGAACTCTAAAGTTAAAAAAAGAAAGAAATGTGTTGAATTTTTTGTCGGGATAATTAACAGTCACCTTGTATAGGGCGTGCCGTTTGAAATAAAAAAGTTTTAACTGGTACCACTCCTTTGGTTCACTCTGAGTAAATGAAAATTATTTTATGACGTAGAGCTCTAAAGTTAAAAAAAGAAATGCGTTGCAATTTTTTTTGTATCTTGAGTTTGTCGGGTTAATTAACAGTTACCCTGTATAGGGTGTGCCAGTTAAAATAAAAATAGATATAACCCGTACGGCTGTTTTGATTCACCCTGTATGAATGAAAATAATTTTAATGTGTAGAACTCTAAAGTTAAAAAAAGAAATGCGTTGAATTTTTTTTTGTCGGGATAATTAACAGTCACCCTATACAGAGTGTGCAATTTGAAATAAAAAAAATTTAACCAGTACCACTGTTTTGGTTCACTCTGTGAAGATGAAAGTCATTTTATGTCCTAGACCTCTAAAGTCAAAAAAAGGAAATGTGTCGAATTTTTTTTTTGTATCATCAGTTTGTCGTGTTAATTAACAGTCGCCCTGTATAGGGTGTGCCACTTGAAATAAAAAAAGTTGTAACCCATATGGCTGTTTTGATTCACCTTGTAGGATGAAAATAATTTTATGTTGTAGACATCTAAAATTAAAAAAAGAAATGCGTTGAATTTTTTTGTCCGGATTATTAACAGTCACCCTGTATAGAGTGTGCCATTTGAAATAAAAAGATTATAATCGGTACTGTTTTGATTCACTCTGTATAGATGAAAGTCATTTTATGTTGTAACTTCTAAAGTTAAAAAAAAGAAATGCGTCGATTTTTTTTGTATCTTCAGTTTGTCGTGTTAATTAACAGTCGCCCTGTATAGGGTGTGGCACTTGAAATAAAAAAAAGTTGTAACCTATATGGCTGTTTTGATTCACCCTGTATGGATGAAAATAATTTTATGTTGTAGACATCTAAAATTAAAAAAAGAAATGCGTTGAATTTTTTTTGTCCGGATAATTAACAATCACACTGTATAGAGTGTGCCATTTGAAATAAAAAAATTATAATCGGTACCACTGTTTTGATTCACTCTGTATAGATGAAAGTCATTTTATGTTGCAGACTTCTAAAGTTAAAAAAAAGGAAATGAGTCGAAATTTTTTTTGTGTCTTCAGTTTGTCGGATTAATTAACAGTCGCCCTGTATAGGGTGTGCCACTTGAAATAAAAAAAAGTTGTAACCCATATGGCTGTTTTGATTCACCCTGTATGGATGAAAATAATTTTATGTTGTAGAACTCTAAAGTTAAAAAAAAGAAATGCCTTGAATTTTTTTTTGTCGCGATAATTAACAGTCACCCTGTATAGGGTGTGCTATTTGAAATAAAAAAGTTGTAACCCGTACGGCTGTTTTGATTCATTCTGTATAGATGAAAATCATTTTATGTCGTAGAACTCTAAAGTTAAAAAAAACAAATGCGTGGAATTTTTTTTTGTATCTTCAGTTTGTCGGGTTAATTAACAGCCACTCAGTATAGGGTGTGCTACTTGAAATAAAAAAAAGTTGTAACGCGTACGGCTGTTTTGATTCACTCTGTATGGATGAAAATAATTTTATGTTGTAAAACCCTAAAGTTAAAAGAGGAAATGCGTTGAATTTTTTGTCAGAATAATTAACAGTCACCCTGTATAGGGTGTGCTATTTGAAATAAAAAAGTTTTAACCGGTACGACTGTTTTGATTCACTCTGTATAGACGAAAGTCATTTTATGTCGTAGACTTCTAAAGTCATAAAAAAGAAATGCAACGAAATTTTTTTTGTATCTTCAGTTTGTCGGGTTAATTAACAGTCACCCTGTGTAGGCTGTGCCACTTGAAATAAAAAAAAGTTGTAGCCCGTACGGCTGTTTTGATTCACTCTGTATGGATGAAAATAATTTAGTGTTGTAGAACCCCAAAGTTAAAAAAAGAAGAATTTTTTTGTCGGGATAATTAATAGTCACCCTGTATAAGGTGAGTCATTTTATGTTGTAACCCGTACGGCTGTTTTGATTCACCCTGTATGGATGAAAATAATTTTTATGTTGTAGAACTCTAAAGTTGAATTTGTTTTTGTCGGGATAATTAACAGTCGCCCTGTATTGGGTATGTCATTTGAAATAAAAAAGTTTTAACCGATACCACTGTTTTGATTCACTCTGTATAGATGAAAGTCATTTTACGTCGTAGATCTTTAAAGTTAAAAAAAAAGAAATACGTCGAATTTTTTTTTGTATCTTCAGTTTGTCCGGTTAATTAACAGTCACCCTGTATAGGCTGTCACTTGAAATAAAAAAATTGTTACCCGTACGGCTGTTTTGATTCACCCTGTATGGATAAAAATAATTTTATGTTTTAGAACTCAGAACTCCAAAGTTAAAAAAAGAAATGCGTTGAATTTTTTGTCGGGATAATTAATAGTGACCCTGTATAGGGTGTGCCATTTGAAATAAAAAAGTTTTGATTCATTCTGTATAGACGAAAGTCATTTTATGTCGTAGACCTCTAAAGTCAAAAAAAAGAAATGCATCGAAATTTTTTTTGTATCTTCAGTTTGTCGGGTTAATTAACAGTCACCCTGTGTAGGCTGTGCCACTTGAAATAAAAAAAAAAGTTGTAGCCCGTACGGCTGTTTTGATTCACTCTGTATGGATGAAAATTTAAATTTAATGTTGTAGAACTCCAAAGTTAAAAAAAGAAGAATTTTTTTGTCGGGATAATTAATAGTCACCCTGTATAGAGTGTGCCACTTGAAATAAAAAAAGTTCTAAGCCGTACGGCTGTTTTGATTCATCCTGTATGGATGAAAATAATTTTATGTTAAAATAGGAAATGCGTTGAAATTTTGTTTGACTTCAATAGTTATCGAGATATTGCCTGAGAACGCACTGTTGGGGACAACCTGTATAATTATAACATTATTCGGATATGAAATTATTATAAAATGCATTTGATATTCGAACTAGAGCACTATTACGCAAAAATAAAACTTGCACAACACTTCAAAGCCTGCCTGCAACTATAGAAAAATAAAACGAAAACTGTGTGTTTCAACTTATTTATTTGTTTTGTTGGATCGACTTAGGAAAGAAATTATAACACGTGTAAAACTTACAAAAAAAAAAAAAAAGGAACACATCACAGGTCCACAATTCATGCATTAAGTACAAAATAAATGCAACGATCAATACTTCAGCGATAATAAATCTTAAACTCGGTAGGTTAAGTGGTTTAGTCTTATATATAGCAACTGAATCGAGTGGGTGGGGGGGGGGAGCACTCGTTAAAGCCCCCGTTTTGAGTTAGTAGGCGGTTAAAGTTTGGATGGTATCTGACGCTCATAGCAAGTACTCCTAAAACAAAAATCAGTGTGATTTTAAACCTTGTTAAGAATGCTTCAGTTTATGTATGTCAATGTATGTTAGTGCCTTTGTGAACCTTACTAAGCTTTTGAATCAAATCGATTGAATTTGTTAGTTGTATCGAATCGAAACATGGAAGGGACTATTTTCAAAGGCAACACAAAAGGATTAAGAAGAAAGCGAAAACGGTTAATAATATTAAAAGAAAAACAACAAAAATCAGTTTGACTTTATTAATAACACGTAAAATAAAACACTTTTACATTATGTATAAAAATAGGTGTACACTTATTTCCATTGTTTGTTTGTACCTATGTTTATATGAAGTCCAATAAAGTTTTATAAAAATTTTTGGTAGCGATATGGTAAAAACAGGGAAGGTGAGAAGGATTTACCAGGGTGGGGGGGGGTTAGAGTTAGTTAAAAATATATGTTCTTGAGTTTGTACCTGAAACAACAATAACTCTTCATACATGTGCTTAGTGTGGACTGTTTCGTCTCAGGTAAACCTTATTGCAAAATTATTTATTGATTTTTGGACTTGTCTTTTGGCACAATTTCAATTTAACCATCACTAAATGTGAATTGGTAAAATTACTAACAACTCATAATCACCTAGTGCACCATTTTTATGTGAAATATACAGCGGTGAATAAAGTAAAAACTTTTTTACCGCTGTATATACCCCGTGAGATATCTTTTGTCCCATTTGTACTATCTAATTACAAAATAAATCAACAAATGTAACAGTAACACATCATTAACAATTAACAAGGGAGCCTGCCACTCATAAAATCCACTCAAAAACCACAAAAAATAAAATAAAATAGGAATGAGTATGGTTAACGAGAAAAACCAACGTCTACAAAGTCAGCAACATGCCTCTAACTCTTAAGCTACTGCACTTACATGTGCTCCGGATGGTTTTTAATACAGTTTATCATTTCGTTAGGTTTGGTCAAGCCGGTGCAAATATTGTGTATCGCAGTGAAGAGGGGAAATCTAGAAAGCCAAATTAAAATTCTACAATCTCCTTCGTGTTGTACGAAACAACCCACCTGTCTTCCATGTTTTTAAGTTTCAACATGTGATTCACCTCTTCGGCTGTGATGGGGCCTTGCAGCTTTTGCCCGTTGAGCATATCGTCTTCGAGCTGCTTTATGGTCTTCCCGGTTTTCACAAAGGCCTCGCTGACTTTTCGATTCCTACCCCCGTAACATGTGGTGATCAGGTCGGCTATGCCACAGCTTTCGAAGAACGTCGACAGTTTACTCCCCGGATAGAAAACGTCCACGAACTTGACCATTTCCATCAGGCCAAGCCGGATCACTGCCGCTTTCGTGTTATCACCCAGGCCTAATCCGTCAACGAAACCTGCCCCGCATGCAACGATGTTCTACGAGAAATGATGAGAAATGTTGAGGTGTGTTAGGTAGTTACGAGAGGAGGGCTTACTTTGAGGGCACCGCAGATTTCCACTGCGTCTTCATCATCGACCACCACTACTCGGAAGTAATCGGTTTGGATGATGTCCCTGAGAAGGGGGGCCAATTTGGAATCGCGACAGCCAATTGTCGTTTCGCAAAATTTCTCGTCTGCTACCTCGCCGGCGAGGTTGGCCCCCATTAGGACGGCGCATTTTATTTTTAGGTGGCGAGTTATGATGTGGGAAATTAGTTCGATTCCACCGCCTTGAGCTTGTTCGAAACCCTGAAAAAAATCAGTTAATCTCTTGCTTTCAAATGCCAAGCGTGTTCTAATGCAGTGCCTGGACTTGTATTTCAATGATTACATTGCAGGCGGTGTTACAAGTGTGTCTATAAACCACCTAGACGTGAAACTAAAATCTGTAAGAGTTTTTACCTTAATTAACGATAATCCTATTGCAGTCGGTTTAATTTTCCCCAACAACGTGGAGCATATGGTTCGGATAAATTGATGTGGTATGACAAAGATCAAAATATCACCTTCCTTGGCTGCCTCTACTATGTCTGGAACTGCAACCTTAAATTTGAAACATTTTTAAACGAACTAGTATTAGCCTTCGTGACAGTTTTGGTTTTTACAGGATTTAATCGATGAATTCAGGCAAATAATTACGCAAGTGTTTATTCACAAGTCATTCGATTTTATTATTTTTTTTCGGTTTGCCTGCAATATTAAATTTGTGGCAGTAATAACGCAATTAAACACATTTGTTTATCAGTAATCGCTTGTCCTAATTAAAAATAAGTGTTGTGCAAGATAAGTCGTGAGAGTAAACAAATACTTTACAGTAATCACTGATAAGTATTTGTCTACTTTCCAATAGGTTCGTGTTTATTTTATTTTTTGGCCTTATCGTGCTATATATTAGCTTAACAGTGCACTGACATAAGTGCAATAATCCAATTTATGAAGTGTACAGCTGTACTAACATGCAATATCGCCCATCTACCTCCCATCAAGCCACTCTTAATACGTACTACGTTTAAACTATAACAAAGTTGTTTCAAATTACATCATGCCACTCAAAAGTAAATAAAGGAACAATTATTTCTAAAGTAAACCCAATGAGTCAACAGATTATATTTACTTTTAATTAAAGTTCAAGGTTTAAAGTACACTGCAGTTTAATTACGTAGCAACTAAAGCAGCTGACGCCTTAAAATATGTTATACACTTTCACTTTTGCATACATTTACTTTTTAGCTGTTATGTGACGGAAGAGATTTCATGCACATGTTAATGTAACAATTATTTAAAAGCATATGTTGAAAATAAATAACTATTAACAAGTTGTCAAATGTGATGTTGCAAACGGCCAAGTATTATCATCAAAGTACGTTTCAAAGTTCATTCAAAAATCTATGCGTAACTGAATAATCAAAAATAATCAAAAGGCTGTAATCTCTCGGTTTACACAAGTACGATTTGGTAATGGACATTTTTCGAAGTCCTCTAAATTAATTTATTAGTTACTATTGCCAAACCGTTTCAATTAACACGTTTTCGGTTGACATTTAATATTTAAATATCGAAGCAAGGAAATCAAAAACCTTGAACGAACGATTTTTGACTTCTCCACTTCAATTTGTTTAAATTTTTTTATATATTCGGAGCAGCTGTTTAGACTTGGTTAGGGGGTTTGGTTGTTTTTAAAATTTTGGAAGTTTCAAGTTCAGCTTGATAAGGGCGGATTCACCTCCAGTTATGATATCATTAATGGGTATCGTTTTTGGGGTGATGGCCAAATTTGGGCCTTTGGAGAGGACGAAGATTTCGTTTTCGGTTAAGGGATAGTAGGATTTGTTTATCACAGTGTGTTAAGAAATGAGAAATAGCAGCAACACCACCAGCAGCAACAACAGCCCCGAGTAAGTTCTTCTGTAATGGAGAACAAAACGTCGGCAGTATAGCCAGATTTTTTTTAATTTCCTAACAAAGGTTTCCTAAAAACGCGTAACAGAATGGACGTCACAGATTACTAGAAAAATATTTAAAAATAGCTTATAATTAATTAAAAATATAGAAAAAAAATTAAACATCTTTTGTTTTTTTTTTGTTTCTGCTGCTTTTTATTGTTTTGTCAATTTTTTTTTTGTTTTTGTTTAGATCGACTGTCTAGTGCTCCTCTCTTTTCGCATTCGTAACATTTGTACTTTGATATTTGAAGAAAGTTATCTAGCTCACTATAAAACTGATTTAAAACTAAAAACTCAGCGTCTATTGCAACGGGCACGTTTCGTTGTTGTTGACATTTTTAAAAGAACGACATAACCTCTCCCGTAAGATACAAAATGTCGATAAAACAGATTACAAACGACCGATAATCGATAATTCTGGTACCAACATAACGTGATCGAAAAAATTATCTACGTCATCGTCATTCATTTGTTCTACTGGTTGGATATTAATCGCTTTTTACTTTTGCTTCAGAAAATAAATTTAGCGCGATGAAAAGGACATTGAATTCCCACCGACTTTCGACTTTCTCCTTCGTGAGAAAATAAAACAAAGGGCGATCAATTTGGATATAAAAAACTTTTGTTTTTACTTTTAGAATTTAGAATAACAAAATAAAAGGCGATTGACAGTTTAATAAATCCAAGAAACAAAAGTTTTGGTTAACGATTTTGATATTAAAAAAAACTTTGGTTTTTCGTTCAAATTAAAATCGAATTTCGACTTTCCTCTTCATAAGAAAATAAAGCAAAAGTCGATCGATTCTAAAACAAATGCAATTGAGTTGGACAATAAATTAAGAGCGATGACGAAAGACGTTGGAATTCCCATAGAGTTACGACTTTCCTCTTCATAAGGAAATAAAACAAAGCACGATCGTTTTCAATATATAAAAAAAACTTGTTTTTACTTTTACGTCAAATAAAAAAAAATAGCGCGATGACAAAAGACGTTTGAATTTCAATCGAACTTTGACTTCTTCACAAAAAAAAAAAAAACGCAAACAGCGGTGAAATAAATTTAGAATAACAAAACAAAAGACGACCGATAGTTTAACAAATGCACGAAACAAAAGTTTTGGTCGACACGATTTTGATATAAAAAAAAAACTTTTGAAAACGATTTTGATATAAAAAAAAAAAACGTTTTTCGTTCAAATTTCAATCAAATTTATACTTTTTTCTTCATAAGAAAATAAAACAAAAGACGTTCGATTTGAGTAATAAAAAAATCGCTCGTTTTTACTTCTGCGTCAGAAAATAAATTTAGCGCGATGACAAATGACGTTCGAATGCCAATCGAATTGCGACTTTTTTCTTCAAAAAAAAAAAAAAAAACAAAAACAAAACACAATCAGCTGTGAAATAAATTTGGAATAACAAAACAAAAGACGTTTAACAAATGCAAGAAACAAAAGTTTTGGTCGACGACTTTGATGTAAAAAAAAGTTTTCGTCTTTCGTTCAAATTACAATCGAACTTCGACTTTCTTCTTCATAAGAAAATAACTAAACAAAAGACGATCGATTTGAATGTTAAAAAAAACTTCCTTTTTTTATTTCTGCGTCAGAAAATAAATTTTGTGCGACGACAAATGACGTTCGAATGCCAATTGAATTGCGACTTTTTTCTTCAAAAAAAGAAAAAAACAATCAGCTGTGAAATAAATTTGGAATAACGAAACAAAAGGACGAAGGTAACGAAGGTAAAGGTATTATAGAAAAAAAAAATATTGAGTATACTGTATATGTATAAATAAAAATTACCAAAACTTTAACATTTAGTTTCAACATATTAAAATTTGCTTGTGATTTTCAATAATAGATGGCGCTACATCAATCAGCTTCGTTGAGGTGATGTTAAGATTTAACAAATTTCTGATTTAATTACTTAAAGAAATAATGCACTTTGCACAACGGTTTGCCGTTATCGTATGCAGATTGTTTTAAACTACGGTTGAAAGCAAAAAAAAAAATAGTAGATAAAAACAGTTTCCTGTAATGACTAAATGACATTACTTTAAATACATGCGACTTCACAGATGACGTTTCACAATTGCGAAAGTTTTCAAACTTGACATTTTTTTTAAATGTCCTACAAATGAAGAAACGAGAAAACTGTTTTCGTCTATTTTTTTGCTTTCGACTGCATTACCAACTAAAATTCTGACAATCAATTGCAACAGTGTTAAATTGATGTTAATAGTTTGTTTCCCATTTTTAAAAACAGATGGCGTCAAGTTAGTTGACGTAAAGTTAAACTAACTAAACTCTTGAACAAATTTAAAAAAAAATTAAAAACGTAATAGATTTTATTAATTTCGGAATAACACTAGGATTCAGCAAGCAGTAATACCTTGCTGACACAAATGCACGTGGCGCCATCTGTTAATGACATAATGATAATTGCACTTTGTTATTATTTAGAAAATTGTTCTCGAACAATACGAAGTGGGAAAACCATAATCAGTAATAATTATTAAAAATTCTGAATTCATAACCTTGTCGTTTATTTCACGCACTTGTCACTTTCGTTACAAAATTTCTTGACTAGGACAGTGTTGCCAGTTGTATTTTCCAACACTGTAGTCTTTTAATTTGTGACCAAAGAAGTTTGCGAATTTTACAATGTGATCAAGGACAAACTGTTTCAGTTGGCAACACAATTAAGAGCACTTTTCTATTTAGCCACTTACAACACTGCAACGGGATATACGTTTTGTTGGTTTACTTGACGTAACCTCAACAGTGACAATATTGCAGGTTACGTGAATGAAGATTTGCTTTTTAATTTGAACTTGAAATGTCAAATGACGCTTGTAAAGTGACGGCTGTCATTGTCAAGCCATCAACAACCGAACCGGAAGTTACTCACTCCATTTGTATTATTTAAAAATACAATTCAACACTGCCAACTCAAACAGCGATTCTTGACAACTTTGTATTGTTTTCCACCACAGCTTGCTTGTTTTTTTTTTGTCTGATTTGTAGTAAACATGCATATAAACATAATCATTGAAAATTCAGAATTCATAACCTTGCCGTTTATTTCACGCACTTGTCACTTTCGTTACAAAATTTCTTGCCTAGGACAGTGTTGCCAGTTGTATTTTCCAACGCTGTAGTCTTTTAATTTCTGAACAGATAAGTCTGCGAATTTTACAATGTGATCAAGGACAACTGCTTCAGTTGGCAACACAATTAAGAGCATTTCTCTATTCAGCCATTTACAACACTGCAACGAGATATACGTTTTGTTGGTTTACTTGACGTAACCTCAACAGCGACAATATTGTAGGTTACGTGAATGAAGATTAGCGTTTTAATTTGAATTCGAAATGTCAAATGACGCTTGTAAAGCGACGGCTGTCATTGTCAAGCCATCAACAACCGAACCGGAAGTTACTCACTCCATTTGTATTATTTAAAAAATACAATTCAGCACTGCCAACTCAAACAGCGATTCTTGACAACTTTGTATTATTTATCACCACAGCTTGCTTTGTTTTTTTTGGTCTGATTTGTAGTAAATATACATAGCAAACATAATTATTGAAAATTCAGAGTTCATGACCTTGTCGTTTATTCCACGCACTTGTCACTTTCGTTACAAAATTTCTTGACTAGGACAGTGTTGCCAGTTGTATTTTCCAACACTGTAGTCTTTTAGTTTGTGAACAGATAAGTTTGCGAATTTTACAAATTGATCAAGGACAACTGTTTCAGTTGGCAATACAATTAAGAGCAGTTTTCTATTCGGCCATTTACAGCACTGCAACGGGATATACGTTTTGTTGGTTTACTTGACGTAACCTCAACAGTGACAATATTGTAGGTTACGTGAACGAAGATTAGCGTTTTAATTTGAATTTGAAATGTCAAATGACGCTTGTAAAGTGACGGCTGTCATTGTCAAGCCATCAACAACCGAACCGGAAGTTACTCGCTCCATTTGTATTATTTAAAAAATACAATTCAACACTGCCAACTCAAACAGCGATTCTTGACAACTTTGTATTATTTATCACCACAGCTTGTTTTTTTTTTCTTTTTGGTCTGACTTGTAGTAAATACATGGATGTATTTAAAGTTGAATTGCAGTCCACTTCATTCCTACGTGTCATTTCAGTAGAAGCTCAAGGTTTAAAGTACGATAAAAATGTTACATGAACTGAAGACAATAGATTACAAAGCAACTGTTTACGAAAGTAAATACTTAAGTGCAAGCATATTTGCATGCATATCAAATTCACATTTGACAATGAAAGTTCAAGGTTTAAAGTATAGTGCAATTAAGTACACTACTTGAAACTGAGGGCAGTTGATTTTTATGTAGAATTTGTCACAAAATTTTATAAATTCTCTCTCAATTCGTTTAACACTGAATGTGAATGTGTTAAATTCACATTTTGAAGTTGTGTAACATGATTGTAGCTGCCGAGGTCATTTATGTTAAATGTCTTCAAACTGATGATGAAAGTGGGTGTATATATATGAGTACGAATGCACATACAAATTAAATAATGTACTTACAACATTCTCTGGTAATTTATGCCCCGGTAAATACTTAACGTTCTCGTGCGTTTCATTGATGATTTCAGTGAGTTTCTTTCCGTTTATTAACTCCTCATACACGTACATGGTAACCCTTTTGTCAAACTGATTGAGTCGTTGCACATTGTTTCCGACAATTTTAGCAATAGCTGAACCCCTAAAAAAATCAACAGGCACTAAACGAGCCCCCTCGTTTATTTACAAGCGAGCCAAAAAAGTGAGGTTATGTTGCCTCTTTTTTTTTTCTTTCTTTCTTTTTGAGGCTAGGCGCTATATTTACCAGTTTCCGCTGCCGATAATGCAAACTTTCTTGGGTTTCTGAGACGACATTTTACTTGAATTTTGCGTGTCAGGCCGAGGGTACGCACGAATTGACGAGTGAAAACCGCGCGAGTCTCCTACTACGATGCTTACTATACTATCACTACGACAACTCTTACGTACAGTTGGCCCGTAAGCGATTTTAGAATAGGCGCAGATAATGTTGCTACCAATGAGATTCTTGTTTAATAGTGACGCGCCAATCATGTGTGAGGCGGTAAGGTCGTCCAGATTAGCTCGGTATGACCGAAAATTAACCTTGCGCCGCGCGCTTTGGTAGTAAATATAGATAAAAGCGTATTTAATTATTTTCTTTGACAGCGACGACATGCCAAAAAATTTCCTACAATTAGTTCGCCTTGCATCAATATCTCTGTGCTTCACTTAAATCGTTACGTCACACTCGTTTGTTATTGAATGTTAACAAGACCCCATTTGGAAAGTTTTACAAAACTTCCACGCCCGTTTTAAATTATAAACAAAAACTCCCCGCCGACTTATCATTTTTTTTTTATAAACGTTTATCTTTGTTATTGAAAAAACAAACAAAAAAAAAGTGTACCTAATTTGGCATATTTCAGTTGTTTCTTCACTGTTGCTTACTTCATTGTGTTTGTGTTCTTTCTGTTGAAATTTGTTTAATTCATTAACGTGTTGTGTATGACTAGGAAGTGTTAAATTAACATTCTACGGTTATCAAGGTTGCGGATGCTATTTATACGTGCAGCATTCGCAATTTTAAAGTGACAGGATAAAAATAACAGGCTTTCGGTAATAGCCGGAATTGAGTCAATTTAAAATCGTTTGTACTTTCAAACTTGCCTTGCCTATAGAGAAAATTATAAATACAAATAAATCTACGCATTTATTGTTCATAGTTTGCAAACAAAATGCAATAATCTATTGTAGTATTTAAAATTGGAATTAATTAAAAGTCTTCGAACTTTTTAATTATTTAATGTTTCAGTAATTTAAATAAAATTGTTTCTTTAAATTTCATTTATCTACTGTGTACAGTCTACTGTGTCGTTACTTAATTAAATTTAAAAAAATGATTACAGAGTTTCTTGTGATATACTCTCTCGTATACAGACGTGTGATGTTGGTTGCATAACCATAACTTGTAAGTAGCCACGTAAACAATTCAAATTTATTTAGTTTGAAGCGCTTTCCTGTTAGGTCTAATTATGAGTTTTTTATTTTATTTCAAGCAGAGTTGAGTTTTCATGAGCGTTTTATCGAAAACACGTCAGTGCAATCTAAAATCTCGCAATTTCATCACTTTTAACTTAGCTATGCGCTTATCTGGTGAGAGCGGAGCAGTGTTGCCAACGCGCAAAAAACAAAAATCCCTTTTCAATATTACGGGTGTCCAACAATTGTTGTGGCCGTGTTTCAACTAATTATTGTTTCAAATTGCAATAAAACATTAGATACGTAAACAAGAATTTATTTGTTCCTTGACAGTCAATATCTGAGACGTCAATTCGACGATGCGAAGTCGGTAAGTAAGTAATCGACAATTCATGTTTGATTCCACAACCACCCAGGACTACAATATGTAATTGTTGGACACGCCATCTCAATTTGCTACTAGATTTAGGAATAAATATAAAAAAGAACAAAAAAATTCATTAAAAATACCGAAATTCAGTTGATTAATAATAAATTTACCTTTTTACGTCACAGTTTAATAGATTAATAATTAAAAAAAAAACAAATAAAAAGAGCGATGAGAAAGCCAAAGAAATAATAGAAAAAAATGTGAAATATAAAATCAAAAACAAAAAACAAAAAACAATCGATTTCACAGCATTAAGATTCATAAATTTGAAAAAGAAACAATGTCAAACAAAGAAAACAAAATAATAAAATTTAGGAAAAAGACACTCGTAAACAAAAATCATAAAAACAAAAGACAATCGCTTTTACGACATGGTTTAATAGATTAATTGAAAAAAAAAGAGCAAATGAATAGTACGATGAGAAAGTAAAACAAATAATAGGAAAAAATGTAAAATATAAAATTTAAGGCAATCGATTTTACGGCACGATTTAGTAGATTCATAATTTTAAAAAGAAACAATTTCAAACAAACGGTGGCAAGACAAAGAAAACAAATGAACAAACTTTTAAAAAGTAGGCATGTGATAATATGTATTTAAAAGTAAGTAAATAAATAAATAAGTAAATAAAAACAAAAATAAATAAAAGTAAAAAGAAAACAATAACACTCTTAAACAAATATCATAAAAACAAAAGACAATCGCTTTTACGACACAGTTTGATAGGTTAAGAATTGAAAATGAAAAGAACGATGAGAAAACAAAAGACAATCGATTTCACAGCACGATTCGGTGGATTCATAAATTTAAAAAAGAAACAATTTCAAATAAACAGCGACAAAACAAAGAAAACAAAACAACGAAAAAAAAAACAATAACACTTTTAAACAAAAATCATAAAAACAAAAGACGATCGCTTTTAGGCTAATATTTAAAAAAAAATAAAAATATGAAAAGAATGATGAAAAAGCAAAAGAAATAATTGAAAAAATATGAAATATAAATTCAAAAACAAAAGGCAATCGAATTTACAGCACGATTCGGTAGATTCATAAATAAAAAAAAAACAATTTCAAACAAACGGTGACAAAACAAAACAAAAATCATAAAAACAAAAGACGATCGCTTTTGCTACACAGTTTGATAAGGTTGGTAATTGAAAAATAACAAATGAAAAGAACGATGATAAAGCAAAAGAAATAACAGAAAAAAATACGAAATGTAAAATCAAAAACAAAAGACAATCGATTTCACAGTAAGGTTCGGTGGATTCATAAATTTAAAAAAGAAACAATTTCAAACAAACAAACAAAACAAAGAAAACAAAACAGTAAAAATAAAAAAATAATAATAATAACACTCTTAAATAAAAATCATAAAAACAAAAGACGATCGCTTTTAGGTTAATAATTGAAAAAATAAAATAAAAATATGAAAAGAACGACGCAAAAGCAAAAGAAATAGTAGAAAAAAGTATGAAATATAAAATCAAAAACAAAAGGCAATCGATTTTACAGCATTACAGATTCAATAATTTACAATTTACAAAAAACAATTGAGATTTTCAGAGTTTCTTGTAATATACTCTCTCGTGTACAAACGTGTGATGTTGGTTGCATAACCAGAAGTTGTCGGGTCACTAAAAGTTATTAACAAGGGTGGCCAACCAAACAGTTGAAACTTATTCGGCGTTTAGGATTTTCCCTCGTTTTTTGTTTCAAACGCAGTTGACGTTTCATGAACGTTTTACCGAAAGAAGGATGGAGAGAATTTGACAACTTGCTTCTAAACCGTTCCAGTGTTGCCAACTTAAGGGATAAATCCCATTTTAAAATTTTTTCGAATCACTATTTTTTTCTTAAATAAAAGATTTCCAATTGCAAATTGAAATTTTTCAACATATATCCAGCAATTACATATTGTTGTGTGTGGCTTACTTCGCATCGTTGAATTGAATTATTTAGAAGGAAATCCACTTGTTTTGGAAAACCGCCATCTATTGAGCAAAATTTCTACCGACAGTAATTTCTAGTTGATAACAAAAAATGAAAACATTATCATCGTTTGTCACAATTGTCAATTGCAGAATGCTGTTTTCAAAAATGACCCGGAAATCAATTACGAAACAAAGAACCAAATTTAGATATAATGCGTTTAATAAAATGTTGGAAAAGTACGGAAGAATCCAAAATAACAGCACAAAATTGTAGCCGACATAACCTAAAAACAGAAATTCCATTTACAAGGTATGTAAACCAAAAGAAGTCCAGGTTTCGACGGTAAAAGTTACTAACTAAATAGTTACTCATCACAAAAGTGCATGTAATTTACTAATTTTGTATTTAGTGGTTACCGACATTCGTTTTAGTGAAAACTTTCCTCGACTGTTGTCAGCACTGGTGTGGAAAACAAGTTTGGCCTTGACTCCGTATGTCATTCGACTGCAGCATCGGGTGATTGCGCTTTTTGTGAAATAAAGCCGCAATAAAATTAATTTAGCGTTGCCCGCCTATCCATGTAGATACATTAGTAAACGAAATATTAAAAAGCAGTGCGTAAAACGGCTTCTTTCTTTCACTGCGTCGACGTAACCTCAAAAAAAAAAAAAAAGGAATCAGCCTGGAGGAAACTAGCCCCGACATGTGGGATTCCGCGATGTTCCTAAGCACTTTGACGCCGAAATTTTACGTGGCTTTGACCGGAACTTCGTCGTTAATATCAGGCCTGATATTAATTTTTGAGTGGTGGTACTTTCGCAAGTACGGTACTTCCTTCATCGAGCAAGTCTCTTTGAATCACATAAGCCCTTGGATCAGCGGCGTCGACAGCAACGAGAACGGAAGTTCCAACAACAATGGCAGCACGTCAACCGCTCAGCAGAGTAACGTTCCTGAATGCAAGGTCTGGCGAAATCCTTTGAATTTGTATCGGGGCGCAGAGTATCAGAGGTTTTACTGGGCGACAAATAAAGAACCTCTGACTTACTACGATATGAATTTATCAGCGCAGGATCACCAGACGTTCTTTACCTGCGAGGCAGACGCCGGCAAAGCGGAATATGAAATAATGCAGACCGCTTGGCGCGAGAGGAACCCGGTCGTGCGAATCAAAGCGGCGCACAGTGCTTTGGAGAGGAACCCCGAGTGCGCTCCCGCTTACATACTGCTCGCCGAAGAAGAAGCCACGACGATTACCGAAGCGGAAAAAATACTCAAGCAAGCTCTGAAAGTTGCGGAAACGAACTATCGCAAATCCCAAAGCTTACAACATCAAGGCTCCGTGATGGAGTCCCAACACCGAAGAGACACAAACGTTTTAATCTATGTTAAGAGGCGGTTGGCAATGTGTGCGCGTCGCCTTGGCAAATTAAAAGAGGCAGTTAAGATGTTCCGTGATCTAGCGAAGGAAGTCCCGCCAATTATGAACGTCCTGAACATTCATGAGAATTTAATCGAGGCCCTGTTGGAAATGCAGGCGTACGCTGACGTCCAAGCTGTTTTGGCCAAGTACGACGACATTTCTCTACCGAAATCAGCAACCATATGCTACACGGCCGCTCTATTAAAGGCGCGCGTCGTAGCCGATAAATTCTCGTCTGACATAGCGAGCAAGCGAGGTTTAACCACCGCAGAAATGGCTGCGGTCGAAGCGATCCATCGCGCGGTCGAATTCAACCCACACGTTCCTAAGTACCTTTTAGAAATGAAGCCGTTGATCCTTCCCCCGGAGCACGTCTTGAAACGAGGTGATTCCGAGGCGATAGCTTACGCCTTCTTCCACCTGCCACACTGGAAACAGATGGAGGGCGCCCTTAATTTATTGCACTGCACCTGGGAGGGTACGTTTAGGATGTTGCCTTATCCCTTGGAACGCGGGCATTTGTTTTATCCGTATCCTACGTGCACCGAGTGCGCAGACAGGGAGTTACTGCCGTCATTCCATGAGGTGTCGGTCTACCCGAAGAAAGAACTACCGTTTTTTATTATTTTTACGGCGGGGTTGTGTTCGTTTACTGCCCTGTTGGCGCTCTTGACGCATCAGTACCCCGAACCGATGGGCGTCGTGGCAAAATCCGTACTTAATTGGCTCTCTCTGCCCGTGTATTACATCTACGAGAAGGTGGAGAGCATTTTACCGTCTAACTTATTGCAACAGCTATCTCGAATTTAATTGTGTTTTTAATTTCTAACGTTGTGAATGTTGTAAACATTTGTATTGTTCCTCGGTTTTTTTATACGTGAATATGTTTTAGGCGCTCATTTGTATTCTTGCCTTCTTTTTTATTTTTCTTTAATTTTTAATGTGTTCTATAGAGACAATTTTAATCGCTTTGAGAAAGCAAATACAAGAATGTGAACCGCAGTTATCATGCAAATTAATTTTTCGACGAGGTAAGACTTAAGTTAGTTGTGATTATGTTATATCGATGCGTAAAATAAATCCTGCAATTTATTCCTTCTTTTAATTGAAGTTTCCTTTGTTCTCCACTAGAATGTGGTGGGTTACTTTCACCCCTTTTTAAATTGTTTAATTATTGAGGGAAATAACGAAGCGGCTGACATCTAGCGGATGTTTTGTGAAAAACCCTGTACTAAGGAATGACATTTGGTTAACCTAGAAAAACATTAAATTGAAGAGTCAGTGTGCGACGCTTCCATATGAATAAATGTTCTTGTGTACGAATGTGCTTATGCCTAAACAAAGACTTCATCCAACTCAATAATAATAATATTGAATGGAAGCAAAACTTTAATGACCGCTCTTAGTTTTCCTTATTCAAAGCGCCATCTCTTGTTTGCTGATTTTCGTTAATAATCCATTCCTTCACTATTTGTTATCGCAGTAGGCCTTGATTTTAAGTTAGTGAGTTGGCTATTATGATGTTGATTAGGCAAATTTAATTTGACGATATTCTTGGAATGTGAAAATGCACGGAAAGTGCGCAATACTATCGAAGAAAGTTATCAAGTTTGCCATGAAATTGACTTTAATTAAAAAGAGTGTGTTGGTAGCATAAGAGTTTTCCTCAGCACACGGACCGAAGACGAAAAAAAATTAATGAGTCAGCGAGTTTTCCTCCGTACACGTACCGAAGACGAAAACAAATTAATTAGTCAGCGAGTTTTCGTCCGTACACGTACCGAAGACGAAAACAAATTAATTAATCAGTGAGTTTCTCTTTGTACACGAACCGAAAACGAAAAGAAATTAATTAAGCAACGAGTTTCTCTTTTTTACACGAACCGAAGATGAAAAGAAATTAATTAATCAACGAGTTTTTCTCAGTACACCGGAACGAAGACGAAAACAAATTAATTAGTCAGCGAGTTTTCCTCCGTACACGAACCGAAGACGAAAACAAATTAATGAATCAGCGAGTTTTCCTTCGAACACGGACCGAAGGCAGAAAATAAATTAATTAATCAGCTAGTTTCTCTTTGTACACGAACCGAAGACGAAAAGAAATTAATTAAGCAACGAGTTTTTCTTAGTACACGGACCGAGGTCCAAAAAATTCAATTCGTAACTAAGCCAATGCGAGTCCAGTTTTGTAATTAGTCGGACTGTAGTCAGAACGATTCAAGAACTAAAGTTTACAAAAAAAAAAAAAAACAAAAGAAATAAACAATTTCAATACGGATTCGACTAATTAATTTAATTCGACTAAACAAAACAAAATATGGTCTCTCTTATTATTTCATTTCATAACAAATCCTGTCTAATTGGATAATATACACCATGGAAAATCCCATTTTAAAACATCTGTATATGTACAGGGTGGGCCAAATTCAACTCTTTTAATAGGAAACACCTATTTTTGCACAAGAGTAGCTCGAGAACTCCACTGCAATCAGTGTTGCCAACTCTGTAATGAGATCTTTCGCCCTAGACGTTAGTTAAAACCCTCTTAATTAACATCAAGTTTTTTTAGCAAAAGAATTATTTCAAAAATCAAACTCAAAAATGGCGAATGCTTGTAAAGATTAAAAGAGAAATGTGCGCAATCTTTCAGGACTCGCAGAGAAATCGCATTTCCAAGGCAAAAATACTGCGTGACGTCATCAAATCAAAAGATGTCAATAACTCCCTTACTTATGGTCCGATCTTGATGCGCTCCTCTAGGGATGCTCAGGGGACCTTAAGGGATGCGCTCGCACTCTTAAAACCATCACATTTCTTTAAAAAAGTCGAAATACACAAAAGGGCTGCGCAGTAGGTAACGGAGGGTCGTAGGGCTGCGCAGTTGATTTTCGACAGATGGTGAAGCATGTCGGATACAAAAATTCATCTTTCCAATGGTACCCTCAAAACGGCCCTAAGGGCTCAAATAAAAAAGTCGGATTTTTCAGGACTCGCAGAAAAATCGCGTTTTCTTTCGCGTTTCGAAGACAAAAGTACCTCGTGACGTCATAATCCGTTATGACGTCATAAGCTATTGTGACGTCATCAGATTAAAAAATGTTAATAACTCCCTTATTTATGGTCCGATCTTGATGCGCTCCTCTAGGGATGCTCTTGGGACCCTAAGGGATGCGTTCCCACTCTTGAAACCATCACACTTCTTTAAGAAGGTCGAAATACACAAAAGGGCTGCGCAGTAGGTAACGGAGGGTCGTAGGGCTGCGCAGTTGATTTTCGACAGATGGTTAAGCATGTTGGATAAAAAAATTCATCTTTCCAATGGTACCCTCAAAACGGCCCTAAGGGCTCAAATAAAAAAGTCGGATTTTTCAGGACTCGCAGAAAAATCGCGTTTTCTTTCGCGTTTCGAAGGCAAAACTATCGCGTGACGTCATAAGCGACTGTGACGTCATCAAATTAAAAAATGTTTATAACTCCCTTATTTATGGTCTGATCTTGATGCGCTCCTCTAGGGATGCTCAGGGGATCTTAAGGGATGCGTTCGCACCCTTGAAACCATCACATTTCGTTAAGAAAGTCGAAATACACAAAAGGGCTGCGCAGTAGGTAACGGAGGGTCGTAGGGCTGCGCAGTTGATTTTCGACAGATGGTAAAGCATGTCAGATGAAAAAATTCATCTTTCCAATGGTACCCTCAAAACGGCCCTAAGGGCTCAAATAAAAAAGTCGGATTTTTCAGAACTCGCAGAAAAATCGTGTTTTCCTTCGCATATCGAAGGCAAAAATACCTCGTGACGTCATAATTCGTTATGACGTCATAAGCTATTGTGACGTCATATGCTAATGTGAGGATAAAGCCAGTCGGATAAAAAATTCATCTTTCAAATAGTACCTTCAAATCGGTCCTAACGGCTCAAATAAGAAAGTCGAATTTTTCAGAGCTGTTAAACAGCGCCCTCTCTTGTTGTAGTTTTTTTTTTTAACAATCTGTCGATTACGTGGAAGGCAACTAAGTCTTTGTTATGTCACTGTTTTTCCTATTTACTTTTTTAAAAATTTTATCGATCTTCTGAATTATGTCCTAAAATCGATTGTCTTTTGTTTTTATTATTGATAATAAAAAAAAACGATATTTCTTTTTAATTCATTATTTATTTTTTGAATTTTCATTATTTTCTTTTCCTTGCATTGTCGTTCTTTTCAATTTTTTACAAAAATTTATTATTAATCAACTGAATCGTGTCGCAAAATCGATTGTCTTTTGTTTTTCTTATTATTTAAAATTTATTATCTCTTTTGTTGGTTGCACTTTCAAAATCTATTAAAATGTGTTGTAAAATCGATTGTCTTTTGTTTTTATTAGTAGTATTTTTTACAATTCATTTTTTGTTTTTTTTAATTTTCACTATTTTGTTTTCTTCGTTTTGTCATTCTTTTCCTATCGTTTTTTAAATTTATTAATCAACTTGAATCGTGACGTAAAATCGATTGTCTTTTGTTTTTCTTATTGTTTCTCTTGTTTTCCCACCGTTCTTACACATTTTCATTAAAATTTGCAGCAAAATCTATCGTCTTTTGTTTTTATTAGTTATTTTTTTTATTCGTTATTTATTTTTTAAATTTTCATTATTTGTTTCGTCATTCTTTTCATTTTTTTTAAAATTTTTAATCAACTGAATTGTGTCGTAAAATCAATAGTTTTTATTCGTTATTTGTTTTTTTAATTTTCGTTATTTTGTTTTCTTTGTTTCGTCATTGGTTTCAAATTGTTTTTTTTTTTTTTAATTTATTTATTGAATCGTATTGTAAAATCGATCGTCTTTTTGGTCATTTAAATTGGATTATTTCGTTTTTTTTTTTTATTCTATTATTTCTTTTGTTTTTTCGCCGTTCCTTGCACTTTAAAAAAAATATGAATCCATCAACGTGCGTCGTAAAATCGATCGTCTTTTGTTTTTATTATTATCATTTTTTTTTTTAATATCTTTACTGACTTTTTGAATTTTCGTTATTTTGTTTTCTTTGTATTGCCATTCTTTTCAATTGTTTTTTTTTTTTTTAAATTTATTATTAATCAACTGAATCGTGTTGCAAATAAGAAAGTCGAATTTTTCGGAACTCGCAGAAAAATCGTGTTTTCCAACGCATTTTGAAGGCAAAAGTACGTCGTGACGTCATAATCTGTTATGACGTCATAAGCTAGTGTGACGTCATCAAATGAAAAAAAATGTTAATAACTCCCTTATTTATTGTCCGATTTCGATTATGCAGTCTGTTTTTATTAAAGTTCAGATACGGTGTAAACGGTTAGTTTAGCTTCATTTTTGACACGTTGTTTGGACATTTCTTGTCTGTCCAATATACAGTGCGTTTTTTTTAATGTGTCAAGGTTGCACATAAATAAAAACGAGGGTGCATTACTGGCGAGTTTTACTTTATTTTAAAATCCTACCCCTTTGCTTCGGGGTTCCGCATGACCTCGACCTTTCTCCAAAGGTTGGCCGGGGGTGATTGGAGAACTTAATTTGCCCCCCCATGGAATTTGCTGACCACCAGGAAAGGTAGGTAGCAGGATTGTAGGTAGAAAATAAACTGCGATGTACAATTTAATTTTTTTACTTAGGCAATAAGATAAATACACATCATAAATATAATAAAATACCTGTACTAAAATCTTTTATGAAAAAAACATGCATGAATACAAATCCTAATATCAAGTATCAGTTTAAATAATTATATACAATGCATTGTAATCAAGGGATTTGTTAATTAAAAGCAAAACAAATCCGAAATTCTGCTGCAAAAAGTCTACTTTTACAATGAAGTTCAGTCTTTTTGCATTTTGTTTCAGTTTTTTTTAGTTTTTTCTTTTACAATCAGTCAGAAGTATATGACTTGCGATTATATTTATTCTCTACCTAATATGCTACACATGACAATGGATGGATGCGTTTATTTATTCATTAAATAACAAATCAACGTCGTTGATTTTACAGTTTCTGTTTTGTCCAACTGTACGGCCGGGCCGGCGCGGCGTATATACAATGATTTGTACATTCACTTTAAAGAAAGAAGGAAAAAGAAAAGACGAACTGAAGGTTCCTTACTTAATAACTGACATTCACCTTACTCACTAGACACATTTATTTTATTTATAAAATAAAATCAACGAAAATGTATCTCCACGTAATTAAAAAATTAATTCATGTTATTTTTTTGTTGATTGATGCTTGTTGTAATTACGGAGAGTTTGGGGCGTTTATTAAAATCAAATACAATCCAGGAGATTGGAATGTTATCATCGATTACAATAATAATAATAATGGAATGAGTAATTTTTCGTTTATTAAAAATCAACAAAACACGAATGCAAATTAAAGCGCGATGAAATGAGTATTAACGTAAACAATTTTCAAAACACATGGTAACTTAAAATATTTACAAAATTTTGCACTAGCTCCTAAACTATACACAAGTATTAACAAATGGCAACGTTAAAATTTTGATTCAGATCTTTGTTTTTTTTAATTAAATAGACTCAACACTACGACTGGTGTTTTTACCTCTATTAAATTGAGCATTAAACTTTCTCAAAACGACGTCGACGCAAGAGGATGTGGGTGATAAATAAATCTCTCTTCGATTAATTAGGAACAACGAATCAATAATTACTATATGAATCATGAAACAGCACTAACTGTTTATATTATAACTTGTATTTATCTGTTTGTTTATATAAACAAAAAAAAAAAAAGTTCACTTATCACTTGTACTTGTCGTAACCGTTTTATAGAAAATTCGTTTATTCCAAGCCTAACTTACATTATTAACAAGGGGGAGGGGGCCAACAACGCACCATTTAGTTATAAAATTCCGTTTGTGAAGTACTGGTAGTTGTCGTATAATTTCGTGGAGAGGGAATGTATGCTGCCCTCGACCATGCGATCCACCTCCTGCTGGATTTGCTCATCCGTCATGCTTATGTGGAAGCGGTTCTTCAAATTCTGTACGGTCGCTGCACCCGACTTGAAGCAAGGCAACTGCGAACCTACCACAACCATCAATTAATAACACCACCTCCGTCTATTATTGATTTGATTAAAAACATACCGGATCTCATGATATCGACCAGCGGAATAATCATTTCTTGATGCTTCTTCGCTGCCAGTAGGCCTTGCAGGATTAAGATTTTAAAATATTTAAACATATCCGACTCCATCCCACCCATGACCTCGACGAACTCATGCGTTAGCTTGAAGGGGGAGGATTCGAACCCCAAATTCCTGGGCGAAGTCGATAGAATAAAACCGAAATCGATGTGTATTAGATGCCCATCGCTGCTCAATAGAATATTACCATTGTGCCTAGTAACAATAATAACAACAATAGAGTCCATAGGTCATTTGAAAAAAAAAAAAAAAAAAACAATTTGAAACCAATGAAAAACAAAGAAAACAAAATAATGAAAATTAAAAATTAAATAACGAATAAAAACTATTCACAATTCAGTTGATTTAAAAGTAAAAAAAATTGAAAAGAATGACAAAACAAAATAATGAAAATTTAAAAAATAAATAATGAATAAAAAAAAATAACTAATAAAAACAAAAGACAATAGATTTTGCTACAAATTTTAATAAAAATGTGCAAGAACGGTGGGAAAACAAGAGAAATAATAAGAAAAACAAAAGACAATCGATTTTACGTCACGTTTCAAGTTGATTAATAAATTTAAAAAACAATAGGAAAAGAATGACAAAACAAAGAAAACAAAATAGTGAAAATTAAAAAAAAAAAAAAGAAATGAATTGGAAAAATACTACTAATAAAAACAAATTAATAATAATTAATAATAATAATAATAATTTTTTTTAATTTATTGCTTATTTTTTTAATTTTCATTATTTTGTGTTCTCTATTTTGTTATTCTTTTCAAATTGTTTTTTTTCTGTTATTTAAATTTTATTTCGTATTTTTTTTTAAACTCTACTATTTTGTTTTCCTATCGTTCTTCACATTTTTAAAAAATATATTAATATTACTTTTAATTTAATTCATTATTTATTTTTGGAATTTTTATTGTTTTGTTTTCTTTGTTTTATCTTTTCAAATTGTTTTTTTTTAATTTATTATTAATCAACCGAATCGTGCCGTAAAATCGACTGTCTTTTGTTTTTAATATTATTTAAATTATATTATTTCGTAGTTTTTTTTTTAAATTCTATTCTATTTCGTTTATTTTCTCTCCGTCCTTTGGACTTAAAAAATATGAATCTATCAACATGTTTCGTAAAATCGTATTATTTTGTATTTTTTTTTTAATTCTACTATTTCTTTTGTTTTCTCATCGTCCTTTGCACTTTTCAAAAAACATAAATCCAATAACTTGAGTCGTAAAATCGATTGTCTTTTGTTTTTATTATTATTTAAAGTCTATTATTTCTTTTGTTTTCCCACCGTTGTTTTCACTTTTAAAAAATACATTAATCTATTAAAATGTGTCGACAAATCGATTGTCTTTTGTTTTTATTCAATTTGATTTATTTTTTAATTTTGATTATTTTGTTTTCTTTGTTCTGTCATTCGTTTCAAATTGTTTTTCTTTCAAATTTATTTATTTATTATTGATCAATTGAATCGTATTGTAAAATCGATTGTCTTTTGTTTTTATTATTATTTAAATTGCATTATTTCGTATATTTTTAATTCGATTATTTCTCTTGTTTTCTCACCGTTCTTTAAAAAAATACGAATCCATTAACATGTTTCGTAAAATCGTTTGTCTTTTGTTTTCATCAGTATTATATTTTTAATTCATTATTTATTTTTTGAATTTTCGTTATTTTGTTTACTTTGTTTTGTTATTCTTTTCAATTTTTTTTAAATTTTTAATCAAATGAATCGTGCTGTAAAATCGATTGTCTTTTGTTTTTATCGTTATAATTATTTTTTATTTAATTACTTACTCTTTGAATTTTTATTATTTTGTCATTCTTTTTCAAATTGTTTATTTTTAATTTATCATTAATCAACTGAATTGTGCTGTAAAATCGATTGTCTTTTGTTTTTAATATAAAAATTTATTATCTGTTTTGTTTTCTTACCTTCTTTACAATTTTCAAAAAAATATTAATCTATTAACATGTCATAAAATCGATTGTCTTTTGTTTTTATTATTATAATTTTTTTAAATTGCTTTATTTACTTTTTGAATTTTAATTATTTTGTTTTCTTTGTATTGTCATTCTTTTCAATTTTTTTTTAAATTTATCACTAATCAACTCAATTGTGTTGTAAAATCGATTGTCTTCTGTTTTTAATATTATTGAAATTGGATTATTTCGTATTTTTTAAAAACTTTATTATTTCTTTCGTTTTCTCACCGTTCTTTGAAAAATATATTAATCTGGTTGATCGTCGTTTGTTTTTATTAGTATTATTATTTTTTTTAAATTTATTATTAATCAAATGAATCGTATTGTAAAATCGATTGTCTTTTATTTTTAATATTATTTAAATTGTATTATTTCGTATTTTTTAAAAATAATTTTATTCTATTCTTTTGTTTTCTCACCGTTCTTTGCACTTTTAAAAAATACATTAATCTGTTTGATTGTTCTTTGTTTTTATTAGTATTATTTTTTTAAAATTCATTCTTTGTTTTTTGAATTTTCGTTATTTTGTTTTCTTTGTTTTGTCAATAATTTCAAATTGTTTTTTTTTTTTCAAATTTATTATTAATCAACTGAATCGTGTTGAAAAATCGATAGTCTTTTGTTTCGATTATCATTTAAATTGTATTATTTCGTATTTTTAAAAAAATTCTACCATTTCTTTTGTTTTCTCGCACTTTTAAAAAAATACGAATTCATTAACACGTGTTGTAAAGTCGATTGTCTTGAGTTTATATTATTATTTTTTTATTTCATTATTTTTTTTTTAATTTTCATTATTTTATTTGCTTTGTTTTGTCATTCTTTTCAATTTTTTTTTTTAAATTTTTTATTAAACAACTGAATTGTGTTGTAAAATCGATTGTCTTTTGTTTGTATTATTATTTAAAATTATTAATTAAATTGTATTATTTCGTATTTTTTTTTAATTATATTATTTCTTACACTTTTAACAAAATATTAATTCATTAACGTGTGTCGTAAAATCGATTGTCTTTTGTTTTTATTATTAATTAAATTGTATTATTTCGTATTTTCTTTTTTAATTCTATTTCTTTTATTTTCTCACCGTTCTTTACACTTTTCAAAAAAATATTAATCTATTAACATGTGTCGAAAAATCGATTGTCTTTTGTTTTTATTAGTATTATTTGTTTAAATTCATTATTTTTCGAAATTTCATTGTTTTGTATTCTCTGCTTTGTCATTCTTTTCAAATTGTTTATTTTTTTCAAATTTATTATTAATCAACTGAATCGCGTTGTAAAATCGATTGTCTTTTGTTTTTATTTTCATTTAATTTGTATTATTTTATATATTTTTTTAAATTCTATTATTTCTTTTGTTTTCTCACCGTTCCTTGCACTTTAAAAAAATATATTAATCTGTTTAATTGTTCTTTGTTTTTATTAGTATTATTTATTTATTTTTTTGATTTCCTTTACCTATCTTTGACTTGAATTAAATACGAGATGAGGCAGTAGGCAGCGCAACTCTGAACGAAGTTGTTCTGCGCTGTGAGGAATGCCTCCGAGTTGTGGGGCCCGTACTCCTTGGTGAAGTACTCCAGTAGGGATAGCTGCGAGTTCTTTTTGATTTGGTGCAGGGAGACCGTATTCAAAATCGGCTCGATCAGTCCACTGTCGTTGGACAGGCATAAAATCCTAAAAACAAAGGCGCCAATCAAAAATAGTTACATGGCCCAAAGGAACTCCGTCTTACTTGTACGGATGGACCCATAAAGGCACGTGCTCCATCTGCCAGATCTTCTGAAACATTTGCAGGATTTGCGAAGCCATTAATTCTTGCCTGAGGTCATCTCCGCACTTGACTATCACGGAAAGTAACTTCCAGTTTGAGAGGTGGCCGTAGGGGGAACTCTCTCGGACTCTTCTTTCTTTGTCCTAATAATGAATTTCGACTTATTCATGAAATATTGAAAAACGTTGCAACTTGCCTTCCAAGGTTCTTTTAAAGCTGCCGCGGAAGGGTCCTCTGGGTCGTGAGTGAAAGTCTTGCTTTTGCCTTCGTGGAAAGAATCCGAGAGTCGCCTTCGGATCTCGCCGGCCGCAATCCATAGGGGGGGCTCACGTGAATCGCTTGATTCCTGGCTTAGTTGAGATATCGTGTCTCTATCCATGGGTTTCTTCAGTTGCGTGTACTGTAACAAATGGGCGCAAATATTTAGCGATTATATCGAGCGATCAAAAAAAAAAAAAAGGCCCGGACGCTCGCTCGTTCTTGTCAGCATTTAATTGCCATTAGGACTATTTATTAATAATTTACTTTGGTAATAGTCAGTTTTATGCATTTTTGTTGATTTGTTTGGGTCTGCTTGATGAATTTACCCTCAGCGTTGCCAATTCGTGGAAATTTCCCCGACTAGTGGTAATTTTCTTGCATTAAAATTGCACAAAGGAGAGGTTTTACAATTTCTTATTAAAATTTCAATTCAAATCTCGACAAAAACACTTCAAAATAATTTAAAATGGCAATTTCAGGGAAAAAAAAGTATAAAAGGGAATTTTTGTTCCAACGTGAGGGAAAAACGACTGTCAATAGTTGGCAACACTGTGCCAGAGTTAGAGTTATAAAGTCCAAACACAAGCGACATCTTACCAACGTTTTCTTTTCTTACCAGCTCGACTGGTTTTCATTAATTTCAAAGAGAGCAAAGCTTCAACTGGATGGTAATAGAAAAAAAAAACGACTTGTCTTTGTCGTAAAACATTCAACAACGCCATCTGTTGAAACATGACGTAACTTTCTTATTCGTTTGTTTCTACCTAGGTGATTCATTAGCTGTTCCCCGCGATTCGGAAGACCAACAAGAAAATGTCACTTGTCGTTAGTAAAGAGCGTGTGAGATATTAAACAGCGCCCTCTCTTGCTGTAGTTTTTTTTTTAACAATCTGTCGATCACGTGGAAGGCAACTAAGTCTTTGTTATGTCACCGTTTTGCCTATTTCCTTTTTTTTTAATTTTACGAATCTTCTGAATTATGTTCTAAAATCGATTGTCTTTTGTTTTATTATTGATTATTAAAAAAAATTATATTTCTTTTTAATTTATTATGTTTTTTGAATTTTCATTATTTTCTTTTCCTTGCATTGTCGTTCTTTTCAATTTTTTTTTAAATTTATTATTAATCAACTGAATCGTGTTGCAAAATCGATTGTCTTTTGTTTTTCTTATTATTTAAAATTTATTATTTCTTTTGTTGTTTGCACTTTTAAAATCTATTAAAATGTGTCGTAAAATCGATTGTCTTTTGTTTTTCTTATTATTTCTCTTGTTTTCTCACCGTTCTTCACATTTTTATTAAAATTTGTAGCAAAATCTATTGTCTTTTGTTTTTATTAGTTATTTTTTTCATTCATTATTTATTTTTAAAATTTTCATTATTTTGTTTTGTTATTCTTTTCAATTTTTTTATTTTTAATCAACTGAATTGTGTCGTAAAATCAATAGTTTTTATTCGTTATTTATTTTTTAATTTTCATTATTTTGTTTTCTTTGTATTGTCATTCTTTTCAATTGTTTTTTTTTTAAATTTATTATTAACCAACTGAATCGTGTTGTAAAATCGATTGTCTTTTGTTTTTATTACCATTTAAATCGTATTATTTCGTATTTTTTTTAAATTTTACTATTTCTTTTGTTTCCTCGCCGTTCTTTATACTTAAAGAAAATACGAATCTGTTAACATGTGTCGTAAAGACGATTGTCTTTTGTTTTTATTATTATCATTTTTTTAAATTTATTTACTTTTCGAATTTTAATTTTTTTGTTTTCTTTGATTTCTCATTCTTTTCAATTTTTTAAAAATTTCTTATTAAACAACTGAATTGTGTCGTAAAATCGATTGTCTTTTGTTTTTGTTATTATTTAAATTGTATTATTTCGTATTTCTTTTTAAACTATAGTATTTCTTTTGTTTTTTCACATTCTTTACACTTAAAAAAATATATGAATTCATTAATATGTGTCGTAAAATCAATTGTCTTTTGTTTTTATTGGTATTATTTTTTTAATTAATTATTATTATTATTATTATTTTGAATTTTCATTAGTTTGTTTTTTTTTGTTATTATTATTTTTTGTTTTGTTTTGCTATTCTTTTCAAATTGTTTTTTTTTTTAAATTTATTATTCAATTATTACTTATTATTAATCAAGCGAATCGTGTTGTAAAATCGATTGTTTTTTGTTTTTGTTATTATTTAAATTGTTTTATTTCATATTTCTCTAATTCTATTTGTAAATTTATTACTAATCAACTGAGAATTGTGTCGTAAAATCGATTGTCTTTTGTTTTCTCACCGTTCTTTGCACTTTTAAAAAATATGAATTCATTAACATGTGTCGTAGAATCGATTGTTTTTTGTTTCATTAGTATTATTTTTTTAAATTCATTATTTGATTTTTGAATTTTCGTTATTTTGTTTTCTTTGTTTTGCCAATCTTTTCAAAATGAGATCCCTCGAGCGTCCTCTGTACGCTGTTTCGCCCCTATTTAGGGCCTCGTCAGCAGAAGAGCTACGCTTCTGCTTCAACTGCAAACCAAACCCACCAGTCCAAGGTTATTCGCAAATGCGATGTAATAATAAGCCTCGAACTACGCTTCTGCTGACGATGCCCTAAATAGAGTCGAAACAATTGTACAGAGGATGCTCGAGGGATCCACTGCAATCAAAACCGATTTGCAATATAAAATTTTTATTTTTTAATTCATAATTTATTTTTTGAATTTTCATTATTTTGTATTTTTTTATTTTGTCATACTTTTCAAATTTATATATTTAGTTTGTGCTGTTAAATCAATTGTCTTTTGTTTTTATTATTATAATTTTTTTTTAAATTTCTTATTTACTTTTAGAATTTTTATTATTTTGTTATTCTTTTTCAAATTGTTTTTTTTTTTTAATTTATCATTAATCAACTGAATTGTGCTGTAAAATCGATTGTCTTTTGTTTTCTAACCGTTCTTTACACTTAAAAAAAATACATTAATCTGTTAAAACGAGTTGTAAAATCGATTGTCTTTTGTTTTTATATTAGTATTATTTTTTTAATTCATTTTTTTAATTTTCATTTTTGTTTTCTTTATTTTGTTATTTTTTTCGAATTGTTTTCTTTTTAATTTATTATTAATCAACTGAATCGTGCAGTAAAATCGATGGTCTTTTGTTTTTATTATTAAAATTTATTATTAGTTTTGTTTTCTTACCGTTCTTTACAAATTTTCAAAAAATATTAATCTATTAACATGTGTCGTAAAATCGATTGTCTTTTGTTTTTATTATTATCTTTTTTTTAATTTCTTTATTTACTTTTTAAATTTTTATTATTTTCTTTTCTTTATCGTATTGTAAAATTGATTGTCTTTTGTTTCTAATATTATTTAAATTGTATTACTTCGTATTTTTTTAAATTCTATTATTTCTTTTGTTTTCTCACCGTTCCTTGGCACTTTAAAAAAATATATATGAATCAAATCGATCGTCTTTTGTTATTATTAGTACTATCTTGTTAAAATTCATTATTTGTTTTTTGAATTTTCATTATTTTGTTGACCTTTTCAAATTGTTTTCTTTTTTCTTTAAATTTATTATTAATCAACTGAATCATATTGTGAAATCTTTTGTTTTTATTATTTGTACTCGTCACATTGTAAAATCGATTGTCTTTTTTTTTATTATCATTTAAATTGTATTACTCTGTTCTTTTTTTAAATTCTACTATTTCTTTTGTTTTCTCGCCGTTCTTTGCGCTTAAAAAAAAATACGAATCAAATCGATCGTCTTTTGTTAATATTAGTATTATTTTTTTTTTAATTCGTTATTTGTTTTTTGAATTTTCATTATTTTGTTATTATTTCCAAATTGTGTTGTTTTTTTTCTTCAAATTTATTATTAATCAACCGAATCGAATCGTATTGTAAAATTGATTGTCTTTTGTTTTGATTATTACTTAAATTGTATTATTTCGTATTTTTTTTTAAATTCTATTATTTCTTTTGTTTTCCCACCGTTTTTTTGCACTTTTAAAAAATATATTAATCTGTTTGATTGTCCTTTGTTTTTATTAGTGTTATTTTTTTTAAATTCATCATTTGCTTTTTTTTGAATTTTCATTATTTTGTTTTCTTTTCAAATTGTCTTTTTTTTAAATTTATTATTAATCGACTGAATCGCGTTGTAAAGTCGATTGTCTTTTGTTTTATTTTCATTTAAATTGTATTATTTCATATTTTTTTAAAATCCTGTTGTTTCTTTTGTTTTCTCGCCGTTCTTTACACTTTAAAAAAATTATTAATCTATTAAATTGTGTCGTATATTCCATTGTCTTTTGTTGTTGTTATTATTATTATTATTATTTTAATTTCAATATTGATTTCTTGAATTTTTACGATTTTATCAATGTTTTCAGGTTGTTTTCTTTCTAATTACAAACGAACAAACAAAAGCACATTCTTTTGAGCAATTTAAACATGCTATCAAGTTGCTTAACGTCGTCAGAAACTGTAAACAAACGATATTCAAACGACATTCAATTTTTTCTCGTTTTACGAACGCTATCTTGGATTTTGACACTATTAAATGAAGCTTCTTTTTCTAATCGTGTAATCACAATGATGTGATCACATTTGTTGATTTGAATTAGATTCCTGGACAAAATTTCGAAATCATCTGCTATGCCAAGAATGTTTTGGAAACAAAACACAACCAACAAGTTTTGTTTTCAAAGAAAACTTGACAGTTTCAATCAATTTGAAGTGTGATAGTGATGTTTGTCGTCAAGTGTAGAAATAAAATGTCATTTTCGAACTAAGAAAAAACGAGAAATGCTTGAATCTTTTTACGGTTCTCGTCCCAACGCGCTTGAAAAGCGGACGCCCTGTATATTTAACTTTTAGTAAATTTGTTTCACCTGCTGTGTGATTTCATCATCTTCTTGGCTCCAATCAGGATCATTATCATCGCATATGATTCCGCACATGCTGAATGCGGATAGGGAGGCATTGTCACCTCCGAGGTTCTCTTCCGACCTCGTGTGCCGCAACGAATTCATAATTTTCGTCGGAACCGGTGACGTGTACAAATCGTCGACGTCAAGAACCTCCACGTAAATTATATACGGCGCCTGTTGCAAAACAGAAAAATTAATTTAAATTACACCGACTGTCTCTGACGATAGAAAACAGACCTTATCTTTCGAATTTAGAACGGCGGAGACTTGGGGGGGTATCCTAACGACGTGGTGTGGAACATCTACGTTAAGGGGTAGCCAAACTCTTGCCGGTAGGTTTAGGTTCAACGTGGTTAACTCGGCGACTAATCTCGTCGTCTTAGCTTCCTTCGTTGGGATTGAACTCAGTAGTTTTCCTATCGAAATCAGGGCTTGCATGAATTCCGATTCAGGAGATAATCTTGGCGCCTAAAAAAAAAAAATTCATTGCATATAGGGGTGATCATAATAGGCAACCCACTAATCTAATTAAAAACAATTTCAGAAGTAGAGTGGGTTGCCTGCTCTCTTAATTTTAAGGCGTCACGATTTAATTATTAATAGACGTTGATTCTGTAATTTGCGTCTGATTAATCTCGGTTTCCTCCTCAATAGACGTTCTTGGAATTCTCAAGATAAGACGAAATGGAGACAACAGTCACGTCTTATTCTGTACGCTATTAATACATGTGCGAGACGACGCCGGACGGGAATGAAAATAAGAAGTAATCTGTTTGCTGGTGCAGACATTGCGTCACGCATTTTTAAGGCGTTTTGAAAATGCACGCGCAACAACCAACAAGTAAATCAAGGATTAATTTCGGGCGTTCGAGAGAAAGTTTGACGTTGACGTTTAACGATCGCGTTAAATTAAAACGAATGTCTCTGCGTTAGCGCGATCTACATTGAAACAAGTCACAATGATGCTCGGAATGATAATTAGAAACTCCGTCGTTTTGTTGTAGTTAAAACAGTTTCAATGTCAAATTGTAATTAACTTCCCAAGACGAGTGTCGCCTTTATTTGTTGCTGCTCGATTCGAAACTCAATTAGGTTTATCTCTTGGCGCAAGCAAGCCACGCGATTTTCTCTTTTGTTTAATAAATTAACTGCGAAATTTAATTTTTAATTTATTTATTCGAAATTGAAACCTACAGGTGTCCCAACAGTGCGTAGTACCTCGATAATTACTGAAAACACAAAACAATTTTTTTTTTTAACTTTAAAGGTCTATTTGCCTATACAGGGCGAATCAAAACAGCGGTACTGGTTATAACTATGCTATTGAAGACGAACCATCATTGTTTTTTCTTACTGGATTTATTTTCTTTTTTTTTCTCTCTCTCTTTCAATACTACTTTTTAATTGTCGATCGTCTTTTGTTTTCTCAACTGAAATGTCTTTTGTTCCTCTATTCTTCATTGAATGTTCAATATAGCGATTTTGTTTTTTTGTTTTTACCTCTTTCTATAATGATAGGGCGATATTAGTATTATTATTTTTATTAAAAGGTTTTTGTTTTTTTTTTACTGGATCTATTTTCGTTTTTTTCTCTCTCAATTTTATTTTGAAATTGCCGACCGTCTTTTATTTCCTCAAGTGATATGTGTTTTGTTTCTCTATTCTTCAGTGGATTTCAGTATAGCGATTGTCTTTTGTTTTCGTCTCATTATTTGTAGTTGTAAGTTTTTATCTTTTTCTTTGGAACTGTAATCCTTCCTTTTTCTTTACATTTTTCGTTGTTTTCTCCAGAAATATTTTAATTTTATCGTAAATTTGTTTGTCGTTTATTTTTATTTGCCCAAAAAATTGTACACATTTTCTGAATACCATTGTCTATACCTAAACCTAGCCATTTTCGAGATATTATTTAAAATGCGCTGATTTAGTTTGTATCTTCAGTAGTTACCGAGATACATATTTACAAGCTCGTCTGAGTAAATATCATAAAACGTTTATGACAGACGTACGCTGTGAATTTCGCATTTTAATCTAAAAATACCAACTTTTGCGGAAATTTATAATTAATCAATTACAAACTGTTATACAGCATTTTATATACATTTCCTCGTAACGTAGGGAACGCGTCTTGAATTTGTTAAACTTTTAATAGATTTTTGTTAATAATTCAATACATTCCTTATGGCAATAAACTTTATTTACGATATAATTTAAAAAATCAAGTTTTTTTGCCGGACGAGGCCCAATAAGGCCGAAATACATGTATAAACTCTTTCCGAACACTCTCTATATTGCCAGTTACACAATTTTAGTTAATTTTGATATAATTTAAATTAATATTAAAAAAAAATACTAGAAATTCTTAACACGACGACTTGAATTTTAGTGATCTATTTGTTTACCTGTCAAAGCAGGTGTTCAAAGTGGGGGCGTTGTTATATTTTGTGTGGAATAATCTACTTCAAGTGATTTGCATTTGTCTAGCAAATATTCGTACATCGTTCGTATTTCACGGCATTGATCGTTGACGTAAAATTCCACTTAAAGGTCAAGTTCACGATGCCACGCCGCCGTATCATAAAACTATAAAAAAATTGAGGACATTATTTCGTTCATCTGCTCCTCATTAGAGGAGCAGATGGTACGCCACTTGTTAAATATTAATTTAACTAGGGGCGTATCGTTGTTTTGGGGCTAATTTTTGATTAATTATCTCTCGAAAACTAAAGTAGAAATAATTTCTTAAACATTTTTCTCGTGCTTTTGGACAGCGCTTCCTTTAGTGGCTCCATTTAGTCGGGATAATTACAAGTCATCCTGTATATGAAATCGAATTTGGATTGCCCAAAAAATTCTACACATTTTCTGAATACCATTGCCCATACCTAAACCTAGCAATTTTCGAGATATTATTTAAAATGCGCTGATTTTTTTTTGTATCTTCAGTAGTTAGTTATCGCGATACCTATTGTCCGAGAATGCACTATTGGGACAACCTGTATATTCGAAATTAAAACTTATTTTGCCCTAACAAGTTCAATTCGATTTATAATTCGACATTAAACAGCAATGCGTACCTAAATGAAAAGTATAGCTTCAGTGGACTATTAGAACTGATATGCTGTTTTCTTTTTTATTTCTTCAAAAAGAGAAAAACAAATATACAGGGTGATACAGGCAACCCGTTCCTATTTGAACCGAGAAAATCACTGACAGCGAGTGAAGGTAGACAGAGATACATGGGAGATAGTCACAGGAAATGTTGATACGGAACGAATTCTGAATTACATGGCAAACAAAACATACTGAGTGTTCTATTTAATAAAAAATGACTTTCGGACAGTTGAAATTAGTCCGAATGGGAGTTAATTTTCAACCACCCTTTATATAATTACGTGTTCGTTTTTTATTTAATTTAAATTTACTTCGGTGTTCGCTGTATGTTAACAGCAGGGCCTGGACGGTTAAACGGAAAGTAAAAATCCGAGTTGTGGTGGCGCCATCTGACGGCCACCTCCTAGAAGTTATTTTCTTTCTGACGATGAGTGTCCGACAGATGACAGCATTAAATTAATGACTCGCACAGAATTTGATGTCAGTTTGACATTTTCTCCCTGAAAAAAAAAATATTCGTCTCGTCTTTTACTTACTTTCCATGCAAAACAATTTAAAAACGAGTATTTATGGCTAGTAGAGGAACCTGTCATGTAATTTTAAGCAGAGATTGAAACCAGGTTAAGGTTATTTCTGTAGGGACGTCGTAAGATGGCGTGTCCGTGCTCGATTAAAGTGAAGTTAGTTACATTGACTGTCCGTTCTTGTTTAACTTTTCTCTGCTTAACAGTTTGTGTAAATCTTGAGGAAACTGTCAAGATAGAGGAGGAGAACGTCGATTATGTCATATTATTATAAGATATCCGGAGAAAAATTATTGCAAACTTAATTTCAAGTTTTAAAAATTGACAATTTGTGCTGCCAGGAGATTTTGCAAACAAATTTATTTTTTTTTTTCTGTCAAGAAAATGTACTTTTTGGATTGTTTTGTATGCTTAGCGCCCTCTCTTAGTGGACTGACAAAACTGATTATTTTAAATTATTGATATCAGAGCCATCTCCTAGTGGATAACAAAACCAATTACTTCAAATTATTGATATATTAGCGCCCTCTCCTCGTGGGTGACAAAACCAGTTTTTTTTTTTAGTTTCTAATTAAAAAATGAATTATTTTCGAAAATCTATCTCCTTCTTATTAATTACTTTTTTACAATTACATTTTATTAATTAATGAATTTAAACAAAGAACAATTTGGAATTGTTGGTGACAAAACAAGCAAACGAAATACGTAAAAAATCCCATAATAAGGGACTTATCTGTTAAGTTGGCAACACTGTCCGTACCGCTACTTTAATTTTACAGGTGCCTACTATAACATGCTACCTTGGATTTCTTTTTTTTTAATTGCGAAATGTGTTTTTAAATCGAAATGAAAGTCAAATTAAAACAAAATGAACAAAAAAAAACATAAGATTATCGATTTGACGACGCAATTAATAGATTAATAAATTTAGAAGAAAAAAGAAACCAATTTGGAAAGAATGGAGACGAAACACAAAGAGAATAAAAATGAAAAAAAAAAAAAAAAAACAAAAGACAATCGATTTTCAAAAAAAAAAAAAAACAAAAGACAATCGATTTTCAAAAAAAAAAAAACAATAAAAACAAAACAATCGAAAATTCAAAAGAAAACCAAATTTAAAAAAAAACAAAAGACAATCGACCTTATTTAATGGAAAGGAAAACAAAATACACAATAAAAATTGAGAAAAAAATTCAAATAATAAAAACAAAAGACAATCGACTATACGCCACAATTTAATATATTAATAAATTTAAAAAAAAATTAAGAACGGTGACAAAACAAAGAAAACAAAACAATAAAAATTAAAAAATAATCGAATTAAAAAAAAAAACAAAAGACAATCAATTTTACAATGCAATTAATAAGTTTAAAAAAAGAACAATTTCTAAAAAATGATGACGAAAGAACCAAATAAAATACGTAACGTAAATCTAAATGAAAGTCAAATTAAGACAAAATTAACAAAAAAAAACAAAAACAAAAGACGATCGATTTTACGACGCACTTTAATAGATTAATAAATTTAGAAGAAAAAAGAAACCAATTTGAAAGAAGAATGGAGACGAAACAAAGAGAATAAAAATGCAAAATAAAATTTAAAACAGAAGACAATCGATTTTCAAAAAAAAAAAAAAAAACAATAAAAACAAAACATAATCGATTTTACTGCACAATTCGGCAGAGGTCATAAATTAAAAGAAAAAAAAACTGTTTGGAAGGAAAGGTGACAAAACAAACAAAACAAATGAACAAAATTAAAAAAAAAGGATATAACAAAAATTAAAAAAAAAAAAAAAAACAAATAAAAACTAGAGACACAACAAAGCCCAATTCAGTAAACTCATAAAGTAAAACAAACGAAAAAAGAAACTTTCGGCATGCTTCGACAGATGGCGCTGAGGAATGTCTTATTATTTTAAATTTTTTAGACATTTTTTTCTTTGGATCCTTGTCAAGAAAATGTTTTTCTTGGAATGTTTCAAATGCTAGATACCTCTATAGAAAGAGTAAAGACATGAAGTGATACTTCGGAAGATTAATGGCCAATCAAAGAAACCAAATCCATTTATGCAGAGCGCAAATCGCTTTGATTGATTCGTCAGCCATCTTCTACACTGCTACTTCATGTCTATACTCTCTCTATAAAGGATTCTATTAAATGCTTGATGACAGGTCCACCTCTGCCCGTTGTGTAGATTGTGCAACGCACAAGGGCGTCTGTTCCGAGGGGCGCCAAATTGTCTGTAATTATTTAAAAAAGATATAACTAACTAAAAATGAATTGCTTTGAGATTAAAACAGAAATAATTATTCAGGAGCACCTTGCTTATAAACGTTGTTTCAGCAGAATTAATTTTTATCAAAGTGTTATAGGTAAATTGGATATAGGGTGACTGATAATTGTTTCGCCAAAAAGAAAGTTTACTTTAGTTTTCGAAAAGTGATCAACATTATACCCAAAACGACGATATATCCCTGATTAAGAAAGCGCAGCAAATAAACGAAATAAATATATACAGTTGTAGAATTAAAAAAAGTATATTTTGAGCTATATTTTGCAATATTAAAGTAGTGTACAATTAAATCATGTAAAATTTTTCTCGTTTCTTTTTTAGGAGTCAAGGAGACCACCCTTCTTCAATTAGTGTAATTACTTGCGCTCTTTTGGGTAAGATTTAAATGGGGCACGTTAATGTCAGTCCGTCACTTTGACAATTATTTCGACTTTTGACAATTTTAATCAAAGCCAAGTTCACAGCGAGACATTTTGAGTGTTTCATACTTTTATAAATGTTTTGGCGCTTGACGTTGACTTGACCTTTAAACGGAATTGACGTGTTCAGCTGAAATACGAGCTCCAAAAAATTTATAACAGCCCCACTATGATAGGTAAACAAATAAAGCACTTCAACATACTTTTTGGCTAAATTTTAAATTAATTGCAAAGCTATTCCATAGAATTTTTTTAACATTAAAGCGTTTATTTTGTGGAACAATTATCAGTCACCCTGTATGTATACTGTGATGGTTCGTCTTCAATAGCATAAGCGATTAAATGTTTTTAAAATAAAGAAAGAACGTAACTATGTATTTTGGTGTATTCTCAATTGATCTACAAAATATTGATCAAAATTCGTTCAGCGAAAAATGAAACGTATATGTATTGACTATGGGGTCGCGTTCTATTTTTAAACTCCAAAGAAAAAACATAAATTTTCGCTCCCTCGAGCGTAGAAAAGTTGTTTGTTTTCCTTGGGGCCGTAATAAGCCATCAAAGCGTAAAAATAGCCGAAGGGAGTAACACGAGCCTTTTCTAGCAATAATAAAACCGACGGCTCGCTTGCAACACACACGTTCACATATCAAGCGAAATACTTGCGAAATCCTTGAAATATTAACGTTATTCCTTACCGAGCAGCTGCAAGTTGTTTTTTGCCCCCTGAGATCGTTTACGACGCTCTTGCAGCTTTCGAAACAGACGCAGCCGTTATCGAAAGCTCTGCCCGAACTCAGATCGCCCAGGCTGAGCTTGTTGCTTGAGTTATTCCGTTTCGGGACCGGAAGCAAAGCGGAAGCGTCGCTGTGCGATCTTTGATGGGTCTTTTTACCCGGCGGCGACTGAAACACCGAAGGCTTTTCGAATGACGTGTTTAATGAGCTCGTCATGTTCTGATCCTTCGGCCTTAACTCATCCGAGAGGATCAAGTTGCGGAGCTTGATGCCGAGCGGCTTGCGTTTCGATGGTAGCGAAGAGTCGGAGCTGTAGGCGTCCAACAACCAGGCACATTTCAGGGAGAAGTCTATCGATTTTCTACACCTGAAATTACAAAAACGTGAATTAGTTTTATCACACAGTTGCATGCATGGAAAATTTCAATATAAATCCTGTGTCTAGCGCTTTATTCCGTGTTTGAATTCTGACACGTTCTGCTTTATTTAATGCCTGTGGCAAATTAAAAAATATTTACGAGTGTGAAGAATGAACACAAGGAACATAAAACCCGAACGAATTCCAGGCTTCTTTAGCCCAAACAAGGGCCTATTCAATAACGACTTCGTAAATTCCTGCCTTTACGATTACTGTGGCAGGGGGGTAGGCACTAAAAACCGAGTAATTTTGTTCTGTAGTATTCGGTTTCCATGCGAGTTTATTGGCATGTGTCGCTATCACATAAAGTTCGGAGTCCATTGCATTTTTTTTTAGTTGAAACTGATGCTCGTTTGTATTCCTTCAAACGAAAATTCTATATGCAATTGGTTAACAATGTTTTTTTTTTTTGATATTCATCTGGGCACAACTTTTGCATCCATCTGGTTATTATCAGTCAGCGCACACTTTTTACCACATGTGATGATGCACCCATCTGGATTAAAAACGCTCCCACATTTTGCGATAAGTATCAACGAGCTCGGGAATGAAAAAAAATTTAGAGCGCAACCTATTTTTATATCGATCTTTGATGTGAAAACTAATAAACTGAGGCATGAATTTGTGCGGAAAGATTAACAATTTTTAATTATGACAACAATATTTATAATACTTTCCTACTTTTCGTGCGATTCAGTATTATTAATACTTGTACTTTAATATTGGTCTCTTTGTATAATTTTCTGAAATAAATTTTATTACTATAATACTTAGTTCATAAAGATATCATATTACTTTCTTTTACGTAAAAAGCTACGTAAGGCGAAGGATTAGTTACAGATCCAGTGTTGCCAATAGTATTTTTTTTTATTAAATATGATAGTCCGTTTTCTTTTCTATAACAAGTGGTGTGTAGGCGACACGATCCCCACTCGGTCCCTGAGTGGGTGTCTCACTCATACCAACCTGACACGGGTGTCTCGTGTATGCCGACTTTGAGTGGGTGTCTCACTCACACTAACCTGACACGGGTGTCTCGTGTATGCCGACTTTGAGTGGGTGTCTCACTCATACCAACTTGACACGGGTGTCTCGTGTATGCCGACTTTGAGTGGGTGTCTCACTCACACTAACCTGACACGGGTGTCTAGTGTATACCGCCTTTGAGTGGGTGTTTCACTCATACTAACCTGACACGGGTGTCTCGTGTTTACCGTCACAGTATAGAAATTTACTTCGTATACAGTAATGACATTAGCTATCGGCACCTTTGATGTTGAATGTCTCGTTTTAGTTGACCTTCGTCGTCATTACCTCGCCATAATGCGGATAGTATAATCGGCATATAAAATGAGAATTCAGGCCATTGGGTTTTATTTAACGTGTCTTCTTTCAAATTTCTCCTCGTAGTTAGCCGTGAATTGTTAGTTGGGAACCAGCCTTGCATGAAACTTAAATCGACGTTTATCATAACCTCACTTTACTTATTGAAGAAACTGTCATAAAGTTCAAGAAACGCTTTCATTAACAAATTTTATTCAAAATTCAAAGAAAAGTCACAATACGTCATCAAAGTGTCCAACACTTTCATTATGACAAGCTTGGAATCCACGTAAAACTCACATTCCACGCGCCAGGTTGCCAACTAGGCACGTTATATCAACTTAGGAATCCGTTCATTTGTAGACAAATAAAATTACAGCCGCTATTTTATTTTTCAATTTGTTTGCGAGCATTTTTTAGTAGAAGTATATTTTGTTTTCATCTTTTAAATTCATAGGTTGAGGTATGAGTGAGACACCCACCCACCCAAGGATGGTATCACAGTATAGAGATTTACTTCGTATACAGTAGTGACAAAGACGTGCTTTAGAGTGGGAGTCATACACAAAAGGGCAATGTCAGGGTCAGCTAATGCTTGCTGGTTGCATGATGGTCTGGATGTTGGATTTCCATTCATTCGACGTTTGCAATGGATCGCCGAGTGGGTTAGCAGTCAGCCTAGCCGACTTTGGAAGTCGTGTCGCTTGGCGACGTGGATTCGAATCCTACCTTAGCCATGGTTGCTTGTGCCGTCTAATGATTTAGACCGAGCCAAAAACATCATCGCAACTGTCTGGAATGCTAATAGCCGAAAGACAAAAATTGCAGTAATACTGCGCAAATTAAACAAACAAACAACGTTTGCAATAAATAAATATGTTTTAATAGGATGGAAATTCTCTCCAATCCCTAATTTCTTTAATGGTTTTAAATATCCCACCGATTATACTATCCGTATCATGATAAAATGATGACGAAGGTAAACCAAAACGATACACTCAAGACCAAAGGTGCCGACAGCTAATGTCATTACTGTATACGAAGTAAATTTCTATGCTGTGACGGTAAACACGAGACACCCGTGTCGGGTTAGTATGAGTGAGACACCCACTCCAAAGCGGTATACACGAGACACCCGTGTCAGGTTAGTGTGAGTGAGACACCCACTCATGGGCGGCATGCACGAGACACCCGTGTCAGGTTGATATGAGTGAGACACTCACTCAGTGATTACAGTAATTTAATACAGAGTGTAGCCAAGGCGGCCATTATGTGGCAAACTTCATATTATCAAATTATGATACTTGGTTTTAAGAAAATAAGAGCCCTTATATGGATATTTTTAAACATATTTTACACAAATAAATTATAAACAAGTTAAATGGCCACCTGTTCTGGGTGACTTAATTACCAATTAAAATAAAGACACTGCGTGACACCACCGCCTTGGATAAAGTCACTGTACTTATGAGGGACATGTAATTAACGCCATCTATTATTGGATTTCCCAAATTCACTTGGCGGCGGTTTTCTAAAATTAAAAAATGGCGTAATTACAATACATTTTGTGGTTATTTGTGCTGTTCAATGACTTACAGCCAGCTAAAAACTTCAACGCAACTGCCTGGAATGCCAATGGCCGAAAGGCAAAAATTGCAGCATTTCTGCACAAAGCAAACAAAACAACATTTGCAATAAAGTTTTTCGTAAATTTAGAAATAAAGATGTTTTAATACGGCGGAAACGCTCTCCAATTCCTAATTTTTCTAATCGTTTTAAATATCCCGCCGATTATACTATCCGCATTATGGCGAAGTGCTGACGAAGGTCAACCAAGACGATACATTCAACATCAAAGTTGCCCACAGCTGTACGAAGTAAATTTCTATACTGTGATGGTATACACGAGACACCTGTGTCAGGTTAGTATGAGTGAGACACCCACTCAAAGGCGGCATACACGAGACACCCGTGCCAGATTGATATAAGTGAGACACCCACTCAGGGGCTACAATAATTTTATACACAGTGTGTCCAAGGCGGCCATTATGTGGCAAACTTCGTACTACTAAATTTTGATAATTGATTTTGAGAAAATAGGAGCCTGTTTTTAAACATATTTTACACAAATAAATTATATATAAGTTAAATGGACGCGTTCTATGTGAGTTAAGTAACCAAATGAATCAAAATGAAGACACTGCGCTACACCACTGCATTGAATAAAGTCACTGTACTGAGATTGGAAAATGACGACACATGCCAGGGAGACGGCCATAAAGGCTCACAAGGCCTACACAGCCTTGGCCAGGTTAATGCCGAACGTCGGTGGTTCTAAGCACAATAAGAGAAAATTACTTGCTGCAGTGGTCTCTTCTATAATCTTGTATGCTGCGCCAGTTTGGGAAAATGCCATGGTGTACAAAACACATGAGTTAATGCTCGAGAGAGTAAACTGATTAGCCGCCCTGAGAGTAGCGTCTGCTTATAGGACGGTGTCAACGGAGGCCGTCCTAGTAGTAGCAGGAATTCCCCCCATAAAACTACAGATCGCCGAGAGGGCGAGAATATACAGGGAGGGGCATCAAGAGAAGACTTTGGCCAGAGAAGACCTGTTCGCGGCGTGGCAGGCCCGATGGGAAAAGTACGACGGATGGGCCAAAGTCTTTATTAAAGACGTCAAAGCATGGTGCAATCGTCCCCGGGGGGGGGGGGAACCGACTATCACGTCACGCAGGCGCTCACGGGGCATGGATCCTTTGGGACATATTTGAAGGACATAAAGAAAAGAGAAAACGCGGGCTGCCTGTATTGTGGAGAAGAAAAAGATACACCGGAGCACACCATATTTGAGTGCACCAGATGGGACGAGGTCCGCCGAGAGGTGGAGACGAAGATAGACTCGAGGATCACGAGAGAAAATGTGTCAGATCTGCTCAGAAGGAGCGAGGAAACGTGGGAGAGCATTATAGGAATGCTAAGAACGATCATGATTAGCAAATGCAAAGATGAAACAACTCAACAGAGGAAAGGCTAGAGAGGTTAGAGACGCAAACTAAGGAGGTGAGAAGAAGGAATAGGGGCGAAGAGGAGGACGAAGAGGAAGAAGAGGAGGAAGTAGAAGAGGAGGACGAAGAGGAAGAAGAGGAGGAAGTAGAAGAGGAGGAAGAAGAGTAGGACGAAGAGGAAGAGGAGGAAGAAGAGTAGGACGAAGAGGATAGGGACGAAGAGGAAGAAGAGTAGGACGAAGAGGATAGGGACGAAGAGGAAGAAGAGGACGAAATGGAGGAAGGATGATAGTTGAGAGCGCGACAACAGGCGCAGGGGAAGAAATGCCGAGAGGCGGTACCCCCTGCGCTGAGTGTTGAAAGAGGAAAGGAGTTTAGTTGGTAGGCGCCCCTGTAGACATGCAGTGATGAATCCAACACGCCTCCGGGACCGATGTAACCAGGGGTGTCTTTTGAAGATTCTCTAAACCTCTATAAAAAAAATGGTTAGTATGAGTAAGACACCCACTCAAAGGCGGCATACACGAGACACCCGTGTCAGGTTAGTATGAGTGAGACACCCACTCAAGGGCGGCATACACGAGACACCCGTGCCAGATTGATATGAGTGAGACATCAACTCAGGGACTATAGTAATTTTATACAAAGTTTGTCCAAGGCGGCCATTATGTGGCAAACTTCTTATTATCAAATTATGATAGTTGGTTTTAAGAAAATAGGCGCCCATACGTGGATGTTTTTATACGTATTTTACGCAAATAAATTATAAATAAGTTAAATGGTCGCCTGTTCTATGTGAATTAAGTAACCAAATGAATCAAAATGAAGACACTGCGTGACACCACTGTCTTAAATAGTCACTGTACTTGTGAGGGACATGTAATTAACGCCATCTATTATTTGATTTCTCAAATTCACTTTACTGCAGCTTTCTAAAATTCGAAATGACGTAATTACAATAAATTTTATTGTTATTTGTGCTGTTTAATGACTTAGAGTCAGCTAAAAACTTCATCGCAACTGTCTGGAATGCCAATGGCCGAAAGACAAAAATTGCAGCATTGGTGCGCAAAGCAAACGAAACAACATTTGCAATAAACTTTTCATAAATTTAGAAATAAAGATGTTTTAATGCGGCGGAAACGTTCTACAATCCCTAATTTTTCTAATCGTTTTAAACACCCCGCCGATTATACTATCCGCATTGTGGTGACATGATGACGAAGGTCAACCAAAAAGATACATTCAACATCAAAGGTGCCGACAGTTAATGTCGTTATTAAGTACGAAGTAAATTTCTATACTGTGACAGTATACACGAGACACCCGTGTCAGATTCGTATGAGTGAGACACCCACTCACGAGACACCCGTGCCAGGTTGAAATGAGTGAGAAACCCATTCAGAGACTACAGTAATTTTATACAGTGTGTCCAAGGTGGCCATTATGTGGCAAACTTCATATTATCAAATTTTGATAGTTGGTTTTAAGAAAATAGGCGCCCGCCCATACGTGGATGTTCTTATATGTATTTTACGCAAATAAATAATAAATAAGTTAAATGGACGCCTGTTCTGTGTCAGCTAAGCAATTAATTAAAATGAAAACACTGCATGACACCACTGCCTTGAATAAAATCACTGTACTTACGAGGGACATGTAATTAACGCCATCTGTTATTTGATTTTCCAAATTCACTTGGCGGCAGTTTTCTAAAATTAAAAATGGCGTAATTACAATAAATTTTATGGTTGTTTGTGCTGTTTAATGACTTAGATTCAGCTAAAAACATCATCGCAACTGTCTGGAATGCCAATGGCCGAAAGTCAAAAATTGCAGCATTGCTGCGGAAAGCAAACAAGACAACATTTGCAAGAAACTTCATAAACTTTCATAAATTTAGAAATAAAGATGTTTTAATACGGTGGAAACGCTCTACAATCCCTACAATATCTCGCTGATTATACTATCTGCAATGTGGTGATGATGAAGGTCAACCAAAACGATACATTCAACATCAAAGGTGCTGACAGCTAATGTCATGTAATAATCATTAACGAAGTAAATTTCTATACTGTGACGGTAAACACGAGACATCCGTGTCAGGTTAGTATGAGTGAGACACCCACTCCAAGGCGGTATACAGCGGTATACACGAGACACCCGTGTCAGGTTAGTGTAAGTGAGACACCCACTCAAGGGCGGCATACACAGGTTATTGTGAGTGAGGTACTCACTCAGGGATTACAGTAACTTAAACAGAGTGTGGCCAAGGCGGCCATTAAATGGCAAACTTTATACTATTGAATTATGATACTTGGTTTTAAGCAATAGGAGCCCATGTATAGATATTTTTAAACCTATTTTACAAAAATAAATTCTAAATAAGTTAAATATTAACTGCCTGTACTATGTGACTTAAGTAACCAATCAAAATAAAGACACTACGTGACATCACTGACTTGAATAAAGTCACTGTACTTATGAGGGACATGTAATCAATGCCATCTATTATTTGATTTTTCGAATTCACTTGGCAGCAGTTTTCTAAAATTCAAAATGGCGTAATTACTATACATTTTATGGTTATTTGTGCAGTTTAATAACTTACAGCCAGCTAAAAACATCATCGCAACGGTCTGGAATGCCAATAGCCGAAAGGAAAAATTACAGCATCGCTGCGCAAAGCAAACAAAGCAACATTTGCAATAAACTTTTTCATAAATTTAGAAATAAAGATGTTTTAATGAGGCGGAAAAGCTCTACAATCCCTAATTTTTCTAATCGTTTTAAATACACCGCCAATTATACTATTCGTATTGTGATAACATGATGACGAAGGTCAACCAAAGCGATACATTCAACATCAAAGGTGCCGACAGCTAATGTCATTACTGTATACAAAGTAAATTTTTATACTGTGATGGTAAATACGAGATATCCGTGTCAGGTTAGTATGAGTAAGACACCCACTCAAAGGCGGCATACACGAGACACCCGTGTTAGGTTAGTATGAGTGAGACACCCACTCAAGGGCGGTATACACGAGACACCCGTGCCAGATTAATATGAGTGAGACATCAACTCAGGGACTACAGTAATTTTATACACAGTTTGTCCAAGGCGGCCGTTATGTGGCAAACTTCTTATTATCAAATTATGATAGTTGGTTTTTAAGAAAATAGGCGCCCATACGTGGATGTTTTTATACGTATTTTACACAAATAAATTATAAATAAGTTAAATGGTCGCCTGTTTTATGTAAATGAAGTAACCAAATGAATCAAAATGAAGACACTACGTGACGCCACCGTCTTGAATAAAGTCACTGCACTTATGTAATTAACGCCATCTATTATTTGATTTCCTAAATTCAGTTTTACAATATACAACTCGAAGATATCCTCGTAAGGGACGAAATCACTGTCGCATTTAAATAAATAAAATTACAGCTAGTGTTTTGTATTCTTTTCCGGACGTCTTTCGCTGTAAGTGTCGACCACTTCTTTCTCAATTCGCCAGCAAATTACGCTGTTAACATCAAGTCTAATCAACGTTGTTAATTAAAGAGTCGCCGCAAGTCGACGTCGTGACGTTAAAGCATCGATAAAGAGTGACTCATTCTGTGCGAACGCGGTCGGCCGAATTGACGATGATTTCGTGCGTGTGATTCAGAAGTCCTGATAAAAAGGACGCGGCGGCTGATACGAATTTCAGTTTTGCCGCTGATGCGCAAAAGTGGCAAAGAGCAAGAGATAAGTCGAGGCGAAAAAACTACGTTTCTCATTTTCACAAGTCGGTTTTGGTTTGGATTCCCCAACGATAGATTTATCTAGGACTTATAAATACAACTCGGTGTTCTAGATCTTGCAGCGAGTTCCCTAGCACTTGAATAATATGTAGATTGCACCGAGAGAGCCTTGAAGGGAAATTATAGAGTAATTCACTGAGGAGCACTCGAAATTTTTCCGCCATTTAAATTAATTGATTAATTAATAGTTAACACATATTTCCCTTGTATGAGAGCAAGTGCGGCGGACAGGGGGGGGGGGAGAGCGAGTAATTATCAGCGTTCTCTCACCTTGTGCCACTTTTAGAAAAAGTTCGTGACATTAATGCGAGGCGGGCAATTTCGTTTCGACTGTGTTCCAAATACGATCGTAATAGTCTGCGACTTAATTCGGTGATGATTATGATGATGACGAAGATAAAAATTTACCTACTCACACTGAGGAGTGAGAAAAATTAAGGCCGTGACGAATTAGAGCACGTTTTCAAATGGATTAATCTAAATCTGCCTTACGAGAAGAAATATAAAAATCCTTTTCGACATGTAAACGTTTCGGTTTACTTAGCAAACATCACCTGTTACTCATACACGTCTTACTCACAGAAATTAAAGGAAAACAAATTCACTTTATCGTTTCGTTTGATTTTTTTATCGTTCAAAAACGTTCAAAGAATTTGTTCACGTTCTCAAACGAATTAGGGGAAATTGTTTTCATCTAACTGTACTTTGTTTTCTTTGATTCGTCATTTCAATTTCCTTTTTCTTTTTGTAATTAAATAAATCAAGTTGATTAGCAGGAGGACAACAACAAAGTGTCACTTCTAAGTTGGTAAACTTTGCGGAAAACCATATTGCGAATCGCCTAAAAATAGAGTCGAGATTTGCTCACCTTGGCTGCCGTCCAGGATTCTCGCCGCCGTCATCGTTATTACGTTCGAGTACACGTGATGATTTCGATTTTCGTAATAACAAAGAGGACGAAGAAAAAATCCGCCCCAAACCCCCCCACACTTTCGCCGCCCGGAATCGCTTTCGCAGGGGGCGCGTCGCGTTTCCGGCGATCGATTTGCGCTAGATTTCTTTAACCCAAATTTCCGAAAACACGGCGGACTACTTCTGGACAGATAAAAGAGAGAAAGGGGCGCGTGAGTTTAATGTCGGACGGCACGAAGTCTGGCAATTACGAACGTCCTCGATTCAGGGAGGGAACAAAGGACGACCTCCAAGGTTCAACTATAAAAATTTTCTTTTATGTAGGATCTAAAAACTATCGTAAGTTTTATCAAACACGTACTTTCATAATTTCTTTGGAGAATAATTGAGTTCCTTTTCTTTTCTCCCCCGTTCTCACGCTTGCGCAAAACGCGTTGAGTACACTCACATTTGTGTGCAACTACAACAATGCTTTCTTCTACTTTCTTCGGGAGAATTCTACGCGTGAAAAAATCTCGAGAAGAAAGCGTCTGGTTTTATTATGGGAACATCATTGACCCGACCCTACGTGTGCCGAATCGTTAACGAATTCGGGCTTGTTCCTTTTGCCAAATCCGACGCTAATTTCGTAAGTTCAGATAACCTTGGATAAACTTTGAACAATGCACTTGGTTATTTTACCAACAGATATCAAATGGATGGGCTGTAGTTTTCCATTGTGGAAACTAATACTTTTCTAAAGTAGAACAAACGTTATGAAATTCCACTTCTAGATAGGCGATGTATTACGACATTTCTTTTACACTTTGCAAAGTAAATTCCACTATAATCAGGAATTGTGAAAAGTAATTCTTATGTTTCGGACACTACAAGAATAAAGTAGCATCTGCGATTCACTACTCTAGAGCTAATCTTGTTTTAACTTCAGGTAACATAAAGAGATGGAGTAACACACCGATTAATGTAACGCAAATTAAATTCAACGATTGCATCAGTTTTATTTTACTTATTCTAAGTTTCATCAGAGAATGAGAGCCTTTGGCACATTGCAATGGGATCATTTGTGAAGTGTGTTGCACGAAACAGGGGCACAAGACTTCACTCCTTTAAGTGGAAACTGTTCGTAGCCAACAATCCTAACAATAAGACAGAAACGAATTATCCACAGTTTTCCAACTCGGGACAAAGACTTAATCAGTTTTCGCTGATTCTAGACAATTATGGAGAATAAATCTACAGGAAAGTTGCAAAAAATTGCTTGAAACGATGACCCAAAACTTCCAGGTCTCCTTAACTGGAAACTGATCATAGCCCAAAAGTCTTAAATTAAGAGAAACAAGAATTACCAACACTTTACTTTGTTTGTCGCTGATTCTCGACATCTATGGAGAGATAAGTGAAAAAAAAAGTTGTAAAAGTTTGAGGTGGAAGTGGAAGAGGAGTTTGTACGCCACAACACTTAACAATCCTCGATAACTTCAAACTGTTCAAGGCCAACACTCCTAACATTAAAAGAAAAACGAATTATCCACATTTTTCTAAGTCCTGAAAGAAGTGAGACAAAGACGTATTCACTTCTCGCCAATTGTCGACGTCCATGCAGCAGAATAAGTTAAAGGAAAGTTGCAGAAAATTGAGACCAAAAACCCTTTACACTGCTTCCAAACTTCCCTTAATTGGAAACTGATCATGGCCAACAGTCCTGACTCTAAGAAAGAGTAGAGTTACCAAGCCTTTTCTGGGTCAGGAAAGAAATAAAACAAAGATATATTCAATTCTCGCTGATTCTGCGCATGTATGGAGAAGAAGTCAAGAAAAAAAATGCATAAGGCCACAAGTCTTAACTGGAAACAGTTTATAATCAACAGTCCTAACATTAAGGCCCGATTTTATAATCGTCGGATAAACCGATTGTAACCCTATTCTTGGAATAATGTGACGTAGACATGGAGGACGGTTAAAGGATATCCGGCGAGTAATTATTCTGTTCTTAATTCCACATTTTACTAAGTCGGGAAAGAACTGAGAACATCTATGGAGTATAAATCATCAGGATCGTTGCAGAAGATTGTGAAGGATTGCCTATAAATGTGGAAGATAAATCTCACCATAAGGAAGTAAATAATTTGCTTTGAAGAGAAAACACTAGAAGACGGTCGAAAGCAGAAGAAGAAAATTCAAATTTTCTCCATAATGAAACTCCGCACGGAAAAACTAGAAGACGAACAAGCTTGATGAGAAGCATGAAATACAAAATAGAATAAGAAAAAAAGGGAGAAATGTTTTGATTATAGTCGCTCTACCGGATTCAAGATATTCTATCCAAAACATCAGAAGACGTAACATAGCAAACATAAATCACAATAGATGTTGTGGTTAAGGTGAATGCTCTTAACAATGGCTGCCCAAGAGGCATGTGGATGGTTTTAGCAATGGCTGCGTAAGAGGTTTGTGAATGCTCTTGACAATAGCTGCACAAGAGGTTTGTGAGTGCTTTTGATAATGGCTGCACAAGAGGTTTGTGGTGATTGCTTCTGACAAGAGGCATGTGGATGCTCGACAATGGCTGCGCAAGAGGCTTGAGTGCTCTTGACAAGGGCTACACAAGAGGCTTGTGAGTGCTCTTGTTAATGGCTGCACGAGAGGTTTGTGGTCTTTGCTTCTGACAAGAGGCATGTGAATGCTCTTGACAATGGCTTGTGAATGCTCTTGACAATGGCTTGTGAATGCTCTTGACGATGGATGCGAAAGAGACTTGTGAGTGCTCTTGGCAATGGCTGCGCAAGAGGCTTGTGAGTGCTCTTGACAGTGACTGCGCAAGAGGCTTGTGATGATTGCTTCTAATAAGAGGCATGTGGATGTTCTTGACAATGGCTGCCCAATAGCCTTGTGAGTGGTCTTGACAATGGCTGCACAAGAGGCTTGTGATGATTACTCTTGAATGATTACATAAGAGGCTTATGAGTGCTCCTGTCAATAACCGCACAAGAGGCATACGGCTTGTAAATGCTCTTGACAATGGCTGCACAAGAGGCCTGTGAGTGCTCTTGATAATGGCGGCACAAGAGGCTTGTAAGTGCTCTGACAATGGCTGCACGAGAGGCCTGTGAGTGCTCTTGACAATGGTTGCACAAGAAGCTTGTGAGTAGTGTTGAGGCGGTAGAACTTTACGTAAAAAAGCGTTAGATTCATGTTTCTCAAAATTTTTGTACGTTCAAACACACTCCTGACAATTTTCTCCCTTTCTAGAAAAAGCGCGTTTTCAGTTTTAGCAATTTTGTGAAAGAAGAAATAAATGACGCTCGATTAATGTCTTTTTTCTTTGAACAAGAAAAGAAAAATAACGATAATCTGTAGTTTTCTTTTCAACCGGCGATCGTCTTTTGTTTGTTTATTTTCCTTGTCTTTCTACAAAAACCCGCGTTTTTCGTGAAAGAAAAACGGAGAAGAAATAAGTGACACTCGATTCATGTCTTTTTTTTTTTGACAAAATGAGTAACGATAATCAATAGTTTCCTTTTATACCGGCGATCGTCTTTTGTTTCTTTGTGACTTTCTAAAAAAGAAAGGAAAGAAAAACTCTTCTAGCAAATTTTGTGAAAGAAGAAAACGAAGAAGAAATGACGTTCGATTCAAGTTTTTGTTTTGACAAAAAAAAATAACGGTAATCTGTAGTTTTCTTTTCAACCGGCGATCGTCTTCTGTTTGTTTATTTTGCTTGCCTTTCTAAAAAACCCGCGTTTTTTGTGAAAGAAAAACGAAGAAGAAATAATTGACGCTCGATTCATGTGTCGTTTTTTTTTTGACAAGAAAAAGATAATTGGTAATTTTCAAAAAGAATGGTATGTTTCAAGGTCAAATGACCTAAAACCAAAAATTAGATGTTCGTGATTTAAAATTATTTTTCTAAACACGGTCCCGTCAAACAAATTTTCTTCTTTTTATGCGATAAAGAAAATTATCAAAAGTAAAATGATGGAAATTATTGTATTCTGCACGTTCGTTATTATTTATTGTAACAAAAACAATCTTACCAATAAATAAACAAAAACGGCATATGCGATTGAAATATTAAGAAAAAAATTACAGATATACTTTGAAAAAATCCCCGACATCGACCTAAAACGGCAATGAGCATTTAGTATCATTACAGATTTCTTTACAAGAACTACAGCAGTGCGCCAAGAGAGGGCGGTAGTTTGAATTAGAAACCTGTAATATGTTCGTTGCAAAAATGTAAATTAGAGATCTACGAAGAATAAGTTAAAGGAAAGTTGCAGAAAATGGAGACAAAAACCCCTACATGGCACGAAACTTCCAAATCTTCCTTAATTATTGATCACTGTCATGAGCCCTAACTTAAGAGTAATAAGAATTACTGACACTTTTTTAAGTCGAAGGGAAAAATGAGACCAAGGTTTACTTAGTCAGCTGTCGTTGATTCTCGTCCTCTATGGAGTTAACAAAACAAATTGTAGAAGATTGAGGAGGAGGAGTGTTTAGGCCACAAAGCTTAACAATATTCAATGACTGGAAACGGTTCATAATCAACAGTCCTAACATTAAGGCTCGATTTTATAATCGTTGGAGGAACTGAGTATAAGACTATTCCTCTTTTGGAGGAAGGTTAAAAGATATTCAGCGAGTAGTTATTCCACGATTGTAAAACTGAGCCCAAGAGAGAAACGAATCATCCACATTTCTCCAAGTCTCGACATCTATGGAGACTTATGGGTAAGGACAGTAAGATCTGCAAGCCCGTAACTCAATTATTAAAACTGGAGTTTTTAAGTTTTGTTGAAGGTATGATTTCTTCTGAGTTTCTAAGATTACTCGTAAGTTTCTGCTTAGAGTCTTACAACAATCGTCTCGTATAGAGTCCTTCAGCATCCCACGCTTTAATAATTGAGTTACGGGCTTGCAGATCTTACAGTCCTTACAGGTACGGGCAGAAGCGACCCATAAGTCATCAGGAAAGTTACAGAAGGTTGAGAAGGGGTCATGTATGAATGTGGAAGATAAAACTGTACCTTATTATCACCACAATAATTTGCTTCGAAGAAAAAATGGCCAAATTTTCCCCAAAACTAAACGACGCACTTCAGAAATTGTGGAAAAAATAGAAAACCAAGCTCGATGAGAAGTTGTAAATATAAAGTAGAAGAAAAAAGGGTGAGGTTTTGATTATATTTCCTGCACCACGTCCGTGTCTTCTAACTCACGTAAACCCAATAAATGTGCTTGTGAAGAAAGAACCAAGATGAACAAAATGCATGGAATATTAAAAGACCACTGAATCAGAAAATGACCGAAGGAAGACTCATCACTAGTGCGTACACCAAATATTTCAGGGCTTATGGAATTCAAAGCTTTACTGTAACCTACATGAAAGCAGAAAGAGGTAGCAACATCATGGTAAAGGTAGATATGGTAAAGAAGAGGGAGAAATCGACCGATAAATTCACAGACCAAATTTATGAAGAGAAGAGAACTTGATGAAAGGCTATAAATATCAAATAATTGGAGGTCACGTTGCTTGGAGGCTTGAAAGCAAACAATTAACAGGAAACCTTAAGTCTAAATAGTTTTGGTCAATGACGTAATCTTGTAGGTAGGTTTTTGTTTTGTAGTCTTTGGTTCTTTCTTTTTGTTTTGTTTTTTCAACGCCTTTGGAATTCTCGTTCCGATAAAGTTATCTGCAACACTCATAAAAATGCAAATCTGCAACTCGTTTGTTTCCAGTTTTATTATCGCACTCACAAAGTAGCTATTTTTACTTTGTTCACAATGCAGCCGAGTCTTATCCAAAGTTCTGTGTGCATAGCTCATTCGCATATCCTCACGTTCGCGCTGATGTAATTTTAAATCGTACGTGAATTTATTTCATATTTAATTAACTGTGTTTAGACCCCGAGCAAGTCGTTCCGAAATTCGTTCGAAGCGCCTAAGGAGGAACTAACTACTATTAGGAAACTGGGCGAAAAAATTCGGCTTCGCGCCTTGTAGCCCCCCGCCCTCTCGTTAATTATTCAAGGCGCAATCAATCATTATTATTTCGTGCTTAAAAATGCACGGACTTTAAACGTCGATTGTTTACCCATTTACTTGGTGATAAATGGCAAACGTCCTCCTCGCTCCTTGCGCCGTAATTCCCTTCCCGGGCGGGGGCAATAAAATATTAAGGCCGGAGATAATGAAGGAAAATATCGTTGGAAGCGAAATTCTTTTTGTGTCGTTCCCGTTTTTTTATGGTGTGTTGTAATCTCGTTATGTTGAAACGAATTTTTGGGAACCTGGTTCAAATTTCTTTGGAAGGCAACATGGTTGCATTGAAACTTCAAATTAAGAACGAATGCATTCGTTAGGAAAATGTCTCACTTCCCACAGTAGTTTTAATTGCGCGCATTACTTCACACCATTCAAGGACACCCGCTGGAAGTTGCTTGCAACGCAAACACGTCTTCGGCATTCATGAATGGAACGGAACGAATGCAGCAGCAATCAGAAACACAAAGGAATTTTCAATTAATACATCCTGGGGGACGCACCATCCTGAGATTTGTGTTTGATTGTGTAAAGCAACTTCGCCTGAACGATACTTTATGGGCGCGTTGCGCAACGGAGAAGGAGAGGAAAAAATAAAGATGGCTCAGTTGTGGTTGCAAAATCGGGTCAACGCACTGGGAGTTACGTCGCCTGCCAACGTTGAGGAACAGAAAAAGAATTTCCCTCCGAATAAAGAAATTCTGAGAGGATTAGCATTACAATATAGTCTGCCACAGAAAAGTGCATTACGTATGCGTCTCCTTTGTTGAAAGGAAACGGGAAGTAATTAATTTACTTGAAATACGAGGAGAGAAGCTGAGCTTCAAGATGTGTTGCCATTTCATTTATTAATCCAAAACGAACCTCTTTTTCCCCAGGCATAGAGTTCCTATGATATGTCTTCCGGTAATTTTCTGCACTTATTTGGGTATTTACGTAACGCTTTGTGCTTTGTGTAGAGTGCAATTGCACTTTACACCTGACCAAGTGTGGACGAGGCTCGATCAGAATGCGGAATACACGTCTGACGAATACCTGAACGTAGGATTGTTAATTAATCGAGTTATTTAGGAATGTTATTTTTTCCTGTCGCCGCCTAAAAGTTACCCACTCATCTCTTTCCACTCTCTCTCTGTTATTAAATGTGACGTACAACTTTATCGAAATGACTTTTAATGCTTCCGTTGAAAACACGCCGGATATCCCTAGCGTGTATTCCACTCGATTTTTTCGTTGTTCTTTTTTTGTTTAATCTACGTGGTTTGCGTCAAAATGTGATGAACAATAGAAGTACGACAATAAACTTGTTTTAGAACGTCTGTTGGTTATCCATGTATGATAATTAAAGTTGGCACGACAAGGTCAGGAAAAAAATCTTTAATTTCTTTGGTTTTTCTTGGATGTCCTCCTATTTATTTGTTCAATTTTCGTTCTGGTCGTTCCTTTCATCTTTTAGGGAATTCGTCCTTCGCCCTACCCAAAGTTCTGAAGCGAAAAATAATCTAAAAACTTTACTTCTTTCATTCTTAAAGAAATTCTTCAATTCTTTGATCTTTTAGAGAATTCGCCCTTCACTCTTCTCAACGTTCTGAAGCGAAAAATACTTTAAAACACTTTGCTTTGTTCACTTTTAAAGAAATCCTTTAATTTCTTTGATCTCTCTTGGATATCCTCCTAGGATTTCTTATTTATTTGTTTAATTTTTCCTGCTTCTGACAATGGCTGCACAAGAGGCATGTGGATGCTCTTGGCAATGGCTGATTAAGAGACTTGTGAAGGCACTTGACAATGGCTGCACGAGGCTTGTGATGATTGCTCTTGACAATGGCTGCACAAGAGGCTTGTAAGTGCTCCTAACAATGGCTAGATAAGAGGCAAGTGGATACTCTTGACAATAGCTGCACAAGAGACTTGTGAGTGCTCTTGATAATGTCTGCATGAGAGGTTTGTGATGATTGCTTCTGACAACAGGCATGTGAATGCTCCTGACAATGGCTGCGCAAGAGGCTTGCGAGTGCTCTCGACAAGGGCTGCACAAGAGGCTTGTGATGACTGCTCTTGACAATGGCTGCACAAGAGGCCTGTGAGTGCTCTAGACAGTAGATTCATGTTTCTCACAATTTTTGTACATTCAAACACACTCTTGACAAAAAAAATTTGTATATTTCAAGGTCAAATGATCTAAATTAGAAATTATTTTGTTCTAAAAATGGTCACCTCAAACAAATTTTTTTCCTTCCATTTTTTAGGGAATTCGCCCTTCACTCTTCTCAACGTTCTGAAGCGAAAATTACTCTAAATACTTGAAAACACTTTGCTTCGTTCATTTTTAAAGAAATCCTCTAATTTCTTTGATCTTTCTTGGATATCCTCCCAGGATTTCTTATTTATTCGTTTAATTTTTCTTCTGGACGTTCCTTGTATCTTTTATGGAATTCGACCTTCACTCTACTCAACGTTCTGAAGCGAAAAATACTCTAAATACTTTAAAACGCTTTGCTTGGTTCGCTTTTAAAGAATCCAGAAGGATAAACCTACCCAATTCCTTCAGTTCTCTTACTGTTCGTACGATCAGACCAATTATTCCTTCTTGCTTCAGGATTTCTGGATTCTGGATTAGCGAGGTGGTGAATGGAAATAAATTCGCATACACTTAGGCCACACTTTGGGCCCACTATACTACTCCCATAATCAACAGTCCATGACTGTCAGCGCTACTCAAGCCATCCCACCCTTTCGATGAAGCCAAGAACGTCTGACAGAGAAGCACTGCGAATTCCAGTCACATCAGGCCAGAATATGGAACCTCGAAGTCTTAGCTTCTTTTCTTTTCAGCAGGAACTGGGAGAGGAAAGGAAAATTCACGGGAAATGCCACCAATCACATCCAATATTTTGCGAAAAACACACGATCCTAGCGCCCAGCATGGACCAGGAAAAATCGATCACGTTGCCATGACAAAGATCTGTAGCAATCAACGTTTTTAAAACTATACTTCCCATTGGTTTAGTCACGGATTGATTTAATTTCATTTTGACCTCGGTCCGTATATTAAGAAAAACTCGTTCAGTAGCTCTTAAACTTATGTGGCTTCGGACTTATCTATTTAGACTTCGGTTCCAATAGTCATAGAACGATTTCATTTGTTCAAGATCTCTAGATGTAAACTGCAAACATTTGAATTACATTGCGCCAATTGTTTGGTCTAGTTACAGATTGATTTTATTTCATTTCGACCTCGGTCCGTGTATTAAGAAAAATTCGTTCATTAGCCCTTAAACTTGTGTGGCTTCGAACTTATCTATTTAGACTTCGGTTCGAGTAGTCTTAGGACGATTTCATTGGTTCAAGTTTGGCCAGGGCCAAGACATCTAGATGTAATCTGCAAACATTTTAATTACAAAGTGCCAATTGTTTAGTTTAGTCAGGGATTTAGTTCATTTCATTTCAACTTCGGTCCGTATATTAAGAAAAACTCGTTATTGGCTCTTAAACCTGTATGGCTTCGGACTTATCTATTCAGACTTCCGTTCGAGTACGCACAGAACGATTTTATTGGTTCAAGTTTGGCCAGGACCAAGACCTCTAGATGTAAACTGCAAAAATTTTAATTACAGGGCAACAATTGCTTGGTCGCGTTACGGATTGATTTCATTTCATTTCGACCTCGGTCCGAGTATCAAGAAAAACTCGTTCATTGGCTCTTAAACCTGTGTGGTTTCGAACTTATCTATTTAGACTTCGGTTCGAGTAGTCTTAGAACGATTTCATGGTTCAAGTTTACCCAGGACCAAAAAATGTAATTACAGAGCGCCAATTGTTTGATCTAGTTACGGATTGATTTCATTTCATTTTGTAATTACAAAGCGCCAATTGTTTGATTTAGTCAGGGATTTAGTTCATTTCATTTCGACCTCGGTCCGTGTATCAAGAGAAACTCGCTCATTGACTCTTAAACTTGTATGGCTTCGGACTTATCTACTTAGACTTCGGTTTGAGTAGTCTTAGAACGGTTTCATTACTTTAATTTTGACCAGGGCCAAGACCTGTAGATGTAAACTGCAAAAATTTCAATTACAGAGCGCCAATTGTTTGGTCTAGTTACATATTGACTTCATTTCATTTCGACCTCGGTCCGAGTATCAAGAGAAACTCGTTCATTGGCTCCTAAACCTGTGTGGCTTCGGACTTATCTATTTAGACTTCGGTCCGAGTAGTGTTAGAACGATTTCATTGGTTCAAGTTTGGCCAGGGCCCAGACCTCTAGATGTAAAGTGCAAGGCGCCAATTGTTTTTACTTGAGCAAAAAAACCTAAGGTCTCACTAACTGACAGTGAAGATGGTACATAGAAAATATGGAAATCAGAAGTCACCGCGCGGGTATTACAGATCTGGTCATCTTCGAAGAGCAAAATTTATTTACACTTGTGAGAACGACTTTACTTGGTTGGTAGATAAGTCTTCGTTTAACAAGTTTGTGTGTCAATAGACCTCTCAAAAATTATGCATTAAAGGAAGCAAGACGCCAACGGAAGGGGAATGGCATAGAGTCACTCCAAATTGTTAGGTGTTGACCCACACACCATCGTAATTTTAAGAACGTAATGTTAAGTGACTTACCTATGAACAAGGTAGGGATGTATCACTTCGGCGACGTCATGCATCTGAATGTACATGCAGACCAATTGGGGCAGATAAAAGTCCACATCTAAGTCCTCAAAACTGAACATCTTATTGGCAATGTAGCTCTGCACTCCCGGCTCCTTGCTCTTGAAAATATAGTGCATGGCCATGCACACATCGAAAACCTTGCTCTCCAAAAGGCGCAACATGCCAAAAGTTTGCTTGGGGGCGGCGTCCATGCAACACTGCACCACCTCTGTAATCCTCTCCGACTCGCACACTTCCTCCTCTTTCGCACAATCACTCGCGGCGTTCGTCACCTCACTTGCGCCACAGTCGCCCTTTTCGGAGGCCTCGGACGCGGCGTCGAGGCTCTCCTGGCTCTGGGTGTTTGTGTTGGACAAGAACTCGACGCTGGATTCGCGCGTGGTGTTCGAATCGCTGGAACCGCTGTCGGAACCGCACAGGATTCCCGAGTCGTCCGAACCAAGGCTGGCCAGTTCGTCCCGTTGGGTTTTGGCCGTCGCCGAGTTGGTTTTGCACGCGTGGGATTCGGAGACCAAAATCGTGTTGACCGTCTCGCACTCGGGGCTTGGCGTCACATCCACCTCGGGGATTCTCTGGAGGGCGGAATCCAAGCTTCGATTTCGATGGTGCAAGGTTAGGTGGTTGCTCGTTGCGGCTGTGACTTGGGGTACCGGAGGTAGAAGGATGCCCATTGATCTGAAAATAAGTATGAACTTTTAAATCAATATAAGCAAACGTCCATTAAGGGGCAAACATTGTTAATAATTTGCTACCACGACGCGATGGGGATATATTGCGTACCTACACAAAGTAATCCCATCTACAGATTGCTCCGACTCGGCGATTTCCCTATCTCATCGACGTTTGTTATTGTTATTAATAGCAAAATTAAGGGGAAGAAAAAAACTAATGAGAATTACGTATTTGGTTTTGGAGATAATCCTTATCTTATCTAATTGTTTCCAAAATGACTAATGGAATTTGCACGATGGGGTTTGAACGAGAACTCTTCGCTTTTATTATAATCACAAATTTTATTTGGTTTAAACTGGTGCGGTGATTAGGTATACCATCAGGAATTCGAGACGTCTGGCAATTTACGTCATTAAGATAATTCGGTGTTTCATATCAGGATTTTGCAATATTGAATATTTAATGAATCGGCGAAGAAAATATAAACAACCGTTGCTAAGTACTTACATCAACTGGACGTGCCCCGAAGAGGACATGATGGGATGTTTCGAAACAGTTCACACGTTCAATTGTTTGCCTTATCAATACGTTGCCGCGGTTGTCTATAATTCTGTTATCAAACTTCGAGTGAGTCCTGATAAAAAGTACACGTGAAGGTCGTTAGTAAAATCCGATTGTTTTTTTTTTTTGCTGCGATAAGTTCGTGTCGAATTTTGTTGAATTTTAATCTGCGATTTCTCATTTGTTTACGTAAACGATAGAGCAAATAGCATACTTGACATTTCATCAACTGGAATTACGACGTTATTTACTTTTGACGCTGTTTATATATGAGGCAAAGAAGAGGACCAAGCATGCTACCTTGAAGGATGGTAGTCAGCCTTGATTGGATGGAGAGAAATTATTTCATCTTGAGTCTGGACAAAGTAATGCCAATTTTTGCAAGTAAGTAGGACTTAAGGACTGCGAAAAAATTACGTGAAAGGAATTTTTTGATCTTGCAAAGGAGGCCATGTGACAGTATTTTTTGTCTCCTAAAGATCGTAAGATGTAGTTGCAAACAAGGTAGACGTGTTCGTGGGGTCTAAAGCCACCCAAACTGGTGGTTGGACCTTGGATCCATTGGAGCAAAATAAGTTTCTCCAGGACCTTTGGCCACTGTTCGGAGTACATGAGTAGATCTACGAGTTCTTAAAAGGAAATAAAATTTATTAGGGGGAGGGAAGTTCCCCCAAGGAAAATCTAAACAATAAAATTAAAATCTACACAGGCTTTACAGAAAACTGTAAAGCTTTAGCTACTGTCCGATAGATGGCGCTGTTAATTCTCGAAGGATAATTATCCTTGCTGCCAAGACTTCTATTTCTTGTCGTCCTTTGCTTCCTGGTCTTCTCCTTTCTGCCAGGATAGGAAAAGAAGTAAAGCCGTTGGTCCCGTGTTAATAAGTGGTTCGGTACCCTCTTACTGAGGGTGGAGTTCCCCTAGATTCGGCTAAATTCTAGTCGAGTTGGGCGTGTGACCTTAGTGGTTGGAGTCTAAAGGTACGAGAAGTATTCCGCAAACCGATACCTTGCCCATTAAATAAAAAAAAAACTGTAAAATTGCCAAAGCATTAGCTATTGTCCGATAGATGGCGCTGCTAACATTTAGAGGATAATCATTATTCTTTACATATCGGAGTTACTCTACTCTCTGCACCGTTTGCTTTGATCTTAGAGCAGTTTCCTTGCTGTCCTCTATTCCTTGCCGTCCTTGGTCTTCTCCTTTCTGCTTTTCTGTTGACATCCATGCTTTGGAAATCTGTCCTTTTCATCTCAATAACGCGTCCAAACCAAACCAGTTCGACCGTCAACTGTGGTTTCATCGACTTAACTCCTCGACGTTTGCCTTGAGCGGACAGCCGTGGCCATCAAATTCGTTACTCCTGCTGCTAACCCTACTGACCTGGCTAAAATCGAAACAACGCCTGTCGCTACTCCAGCTGCTAACCCTATTGGCCTGGCTCCTATGGAAACAACGGCTCTCGTATCCTTACTCACGTTGCCACTAAGGGTTTACGTGTCCTTCGAATCGTAACGAACGATTTGGCCAGGAGCCTACCTCTCATCTGGTCTTGGCAAAACGGCGATCATTATGGGGAAAAAAATCTCCTTCGCACAGTATCCTTCCCTTGTAGCCAAGCGCTTGCAGGTTCTATGCGCCGATCGTCCCTGGCGGTTGTTTTGCTTTCATCACCTTACCCTCTTCTTCTGCTAAAATTAACTTTGCGGTAGTTCTTTGCATCGCAGATTGGTTTGTGTTTAGATTATACTTCCCGAAGAAAAATGATGCTTCTTCCACTGGAAGATAACGCCTAGGCGTATTTCAGGAAGGAAAAACAACTTTCTGCACTTTCTTCTCTGCCAAAACTACTCAAAACTTGTATTTGACTCGTTTTCAGTGCTACGAGCTCTTCGTATAAAATCGTCTGGGATGTTGTAATGTAACGGAGAACAGCTTCAGTGCGGAGACATTGAGAGTGGAGTAATTGGTACCGGAAGTCTTGATTCTGACGACGTTTTCTACTTGACTGGACTGACATCGACCGAGTATGTGATTGGCCGACAAAATTCTGCGCAAGCAGTAGTATGAGTGCTGCTCGAGGGTTGGCTAGCACCTGTCTTCGATGGAGTGTGCGATTGCTCGACAAAATTCTGCGCAAGCAGTAGTATGAGTGCTGATCGAGGATCGATCAAAGCCAAGGCAGTCGTGTGTCTCACGAAGGTTGGTTACCCTTCGATGGAGTGTGATTGCTCGACAAAATTCTGCGCAAGCAGTAGTATGGAGTGCTGCTCGAGAGTCGCTCAACACCAAGGCAGTCGTATGCCTCACGAGGGTTGGTTAGCCTTCGATGGAGTGCTCGACAAAATTCTGCGCAAGCAGTAGTATGAGTGCTGATCGAGGGTCGCTCAACATCAAGGCAATCGTGTGCCTCACGAGGGTTGGTTAGCATGTGTCTTCGATGGAGTGTGTGATTGCTCGACAGAATTCTGCGCAAGCAGTAGTATTGTCACGAAAACTCTTTGGGACAGCTGTATATAACTGTTAGTGTGGTCACTTTGCTGAGTTACGTATAATTAATTAATTACGCGGGACAGTCGATTGGGGTCCGTCTGGGAAGGCGGCAGCTCGGCAAGGTGGCCCGATAGTTGGAGGTGCTCAATAAAGCCTAAAAGTGGAGCGGTAGTTTTTCTGAAGAGGACCTTCCTTTTTCAGGACCGAGCACAAGGACAAGGTAAGAAATCCTTTTTTTTCCGGGTGAACTAGTGCCTTTAGCCCACACCTGAGCGACACCCTCTACTGTGAGCTACGTTCCCTCCACAGTTAAAACTAAGAGCAAGCTCTCAGAGAGCATGACAGTATGAGTGCTGGTCGATAGTCGGTCAACGCCAGGGCAGTCGTGTGTCTCACGCACCTGTCTTCGATGGAGTGCTCGACAAAATTGTGCGCAAGCTGTAGCATGAGTGCTGCTCGAGAGTCGGTCAACGCCAAGGGAGTCGTGTCTCACGAGGGTTGGTTAGCCTTCGATGGAGTGTGATTGCTCGACAAAATTCTGCGCAGGCGGTAGTATGAGTGCTACTCGAGAGTCGGTTAACCCCAAGGCAGGCGCGTGTCTTACGAGGGTTGGTTAGCACCTGTCTTCGATGGAGCGTGTGATTTCTCGACAAAATTCTGCGCAAGCAAGTGGTATGAGTGCTGTTCGAGAGTCGGTCAACGCCAAGGTAATTGTGTGTCTCACAAAGGTTGGTTAACACCATGGCAGCGCCGGTCAGCGCCAAGGCGGATGTGTGTTGCACGAGGACTGGTCAACAGTTTTCTCGACAAAATGCTGCACAAGGAGACACGGCTCGCGTATTTTCGTGGCGGGGATTAATTTCTGCTTCATTGGTCTGATGCATCCTCGAATCAAATGGCCTGAGCTGCAACCTATTCGTCAAGGGGTGGTCTTTTTGTCTTTGCTTTAGAATGCGGTTTCACTTTAATTCGCCAAGGGGCGGCTACAATTTTGTTTGTTTTGATGATCGTCACCGTAGATGTTTTGATTTTACTTCAGAATCCATCGAAGAGTTTCTAAATCATTCTTCTATTGACATTTAATTCAAAATAAAGCTTTAAACGACCAAGTTTAAACCCCTGTGCAATTCTTACTCTTGTAAAATGAAACCGCAAACGACTTTTCTTACGGCGACAAATTAGAAAAGAAAAAAAAACCTCTGAGAAGACAAATACCGCCACCGCCGCCGCCGCCGCCGTCGTCGTCGTCGAAACGTGATTAAATAAAGAACGAAAAAAGCAACCGTTTTCCTTTGTTCGACCGCGACATTCCCACAAAGCCCCCCACGACAGAAGGCGAGATAACGTGTGGATGCAAGAAATATGAAATGTGTTGCGTCAGCAAGTGTTTACGTTCGCAGCAAACTGCGAAAAGTTTGCATAGTTTCCTACATTAAAGCGAACGTATTTAAGGGAATTCCTTTTGTAAATGTCAGATAAGACCTACGACAACCTCGTTACGAGTCAAGCTAACGAGTGCTTCGCTGTGTTGTAAAATGCGAAATGTCACGAATTATTCGAGGTTTTGTTCGGGGACGTTCTTCCACAATGCTTAAGTACCAGAAAAAAACTTTGGGTAGGTCGCAAAGAGCACGAATTGCTTCCTTAATTGCAATACAAGTTGTAAGGAGTTACTTGACAAATCTTTCAATTTTTGTAGTGGGAACACTGATGGTTAGGACTAGGGCTATTGATCTTGCAAGGTTCTTTCTGGCCTTTGTGCTTCCTCCTCCTTCCAATTTGTAGGTTTTAATTCTCTTGCTACTTTTCTTATTGATTAATCTTTCGGGTATTACCCTATACACATGCTCTGAACTCCATAAGTACTCCATTGCACAAAATTTCCAAAAGTCATCATCTATCACTGACATTTTCTTTCACTGTCAGTAAACAAATGGAAATTGTGTAACAGCAATTATCTAAGTGCAAAGCGTAATAATGTCGGGGTTTCCCCCTATTATCAATAACAAAAGTCTATTCCCTAAATGACATTTACAGATTGCAGTTCGTGAATCTTCATTCAATGTTTTAAACTCTTCTTAGGCTTCTACTCTTTCCGTTTTCTCTGGCATGAGTAGGTTTACACAAATTAAATAATAGCAATTACGTAAGTGCAGATGTCAATATCAGGGGGTTTCCCCCCTACAAGAGTAGAGCTCTTTCCCTCGTGTAACTCTAACATAGCATTTTTCTTAATGACCTGCCTGTTATTTAATTTTCTTGATTAATCCGGACTAAAACATAACAGGTAATATAAGTTATGGCCAGAGGAAGAATCACCGGACAAGACTAAATGAATTGCCGTCGATTGGCGTGCGGAAAATGGTCGGAAATAATTACACTTGCACATGTCCGCCGGCGAAAAGAGAGCGTTTGTTAGCTGCCATTACAAACTGTAACCTTGTTTCGTGCTGGTGAATGTGTTTCTTGCGTCCGCCTGGTTCCACCAGTCCCGAAACCACTCATCGCGTCAAATAAAGACAGATGGAAGAATGTGGGCGCCATAAATGTCATTCGGTAATATGGGGGCGTTCGGAGATTTAGAGACGAATCGAAATGGGCACAAATTTCCAGAATATACTCCTAGCAATTACACGTTACGTAAAAACCGGCAGGTGTCAGTCTGTATTAATTTGTCTACAAAAAAAAAGAACTAATGGCAACTTTAAATGCAGTTACGTAAGTTAGGCTAATTTGTAAGTAGGATTTTTTTTAAGTCTACCAAGTTTGCTAATGGTTGGGTAATATTAACCATAATTGAAATTGATATTATTGTCCGATTTATTATTATATCACGTTAACTTTTAATATTAATCACACGTGTGTGTATTTCCATTCCCTCCTTCGGTTCCGCCTAGTATTTAAAGCAAAGTTCATTTTTCCCAATGAAAATCCACGAGTTGTTTAAAACTCTGAATTTATTGCCTGAATTTCAAAGCTTCCTTATGAATACCAAAGAAGACGTAGCAATCATTAATAATAACAAAATAATGATTATATAAATTGGCCAATTTGGTAATAAATCAAAAAGGACTCCCACTGGAAATTTGGTGAGGAGAATATCCTGTGGTTTGTACCAATCAAAGATTCCATTCCATCTCTTATTTTAATTTTGATTACTTAACTGGAAACTCCTTTGCAAATGAATCTTCTGACTTGGCGAGTAGATGAGAGACTATTTTACTTTGTATTAAAATTCGTTTCACTTTCAAAAATATCTTTATCATATTTATTAACCCGAATACGTCTTTAACGTTCCAGGTTCTTCAATAGAAGAGCGTCATTTTGAGTTCTGCTTTTCAATATACCGCTTTCCACAGAAAGGAATGGAAGTATTTCAATGAAATATATTAGATCTTGAAGGAAGTATTTAACGATTACATTCGTAAACAAACTGATTAACTGCATCGAGTTATCTATTTAGTATTGTTAAGAATTTAGGGAATGCCTCGAGTAAGAACACGTCCACAATTCCACCAACTAACTGAGTTTGAAATGGGCAGAATTGTGTGCTTACGCAAAGCTGGAATTCCTTTTGGGAAAATTGCAAGAAGTTCCGATTGGAATATTGCTGCTGTCATCAGATGCTTGGGCAAAAGGAAGGCCGTCGTAAGCCTGGAACTCAGATAAGGACTACGGATTCAAAATCCAAGTCTTCGTCTGCTTTCTCTTCTCTTCAACAAGACGGATTGCCGATGACTGGTGTGATGAGTGGGAAGGCAGATCTCTACATCGTAAGTATATCGCAGGATTAGGGCATTTTGACTACGTTCGCATCGACTTCATTGAGAAACTCCAGTACTATTCTCTTAGGGACCGATTCTCTTCAACAAGACGGATTGGCGATGCCTATTACGAGGGCAGATCTCTATATCGTCAGTATATCGCAGGATTAGGGCATTTTGACTACGTTCGTATCGACTTCATTGAGGAGCTCCAGTAGGATTTTCCTTAGAGATCAATTCTCTTCAACAAGACAGATTGGCGATACCTATTATGAGAGTAGATCTCTATATCGTCAGTATGTCGCAGAAATAGGGCATTTTCACCACGTTCGTAGCGACCATCGCAGGATTAGGTCATTTTGACTACGTTCGTATCGACTTCATTGAGGAGCTCCAGTAGGATTTTCCTTAGGGACCAATTCTATTCAACAAGACGGATTGGCGATGCCTATTACGAGGGCAGATCTCTATATCGTCAGTATGTCGCAGAAATAGGGCATTTTCACCACGTTCGTAGCGACCATCGCAGGATTAGGTCATTTTGACTACGTTTGTATCGACTTCATTGAGGAGCTCCAGTAGGATTTTCCTTAGGGACCAATTCTATTCAACAAGACGGATTGGCGATGCCTATTACGAGGGCAGATCTCTATATCGTCAGTATGTCGCAGAAATAGGGCATTTTCACCACGTTCGTAGCGACCATCGCAGGATTAGGTCATTTTGACTACGTTCGTATCGACTTCATTGAGGAGCTCCAGTAGGATTTTCCTTAGGGACCAATTCTCTTCACCAAGACGGATTGGCGATGCCTATTACGAGGGCAGATCTCTATATCGTCAGTATATCACAGGATTAGAGTATTTTGACTACGTTCGCAACGATTATATATATATATATATTTGACTACGTTCGAATCGACTTCACTGAAGAACTCCAGTACGCTTTCCCTTAGGGACCGATTCTCTTCAACAAGACGGAATGCCGATGTCTGGTACGATAAAGTGGGAGGGCAGATCTCTCTATCGTCAGTATATCGCAGGATTAGGGCATTTTAACTACGTTCGTATCGACTTCACTGAGGAACTTCAATACGCTTTCCCTTAGGGACCAATTCTCTTCAACAAGACGGATTGGCGATGCCTATTACGAGAGCAGATCTCTATATTGTCAGTATATCGCAGGATTAGGGCATTTTGACTACGTTCGCATAGATTCTATGAGAATTAGGACGTTTTGACTACGTTCATATCGACTTCTGGACGATAAAGTGGGAGGGCAGATCTCTACGTCGTCAGTATATCGCAGAATTAGGGCATTTTGACTACGTTCGCATATATTATATCAGGATTAGGACAGTTTTAACTACGTTCGTATCGACTTCACTGAGGAACTCCAGTACGCTTTCCCTTAGAGACCGATTGTCTTCAACAAGCCGGATTGGCGATGCCTATTACGAGAGCAGATCTCTATATTGTCAGTATACCGCAGAATTAGGGCATTTTGACTACGTTCGTAGCGACCATCGCAGGATTAGGACATTTTGACTACGTTCGTATCGACTTCATTGAGGAACTCCAGTACGCTTTCCCTTAGGGACCGATTTTCTTCAACAAGACGGATTGCCGATGTCTGGTACGATAAAGTGGGAGGGTAGATCTCTATATCGTTAGTATATCGCAGAATTAGGGCATTTTAACTACGTTCGTATCGACTTTATTGAGGAAGTTCAGTACGCTTTCCCTTAGGGACCGATTCTCTTTAACAAGACAGACGAGGGCAGAGCTCTATATCGTCAGCTTATCGCAAGATTAGGACATTTAGGGCCGATTTTTTCATTTCCAATTAACTTTATCTAGCGATTAATTCCCATAGTAACGATTGTGATCACAATTGTTTCTATAGGAATAAACCGTCACATAAAGATAACTGGAGGTGAAAAAACCGGGCCTTAGACTACGTTCTTATCGACTCCATCGAGGAAATTCAGTACACTTTCTCTTAGTGACCGATTCTCTTCAACAAGACGGTTGCTGATGCCTGCAATGATGTAGAGGGAATGCAAATCTCTACATCGCCCGTAAATCGCAGGATTAAAGGGAAAAAAACTGTAAAATTGCCCAAGCATTAGCTACTATTCGATAGATAGCGATGTTAACTTTCGGAGGATAATTATTTTTTATATATCGGGGTTACTCTAATCTGTCCACCCAATGATCTTCTTTGCTGCCAAGACTTCTACTCCTTGTCGTCATGCTTCCTGGTTTTGCTAGGATAGGATAGAAAATAAAGCCGTTGGTCTTCGTGTCAATAAGGTGTTTGGCACGTTAAAAATTCCTACTGGGGGTGGAATTCCCCTAGATTCGGATAAATTCTAGTAGGGTTAGCCATATCCTTAGCAGTTGGAGTTTAAAGGTATCAGGAGTATGGGAAGTGCGTTACTCTCTTCACCATTGATCTTCGAGCATTTTCCTTGCTGCAGAGACTTCCTCTATCCCTTGTCGACATTTAGTTTTTGGTCTTCTCTCCTTTCTGCTTTTCTGTTGACACCCATGCTTTGGAAATCTATCTTTCTCATCCACGTAACGCGTCCAAACCAAACCATCTATTCTTTTTTTCGACGGTCAACTGTGGTTTCATCGACTTGCATCCTGTTGCGTATTTCGTTATCTTCAATTTTATTTAACATAGTGACTACTTCACCAATACTCCATTTCGAAGAACAGCGGTCTTACTTCTTCCCTTTTATCTACCGCCCACACTTCTGCACCAGAAGTTGTTAGTTGCTAGTGCCGAATTCTTTTTCGTGGTTAGTTTCTGCCTAAATTTATTATCTTATTATCTGTTATCTTAGCTTGCGCCAGTGATTTTCAATATGGGTCCGTCTGTTTATTATCCTTATTCGATAACTTTGAAATTATTGTTCAAAAGTTGTCCTTTTTTCTAAAAATTAACGGAACCTAACTCGGACGACCAGAAGACCTCCTCTTGATGATTCGCGCCAAGTTACGGTTGCCAGAAGTTTCGGGTAGTTACGAGAAAAATGCTTTCCTTCTCCTTTTCATCTGGCCAAACGCCTCCTCTCGCAGTTATACTCGTTTCCTCCCTTTTTGGAATACTCCTAAGGGGATCTCGGATGTTTTCTTGTGGTATCTGGTGCCATTCCTGTATAATGTCCGTATTCATAGTGCTTCCTTGAGGTTCCCTTAGAATGGGATTTTTAGTAAGGCAGGTGCATTATGACAGTACCCATTCCAAGCGGTCCCTTATTGAAGGAAGCCTCAAGGAAGCACTATGAATACGGACATAAGCTAGTTAGGCAGCTATTCAAAACTTACTAGAGGCCTGGGAACGCTTCATAGCTCGTTCGCCCAACTGATCCCAGAGGTTTAAATCTGGGCTCTTTCTATGCCAGTCTAGACATTCAATATTTCTTTCTCTTAAGGCAGTTGTTACAACACTGTTCAGCATTATTTTTTCTATTATAGAAAAGGTACTTAATAAATTTATTGGTCTGTAATTCTCAACTTGATGTGAATCACCTTTTTTTTAGTATAGGAACAACACTTGCGATTTTCAATATATCTGGAAATGTTCCTTCTACTACAGATTGATTGATGAGAGTTGCAAAAAGATGGATAATAAAATTGGTTACATATTTAATAGCTTTTGAAGATATTCGATTGGAGTCGCAACTGGTTTTATTTTTCAGATTGGAAATTACCTCTGGGAAAACCGGATGGAAAAACATCGTATTTTTCATTACTTCTCCAGTGGTACATGCTTTGGATATGTTGTCTTCGAAATGCTTTGATAATTTGACCGCTGTCACTGTAGAAAAATACTTTCCATTTTATAATTATTGCTAATCTTTAGGCTATCTATGTTTAGATCGCCGCAGAGAATTAAATTTTCGCCAAATTCAAGGGATTTTCTTAACAGTTTGTCTAGCGTATCTAAGAAAGCTGCAATATCACCATGAGGAGGTCGGTAAATACATATAATTTGTATTTTCTTTTTTTCAATTTCTAGAGAAATCGCACAACATTCAAATTTCATACTGACTGTAAATTCGTTTGTATATTGCATGTTTTTTGAAGTAATCAAATTCGTTACTCCTCCTGCAAAGCCTATTGACTTGGCTGCAATGGAAACAACGGCTGTCACATCCTTACTCATATTGCCACTAAGGGTTTACGTGTCGCTCGAATCACAACGAATGATTTGGCTATTTCATTTAGTCTTGGCAAAACGAGGATTATTATGGGAAAAAAATTTTCTTCGCACAGTTTCCTTTCCTGTAACCCAGCTGGCCGACTATGCGTGCTTCGTCATCCCCTAAAAATCCCTCTCTTTGGTTATAAGGTACTTGGCTTTAAAGTATTTTTATATCTGCTCCACGAATTGAAGTGAAATCGCCTAGTTAGAGGAAAAGAAATCAAAATATCCACTACAAACACTCTTGTAGAGGTCTACCAATTTTTTAATAATAATTCCTGCATTTTATCATCCCCGTTCCTTGTTCCTCCACTTTCTCCATTCCTGTTTTCTACTCACTATCACAACAATACACTTTTTAGCCTTAAAAATAATAAATATCATCAGTTCATACGATTGTGTTTCGCTTTAAAATAAAAAGAAGGGAAATACAAGTCAGGTCACTTAGAAAAGAATGCCAGTTAACGCGTAGGTATATCTTAAAATTCATTAAAATAACATAATTAGAATACAGTAGTTCCCCAATTGCAGTTAGAGAATTCAAAATGTCTTCTTAATAAAAAAAAATATAGGCTTTTTGTTATTAATCAAGAGGGAAGTTATTGAAGGATTAAACAAATAATAACACCGAGTTTAAAACCGAGAACATTTTTAAGTAAAATGCCCTGAAGTAGAGATGGGCAAAGTAGTTCATTTGAACGATTTAGTTCAGGCTCACTCGTGTAACTCACTAGCTCTTTCTAGCTCAAACAATTCAGGAAAAATACATAAGGTTTGGTTGGAATTCAAAAGAACTTTCAGTAGACATTTATCAAACTTTTAATTATGAAAAATATCGTCTTGCAAAATAATAAGCGATCAATATGAAATGAATTAGGGTAGGCGTTGAAATTTAAATGCATGTCTTGGATAACGTCGTATTAATACTAATTGTCATACAATTGTTATAAATAACACGCCGGAAATATTTCATGTTACTCACGCAGTTATTCATAGAGTTCAAAAGTATCTTGATGCAGCAGGTAGTGGTCATTTACGCATCTATCTTAATTTTTTAAAAATAAAACGATTTTCTTGCTTTGTAGAAACGTCAAAGTGACTGAACGAACGTTCGATGAACTAAATGCACACATGCGTGTTTATTTTTTTAATTTATCACGCAGGTAAAGACAGAAATTTTTCTGAAAAAAAAAAAACGCGACTGATTTCTATCTGATTTATTATCTGTCAACAATGTTGCCATTTAATGTCCGGTTCTTTAATAAGAAATTTCGAAATTGAAGAGCTACATTCTCAAAATAATTTTGAGTCGAAAAACTAAAACATGAAAGTGATCTCACCCTCACAGACATAAATGAAATTTCATGGCGAGCTAAGAGCTACATTTTCAATCTATCGTGAGCTAATTCTTGTAGTTCACTTGCAGAAGTAGCTCAATTGAGCTAACTTGTTTGGGAGCTACCCTTCTCAAACCTAAAGTGATGATAATTGCTCAGAGGCAACAACACATTTCATTACTTATAGCTCTCATTGTTATATTATTATTATTATTATTTCAAACCAATTTATTTCTAATTTAGTTTGCTTTGCCCTGCAACAGCGATTTGCAGAAACCTTCTTACATTAAACAAGCCTGAAATGTAAATTAAATATTACACCAACTGTAGACGTGGATGTTTTCGAGAAAACTACGAAATGTTCTACATTTAATTATAATTTTAATCATACGCAACAACTAACTTTATGTACAACATATAGTTGGTGTTAGGAAAAAAAAAAAATGTGTTAGTTGTTGTGAATATCGTGCGTTTAATAACTAAGCGTGCCAAATTAATCCCGATGAGCCCCGATAAGAGCATTTCGCTTCATTAAAATGCCCCCGCATCCCACATTTTCCTCCTCAAATTATCACACAATACAGAGGAAACATGCAGCTAGCTTTTATCAATAGAAAAAAGTTCAATGTCAATTTCCAAGGCGGCAGCGTGACAAATCTGATGTGATAACGCATTCCATCCTCATGCGATTGTTATTGCTCGTCAGTAACACAAACATTAAAGATAGCCGCTAATGACCTATTCAACCGACACATTAAACGTTTACTACCTGAAATCCAAGCTTAAATTCCGCTGGTGATTGCTGAGCCTCGTCCGTATGTTCAGGGTACAGCTGGGTCTTCCATGTACCGAAGGCACATTATCCCTAAGTAAGTTCAGCTTCTGCCTCTTGTGGGCCATCTCGGCCTTGATAACCCCAGCCGGGGCAACCTCACCCATCTTCAAGCCCTAGTCATAACCGAACACTCCAAAGCGAATTCAATCGAACCGAACACAGCGTACATTAATTTAACTCGGCAAAAAAAATCCACGTCTTTAACTTGATTCCAACAATATTAAGAGCATATCTGTGATGATGATGATGATGATGACCCACTGAAGTGTCAACACTGACAGCTGTCACCGAAACTGAAAGCATCAGGCTTATTGTTGTTAATAACAATAAACAATGCCGGGCCGGGACGGTGGGTTCTAGAATTTCTCTTCTTAATTAAAGAGGAAGAATACAACGACGTTGGCTGTCCTCACTGAAGCAGCTCGCAGTTCATGGGTGTGCCGCCCTCGATGTTTATTTGTAAACACAACCCCCAACTGCCCCAGATATTATTATAAAAACGAAAAGAAATTTGCTGTTAGTTACACTTGATCCATAATGAGGCTGCTAGTCCTGTGTTTATTCGAAGCATGTTCACGACGATGTTGTTTACGCATATTACAATAACCGCCCGTCTTGCTTGCTTGGTTGTCCTTTCGCGGAGCAACGCCTTTAGCTTCACATGTTTCTCACGCGGCCACCGTGAACGAGTTTTCGTTGATTTGAACGCCGGAAACCGCACTAAACAACCGTTGTTGTTGTTATTGTCGTTACACTAACGTACAGACGCCGAATGCAAAACACAACTGCCACGAATGTAGCGCCATCCTGAATTGCGCTGTGAGTGCCGAGTGGGGATGGACTCAGGCGTACCAATCGCTGATACGCAAAGTTCCTAGAAATTACTCGCGAATTTGTTCACTTTCTTTTTTACGCTTACGTAATTTAATTAACGATAATTAAGTTGAGAATGCGATTCTCCTGGTATTTAATTGGAAAATAGAAATTCGAAGTAGGTTTACGAAAATTGATTGTGAGTGAGTTGGGGACTCATGCCATAAAATGTTTTTATTTAAATAAAAGCGTAGTGTTGGGTGATTGTGATTTTTGATAATCAACAATCAGTTGTACGATCAACAATCATTAACTTTTTAAATTGGTGGTTCCCAAATTTGATTTACCAAGCCTTTGGGGGGAAGGAGGGGTCGCTAAATAATACCCAAAAATAACGTGTGTCCAATAATAATCGTAGCCAAGTAGGCTCATAAACTTTATATTTAAAAATTTGAAAAGTTGTAGGTTGGTTTTGATACGTGCGCGTTGCAATGCGCATGCGGTACTTTCAAATTTTAACGCCGAAAGGAGAATTGTTCTTAATTCTGATTTTAACATCTTCAGCTCCCAGTTGTATTTCATATATTAAATAAAAACAAAATTCAAAGAAATATCGGTTGTTTCAGGTTGGTATTGCAATTTTCGAAAGTCGAATATTTGTGGAAACGTCTGATTGGACACCGAACGTATTTTATTTCTGGAGCGATTCGTTTTTGTTTTTCCAGAGACGATTTCATTTTTTTCTCGTGGGTCCTCGAATTTTACTCGCCCTGTGTACGGGATATTTTACTTTATTTTGATCTAGAGTTACCTCTACAATGCAAAATTGCAAAAATATACAGGGTGTCCCATTAAATTTTTTAAAACTTTTTCAGATCTATATTGTTTACACCGAATTTTTTCATTTTCCTGAAAATTGATATAAAAAATGTTACAGGGGCGTTTCAGGTGATATTGGGATTTTCGAAAATCGAATACAACTCCTTCATTTATGACTTTTTTCAAAATTTATGGAAACGCCTAATTGGATACCGAACGTATTTTATTTCTGGAGCGATTGGTTTTTGTTTTTCCAGAGACGATTTCATTTTTTTCTCGTGGGTTCTCGAATTTCACTCGCCCTGTGTATATATATTATATTTCGATCTAAAATTACCTCTACAATGTAAAATTACAAAAATATACAGGCTGTCCTATTTAAATTCTTTTAGGTCTGTATTATTTATACCAAATTTCGTTATACTAAAAATTGAAATAAAAAAAAAACGTAGGGGTGCGAACATAGATCTGGATCACCCGGTATAGTAGATGACTTGAAAACTTATTAAAATTTAGTCTGCAAAACAAAAAAAAGAAACAAATTAGCTTTCTTTTGTTTCTTGTCAGTGATTTTCAAATGTTTTCCTCCAGAGATTCGGCGATTTCTTTTTGTTTTTCTGTTCAAATTATTCTTTGCGCATTTCGCTGTCTTTTATTTGAGCTTTTGTTTTGTTTTTTCGCCGAATTTTTATTATTATTATTATTATTGTTCGTATTTATTTACTTTTTTATTTGTTTCTCTCGAATTAATTTTACGCGTATCAATTTTTCGCTTTCTTTTGTTTATGGTCAGCGATTTTTAAAAGCTTTAATCTACGTACACAGAGAGTCGTCGCTTTTCTTTTGTTTCTTTTTTTCGGTGTCCAAATTATTCTTCACGTTTCAGTGCTTTTTACTTGAATTTTCTTTTGTTATTTCGTCGAATTATTCTTTTTATTTTATTCTTCGTTCACCTTGTTTTCCATAGGTTAGAGACAACAACGCAACATTCAAAAAATGTAAACAAAAGAGAATCGGAACCTCTAGTTAAGCAAAAAAGAAGCCGCGAACAAATGAAAAATCGATGATTTCCGGCGTGAAGTTTTTAAAAATTAAATGCAGATTTCATTTGTTTCCTTACATTTTTCATTTGATCATTTGTTACTATCTGATACGGTATACGATTTGACTTTTAATAATAATAATAATAATAATAATAATAATAATAATATTAATAATAGTAACAGTAAATAAAAATGAATTTGTTTTCTTCAAGTTCGAAATTCGCGCTCTAACGATTTTCCATTTTTTTTGCGATCGTCATTTGTTCGGCTCTTTCGTAAACATTGCGATCGTCGTTTGTTATTCTTTGTCTTTTTCTTCCTTTCCTTTTGAGGTCATCGCTTTCTTCGTCCATTAAGATTATATTTTTCCAAAACTGTTCTTGTTTTTTTGCTTCTACGTGTGTTGTCTACGTTTTCTGAAATGAAATGCGTTCCTCGTTCTTTTTACGATCGTCATTTGTTTTTTTTTTGCACCTACTTTCTTCGGAAGTTTTCATTCTTTTTCCCTCTCAATCGCGATTGGGTTTCTAGAGTCGTCAAAAATATTCTTCCATTGTTTTTGTTTGTTTTCAATTGTTTGCCACTTTACAGAAATTAAATAATCAGAAATTGTTGTCGATTTCTTTTTCTGTCGTAAGTGTTGCGATTGTGATTTGTTTCTAACGTAAACGTTACGATCGTCATTCGTCTTTGCTTCGTTTTCTTTTCGGATACATTTTTCCAGGCTTGCTTTGATCAATTTTGTTTGCGCTCCTCGTTCTCAGTAATAAATTAAATAATTTTAACAATTTCTACTGAAAATGACGAATGAGATGAAACCGGTTTAGAAAAAGAAATATAAAAACAATGATAGAACAATTGAATAACGTTCGGAAAAGTGGCGGCGGAAGATGAATAAAGTAACAGGCAATTGAACACTTTTCCGGTGAAAATAAACAAATGAAAACAATTGACCTTTCCTTATCGAAGATTTGATCGTCGACAATTAAAAAAGAGGAACAAATTACAAAACAATTGAATTTTCGTAACCGAAAATTTGATCGTTGGCGAAAAAAAAAAAAAAAAACAACAAACTACAAAACAATTGAACTTTCCCGAATGAAAATTTCATCGCTAGCGAATTAAAAAGGACAAATTACAAAACAATTGAACTCTCCTGAACAAAAGGTTGTCGCGATTCAAACTATTCATTACTATTAACATCGCAATTGCGAATAACCTTGGACAGGTCGGTTTGGTTTGCAATGGAAGTCTCGAGCTATGCTTCTGTTGACGAGGCCCCAAATAGGGCCGAAATAGCTATGCAGAAGATGCTCGAGGAATCCACTGCAATCAAAACCTGTTTGCGAGAAAGTTTGTGAAATTTTTATCGTTAACGAATTTAAAAGAAAAAAAAGCAAAGATGAAACAATTGAATAACGATTGGAAAACCTGTGGCGAAAGAAAAATAAAGTAACAAACAATTGATCATTTTTTTCACTGAACAGATGTAACAATTGAACTTTCCTGAACGCAAATTCGATCGTAGCAGTTTAAAAAAAAGAAACAAATTACGAAACAATTGAACTTTGCTGAACGAAACTTGATTGATTGATCATTGACGAATTGAAACGGAAAAGAAGACAATGTTAAAACAATTGAATAACGCTCGGAAAAATGACGGTGAAAGATGAATAAAGCAACAAACAATCGAACATTTTTTCACTAAAAATAAACAGATGAAAACAATTGAACTTTCATGACCGAAAATTTGATCGTCAGCGAATAAAAAAAACAATTTACAAAACAATCGAACTTTTCTAAATGAAAATTTGATCGTTAGAGAATTACAAAACAATTGAACTTTCCTCGACCAAACTTGGATCATAACAATTAAAAAAAAAACCTATAATGAAACAATTGAATAACGTTTGGAAAAGCGGTGGTGAAAGAAAGATAAAGTAACAAACAAGTGAACATTTTTTCACTAAAAATAAAAACAAATGAAAACCATTGATCTTTACCGACTGAAAATTCTTTGGTTGAAGATTACAAAAAAAAAAAAAAAAACAAATTACAAAACAATTGAATAACGTTTGACGAACGTAGACGAAGAATTAATCACAAGAAATAAACAATTTATTGAATTTTGTTCCGGTCGTAAGTTCTGTTGTTAGAAACGATAAAACAATTGAATAACTGCTGGTGAAAGACGAATAAAGTAACAAACAATTGAAAAACTTTTTCCTTTTTATGTACAAAAAAAAATGGAATAACGGATGAAAACAATTGAACTTTCCAAGTCGAAAATTTGTTTGTTGAGGGATTAAAAAAAACAAATTACGAAACAATTGATGAATGCGTTTGTCAAACGCAGGCGAAGAGTGGACAGAAAAAAATGATAAAAACCATTGAACTTTTCATTTTTTCCTCTGATTATTTTCAATTCATGACATGTCAGTCATTTTCTTGTTATGTAATTCAATAACATTTTGGACTCGTGATTAAATTAATTACATAAATTGCACGAGAAACTATTTATAGATGATGAATTAGGCGAAGACATGTGGATTAGGCGTAATCACTTTATCAACTAATACATTAATTAATTAGATTAATATCTAATCGATTCGCCCAATTATTAAACCGAAAGAAAACAGGTTCTCTACGCTCTGAATTAAGCAATAAACAAAATCAAAGAAAAATTAACATAATAATAATAACAAAAGACAATTGAACATTTTTCCGCTGAAAATAAACAAATTAAAACAATTGAACTTTCCACAGAAGATTTGATCGTCGACAATTAAAAAAAAGAACAAATTACAAAACAATTGAATTTTGGTAACCGAAAATTCAAAAATAATCAAATTGAAGTAATAATTAAAAAAAATCGATTTTATAACACAATTTAAGAGTTTAAAGCAAAGAAAATGAAAAATAAAATGAGATTTAAAAGAATTAAAGAAAAACAAACAAAAGACAATCGATTGTAGTACAGCACAATTCAATAGAATAATAAATTTAAAAAAAAATACTGTTTGGAAGGATAGGCGACGAAACAAAGAAAACAAATAAAAAAAATTGGTTACATTAATATTAAAAAAGAAGACACAATAAAGTAATCAAAATTTAAAAATAAACATATTAAAAAAATAACAAAAAAAAACAAAAGGCAATCGATTTTATAACACAATTTAATAGATTATATATTATATAGAAGCTATAAGTCAACATGTACAGGACCTTCTGAAACACGATAATTTTAATTGCGATATAGTAATCTCACGTATGGGTAATACCAATTTTGTAATAAATATTAATTCTAAAGACTTTGACAGAATCAAGGGACCTGACCAATGGCCACATGGAATCGAAATAAGCCGATATAACTTCCGACGCGGACAAAAAAATTTTCAAGCGCTTCCGTCACAAACGAGTGCGAAATAACCAAATTTGTATACATCAAACCCACAAACGATATTAACCTCAACACCCATAATACAAATAATACAATAAAAGCTCCAAAACAATACAATAAAAGCTCCAAAACAAAACAAAACAATATGAAAATGACTGACGTGTCATGAAAATATGTAAATTGAAAATAATCATAGGAAATTTCTCCAAAAATTGCCTAAAGACAATTATCATTGTTTTTTTTTTAATTTGGTTACGATCAAAGTTTGGTCGAGGAAAGTTCGATTGTTTTGTAATTTCTGACGATCGAATTTTCTTTCAGGAAAGTTAGATTGTTTTGTAAATTGTTCTTTAATTCGCTAACGATCAAATTTTCGGTCAGGAAACTTCAGTTGTTTTCATCTGTTTATTTTTAGTGAAAAAATATTAAATTGTTCGTTGCCTTATTTATCTTTCACCATCATTTTTCTCTACGTTATTCAATTGTTTTAATAAGTTTCAATCAAGTTTCGATCAGCAAAGTTCAATCGTTTCGTAATTTATTCTTATTTTTAATCCGCTGCGATCAAATTTGCGTTCACAAAAGTTCAATTGAAAAAATGATCAATTGTTTGTTACTTTATTTTTCTTTCACCACCGCTTTTCCAATTGTTATTCTATTGTTTCATCTTTGCTTTTTTTAAATTCGGCAACGATAAGTTTCAAAAATTTTGTCGCAAATCGGTTTAGATTGCAGTGGATTCCTCGAGCATCTTCCGTACAGCTGTTTCGGCCCTATTGGGGGCCTCGTCAGCAGATGCATAGCTCGAGACTTCCACTGCAAACCAAACCGACCTGTTCTAGATTATTCGCAATTGCATGTAATAGTAATGAATCGCAAGTAATCGCGACATCCTGCGATCAAAGTTTCATTCAGGAGAGTTAATTGTTTAGTAATTTGTCCATTTTAATTCGTTAACAATGAAATTTTCATTCGGGAAAGTTCAATTGTTTTGTAATTTGTTGTTTTTCTTTTGTTCGCCAAAGATCAAATTTTCGGTTACGAAAATTCAATTGTTTTGTAATTTGTTCTTCTTTTGTAAATTGTCGACGATCAAATCTTCGATAAGGAGAGTTCAATTGTTTTCATTTGTTTACATTGCGATCGTCGTTTGTTATTCTTTCTCTTTTTCTTCCTTTCTTTTTGAGGTCATCGTTTTCTTCTTCCACTAAAACTATATTTTTCCAAAACTGTTCTTGTTTTTTGCTTCTATGTGTGTTGTCTACGTTTTCTGAAATGAAATGCGTTCCTCGTTCTTTTTACGATCGTCATTTGTTTTTTTTCTTGCGCTTAGTTTCTTCGGAAGTATTCATTTTTTCTCAATTACGATTGGGTTTCTCGAGTCGTCAAAACTATTCTTCTGTTGTTTTTGTTTGTTTTTAATTGTTTACTATTTTACAGAAATTAAATAATTATGAACGTCATTCGTTTTCGTTTCGTTTCCGGATACATTTTTCAAACGTTGTCAAAATTGTTCCGGTCAATTTCGTTTGCACTCCTCGTTCGTTTTTCTCATATTTTTTTTCGAAATTTTTCATATTTTTCCACTTCGGTTCGATGATACAAATTTTAAAAAATGCACAACAATAATATTTTGAAACAAAAAGACACAACAAAATAATAAAAATTCAAAAATAATTAAATTGATTTTATAACACAATTTAATAGTTTCAAGGAAAAAAAATGAAAAAGAATAGAATTTAAAACAATTAAAAAAAACAAACAAAAGACAATCGATTGTATGTACAGTAAAATTCAATAGAATAATAAATTTAAAAAAATACTGTTTGGAAAGGTAGGCGACGAAACAAAGAAAACAAATGATCAAAATAAAAAAAAATTGATTACAATAATATTAAAAAAGAAGATGCAATAAAATATTCTAAATTTAAAAATAATCAAATTTAAAAAAAAATAATAAAAAAAAACAAAAGACAATTGATTTTATAACACAATTTAATAGATTTTTTTTAATTAAAAAAACTGTGAAAAAACTGTAATGTCAAAACAAAAAAAAAAATACGAAAAACTGACAGTCGATTTTATAGTACAATTCATTAAAAAAAAATTTTTTTTGGGTGTTTGCATGGAAAGGTGACAAAACAAGAAAACAATTGAACAAAATTTTTAATTAAACATAAACATGTAAAAATAAAAGACGTAGGTAGATCAATTAAAATTAAAACAAACGAAAAAAAAAAAACTTTCGGCATGGTTCGACAGATGGCGTTGTCGAGTGTCTTGTAACAACACAAGTAACTTTTTCGTGACCGTCCAAAAATCACTGTCAGCTGAGAACTTAAAAAATCAAAATATTATCTACTGTGTTGTAATTTCGTTTATTTTTGTTTCTTTTTTTCAGTTTTATGGTTTTAGAATTCTCCTTGATGATATCTGAAGTTTTCGTTCTTGTTCATCTTTTCTTTTACTTTATTTTTGTTTTACAAATATTCTTTTAGCATGACATTATCGCTTTGTTTTCTTTTGTTTTCTTGATTGTTGTTCTATTGCTTAGTCAATCTTCTTTTGTTTTTTTTTATTCATCTCACTCTTCGGATTTCGTTGTTTTGTTTCTTTTTTTCAGATCAATTAATAACTCGCGTTTCTTGTAGTTTTTCGTTTGCCTTCGACTTCTTTTTGTCGAGCTTATTTCGACGAGTTTTCTTTTGTTTCTTTGTGAAATTAGTTTCTCGTATTACTTTGTCGATTTGTCTCTCTTCTTGTGGCCACTGTTGGTTTTTTTGATTTTCTCGTCAGCCAACCAAATACAAAGAAGAAAAGAGAAAAGCTGATGGAATCTCAATCTTTTTTTTTTGTAATTATAACAACAAAAATTAAAAATGCTTGACAAGTTATTGCCTTGTAGAAATCTTTAATGAATAACATCATTCTCTAAGATTTTATTTATATATATAAAATACAAGGGTAACAGATGTCTTCCCGATTTTCCTTCGTGAAAGCTATATAATTAATTTCTTTCCACGACATTTATAACAATGCATTTCGCTAATAGAAACCAACCATCATCAAGGAAGCATGGAAGCTGCCGCAGCAATAAATAATGAAATGCAGTTTAGATAAGTCGGCAGCTGGAAGACGGCTCATTAACATTAAAGCGTTTTAAGTCCACGTTTGGCTTTTTGTCCTCTCTCTTCCAGATGCCAATAAAACATCTGCTGCCCCGCAGGCGTCCCACAAACGTAGGGCCGCAGACCCGCGTCCACAGGGCAACTATTTTCGGGACGCTTTAACCCCAAAAATAACTTCACGCTGCGATAGATAAGTGAAGACGCACTCCGGCCGGAAGTCGAATCTATTTGAGCTCTAAGTTATCTTGGAATTTAATTAAACTATTCATATCATAACACAAAAAAAAATGTGGGGATCAGAGTTAATTATAAATGCTCGTTTGTAGGTGGTTTGGCAAGATCAAGGTTGATTCGCATCGAAAATTTTAAGTTGCATCCCACGCTGTTTACGAAACTAATTCATGGTTTACTTAAAAAAATATTTATATTAGGGATAATCCTGTGTAAGTGCAAAGCTTTCATCTGGCATTTATTTTGTAAGTTTGATAAATTCTTTTCAATCTAGTGAAATCACTCAAAAGTAATAAAAGTTGTTTCGCCCCTTTAGAAAGACTTCTTCGGAAAGAGACTATTCTATGGGTTCTAACAGAAGTCCCCCGCGATTGCAATGTTTTTGAAGACTTGAAAAATCGAATCGAAGTGGAAAACATGAAAAATTCCGCTGAAAATATGAGAAAAACAAATGGCGATCGTACGGTGAACGAGGAGCGCAGACGAAATTGATCAGAACAATTTTGACAAGTTTGGAAAAATGTATCCAGAATGGAAACGAAGCAAAAACGAATGACGTTCGTAACGTTTACGAAAGAAATAAATCACAAAAGCGCAACGTTCACGAAAGAAAAAGAAATCGATAACAATTTCTGAGCGCAAACGAAATTGATCAGAACAATTTTGACAAGTTTGGAAAAATGTATCCGGAATGGAAACGAAACAAAAACGAATGACGTTCGTAACGTTTACGAAAGAAATAAACCACAAAAGCGCAACGTTCACGAAAGAAAAAGAAATCGATAACAATTTCTGAGAGCAAACGAAATTAATCAGAACAATTTTGACAAGCTTGGAAAAATGTATCCGGAATAGAAACGAAGAAAAAACGAATATCGATCGTAACCTTTACGAAAGAAACAAATCACAATCGCAAACATTTACGAACGAAAAATAAATTGTTATCCATGTCTTTTTCTTTCGGAAATGTTGCGATTACTTTCTGTCAATTGTTTTCCTTTACCAACAACCGTCAATTATTTTTCTTCGATTGTTAATTGTTTTCCTTTACGAATGACCATCAATTTTTTTTTCTTCATCAACGACTGTCATTTGCTTTTTTTTTTCATGAACCGCTATTAATAATTGTTTTCCTTAACGAACGACTATCAATTGTCAATTTTTCTATTATCAATTACTTATTTTATGACCCTCTTTCGTTCTATAGACTTTCTTCGCGACGATTCTCAATTGTTTCTTTTCATAAACAAATGCCACTTGTTTTTCTTTATTGTTCTTTCGTTCTCCTTCAATATTAAGTCACGACTTTGTTTAGTTTTACTTGTTCGTCTAATGAGCAATTGTCAATTGTTTTTCTTCATGAATGATTTTCAAATAATTTTCTTCGTGAGTGGTCGTCAATTATTTCTCTTCCTTGCAAATTTTTCTTTCGTCAGTTTTCACTTCGATTTTATTTATTATTTGTTCGACTTGAAGAAAGTAGGAAACGTCGAAAAGGAAGAAACGACAAATCATCAATGATCTTCTTTTGTCTTGCCTCAATTCTTTTGTAATTTTTTTTTGTCACAAATTGTTTTTCTTCTTTTTCAAGAAGCAAGAAGAAACGTCGGAAAAGAAGAAACAACAAATCAATTCAATTCTTGATTATTTGCTCTGTAATTTTGAAAAATTGTTGTCATTTATTTTCTTTGTTTTGTCACCTTTTCATTCAAATTGTTTTTTTTTTAAATTTATTGCAAATTAATTGTGTTGTAAAATCGATTGTCTTTTGTTTCTTATTGTTTTTAAATTTTATTTTTTCGTATCTTTTTTAAATTTCGTCATTTCTTTTTCTTTGCTTTTTCATTTTCTTTTTATTGTTAAAAAAATTATTAATCTATTCATTTTTGTTATAAATCGTCATTTTTTTTTAATTTAATTTTTGTTATTTGCTTAATTTCTATCAATTGTTTTCCTTTACCAACAACTGCCAATTGTTTTTCTTTGATTGTTAATTGTTTTCCGTTACGAATGATTATCAATTTTTTTCCTTCACCAACGACTGTCAATTGTTCTCTTTTTTTTCGCGAACGTCTCTTAATAATTTTTTCCCTTAATTGTTTTTCTTCATGAACGTTTGCCGAATTTTTATTTTTTATCAAAATTACTTATTTTATGACCCTTTTTCGTGGTATAGACCTTTCTTCGCGACGATTCTCGATTGTTTCTTATCATTAATAATTGCCAATTGCGTTCCTGTATTGTGAGTTGTTCTTTAGTTCTCCTTCAATATCAAGAATGTTTTGTTTTACTTGTTTGTTTAATGAGCGATTGCCAATTGTTTTTCTTCATAGATGATTTTCTTCGTAAGTGGTCGTCAATTGTTTCTCTTCCTTGCATGTTATTCGTTCGTCCATTTTCACTTCGGTTTTATAAATCAAATCAAGTTAGTTTGATCATATCAGCAAGACGAAACGTCGAAAAGGAAGAAACAACTAATCAAATCAATGATCTTCTTTTGTCTTGCCTCAATTCTTGATTATTTATTCTGTAATTTTTTGTCACAAATAACTGTCAGTTGTTTTTCTCCTTTCTCTTCAAATTGACGACTTGTGGATATTTTCCTGTTCCTTTTTAATGGTTTTCTAATCTATGTATTTATTGCGTACTTGTTTATGTTTATGTCGTTTGTTTTTGTATTTTATAATTTCTTTTCGTTTTTCTTCTTCATTTAAATTCATTCGTTTTCCTTAATAAAACAGCGCCAACAAATCACCGTTAATTTTCTTCCGTTTTCCTTTTGCGTGCTTTTCAAATTTGTCGTCACCTTTTTTTTTTTTTTTTAATGATCGTTTGTCAGTTGTTTCTAATCATAGTGGACAGCTTAATCAATTTTGTTCTATTTTTAGCAAATTTTCTCTCAATATCCTTCTTTCTCAATTGTTCTTTCGTTCTTTTTTAATATTATGTCACGTCTTTGTTCTGTTTTACTTATTTATTTAATGAGCGATTGTCAATTATTTTTCTTCATAGATGATCTCCGATTAATTTTCTCCGTGAGTGGTCGTCAATTGTTTCTCTTCCTTGCAAGTTGTTCTTTTGTCTTGCCTCAATTCTTAATTGCTTGTCCTGTATTTTTTTTTAGTCGCAAAAGAAAATTCGATAATCGTTCGTGAAGAAAAACAATTGATAGTCGTTCGTTAAGGAAAACAATTAATTAAAGGAAAAGAATTAATAATCAAAGAAAAATAAAATAAAATAACAAAAAATAAATTAAAAAAAAAAACAAATGACGATTTTATAACACGATTTAGTAAATTAGTAAATTTTTTAAAGAACAATGAGAAAACAAGAAAAACGAAATGATCAAATTAGAAAAAAAAATCACTGACATCAAATCATTTATGAATAACACAAAGAAAGGGCCCGAGCGCAGGGCCTTGTGGCACACCTCTTTCGGTCGTAACTTTTCCATTTTATTGCATTTACGAAATATGTTTAGCAAAAGTTGTTCCTTCATTAATTATGTGTGAATACCTTTTCTGTTTGAAGCCCCAGGCGCAGGCGAAAGGGAATGCGTTCTTTCAAAAGGGGCCCTCGTATTTCACTGTGATTTTAGCAAGACTGTATAGGTAATGAGTGTACATTATTAATGAAAACGACAGCGAGACGGGAGAGTTGTTTTCGAATCGAATATTTCATCAGGTAATGGTAAATAATAGCCGTTACGTAAAAAAGAACGTCTGCGCGTTATTCCGATGGAAATAATTGAAATTAAGAGCACTTCCTTAAAACGAGGTTCACTTTCAAATTTATTCATTTGCATATTTTTAATTAATTCATTTTGGCTGATGTTAATATTGCAAAATTCAGTGCAAATGCTATAGATAATTAATTAAAAATGCAACTCATACGAACTGTAAATTAATATTAAATTTAAAAAGTCTTTTACCGCAAGTAAAATTCTCTTTCAGATTCCATTCTCGCCGTGCATATCAAAAATTCAAGGCCCTTCAACAATCACTCGCGGCCTCATATTTTTCTTTATATTAGGTCATATTTATTTATTTATTACAATTAGCGCGCACGAAGGAGGCGAAGAATGTTGTTTGTGTGTAGAAATAAGAAGTAAGTTAAGGCGGGTGCAACGTTCACTGAAAGTCCGGAATGTTCGGGAACGATTGCTTTGATAGATAGAACTGTCTCCATCTCTTTGCTTTTGAACGATAAGGAGCGATCAGTAAAATAAATATTTTTTTTTGTGAATCGAACGCCTTAGATAACTTAACGTGAGCGTATGTGGTAATTTATGATAAGCGGAAGTCAGACGAATGGGTTATGATATTTTACGATTTCCTGTGCGCTGATAGTAACGTATGAAGTAATAACTATTAAATATAATTTGCGTTTAATTAAAAAAAAATCTAGCTCACAGGAGAAATAACGAATTCAGATTCTATTAAAAACTATGAAAGAAATCGTCTTAATTGGAACGAACACCCTGTATGCATTTGCGAGGAAATTCTACGTTGATTCTCACGTCAACGGTTGCTAATTAAGAATTACCAGAGTGTCAAAATTAAAAACGTAACCCTTTCGGCTTAAGCACCAGTTAGCAATAATCTTGCATTAAAAAAATTATTTAAATAAAAGGGCGAGTACGAAAAACCAGATGCAACTTATAACCAGACTTTTGATATTTCGAGCGTTGCCATGGTTACGCATAAAATGCACTCTGTTAATTGGTCTTCGTACTGCGCAACCATAGCAACGCCCCAAAATCGTTCTAAGTCTGTTTATGTCAGGCGATCAAAAAAAAAAGGTACAATTCCCTCCCGGAAAACAAAAATGCGTACATTTTTATAATAACAGAAAATTCGTCTAATTTTTAACGATTTTTGACATGTAAACAACAATTGTTTATAATCTGCATTTATTAAGAAAACTAAAATATTTTATAAAGCGAAAAACAATTAATCGCAGAAAGAAATCTACGTATAGAACGAGAAATTCAGAAAAAACACGCTTAAAATAGAAGAAAATTGATCAAGTTGTCCACTTTGATCAGAAACAATTGACAGTCGATCATTAAAAAACAAAACAAAAAAAACAGAGGTTGACAAATTAGGAATCATGCGAAAAACGAAACGAGTTTTTCGCATGATTTCTTCAATTTGAAGAAAAAGAAGAAAAACAACTGCCAGTTATTCGTGACAAAAAAACATACAGAACAAACAATCAAGAATTGATGCAAGACAAAAGAAGATCATTGCTGTTTCTTCCTTTTTGGACGTTTCTTCTTGCTTATTCCTGCTTTCTTCATCGCGCAAAAAAATAAATAAAACCGAAGTGAAAATTGCCGAAAGAAAAACTTGCAAGGAAGAGAAACAATTGACGACCACTCACGAAGAAAATTAATTGAAAGTCAACCAAGAAGAAAAACAATTGACAATCGCTCAATAAATAAATAAGTAAAACAAAACTAAATCGTGACTTAATATTGAAGGAGAACCAAAGAACAATTCACAATAAAGAGAAACAATTGACAATTGTCTATGAAAAGAAACAATTGAGAATCGTCACGAACAAAGTCTATAGAATGAAAGGGGGTCGTGAAATAAATAATTGATAAAAGAAAATTCGACAATCGTTCGTAAAGAAAAACAATTGATAGTCGTTCGTTAAGGAAAACAATTATTAAGAGACGTTCATAAAAAAAAGAACAATTGACAGTCGTTGCTGAAGAAAAAAAATTGATAGTCATTCGTAAAGGAAACCAATTAATAATCAAAGAAAAATAATTGATGTTTGTTAGTAAAACAAAACAATTGATGGAAAATAATCAAATAACAAAAAATAAATAAAATAAACAAAATAAAAAGCAAATGACGATTTTATAACACAATTTAATAGATTAGTAATTTTTTTTCAAGAATAAAGAGAACAATGGGAAAGCGAAAAGGAAAACGAAATAACAAAATAAAAAAAAAATACGAAAAAATAAAATTTAAAAGGAATAAGAAACATAAGACAAACGATTTCACAGCACAATTAATTTGCAATAAATTGAGAAAAAAAAACAATTTGAATGAAAAGGTGATGAATCAAAGAAAACAAATCAAAAATTTTAAAAAATCACAGAACAAATAATCAAGAATTGAAGCAAGACAAAAGAAGATCAATGATGATTTGTTTTTCCTTCCTTTTTGGACGTTTCTTCCTGCTTTCTTCAAGTCGCACAAATAAATAAATAGAATCGAAGCGAAAATTGACGAAAGAACAAGTTGCAAGTGACAAGTCAAGAAACAATTGAAAATTAATTGAAAATCACCTATGAAGAAAAACAATTGATAATCGCTCATTAAATAAATAAGTAAAACAAAACAAAACAAAGTCGTGAAATAAAGTCGAGGGACAATAAAAGAACAATTCACAATAAAGAAAAACAATTGGCAATTATGAAATAATTATGAAATATTATTCGTTCGACTTGAAGAAAACAGGAATAAACAAGACGAAACGTCGAAAAGGAAGAAACAACAACAAATCATAAATGGTCTTCTTGATTATTTGTTACGTCATTTTTTTTAGTCACAAATAACTGTCAGTTGTTTTTTTTCTTTTTCTTCAAATTGACAGCTTGTGGGTATTTTTTTTTTTTTTTAGTGTTAGTCTTCTAACCTATGTATTTTTGTTCTTTACAATTTCTTTTCGTTTTTCTTCTCTGTTTTAAATTCATTCGCTTACCTTAAAAAAATCTAAAAAATCACTGTTAATTTTCTTTTGTTTTCCTTTCGCGTGTTTTCTAATTAGTTGTTCTTTTTTTTGTTTTTTAATAATCAATTGCCGATTGTTTTCAATCACAGTGGACAGGTTAATCAATTTTCTTCTATTTGCTGCGTGTTTTCTCTCAATTCTTTTCTTCCTCAGTAGTTCTCCTTCATTATTATGTTATGACCTTGTTTAGTTTTACTTATTTATTTAATGAGCGATTGTCAATTGTTTTTCTTCATAGATGATTTTCAATTAATTTTCTTCGTGAGTGGTCGTCAATTGTTTCTATTCCTTCTTTCGTCAATTTTCACTTCAGTTTTATTAATTATTTGTTCGACTTGGAGAAAAAGAAATGTCGAAAAGGAACAAACAACAAATCATCAATGATTTTCTTTTGTCTTGCTTCAATTCTACTGTAATTTTTTTGTCACAAACAACTGTTTTTCTTCTTTTTCTTCAAATTAACACACACATAGGAATTACTTTTAGAAAACATATTTCGTAAATGCAATAAAATTGAAAAAAAATTACGACCAAAAGAGGTGTGCCACAAGGCCCTGCGCTCGGGCCCCTTCTGTTATTCACAAATGATTTGATGTCAGCGATGGGATTTTAAGGAACCGACTCACTTTCAAATTTCATTTAAAAGCAAACCTGACGGAAGCCAGGGCGAGTTCAGCGATCTTCGGATCTGAAAGTCGACTTTCTTCAGAAAAATTCGACGTTATACACACCGTGTGTATGTGTGTGTATGCTTGCGCGCGGTAAATCACCGTCTTCTGTCAATTAATTAGAAAATGTAGAATGCATAAAGTCTAGAGTAACGAGTTCGCTGTTACTTTCGAAACATGCTGAGGTGCTCTGGACTCGAATAGTTTTTCCTTTCATTAAAATCTAGGTCAATGGTGCTAATATTTTTCGGACTTGTTTCCAATAAATAAATAAACATATAGATACTATAGTGTAAAAAAAAATTAATTAAAGTCTTGAACGTAGACTAACGACTGTTTCTCTGATGAATTGTTAGGAATGCACGTTGTGTACTTCACGCGAGTTAATGACTTCAAGCCTATTTATTTCAAAACGCTAATTATAACTTGTGTTACTCCTACATTCCATTGTAAGGCACGAAGAAAGAATCGTGTTTTCAATTAGAGCTCGAACGACAGCGAGCGTTTCCAAACAGAGACTTTTGAAAACAAATATTATAGAACAAAAGAAAACTTTATGGATATACGTATAGTACACTCTTATGATAATAACTTAATAATGATCAATGCATGTTTAATATGCAGGTGAATTTTATTCTCCTCAGAAATACGATATAATAAAACTACTTACAGAATTTCTATGATTTCATGCTCTCATTACTTTGTCTTCTATATCCACCACCTCAAAAGGGTGAATTATCGATGTATACATTCAACCTACTTTCTGTAATTTTGAGGAACTTCAGCTGAAAATATAGGGTGACTGACTGACAAAATAAAACCTATCAGAGAATCTACAGGGTGACTGTTAATTAACCCGGCGAAATGGCAGCACTAAAAGAAGCGATGTCCGAAAGTATGGAGAAAGTATCAAAAAAATTCTTCTAAATAGTTTATAATTAATTAAAAAGTTACCCCAAAATTAAGCTGCGTACGAAATACGACGCCACGTTTTATAAATGCAGTAAATTCGGTTAGATTTTGTGTTAATAATTAATAATTAATTAATGCTGCTAGTCGGTTTTGATTGCAGCATCCTCTGTACAGCTGTTTCGGCCCTAATGGTGTCCTCGTCAGCAGAAGGGTAGCGTAGGTCAAAAAGTGATTGCAAGATGTCACGCCTTAGACTTATAATAATAGAGTTTGATTCTCGTTGAACGGAGCACACAAAACGAAATTCTAATAATTAACAAACCAAACAGAACACGAACGTGTTTACTGATTATATTGTTTTAAATTCTGATTGTCATCAACGTTTCTTTGTTATTAGCAAAGTCAATTGTTATTCAAACATCAGCGATAAACCGAATAAACGACATAGACAGTGATTAAAATGCAAGGGAAGAGTAACGCTTAATATTGGGTCATTAAAGGATGCCGAAATGTTTATGACGGACACGTTGCTTATGGCAATAAATTTTATTTACAAAAAAAAACAAGTGAGCAAATTTGAAACAATTATTTTGGACTTTGTAATCCGTTCAACAATTTCTGGAAAATTAAAATGTCTTGCGATTTTTTAATCTTTCCATTTTCTTTACCCGTCTATTCAAGAATCACCCTGTATAAGGATCACAAAAGATTCTATGAAGTACTGCAAAATAATTTCTTTATTTTACAATACACTTTTATGTAATTGATGATGACACCCGAACGGCATTGATTTTAATTAGTGAATTCAAATTTCCTCAAGTCAAATTTGAGCAGTTTTTAGCGATTTCTATTCCTCTAACTTTACCTTGTATATTTGACATGTACTATATTTTTTTTTTAGTCATAACTGGATATTGTGCGTTAGTAATACGGAAGCAAACATAATTATTCATCAATGTAAGAAGTGCGTCATGATCCAAAGTCGCCATAGTAGACGATGATAATTTGACGCCGAAGGTGATGACGCAATTTTAATTAGCCCGTCTTGCGTTTGTTTCTCTCTGTCTCTGTTATGTGGCAAAAATCCTTGTATAGAATGTGGTCGTGTCCAAGCACGAGGCGAACATGTGTTCCATGTATACGTGAATCATCCTAAACTAGCTGTTTTGGGCCATAGTTGATGGATAACCCAAAAATGTAATCTGCGCTTTCTATTAACAAACCGTCACGTGATTCTTCTGAAAAGTCGAGATTTTTCGAAATTGTAAAACCTCAGTGTGAAAAATTATTTCAATAAATAAAATACAACGAGTAACCAAGTGGAATGCAAATACAATCCGTCTCAAATTAAAAATGGGTACTTCTTTTAAAGTAAGCTAGAGATTTGCTGATTTACTTCAGGCAACGTCCAGGAAGAACAGGACGGGTTTAAATTTAAGTATTATTTGTATTTCTTTATGTTAAACATTCTAGTTGAAATCGTCTTGTTGTCTGTATAGCGGAATATTTTTCAACTGGTGCAAAACGTAAAACTCATGGTGAGGTCATAAAGGCATTGATTTGAATGGAATAACGTAACGGTGCACATGAAGGTACCCGCATCTAACGGTATGCGACCTATGGGCCATTAACGCCTCCTCGCAGTCTTCGTAATTACAAAGACATTCTCTTAATATGGAGCACCCACATGTGGCCGCTGGCTTGAACAAAATCGTTATTATTTGAACTTAAGAAAACAGATTTTATTTATTTAACATTACTACTACTAAAAGACATTTACATACAGGGTGACTGACCATAAAAAAAAAATCCACAATAAGAGGCGATGTCCGAGAGTATGGAAAAATTCTTTTACTATAGATTTCGAGAAATAATTAATCAAATTAGTCCCAAAACGACGATGCGGCCCTGGTTAAAAAAATAGAGGAGTAAAAGTACGAAAAAATACCCTCAATAAGTTTTTTTATGGTTTTATGATACGGCGGCGTGGCATCGTGAACTTGACCTTTAAATGGAATTTTACGTCAAGTCGGTTTAAAATATTTTGACAAACGTGATGAAGATTTAATTGCCCAAAGAAATTGCGATACTTTGTAACACGTAAAAATATATCCGTCGGGAATGCTTGAATTAAATGCGATTGTGAGCTTGCTTACTTTTCACAACGCGGCTGCAGCGATGTAATCTGTAGTGTGCAACGATTACTGGGATGCAGCTGTTTACAAATCGATGAAATTGAAATGCTATCTACAGGGTGACTGTTAATTAAATAGGCTGTTAGTTTTTGCAAAAATAAATACATATCACCCGCTTTTAAGTAAGATTAATAAATGTGCAACAATTACGGCCGCAAGTATTTCCCTACTCTTTTCAATCGAATAAATCGAACATCGCCACCAGTCACGATTTTTTTTTAGGAAACGTCCTAAATTTTACTGCAGATTTGAATTCGCGAGTTAATTCTAGCCTGAAGTGATGGGTCGCACCATGGGTCTAGGTCAAGCGATTCTCGGGTTGTGTGACGTCATGAGAGAATATCAACTCGATCACCGTTCGTCCTAGACCCATGGTGCGACCCATCATTTCAGGCTAAAATTGCCTTGCGAATTCAAATCTGTAATAATATACAGGGTGTTCCGTTACAAATATGGCAACTTTGCTTCGTATCCCGAAAACGCGTCGCGCAATTGTTTTTCTGAAAATAGCATCTTATTCCGCCCGAAATTGCCTACGTTTTTTGTCCCAAGCATTTTCTTATAATTCCAAAAACAAGCGAGACACGCGTTTAAATTTGAAACAATTCTTGCTAAATTCTCAAAATGACTTATTATCAAAGAAAATTAAAAGTATAAAAATGTTAAAAAGTTGTAATCATGACGTTATTATGCCAAATTTCACGACAAAAGTTCAAAGGATGTTATAAAAAATGAAACGAATTAGGACAAGCGGTTCTCGGGTTGTGTGACGTCATGAGAGAATGTCAACTCGATCACCGTTCGTCCTAGACTCATGGTGCGACCCATCATTTCAGGCTAAAATTGCCTTGCGAATTCAAATCTGTAATAATATACAGGGTGTTCCGTTAAAAATATGGCAGCTTCTCTTCGTATCGCGAAAACGCGCCGCGCAATTGTTAATACCCGACAAAACGTTGTAAATTTCTGAAATAAAATTCGATGTTACGTTGTACGCTTGACAACTCTTTACTAATTAAAAGCCAGGTCTGTAACTTTTAAATGAATCACCCTGTATAGTTGGAAATAATTTTAAATTGCAGAATGTAAACCTACACAACTTTAGATGAGAACTCTTTTTGATAAAATTTATATAAAATGGCATGTTTGAACTATTACATAGGTTTGAGACACCCTGTACAACATTAAAAAAGAAAAACAAATGAAGCATGTTGTGTCTTCATAAAATGTTGGTTCAAGAAGACTTTTATTTTTCTAATAATGGTATTGATCTAACGAGAAATATTTTTTCCTTACATTTTCCTTGTGAATTAAAAAAGTTTAACTTCTTCGATTGTTTCAAAATAATTTTTTTCTAAATTTTGTTTTTACAGGAAAAAGCTCGCCTGATACCGAGTCGTCATGTATTTTCCAGAAACCCCCATACTTTTCCCAAAAAAGAAAAAAAAAACAGTTGATTTGTTCGTTGTTACACGCTTCTCTTATTATTTCCTCTATCTTTTATTTTTTGTTTTGCTTCTTATTTTGTTTTAATTGTGTATTTTGGGTTAATAAATAACAATAACATTTTTTTTCGAACGAATTTGTAATAATTATTTCGCTTCCTTATCTTTGTGTTTTTTTTTTCAATTTGCTTTTTACTTGAAACTTTAAAAAAAGTTTTGTTGACTCAAATTTTCCTATGTTTTTTTAAATATATTTTTTTGTTTTGCTTTTCTTATACATTACGATCGATCTAGCTTGCACTGAAACTGACTTTAAAAAAATATGTTGGTAGTACAATTATTACTGCTACAGTTTCCTGTTTTATCGACATTTTGTGTCTTACAGTCGAGGTTATGTTCTTTTTCTAAACAACAAATGTAACTTGCCAATGCAAGAAAAGTCGAATCTATATTAAAATTGCCAACGAAATAAAATATTCATTATTTTGAAATGAAGTACAATTGGAAAACGTATCAATTATAACCTTAAATTGTCAAACGTCAAAATCGGATCGAAAAGAAGCGAGTGTCAGTGTTGCCAACATTTTTTTTTAAATCACTTTCAGACAATTTTTTTTGTTCACAGTATATGTTTAATGTGAGTAAATGAGACTAATTTTTCTTCAGTTTGCAATCTGTTTTCTACACTTCCTCTCTCACCAAAGCCTTCTGTGCAACTTATTGTCGGAAGCCCCACACACACAATCCTTCCGTCCAGATTATTGTCGGAAGCAGTTGATACATTATTAGTATGACGCAATCATCAGATGTACTACTGTGTGTTATTAATTCACGGTCAAGTTTTGCGACAGATTCTCTACAGAACACGATGTTAAGTAAGTAAACTTTAACGAATTAAAATGACACTGCATAGAATAAAGATCTTGTTCTCAAATTTGGTTGCTAAGACAACCTCCGGAATGAACACATAAAGATTGCCCCCTGACGAATGAGATTCAGCTCTGATTATCGGTGATTCGATTACGCATTTAGACCAACGAAGCAGAGTTAATTCATCCGCGCTATGAAAAAGCTTTATAAAAGCGAGAGCGTTGTACAGTCTATTGTTGGGAACACTCATCAAAGCCTTTCGTACAACTTATTGTTGGAAGGCATACACACAGTTTATTGTAGGAAGCAGCTTAGTTCACGGTCGAGTTTGGTAACTCATTTTCTGCAGAGCACAGCAGCAAATGCACGCTTTTAAATAAATAACCTTTTCATACTTTAACGAATTAAAATGAGATTGCATTCAATTATGATTGAATGAAGATCGTATTCTCAAATTTGGTCGCTAAGACAACCTCAGGAGTAAACACAAAAAGATTGCTCCCTAACGAATGAGATACAGCTCTGATCGATTACGTACTTTGACCCACGAAGCAGAGTTTATTTACCCTCGCTATGAAAAAAACTCTACAAAAGCGAGAACACTGTGCAGTCTACTGCGGGGGAATACTCACCAAAGCCTTCCGTGCAGCTTATTGTCGGAAGCAGTTGATACACTTGTATGACGCAATCATCATCAGATGTGCTACTGTGTGTTATTAGTTCACGGTGAAAGGAAATACCAGAAACGTCATCTCAATTCAATGAAACTGTTACGGTGGAGATCTTCCCTAATTCATTTATAGTTTTGGGTTCAACCTGTATATTGGCGCAAATCTTTTGACTTTTGGAGCTTTGACTGCCTCCTTCGTACACCCCTTCTTTGTTGTATTGTGTCTGTCCCGAGTAGACACTCGTTTGAATTCTAGGCCTGATATTCGCCTATCCGAAATATGTGATTCTTCTTTCCACCCCAAACCTTGCGCATTGTAAGTTACCCGATTAAAAATTCGTTGCTGCTCGCTTGGCAAACAGACCGCATGGAAAATTGCTCTCGCTTTTGGTTAAATTTTGTGTTTGTTCTGGAGTGAAAACGTAAATGGATGTAATAATCCGGTCGTGAATTGTCTGTTGTGAGTCCAAAGACCTGTCCGTCGATTCTACGGCAGGTATGTTTTTAGTCACGTTGTGCACTGCTTGGTTCGTAATTCGTGTTTTTCTCCTTTTTGGTATATTTTAATTTATATTATTCCGCCTTCCGTCCACCCCCACGACGTCCCGGACGCTTTAGCAGAGCTTGGTAACCGGAGGGAAGCTGCGGGGGCATCGTTTTGGTCCGCCATCTTAGTGTTGGTTACCTGAACAAGAGAGGATACCACTTTAACGCCATCGAAGTGGTAACTGAGAGTGCCTCCCTCCTGGTGTTTGCTTTTTCGTTCAAACGTACCAACATCTGTAAGGTGTTTGACGCAACGCTCGACCTTTCTCCAAGAGTTAACTGACGGTGATTGGTGAACTTAATTTGCCCTCCCATTTAATTTGCTGACCACCAGGACAGGTAGAAAGCAACCGCCGTATTTATAAAACGTCTGCTGTGAGTCCAAGGCAGATCTTTCCAAACCTGTCCGTCGACAGGAGTCAACACAAAAAGGCTGCCTCGTGACGAATGAGATACAGCTCTGATCGATTACGTATTTTGACCCCCGAAGCAGAGTTAATTCACCTCCGCTATCAAGAAGCTCTATAAAAGCTAGTGGGGGGAACACTCACCAAAGCCTTCATGTACATTTTTATTCATGAATCACCCTGTATGTAGACACGTAATAAAATATTTGACAAAATCCTTGATGTTGTTTCGAAAGGCCACATGCACATTGTCATAGCAAATATTTAATCATGTTTGTGGAGGTGCTTGTTTACTACAAAATCTAACAGAAAATACTTTCGTGTATTTAGTCTGTCGTCTGGCAAATTGTTTTGCCAAACTAAACAATGTGCGGGCACCGCAAAACCAGCCCAATATTTACGGGCGGGCGGGGGGGAGGGGGTGCATTGAATCCCATAATAGTCAGATACAATGTTGTCTGGAGATAAAACTTTCAACGATCGTTTCGAGGCGGATGTCACAAATTTATTAGGCGTCGCCTTAAGCCCCCACAGGCGCGTTCAGAAGAGTTAGCTTCCGGCTGGTTACTCCGTCGACTAATCGGTCGACAAAAGACGCACCATAGGAATTACGTGCATGTTCGACGTGCAAGATCGTTTCATCACGGCAGAAAAAGGAAGCGCTTCCGTAAACGATGAATCATTTCTCAACGCCATCATTATTTATCGCTTAATTGTATTATTTTCCTGTGCCACGGAAGTAGAGATGGCAACAACGATCTTTTGTTTTTTCGAATGTTTCCGCCAGATCTTTCAAGAAAAACACTCACGAGATTTCATTGTTAATTCGTTATTCATTAGTGCAAGTGCAACAAGTCACGAGCAGATTTCTTGGTAAAGCAATCGCGGATTGTTCCGCGCTTCAAAATATTTATTTAAAGCGATTGCATTCGCTCGGTACGTTCGACCTAGTCAAGGTCCACGACGAATGTATAATATAATCATTACGTCATGGAAGTTAATACAATTCCCATTCCCATTCCCATTCCCATTCTCATCTCATGCCCACAGAATAACGCTCGCGTGAAACCCGAGCCGCGCTCGCCGAGTTGCAAGAGTGCAAGTTGCGATACAAACGCAGCCTGCTGGATGTAATTAATCCGATTAAGACTGCAGGTGCAGCAGAAATTATCTTACCTGGCGCACATCTGTTCGCATACTTTGCACTTTTTCAAAACAGGACGCAGAGAAAGTAAACAGATTGCAGAGACTCGTATCGATAAATTCGACTTTGAAACCGTTTTATGCGGGACACCCAATACGAGGCGAGTAGAAGGAAAGCGTAATAAATTCTACTCTTAAATTAAATTTAATCAATTAGCTAAGACGAGAATAGAATACGCTATTAACTGTTGACCTCTCTAAATAATCACCATCAGCATACGTACGTATATCGTTAGGTTTTATTTAACGTTGCTCGTGTACAACGTACGTACAAAAGCGCTAGAAAGTGTGAACGAAAGTCACACGAAACAATGTACAATAGAGAATTCAACTGCCTTTCTAAATACACATGTGCACAACATATTCTCATATTCGCTGAATTTTATAAAACTACGAGGGTACGTTAAAAAGTTGTGAGTTAGGAGTTGAAACGCCCCCCTTTAATAAACGTCATTCCCCAAACTTTCAGGTCCATCCTCGTATTTTAAAAAAAATTGACAAAAGGGGAAGCGAAAGCATGTTTCTCTATTAAATGTTGTTTTGTCCTATTAAAGGCGCACCGTAAAACCTGTGCACGTGTAAATCGGCAAAGATAACGCAGAACGACCTTCGTAATTTGCAAATTCAATTTGCAATATCATTCTGAAAATAATAGCACTATTAATAGCCGCCTGCAATTGCGAAAATGAGTTTGCGCGCGCTTTCAAATTTGTTGTTAATACCCAGGTACGAAGTCTTTGGAATGCGTAACCGTGATTTGCAACTTGGCATGTTTCTTTCGTCAGTATTTTCTTGTCGATCTATTCAAGAAAAATGGTAACAAGTAAATGGCAACTTCTAGCGTATTGAACATATATAATTGGGAAAGGAAATGCCAAAAATGTCATCTCAATTCAATTAAACTGTTATGGTTGAGAATTTCGTTAACTTCATTTTAGTTTTTGGGTCACCTGTATATGTATATTGGCGGAAACGTGGTCGCACCACCTTTTGATCTTTTGATTTTTTGCAGAATACATCAAATGCACCCTTTTAAATAAGTAAACTTTTCGTACGAATTAAAATGACACTGCATTCAATCAAGATTGAATAAAGATCGTATTTTCAAATTTGGTCGTTAAGATTGCCCCCTGACGAATGAGATACAGCTCTGATCGATTACGCTTTTAGACCAACGAAGCAGAGTTAATTCACCGCCGTTATGACAAAGCTCTATAAAAGCGAGAGCGCTGTGCATCTGTTGTAGAGAACACTCAGCTTTCCGTGTAACTTATTATCGGAAACCCTTCCGTGCAGCTTATTGTCGGAAGCAGTTGATACACTTGCTTAACGTAATCATCATCAGATGTGCTACTGTGTGTTATTAGTTCACGGTGAAGTTTTGTGACTGATTCTTTGCAGAACACGTCAAACGCACGCTTTTAAATAAGTAAACTTTAACGAATTAAAATGACACTTCATAGAATAAAGATTGTATACTCAAATTTGGTTGCTAAGACAACATTTGGAGTAATCACAAAAAGACTAAGTCTAACAGAATTTAATACGTGCGTTCGGTGTGTTATTGTTTGAAGCGAAGAAATTGCCTGTCGTAAATTATTGTTCGCTTCGATGTAAGTGTTAACTTCTATACACCTTTAGGCGTTTACGAAAATTGGAGCTGTATAGGGTGGACACTTTTAATAGGAAACTCCTATTTTTAGACGAGTTAGACAAAAACTGACCTCGGTCCCTGGAACTCGATTTTTAAGACAAAATTAACGCGTTTCGATATCTTGTACCGTTTAGGAGCTACAGGGCGTTTTTCAAAATTCTGCGATTTCTAAAAACCTTCATAACTTTTTTGTTTATTTATTAAGATTTTTGATTTCTGTAAAGACTTCTTTAAGGCACTTTCTCATGCGGAATTCATTGCTCTAGGTTATTTTTTTCCAAAGTGCTCAATATTTCAGATATTAGCTAGAACTTTGATTTTTTATATAGAACACCCTATATTTTATTACATTTCTGAAAAGAGCATAAAATTCTATTTACAAAAATATAAAACACTTGATATTTGATTCAAAAGATTTTTGAGCCGTGGAGCTTTCGTGTTTTAACTAAAATTTAGATGGTTATTGAGCATTCAAGTAGGCGTTTTTGTTTTAGCAATCTTGTGAAACAATAGAAAAGAAGAAAAAATAAATGACTCTCGATTCATTTGTCATTTCTTTTTGACAAAAAAATATAATTATAAGTGGTAGTTTTTTTTCTTCCGGCGATCGTCTTTTGTTTCTTTATTTTCTGACGCTCGATTCATGCATTGTTTTTTTTTTTTTTTTTGACAAAAAATGATAAGTCATTTTCTTTTTTACCGGCGATCGTCTTATTTTCTGTCTTTAAAAAAAAAAAACACGTTTTTTTTGTAGCAATTTTGTGAAAAAGAAAACGAAGAAGAAACAAATGACGCTCGTTTCATCTCTTTTCTTTGACAAAAAAAAAAAATAACGATAGTTTGTAGTTTCTTTTCTGCCGGCAATCGCCTTTAGTTTTGATTTTTTTACTTAAAAAGTGTCGACGAAGTCATTGGTCGTAAACGGGGGTGTATGTGTCGTTCAAGGTCATCCCCTCTAGCTTATAGTTAGCTCATAGTTATCACAAAAAAAACAAAAGCTCATCGCAAGGTGGAGATAAACTGCAATTGGTTTTTTTTTTCTTCTTAAACCAATCCATAGAGTCGATTGTAGTATAGTCAGCGGGATACTGTGACACTTTGGCCTTGAAAATAATTACGGGTGGCATCTGAAGTAATCACCGCTCTTCTAGAAGGGTCGTTTCATGTGCTGAAGAAGTCACGCTTTAGTTTTGATTTTTTTAACTTAAGAAGTGTCGACAAAGTCGTTGGTCGTAAGCAGGGGCGTATGTGATGTTCAAGGTCATCCCCTTTAGCTTAGTATCTCTCATAGTTATCATAAAAAAAAGTGCAATCGCAAAGTGGAGAAAAACTGTGATTTGTTTTTTTTTTTTTTTCTTAAACTAACCCATAGGGTCGATTGTAGTACAGTCAGCGGGATACTGTGACACTTCGGCCTTGAAAATAATTACGGATGGCATCTGAAGTAATCACCGCTCTTCTAGAGGGGTCGTTTCTTGTGCTGAAGAAGTCACCCTTTAGTTTTGATTCTTTTTTACTTAAAAAGTGTCGACAAAGTCTTTTGGTCGTAAGCAGGGGTGTATGTGTCATTCAAGGTCATCCCCTTTAGCCTAGCATCTCTCGTAGTTATCACAAAAAACAAAAGCGCATCGCAAGGTGGAGAACAATTGCGATTTGTGTTTTTTAAACTCGACCCCTAAAATTCAAGTTCTCATCGATTTTCATCGATTCCCATTGGGTCTGCAGTAGTATAGCAAGCGGGATACTGTGACACTTTGGCCTTGAAAAATAGCAGAGGGCATCTGAAGTGACCATCACCTTTCCAGAGTGGTGGTTTTCTCGTGTCGAAGAAAGAACGCTTTAGTTTTGTATGGACAATGTCTTTGGTCGTAATCAGGGGGTGTATATGCCATTCAAGGTCATCCCCTTTAATTTAGTACTTTTCATAGTTATCATCAAAAAACAAAAGCACTTCGGAAAGCGAAGAGAAACTCCTGGCATCAAGTTCTCAGCGACTATCATCGACTCCTATAAAGTCGATAGCAGTATAGCAGGCGGGATACTGTGGCACTTTGACCTTGAAAATTGCGGATGGCATCTTATTTCATGTGCTGAGGAAGTAACCCTTTAGTTTTTTTTTGTAACTTAAGAAGTGTCGACAAGGCGTTTACGAAAATTGAAGCTGTATAGGGTGGGCTAAATTCGACACTTTTAATAGGAAACTCTTATTTTTAGACGAGTTAGACAAAAACTGACCTCGGTCCCTGGAGCTCGATTTTTAAGACAAAATTAATGGTGAAGACCGCGTTTCGATATCTTGTACAGCTTAGGATCTACAGGGCGTTTTTCAAAATTCTACGATTTTTAAAAATCTTCATCACCTTTTTGTTTATGAAAATTTTTGATTTCTGTAAAGACTTCTTTAAGGCACTTTCTCATGCAGAATTCATTGCTCTAAGTTATTTTTTTCCAAAGTGCTCAATATTTGAGATATTAGCTAGAACTGATTTTTTATATAGAACACATTTTATTACATTTTTGAAAAGAGCATAAAATTCTATTTACAAAAATATAAAACACTTGATATTTGATTCAAAAGTGGAGCCGTGGAGCTTTCGTGTTTTAATTAAAATTTAGATGGTTATTGAGCATTCAAGTAGGCGTTTTTGTTTTAGCAATCTTGTGAAACAATAGAAAAGAAGAAAAAATAAATGACTCTCGATTCATTTGTCATTTCTTTTTGACAAAAAAATATAATTATAAGTGGTAGTTTTTTTTCTTCCGGCGATCGTCTTTTGTTTCTTTATTTTCTGACGCTCGATTCATGTATTGTTTTTTTTTTTTTTTTTTTGACAAAAAATGATAAGTCATTTTCTTTTTTACCGGCGATCGTCTTATTTTCTGTCTTTAAAAAAAAAAAACACGTTTTTTTTTAGCAATTTTGTGAAAAAGAAAACGAAGAAGAAACAAATGACGCTCGTTTCATCTCTTTTCTTTGACAAAAAGAAAAATAAGGATAGTTTGCAGTTTCTTTTCTGCCGGCAATCGCCTTTAGTTTTGATTTTTTTACTTAAAAAGTGTCGACGAAGTCATTGGTCGTAAACGGGGGTGTATGTGTCGTTCAAGGTCATCCCCTCTAGCTTATAGTTAGCTCATAGTTATCACAAAAAAACAAAAGCTCATCGCAAGGTGGAGATAAACTGCAATTGGTTTTTTTTTTTCTTCTTAAACCAATCCATAGAGTCGATTGTAGTATAGTCAGCGGGATACTGTGACACTTTGGCCTTGAAAATAATTACGGATGGCATCTGAAGTAATCACCGCTCTTCTAGAAGGGTCGTTTCATGTGCTGAAGAAGTCACGCTTTAGTTTTGATTTTTTTAACTTAAGAAGTGTCGACAAAGTCGTTGGTCGTAAGCAGGGGCGTATGTGTTGTTCAAGGTCATCCCCTTTAGCCTAGCATCTCTCGTAGTTATCACAAAAAACAAAAGCGCATCGCAAGGTGGAGAACAATTGCGATTTGTGTTTTTTAAACTCGACTATAGCAAGCGGGATACTGTGACACTTTGGCCTTGTAAAATAGCAGATGGCATCTGAAGTGACCATCACCCTTCCAGAGTGGTGGTTTCCTCGTGTCGAAGAAAGAACGCTTTAGTTTTTTTTTTTTTGTAACTTAAGAAGTATGGACAATGTCTTTGGTCGTAATCAGGGGGTGTATATGCCATTCAAGGTCATCCCCTTTAGTTTAGTATTTCTCACAGTTGTCATCAAAAAACAAAAGCACATCGGAAAGCGGAGAGAAACTCCTGAAATCAAGTTCTCAGCGACTCATCGACTCCCGTAAGTTGATAGTAGTATGGCAAGCGGGATGCGGTGCTACTTTGGCCTTGAAAAGATTGCGTTATCATAAAACAAAACAAAAGCGCATAGCAGAGTGGGGAAAAACTTCGATTCGTGTTTTTTTAAACCAACCCCTAAAGTTCATCGACGCTTTTCAAGTTCTTATCGATTTTCATCGACTCCCATAGGGTTCGCAGTAGTATAGCAAGCGGGATACTATGACACTAAATCGGGGAACGTTCTACTGATTCAGCCGACAGCTGACCAGTCAGTTTCAGTTACTAAATCGACAATATTAAGCAAAGCTGACCCCATCCAGCAGAACATTTCCATCTCTTCAATTAAAAATGTTTGGCAAGGTGGTGTCGTAATTCGGTGCAAAGATAATGAAAGGACGACTAAACTCCAGGATCTAGTTTCAACAAATCTTGGGCGTGATTACAACATCAAAACGCTGTCTGCACTGAATCCTCGCATCAAAATTATGGGCATTACAGAAAATTGGGACAACTTACTTGAAGGCTCAAAATAAATGTTTGTTCAATGAAAATTCTACATGTGATCTCTTTCACACCGTACAAGAAAAACAATCAGTCACATCAAGCTACAATACAGGTAGATGCCGCTTCATACAGTATGATCATGGAAGAAGGTAACGTTTTCCTTGGATATGACTACTGGCGAGTGTTTTCAAAAAAGATGACAAATCACAAATTGATAATTATCGACCTATTGCTATTATATGTAACTTTGCCAAGATCTTTGAACGTGTCCTTGAACCCCTCTACGCCATCATTTTTCGTCATTTATCTCACCCATTCAACATGGTTTTATGCCCGGTAAATCTACTGTGACAAACTTAATCTCTGTTTCGCAGTTTCTTTGTGAAAGCGTTGATCGCTCCACAGACTTAACCAAGGCATTCGATCGTCTTGATCATCATCTTCTTCTTCTTGAAAAACTAAATGCCGGTGGCTTATCTTCTGATTTAGTCTACCTTCTTGCTTCATATCTTACTGATCGACGACAATTTGTTGAGTATAATGGCATCAAGTCAACTGAATTCCTAGCAACTTCAGGAATTCCTCAAGGTTCTGTACTTGGGCCACTGTTATTCATCATCTTCATCAATGATATTGTTAAGGATGTCGGGGTTCGTTGCCTTATGTATGCAGATGATATTAAATTATTTTCGCAAATGCGGTTTTCACCATTAACTTTGTCTTAAAAATCGAGCTCCAACGACTGAGGTCAGTTTTTGTTTAACTCTTCTAAAAATAGATGTTTCCTATTAAAAGCGTCGAATTTGGCCCACCCTGTACGTGGATCGAGGCGGAAAAGAAATTTTCGTAAACCCCCTTTGGGACCTCACACGTTGCCTAGCGAGTGATGAATCACATCTAATGATAGATGACCACAAAACGTTGTCAGAAACGTCAAATTGACGGACATCGATAAATGCCGGATTGACAATGTCAGACAGACAAATACGTGCAAAGCGTCACGTGACATTTATGCAACAGAAAAGTTTCGTCACGAACAAACAAAATTTAGGCCGCAGTGATACTGCGTTCAATCATGATTGAATAAAAATCGTATTCTCAAATTTGGTCGCTAAGACAGCCTCCAGAGTGAACACAAAGAGACTGCCCCTTGACGAATGAGATACAACTCTGATCATCGGCGATTCGAAAACGCATTTAGACCAACGAAGCAGCCAATTAAAATGACACTGCATAGAATAACGTTCGTATTCTCAAATTTGGTTGCTAAGACAAACCCCGGAGTGAACACAAAAAGATTGCCACCGGACGAATGAGATACAACTCTGATCATCGGTGATTCGAATACGCATTTAGACCAACGAAGTAGTGAATTAAAATGACACTGCATAGAATAACGATCGTATTCTCAAATTTGGTTGCTAAGACAACCATCGGAGTAAACACAAAGAGACTGCCCCTTGACAAATGAGATACAACTCTGATCATCGGTGATTCGAATACGCATTTAGACCAACAAAGCAGCCAATTAAAATGACACTGCATAGAATAACGTTCGTATTCTCAAATTTGGTTGCTAAGACAACCCCCGGAGTGAACACAAAGAGACTGCCCCTTGACGAATGAGATACAACTCTGATCATCGGTGATTCGAATACGCATTTAGACTAACGAAGCGATGAATTAAAATGACACTGCATAGAATAACGATCGTATTCTCAAATTTGGTTGCTAAGACAACCCCCGGAGTGAACACAAACAGACTGCCCCTTGACGAATGAGATACAACTCTGATCATCGGTGATTCGAATACGCATTTAGACTAACGAAGCAGTGAATTAAAATGACACTGCATAAAATAACGATCGTATTCTCAAATTTGGTTGCTAAGACAACCCCCGGAGTGAACACAAACAGACTGCCCCTTGACGAATGAGATACAACTCTGATCATCGGTGATTCGAATACGCATTTAGACCAACGAAGCAGTGAATTGAAATGACACTGCGTAGAATAACGATCGTATTCTCAAATTTGGTTGCTAAGACAACCCCCGGAGTGAACACAAAAAGATTGCCACCCGACGAATGAGATACAGCTCTGATCATCGGTAATTCGATTACGTATTTAGACCAACGAAGTATAGTTAATTCATCCCCGCTATGAAAAAGCTCTATAAAAATGAGAGCATTGTGCAGTCTATTGTGGGGAACGCTCATTAAAGCCTTCCGTGCAACTTATTGCCGGAAGTACGCACACAGAATCCGTCCGTGCAGCTTTTTTATTCTGCAGATTTCGTTGGTCTTCCGTTTTCTATTCGTCTTTTGTTTTTATTATCAAACGCTTCACAATTTTGATGATTTTACCATTGTTCGTCTTCTCTTTTCTATTCGTTCTTTGTTTTTATTATCCCTTTTTTTCATATTTTGATGTAACTTCTTATGTTTTTACTTTGAAGAAGTCATCGTTTGTCACCTGCTTTCTAGTTGTCTTTTGTTTTTATTAACAAATTCTTCATGTTTTCATATAATTTCTTTTGTTTTTGCAGATGTCATCGTTCGTCTTCTGCTATCTATTAAATTTTGTTTTTATTCATATTTCGTTGTAATTCCTGTTGTTTTTATTTTCTTTTTTTTTTTAATATCAAACTTTTCATGCTTTGATGTGATCTCTTCTGTTTTTACTTTCGTCTCCTGCTTTCTATTCTTCTTTTGTTTTTGTTAACAAGCGCTCCATATTTTGATGTAACTGTTTCGGTTTTTACTTCGCAGACATCATCGTTCGCCTACTGTTTTCTATTGGTCTTTTGTTTTTATTGTCAAATGCTTTATATTTTGATGTAAATTCTTTTGTTTTTATTTTGATCTTTCGAATGATTGTTAGATTGTTTATTAGATTAAGGTAAGTCAGAGACAGAAAGGAAAGGAAGAGAAAGAAGAAAAGTTCTTTTTCATTTGTTTTTGCCTTTCGTTTGTCGTTTTTCAATTCAAATTTTGGGCCCTATTTTTTATTTGTTTCGTTTTGTTTTTAATTTTGATTTTTAAAGCGATTTTTCGACCTCAAACAAAGTATCATTAAAATTGGACGATAAATTGAAAAACGCGTTCTCTACAGGGTGTTTCGTATATAAAACCGCAACTTCACGTTACACCTCTAGAAAATGAAACATCGACAACTTGCGTATTTTTCTTTTTTCTGTATACAGGGTGTTTCAATTAGAAAGAAACGAAACTGCAGATTATTTTTCGACTACGGGACTCTCATTTGTTTGTGATTGTAGGCATTTTAGACTTGATGTTTCATAATTTAATTTAGAGAAGGGAGACTTCGGAGGTGGGGGGGGGGGAATACACACAAAAAAAAACTTTCTCAATGTTTAATTAATTTTTAATTTTTAGCTCTTTCCCACCTCATTAATTCCCCGTGCGTTTGCACAAGACCCTCCCCCCTCCTCTCTCTTGTTGACCTGTGAAATCTAAATTCAAAGGGTGTTTACCTCTTAATTACATTACGGCTCGTAAAAATGAATCATTTCATTGTTTCGTTTACCGATTCTAATTTAATTAAGGTTTTCCCAAATCTCGAGCTTAGTGAAATTTTTCCGCCCATTTTCTCGCGTCTTGAATTCAAATTTGGAATCTCAGGGGGGGGGGGTAAACGAATTTGCGGAGTTATTACGTGAACGCAAACGTTTTCGTGCAACGCCGCACCCTTAACCTAAATCAACTTGCCTGTACCTTTCCCTTTACGGTGTCATCTTTTCTAATTTACTGGCGGGGGGTTGACCCAAGGCAATAATTACGAATAAATTTTAATGAATTATTCGGATGTGAATTTTTCATCACTTATGTACAGGTGTCCCTAAATTCAGGGAATGCGTGATTTTCCTCCTCGTTTACACATTGATGGGATAACTATTAGAATTATTGATGAATTATTAATGAAGTCAAGGTCTATTTCGTAAACAAGTTGCTTTCGCATTTTACGATTTCCGGCGAGACTTTCTTGTTCTCGCATCTTTCGACGCCGGCAGGCATGTGTTGCTGCTAAATCAGACGTTTCAGGCTAATTAATGAAAAGAAACATCTGCCCCGATATAGGAGTTCGAATTTACGCCGGCTGCAGCACAGTGTGTCATCAAAAAATATCGATCATTGCACCCCAAAACCCCGAACACACCCTCAGCCCATCCCGTTTCCACTCGCGTGCCGTAATCGTCTCCCTTCCGGAGTCGAAACGTCATGTACCGCTGACGTCCTCATTTTTTTTTTTTTTCGATGTCATCGGCGTTGAGGAGATAAATTATAGAGCGCGGGGCATCCTGTGTAAAATTGTAATGGTCGGTGTAAATTGCACTTATCTGCGCGAACGTGTGAGGAAAAAAGAAATAACGTGATTAATATTTAATTGCCGAAGGAAATTGCGATATCACAAAATTATACTTTCTAACACATAAAAATGTATCCGCCGGGAATGCTTGAATTAATTGCGATTGTGAGCTTGCTTACATCCCATAACGCGGCTGCAGCGATGTAATCTGTAGTGTGTAACGATTACTGGAATGCAGCTGTTTACCAATCGATGAAATTGAAATGCTATCTACAGGGTGACTGTTAATTAATTAAATAGGCTGTTCGTTTTTGCTTTTAAGTAAGGTTAATAAATGTGCAACAACAAACGGATGGCTTCACAATTACGGCCGCAAGTATTTCCCTACTCTCTTCAATCGATTAAATTGAACATTGCCACCAGTCACGATTTTTTTTTTAGGAAAAGTCCTAAATATTACTGCAGATTTGAATTCGCGAGTTAATTCTAGCCTGAAGTGATGGGTCGCACCATGGGTCTAGGACAAGCGGTTCTCGGGTTGTGTGACGTCATGAGAGAATGTCAACTCGATCGCCGTTTGTCCTAGACCCATGGTGCGACCCATCATTTCAGGCTAAAATTGCCTTGCGAATTCAAATACGTAATAATATACAGGATGTTCCGTTAAAAATATGGCAACTTTGCTTCGTATCCCGAAAACGCGCCGCGCAATTGTTTTTCTGAAAACGGCATTTTATTCCGCCCGAAATTGCCTACGCTTTTTGTACCAAGCATTTTCTTATAATTCCAAAAACAAGCGAGACACGCGTTTAAATCTGAAACAATTCTTGCTAAATTCTCAAAATGACTTATTATCAAAGAAAATTAAAAGTATAAAAATGTTAGAAAGTTGTAATCATGACGTCATTACGCCAAATTTCACGCCAAAAGTTCAAAGGATATTATAAAAAATGAAACGAATTAGGACAAGCGGTTCTCGGGTTGTGTGACGTCATGAGAGAATGTCAACTCGATCACCGTTAGTCCTAGACCCATGGTGCGACCCATCATTTCAGGCTAAAATTGCCTTGCGAATTCAAATACGTAATAATATACAGGGTGTTCCGTTAAAAATATGGCAACTTTGCTTCGTATCCCGAAAACGCGCCGCGCAATTGTTTTTCTGAGAACGGCATTTTATTCCGCCCGAAATTGCCTACGTTTTTTGTACCAAGCATTTTCTTATAATTCCAAGAACAAGCGAGACACGCGTTTAAATCTGAAACAATTCTTGCTAAATTCTCAAAATGACTTATTATCAAAGAAAATTAAAAGTATAAAAATGTTAGAAAGTTGTAATCATGACGTCATTATGCCAAATTTCACGCCAAAAGTTCAAAGGATATTATAAAAAAATGAAACGAATTAGGACAAGCGGTTCTCGGGTTGTGTGACGTCATGAGAGAATGTCAACTCGATCACCGTTAGTCCTACACCCATGGTGCGACCCATCATTTCAGGCTAAAATTGCCTTGCGAATTCAAATACGTAATAATATACAGAGTGTTCCGTTAAAAATATGGCAACTTTGCTTCGTATCCCGAAAACGCGTTGCGCAATTGTTTTTCTGAAAACGGCATTTTATTCCGCCCGAAATTGCCTATGTTTTTTGTACCAAGCATTTTCTTATAATTCCAAAAACAAGCGAGACACGCGTTTAAATCTGAAACAATTCTTGCTAAATTTCTCAAAATGACTTATTATCAAAGAAAATTAAAAGTATAAAAATGTTAGAAAGTTGTGATCATGACGTTATTATGCCAAATTTCACGCCAAAAGTTCAAAGGATGTTATAAAAAATGAAACGAATTAGGACAAGCGGTTCTCGGGTTGTGTGACGTCATGAGAGAATGTCAACTCGATCGCCGTTCGTCCTAGACCCATGGTGCGACCCATCATTTCAGGCTAAAATTGCCTTGCGAATTCAAATACGTAATAATATACAGGGTGTTCCGTTAAAAATATGGCAACTTTGCTTCGTATCCCGAAAACGCGCCGCGCAATTGTTTTTCTGAGAACGGCATTTTATTCCGCCCGAAATTGCCTACGTTTTTTGTACCAAGCATTTTCTTATAATTCCAAAAACAAGCGAGACACGCGTTTAAATCTGAAACAATTCTTGCTAAATTCTCAAAATGACTTATTATCAAAGAAAATTAAAAGTATAAAAATGTTAGAAAGTTGTAATCATGACGTCATTATGCCAAATTTCACGCCAAAAGTTCAAAGGATATTATAAAAAAATGAAACGAATTAGGACAAGCGGTTCTCGGGTTGTGTGACGTCATGAAGAATGTCAACTCGATCACCGTTCGTCCTAGACCCATGGTGCGACCCATCATTTCAGGCTAAAATTGCCTTGCGAATTCAAATACGTAATAATATAGAGGCTGTTCCGTTAAAAATATGGCAACTTTGCTTCGTATCCCGAAAACGCGCCGCGCAATTGTTTTTCTGAAAACGGCATTTTATTCCGCCCGAAATTGCCTACGTTTTTTGTACCAAGCATTTTCTTATAATTCCAAGAACAAGCGAGACACGCGTTTAAATTTGAAACAATTCTTGCTAAATTCTCAAAATGACTTATTATCAAAGAAAATTAAAAGTATAAAAATGTTAGAAAGTTGTAATCATGACGTCATTATGCCAAATTTCACGCCAAAAGTTCAAAGGATATTATAAAAAAATGAAACGAATTAGGACAAGCGGTTCTCGGGTTGTGTGACGTCATGAGAGAATGTCAACTCGATCGCCGTTCGTCCTAGACCCATGGTGCGACCCATCATTTCAGGCTAAAATTGCCTTGCGAATTCAAATACGTAATAATATACAGGGTGTTCCGTTAAAAATATGGCAACTTTGCTTCGTATCCCGAAAACGCGCCGCGCAATTGTTTTTCTGGGAACGGCATTTTATTCCGCCCGAAATTGCCTACGTTTTTTGTACCAAGCATTTTCTTATAATTCCAAAAACAAGCGAGACACGCGTTTAAATCTGAAACAATTCTTGCTAAATTCTCAAAATGACTTATTATCAAAGAAAATTAAAAGTATAAAAATGTTAGAAAGTTGTAATCATGACGTCATTATGCCAAATTTCACGCCAAAAGTTCAAAGGATGTTATAAAAAATGAAACGAATTAGGACAAGCGGTTCTCGGGTTGTGTGACGTCATGAGAGAATGTCAACTCGATGACCGTTCGTCCTAGACCCATGGTGCGACCCATCATTTCAGGCTAAAATTGCCTTGCGGATTCAAATACGTAATAATATACAGGGTGTTCCGTTAAAAATATGGCAACTTTGCTTCGTATCCCGAAAACGCGCCGCGCAATTGTTTTTCTGAAAACGGCATTTTATTCCGCCCGAAATTGCCTACGTTTTTTGTACCAAGCATTTTCTTATAATTCCAAAAAGAAGCGAGACACGCGTTTAAATTTGAAACAGTTCTTAGAAAATTAAAAGTATAAAAATGTTAAAAAGTTGTAATCATCACACATGACGTTATTATATCAAATTTCACGCCAAAATTTCAAAGAATATTATATAAATGAAACGAAATAGTAACTCCTCTGTGATTTAAAATTGGCTGAAAACGTTACTCAGAAAGACTTCTTCGTTAACATATCAAATAGCAAAGTTCTGAGAATGCTATTTGTCGCGCAAGGCCAACAAATTCAAGTTTCTATTTTTTTATTTACACTCATTTTCCAGAAATCTATACAGAATAAATCCGACAGACTCAAGTCGCTCGAACAAAAAATAAACTTTCAAAGCGAAATTTCACAGATCGTTGACGGGCTTTTCGTCGAAATGTTTTTCGGCGGCGGACGAAATCGAGGAAAAATTAACGGCGACGATAAAAGTGAAAGGTCGGCAAATGCCAGTCGGTATTTTTAGGCACTCGCCGGTGCATATGGCACACCTGTTATTATTAAAGTTCGCGGAATAAACACAGGAAATTAATCGGCGGCTTTTTTAGGTCGAATCCGTTTTCCGGACTGCGATTTTTCAATCACCATTAAAATTAAATAAAACTCGAAACTGTAGCTTTGTTCAATTAAATTTTTTTTTATTATACAAGCGTCTCAAGATACTGAGATGATTTCAAACTTTGAATTCCTTGCTAAATTCTAAATTAAATTATTTTTCATGTGTACTTTATACAGGGTGACTGTTAGTTAACCCGACAAAATGGAACAATTAAACGAAGCGATATCCGAGGATATGGGAAAAGTGTTTAAATAAAGTACCCCAAAATCAAGCTCTGGCTGCGTACCAAATTCGATGGCACGTTTTATAAATACGGCAGTTGCTACCTACCTATCCTGGTGGTCAGCAAATTAGATGGGAGACAAAAAAAAATACGAAAGTTGTCGATGTTTCTTTTTCTAGAGGTGTAATCTCAAGTAGCAGTTTTATATACGAAACACCCTGTAGAGAGAGAACACGTTTTTTAATTTATCGTCCAATTTTAATGATAATTTGAAATTGAAAAATCGCATTAAAAATCAAAACTAAAAACAAATAAAAAATATGGCCAAAAATTTAAATTAAAAAACGAAAGACAAAAGGCAAAAACAAATGAAAAAGAACTTATCTTCTTTTTCTTCCTTTCCTTTCTGTTTCTGGCTTAACTTAATCTAATAAAAACAATAAAAATTTAACAAAAAAAAATAATAATAATAAAGGAAAATCTGGATAAGTTTGTAATTGCAAAATAATTCGAGAGATCAAAATAAAAACAAAAGAATTTACATCAAAATATAAAGCATTTGACAATAAAAACAAAAGATGAATAGAAAACAGAAAACGAACGAGCGTTTGATAATAAAAACAAAAGACGAATAGAAAGCAAAAGACGAAAGTAAAAGCAGAAGAGGTTACATCAAAACATGAAGAATTTGATATTAAAAAGAAAGAAAATAAAAACAAGAGGAATTCCAACAAAATATGAATAATTTGATGATAAAAACAAAAGACTACTAGAAAGCAGATGAAAAACGATGACTTCTTTAAAGTAAAAACAAAAGAAATTACATCAAAAAAAAGGTATAATATAAACAAAAAACGAATAGAAAACAGAAGACCAACAAAAGATAAAATTACTTCAAAATTTGAAAAAAAAAGATAATAGAAAAATATAAAAAAAGGCGAGCGATAATATCTGCAAAGCAAAAACAAATGAAACTATATCAAAATATGAAGCACTTGATAATAAAAACAAAAGAAATTACATAAAATTATGGAACGTTTGATAATAATAACAAAAGACGAATAGAAAGAAGAAGGCGAAGGACGAAAACTGTAAAGTAAAAACAAAAGAAATTACATTAAAATTGGAGCGCGTTTGGTTATAAAAACAAAAGATGAATAGAAAACAGAGGACCAACAAAATCTGCAGAATACAAACAAAAGATACAATTACATCAAAATATGAAAAAAAAGAAGATAATAAAATCAAAAGACGAATAGAAAACAGAAGACGAGCGACGATATCTGCAAAGTAAAAACAATTGAAATGATATCAAAATATGAAGCGCTTGAAAATAAATGAAAACAAAAGACAAGTAGAAAACAGAAGACAGGCGATGTTATCTGCAAATCAAAAACAAAAGAAATTACATCGAAATATGAAGCGTGTGATGATAAACAAAAGGCGAATCGAAAGCAAAAGACGAACGACGTTAGCTGCAAAAGAAAATTGAGAAAATAATAAAATAATGCGAAATATTAAAGTAAACAAAAGAGGAACGGAATAAACAAGGACGATGTTACAAGAACAACAAGGAAAACAAAAACGAAACATTATCGACGATCTTCCTCTGGCGGAGAAAGTTAGAAAAGTTAAAAAAAAAACAAAGGACTAACACCGATGTAATACGAGAATTAAATGCATACAAGAAACAAAAGAGAATTGAAACAATCGACATCTAAATACACAATTAGGCGAACAAAAATCAAAAGATCGATTTATTTTTTTTTTGGCAGAGAATCGAAAGACTCTGAGTGAACAAAAATTAAACAATACTTGAAACACACTCTTATAGTTACTTCCATCGAAAAAACAAAAGAGAACCGAAACAAATGACAACCAAATACAGAATTGGGTGAACAAAAATCAAAAGAAGATCGACTTTTTTTTTTCTGGCAGAGAATCGAAAGAATCTGAGTGAACAAAACTTAAACAATATATGAAACCCAATCTAAAAGTTACTTCCGTTGAAAAAACAAAAGAGAACCGAAACAAATGACAACCAAATACAGAATTGGTTGAACAGAGATCAAAAGAAGATCGACTGTTTTTTTTCTGACAGAGAATCGAAAGAATCTGAGTGAACAAAACTTAAACAATATATGAAACCCAATCTAAGATTTACTTCCATCGAAAAAACAAAAGAGAACCGAAACAAATGACAACCAAATACAGAATTGGTTGAACAGAGATCAAAAGAAGATCGACTGTTTTTTTTCTGGCAGAGAATCGAAAGAATCTGAGTGAACAAAACTTAAACAATATATGAAACCCAATCTAAAACTTACTTCCATCGAAAAAACAAAAGAGAACCGAAACAAATGACAACCAAATACAGAATTGGTTGAACAGAGATCAAAAGAAGATCGAGTGTTTTTTTTTCTGGCAGAGAATCGAAAGAATCTGAGTGAACAAAAATTAAACAATATATGAAACCCAATCTAAAACTTACTTCCATCGAAAAAACAAAAGAGAACCGAAACAAATGACAACCAACAACAGAATTGGTTGAACAGAGATCAAAAGAAGATCGACTTTTTTTTTCTGGTAGAGAATCGAAAGAATCTGAGTGAACAAAACTTAAACAATATATGAAACCCAATCTAAAAGTTACTTCTATAGAAAAAACAAAAGAGAACCGAAACAAACGACAACCAAATACAGAATTGAGTGGACAGAGATCAAAAGAAGATCGACTGTTTTTTTTTCTGGCAGAGAATCGAAAGACTCTGAGTGAACAAAAATTAAACTTTCGTTTAGAAAAAAACTTTCCATCGGAACGCCTTCTCATTATTTGTCTTTCATTGTTTTTTTTTAAATTTCTTTAGTTTTATTTTATCGCATTATCATTTATTTATTTTTTTAGAATGACGGGCGTTTTTCTTTGATTTTGTGCAGGTTTTTAAATTTCCTTTTGTTTTGTTTGTTTCGCGTTTCTTTTCATCGAATTATTTTTAACTCCTTTCCTGATTTTGTACTTCGTTCGTCTTTTTCATCGGATTTTGTTGCTTTTTCTTCGTCCACTCTTTGCTCCATTAACCATGGCATATTAAAATACAACATGATTAATCTAATCAACAATGTGACCTGTTAATAGCTGCGCCTTCCTTGTCGTCTCTAGAAAGATTCGAGACCAGATTATAAAAGCAGACGTGAGCGTGAAGTTTAATCCGTAATTGCTGAAAAAAATTTTTATAATTTTCTTCAACAAATGCACGACGTCTACGTTCCTGACAGAAGGGCCAATTATCTTCAATTTACTCCCCGTTTGATACATTGTCATTCCCTTATCAGTAGTTGTGAATTAAGCACTTGAAATAAATTGGTTTAATCGGTGTAAGTTCATTTGCGTTATCACATCAAATACATACCTTCTTGATGATGCATTTTTATTTATAACTTTATTGTTTGCGCGGTGAAACACCGTTTTTTAACTATCTTGATTAAAAAACTAAATAAAATTGTGCTGAATAATTTAAAAAAAAATACATGAGTATGAGTTTAAATTCGATTTATTTAGATGACAGTTCAAAACGAATCCGGAATGTTATTGTCTCAAATTAAAGATTACGAATTTTCTCATGAAAATCACAGGATGTGTAACGCTCCGAGCGACTGAGCACGACTTAATCAGTTAAAAGGGGTTCGCTTACAATGCAACGGAAACACGACGAAGGTCTTGAGGGGTTACAAATGTCATTAAAATTAACTAGGCGTAGTTCAAGCGGAGACATGAATATTAGCCGGGGCCTTTTTTTTTGTTTCGTGACCTTTTGTAGTGGGTGTGAGCCATCCATCGAAATAAAACGTGGAAGGTTTTTAAAAGGCTCTGCACGAGGCGATTTCTAAATATTTCGTCAAATTCGTTCCTAATTAATCATTTAATTTAACTCAGCAATATGAATTTAACTGAATCGTTAAGCTAATTGTATTCTATATTGTTCAAAACCTAATTCAGTTTATGAACAAAATTGAGCTGAATATAATTCGTAAATTTCTGAACTAAACAATCTGAATTCGACTGAATTGTAGGCCTTGTTATTCTTAGCAGAATTCAGAATTGATTTGCTCCAATTCTTCAATTTGGATCGATTGTCCCTCGTTTTTTATTGTTCTTTCAATTTTATTAATTTTTTTAAATTTATTAATCTGTTGAATTGTGTTGTAAAATCGATTGTCTTTTGTTTTTATTGCTTTTTTCGATTTTATTTGTTTTTTTAAATCACTAATCTGTTAAATTATGTTGTAAAATCAACTGCCTTTTGTTTTTATTGCTTTTTAAAATTTATTATTTCGTATTTTTTGAAAATTCTATTATTTCACTTTCTTTACTTTCTCTTCGTTCTTTTTATTAAAAAAAAAATAATCTGTTAAATTGTGTTTATTAAAAATATTGTCTCTCGCTTTTATTGCTTTTTTTAATTTTAATTTTTTTTTAATTTGTTAATGTATTGAATTCTGTTGTAAAATAGATTGTCTTTTGTTTTTATTGTTTTTTAAATTTTATTATTTCGTATTTCTTTAAAATCCTACTACACGTTTCACTTTCTTTGTTCGCTCTTCGTACTTTTTATTTCTAAAGAAAAATTTATTAATCTTTTGAATTGTGTTGTCAAGTCGATTGTCTTTTGTTTTTATTGTTCTTTCGATTTTATTTATTTTTTAAAGTCATTGCGTTGTAAAATCAACTGCCTTTCGTTTTTATTGTTTTTTTAAATTTTATTTTGGAATTTTTTAGAAGATACTATCTTTTTAAATTTTTTAAACTATTAAATTGTGTTGTTCTTTACTTTCTCTTCGTTTTTTTTTTTTTTATTAAAAAAAATTAATCTATTAAATTGTGTGTCTTAAAATTATTGTTTCTCGTTTTTGTTCTTTTTTTATTTTATTTTATTTTTTTTTTTTAATTTGTTAATCTGTTGAATTGTGTTGTAAAATCGATTGTCTTTTGTTTTTATTGCTTTTTTAAATTTTATTATTTCGCATTTCTTAAAATCCTACTACACGTTTCACTTTCTTTGCTCGCTCTTCGTACTTTTCATTTCTAAACAAAAATTCATTGTTCTTCTGAATTGTGTTGCAAAGTCGATTGGCTTTTGTTTTTATTGTTTTGTCGATTTTATTTATTTTTTTTTAAATTCATTAAACTATTAAATTGTAAAATCGATTGTCTTTTGTTTTTACTGCTTTTTTTTTAATTAGAATATTTTTGAATTTTTATTATTTTGTTTTCTTCGCTTTCTGCGGCATTCTTTTCAAATTTATTTGTTTATTATTGTTCCTGTTTCCTTAAATTTGTATATTTGTAATGAATTTTTAATGATTTTCAAGACAAGAACTGCTCCTGAATCTAGTAACAAGTTTTTGGGATTTTTAGCGATTTATTGGTAACAATGAAGGGATTTCTGTTTTATTCTTATTAAATTCCGGGGGTTGCGTTCATAAACTATACCTCCGAGAGCGACTTGGGCGTGTAATCGCATCTTTCTCACTCACGATTTTTAATATATTTTGCGTCTCGCTCGGTTTTGTGGTGACGTCTTTTGTTTACATAATTTTCATGACAACGGACGTATTTTTTACGCTCTACTTAAAAGTGGGTTGTGGAAAGTACGTCCGTTGTCATGGAAAAAATGTAAACAGAAGACGTTTTGACACATACTGAGTGAGACGCAAAATATGTTAAAAAACGTGAGCGAGAAAGACGCGATTACACGCCCAAGTCGCTCTCCGGGGAATTGTTTATGAACGTCACTGTTACTTCATCGTAAAGCCAGTACTGGGACGATACATATAATGAAATACACGAAGTGACGAAGGCACCACTAACAATTTTTTATCCATCAGAGGGCACACGTGTCTTGCTTTAAAAATTCTGCAAATGACAATAAAGAAAAGATGTAGCGTTTTCGATTGACAGTACCAGTGCGCTTTCAGAGTATTCTTCATCTCATGCTATTGCATAAGGTTAAAAGAAAATGCAAATACACTGAGTGCAATCGGTGCATGTGAATTGAAAACGCTGATAGGGATATATGTGTTGTTTATTTTATTACATTTTGATTAGAGGATCTTTGTAAACTCAAATGATAATGATATTTATAATATCTTTAAAAATATTGCATAATTAAACCAACGCCGACAGCGCCTCTTACGAGTGTTTAATCCTTGTGACGTCACTCGAGTCGGTACTTTATCAATCTACTGCCTTTGCTCCATTGAGCGCCCTCTATGAACAATTTAGTATAACATATCGTATGTTGACCTGTTGAGCAATAAATTAATGCAATTTTTTAATCATCGTTTTCTTGTTGTTGCTTAGTGAATAGAAATTTACTTCTCGTAGATTATTTAAAGATTACAGATCGTAATGCACATAGATGTTAAACGTTTAATGCATCACAGTTGGTAGCTCGCGTTTCCCTACCCAGCGTCAGTTTTTTTTTCCGTTCTCATCTGTCAGCAGGTAGTTTTGATTTCGATCATGTCAAATATCAAACGTCAAAGTTTATTTACGTCTTAATTAATGTCAGCCGGAGTTGAGTGCGAAAGAAAACCCGACCTAAAATGTACTAAGCCATTTCGTAATTCCTAATTAGTAACAGGCGTAACCTTGCCGAAATTCATATTCAAGGTTCCTTCCCGATTGATCACTCGCTTCTACTTCTTTTCAGGTTCTACAAAATACCGTTCACGGGCGACGTGTACACCGAGTTCTCGCAGGTAATCATCGCCATCGCCATCGTAATCGTGCGTAAGTGTGATTTTCACGTGCAATATGTTAAGGGAGTTAGTGGGTCGTTTCTTGTATAGTCAGCCTGGCCTGGTGGACCACGAACATTCGCGACAACTGGCACGTGCGGACTGTTTATTTCTTTGATACGAGGTTGAGAAGATCCAGGCATTTACAGAGGCTCACCAATCATACGGTATCATCGACCCTCGTCGAAAGTAAATACGCGAACTAATTAGGCTTTTAAAGCGTTACCGAGCTGGTGGTTATTGCAGGCACGCATCCATCTCAAGAGACGATCGTCTCACCCACCGAAAGCAGCGAAGCCGTGGCGGGATCTAATAATAACACGGGGGAAAACCCAGACGGAAGTAAACCGTCGGATTCGTCTTCCGGTGCGAACTCCGAGGTGGCGAGTTCAAGCACGCAGCAGGTGGACGAGCGAACTAGAATAATTCAAGTGATGGACGCAGATGCCAACGTTTTACGTCAGAGGAGGATCGCGTTCTTCGAAGGAAGAAGAGACACGTTAATAAGTAAGCGGATGAGGCACCTTCTGTGCGCCCCATTTACAAACAACCTGCACGTTTTCAGCGCCAACAGAAGAGGCGGTTTCCATCGTCGCAGACCAACAAATCGAAACGATCTCGGATCCTCCTATTATGGAACATAATTACGCAGACAGAAATGATACGGAAACAGAAACGGAAGACGCCGATAATGATACGGACGGGCCGCTTCAAAATAACATTCGAATAAAACTGAAGTACATCAACGATGACCTCAAACTCGTAGACGGTAGGTTGGAAGAACTCTTAGGCGACTTCAAACGGTAATCTCGGTCGTTTTAATTCGACTAAACAAAATGACGTTCTGCATTTTAGAAGACATTTCCAGGTGGAGCTTGCCACGAATAAACTGGTGAAGCTAATATTCAACGGGCAAGTCCTGCAACGGGATAACGACACCCTGCAGAATTACGGATTGTTTGATAATTGCGTCGTTCACTGTTTGATACACCAGCAACGAGTTAGTCCCATCGAAGAAAACAGCAATGCCTCTTCTTCTTCTTCTTCGATGTTAGGGAACAGCAACAGTAGGACGAACGGTAGCAACAATAACAACAGAGATTGGGACCTCGGGAATTTATTAATAGTCTTAATTAGTTTCTTATTAAGTTCTGCATGGTACTTCAGGTAAACTCCCCCCCATTTTAAATTTAGGTGTTCCTTTGTGTGGAGATTTCATTTACGTTTCAGGTATCAGTATCCTCAGTTCTTTACGGTTACTGCAACGGTAGCTTTAGTAGCCATAACGGGAATCTTCACTGTGGTTTCCATCGGGATGTACTTTCCTGATCCGGAACCAGTCAGGCCGCAGGCGCATATTTTACGTTAAGTTACCCTCTTTTTTTTTAATGTCTTGAGTTGTTTGAAATTATGAGAATATACACAGAATTTTTGAAGGCTTGTGTACTATGTAAATTATGTGTTAAAAAAGAAATTAAAGAAACTTTTCCTATATAATACATACCATATTTATTATATATACTAATTTTCTTTTATAGAAATGGAGAAGTGCAAAGTGATCAAGAATCACTGGTTGAGTTGGTACAACTGGAGTGACTTTCACTTGTTGACGGCTTGACATTGACAGCTAATTTTTATTTACATAACCTTACAATCGCTAAACGCTGTTTAGGTTAGGTCAAATAAACCATATCCAGTTACAACATTGTAACTAGTCGCATAAAAAAAATGCTCTTCATTGTATTGCCAACTCAAACATTGATTCTTGACCACTCTATACGTCGTTTTAAAACAAAAAGTTTCTGCAAGGCTACAAATAAATTGTTAGTAAAGTCAGCTTATCAGCTGTCAATTATTCAGAAAAGGGCGGCACGTTGTTGCCAACCCCCAAGGACCTGTTATCTCCAAAAACTACTTAAAAAAATTGATTAAAACACTTACTAAAAATCCCGATTCACATTTACTCTTAAAAGAGGTACATTTTGGAACGAATTTTATTTAAGAAAACGTCATTGTCATAACGAAATAATCATAGAATTATAATATGGAATAAAAAAAGAACTAAAATTATAAGAAAATAAACTAAATACAACTTGGTTAATTCGTTAAGAATTTAAAAGGCTCGAATTGCTGCTTATTTTGATTTTCTCCCTAGAAGAAGCCTAAACATAATGTACCCCAAAGTTTAGGGAGAAAAATCCCGGGTTGGCAACACTGGACGAGCAAGCCAGGCAACCAATTGCGCATTTCAAAACAATTGAGAAGGAATTTTGTTTTGTTTGTGCTATGCACAAGATTGTAATAACTTTTTATTTGGATTTCTTTCTCTCTCTTACAAATACATAACCCTAAAAGTAATTTCCCCCTAAAAAAATCCTTTCATAAAAATTTACCCCTAAATTTAGGGAGAACCCCACTAAGCTGGCAACGCTGCGCGGCTGTAAACTTTCTTCAGATTAAAACGGACTTCACCCAGTGTTACCAACGCACGAAAACCAGAAATCCCTCAAGAGTTGTCAAAAAGTCCAGAAATCCATCAATTGTTACTATATTTAGTGATTTTTTCAAATTTTTATCAACTCTTGCCATGAAATCTGGTCGGCATGTCTTAGTTTTACTGTAAAACATCATCAAGGAGTGCTAAGACATGCCATCCAGATTTCATGGCAAGAGTTGATAAAGAATTTAAAAAATCACGTAATAATTGATGGATTTTCTGGACTTTTTGACAACTCTTTAGAGGTTTCTGGTTTTCATGCGTTGGTAACACTGGGTGAAGTCCTTTCGAACCCAAAGAAAGTTTACACACAGTTATTCTGTGGTTTACAGCTACCCAGTGTTGCCAGCTTATGGGGGTTCCTCCTAAATCTAGGGGTAAATTTTTATGAAAGGATTTTTTTATTGGAAAATTACTTTTAGGGTTATGTATTTGTAAGCGAGAGAATGAAATCGAAATAAAAAATTAATACGATTGTGTGCATAACACAAACAAAACAAAATTCCTTCTCAATTGTTTTGAAATGCGCAATTGGTTGCCTGGCTTGCTCGTCCAGTGTTGCCAACCCGGGATTTTTCTCCCTAAACTTTGGGGTACATTATGTTTAGGCTTCTTCTAGGGAGAAAATCAAAATAAGCAGCAATTCGAGCCTTTTAAATTCTTAACGAATTAACCAAGTTGTATTTAGTTTATTTTCTTATAATTTTAGTTCTTTTTTATTCCATATTATAATTCTATGATTATTTCGTTATGACAATGACGTTTTCTTAAATAAAATTCGTTCCAAAATGTACCTCTTTTAAGAGTAGATGTGAATCGGGATTTTTAAATCTATTCTTTAAAATAATTTTTGGGGATAACAGGTCCTTGGGGGTTGGCAACAGCGTGCCGGCCTAAACTGAATATTTGACAGTAGATAACTCAATGGAATAAACAAAGAAACGATTTGAAAAGAACGTTGACAAAGGAGAGAAAATAAAATAAAACAAAAAAAAACAAAAGACAATCGATTTGCAACACAAATTACTAGATTAATGTTAAAAATAAACAATTCGAAAAGAACGGCGACGAAGCGGAAAATAAAATAAGTGAAATTAAAAAATAATCGAACTAAAAAAAAAAAAAAAAATAATGACAAAAACAAAAGAGAATCGATTTACAACACAATTTTACGGATTAACAAAAATTAAAAAGAAAGAACGATGTCAAAACAAAGAAAACAAAATAAGAAGAATCCGAATCAAAGAATGGTGACGAAACGAAGAAAATAAAACAAGAAAAATTTGAAAATAATCGAATTAAAAAAATAACAACAAAAAAACAAAAGACAATCGATTTGCAACACAAATTACTAGATTAATATTAAAAAAAAAAAAACAATTTGAAAAGAATGGTGACGAAACGGAAAATAAAATAAGAAAAATTAAAAACTAATAATGAAAACAAAAGACAATCGATTTGCGATACAATAATAAACAGACAGACAGAATAAAATTAAAAAGAGCAATTTAAAAAAAAAAATGGCAACAAAACAAGGAAAACAAAATAAGGAAAATTAAAAAAAAGCAGAATGATGAAACAAAAAAAAAATAAAATAAGAAAAATTTAAAAGTAATTAAACAAAAAAAAAAACAACAACAAAAACAAAAGACAATCGATTGCCTACACGATGTGATGGATTAATAACAAAATTTTAAATGAATGGGGACAACCCAAAGAAGAGAAAGTAATAAAATTGTGAAAGAAAATTGAATAAAAACAAAAATTAATTAAATAAAAAAAAAGACAATAACGAAAAAACAAAAGACAATCGACTTACAACACAATTCATGGATTAGTGAATAAAAAAAAACAATTTGACAATATTGGGGACAAAACAGAAAATAAAATATGAAAAATTAAAAAGTAACAGTGAAAACAAAAGACAATCGATTTACAGTACCATATTACAGATTAATAAAATTAAAAAGAACAATTTAAAAAGAATGGCGACAAAACAAAGAAATCAAAATAAGGAAAATTAAAAGAAAAGTAGATTAAAGAATGATGAAACCAAAAAAAAGAAAATTTTAAAATAATCAAATTAAAAAAAAACACTAACAAAAACAAAAGACAATCGATTTGTAACATAATTTAATGAATTAATAAAAAAAAATGACATGAATGGGGACAAAACAAAAAAGATAAAGTAATAAAATTAAAAAAGAAAATTGAATAAAAACAAACATTCAAATGAAAAAAAAAAAACAATAACAAGAAAACAAAAGACAATCGACTTACAACACAATTTAATAGATTGAAAAATAAGAAAAAATAACTTGAAATGAGTGGGGACAAAACAAAGAAATTAAAATAGTAAAACTGAAAAAATAAATTAAAACAAAAGACGACGATTTTACAACATAATTTAATACACAGTAATTTAACAAATTAAAAACAAAACAATTCGTTGCAGTAAAAATGTTTTTGATAGTTGGCAACACTGCGCTGGTGTAAACGCACCTTCATGCATATTTTCTTGCGTCTAATAATCTATTTATCAATGAGGTAGCGCTCCGCATACTACAAAAAATATATCGAAGTTCAATTAATAAAAATAGCAATCGTGACGAATCTTCCAATAATAATTTTGAAGCAATCAAAACGATTGAATTCCCGGAAAAAGATACAAAACCCCAATCTCAAAAACACGCTCTCGAATCTATCTCCTTCTAAACAGTTTGTTAAAGTAGCACTGTAATGCAGCACCGTCCGCAGTAATTTATTAATTCCTTAATGCGAGTTGATACGCCATGTTGCAACGTAAGCCGGTGCAATTCCTGCCGTAAAAACTCCAACGATGAATTCAATCGGGAACCGATTAAATAACGTAATCGCGATGGTGGGAGTGCTTTAAATCCCCGTGTTTATTTTCGTGCGCCATCACACGAGTGCTGCGTGAGAGTGAAAAAGTGTCGTGCATAAAAGCCACTTAATTAATCGGCTTCTATGTTTAGCAGCCGTTCGTAACAAATACCATCCGACCCAAGACGGACGAAAATAGGTGATAAGTTGTGCTTCCTATTCTAAATGTTGGCTGCGATGCAGAGGCGCAGCGACAAGAATGCGTGCTTTTCTATTTTCGTCGCATTTCTGTCCGATTCCGACGGAACACTTTGGCGCATACAGCCATCCACTTCCAGTTAAAGAGATGCCGTTTCACAGCTGAAATCGGGCGTTCGTTTCGTTTGGTGTTTCGCGGCGTCGTCAAGTTGGTACGCGCGATTATGGTAGCGAATTTCTCGCTAATATTACGCGCCCGTAAATCCTGACCTGGCCCAAGTTATCCATGTTTGGATATCAAAATAATACGCAAAAAACGTAAATAAACAAATCCAAAGCGACGACGGACTGATATGCGACAGCTAGAAACCACCGTGGAATTCAATATGATCTTGTTTCTGTTCTTCATCTTGGGTAGAGGTGAGTTTGTTGTTGTTGTTGCTGGTTTTCATTCAAGCTGATGTGTTATGGTGGTAATATTTATTGCTTTTGCTTCAGATCCGTTGATAAGCACCGCGGCAGTGGCGACGACCACCACTCACTGCGAGTATTATAACCTAACCATGTGTACGGATCCTACCAAGTCTTGCAGCGGGAAGGAAGAGTGCGAGTTGCCGACAGATGGCAAACGAAATCACTGTTTCGTTGTGTGGCGGAACGATGAAAAGGGAAATTTGATTGTTACTTTGAAGGTAATCACTAATTTCTTGCAGTTTGGACCCGTGGTTCCACCAAAAAAAAAAAAACAGTCGCTTCATTTGCAGTAATACCATTACGTTCGTTGTAGTTGATAGAGTATTGTAATGTTCAATGCCATTACCTATAGTCAGTTAATAATACAGACATGTTATTTAAACAATTCTACGTCGCTTCGTGCAAGAACTAGAAGTCTATCATCAACACTAACCATCCAGCGCATTACCATTGGTTTCAAGTTGGTTTAAAGATTGGCAACACTGATAAGATATGTAATAGCGGGTGTTTTCTTTTTAATTTAGCATCGCAGTTGGCCATGACGAGGTGCTTACTGTGAACGCACCACAATTTTGATTATTCGTTGTAAATCTTTTTCGTTTATTTCTTTTTTTAAGAACACGAGTTTAAGGCCGAAGGACGAGCATTTCAAAACATTTACAAAGTTTTGCAATCTTCGTCTCTTCCTGTCATGCACAGGATTACATTAATTTTTACTTGCGATTTTCTTTAAAGAAAATCCTTTAGTAAAAATTTATCTATAGATTTAGGGGGGAAATTCCTAAGACGGCAACACTGTCTTCCGTGATCGTTGATAACAGCATTGTTTTGAACGATTACAGAATTCTACTACACCGGCAATCTCATAAAATAGGGCCTTAATAAGGACGATTTACACCGAACAAGTTTCTCTCTCTCTCTCTCTCTGTAATATTTGCATGTATTGGAACAAAATAACTAATTAGTTAAAAGTCTCACTACCAATTCGTCAAAAGCAGAAATCCCTCATGAGTTGCCAGAAAAATCGCAAAACGTAAACGGATTATCAAAAATTAAAGAATAAAAAACGAAAGACGATCGATTTAATAGATTAATAAATAAAAAAATAATTTGAAATGAATGGGGACAAAGCAAACGAAATAAAATAATAAAATTGAAAACATGAATGAAAACAAAAGTCCACAACAACAATTATACAACACAATTTAATATATATATATATATAGTTTAATTAATTGAAAACAAAACAATTTGAAAAAACGGTCACAAAACAAAAAAAAAAGAACAAAATAATAAAAATTGAAAAAATGTTCAAATTAAAAAAATAATAATGAAAACAAAAGACAATCGATTTACAACACAACACAATAATAAACAACAGACAGAATAAAATGAAAAAGAACAATTAAAAAAAAAAATGGCAACAAAACAAGGAAAACAAAATAAGGAAAGTTTAAAAAAAGCAGAATCAAAGAATGATGACAAAACAAAAAAAAAGTAAAACATTTAAAATAATCAAATTAAAAAAAAAAGAAATCAGTAACAAAAACAAAAGACGGTCGATTTGCAACACAATTTAATGGATTAATACAAAAAAAAACGAAAGAATGGGGACAAAACAAAGAAGATAAAGTAATAAGATTAAAAAAGAAAAGTGAATAAAAACAAAAAATTAGTTAAAACAAAAAAAAAACAATAACAAGAAAACAAAAGACAATCGACTTACAACACAAGAACAATTTTAAAAGAATGGCGACAAAACAAAGAAAACAAAATAAGAAAAAAAAATCAGAATCAAAGGGTGGCGACGAAAAAAAAAAAGTAAATAAAAAAATTCAAAAAATAATCAAATAAAAAACAGTAATAAAAACAAAAGACAATCGATTCGCAACACAATTTAAAGGATTAATAAATAAAAAAAAATTGAAAAGGATAGGGACACAACAAAGTAATAAATTTGAAAAAAAAATGAAAAAAACAAAAATTAATCAAATAAAGAAAAGCAATAACAAAAAAAAAAAAACAAAAGACAATCGATTTACAACACAATTTAATAGATTAATAAATAAAAAATTATAATTTGAAAGTATGGGAACAAAACAAAAAAAAAATGAAATAATAAAATTGAAAATAAAAAAATGAATAAAAACAAAAGACAATCGATTTACAATACAATTTTGCAGATTAATAAAATTTAAAAAGAACAATTTTAAAAGAATGGCGACAAAACAAAGAAAACAAAATAAGAAAAATAAAAAAAATTAAGATCAAAAAATGGTGATGGAGCACAAAAAAAAATAAAAGAAAAAGAAATTAAAAATAATAAAATTAAAAAAGAAGAAGCAATAACAAAAACAAAAGACAATCGATTTGCAACACAATTCATGGATTAGTGAATAAAAAAAAACAATTTGACAAGAATGGGGACAAAACAGAAAATAAAATAAGAAAAATTAAAAAGTAATAGTGAAAACAAAAGACAATCGATTTACAGTACCATTTTACAGATTAATAAAATTAAAAAGAACAATTTAAAAAGAATGGCGACAAAAGAAAGAAAACATAATAAGAAAAATTAAAAGAAAAGTAGATTAAAGAATGATGATGAAACCAAAAAGAAATTTTAAAATAATCAAATTAAAAAAAAAACACTAACAAAAACAAAAGACAATCGATTTGTAACATAATTTAATGAATTAATAAAAAAAATGACATGAATGGGGACAAAACAAAAAAGATAAAGTAATAAAATTAAAAAAGAAAATTGAATAAAAACAAACATTCAAATGAAAAAAAAAAAATTAAATAGAAACAAAAGACAATCGATTTACAATACAATTTTACAGATTATAATAAACAAAAAAAGAAACAATTTTAAAAGAATAGCGACAAAACAAAGAAAACAAAATAAGAAAAAAAATCAAAATCAAAGAATGGCGACGAAAAACAAAAATTCAAAAATAATCAAATAAAAAAACAATAACAAAAAAAAAAAACAAAAGACAATCGAAATTTGAAAAAAAAAACGGCTACAAAACAAGAAAAAAAAACAAAATAATAAAAATTGAAAAAATAATCAAATTAAAAAAATTAAATAAAAACAAAAGACAATCGACTTTAAAACACAATTGCTTAATATACATGTAGTTCTTATTATTTAGATTTTGCGAGAAAGCACCAGAAAATCGCGATTTTTTATAAATAATCACCAGGTAATAAATCAAGAACAAAAATCACTAGATCTGGTGATAAACCACCCCCTCTGGCAACGCTGCTTGTCAATCAAAATTTAACTGCAATCGTGCCAACTTTAAAAATCGTTTGCCATTATCAATAACAGAGGGCGCTAAAGTAACCAAAGAAATTTGTGGATGTTTAAAAGTTAAGCTTTGATTACGAATTCTTATTTTAATGCAATAAATAGCAATTCACTATCGCCATCTCCAACGTGTGGTGCTGCAATCGCTGCTTTCGATTTTTCTATAACATCTGTCAAGTGTTTCTGATGTTGGTACCTCTTACTTCAATCTTAGGAAGTTCAAAAATTTCTGTTCTAAATTCTGTTTTTCTTTGCTATAATACGTGAAGGAATTAGTACGAATCCAAATACGAATTCGAGGAAAAAAAAAACAACTTTTGGATCGAGGAGAGAACGTTCAAGTTATAATTTTTTAAACGATTACCATCAGGTAACTAACACCTGTGATGTTGTTTCAGGGTTGCTTCCTGAATCACGAAGAGTGTTACAATAAGAATCGGTGTGTTGAAAGGTCACACAAGCCAACGTACATGTTCTGCTGTTGTGAAGGGAGCATGTGCAATCAGAACTTCACATGGGATCCGGCTCCGACATCTCCTCCATTACTCTGTAAGTTCCAAGCAACATCCAAATTTCAATTCCAAGAATACACCACACCAGTACTGATTGTAATTTACATTTTTGTAAATTTGGCAATCTTCAAAATTCACTGTAGTTAAATGACATTTGATTGCGCAACCAGAACTGGTTAGTTAATGTTCTTGGTTGCACTTGTAAGTAATCAAAACCGACTTTCTTTTCAGCTCATAAACCATCTGAACCATCAATATCCTTAACGACAATAATACTCATCTGCACACTCGGCGGCTTATCAGTGCTCTTGGTATTCGTCGGCTTCCTGTATTGGTTTTACAGAAGGGACAAGCACGTTTTTAACGAGGTAAGTCGCCCCCATTGGGCCCCCGAGTCGTTCGGTATGATTACAATTGTGTGTTTCATGCGTGCGTTGCTCTTAATCAGTGGGTCGTAAGTACCTCGTGTTGGTGGTCTTGCAAGAGAAAGCTGCACTATTTGTTTCGCTTCCAGATACCCACCACGGATCCACAACCCCTAGCCCCACCGTCGCCTTACCTCGGAGTACCCATACAGTTGATCGAAGAGAAGGCGAGGGGTAGATTCGGGGCAGTGTACAAAGCACGGTATAAAACCGAGGAGGTCGCTGTCAAGATATTCCCACCTCAAGTAAGACCTGCGAGTGTAATTTTTCAAATTTTTGATTGCTCATTGAAATCTAGGACAAACAATCGTGGATTACCGAACAAGAAATATACAAGCTGTCGTTCATGCAGCATCCGAACGTGCTTCAGTTCATCGGGGTACAAAAGTACACGGACAATCTGCGCACTGAGTTCTGGTTGATTACGGCTTACCATGAGCGTGGGTCTTTATGCGATTTCCTGAAGGCGCACACGTTAACATGGCCCGAGTTGTGTCGTGTGGTTGAAACAATGACAAAAGGTATTCGCTTAGTTTGAGTATTTGGGTCAAAAATGGCGGACGTTTGCGGTACTTTATCAATCTGGTTAATTGTGGGATGTTTGTAAAAGTGAGGAACGGCTAGAGACAGGGTGACTCGGTGCTGAGAATAACTGAATATTTCCGAAGTTTAAAAATCGTTCAGAGATATCAGTTTGTTGTACTAAAATTTAAAATACATGTCCGTGTTTCTGTTAAACAGAATGGATTCAAAGATGTGTAATAAAACATTTTCTAAAGCATGTAACTTATACAGACACATGCGAGAAGTACATAATGAATTTGTTGAAATAATTAACAACACTCTCGATATTTTACGTATTTTGCACAATTTTCTTACCAAAATTGATAACAAATGAAAGAATAACATAATTTTTCCGTAATTTTGTTTTAAAAAAATAGGCAATGCATGATTAAAAATACAGAATCCTAAACTATTGTTTTAAAGGTACCGTTAAATTTTAACAATTTTTAAATTCTTTTGTAAAATTTGTCAATTTTTATGGTTAATGTTAAGCAAGTCTTTAAAATTTGAAGTGTGTGAAAGAAATGTTATTAAAATTCGGCAGTAACTGCATTACCACTGATACAACTCACGACATGAATTCGTACGGCTATGATTTAACAACCATCATGGTCCTTGATGATTTGCATACAGGATTTCCAGCTGCATTTTTATTTTCATCGCGTGTAGATGAAGTAACGTTAAGCGTTTTCTTTAGCGTGGTGCAACAAAAAGTGGGAATAATTAAAACAAATGCTTTTATGTCCGATGATGCACCGGCATATTACCATGCATGGAAAGTTATAATGGGCGAAGCCAATCATCAATTACTATGCATGTGGCACGTTGATCATGCATGGCAAAGTAATCTCAATAAAATAAAAGATAAAGAAAATCGCATCATACTATATAAAATGTTACGTGTTTTATTACAAGAACTGATATAAATAGTTTTGAAACAATGCTAAAAAATTTCATACACCAACTGAAGAATAATTCTGATACAGAGATATTTGGTGACTATTTTGTGAAATATTATGCAAATCGTTCTACTTTGTGGGCTTTTTGTTTTAGAATATATACCAAAATCAACACTAATCTTCATCTAGAAAGTATGCATAAAACTATTAAATATATATATTTGGAAGGAAAGAAAGCAAAACGATTAGATAAAACCATAAATGTATTGATGTCTTTTCTTAGAGACAAAATATTTGATAGAATAATAACAATTTGTAAGGGAAAAATAAGTAACAAATTAAACGAATTAAGAAAACGACACAAAATGTCTCTAGAAATTAAAGATATTCAGATTACAGAAATAAATAATACAGAATGGATAATACCCTCATCGAGTCCAAATGAATATTACATAGTTTCATTAGTAGCAGTAAATTGTAACTGTTTATTAAAATGTTCAGACTGTGAAGCATGTATCCAATAATACATGTGTTGATTACTGCATTAGATGGAATATGTGCAAACATATTCACTTGCTTTGTCAACATTTAAAAAATATATTTCCAGTTTTAACTAATCTTACTGAGCAATGTGAATATGATTTGCAACAAAAAAACATGAAATATACTACATGTTTGAAAAGGAAACACAACAACATCGAGGAACTAAAATTTGAAATTAAAAAAAAGTCGACATTATGATGCAAAATATAGATAATATTCAATCTTTTGATGCATTAAATAAACTATATACAGAAAGGTTAAAGCCATTAATAAAAACTGTAGAAATTGTTAAGGAAAATCAAACAAAATCCTTCACTGAACAAGAAAATTCGGAGCCAGGCAACAAGAAAATTGTTAAACAACAAGTTTATTCAACAAAGAAAAATAAATCTAAGAATTACAAGAAGAAGCCAACATCAGAAGAAATTCAGGAAATATCAGAAATTTTGCGGTCTCCTGAGTAAATTTTAAAAAATTACAAATTATACAAGCATCTTAAAAAGAATTAAATGTAAATAGTTATGCCTTTGTTTTTTTTTGTTTAAAAATACAACTTAAAACTTATGTGAGTTTTCTAGTTTTTAGTTTGACAATTAATGACAGTTCTGGATAATGCAAAAACCAATATCACACATAAAAATTTATTTTTATATATAAATTTTCACGTATTACCAACCCACTGTATTAATATTGGTTTTTGCATTATCCAGAACTGTCATTAATTAATTGTCAAAATAAAAAATAGAAAACTCCCATAAGTTTTAAATAAATTTGATTGTATAAATTTAAGTACTTCCTAATTTATTTATAATAAATTTAACAAAATCAAGTTTTCTTGCCAGATGAAAATTATGAAAATTAAAATTATGTAACTGGCAGTATAGAAAGTGTTAGGAAAGAGTTTATACATGTATTTCGGTCTTATTGGGCTTCATTAGAACTCTGTACCTTAAAAAGATTTTGGTTTATTGAAAAATTTAGAAAAACTTACCCCTTTTTTGAATTTCTAAAATCCCAAAACACAAGAACAAATATTTTAAAAATGTCACTTTTGTGGTTTTACTAGAGAATGCAATCGCTTCCTTGTATAATTTACAAAAGAATTTCATATTTTTATCATTAATTCCTGTTCTTGTGTTTTGGGATTTTAGAAATTCAAAAAAGGGGTAAGTTTTTCTAAATTTTTCAATAAACCAAAATTTTTTTAAGGTACAGAGTTCTGATGAAGCCCAATAAGGCCGAAATACATGTATAAACTCTTTCCTAACACTTTCTATACTGCCAGTTACACAATTTTAATTAATTTTAATAAATTTAACGACCGCTTTCGATTGTTGCATCATCATGAGGCCACTATCGTCAATAAATTTGAAGAACCACATTCGTGGTACTTCAAATTTAATTTTTATTTTCAATATTGCGGTCGCTAAATTTATTATAAATAAATTAGAAAGTACTTAAATTTATGCAATCATTCATTTACCTAATTATGGACAACGCACATATTTAAATAAATTTGTTAATACTTACAAGACACAATGTAAACTTTGCAAGAAAATATTTCTATTGTTCAGGCATATTATCGATTAGGACAGAAAAGAAATGGGGAATAACAATATTCCTTTGCGAACTGTAAGCAATAATAGCATTGTGTATAAAACAGTTTTTCGTATATTCAACAGGAAGAGTGTTATTGAAGAAACCCAATTAAATGCCACACTCTGTATCTAATTTGTACCTAGTCCTATTTTAGGAACTTTTTTTTTACTACATTTTTTCTCTGTAATAATAAAGTACGGAAATATTTTAACATCAAGTATAAATAAAATATTTAAAGTAAATACGTAAGCTGGGGAATTAAAATGTGCTTAATAATTAACTTGTAATTGGTTCTTCTGATTTTGTATTTTAAAATCTGCTATAGAAAATTTATTTAAAATTCCCGCCCGAACTTTTGCGACCGAGTCACTCTGTCTCTAGCCGCTCCTGTAAAAGTGCAGTTTTGATACATACACGTAAAAGCAAGGCAAAGAGAAGTATGAAAATAACAGTGACAACCACGAGACGTCGTCCAACTCATATTGAAAATTCATTCGTTTTTGCCAGCTGTGCTCTATCTCTGTCTATCACATGTCTCTGCAGTATGCGTTGTTCTTGTCTTACAAAACGAAAGGTGAACGCAGATGGCGCTGTTGTAGCATCTTTGGGGCTAACTGTCATTGGTCATTGGTCAATTTTAGGATTTCAGTTTGCTGCTGATTGAAGTCAAAGAAAGAATGGTCGGTCACCGTGTGCTTCTTATTTCTTTGTTGTTTTTTTTTTGTTAATTACTTTCTGAGTAAAGAAGAAGTATATACAGCATTATTTTGTTGTCTCTGGAAAACAATAAATAAACTGAACTCACAATCAAGTGAAGTACCGCAAGCTTTCGCTATTTTGCCTCCACTTTCAAATGTTTAACTTTGCGTTCTGCAATTAGGTTTGATGTATCTACACGAAGAGATGCTGTCGAAGAACGGATACAGGGGCAAACCATCGATCGCCCATCGTGACTTCAAGAGCAAGAACGTGTTGCTCAAGAACGACATGACTGTCTGCATAGCCGACTTCGGTTTGGCTCTGGTTTTCGAGCCGGGCAAGTCGTGTGGTGACACTCACGGCCAAGTAGGAACCAGACGGTACATGGCCCCCGAGGTCCTTGAAGGGGCCATCAATTTTACACAGGATGCTTTCCTGCGCATCGACATGTACGCATGCGGTTTGGTGCTTTGGGAGCTGGTTTCGAGGTGCACCGCGATAGATGGCCCGATATCTGAGTATCGGTTGCCTTTCGAAGAGGAAGTCGGGCAACACCCTACTCTTGAGGACATGCAGGAGTCGGTGGTGCAGAAGAAAGTGCGGCCTACTATCCCCCAGACTTGGAAGAATCACGTGGTAAGCGAGTTTGTGTTTTTTTCCTTTCCGGTTAAATTGTTTGTGTCTGTTGAAGGGATTAGCAGCTTTATGCGATACGATGGAGGAGTGTTGGGATCACGATGCGGAAGCTCGATTGTCTGCATCGTGCATTGTAGAGAGGGTGGTCTTGCAGGGTCGATATCAAACGTGTCCGGTCGGTTGGAAGATCGAGAACGACTCGTTGCTAGTCGAGATGAAAGAGAGTAGCATGTAGGTGGATGTCGAACATCGTTTAAAAATTGTACCTGCATCGCTGTAGTACCTGGCACAGGGAAGTTAAATGTGTCTTAGTTACCACACTTGCCTACGTAATTTATTTTAAAATAGCCAGAGCCAGCGTGCTCGGAATTACACTTTGCGAATCGTTCAAGTGTAATTCAGAGCACGATTCAAACGGGAATACAAAGAATAATAATTTTATACCGACGTGCCAAACAATAGACAGTGATTTTTACTTCTTCCTCTCGAAATAACAAACCGGTTATTGTTTTCTTGTTCGTGTGTGGTGGAACTGACATACATGGACGCGAGAATGCATAAAAGCTAATCAAATGTGTTTTTAGACGTAAAATGGGTGTTTATTTGGAAGTCGATTGATTCGTTTCACGTTAAGTAACCGCGTACAATTTAATTCGTAAGGTAAACACTAATTTGTATCTTGTTTTTTTTTTTTTCTATTATTGACTCTGTCAGTACAAATTTAAGCAATGTGTAAGATATTTGGGGTAAGAAAGTAGCGCTAGTTAAACAATGTAATAGTAAAATAAACTACACCGTTAATAAGCAACCGATTTCAAAATTGTTTCAAGTTTCAGGTGAAAAGTCAGAGCACCGCCCGTAGTTTGTTTTATTACTATATAAGGGGGATACTTTTAATAGTTTATATTAAACTGACAGTTATGTACATTTTATTATTAGCAATATGTATATAATATATAAGCTGGAACGTAGCGCTGTTACGTGAACAAAATTTTTAGTAGAGAAATTCCGTTACGACGTTCACTGTGGAACAAGACGAAATATTTTTCTGAAAAGCGTGCGGTTTTCTATATATTTTTCATAAACTCTAACGTGATTGGTATTTTTCATAAAGCGAGTTGAAATTTTAACGTGCCCCCCAACCCTCCTCCTCCCCAAGTTACGGGCATTTCGAAATCTAACCGTTGTAGAAATCGATGTTTGTTACTTCACACGTTACGTAGACGTAGCTAAACAAATTAAATGTACAGACAGCGCGGCGAATTAGTTGTTAATTTTGTGAGGGGCGACTCTGTACCTTTGTTATATTTATTATTTCCTAGTTGCAGTGCGGTTCAAATCATCGCCCCCCGACAAAATGTTTTTTGGTCAAATAAAGATGTTGATATTTTTTTAAAAAACTGATTCTATGTCAAACTATAAAATAACGTGTCCTATTCGTGTTATGGTAAACTTCGATGTTTGTTTCTGCAGTTGCAAGCGACATCTCTTTCTATAAAAAAATAGATTAAAGAAATTCATCGGAATTGGAAACATATCTTGCCTCTTCTCGTTAGTACGTTTTCTTGTAGGCGAACGTTCATTTGTAATTTGAAATTCCATTTCTTTTTTTGTTATGATTGTAAACTGTCCTTTTCGACGATCTGTTCAAGTGAAGAACAAGAACAAGAAGAAGAAGAAGGCGCATTGCTGATTTTATTTAATTATGTATTTAAGTTGTAAGTTTTATCCTAGCCATCTACCTCGGTTTTGTTTATGTATTTGTCAAGGTGCTATGTGTATATAGATGAGTTTTTTTTTTTTTTGTAAGCGTGTTTAATCAAGTTTATGCGTATTAAAGTTAAAGAGAGAAACGTAGCTAGACGAAGTACATATCAATCAATATCATTAATTAAATTGCGTTCATAATTTGGAAAGCGTAGCTATGAAACTTTTACAATACAATCGGCTGCTATCGTTTTAGTTTCTAGTATCTAATTCTATAAAAAAAAATATATTTTGAGAGTGTTTAAGCAAGAAAACCATGTGCCAACTTGTTTTAGATTTGTAAATCGTAAGGGTTAGTTTAAAGCGACGGTGTTTTTAAGTGGCACTATAAACCAAAAAAAATACGTTTTTCTTAATCGTGTGAGATTCATGGATGTAAGTTTTCGTTGTGCCAATTTTAGTTTAGCTTTTTCTGTTTCGAAGCAGCCAAGGCCGTTCGTGAAGGGGAAAGTTTTTGCTTTGTTAAATATAGTCATAGTATTCGAGAGGCGACGGTCGTTTCGGTTTACATGCAGCACTCTAAAATGCATAAACCCCCCCACTACAAATACAGTACAATTACTAAGTTAATAACCAGTCATTCCGGATGATTTTTACAAATTTGCATGTAATTCTTGTCTACCATTAGATGAAGTCATAGGGTTTAAAATTGCTGTACATTTTATCAATCATTACATACATACTATGTAGTTTTAGTTATGTATATTTAATATTTAAATAAAGTCATTCAGTAAAAGAGAACTACCTAACTACTATGTGTACCTGTTCGGGACAAAATGATTTTATAGGTCGTTTTTATGATTATTAAAATTAGTCATAAACGAATTCACGTGTTACAATAAAGATTTACTGAACAAAATCATTTTGTCTTTTGTTTTCAACCTATTGAAGGTCTTTTCTTTTTATTAATTGAAGACGTTCACAAAAATTATTCAATATACAGGCTATCGTCTCAAGTTGAGTGGCCTATCAAAGATTTTGGGGCAAAGCTTCTGAGAATTAAGGCGCTGCCCTTGGGGAAAGTGATCTTTCCGGTTTTCACTTTCATATATATTTATTCGGAGACTTGCAACAGGTCCAGAATTGTTGCCAAGACATCGTCGAGCATGGCACGGCTTCATTCTCACCAATGGACTAAAGTTCTCTTCACTGATGAATCGTGCTTTTGTCTATGCTCACCTGATGGTTGCGAAAAGGTGTGGAGAAGACCAAACGAATGGTACACCATTTCCGAAAGGCAATCATTTAATGGTGGCTCTGTTATGGTGTGGGCAGGTATTTCGTACCCAACTTCTTTTTGTGGAAAATGGGGCTTTAAATGCCCATCGATACGTGGAAGATATTCAGCATGAAGCTGTCACTTTATTGGAGATGGGATTCACTCTAATGGACGACAATGCCAGACCACACGTGGCACGAACAGTGACTGACTTCTTGGACGAGGTCGGAATTCAATCCCATTGAGCACTCATGGGATCGACTTCAAAGAGGCATTCGTCGTCGCTCGGCTTTGCCAGAAACACTGCAAGAATTTGAGAGGCAGTCCAATTTTTTCTATTCGAAATATTTTGGAGGAATTTAAATTTGCCCTGCGCGTTTTCGTACCTTCCACCACGGTTTCTATCATGTGAAATAAATTAAAGAAGAATGAGAGAGAAAATGGTTTTATCTACTTTAGCAAAAAAAAACGTCGAAAAAAAATAGAAATTAATTTTTTTTTTATCAAAAACAAATGAAAAACGTATTCACTACGACTACCACCAACAATAAAACAATAACGATGTATTTGGTGCAAGATTTTTGATACATTAAAAAAAAAAAAACCGAAAGAACTGTAAATAGATGAGAACGTTAGAAAAATGCAAAAAAAGAGAAAAATTAAAGGAAGGCAACATTTTTAAGAAAAAAAATACCAGCCAATTTAGATTAATAAAAAAAAAAGAAAAACAAAAGACGATCGAACACTGTATCTCGCTAAGAAGTTTAATTTTTTTATTGGAAATATTTCGGAGGAATTGAAACGCGCCCCTTGTGTTTTCGTATTTTCCATCACGGTTTCTTTATTGTTTTATTGTTTCTTTTCAAAAAACAAAAAAAAAACAAATGAAAAACGTATCTACCACGACTACCAAACAGTAAAGCAATGACGACATTTTCCGTGCAAGATTTTTGAAGAATTAAAAAAAAAGGCGAAAGAACTGTAAATAGATGAGAACGTTAGGAAAACGAAAAAAAAAAAAGATTTCAAGCAAGGCACACACTTTTGACGAAAAAAGATAGCAGCCAATTTAAATTAATAAAAAAAAAAAAAAACAAAAGACCATCGAAGATTGTAATTCACTAAGAAATCTAATTTTTTTTATTGGAAATATTTTTGGAGGAATTGAAACGCGTCCAGCGCGTTTTCGTATTTTCCACCAAGGTTTCTCTACTGTTTCTTTTCAAAAACAAATGGGAAACGTATCTACCACGACTGCCAACAGTAAAACAATGACGACATTTTCCGTGCATGATTTTTGCTAAATTAAAAAAAAAAACCAAAGAACTATAATTGGCGAAACGGTAGGAAAACGGAAAAAAACAAGATTTCAAGGAAGGCACACACTTTTGACGAAAAAAGATAGTGACAATATAGATTAATAAAAAAAAAGAAAAACAAAAGACGATTGGAGACCACTAAGAAGTCTAATTTTTCTTATTGGAAATGTTTTGGAGGAATTGAAACGCGCCCCGAGCGTTTTCATATTTTCCAGCACTTTATTGTTTCTTTTCAAAAAACAAATGAAAAACATATCTACCAGGACTACCAACAATAAGACAATGACGACATTTCCCGTGCAAGATTTTTGATAAATTAAAAGAACTGTAAATAGATGAAAACGTTAGAAAAATGCAAAAAAAAAGAAAAATTCAAGGAAGGCACACATTTTCGACGAAAAAAGAGCAGTCAATTTAGATTAATAAAAAAAGAAAAACAAAAGACGATCGAAGACTGGATCTCGCTAAGAAGTCTAATTTTTTTATTGAAAATGTTTTGGAGCAATTAAACGCGCCATGCGCGTTTTCGTATTTTCCATCACAGTTTCTTTATTGTTTCTTTTCAAAAAACAAATGAAAAACGTATCTACCACGGCTACCAACAATAAAACAATGACGACATTTGCCGTGCAAGATTTTTGATGGATAAAAAAAACTCTAAATAGATGAGAACGTTAGGAAAATGCAAAAAAAAGAAAAATTCAAGAAAGGCACACATTTTTGACGAAATTTAGGTTAATGAAAAAAAAAAAAAAACAAAAGACGATCGAAGACTGTATCTCACTAAGAAGTCTAAACGCTCCGCGCGTTTTAATACTTTCCACCACTGTTTCTTTATTGTTTCTCTTCAAGAAACAAAAGAAAAACGTGTCCACCACGTCTACCAACAATAAAACAATGACGACATTTTTCGTCCAAGATTTTTGATAAATTAAAAAAAAGACGAAAGATAGTAGCTAATTTAGATTAATTAAAAAAAAAGAAAAACAAAAGACGATCGAAGCCTGAATCGAAGTGTGTGTATCACTAAGAAGTCGTTCTGATTTTTTTTTATCGTGAATATTTTGGAGGAATTGAAACACGCCCCGTGCGTTTTCATATTTTCCACCACGGTTCTTATCAAATAAAATAAATGAAAGGAGAGAAGCGAGAAGGAGAAAACGGTGTCACCCAACGTTATAAAAAAAAAAAACGAAAAAATAAAGCAAACTGCTCAATTAGATTTTTATTCTCGAAAAACCAAACAAAAGAAAACTAAAGACGATCCATCGTATGCGGGAGAATTTTCAATTTTCTTTTGTTCGTCGAAGGAAAGTCGAAAGAAAAAAAATGGCATAAAGAAGTCGAAACAAAAGACGATCGATCGTATGTAGGAGACTTCACTTTTGTTCATCATTATGATAAATGAAAGAAAGTGAAACTGTTGTACACAGATGAAATAACATACGTATTACCATTAGCAAAAGGTAAAAAAAAAATTAAAAAAAGGTACAAACTTTTGACGAATAAAAAATAACGAATTTAGATTTGAAAAAAAAAGAAAAACAAAAGACAAACGCAGCCTTTGGTCTCTAACTCACTAGGACGCGAATTTTTTTTTTTTTTTTTAGAGAGATTTTGGTGGAATCGAAACTTGCCCTGCGCGATTTCATATTTTCCACCACGGTTTTTATCAAATAATAAAAAACATGTCGAAGCTGAAATGATCAACAAATAATAAATCGAGTGCTTACACGTTTCGGGGGCGCCGTCAAGCGTCCGGTGCGAAAGTCTGTTTTTTCTTGGGAAGATTTTGGTGGAATTGAAACCTGCCCTGCGCGATTTCATATTTTCCACCACGGTTTCTATCGAATGATAAAAAATATGCCGAAGTTGAAATGACTGAACATTTTTAATTAATGAGTGAATTAGAAGACAAAAAAAGATCATGAATTAAATTATTAGGGTTTCAATCCCGGGGGGGGGGGGAAGTAGAGTGGAATGTTTTACTTTTTCTTTAACCGCCCAAAAAAAAAAATCTGTTGAACATGAAAGTGAAAACATCTCAAATCTCAAATAGAATGCTTGCACGTTTCGGGGCGGGGGCGAAATTCGAAAGTTTTTTCTTTTTGGAAAGATATTTTCCACCACGGTTTTTATCAAATGATAAAAAACACGTCGAAGCTCAAATAATTGAACAGTTATAATTAATGAGTTAATTAGAAGACAAAAGACGATCATAAACTAAATCATTTGGCTTTCAATCCCGTGAGGGGATAGTAGAGCGGAATGTTTTACTTTTTCTTTAACCGCCCTCAAAAAAATCGCTTCGACATGAAAGTGGAAACATCTCGACAACAAATGGAAAGCTTGCACGTTTTGGGGGCGCCGTAAAGCCTTTGGGGTGGGGGACGAAATTCGAAAGTCTGTTTTTTCTTGTTTCTTGGGAAGATTTTGGTGGAATTGAAACCTGCCCTGCGCGATTTCATATTTTTCCACCACGGTTTTTATGAAATGGTAAAAAACATGTCGAAGCTGAAACGATCGAACATTTTTAATTAATGAGTTAATCAGAAGACAAAAGACGACCATGAACTAAATTATTTGGCTTTCAACCCCGTGGTTGGGGTGGTAGGGCAGAATATTTTATTTTTTCTTTAGCTGGCCCCCAGAAAATCGGTTGAAAATGAAAGTGAAAACATCTCAGGAGCTGTCCACGCAACAAATCGAATGCTTGCACGTTTCGGGGGCGGGGGAGGGAGGGGGCGAAATTCGAAAGTTACACCGCGGACGCTGCAGCCCCGGGAACTAATAAAACGTTCGCTTAATATGAAATATGAAAGTCACGTTGTGAGGTGGGCGCTCGACTATACGTCATCAAGTTCTTATTTTGTGGAGTGGCGGCGGAGGCGCGCAGCCCCTGACATATGAATATGGGTGTTACTCGTGACGTCGGGGGGCGGCAGGTCATTTTTACGAGCCAACCGGGTTAGATAATGTCGTCGGGAATAAGGACACTTTGTCATGTCTTTACTACACGGCTTTGAACATCATTGCGAGAGAGTTTTGGGAAACTTCAATTATTGATTTTTGGTTTTTACTGGAACGTCGAACGTCAATGTAACATATTCGTTATGACGTAAACAAAAGAGTCATCAAACAAGTCATCAAACATCTGAGCATGTTTTTGGGGGGGTTTCTCTGCCTGAATATCATTAAATTCGCTTTCACGTTGAAGTATCGTTTATTTTAATAATACTCTCTTCCCGAACGCCAACGAAAATAGCATGTGACGTATTAATTTCGGATTTGCGTTGCGTAACAACTTCATCGAAGGGAATAACTTTATTATTTAAATCCGGGGGTGTACACGTCGCGCAGCGTTCGGAATTAAGCTTCCGCCTCCTGACAGTTTGATTTTCATCTGATTATGTTTTCTATTCCGGCGAAACGCATTAAAGTTATAACTTTGTTTCGGTAATGCCGCGAACATCGTCGTCTGACGAGGTAGATGAAGACAGTCGGACATGCGAGCGGGAAAAAGAGAGTCGCGAGCGCCCCCCCTCCGACTTTTTCGGCGGGCGCTCAATCTAAAGTTTGACGTGGAAATGAAGTGTTCGGCGATGTTAGAATGATGACAGGCAATTTACAGTTAGGGGGGGACGGGGGCGTTAAAACAAAACGGGGCGAGGAGAGAGCGAGAAAAAGGACGCCGCCGCCGTTTTGTTGATTACTTTTGCTTTTTAGATAGAGGAGATGGACGATAACGCTGCGAACGTGCTGAAGCGGGCGCGGGCGCTCGCTTTTTGGCACATAAATTTCAGCACTTTCGCGATATTTTTAAAAAGTTCCCGACGAATGATATAGTATTTAATTCTACTAGGTACGTATTTTCAACTTTGGAAGTTAGAGGACACTAATAAAGTACATGTGTTACCGTCGATCGTTTTTAATATTAAATTATCGTCAACCTTATCCTAACGTTTTCAAAAAAATACGTATACATCATAAAGGTACAAGAAAGAAAGGTATACTCGGGGTCAGGGTCATTAACTTATGCTGCTAACTGTTGTTTGGAAAGTGCTGTCTCTTTTCACCTAATTTTTAAATGCCAGTATCTTCAAATTTTGTATTTGTTTCAAGGGCAACCTTATCAAGGTCAGTTAATGTTGCTGCTACCACAAAATTGTAATACCCCGAACGGTAATAAGTTTGCGCTGCTTTTCATCAGCTGTTGCTCCAGGTGCCCCTAAATGGAGAAGGGCATGGTAGAACGATGTTAAAAGAAAGGCGCCAGGGTGAATCTCCCCGCACTCGCAATAGTTCCACGTACCAACTCGTACGCTGAGGGTATACGCACATCAAAACACATTCACCAAATTAGTTAGCAAATGCTTTAATGTTAATGAATCAAAACGCAACGAGATTACATAAATGCCGCATTCTATTGACGTACGCGTCAATAGAAGAAGCCTGAATTAAAGAGAAAATGCGAAATTAGCTATCAAGGTGACGTCAGCCATTACTGTCTCTTATTGCCTGGATGCAATCACATTCTAGGCTTGGTTAGATAAGAGAAATATTTAAAGTTCGTTTGGCGATATATTTTAAACATAGTCGTAAATGAGTTTTCTTAATTTCTTTACGAAAACTCTACAAAACACACGACAAACACAGCACCACCGCAGGTGAACGAGTTATGACGCGCTTACCACAAAACGAAGCGGAAAGACGCAGGCATATCAAAAAGATTTTTTCATGGGATTGCTTTCGTTCGGCAATGAAATTTAAAAAATGAGGGATTTTATTCCCTTTATCATTAGGAATAAAGTCTGTGACGTGCTTCTTCAGTACTTAAAAGATCGCGGTTACTTTAGCACGATTAAAAACGCCGATACGCAAATGACGTTAAGGGTAGACCGAACTTCGAAATAGCTAGTGAGCTTCCAAAGAAGTTTTACAAAGCAACATTTTATCAATTAATTCATTCATTAATTCACTGATGACAACATTGATGAGTACGTGAGGACAACTGTAAGCAGCCGAAAATGTTCGTCCTAAATCCAATTAAATTAAATTACTTGTTGTTCAAATTCAACAAAGGAATTTTCAACTTATTCTTAACGTAAACAAGTTTCCAGGCGAGTTAGTCACAACATCCTCTTAAGAGCCATTTAGATATCGCTAAAATAAATAAATGCTTGGTCAGCAAAATCCCGCGCTTGAAAACGGAGTTTACTCCCACGCAGAAAAATAATAAGAACTGTCGAAATTGGACCAATTTGCACCTTGACGTAGGCAACTTAAGACACCTCTCGGGAGGGGCTTGTTTACATAAACGATCCCGCGGGAGAAAGGGATTTCGAAAATAATTTAATGTTCGTCTGACTTTCAAAAAGTTCGGGCGTTTCTTTTTCCCTTTGAAATAGACGAACGTTCAAATGAGTTTAGATTAACCTTAAAAATTAATTCAAAATAAGCTTGTGCACGGTACCCGAAATTTAGTGAAAATTTGTGAAACCCCGAGTATTCCCGTAAAGGGGTAGAGTGAGGCAAACCCTAATTGGGACGTCATCTCCTCATAGGGAAATCTACGAGGTCCTCCACTGCTGAGTCCTCCCTTTGACCACCGAAACCGGTATGTATGTTTCTTTCGAGACCAATAAATTAATTGTAGTCTCTAATATCGTTTTTATTTCAAGTAGCATTTTACGTTTTTTTTCCTTTTTCTTCTCTTTGCTTTAAACAGCTTCTGAGTTCAAGAATTCGCACGTCTTCCGAAATAAAAATTACAAAATAATTAAATGAGGTTTAACGTTAATAAAGGCTTAAGGATCCGGTGCCCTTTTAAGCATCGGTGGTGGCAGCGTAATTAATTTGCAATATTATTTTCCTCATTTTATATTAAAAGTCCGCTACCCCAGTAAGAAGGGTTGATTACGGGAAAGACTTCATCTTTCATCCCCTCGACCCTCGCTTACACAATGAGTCTGTTCGAGGGAAGTAAGATGGCGACATGTTATCACATTCCAAGCTTGGTTGGATAAAAGAAATATCCAAAGTTCGTCTGGCGATATTCTAAACGATTCCGACAAAGTCGCCAATGAATTCTCTTAATTTCTGCAGCGAAAACTCCAGAAATTATAACATTTTAACACAGCACCGCCGCAGATGAACGAATTATGAGGCGCTTCCCACAAAACGAAACATAAAGATGCTGCTTGACGGAATATCAATATCAATAGTATGTGAGGACAATGACTCTGTTCGAAGGAAGTAAGATGGATAGCTTGGTAGGATAAAAGAAATATCATCTGGCGGTATTTTAAACGTTTCCGGCAAAGTCGTCTTAATTCTTAATTTCTTTGCGAAAACTCCACAAATTATAACGAGTTGTGACGCGCTTCCCACAAAACGAAGCGGAAAGACGCGCCTTGACGCGTAGGAATATCAATGTCAATACAGCCTGTTTCAATGAAGATGCACCAAACTCAATATGACGGTAAATATCGTGAAAAGAAATAAAAGTTTTCTTTAACAATTTTTTTTTAATCGAATAAATTTTGAGAAAAACGAATGGAGAGGAGAATTGTATGTTTTTAAAACGTACAATAGATGGGGACGAACAGAATTCTTAACCTGCCTTAACCCTCGTTCAAAGAATCGGTTTATTGCTTTATTGCCCCATAAAATGTCGCGCCTCAGATGATATGATGAGTGAGTTTCACAAAAAAATAGTTAATCAGCGATTAATTTGATTCTTTGATTAAGGTGTAACTCCCGTGTTTATTTTCCTGCTGTTACTGTTGATTCTTAATGGACAGGTGCGTGTCTGCTCGTCGGAATCCAGGTTCATAAAAAAAGACAGGCATCCACAACAGAAACTTTATTCACAAATATTCAAGGTAAAATGTCAATATATAAAATATAATGCACTACTTATATTAGACAGCGGATTTACACGCATTGTGAAGAAACGATTCACGAGCTTCAGGTAGTTACGGTTACTCGTCAGGATTCTCGGTCGAGGTAGGTAATACGAACAACGGGACAGCGTGAACAAGACGCTTGTTCTCAGGTAGGCAGCATAAGATGCTTGTGCGAGGACGGCGTGAACAAGACACTTGTTCCAAGGTAAGTAGCACAAGACGCTTGTGCGAGGACGGCGTGAACAAGACACTTGTTCGAAGTAGGTAACACAAGACGCTTGTTCGAGGCAGGTAGCACAAGACGCTTGTGCGGGGAACGGGATGAACAAGACGCTTGTTCGAGGCAGGTAGCACAAGACGCTTGTGCGGGGACGGTACGGTCAGCGCGACGCGAGCACTAACACCTACTGAGACCGGCGCGGCGGAGGATACGGCACTATTAACACTTACTTCCCCCGAAGCATTCGTAGATAACAATTTCATGCGTCGATTTCTTTTCATGGATGAGCACTTTTACACGTAATGGGGTAGTCACCACTGGGCCACCGAAAACCCGCGTGTAACCAGGAGACACAATTTTCAACGCCGTTTTACAGTTTTACAATTAATGTGTGGACAGGAGTAATTGGTAATCATTAATTTTACCTGATCGTATGAATGGCGATGCATACCTCGCAAAACGATTTGCTGGAAGATGTACCGCTAGCCACTAGAAGGGACATGTGGTTCATGCACGATGAGGCGCCATCACATTTTAGTGCTGTCGTTCGAGGATACCTAGATGAGCCTTTCCCTCACCGGTGGATTGGCCGTGGTGGTCCTGTAGCCTGGCCACCGCGCTCTCCTCACATGAATCCCGTTGGTTTTCATGTATGGGGCTACATCAAGGAACTCGTTTATAATCACCACAAGAACTTCGAAGCCGAATTATTGAAGCTGCTGAGCGTATCAGGGAACGCAATGTCTGGAATCACGTGCGGCATGTGTTGGAACGGCCGGTGGCTTTGTGTATTCAACCAGAAGGCGACAAATTTGAACACATGTTGTAAGGTAATTGCCGTTTTCGTAATTCGCCCGCTTTCGAATTTGTTTCTACCTCATGTGACCAAGTTCAGTTGATGGGCAAATAATTTGACAGACTGGCGGAAGCACTAATTCTAGTTACTAATTGTCCCAATTTATTAATTGTACCGATTTTAGTCAGCTGTTCAATTACTGACGTATGATGTACACGTTGGAGACAGGAATAAATAAAAACCCGTTACAATTATCATATATTATTAAGACTCGGCAAATTTGATGTAATTACGGTTCGCATAAATGTCAGTGCGACGAAAACGCACGCTAATAAATGCACGTTCTTTCAAAAGTTTTCACCTTTAACACGTCGTGCGGTCGAGGGCAGAATTAAAAGCCTCTCATAAATTCTTTCGTTTACGCCAGATTTATTGCCTTCTTGCAGCCGTGTGCCATTCATAAATAAATTTAAATCGCTCGTTTTGTTTCACGGACACGGTGATTTAAATCGCTATAATATTTCTAAAAACATCGACTCCAATTAATGCAAATTTCAAGTTGCTTCGACTGCAAAATATTTCGTTCCAAATAATGTTTCTCCGAAGTTTGGTGCATCATCATTGAAACATCTTGTAGCATGCGAGGACAATGACTCTCTTGGAGGGAAGATAGCTTAGTAGGATAAAAGAAATATTCAAAGTTCGTCTGGCGGTATTTTATTTTTATTTTAAACGATGCCGACAAAGTCGTAAATTCCTCGAGCGAAAACTCCGCAAATTATAACACATAAATTGTCCATCAGTATTCTTTTGTCGGTGTATTCAAAAATCACCCCGTGCAAGTATGTATTTCACATGAACTGGTCGAAGCCTTCCTCTCTCTTACTACAAACACCACGAAGTTACCGAGCGCATCGTTTTAACTGAGCACCATGGTGCATTTATCAAAGAGTTTCCGTGCGCCCTTAAAACTTACACAACTGCTTTTATAAACTAGTAGTAAGCGGGAAACTTTTACCTATGTACAACAAAGTATGCACTTATTTATCGAGTTCGGGGGGAAAATAAGAAAAATCGTGTCGCCGTCAATTCTATAAAGTTCTCACTTCACCACCGGCGTTGCCAACTTCAAGGATGAATCCCTTTTTAAGAGTTGTTTTTCAAGTCATCGGGGATTAATTTTTTCTTCCTAAGAAAGGGATATTCGAGGTTTATTTCGTAAAGGCAGCACAAAGTTGCTCTTTATTTATGTATTTGCTATTTGTTGCATTTGACAACGCCAATATACCGAGTGACTAAATGCTTTTTAATCAACTCGCTGCATTCCCAAGTTTCGTCTGGTCCCTGCAGTAAGTCTGGTCCTCTCTATGGAAAGATTTTCGCCGCTACGAATATTGTAGTTATGTACGTCTGATCTAATTTCTAGAGAATGGAGGTTTTCCCTGACACTGATTACGGAATTCAAAATGAAGTATGCTGGCAGTGTTAAGATTCCATACTTTAAAAATAGAGGTTTACGATGCGCTTCAGAAGAGCCAAGTTGAATTGTGGATTTGATTTTGTCAGATATGGTCGCGAAGAATTTGTTGAAATTCTCTACTTTGGGAATGGATTTATTTCTATCAGATCTTCTACCCGTTTCTTTATTAATAATTGCCCAGAATGCTTTATGTTTGTTATCAGATCGGCTTATATAGCTAGTATTTCGTTGTTTCTTTTCTTGTTTAGTCAGATCCAGATAGAAATGTTTGTATCGATTGTAGATGTTCAATATGTCTCTATCAAGGGTATTTTTATAAGTATCACGTATTAAACCAAGTGTCTCTCTTACTTGTAGAAGTTCACTCGATGGTTTCGATTGTTTTTTATTGTCCTTGATTTTCGTTAGAGGAACATTTCTTTCAAAATGGCCCAAGAATGTATTCAGAAAACGTTCAAATTTTAGGTTGGTTTCGTTTGCGTGGTATACTCCCTCCCAGTCCTCTTGTTGCAGGCTATTGGCAAGATCACGGATGTTTATCTTAGATAGAGGTCTTATATGTGTATCGATGGTATCCTTTTGTTCATGGGATCCATCTTCAAATTGTAATATTTGGGCATTATGATCCGAAATTCCAGGATCATGTGTGCGGGCTTCGTATTTGGGAATCTTCGTACTTGGCATCTCTTTATTCCATTGTAGTGCATTCTGGTATAGCCCCAACGATTAATTTTTTTATAGATGGTTATTAGACAAACTCATCGAGGAAACGTTATTTCCCGATTTCGTTCTGTTTGCAGGCGAAGCGTGTTTTACTCGTGCTAGAATCTTTAATTCACGAAACAGTCACATCTCTGCAACAGAAAATCCACATGTGCGCAGCAGTAGTCATTTTCAAAGACAATTTTCTATTAATCTGTGGGCGGGAATAATTGGGCCACAGCGTTTGAGCGGAGATGGGTTTTTTGGAATTTATTCGTAATACGGTGCCCGAACTGCTTGATGAAGTGCCTCTGAACATACGACGTGATATGTGCGTGGTTACACGATGGTGCACCGCCACATTTTCAATGTAATGCGCGGGATTTTTTTAATAGTTCAGTTTGGATCGTGCGCGGTGGGCCAGTAGCTTGGCCTCCCCACTCGCCCTTAGACTTTTATTTGTGGGGCCACACGAAAAGTTTGGTTCATAAAGACCCCATTAACACGGTTGAAGAACTTCACAGTCGCATTTTTGCCGCAGCAGAAATAATTCGAAACAATGCGAATCGAATGTTTCCTGGGGTACGTGCATCATTCATCAATCGTGCGACTAAAATCATACAACAAGGAGTGGGTCATATCGAGCATTAGTTATAAAAACCGCAAGTTTAAGTTTATGCGCCGTTTCACTTTAATATTACTATGAAACTCGCAAGAAACTTGACCTTAACTTTTATAATGGCGCAAAATTCAATTTCGATTATAATAAATTTGCAGTCAGATGATTTCATTTTATTTTTAATACTAGGTGAAAAGTGCCCCTAACTACATACAATACTGCAGTATTTTCTATCTTGATTCTTGAAGATTTAGGGCGAGCGACGATACCCAAAGGGTGCAGCATAAGTTTGTGTCTTAATAATGATAGGTAATGAATCATGCTGCATAATAGGCAAGCAACGTAATACGAAGCAATTTATCTCCACAATTTGCGCCTCAGTGCCTCACATAATGCAATCAGTTATTACGTTACGTACTATATGTATAATTACGTGCAAATAATTATACATGTAGGTAGAATTTATACGTATAGGTAGTATTATTATATAATACATAAAATACGTAGCATATTAAATTATTTATATTACGTAACAGAATTCCATTTATTATGTGTCACGGTGTAACTTTAAACTATTAAAAATGTTAAAGCGATTCCGTTTTTAGTTAGTCAGATACTGTAAAGTGAAGAAGCTCATCTCGTTTCAAGGCGCGCAGAAAGCAAACGTATTGCCCTAATTAATTTTCATCTCTTTCCTCATTCGATATCAGAAAGTAATTTTCAATTTTATCGGCTTAATACGAAACATAACTCGGAGTCCGGAATTGAAGTTTAAGGAAGGCAGGGGGGGGGTGCGCGCTTTGGGTAATGACCTCACGCCTCCGTGAGCTCGGCGTAGGTCATAATTCCGGTCAACCCCGGAACTTCGCCGGGGGTAGGCCCGGAGAGAGCGCGCGCGTGATTAACAAACTTGGAAATATAAAACGACGAGCGGCTCTTGTTTTTCTACGGCTTCTGCTGTGTTTATTCTTCCGTTTTACGGCCGCCCAGTAATTACAGTAAAACTGTTTCGCGGTCGGCACTTTAGGGTGATTTAATTGAATAATTTTTTACAAATACGCGCACACGTTTCCGCACTTCTCTAAATTGTCACGAGCATCACAATAAATTCTTTTATGTAGTAGTACCGAGCTTAACACCCTTTTATAATTTGGTAGGAGTCGTAAAATGTCGCGGATTTTAAAAGGTACAATGGGAACGCCCGGGAAACAACTCTGTGAGTTGGGGGTTGGTAATTTATATTGTTATTATGTCTTATTTGTCTTTTTGGCACTTCCGTATAAGTGTTCGTCACACAATGCTTGATAGTCTATCAAGAAGTCCGGCACTTGGTCCCATCGAAGATGTGTTCTTCGGCCGTCTTCCAAATATACCAGCCTTCTCTTGTTCTTGGCCTGCTTTCTCCCGTCCACTGGGTAAAGTATGGCTGCCAGGGTGAACTATTGGTTCGTGATAATCTTGACGGCGTTCCCAAACCGTCTCGATTCTGCAAACGCCAGGAGATTTTAATCTTACTCACTCTTAGGCTAAGGGTATACGCATCGATTAACGTTACGGTTTCACTTTCACCCCGAACTCCCGTTTGTAATACTTATTTTCGGTATCGCTTGTTTGATTAGTCTATTCGCCTCTACGCTCTAAGATTAGTCTTTTTATTTTTGTTGCGTTGCTTTGGCTATTTTCGTAACAATTGGGAACATTGAAAATGCTTCTAGAAACGAGGTTGAGGGGCGGAGCCTCCATTTTTGGCCGTCCTGTTTTTGGTATCGTTTGTTTGATTAGTCTCTTCGCTTCTATACTTTAAGGTTAGTCTTTTTAATTTTGTTGCGTTGTTTTGGTTCCTTTTCGTAATAGTTGGGAACATTGAAAATGCTTCCAGAAACGAGGTTGATGGGCGGAGCCTCCATTTTTGGCCGTCCTGTTTTTGGTATCGTTTGTTTGATTAGTCTCTTCGCTTCTATACTTTAAGGTTAGTCTTTTTAATTTTGTTGCGTTGTTTTGGTTCCTTTTCGTAACAGTTGGGAACATTGAAAATGCTTCCAGAAACGAGGTTGAGGGGCGGAGCCTCCATTTTTGGCCGTTCTGCGTTTTCAGCAACCATATTGGCGTTCGACAAGTACGGTTTCATATTGTAATGTTCAGTATGAGCTCCAAGTTGTGGTGCCAAAATTATTATGTTATGGGGTCTTTTTGGGTTGTTTTTGTCAATTACTCTCTTTATGTGTCTACTTTCTTTTTATCTTTCTCTCGGGGTTTTCTTTGGGTCGCTCGGAATTACTCACTTTTCGTTTTATGGCCCCACGGCGGACACATACAATGACAAATACAGAAGTGTGAGGGGAAGGGGAAGGGAGTGTCAGTGTTAAATGTATATGCGTCCGTATGTGTTAGAAAAAGAAATTAAAAAAAATTATCGAAAAGATTGTTGTCTGTCCCAAAATGTACACCGGTTAGCACAAGTCGGTCATGTCACAAGGTCGGTGGGCCTCTTGCCCTATCAGATGTATATATATTTTGTTAAAAGTGTACCGCTCTGTACCACCGATCACGCATGTGCCTCAATTCTTTCACAAGAGAGAGGCGCCCTTCGACGATACAGATCCGTGTAAAGCGAACACTAGGTATCTATCACAAGTTGGTCATGTCACCTCGCCTTTCACAAGGGTCGGTGGACCTCTTGCCCTACCTGATGATGCTTGTCGAAAGGGGGACACTCTATACTGCCAATCACATAAGTCGGTCATGTCACCTCGCCTTTAACAAGGATCGGTGGACCTCTTGCCCTACCTGATGTATACTTGTCAAATGGGGGACGCTCTGTACTGTCGATCACTCATTTGCCTCAAATCTTTCACAAGAGAGAGGCGCCCTTCGACAATACCTAAACGTTTCCCGTTGTCCGGTGTTTAAATAAAAAAAAAAAATTGTGTTGTCACGTATGCCCTACCTGGAAGCGTCGTCCATGTCGTTGGTTAAGGAAAAAAGATACAGATATTCAAGATCCAATAAAATGTTCTCTTAATGAAAATACCTCGTTGTACTTAATAACCTTTTTAAATAAAAATTTCTTCTCTGCTTGTTCTATGGAAGTTTTACCTGCCGAGGTCGAAGAAGGAATTCTCCAAATCGCGGAGCGTTCGCTTTTTCGTTGTTTATTTTCCCGTTGTCATGGTTACCGGAACATCCGCGTTCTGATCTAGTTACATACTAGATTTGAGTTGGTAACCAAACGTCACGTTTTGACAATTAGCGTTTACCTCAGATATGACTACATTTTATGGAAGTCAAACTAAAAATCGAACTAAAAATGGAACAAACTTAACTCTAAACAACAGGTAAGTATCTAAAATACATTATTTCCTAATTATCTAACCTCTAAAGCCTTACTTATCTAAAAGTAATTCACTACGTATTACTAATAAAATAAAGTTAACCTATAATAATGTCCGACTCTCTTATTACCTACACTTTGTCTTTTTTAGTTTTGGCACTTCCGTAGAAGTGTTCGTCACACAATGCAAATCAAAAACAATTGATCACGAAGAGAAAAGCGTATGCACGGCGAAGGATCACAAGTTAACGAAAAAAATAATGAAAAACGGAAAAATCTGGAAACAATCTTGAAGAAAAACAAAAGAACATCGCCAACTTGCCATTATTATTATTATTGAGGAAAACAAATGAACAATTTATAACGAGGAAAATAAATGAACAATTTATAACGAAGGAAAACAATTGACAATCGCTCTTGCAGAACGAAAAATCTGTATTATTTCGATGTCGTCTCTTTCAATTTTCTTTGTTTTTCCTTGTGAACAGTCGATGTTCATTTGTTCGCTTGATTTTAAAATGAAAAAGAAAAAACAATTGGCAATGAAGAAAAAAGTGCACAACGAAGTCAAAGTGAAACAAAGAAAAAAAAAACGAAAAAAACTGAAAGTACAGTCGCGTTCGAAGAAATAATAAAGAAAATCTGAAAACAATTTCGAAGAAAAACATTGATGTCGCAAACTGTCTTTTTAAAAATTTTTTTTTACAGTTTTTTTCTTTTTTTTTACAGAACGAAAATTCGAAAACGATTTTGAAGAAAAACCAAAATACTTGTCATTATTATTAAAAAAAAAAAACAAAAGAAGAATGAAAGAAGAAAAAGAAGAAAAACGTCCGACGGTCCGTCGCTTTCAGAGAAATCAGAAGTTAACGCTGAAAGAGAAACAAAAGAAGATCGCCCACTTGCCATTATTATTACTATTGAGGAAAACAAATGAACAATTTATAACGAAGGAAAACAACTGACGATCGCTCTTGCAGAACGAGAAATCGGTGTTATTTCGACGTCGTCTCTTTCAATTTTCTTTGTTTTTCCTTGAGAACAGTCGATGTTCATTTGTTTGCTTGATTTTAAAATGAAAAAGAAAAAAACAATTGGCAATGAAGAAAAAAGTGCACAACGAAGTCAAACTGAAAGAAACAAAAAACCGAAGAAAACTGAAAGTACAGTCGCGTTCGAAGAAATAATAAAGAAAATCTGAAAACAATTTTGAGGAAAAACATTGACGTCGCAGACTGTCTTTTTTTAAATTTTTTTTACAGTTTTTTTTTACAGAACGCAAATTCGAAAACGATCTTGAAGGAAAACCAAAAAACTTGTCATTATTATTAAGAAAAACAAAAGAAGAATGAAAGAAGGAAAAGAAGAAAAACGTCCGACTTTCGGTCGCTTTCAGAAAAATCAGAAGTAAACGCTGAAAGAGAAACAAAAGAAGATCGATAAGACTCGGCCCGATTAGTAAGTAGTGTCCCCTTTTTGTTGGGCGTCACTTTCATGTGCCGCAACATATCTGCTACTTATTTTTTCCGAGACGCGATTTTTTTTTTAAGTTCTGCTGATGTCAAAACAGTGTCATTTTGGCTTGTCTACAAGTATTTTTATTAGCTGCCCCACGTTGGGCGTCAATTAACGCCCTGGTGTGTTGATGGAGAGGGCCCCACGTTGGGCGCAATATCACTGTATTACCTGAGGGAGGTTAGAAGTGTCCCCTTTTTGTTAGGTGTCGTTTTCATGTGTTTTGATAGTCTATCAAGAAGTCCGGCACTTGGTCCCATCGAAGACGTATTCTTCGGCCGTCTTCCAAATATACCAGCCTTCTCTTGTTCTTGGCCTGCTTTCTCCCGTCCACTGGGTAATGTATGGCTGTTAGTGGCCCCAGGAATAAGCCAAACCTCCGCTGCATCCTTGCCACGAAATGCCAGTGTTTAGTCGCCCACTCAAACTGGTCTACCACCTTCGAGCTCCCCTCTGAGATGCTAATTTGATTCGTTGAGCTGCAATTATGCTTTCTATAACTGTCGCGTTTATCGCGGAAGACGAAGTTAACGCTTCGCCTGGGCCCAACATACATTGTACATAAGGCGCCCAAATTTGAAATGAATTATTTCGATAAAACATTAACTATAACGTGGAAAATGTTAATGGTCGAGTCTTTAGAACGGATAATGTGAAAAAAGTGATTATATCAGCGAAAGCTGGGCGTCCCGTGTGTTTAATGAAGATTGAAATTGCAAAGTTAGTTTTACCTCGTTTATTACGTCGCCTTTTACTATTTAAGAAGATTAAGGATTTGGAGGAGACGTAAACTCGCAAAAGTTTCCATCAAGGAAACGAGAGATTGCGACCGCCCCTCGCTCATTTTATTTATTTTTTTTTTCGTTTCTTTCCGGCGCGGCGGCGTTAATACGTTTCCATTGTCGATGCATTAATAGCGATCCTTCGCGCATTTTATGTAACGCGTGTCTCGCCCGACCGACGCAGGATGGATCGGGGTCAAAGCCGGGGGGCCCTTCTTGTTTCGCCTTGTTTTCTCCCCGAGGTGGTTCTAGTTGTGTAGAAGAGCCCAGGATTGAATACCAATGCCGGTCTCGGAGGTCATTTATTTCATTTTTTGTTTGCCTATTGACATTCCATTATTCCGGGGCAACTTCGTAAAGTGTTCCGAAACTATATAGCTTCCAACAAAAGAGGGAGAAGTTTTATTTTAGAGAAAATTCAGTTTCGCGCGCCGCCCCGCCGAGAAAGAGGACCCGCCGCTAAATGGGTTCCTCTCCGGAGGAATAATTTTAGAATTTATTGCCGCGGATCAAAGCGACCGGGGGCGCGCATTCGAACGTTGGTAAAATTGCTTGCTATCGGAATGGGAATGTAAATAATTACATAATCTCGATCGGGTAAAGAGTGTGGTAAATCTTCGTCTCTTCGGGGCGCCCTCTGCTTTCCCGATTTAACGCTTAGCGACTCCAGACTGACGTTTTGTTGAATTTCTGATCGATTTACGTCGCTGCTATATTGAAAAGCTTTAGATTCTCGTTCGCTCACTATTTTTCAGCCGATACTTTCGTTTATTTAACACCGTTTTTATTGGTTATCTAAATTTTCGTTTCACATCGAAACGTATTCATTTTTTAAATCAAAACCATTCAACTTAATTGATAGAACGAGAATCAACTTGTCCTTTTTTTATTGTAGAGTGCAACACAACAACAAAACTTTACTAATGAATACTC